>CM046460.1:2838103-5238103 GCA_025506415.1 Flaveria robusta | reverse complement strand
CTCTTAAATAATTACCTTAATTACTAATAATATTATTTAACCTTCTTTCACATTTAATAAATTTAAAAAGAAATCTATTTATTAATGTTATTCTTAAATAAAGAATTTTTTATAAAATAATAAATTTTTCTAAACCATAAAATTTTTTTAAAAATACGAAATATTTTATAATTGGTATTTTTAAAAATTCAATTTTTTAAAACCAAAAATAATTAAATTTGAGAGTTATAATAAGGAAATTTTTAAAAATGACATTTTTATACGGTTTGTTTTAGAAGAAAATGTTTATTTTTTTTTGGAAAAATGGTTAAAAATAAAATTTTAAAAAGTTGATATCACTGTTTTATAGTTATAGTCATTTCTTACACGTAATTTCAGTCATATCATATTTTAGAATATAATTTTATAATTAATTAATATTATTATATTAATATTTTATTTATTTAACACGTATAATACACGGGTTTACTAAAGCTAGTGACTTTATAAAAGACAAAAGGTGCATGGTGTGTTAGCAATAATACACATCAAAATAGACAACCTTGCTTCCAAGCAAATGTGTATCAACATTGATGATATTCGCTTGGTAAAACTTTTATATGACACACATAAAGTACAAAGTTTTCTGGTAAAGATAACTCACGTTTGGTCCTTCCAGATCTGGTCTTGCTTTAACACAGGCAATATAAGAGTGGCATTCATGATTTTGGCAACAGCAACAGCATTGCATATCTACAGGCCAAGAAATAACAAAACCTTAGTACTTGACATGCTTTTGGACACATCAACAGCATAGCTATATCAATAGCATAGCCATATCAATAGAAAGCAGGACTTGTGCAAGACACGTGACTACATTTTATGGGTTACAATGATACAGACATGTACATATCCATCCTATAGTCATTTTTAGAGAGTTATATCGAATAGAAAATACCGCAATTCTTTGCTGATTTAACCCGCCCTCTGCATGAATAAAAATATATCCATTTGTTTCATTTGCCTCAGGAAGATCTGCAGAGAACCAAGAATCATATAGGACTTCACAAAAAGGACAAGTTGTAGCAAAACTAGAATCAGGTGTAGGAACTTGTAATTTATTTTTATCATTGAACAAAGTATTAATTAATTATAAAAATTTTATCTTAGCAATTGTGTGCAAGATGCCAAGATCCAAAGCCCAAAGGAATTTCAGATACAAATAGCAAGCATTTCAACAGTCCAGTTTCAGACATTCAGAGGTAAAGTTTTTATGAGATGGCATGTTACTACTTGATCCACTGGCTTGTTGAGCAAAGACCTAATTGATTCGGATATCCATGTAATTGTAATTCGCGAAGTTCCAAACATATTAAACCAAAAAAGAATTATTGACCTAAGGGGATAACAAAATGCAGAAGAAAAGTATATTCTCTAATTGTTATTATGTTACTCAGCACACTTGTAACATTGTAAGTCAATTATTGTTTTCTGGAAATCTGTAGGCCAATCATACTTTATGTATTTTGTACCTTCTCTACCTTAATTATCACTTCTCTTCCATATCAACCTCAGTTCATCATGAAAAAGGGCCGGCATAGAGCTATGTATATGGTGCAGGGTTTTACCTGAAATTGCACCGATGCGTCTTTCAGCACATGGCTTCCAAGAAGTGGTGGCTGATAATGGATTCTCCCACAAAGAAGGTGGTTCCTTGACCTAATGGTATCAAAAACCAAATACAACTTTAGAGTTCTAATACGATCGTGTTCACGTACTGTATAAGTTTATAACAACCAAGGTAATCCAGTATAGCTTACACGAGGGCAGTGAAGTGTGATGCCATCTTTCGTGCACAAGTATGGGGCATTCTTCAAAAAATTAGAATAGAATTAAACATTAGTTTAGTTTTACAAATCAGCTATGTACTATACTACAATGAGTATCACAACTAGAAATATACAAGCTAAACAGGGCAAGCATCACAATCCATCACATGCATGAACATGAGCAACAAACAAACTTGAAGATGCTGAGAAGATGTCCAAATAACGAACGAGAAACATCTTCATCATTAGACCATCCCCAAAACTATAAAGCTATGACGCTCAACTACGAATGATGTCAACTCCATTTTACTGCGCTTATGTTTATTCAAAGAGATTACAATACTCTTACAACGCTAACCAAATTCTCAACTAACAAGCTGATCCAAATTACAACACCAAAAAGCGACCTATGTCCAAACTAGAAACAAATAAGCCAATAAGTTTATACCATGGTCCTGATCACCAGCATCCTAATTCCGTCCAGATGTGAGATTTAACATCAGAGCATTGACACTGAAGATCATGGAACAAAGACAAACTTCTGCACCTTTCGAACTAATCAGACATGCATTTTCAACTAAAGTATAATGTGCAACCGCAATTGTTTTCTACTCTCGAAACATTAAAATGCATTTAAACAATAACCAGATATGCTACGTGTGTCAATGTTGATAGAACTTGAGATCGGAATCCTTTCCAACTAATCACACTTGCATTTTCAACTAAAGTAGAATATACAATCGCAATAGTTTCCTACTCTCGAAACATTAAAACGATTCAAATTGAAACCAGATAAGCTACGTTTATCAATGTCAATAGAATTTGAGATCGGAATACTCACGAGATGACTAACAACAGAATAAACCGTAAACATTCCAGCAAATGCAAGGATAGTGATTATCAACAGTAAGATCTTGAAGTTGTGCGAGTAAACCCTAGCACTGTCATCTAATAACTGAGAGTGATTTGAGAAGAGTGAACGGAACCGATCTCGAGGGTGGCGATCTCGGCCACCGTCGTCGTCGTCGTGAGGCGGATGATTGTCTGATGAGAGCGGTGAAGTGACGTCATCGCGCTTCCTTGGCGACGGTGTAGGTCGGCCGCCGATGGAGCTAGAGTGGCGGAGCTCCGCCATGGCTCGCTTCGGACTATAGGCCAGTTTTGAAGTGGTTTTGTTACTCGCTAATGTGTGTGCGTGGCGTCTACTCCTTTCAGATCTATGTTTTATTATTATGAGTAAGCTAAAAAACTAACTTGTAGTCCAACTTGGATTATATTTAAAACGTAACTCACACGTTCTCTTGAGGCACTCGAAAATGTTTATACATGTCTATCATATGATTAAAACTATGAAGTGTTTTAGAATAAACGTATTCACTATCAAATAATACTCATACACTACAAGTTAAGTTGTTTCATGAAATTACTATCTAAATTATTTTTATGATTTTAATAGTGTTTTGAATCATGTGGTACGTGTAGAATTATCATACGACTTGACTTAAGTTTTATTTTCATTTCCTATTATTTGAAGATAATAGTGGCCTATTTAAAAAATATCATATGTTAATGTGAGTAGATAAATATTAAATAACATTAAAATAACAATATTAAATTTTGTTTCTTGCATCAGGATTATATTATATAGTTATCAGTAACTAGTTTGAAAAACACACTCGTAAATGTTTGTTTAGACTTTTGTGATCTATGAATTCACAAATTTCTACTACTGATTAAGATGAGTGTAATAGAAACAATGGGTTTTTGTTAAACAACATTGAACGACAACCGTTAAATTATATGTCAAGTCAATATTAAATGATCAGTTTATCACTTTACTTAAAAAGACAAATAAATCTCGAACTCTCTACTTGATTTTCATTTTTCTTTCTTGCTTCCTAAGATGACAAATAATATAGTATTGGAGATAAAAACACGTCGGATCACGTCGAGCATAGTGAGATTCGAACCAAGATTCTCCCCACCATCACTTACCCTACACTCCTAGACACATCAACTTTTTTTTTTTTTTTCATATAACTACAAATCATGTCCATACACATACTTATAAATTACTTCAAATTAACTTACACTATACTTAAGTTTGAATTCAACATTTTTATTTGAAATACAAAACATTTAAGAATATCAACTTGTACATTACTCTATTATTAATTGCAAAAGGAAATGAACAATTTAGCTTTGATTTTTTGAATTTTAACCACATTAGTTTTAAATGTTTTCATATTTTACTCTAACTTTTAATTTCTGACTTTGGTCACTAAAGTTTACGATTTTAGAGTTAGTCCATTAATCTGTTTTTTGACTTTAACCAATAAAGTTTGGTATTTTTTTAGTTTCATCACCAAACTTTGAATTTATGAATTTTAACGAGCCAGACAAATAATTACCTTATATATTTAAAAACAAAGAGAATGAACAGTAAAATCGGATTATTTTGGGAATTTCATTATTATTATTATTATTATTATTATTATTATTATTATTATTATTATTATTTATGTTTTAAAGCAGAGCAGGGAAAGAGAGACTCTCATTGTGTTTAAAGCTCTCTCTCTCTTTTGTTCCTCTTAAAATTTCTTTCCCTGAAGACGGTTTGCTCGAGAAAAGAGTGGTGGTGGTGAGCGGATGTTGTAATGGTGTCGATGTTGGCGATGGGGGTGTGGCAGGAATTTTGCGCAGGGATGCTTGCCAAGGTTGGGTTTAGGGGCTGGTGAGAAAAAGACAAGACCGGCGAGGACCAATGCAACATGCAGAGATGAACAAAGAAGATGAGCATCCCGGGGAGAACGACAGGTGATTTCATCATCGTCACCACCAACGGTCGTTCCCTTTGTGGCGATCTGATTGGGGAAAACCCTTAGTCAAATCAGGTAACTGTGAATCCTATAGTTAGAGTTTTTTGATGCAAGGAACCTTAATCTACTCAAAGGACTACAAAAGCCAGATCAAGGGTTTGAAGACAAAGAACCCTGAATATGGGAAAAACATGGGCGAATGAGATAGAAAAGTTCATGGGTGGATGACAGAGATGAGGTTAGAAATGATGCGGTGGAGGGGATAATGACAATAGGAGAAAGCGAAGTTATAAATGAAATTAAATATGAGAGGGATGAGGCAACTAATGATAAAAATTCTCAGAATATTTAGGTATTTCTCCAAGCTCTATAATGAAGATCACAAAACAAACACAACCAAATTCGTTAAAAAATCACCAAATTTCTAGCTAACGTAGTCGGTGACATTAACCTCAAGATAACCACAAGGTGGTTTATTTCCGAAAAAGCGAAACAAAACTAATAAGAGGGTAAAAAGTGTTTTGAAAGACAATTGAGTGTCCCAATGTTGCAGCCTTTTCATTAATTATAGCAGGTTTTGAAAGTTGTAAAGCTAAACTCACTGTTATCATGCATTTGTTATTTTTCATATTATGTATTCAAATGTTTTTTTTTCTTATATTTTGTAATAAAGAAATAACAAAATGTACAGTTGAAATTAGGATTAAATTTTAAGGACAGAATATTCAAATAATATTTAGTGGAACATGAACAATTTTAACAAATCTAATATTGTACCTTAATTTTAGAAACAATATTAGCTAACTTTTTTTTTTAAAATAAATTGAAAGTAAAGAATAAATACGCGTATTATTGTTAATTATATTTTAATTTATTTGAAAATGAGACAAGCCAAATATAAAATATTTTTTATGTTTATTTATAAATACATTTTGAGTTGGTCTATGTTGCAACTTAAGTTTTGTTTGAAACGATTCGTGTCAAATATAATACGTTTTTATTTAAATGTATAAATTTAAGTTACTTTATGGTTTGACATACATTTAATTTGAAAATGAGTCGTGATAATTGCAGTTTATACTTTATCACAACAAATACGGGTAACCACATGTGTTTATTTTCATGTATGTTTTGTGTTTGTTTACATTTCAACATAAATTTTGTTTGAAGTCGCGTCAAACATATTTAGGTTTTATTCGAAGGTTTTGAAAACAATTTGTGTCGATTGTAGCATGTAACTTATCACGCTGCGTGTGCTGTCGCGCAACGCGCGGCAACTAAACGTCCTAGTAACCATAATAACACAACGTTGTGTGAGAGAAAATTAACCGAACTCCCGCCGCAAAACGTGATAATAAAAAGCTAGTGTTTACAAATCAACACTTTTAATTTATGGTTTATCCAATGCTGCCTTCGTGTTCTTTTACTTTCTCTGGTTTTCTCTTCACTCCTTCACTCGCTACATAACTCCTCGATCATCATCTTCGACTATCGGTGACTGATTCACGACGGTGAGGGTTTAGACCACGGCGGAGAACGGTGGTCGTCTCGCCGTCCACGCTTCCCCAATTTTCCTCAAACATATTATTATTATCATTCCTCTCTCCCTAGCGTACAAAGTGAGTGTGTGTTTCTGCATGTAAAATGGGGACACCATCGTTAAGGGTTCGTCTGGTGTTCGACGATCGTTCGATTCTCAGCAAAACACAGCGATCGGATGGGATGAACAACAGCTGGATTCTCCTCAAATTGCAACAACATCGAACGATCTCCGACGTCTGCACACATCTCGTTCACATTTTTAGACTCAATCGCTCTTGCCCTAATGGGATCCTCCTCTCTGTAAGTCTCTTTTTGTTTAATTTCTGTTTGTGTTGAAATGCATGCGCTAAACCCTAGTATTATTCAAAACGATGATCAGATGAGGGCTTTTTTCAGTTCTAAATGGTAAATGCTAGTTTTACTTACATCGTTCTTTTTGGTGTCGATGAGTTATTGCGTGAGATGATTCTTAAGCTTTGTAGGTGGGTATTTTTCAACAGTCTCTTTTTAACAAAATACCAGATGATTGTACTTGATGCTTCAAATGGTGATTAGAGTTTATACATTTACCTAGAAATGTACTTAACTAAATAGTAAGGGGATTCTAGGTTGTTATCCCCATGACTGTTCAAAAAGAGCCAGACTTTTTGATATCAACCTATTAGACTTTGAAAACGAAGTTAATCCTTTCCTACTGCAAGTATAAGTGCTATGTGCTATATAATCATATGACCCGTTTTAAGTCCCAACAAGATTTGTTTGTAGTGTATTTGGGTTGTTCTTTTCTTTGTTATTGGTTATCATATATTATGCATTTGGGTATTTTGTTTGATCTTATTTAGTACGTCACCATTCTTTTTGCTATTGGCACGACCTATTCTGGTAACAGATATTCAGAAAAAGGATGATAATTCTACACATTTTGATTGGGTTTCTCTTACATTACCTTCTGTCGTTACTTTGTGTGTTTTAATTTGATCTTATTTACTGCCTTACTGTTCTTTTAGCCATGAGGAAGACCCATTATTGGTATTTTTAGTTAAGTGTCGTGTTGATGCGTAAAAGTAGGTGAAGCTTATTACTGGTATTTTTCAATTAAGTGTTGAGTTGATGCGTAAATTTTAAGTGAAATTTAGTGCTTGTTACTTTATTCTTGTCAAATTTGACTGCTTTTATATTGCAGATGGAGGGATTTACATTGCCGCCTTTTGAGTCGACTGAAATCTTGAAGGACAAGGAGATTATTCGGTCTGTTTAACTTTTAGTTTCATATTAATCATCCTTGGTTAATATTTAATACATAATCATCTATATAGCAAGCATGTATTTCTTGATGTTGTTTTAGTGTGAAAAAGAAAGGCGGCACAACACCTAATGAAGGTAATTTGCTTGATGACGTTGATGATGATATGCCGGAGCCAGGGGATAATGATTTGCTACTCTTAGAAAATAATAATTTTGATAAGGCTGGAGAATACCAAAGTAGTGATGAGGCTGATGAAGAACAGTCACAAGGCGAAGAATTACCTGAAGAATTAGTTTCTAAGAAAAGAAAAGCCTCCGCAAATCTTTTGAACTTGAAGTAAGTATATTTTATGTATCCTCATTTTGCTATGAAAATGTAATTACACTGTGGTCTTTCTGTAATGGAATTCTGAGGGTGTTTGGATGTGTATTTTAAAACTGTATATGTGATGTTTAACAATCAGAATCAAACAATGGGCTATAATGAAATATGTGTAGAAGATCAAAAGGTGCTATTGTTGATTGAAGTTATAACATTTGGATAATCAGATATTTGAGTGTTCCACAACACAAAATCAAACACCCCTATAAATATCTTCTCCTTTATTTTGGTCTATGTTTTCCGTGTGTTGCTTGCTTCCTTTTTTCTGTCGGTTTTTGTATTTACCTTTTGAATCACAGAAAAAAGAAACGATGTTTGGGGGTGTTGGATGATGATGAAGATGAGGCTGAAGCAGAGGAAATAGAAAATGTTAATAATGATGCATCTTATCCCATGAAGATCAGCAGTAAGGAGACTAATTTAAAAGCTGCAAAAAGTAACAAAAAAGTTAAATCTCCCATTGTGAAAGGGTAACAATAATAAAAAAAAATTATCATTACAATATGCGTATATCCATTTTTCTGGCAATTTTTTCTCATTAATTCATGTTTTACAGGAGTGCAGAGCATCAAGAGAATGCTGAAGAAGTCAATCAAGTATCTAATGCTCCTGGGGCTAAAAAGGTTTGTAATAGTGATTGATGCGTGACAGTATTTACGAGATCAGATGGTGACAACAATGAATTTTCCTTTTTTTTATGTTTGTATAGAACTTGCGGTTGATCAATAATGAGTTTAATGGTGGTCTTTTTTGGCATTAAATTTCGTAAATGTCAGGTCCCTAGTAGAAGTGCTAGACGGAAAAAGGCTAAAAGACGATGGAAGCAAGAACTTGCTAAAATTGCAAAAAAGAAGGTATTTATTTGTTAAAGTTTTTTGAATAAATATTGATAGTTACATACATCATTATGTCATTTGAATATTGCAGCCTCAAGCATATTCAAAGCAAGAGCCTGTTAAAATTGCAAAAAAGAAGGTATATTATTTGTTAAACACTATTTTGTGAAAGAATATTCATAAATTTTGAGAGTTATATACATTCTTATAATTTGAAAATTGCAGCCACAAGCATATTCAAAGCCTGAAGTAACTAAACCTAAGAACGAAGAGGCGAATGGTCAGCCAAAGGGACTAGTAAGTAACTAATTGTGCACTAAAAATTTCTGCATCTCCGAGCTATTATGTTTATTGATAAATGATAAATGATAATTCTTTTAATTGCAGCTATACTGGAAACAAGCTTCTAAAAAGCCTGTGCAGAACGGGGATGTGGGTACTGATGTGAGTCCTGTTTTAACCAGGCCACGACATACTTGGTTTGAACCACTTGATGAAGGTATATGCGAAATAGTTCAAATGTGTTCCTTTAATATTTTAACAATGTGTATTTTCTATATTGTTATCACATAACCGTCAACTCAGTTTTCATTTTTATCTTTAACTCTTTAGATTGAAATATAGGTCATTACCCTTATTCTTTTTGACATCTCGGGGTTGAGTAACCACTTACTTGCGTCATTGTGAAGTCCTAATTTTCATTCCTGTTTCATGCAGATCTAGATGCAAAACAGACTAGAGTATCAAATGTATGTTCCACAGTTAATCAAACTCAATGCACTGGGGACTACACCTTTGTATCTTGCTAATATTACTTGTAATTTTGGCTTTTAAACCTTTCTATACAATGAGTTTTTGAGTTGTGCTTCAGGAAACTTTTAAGTGGAGTGGTGGTAGCAGCAAGAAAAAAGGGAAAAAAGGGGGTAGAGAAAATTTCTCAAATTTCAGAAGGGATGATTCTAGAAGAATGAATAAAGAATCCTTCAAAATGTTGTTTAAAGATTCACAAGTACCTGTAATTGACATTAATGAATTTGACAAGCTTCCTCCTTGCTCTGAACCAATGGTCTCTCTCTCTCTCACTCACTCAGTCACTCACTCTCACTCACACACACACACAGAGTGAGCATGCATCCACACAAATACTAACTCATGCTTATATAAACAGTTCAAACCATCATGTGTTTCAATGTTTTATTTGCTTATTGACATTTGTTTATCCTATATGATACCACAGTTTATCTCAGCCAATATTTCCTATGATTTGCAGGAAGGTGATGTGATTGCATATCGTCTGCTTGAGTTAAATTCTTCATGGATCCCTGAGTTTTCATCCTTCCGGGTAAATTTTTTCTCAGAAAAATATACCCCTGAAAATAGAGGTGGCGGTGAGGACCCATATACTTATGAATGGAATTTGGCTTGTTTTCTTTTAATCTCAAACGGGTCAAATAAAAAGATAGAGTTAAAAGGGGAACGGGTTGAACAGACAGAAAATTGCACAAAGTCTTGTTATGTATACAACCTCCTAACTTGTTTTATTCATAGTTTTAGATTATTATTGTAATTATGCTGTTTCTCTTATAATTAGCAAAATAAGACTTTAAAAAATGGGCAAAAATAATGTTTGCATGTTAAGCGCCACTGACCTGGTCCATTTAGACTCATTTCAACTTTCAACACACAACCCCGTGAACCTTCCATTTTGCCATCTTAATACTTAACCTGAAAATCATGTATATGTAATTAGGTATAATGTGCAAAACACTGTTATAGAGTATATATACTCTATCTTTACCTGTTTCTGGGTAAAAACTAAAAAGCCAATTTACATTTCAGGTTGGAAGAATAGCATATTATGATGCCAAGGATATTGTTCTGATTCCAGTGCCGGAGTATCCTATTGTTCCAGAAAAGATTAACGATAACGGGCCCAATGAATCTCTTTATGGAGACGACGGTAGTTTAGAGGTAGTTAACCTTCATCATTGACTAGTCAGATGCCTTGTATAACCTTGGATTATTACAAACATATCTTTTGTGCAGATCAATTATTCAGCTCTTGTTGATGTTCGCAACATCATGAAACATGATCCAGATGCTATGGAAACAGTCAATAATGGTGTTAATCAAACTCCCCCAAGTAGGGATGCCACAGAAAATTTGGTATCTAACATTAGTGACAACGATATAGATGTCCCAAATTCAAAAGAGGATAATCCAGGTATACGTACTCTCTATCATCATATGTAGTTACACGTATACTCACAATCATGTTAATGTTTGGTAGGGGAAGGAGAAGTGAATCCATGGGACCGTAGCAGCTCTAAGAATATAGAAATGCCCGAGCCAAATCTTCCTGGGCTGAACCCATGCTCATACGAAGGGGCTGGTCCAAGTACAATTACGTGTCCAGATGCTAATAAAGCAGAGTCATCTGGAGTGAAAGAAGGACAACGTGATTCTTTCGATCCATGGTTAGCTGCTAATAAGCCTGACCCTTCTCAAGAGAACAATGCCAGTTGGTCAAATATGAAGAAGACGGATCCCACTGAGAATGCTTGTGAGAATGGAAGTTCATGGGGAAGGCCATGGTCTGCGTTTGTCGTCTCTAGGGGCAGTTCGGTCATTCAACCAGACAAAGAAAATGACTGGCACGCGGGAAGTTCTCGTGGCGGTGGGAAACCATGGTCACGTGGGACCCCAAGAGGTCGAGGCCGTGGCCGTGGGCGCGGCCGTGGTCGAGGGTGAAATGGGTAATTTGATATCCATGTTGTGGTTGGTTTGAGAGCCTATGTTTCAAGATGTGGAAGCTATGGCAACTTTTGAGGTATGAAACCCAGTGCCCTCTATTATGAACTTGCACCCTAACCCTAGAACATATGTTTGTGTAAAGGTTGATTTCTTTCTCAGTATGTGGTGGAATAACTGGCTGCTCAACTCTTGTTGATTTTCTAGTGTTTAATGAGCTATTCTATTATATTAAACATGATAGCAACTGTTTTAATATCTCCAAAAGTACTGAACTCAAGAGACATTAAAAAGTGCGTTTTCGAGTTAACACTAAAGAACATTAAATCGAAATGTGGAATTCATCATTAGATCTTAAATTAGCTTGAAAAACATTGAGCCATATATAATAATATAAAGAACAAAGTCGGACAATTTGGTCATTAGCCTGTAATTGATTTTCAGCTTCAAACATAGATTTTGGCCATCCTCATCATCTTCAACATATTGCATGCTCGACTTGATCAGTCCCGACTGCATTTGAAACCAACACAATATAAACGTTTGCAAACTTCGTAACCAACATCGAAACGTTGCTGCAAGCCCTGTTACGGTGGGCAAATTGACGTGGTTAAGTATTTAAAGAGCAGCGTATGAAGTTGAGTAGATTTAGCTACGGAAACATAAACGTATGATAAAAAAAACACACCGTAACTCACAAAAAGTTCTGGAGTTGTAAAAATGATTTTTATGAAGCATGAACTCAATTTTTTCCTTGCCCATTGCGGCGTAAATTTGTGAGAAAAACCAACGTTAAAACTCACATGTCGCAGTGGAGCCATACGATGATACTAACGTAATTTATGGCGGGTTGCGGGGCGTTTATGAAATTCGTTACGCGCGTTGCCCCAGCGATGCTAATGTGGTTATGTCCCACACGTTTCGACATAAACAAAACCTAACAGTAAAACGAAGAACTCATTAAATTATTTAGTAGCAAAGAAAATCAATTAACTTAAAAAAAAAAAAGAAAAATAGTAATTTTAAAAAGAATATAAAAAGGCAAAAGAAAAAACACATAAAACAAGAAAAAACTAAAAATCATAAAAATCACAACAATTGGGGGGGGGGGGGGGGGAAGTCGAAATCTAGGTTGGTGCTAAGCGTGCTACCAACAGGGTAACAACACTAATTGTATAAGTCAAGTGTAAACTATATAAAAACCATCTAAATATATGAAAATAAAAAAAAAATTGCAGCTAATAAATGATGAACAATAAAGAAGTGTCACATGGCATACCGGTGGAGAACCCACCGACACCCCTGAATGAGTTAGTATGTAATTCTTAAATCATCAAAAGGCATGAACATCCTGGTAACGAAGGGATGTTATACGATTGTATACAACCAATTTAGGTAACAATTACTAGAATCGAACAAATCTAGTGTGACACATGAGGCGGTTTTTTAACTTCACATCTTTTCTTTCTTAAACATGCGACTTATCTTTCATGTCCTATAAGTGTTCATCTCGTTTTCATAGTTATATACTTCTATATTTAACGCACCCATCTGATCATGTGTCTAGCATGTTTTAAGTTACAATAGTTGTTTCAGTGTGAAGGGATGATTTACATTTTATTTAACCGTGATTGAAGTTAAATTAATAGGGTGGGTTGTTTTTAGTGGTTTTTCTGCCATCTAACACGTTCTTTATAAATTTTAAAACGAATTTAATCTGATACTGTTGATCTATAATTCAAATTGGTAGAGTCAAAAGGTGCAAGCCCCCGAATCCCCCATGGTCGATGAGGCGCCTCTAGCATTTTGGTTTGTATACATAAAACTCAGTTCAGACCATTAACACGTTACTGCTCGATTATATTGACTTTGGTTCATGTAACTAGGCATCATGGGTGGTAGAACAACAAAAACTTGTGATGATTAGATGTCACACAGAAAACATACGCAAAATACTGGTACGCAACATGGCTCGAAAACAGAACAGTTGCAACGGTTTGTGTCCAGGGCAAAGGTTCACAAGTGAAGCACATGAAAACGTGAGTTAATTTGTGAACATGAGCGATGGTTCACTGAAATCGTATTGTGAAATGTGAACCACTATGCAAAAATATGAAGGGAATGCGATGATTCATGAACGGGTGCTTGCTTACTCGTATATACCCCTTCTTCCATCTAGGGCCATTCAAAAAGCTCACGGCTCGCTCGAAGCTCGTATGAAAATAGCTCGAAAAAAGCTCGCTCGAAATCGGCTCATAATAAACAAACCGAGCCCGAGCCAAGGTCAGCTTGGCTTGTGACTTGCTCGATGGCTCGTTTAAATTTTAACCTCAATTATTATTTATGTAAACTATAAATCAAAATTATAACATCATATAAAATACACCATACAGATAAGGTTATTTTGATATTTTATAACGAGAAACTAATTACAAATGTATAAAAACATGATTATACTTCTTAAAATAGCAATCTTATATGATTGTTCTCAACAAATCAAAATAAACAAATGTAAGAAATAATATATATTTTTATATATATATATACGAATGTATACAAAAATAATAAAAAATAAAAAATAAATAAGTTAGCTCGCGAGACGGCTCGAAATTTGAGCTCGTTAAAATAAACGAGCAAAGTCCGAGCCCACTCTGGCTCGGCTCGGCTCCTTACGGCCCTAGAGTCCCATCACGTTTTGGCCATACCATTTCACACAAAATCTTCTCCAAAACTCTTTCTATGCTAGAATTACATACGATCTTATTGCTATAAAAATAAGATTCTTGTATAATCAAAATCCTAGTAGCCACACTAATCCATCGTTGTTTCACTCCATATCACACAAGAGACTATTAACAATATTATATGCATCCCCTCATTTTATCTTGAGAGGCGATTCACCAAGACCCCTAGCACGCAAGTAGAAATGACAAACGGGGCAAAATTGCTTTAAGGAAAAAGAGAACCCCTAGTAAAAATAAATCGTATAATCACACGAATAAAAAAAGAGCTAGCAAGCGCCCGTTTTCCAAAATACGAGTCAATTCAGTTGTATTTTGTCTTTCAACATGTCAAGTTTTGATCCATTACTGAATCCACTCAATCCACCCCTAATTATCACCTCTAGCGAGAGCCTATAACTACAATGGGACTTGCTGAACTTTGGAACTAAATTAAGAATGGAATTTGCCCAGGAAGTTGTTTAAAGATAACTATTAGTCTTCATTAATATATAAAGGTTATATTCCCCTGATATATGTAAACCAATCTTTTCAAATTGTGCAATCAAACAGTCTTAACATAAATTGATGTCAAACAACATGATTTATCGTCATCAAAACGCAAGTTCAAACATGGTTGAGAACTCAAGCAACAGATTCTAAAATAGAAGAGCATAACTTGCTAAGGCAAACCTTAAAAGTGACAATCTTACTCTTCCATGGCATCTCCACCCACTTGAACTACATCCACCAGTTCCTTCAGTGGTGTAATCTTTGTAAGCAGAACCTCTGTGAACATAGAGTAGATTATCGAAATCAAATTATGCATAGGAATGAAACCCTAAGTATTTTTGTATATATCGTTTAGATAAATGTTGAAAGGGAAACAAACGGTGATGGATCAAGATTAACATGTTAACCCCTAAATTTGGATTCTTGGATAGAATTCTGATTACTAACCTGTCTTTTTGGGAAAAGCATAGCCTTTTGAACTGATATAAGTGCGGGGATTTGGAGTAAGATGATTCCTCAGATATTCCTTCTTACCCTGATAATATTAGCAAAGGTGATTAAAAAGTTTACAATAGGATTATATGTGCTGATATATTATGAATAAAAGTGAAAACACGCAGACCTTTTCTATCACACAGACATCTACATTGCTTCCACTTCCCAAATCATTAAATATACCAGAGCATATAGCCTTGGTTACCAAGTTCACTCCTTCATCCCTCTATAAATTAATAACGCTCGTTAAGCCCTTTGCAGCAAGAGTGTAATCATCAAACAATGTAGTGGTTCAATATATAGTTGTGAAAACTCACAGTAAGCCCTTCGCGATACTCTGATTCGAAGATAGCCATTGCAGCAAGAGAACCGGAACCCATTGTAGCAAATGGGAGTGTGTCTGTTGATCCATGAGGATATATCTAAAAATAATGATTTAATAGCATTAGCAGTTTAGCACATTGTCTTAAAAGTTGAAAAAATTTCTCACATGCACAAAAATAAAATTCAACTTACAGTATGTAGATGTGGGCCTGTGACATCAACTCCACCAAGTACCAAAGCAGCAGATACATGACCTTGGTAGCTAAGTGAGCAAAATATAAGTAAGATACTTCCCAAAACACAGAATAAAACATCAATATCCCAAAAGGTATTACAATTTACACTTGAGCTTACCGGAAAAGATGAGACTTTAAAAGGGTAAGTGCGGTTACAACCCTTGATTCACGACCCGTATGGTATCTGTGCAGTTTCAGCTGGGAGCTGATGTTGTCTGCCCAAAAGAGACATCCAATCATTAAGGTTTGTCATACATGATCCTTAAAATAAAGTAAATAAGGTGCAAAACATGTGACTAAACGAATACCTGTGACGGCTTCCGTATCAGCAGCAGTTCCAGCTCCACAACAGTAGATGTTTGGAGCCATATAATGAATCTTTTCACAGTTTTTATCAGCTACAATTGGACCTGCTGTGGCTCTGGTATCCGCCCCAAGAATGACACCATTCTGCAGATTGAATGAAGATAATCAGAGGTAGTTCATCTTAAGAGAAACTATTTTTATCAAAGTAAACCATTGTGATTTATTTGCATGTATATACATATATTAGACAACTTATATTCATCAATCAACATCACTGAACTTAGAAGAAACATTTTTAATCACTTTTGAGAAACTATATCCATTGAACAATGAAACCGAACACTGTTTCAATCTTCTTCAATCATTTCCACACATAGTGTTTACTACAATACTTCTGAAAGCTAAATAGCCAAAATTCAAGTATAATGATTACAGATTTACAGATGCCATATTACTTTCTAGTAAAGTAACCCTCTTGATGCCTAATTCATTTATGCAATACTAACACAGCTTAATCACAGTCTCCGGTTCAATACAAACAATCCACAAAAACATCTAATTGAAGTAAACAGCAAACTGCAGATCGAAACCCCATAATCTATCTTATTTCACATAAACCTAATTCAAATTAAACACAACAAGCAAACAATCAAACAGAATAGAATCAAACATACCTCAAAGATCAAACCGACGATGGTAGTTCCAGTTTTAAGATACCCCGGAGCTTTTAAGCCCTTCTTCGTCAACATCTCGTTTCTCCTACACAGGTCGAAACTGAATCCGGTCTTCGGAACATCCATTGCTTCAGTTGACATCTTCAGATACCTAAATTCAACAAAAAATCCACTCTAACTATAAGAACAAATCAATTTTGAAGAAGATGAAAAAGTAAACTTAAAATTAGGGGATTAGTGTCGATCGCAAACTATAAAACCACATGAACAACTAGATATCAACAATTGAAAAATGCATATGTGATCATTTCGTGTGATGAACATTCGATCTTACGATTTTGGAGAGCGAAATCGATTGAAGAAACTTCAAATCTGGAATGTGATTAAAATAGCAAAGAAATCTTGGGTTGCAAGACAATGGAATTGGGGTTTTCTCGCTGCGTTTATACAGGTTTTTTATAAGAACACTTGCACCCCCTGATTTTTGGGATTTGTTCAAATAAGGTGCCTAGACTTCTCACTTTGGTCATTTGTTTCAATGAATTTATTTCAGTAAAGACTAGTGAAAAGTAAATACATTACTACGAATTCTAATCATATTCATTGGTGTTCATGGTTTAATTCGACCTTTTGATAACGATATTGGACCGAGCTGTTTATGGTGGGTGGGTTGTAAGAATGACGGTTTTAATATTAATTACAGTATTACATTCTTTAACTTTTTTAAAATTCAAAGGTCAGTATTCAAATTATTAAAATGATAAACATGATTTATCATTATAAAACGTTTACATAACTACATATTTAGATGTATACAAAAATACATATTACAAGTTTTAGACCCTACTAAATTGTAAACCAGTTAAACAAGAAAAACTAATATTGATTACGTACCAATTGACTCATTTGTTTTCGATGATTTGTTAGATTTTATCTGTTAATGAATAACATAATTGATCATAATGATAGTTGGGACTTTTACCTTAATGATAAGTGGGCCTAATCCTAATAGGCCAACTTTATCTTTAGCCTATTAAGATTGGACTCACTTTAATTAGGCATTACCCATTAGGCTATGGTCCAATTTCAATGGTCCTCATTGGCTCATTACTTTGAAACTGGCTTTACACTAAATTAGTAACTCAATTGACTTTTTGTATCCGACGTCAATCATGGTTGAGCTTTACGTGTAAAATTAGTTGCAACATCACGCCAAAAAGTATCAAAATTAACGAGGCATAAATAATTTCATTATGTCTTACATATAAGTATAACATATAACCCTATTCACATTTGAAATTAATAATCATTGTACTATAGCTCAGATAGCAATGTCGGTGTTTTTTTTTTTTCACAACAATGTAGAAACAAGCAACCTGACCCGTAAGGGTGTCCAAAATTAGCATCCATCAATACACGTTTTTGCGAGGCTCCATTGTAACCAACAACCCATGCTTCATGTAAAGTGTAGTGTTCACTTTTGGACATACTACATGACCTTTAACAAGTTTCAATCTATACCTTAATAAAATTGAAGCAATCACCATTTTCATTTGTGTATAAGCAAACTTTTTGCCCACACACAACCGCGGACCGGCGTTAAACACGGCGTATTTGAACTGGTTTTCGCTCACAAATTTCCCGTCTTTGATCCATCGTTCGGGTTTAAACTCACGACAGTCTTTACCCCAAAGGCTCTCCGTCCGAGCCATGACGTAAATGCAATAGACCACCCGTGCACCCTTTTTAACCCGGGTTCCATCAGGAAATATGTCGTCTTCTAGTGGCTCTTTGTGGTCAAATGAGACCGGAGGGTAGAGGCGCAAGGATTCGGATATTGCCGCGTGTAGATACACCATTTTGTTGAGTTCTTCTTCGGTAAATGTTATCGTTTCATGATTGATGTTCTCGAAGGCTTCTCGTCGTCGTAAGATGTCGTGGATTTCGTTAAGGATTCGGGTTTCTACGTGTCGGTTTTTGGTGATTAACCAGAAGAACCATGATAATCCAACTGAACTTGTGTCTCTACCTGCTAAAATAAAACTTATACAAAAATCTTGAAGCAATTTATCAGTAAAAAACACATCTTTTTTATGTTGTTCCATTATTATAAGCCTTGACAAAAGGTCAAACCTTGAAGTATCATTTATCCCTTCATTATTAGATAGCAATTCCATCTTTCTTTCTCTTATTATTTTCTCACAAAACTCATGCACAACTTTCACAGCTTCATGAAGTGTCTTCTCAGACCCTAATTTAAAAAACCTCATGGGCTTCCACAAAAAATAAGGGATCAAGAACCTTGTCAAACTCACGATAGTTGCTCTCTCGAACGCCTTCGCGAAAGGCGTATCTGGTAACTCGACCTCCAAACACCCCGTCTCGACACCAAACGCCACTGCACAAGTGTTCTCAAAAGTAAACCGAAGAAGCACATCTTGCAAATCAATAACACACCCTTTTTTAGCCTCTAAAACCTTCAACAACTTGTCATGCACAAGTGTCGTAATGGACTCCATCGCGAACCTCACGAATCGCGTCGAATGCATCTCAGTGTTCGCCACACGACGCTGCATCCTCCACAAATCGCCATCCGCATTAAAGATCCCATCTCCAAGAAAATCATACAATCTTTCTTTATAAGCTTTTCCTTTAGGAAAATTATTAAAATTTGTCTTGAGCATGTATTCAATTTTAACAGGATCACTTGTGACAATCCCATGAGTACCACTCATGCACAAACCTCTAAAGTAAATGGTTCCACCATATTTGATCAAAGCATCACCACCCTTATCATAAATATTGTAAGCATATGGCACCACCGTTGGAAGTATACCGAAAACGGGCCATATCATCGGACCCTTGGTGGTGAGTCTTTGAAGTATGGAGTTGAGGATGAAGACGATAAACAACACCGCGGCGACATCTGAAAACCATAAATGGGAATAGAACCATCTTGTTGAAGACATAACGAGGTTAATGATCATGTTGTAGTGCATGTTTTGTTTTTATTATATGAAATGTTTGATTTCATGAAATAAGTTAATACACGAGGGATAAGATTTCAAGAATTTAATCAAATTTAATGAAAGTGATCAATGGATTTTGGTTAAGGAACATATATACATTGTTAGATGTAAGTTTATGATTAATGAGGATTGTTATTGGAAGTAATAAATCGTTTTGTAACATCCATCCTACCACACAAAATGTGTGATTTGAGTACAAAACTCGTGTTATTTACGTGTTTATACTAATTAAATTACTTGAAAAGAATCATTATTAGAAAAATTGCTGCTAGCAACGTTATAATTAAGTTCACTGTGAAAAACGGTACATTATATCGGATTTTCTCATCGTGCAAAATTACCATTGATAAAGTTGGTAGATTTATGATTCAAAATCCTTACATTTGATGGTAAGTTGATTATTGAATTAACAACAAACTATATGTTTTAGTTTTACTATTTTATGCATTATAACAACTTTTTGCGGCAACAAACCGTTACAAGACGTTAAAGAATTAAAACATGATAGAAGACTTATTCTTATAAAACATTCTTTCAATATGTTTTTATACTTACATTTTGTTAAAGATGGTATCTTTTATAGACTTTAATAAGTTCTAAAGTTTGTTTTAGTGGTCATTTTAATGTTAGACTATTACGCTATTCTCTTATCATCCTTATGATATAATCTTTTATACCAAATAATATCATTTCTTTTATAAAAAAAAAGCTCAAACATCTTTTG
The DNA here is from genome assembly GCA_025506415.1 of Flaveria robusta. Classification (NCBI taxonomy): domain Eukaryota; kingdom Viridiplantae; phylum Streptophyta; class Magnoliopsida; order Asterales; family Asteraceae; genus Flaveria; species Flaveria robusta. The sequence continues at coordinate 5,217,699 of CM046460.1, read as the reverse complement.
TTTGTCAGAATGGTGATAGACTTTTCATGAGATCAATCATCCTAAAACCATACATCTAAAACACTTGGGTGGTATTTGAGGTTGGATATTATTTATGATCCAGTAACTCAATCTCTTGTTCATGTCAGATTTAAGATTTGCACAGATTGTTAAAAACAGAATGATTTATAAACTTTTAATTATTTTTATAGATCTTGATTTATATTTTAAAAGACATGTTTTTATATAAAAATAATACGGTCATTATTACGTTGATCTTAAGCTCCATTTAATCACATTTAACTTGTTTTAACTTCATGTATCTTTAATATCGAGAGCGTGTAGCCACAAACGCCTCATTCATAAACGATGATTTTATGTTGCTTGGTTCTCTAGATTTGTTTAACTCTTGGACGATCTTAATTAATGTGCTCATTGAACAATCTACCATGAGCTTATGTTTAATATTTCTTGATTGTTATGTTTTGATGTATTGATCTTTGGGCATTCTTGTTAATCAGGGAATGTATTATATGAATATTTAAAACGTTATTTTTTTAGTATTTATGTGTTGATAGAATACCCTTTCCACTATACTTGGATAGTTGAATGAAATAAAGTTTTGATTTATAAGATTCCTCTAGATTGACCATATTTTAGTGGAAATTTGTTTTTTATAACATAATTCAAGCTTGAACATTTAGGTATTCAAAATACAATTGGAGAGGCATTATAACATCATCAAACAAGTGAACTAAACTTTATGTGAAAAAAAATAGCAGAATTGACATAAAATTCATTATGTCTCGACCATGTTTATAACATTAAACCCTAATTCACAATACGAATAAGTTCATGACCATAAACAATCCCATGATATCAAATTCAACATCAATCTATTAACTTTGCCCTAGGCTCCATTGTGACCAATAGCCCATGCTTCATATAAAGTGTAGTGTTTATTTTTGGACATACTTTATGACCTTCAACGAGTTTCAATCTATACCTTAATAAAATTGAAGCTGCAACCATTTTCATTTGCATATATGCAAACTTCTTGCCCACACACAACCGCGGACCAGCGTTAAACACGGTGTATTTGAACTGGCTTTCCCTCACGAATTCGCCATCTTTGATCCACCTTTCGGGCCTAAACTCGCAACAATCTTTACCCCAAAGGCTCTCCATCCTAGCCATACCGTACATCATGTACACGACTCGTGCACCCTTTTGAACCCGGGTCCCATCCGGGAAAACATCGTCCTCTCGTGGCGATTTGTGGTCAAATGAGACAGGAGGGTACAAACGTAAGGATTCGGATATTGCAGCTTGGAGATAAATCATTTTCTTGAGTTCTTCTTGTGTGAATACTATGGTTTCTTGATTTTTCTTATATGGTTCTTCTCTTTGTTGTAAGATGTTGTGGATTTCATCAAGGATTTGATTTTCGACTGATGGGTTTTTCGAAACTAACCAGAAAAACCATGATAAACCCACTGAGCTTGTGTCTCTACCTGCTAAGATGAAACTTATGCAAAAATCTTGAAGCAATTTATCAGAAAAAAACTTTTCTTTTTTATCTTGTTCCATGATGATAAGTCTTGACAAAAGATCACACCTTGAAGAGTCATTCATGCCTTCATTGTTGGATAATAATTCCATCTTTCTTTCTCTTACTGTTTTCTCAAAGAAATCATGTACAACTTTGACAGCTTCATGTAGTGTTTTCTCAAACCCTAATCTGAAAAACTTTATTGGCTTCCATAGGTAACGAGGGGTCAAGAACCTCATCAAAATAATAAAAGTCACCTGCTCGAATGCCTTTGCGAAAGGGGTTTCCGGTAAATCAACTTCCAAACAGCCCGAATCGACACCAAATGCCACTGCACAAGTATTATCAAAAGTAAAACGAAGAAGCACATCTTGCAAATCAATAACACACCCTTGTTTAGCATCTAAGACCTTCAACAACTTGTCATGCACAAGTGTTTTAATGGACTCCATGGAGAACTGCACGAAGCGTGTCGAATGCATTTCAGAGTTCGCCACACGACGTTGCGTCCTCCACAACTCATCATCCGCATTAAAGATCCCATCTCCAAGAAAATCATAGAATCTTTCTTTATAAGCTTTCCCTTTTGGGAAATTTTTGAAATTTGTCTTGAGCATGTATTCAATCTTAACAGGATCACTTGTGACAATCCCAAAAGTGCCACCCATCCACAAACCTCTATAGTAAAAGGTTCCACCGGATTGGATCAAAGCATTACTACCCCATTCATAAAGGTTCGATACATGTAGCCCTGCCGTTGGAAGTATTCCGAAAATAGGCCATACCATAGGACCTTTTGTAGTGAGTCTTTGAACTATGGATTTGAATACGAAGATCATGAAGAGCCCCATCGCGATGTCTGAAAACCATAAACACGAATATAACCATCCTGGTGAAGAGAATATGAGGTTCTTGATCATGATCAGGTACTCCATTTTTGTTTTTGTGATTGATATCACATAGTTTCATAAAATAATAAATAAGGGGCTATAAGAGAGAATATTGCAAATGACACAATAATTTGATCAAATTTAATTTGACTGATCTATGTATATGCTTAAAAGAATAAGATTGATGGTTTAGATGCTAATTAAACACACATATATATGAAATGTTGTGAGTTCAAGACGGCTCTTTTGGTAAGTTAAGGATCAATTTGTAACAACCACCTTACCATGCAAAATGTGTTTTACTATGTTGTTTTCAAGAACAAAACTCGTGTTATTTACATGTGCATAAGATTATAGACGTCAAAAAAACTCAATCGAGATACAACTTTGAGCTTAATTTTTTCTTGAAATCAAATATTTAGGCATAAGAGTGCAATTTAGTTGTGACAACTCAACTTTGAGCTTAGGATTTAACGAATGTGATTTTTAGTTAATTTGAAGGTTGTTTGGACAATTTGTTACCTCTTTCTTGGAAATTTTGTATGAAATATTAGTTTCTATTGTTCATCTAATTGCTTGTCTAATTGTTTATGAGTAAAACAAACAATCAAAAGTTGTTTATTAAAACTCTTTATTCAATAAGAATAAAGGGATAATCACTTTCATAAGCAATCGAAACACCTCCTTAATATCTCCACAAGATATCTAGCCACCTTAGGTGGACGTTAATAACCAATGTATTCTCACATGCTTGACATATCTATATACAAATAACTTTTATCATATGTTTTTATACTTGTCAAAAAACTATATTATGATCGATATACCTATATGATAAAGTTTGATTCTTCATTATACAAGATTTTTCTCAAATTGAATGGCTTTTGGAAGATTTAAAAGATGAAATCTTTTAATTTTAATAAAAGAATAATTAAAAGGACGCGTGACTACATCACATTCTTCTGAAATTTTTATGTTTCTCTATACTATTAAATCATTATATTAATTACTAATAATATTATTTAATTATTTTTTAGATATCTTTTTATTAATATTATTTCTAAATAAATAATTTTTTATAAAATAATAATTTTTATAAAACATCAAAATTTTCTAAAATACGAAATAATTTAAAATTGTTGGTTTTAAAAATTATATTTTTTATAAACAAAAAATAACTAAAATTAAGAGTTATATTAAGAAAATTTGTAAAAATAAAATGGTTTGTTTTGAAACAAAATATTTAAATTTTTTTTTCAAATGCGAAAAAGTTTAAAAACAAAATTTTGAAAAGTTGATATGATTTTTTATTACTTATATTCCTTAGTCATATGTAATCTCAATTATATTTTATCCTAAAATATCGTTTTACAATTTTAATTGAAAGTCATATTGGTATAGAAAACCAAAAAATTCGTCATATAATCTTACTTTTAAATATATATTAATTGTTTATTATGGGACTCTACTCTCAATTTTATGAAAACATAGTACATACATACTAAATACTAGTACCATTTTATTATAAGTTGTTTGATTTTAGTTTATTACATGTAATTAAAGAATGTGCTAGATTAAACAGACATTATACACTTTTCCAATAATTGGTATTGTTAGAGATAAATAATAGAGTTAAAAGTAGCAAATTAATCAAATTGCCCCTATAGCTCAGTGGTAGAGCGCCAGTCTTGTAAACTGGAGGTCTGTAGTTCGATCCTGCATGGGGGCAACTTTTTTTATTTCTCACTATTTCTCTTTGCCCTTACAATCCCCCAATTCATCTCCTCTGTCGCAGAAAACCACAGAAACGAAAAATGCCCAAAATTTCTCAAAAAATTCTTCACAAACCCTTCAATGGAGGCACAATTAGAGCCTTAATCAACCATCAAAATCCACAAAAACTCCAATTCCGCATCTTTTACATCAACTTCAACCCATTACCAAAAACCCTTGGCCCGAATCTTCATCTGATTACAAATCGACCCACTTCAATCGGTTACATATTTACCCTAGTTTTTCATTTGGGTGTTTCTTGGATCCGATTTCTTCAAATGGGTTATCGAATTTTAAGAAGGATCCGGAGCTAGATGGGTCGGGTTCAAGTACCGGGATGATATGGGCCGACAGTGCTAAGAAGAAAAGGAAGAAGGTAAAGAAATTGAAAGAAGTCTTCGTCACTGCTCATAAACTAAGGTGTTTGTTTTAGGTGATAAAGATTTTGCTTTTTGATCTGATATTGATGTTTGAGTTTATCATACATTTGGCTGAAATCATTAAATTGAATGATTGAGTAAATTTATTTATTTATTTATTTTTTGTATGTAAGAACCTAACAATACACTCATGCACCCACTAACAACGGAACCAAACAAAACACAATTTGTATCGGACATGTGACGTTAATATTTTACTAACATGACAACGAAATCAAATAAATCACGTATGTGTCACTCAATTGAATGATTGGTGAACTATGAAATCTTTGATTTTAGGCTAGATTATATGCTAATCAGGTTTTCTTTTTCTTTTTTATTTTTTTGTAATTTCACCTAATCCAACTTTATTCTCTTTTTTTATTGAAGCTGATGACAATAAACTCACGAAACCATTAATAACATACTAACAACAAAATCAGATAAATTATAGCTTGTGGTGAACGGGAGATGTTAATCCTCTTACCCAATTTACTTTTTGATGCTATGTGAAATTCAAGATTTAAGACTTCGGTTTTAGCTTTGTTTTTAGAGTGAGCATTTGTAGTATTAAGATGATATGAGAAGGATGATTTGATTATGTTAGGTTGAGCTCAGTTTGATGGAATTAGTTTGTTTGTGATTATGATTCATAACCATGTAGTGTTTTGTGTTAAAGTACTTGAAAATTCAACAATGATTTATAATATTTGACTGATTCAACATACTTGTCTAATAGCATTTACTTGATGTCGGTTAATATGGTTATGGGACTTGTAAAGTTGAAATTAGATCAAGAAGAAATCTCCTATTTGCTTCCTATCAGTTGTCATGTTGATGGATCAGACTGATACGATAAAATTATCTTAACTTCATTTGATAAGCTTGGTGTTGTGTCACCCCTTCAGGTTTAAATTATTTGTTTTGTTACATGATTTGGTCGAATAAGTAGGGGTTAAATCAACTAGGCGAATGCTTAGATCCAGAAGTATGTTATTTTTTGTACTCTAATGCAAAGTCTTGGTGTAAAAAATGTGTTTATTGATGATATTTTACGTTTACATGTTTGTTAGTACCAAATGTAAGGTTAATTTGAAGGGTTTTTGTTTTGTTGTTGTTAACTTGATCCCATACAAAATTGGTTTTAGTCGATGTAAAGTGATCATCAAATTAAGTGGTTGATTGATTGGATCATATTAGCCTTTCAAGTCTTGAATTGATATAGAAACAACGACAATTAACTAACTCCTAATGATTTATTATAACCAAGAAAAATAACTTAAAAACTTAATTACAGCTCATGCATAATTTAATCAATTTGTAAACTTAGGTCCTGAAACTTCTCTAGCTTGTAAATCAAGTTATAAATTACTACCAACAGCCTTCCATTTAGAACATTTAAAGGAAAAGATCATGAACTTATCGACTAGTTTAATTTTTAAATACATACATAAACAAATATAAAACTTTATTCTATAAGAAATCTTTTTTTTTTGTTGCTTTTATTCTTGGTCTCAACTTGCACACTAGAACATACTTGGTATAGTTAATAGACACATTTCTAAGAAGATTAATATCAGGTTTAAAATGTATTATAACTATTTGGATATTCCCGTAAAGTTTAACATGAGAGGAGGAAGGGTTAACATAAATTAATTGATAGATATATCGTTTACGATCAAACTTTCTTTTTAAAGGCTAATATTTTTTTTAACTGAAAACCTATCATACTTTTATTTTTAAATTATTCATATTATACCATGTTTGAGTTTGAATCCAAAATCTCTAATGTAAAAAATAAAATCTTTATCAAGTGAACTAGCCTCACGTCCATTTATAGCTAAAGTGCAAAAGTTAAAATAATATAACAAAGATATATCATAACCACCCATTTTCAACCAATCTTATATATTTAATAATCACAGAATATTCTTTATAAAAATTAATTTATATATATATATTTTTCTGATGCAAGCACCTAATTTGTAGCGCAATTATAGGACATGTTTGATGTTTGATGAGCATCGTATTATATTCGCGGAAACCGGGGCCGTACACAAATCCATGTCCTGCCGACTGGTTTAAGGAAACTATAGTCCACCATCATTCTTTAATTATTATCCAAAAAACTTATGGATTTTATGTTTTTGAATTTTTGTCAACTTTACGCATTCTTAATGAGATTACTGATAATGTACTCGTATTGTGGCATTTACTCTTTGGGCAGTCTAGTGGTTACCGGTTAGAAACAAAGCCTTTTAAAGTAAACCCAAGTTGGAATAAAAAAGAAGCTATTTTAATAGAATAATTTAGAAGTAGTGTAGGTTTGTTGTTGAAAAAAAAACTTATACAGTTTATAATCATAACAATTATATAATATATTCTTCGTGTCATTTAATTTAAAAATATTAAAACGAAAACATCATAAAAATTTGGAACAATCTATTTTGAGTTTACATTTATAAACAAGGCTTGTGTCGAAAATCACCCACGTGATGGTGTTTTAACGGATATAACTATTATATGTCTATACATATGGGTTTACGTGTTTTAGAACTAAGAGTCGGTACAACAGAATTTTATTGGTTTGGGGTTGGTTATCTTTTATAGATGAGGCTTATGAGACGAATAGAGGGAAGGTGTTGTTCGAAGCTAGGGACGGCCATAACCCTCCTCAATCCTCATTGAGATGTTCAAATATGTAACGATGAAAAAACAAAAATACAAAATGAATAACACCTTGAACACTAATTTTTGAAGATAAAATTTGATAAAATAACTAACTAGTTACGTTGTCATTTGAGTTGCATTGTATGTAGCCAAAATGATGCAACAAACGCGTAATTTATTAAAAAATTGTGGAAATGGACTGTTTCACAAATAGTTTCGCTATGTAGTTTATTTATTTATTTTTTATTTTTTTTTAAGCTATGTTCTGCTTCTTCACTTATCAAACCAACAAATTTAAATTTCGAAAATGAGAAAAGTTGAACTCGCCATATACGATATTACTAATTTACTTTTTGTGAATTTTACTTTTTTGTTTTCAGCTTTTAATTTTTTAAAACTACTCACAATATACTCTTTTGTGCTGTTTGGTAACATCTTAGTATTCATTAACCGACTATCTTTTAATGGTTTATAATATTTTAATAATTAAAATTTAACCTTAAGTCTGAATGGTTTCAAATAGTTCTTAATCATTTAAACTTAAGCTTACTTTTAAAGTATTAACTATTAAAAGACTATGAATTATTAAAAAAATTATTTTTTAGTGATCATTAAAAAACTATCAAACAACCCTCAATAAACATTTTACGTTTAATTAGTAGGATTTAAACACTTGATGTTTTAAATTAAGGGTAGATATCTTAACACCAAGATTCATTTGGGGATTTTCAGCTTTTAAATAACAGTTTTTAAATTTATATTTATAACTCAACATATATGCTATTGGAAGAATAAAATGCATGACAACTTCCTCCGGCAGGCGGCAGGGCGGCAGTCCCCACCACGCCACCACCGTGACGGCGGCGGTTAATAGAAAATCTTCGATCGTTATTTGTCTCCTTTTTCTTGGTCATTTTCTTAGAACAAACTATAATAAATATAAAAACAACCAACAGAATTCCACTTAAACCACCACAAAATAATAAAAGGACTATAATTAATAACTAGTGTAAATTTGAAAATTCTTACAAATGTCGAAAGCTGAATAATAAACCATCACAACCTTTCAGATGACGATTACAGTTACGGTTGGCAGCACTCGAAAATTTATAACAATCTCACTAAGAGAAATTTTCAATAGTAACTGAGACATAATGATGGTTTATTATTTAATTTGTAGTCTATAGTCCACACCTCCTTGTAAGGATGATTATTATAAATTTACTTTCGTCTTAAATGAATCAAGCTACACTAAAATTAACATTAAAATCATCAATAAGATGTAAGAATATATTTGAAAAGATAATCATGATTAATATATATAAAATACCGAATTCTTTCATCTATTGTATATTTTTATAAATGGTGTTTGGATACCTTCAATATTAGTGAGTCTTTTTGAGACGGGATGTCAACTGCCTATATTGATTTTTGACGTTTCAGATCTAACTCATTCAAAAACATCATCAAGGAGACAGAAGGAAACCCACTATTGTTATAAAACTCACTTGAGTCAGGTTTAAACTAATTCCTTTGTAACATTAAACCAAAAGGCCAAAAACATTTCATCTATTACAGTGGGAGGCGTGTCCACACCATATACACCACACCACAATACATACTTATCAATCATACGTTATCTGTCACACCATATTACAACCTTAAATTTGATGATGACGGTGTTGACACACCATAACACACAATACTATTATACCACACACACAAAAGTTTACGACAAGTATATACCGTGATAAAGGAAAAACGCAGCAAGGGGCGGCGGCAATGTCGCCGCTCGGCACCGACATATGCCGTGGCATCATGACGGTTTTGCCCCGCCCACAGTTATATATCCATCTCGAATTGAAAATTATAATATTTTTTGAAAACAACATAAACTTGTAGGGTTACGTCACTGTCCTTGACAAGATTCTCCCCTCTTTTACTAATAAAATGCTCAAAAAAGTCATAATGTGAACAGTTTAAGAATAAAAACAAAATATTAAGGTTCCATCTCAAAGGAAAATAACCAAAAGATTACGTTCATGTATGAAAATTGACAACTTTATCAATATCATATTGTAACTATAACTAATTAATGCGACAGACCCTGATATAAGGCTGAATACGGGGGAAATCAACTTAATTAAACTGTGGTTAAACAATTGTTTAGTTTGCCTTTTCTGGTTCACTCTGTACTTTAATCAAGTTTAATTTGTGGGTTTTTTTTTCTTCTAAACCCATTTTAAACAAACCCAACAAAATAAGCTAAGTGCGAAGGTTAAGCTCCGTTTTAAATACCAAACATACATTTCACAATGGTAATTTAGAAACCCCTAAAAAGGGATTTTACATATTTCCCCTTATTAAGAACATAAATTACATATTTCCTCAAGACATAAAATCAATTATATATTTCCCCTTCCTAATACATACCTATTATATATTTATCCATTCCATTAAAATTAACCTATCAAATAACTATTTTATCTTGTTTTTACTAAATTTTTTTACATATTGATCTTTTTTATTTATAATTGATTAAAATTTTGTCAATTGTATTTTGTATCTGAATATATAACTTTGATTATCGGTGATTATTGTTTTGAAATAAAGTTTTAAACTTTTGTATTTGGAGTTGTAATTTTATTGTTTTCTTTTATATAAAAGACTCGAAGTTGATGTAATATGTGATTGATGTTTTTAAAAACAGAAATATATAAAAATAACTTAGTAAAAATATGAATATAATATTTATTTAATAACTAATTTTAATAAGATGGGTAAATATATAATACATATGTTTTAAAAAGGAGAAATATGTAATTAATTTTTTGATTTGAGTAAATATATAACTAATGAGTTTAAGAGGGGGAAATATGTAAATGCCCCATTCAGAAAAACCTAATAACCAAAATAGAAAACCTTAACTTAGCATTTCAAACTTTAGTTAATTAGAAATCGTACGTTTTTGAAAAAAATTAACTTCTTCTTTATAAAAAAGAGTTGCTGAAATATGTTAATTTTTAAAGATTATTTATTTAAATTATAAATAATTTTAAAACAATAGTAAAATACGACTCAAACAAATAAAAAAAATGGAAAAATTAAAACAAATTGTAAATAAAAAAAAAAAGGAAAAAGTGGAAAGAACAACAAATTGTCTCACTTTCTTGTTTACATATAACAACATTTTATTTAATATACAAATTTACATGTTGAAAAAAAAAAATAATAAATCACTAACTATCGCGTGACAGTTTCTTATTGGAACAACTACATTTTAGTCCCTATCTTTTTTTATTATCTAACCTAATAATCCTTTACATGTGGTGTCACATGGCATTCTCACAAGCCTTCTCGTTTTAGATTTCCCGCCCAAAATATTTATTTAATTTTAAAAAGTCAAATAACTAATTCTTAATTTTTTATATTTCTCTTTTTATATTATAAATCCATGTCCTTTTTTAATCATTAACTTATTAAAAATATTTTTTTTATTAAATAAAAACTAAGTATTTTGATTAAAAATATATTTTTTTAAATCAAAATTGTCTAAAACTATGATTTTTTTTAAACAGCGAAATCTTTTTAAATTATGAAATATTTTAAAATCAATCTTTTTAAAAAATAAAAGCTTTACATAAAAATATTTTTTACAAAACAAGTCCATAGTTTTTAAAGAGTGAGATATTGATAAACAAAACGAAATTTTTTCAAAGCAATAACTTTTTAAAACGAAAGTTTTAAGAATATTAGAAGTATTTTATCAGCTAATCAAAGTAACTTTATATTTGACGTTTTACAGTTCTAACTCTTCGTTAATTAATATTAAAAGTGTTTTTTCTTATTTAACCCGTGTAATACACGGGGTTATAACTAGTTAATATAATAATTTAGCTCAATACACATTTAATATATGTAAAATGGATTTAATAATATAAATTGTGGCTTAGTGACATAGAACAAATAATACTAACAATTTGACATGGGTTGTCACATATAACTTCATTTTATTTGTCGAAGAAAAATACAATAGCATAATCATCACAAAATTACACTTGATTTGTATTTATTTTTAAAAAGATTTCGTTTGTAAAGTTTTTCCATTTAGATAATAACCATATTTTTGAATGAATTCTAGCAGAAATCAAATGTATATATTTAATAATTATGCTAGAAGGATTTTCAATAATAATAAAATAAAAATAAAACTCTCACAAAAAAAATTATCAGTATGTATTATTATATATATATATTAAAATCCTATGTCGGTTTCTACAGTAGCGTTTTTTTTTTAATTTTTTAATCTTTTAAGTTATTTTATATACATTTAAAGCACAAACCAAGCAATAGTTTTTTCTTGGCTTGATTGTTTGGGCATTCCACCCCTACAAACACAACCCGGGTTCAAACCTTGTGATACGTAACTTTTTTATTTATTTAAGATAGCCTATAATAACATGTATTTTAATTGTTTCGAGCTCATCTTATGCTATTTGTCAACGTCTTTGCATTGAGATAACTTATATACTATTAAATTAGTATACTATGTCGGTTGGCATAATGATTTTTTAGATTTTTCCAACTTTAATTTTCCTATTATAATCTTTCTTTGATTCATGCCTTGTTAAGTTTTGACATGTTTATATTATTATATTTACAATATATTTATAATATAATAAATTAATAAAATACTTGGACCAAGTTTTTTAATAGATATTATTTCTACAAGTTCATTTAACGTTAACTATTATCAATAGCTTAATAGACTAATTGTGATTATATTGAGGTCTCCTTGTGTGCTACCCTATCACCTTCTTTAAAATCACCGGGTGAATAATTATAAAGATTAGGAGAATGAAACATTAATAAAGATGGTGTGTCGGTCCAATAGGTTTGACCACCATCAATTGTCGATTGGTAACAGGACACAAATGAGTTTGAAAATAATAATACTTGTAACAAATATCAAAATCTTGAAATAGAAAAACAATCACTCTGTTACAAAAGAACCCCGCAGCAACACGCGGGGTTCAAATGCTAGTTATTATTATATTAAAGTGATTGTATTTACTAAAATCTATTATTTTTTCTTCTAACGAAAGGGTTATTCACATGTAAGTTACATGTACTTTCACATAATCCTATTTGCCATGTAAAATGTTTTCACTAGCATTATAAATAATTTTTTTTATCTAATGAAAATGATAATGTGTTTTATATATACAAATTTTTTTAACATTTATAATTATTATTATAAAAGAGTGAATGTATTTACTAAAATCTATTATTTTTTCTTCTAACGTAAGGGTTATTCACATGTAAGTTACATGTACTTTCACATAATCCTATTTGCCATGTAAAATGTTTTCACTAGCATTATAAATAATTTTTTTATCTAATGAAAATGATACCACCACTCAAAAAAGCAACATGGGGTGGAATTTCACCGCATTTGTTACCTCCTTTGTCGCACACATGTACACACATTTTTCTTTAAATTTTTACATAACATGAAAGATAGAGTGAAAAATAAATGGTGACTATTACAATGAGTGAAAGATAGAGTGAAAAATAATAACACTACGTTAAACTATTAAAAAGTAAAAAAGTGAGAGGTCAACGTATATGATTTTAATATAAGCAAACCCACCATCCCAAAACATTGCTTTTGTGATAATATAATCGATTCTCTTTTATTATCTTCTTCTATTACATCTTAAGCAGTGGTAGAGTCACGATTTTTTGATCAAGATGGAGAACAAAGGGTTAGAATTTTGATTTAAATTCAAAGAAAATGTGCCTCTATTTTGTTAAAAAATAAATGCCCTTCTTCAGTTAGAGTGTTCACATTTCGATCAGAATTAGACTTAAAATGAATAAATATATAAAATTTTACACTATAAATGATTAAAACTTTTAAGTGTACCCCCACCCCCACAACCCACTATAAATTATTAAAACTTTTAAGTTTAACAACCACCCCCCCCCCCCTCTCCTTGCTTTCGCCCTGACCTTAGGTAAACAAATATTGTTAACATATCAAAGAGACATAGGGGCTGTTTGAAATTTAAGTCTCGATCAGAAGGTAGTGACCGATTAAGGGGTTGTTCAAAAACTAACCGGGTAAGAGAAAAAATATGCATGGGTCAGTGGTGTCGGGACCGGGTCAAACGCGAAAGAGTGAAAATCAAACACGCTGACCGGCTAAAATGTCTGACCGGATCAGTGGGTCGGACATTTTGACCGGATCAGAAGCAAGTCAAACAGTCCCATAATCAAATTTAAGCTACACAAATGTCATATCATCAAATTTATCAGTTTAGCATTTAAATACATTTTTCTTTATAATTTAACTTTGTTACATACATACAATAATATAACAAAAAAGTTTCACATGTTAGATATTTATCGTATATGAATTGGCATAGAGTCTGAAATATGTAACCCTTTGATTGTAATCACCCTAATAAGACCATTAACACTTTCACTAAACACACATACGTTACGTTTACAATCATCCTCAGATCCACCTTCACCCGGATCTGCCACAAGTGATCGGACGGGTCGTTCATACCCGTCCAACACTCTCAAACAACAAAATTTCCCCTCACATCCACGTCCCCAAACCCTAACCGTCCGATCCGCTGACCCACTGAACAACAAACCACATACGTTGATCAAACAAAGTACCGCCTTCGAATGTCCACGTAACACCTCACTCACCACCATACCGTTACTCCCGTGGTCCTTCTCCCACACTAAAACCACCCGATCACAACCCCCCGAAAACAACACCGATCCGACGTCGTTTAGCGCCAATGCGTTCACCGCAGACTTATGCTTCTCCAACGTGGATAATAATACATATTTTGTCAACTCTTTCACCCACACTTTAATCCCACCGTCGCCGGCGCCGGTGAAGATAACGCCGTCCGGCGATACGACGACGGCGTTGATGGCGTCATCATGTGCTTTTATACTCTGCACACACCGGAAATCTGACGTCATCCAAATCTTCAAGCATTTGTCCCACGACACTGAGCACATTAACTGATTGTTGATAACAGCGAGCCCCGAAACGGCGTCGTTGTGCTCGATCCACAGTTTTCTCCGGTGACGTCTCACAATGACGTAATTTTTGGGCCAAATTGATCGGAGTAATCGATCGGAAACCGTCGGGAGAGTGGCAATGCGTTTGTGCCGTTTGTTTTCCGTTAATTTCCACACTCGAATCTTGTTGTCTTGATGCGAAGTGAAGATGTTTCCGTTACTGAAAGCGATGGACTTAACGGATCCCGATGAAGCTCCGGCGACAGTGAAGGTGTCGATTGGAGTGAATGATGAGGTGTTTGTTACGTGGATGAGGTTTCCGGTGGTGGTGTAGAGGTGGTGGTTGTGGACGGCGAGGAGTTTGACGTCGGTGGTTTGTGGTGGTTTTAGGGAGGTGAGGGGGAGGTGGGAGGTGGATAGGGTTAGGGTTCCGCCGGTGGTGGTGGTGGTTGAGTCGGAGAGTTTAGATGGTGATGGTGTGGGTAGTGGTGGCCGGAGTTTCATGTCGCCGGTGAGAAACACGTGGTGGTTTGTTTGAAATAATGTAATAGTGACTAGAAGGAAGAAGAGTGGATCCTTTATATAAAGCCTATAAAAAAGGAGGAAGTAAAAAAAAAAAAAGATGTTAATGAATCAAAGGTCCAATATCGTATTTAGTAATGATGGATAATATAATAGGTAAATAGAGGAGGGATCCTAAAAAATCATAAAGTTATGAGAAAACTAGAGAAAACCAATTAAACCGGTCACATAATTTATAAAATTTTTTATTACTATCTTTTATATATATGTGTGAGTATATATAAATAAGGTGTGAATTAAATGAATACCGTAGTATGGTTTTACATATACGTCACACACAGGTTACGTATACGTAACCATTTTTCATTCGACATAGTGTTACGTATATGTAAGACTCTTCATTCTAGTATGTATGCTCAATATATGTGTACAAAATATTTAAATAACATTTTAACAATTAAAATAACAAAAAAGTTATGAATTATGTTATTGGTTTTCGTGGTTTTCTTTGGTTTTTACATAACTATTGGTTTTCTTAGGAACCCTCCCCTAGGTAAATATATAGTTTAATCATTTTGCTAATCAAAATATAAAAAGAAGATAAATAATTCAATCATTTTGCAAATCCATAATGGATAATGGCAACTCTTTCACCAAAAATCTAATATTTACGGTTGGTCAGAAAGTTTAGATCATAGGATCTAAACTTTAACTTCAAGTTTGTTTTGTTATATTTTGTTTTATTTTGTTTTTTTTTGTGCGATTAAGCATCCGTGCTTAGATCATAACAACACCAAGTCTCGGATCCCATCAGACTATTATCAACATTGTATATTGAAATCGTTTTTTATTTCTTTGATCTGGAAATCAACGGTAAAAGAAACCATTTTGGATAATGCCTTACCATTTTGCCAAATCGCAATTGGTGTCGAGCCACCTTGTTTTTCTTGGTAATGAAAGTAGCCTCGGCAATAAGGCCGACAACACTTCATCCGGTAGTACGAGAAATCATTTTGGATAAAGCCTTACAAATTTAGATAATGCCTTACATTTACTTTTTTTTTTTTTTTTGAACGACAAATCTATCCTACTCCTAAACTACTTCATATTATACCATGCCTGGGTTTGAACCCAGGACCTCCCCTCTAAAAGGCAAAGCCTCTATCAAGTGGACTAGCCCCACATTAGCATGCCTTACATTTACTGAAGTGGTTGTTTGGATTGTCTATAGTTACCCATAAACATATGAAACTTGACCAATTGTTTGTATACGTGTGTAAAAATTTATAAAAAGTACAAACAACTAGTTTTTATAGTTGTAAAAATTGGTGAATTTTATTTTAAATGGTAACCCCCGTGCTCGTTAAGCTGTTGAAGCCCCCTTCCTTAACATCATTAACGCTCTCACTTGGGTAGCTTTTGATGCCTTTAGAAGCCACGTAAGCGCTAACGCCTCTAGCTTTTGGGGTATACCATATAGCCTAAGAATATTATGTATCCCAAACGATTAATTTTTAAAAGCATCTTTGTTGGTCACAAGACACCCGTGATATAGAGTTGACTACGAAACTAGAATTTACATGTGATATCTAGTATATAAAATATAGAAAATCAACGAAACGTTTTTTTTTATAAGAAGCTATTTAAACTAACACCACTAATAAACAAACGCCAGTACTTTTAAATGTATTTTACCATCATATGAGAATAAATAATATTAATAATGAGCTACGAATAAGCCAAACGATTCTTAAGCTTATCTTCATTTTTTAAAAATGGTTTCTGGTCCTTCTTTTAGTTTTATCTGAACTGCTAAAATATATATACACACAACCCGACCAAAAAATAACTAACTCGAACGGAATAACAACAAACAACACCATAACTAAGATATAGACAATCTAGAAAAAATAACGCTACGATACCTAACCGTGATCCGCTATAATGAGTACCTAATTACAAAAATGTTTCATGTAAAGTAGCTCTTTTTGGAATCTTATGCTTCCATAGAGATGGATAAAAGAACAGTTTTAGGTTTTCAAACCGGTTTCAAACCCAATCAGATATAGAGAAAAGCCGCCAAACTAGTTCTCAACGTGATCCAACCCATAGGGCCACCCTAAGCATCAACACTGGTTTCAACTCATTCTGGTTCACAAACCGGTTTTTTTATGTTTTATATATTTCCCGTTAGGAGCCTATTTTTGACCCATTTTTTATTGTTAAAAGCTAGTTTTGACCGACCATGAAGCCGAGATATAGGAGGATAAGGTAAAAGGTGGATTGACACTTGAAACGACCAACAATGAAGACACATTTGATAAATACCTACGTAGCAGTTTGTGTTCGTGGGGCGAAGAATAAAAACATAACAACTAGCGGATGAGTCGATGAATAAACAATTAAAAGTCGATAAAATATATTATTATATTACAACTTATATGGTTTTCTAATATATATTTCAATTTATACGATATATGCATTAAATAAAAGCAGTGAATTTTAGTTGTATTTTCTTAACTTTGTAATTTTTATAAAATAAAGAAAATAATAAAAATGGGAAAACCGGTTTTTTTGTCTAGCCTGGACCCGAACTGGTTACAATAGGATTAGATAATACTAAAAAGAAATTGGTTTACAACACAAGCCGGTCTTGGACTAACCGGTTTAGAGAGCCCACGAACAACCCGGTTCGGTTCCAACTCCAACAAGTTTAATATACAAAAACCGATTTGCACACCGCTAAGCTCTAACCATCCGTAAAAACAATAAACAAAACATCTACAAACTATAAAGCTAAATGAGTGTTGTTAAAGTTTGGCACCAAGTATTTGTAGTTCACAGTTTTAACTGATATGTTCAAAATATAATTTGTGTTAAGAACATACTAATAATTATTGTTAAAAATGTATCTATTTTCTAATAATGACTGAATGCCATCTACAATTGGTTTGTTATATGGTTCTAATAATGACTGAATGTCTTATAATAAGTAGTTGAACTTTTATAAATGCTTTATTTCTTTATGTTAGATCTACAATGACATCAAAGGTTTTTGTCTCTCGCACGCTGGATTCTCGATCTTAATCCTTATCATGAAGGCTCCCAACTGAAAGTTATCAGGAGCACACAAGATGAACTCAGGTAAGCGGGCGTTATATGCTCAAATGACGTACTTTTCTAGCTTGAACAAATCTCCTTCTAAATATAGTAAGTTAGCATATAAATGTATAGCTCACATTATCTGTATATATATCCTATGAAAAATATGTTCATATGATGCAGATAATAACAAACCTCCTCATTCATCACACTATATATATAAAGTCTCCAAACTCAATATCATTCATCAAATTATTTAGAGAATTCCTCATGGAAATCAGTAAGGTTTTCTTTCTATTTCTCTCTTTTGTTCTGTTCATAGGTGTGGTCAATTGCATTGACTTCACTGAACAAGACTTGGCCACAGACGAAAGCCTGTGGGATTTGTACGAAAGATGGAGGAGCCACCATACGGTTTCAAGGGACCTTGGTGAAAAACAGAAGCGGTTCAATGTGTTCAAGTACAACGTGAACCACATTCACCGAGTGAACCAGATGGACAAGCCATACAAGCTGAAACTCAATGAGTTTGCTGATATGACTAACCATGAGTTCAGGGCTGGCTTTGATTCAAAAATCTTGCACTTCAGGATGCTGAAAGGCGAAAGGAAACCGACGCCGTTCATGCATGAGAAGACCGCTGCTCCTCCACCTTTCATCGACTGGAGGAAAAATGGAGTCGTCAATCCTATCAAGAACCAAGGCCGATGTGGTATGGAAAAATGGGCGGGTCTGGTGGGTTGGGTAACTGTTTCGGGTCAAAACGGGTAGTTTTCATTCGGGTCTATTCGGGTCATGTTTTGTTTATCCAAACACTTAGTGTCGAAATATATGAATTTCTTTATTAATAGTGTGTTAATGTGATTACATAAGATATATTATTACAAAGAAATATTAAATATTTGAATAAGAAAGATATACTGGGTTGTGTGTACTATAAATATGCTTTCGGAGTTTAGGTTACTTTTGAGCCATTGGGCTTGTCTGATATAAAGCATATAACCTGAATCGACTTGTTTGTAAATAAACAATTAATCTTGACCCGTAAGCATTTATTATCCAAATTTGTTATCCTTTTCAAGTAACGTTTTAGGTGTCTAATATGATTACAAAATGGTCATGTAGGTTGTATGCATTAAAAATGTTCCGTTGTTGCTTTTGGCCAATTTGACCTTGACAAGTAAATGTGTTGAAAGTTTCCTATGTCCTCTGTACTTGATATTGGATCTTTTAAACTTTAACAGGTAGTTGTTGGGCGTTTTCAACCATAGTTGGGGTGGAGGGTATCAACAAAATGAAGACTAACCAGCTAATTTCTTTATCTGAACAAGAGCTTGTGGATTGTGATTCTGGTGACCAAGGATGCGATGGTGGGTTAATGGAAAACGCATACGAGTTCATTAAGGAAATCGGTGGAGTTACAACGGAGCAAAGTTACCCTTATTTTGCCCGTAATGGACGTTGTGATATATCAAAGGTAAGAAAAATAAGATTTTAAAAGTTGAATTCAAGTTTCTTGGCAAAAATGGGTAAACTTTGCCTAGGGTGGAAATTTATGGGTTGATTCGGGTTATGCTTTTCTATTAATGGGTTGATTCGGGTTATGTTTTTTTTTAACAGGTAGAATAACAAAATTTAGTTTTAATGAAAATGGGTCAAAACAATATCAAAAGGGGTCGAAAATTGCTGAAAGTGAATTTTATTCATTAAACTAGTTGATTAATGAAATAATTTGTAGTCATGTTTCACAATATAATTATTAATGAAATATTTTTAAAATGGTAGAGAAATGTATTGGATCAACCTAACATGACCCACCCCAAAATTTACCCTTCTCGGCAACTCATCCATTTTGTCACTTCGAGTTTGCCTTGGTGAAAAAGTTTTTAACATTCATAGGTGTAAATCTTTAGTTCGATTACCAAAAATTCAAAATTAACAAAATCAATATTAATTGAATGAAGATTATTGCTTGTGGAACTAAAAAATAAACCACGAACTCATGGGTGCTAAAATTTGTGACATCTTGTTATAACTGAACAAAAAAAAGATGTTACCAATACTGTTTTGTTATGCTGAGAAACTACTGATACTTTTTTTTTTTTTGTTATGCAGAGAAACTCTCCAGTAGTGAAGATTGATGGTTATGAAAACGTACCCACCAACGATGAGAACGCGTTGTTGAGAGCCGTTGCTAACCAACCCGTCTCAATCGCAATAGATGCCGGTGGTCTTAATTTCCAATTTTATTCTGAGGTAAAATAAATTTAAAAAAATAAAAGGTTTATATGCATATGTTGTGTAGCATATGTTAAGATTCTTGATGGTGTTTTGTAGGGAGTTTTCAATGGATTATGTGGGACAGACCTGAACCATGGTGTGGCAATTGTGGGGTACGGTACAACACAAGAGGGAACGGACTACTGGATCGTGAGGAACTCATGGGGAACTAGGTGGGGTGAACAAGGTTACATCAGGATGCAACGTGGTGTTAATGCGCCCGAGGGGCTGTGTGGGTTAGCCATGGATGCTTCTTACCCAATCAAGATGTCATCGGATAACCCTAAAAGTGTGGCTAAAGATGAGCTCTAGGCGCATGAAAACAGAAAACAGACCATATGTTTCATAGTTCCTGTGTTTCGAGTTCTTAGTAGTTTTGTTTAATGGTAATAAAAGAGCACAAATAAATACTGAACTCCGATTTGGAGAGTACTATTAAGGGGTTGTTTTAGTGTTGTAATTCTGCTTAGAATCTTGTTTGAAATACAATGAAATTGAAAATGTTCATTTGAATTAAATCATATTACATATTTTCATATATAAAAACATAATATATCCATGAAAATTCTTGGTCTCGCTTTTGTAATAATCGTTATTACCAATCGTCGCTTGTGGTATGACTACCTCTTCTGCCAATTGCCTCCATTCATTCTTTACATTGTCATAGTGGCCACCAAGGGGCGTCTATCTTTGCAACTAAGCTGTTATTTGGTTATTGTTCTAGATCAACACTCCACAAGATAAGGGCTCATCAAAATTCCTTCAATACTCGAGTCACAACCCTGGCACGCCTGTTTGGCTGTTCGGCCTTGAGCCTCATCATCGGCGCTTATCCAATAAGCGCCGTTAAGCTAGACACCAACCACGATTGCAGCACCATGGCTCGACCACGACCACGACCTTGTTATCAACTAATCAGCTTATCATCAATCATGCACTCTTTTTAGCCTTTTAGGAACCCATGGACAGACCTTAGCCCATTACAGGCCCAATATCTTGAACCCAATCCCCAGACCCCAATAATAGTCCGGGCCACGTGTATTTTAATATAGTTATTTAGTCTTTCAATAGAACACACGAATAAATAAGCGAGTATTATACTGAGAAATATATGTTAATTCGGACAACATACTGCCTATTAAATTAACATACTCGAACAATATATTATTATATCATAACTTTTTTGACATTAAGCTTTATTTAATCATAAAAGGTGTAGGATATCTAAATTGCATCAAATATGAAAAAAAAGACGACAAAAGGCCGTACAAAATTTGGTCTTCCCAATGGACCCCGCGTATCCAAGCCATGTCTGCTTTGGCTTTTTCATGTTAATATCTTTGTTATTAAAAGGTATTTTGCTCATATAGAAAACCATTATTTGACAAAAGAGAAATTAATGAAAATAAAACTACTATTCATCACACTTCTTTTTTAAGTATAGAGTAATTCGAAAAGTAAGAACACAGTTATCAATTTTAATTAAAAGTACTTGAACAATATATTATTCTATTATAACTGTACGTATTAATATAATCCAATTATATACAACTTTTGATATGTGAAAATATGTTCGGTTCACTTGACTCATTTTATATAATTAGATTTTAAAATTTTATCACCTTTTACTCATCATCATTACTTATAAAATAGTACTTACTCGTTTATGTTTAATAAATTGAAACGAAACATTTACGTACCTAACAAGAATACTATTTACTATAGTCTGTAGAGTACTAAAATGGAATTATGCTTACCCATTGTACTCTTAGGTTAGAATTGACGTATATGACCATGCCTAATACAACGTCTCCGACAATTCAAATCAAAAGTCCAATATGACATCCAATAGTCATATATCAAAGTCTTGAAGTAATAATATTGTTTTTAATAATCTAACATCCAAATACAAAAGTACAAAACTGATAATTCTCACACATTTTTTCCGGTGTAAACAGGGTATTGGTCCTTATAACTATTAGCTTTAGTCAACGTGGTTTATTTTCTTCTTTTTTTCATACAAGTTAATTTATCCGTTAAATAAGCATATATACCTTAATTAATAATTTTGTTCGAATTCTTTTGTTTCTATATTCAAAATTAAACAGATAGATTTGCTAACTAGTTACATCAAATTTGTGACATCTTGTTATAACTGAAAAAAAAAAATGTTACTATTACTGTTTATGGGGAGGAGTTGCATCAATGTAAACACTCTTGTTGAATATTAATTGTGCAGAATTAAAAATAAGTAATATATGTGGTTAAAAAATTGTCACATCTATGTATATTATATATAACATGTTATAAAAGTTCATTTTATTAATATTTAACTTTCTATTAGG
This sequence comes from Flaveria robusta, assembly GCA_025506415.1. Classification (NCBI taxonomy): domain Eukaryota; kingdom Viridiplantae; phylum Streptophyta; class Magnoliopsida; order Asterales; family Asteraceae; genus Flaveria; species Flaveria robusta. The sequence goes on along the minus strand of CM046460.1, from coordinate 5,195,114 downwards.
TAAAGTAAAGGCACGGGGAAACAAAAAAGGAGAAAGATATGGGTCCAAGGTGGGCAATCGTGTGGCTTCGATACACACGAACAATACCCATTTTGACTACATACTGTTCCAGTCAAACCCATTACGACCAAGACAACCCACGAAAGACAACTCCTAGGATTCACTTATATTAATATTTCCGGAGAAAATAAACTCTAATTCTATTTTATATTAAATAATTTATTATTATTTAAAATAATTTCTTTTACACAAACATTTTAGAGGACATTATGTAATGAGTCTCGTTACTATATATCATATAGTTTGATTAAATGAAAATCAAATTCTTTTTCTTTCTAACAGTTAAAGCATAACTGATGTTATTTTTAATAGTAACAAGAAGCTATGAAATACAAATGGAGAATACATCAAAGGAAAAACTATACTACTCAATGTGGAACTTGCACATTTTTGTTAATTTAAAGTTGAAATGTTTGCTCTATTCTTGACCTACAAGAAACCATAGGACTTGATGTCATCTAGAGTAAACATTTGACCTTTGATATCTTTTTGTTTCTTGTGATCCAAATCCACCATATCATAAACGTTAGATGTGTTGTGTTGAGGTTTCAAATCCTCAATTACGGAAATCATAACCAAATAACTAGTTGTTTATGACATTTCATGGGGTTAGAATTTACCTATGCGAAGACTGTATGATGTAAGAATCGTAAAGAAGTTTCAACATTGATACAATCTCAGTTGGTGTGCAATGACACTCATTACACAAAATAGATTTTAAATAAAAGTTTGTTTTGTAGAACGGCAACTCGTACACTTATGTACTTTTATTTTCTAAACTAAATCAATTTATAATGTATCTTATGCCGGGATTTAAACTTTGATATTCCCTAAAAAGTCTTACTCTTACTACTATCCACAAACTCAAATGATAGAAGTTTGTTACATGAACAAATTAATTTCTCAAAGTAAATTAAATCTCTTGTCAATAGACTACAGTAATCACAATAGTTCATAAAATCAAATGCATTAAAATGTTACCCAAGAACAATAGTTCATATAATCAAACTCAAAGGGATCAATATAGCAGGCATTTATATTTTTTATTGTATTTAATCCGAACTAAGAATGACGAATTACATTAAAATTATTTTAAATTTGACCTTTATGATTAAGTAAAACCTTAACCATAGAGGTCAAAAGTTTGTGGGTTTGAATTCTATAATATGTAAGTTCGGTGATTTTTTTCTAGATAACAGGAAACAATGTTCAATACAAAAAATATAATATGAGCTTATGGCCTTGTACAGGGGGGAAGCTTAGTGAGGGCCGGGGAGGGGGGAGGGGGGGGGGCTTTTGTTTTTTCATTAGTAGTGTTAATTTCCGGTCTATTAGTGTAAATTTTCGTCCCGTTAGCGTAAATTTTTTAGCATATATAGAGTTGATCCTCCCTAAAATAGTTTACTTTTGCCTCGTCCCTTTGTGATGTGGTTCAAGCTTCGCTACTGATCCTGTATCTTAGTGTCTTATATGATTTTTCATAAATATCATAGGAGTTTAAATTCTTATAAATACAAGAGAATGTATGATTTAAGAATTAAAAAATTGTTGTTCGAAAAATAAAAGTGAAACATGTTGTTTTAAAAAATATTTACATTTTTATTTTATGTAACAAAACAACTTTTCGTGAAAATAATCCCCCTTTAATAATTTTTAGTACAAAAATGCGGTTGATTAAATCTTAATGTTTGCAAACACAAGTTCATCATGAATCATAACCATATTAATAATTCATGATTCAATAAATCATGATTCATGACATACACGTTAAAAATCATGGGATGCAAGTAGTAGTTGAGAGATGATTCATGTAGTTTATAGTAACGTGATTACAAAAGATATGAGTATTAGCTATCAAATAACTTTTATCAGGACTATGCACTATTTAATTAGCCTTGCTTAGTGAATAAGCAAGGAAAGGAAACACAAAACCGAAAATTATTCAGTCAAATAAAATAAGATCAAAAATCCACCTAAGGACCTATGATGCCAAATTGCTAGATAACTCAATACGTTATTTTTCTTCAAACAACCTATGGTTAGCATAGGTGTAAAACATTAAAACAATACACATCAGCTCCATAAGCTATTAGAAAACCGCTATAAATTTATGGTGCAGTTGCTCAAACAATGCACAACTCACTTTTAAGCCAAATGCTCCCAAAAAGCTAGTTTGATCAACTTTTTTTAGCATCTTTTGTTTCACACCAAAGTTCTTAAATTTAGCATGACCACATACTAATAATATAAACATCATGCTTTGACCCGTATAACAATTTGATAAATACTTATAATATAAACATCATGGGAAGGATTAATTTTAGCATTCATTTTCTTTTCAATTTCCTTATTTTCCCTTTTTATATCCAAATATTGGATTTGAGTCTTATTACCTCAATTTCAATCCAAACCAACATGTTTATTTTAAAATTCATCAATTGATTTTGGTCGTTTTTCGCATGCATTTTAAAATCTAAACACCCACAATAAAGGATCATCATCCATTCTAAATCTATCATTTCCCGGTTTGGTTCATTATTTCATCAAACACTAAGTTAGGTCAACTCAGCCAAATTCATCATTGTTATTAAAATCATAAATTTTCATCATCCAATTTCATCGATAATGACGCTTATAACATTAGTCTGCCCAAATCAACTCTATATCAATTTTCACTAAAAAGATAAATAGCCAGATACTTGGTGTGCCTTGATGGATCGGCTACCACTCCTAATCTAGCAGTTAAAGAAACTAAAGTCGGCTCCACCAAATATAATTCTTACAACTAAGCAGAACGATCCTATACGATCAATCATCCATATGTAACTTCTCAAAACCCATTCAAAAACACCTTAGAGGATAGTCCCCTTCCCCTACCATTATTATTCTTATGATCTTAACACAATAGTTGTTGGTACTCTCCCTCATGTCATCATGTGTGCCAATTATGTTTCTTGAAAGTGTTTCATGTTGTTTTCTATGTTCTTGGAAATAGGCGTGGTCCATGCTACTCATAGACCAAAAGTGTCCATCTCTTGATAAAGACATCTTTATATACCATTACCACAATATTGCCACATTTTATACTTGCATATATTAACAAAATCTTCAATATATTTTGTCACAAAATAGTTCCTTTGAGCAACTTATTTACAACAATAAAGTAAAAATATTTTTGAAACTTGATTTTGACTAAACTATTGACACATGGCAAATGACAACCGTCCACGTGTCAAGACCCCATGCAAACACAAAAAAGGGATAGCTGAAAAGCAAAATTCAACATCACTGGACCCCTCTGTTTTCATGTATAAAACGACAGAGCATCCAAAGAGGCTTCAATTCGTCCCCCTCTCTTTGTCTGTTCAATTTGTACGGCACCAAGTCAAACACCTATATTTTGTCATTGTGTTGTTAGTATAATTCAAACATTCTGCCATTAAAAATTCTATCTTTGTTAATATTAACATGAATAATAATAAGATATCTTTTTAAACAAAGAGATTAGTTATATTTGTTTATGTGTATGTAGGTTGGTATAATGTTAAGTTATTATATATGTCTGAATTATTATATTTAGTCCACGTGGACATTATAAGACAAATGACAATTTGCAAATCTTGGAAGAATGAACCTAAGTACCTAAGGCATAATGCTTATCCACAGCCTACTCTCTGGAGAAGATTATTATATATTTCCATTGTGCGCCCATAATTTAGAAGGATTTTGCATGTATAAATCTTTAGTGATAACTTTTAAGAGTCACTTTCATATCAAGTATATAATTTAATTGTATATTCTAATGCGAATATATTAACTAAAATGGTGAACGGTTGTATGATGGTATCGCAGCTTCTTTCAGGGTTGGTGATTTTGGAATAAACCTAAACATGAGGCCAACAACACTCTAAACTCGAAACAGACAACACATGAAAATATTATGTTTTGAATTGTTATATGTAATCCGTTTAATAAATAAATGAGTCATGTTTGTTAGACTTGTTTCATTAAAGAAATTGTATTTGAGTAGGCTTATATAACCAGTCCAATTAAACAGGTAGAGTTCTTCACAACTTTTTCCTGCTGTCCTTTTAAATGTTTTGATAAATGGTTTACGGGATTCTTATATGGTTTATTGGATTCTTATACGAGTTGCATAATTTTACATGTTAATTTAATGTTTCTACATGAATAAATATGAGTCATATTCATAGAACCTACCGAATACCACATACTAGTGGCTTTCTAACAATTTGTTACTAAAAAATAATTACACAATGAACACCTCTGTTAAGTTTCTACATATAACTATTTAGAATTTATCATAACAGACGTCATTTATTTCCTACTCTTTGTGTTTGAGATCTGTCATCTTATTCTTTTCATACTTGGAGAACGTTCAAATATCACAATACGTACAACTAAATATAAATGATACAAAAAGTTTTAAAAAAAAAAGTCTTTAGTAAATATAGATAGTTAATTAAAAGAAGTCATTAACAAACACAACGTTAAAAAAGTTAAATAAATGTAACTTATTACATAAAAATATTACATAATTATCATTCTTTGCTTACAAACATAAGTTGGACCAAAAAATATTTATTGGATACCATTTTGTATATTACTAACATGTAACATATAAATAACACAAAATGTTAAGAAAGGTTCACTTGGAAATCTCCCAAATAGAGTTTTGAAAAAAAAAAAAGAGTCATCGGTAAATAGAGTTTTGAAAATTTTAAATAAACAGAATATTAAGTTATAAATGGTAAACAATTTTAGAATCATCATTCCCAAATACAAGTTTTTCCAAAAAAAAAAAAAAAAAAAAAACTTATCAAATATCATTATCTTGTTGAAAAGGGTTATACCTAGAGCAAGTAGACCTCCAGTGACTTCTGATTAGGCTGATGCAATGCACAGTAAAACCAAAAACAAATAAAAAAACCACACTACACTCATCACCTTATTAATAACATATATATTTTAATTAATAAAAGTATAAAAACAAACACAGTGGATTATATTATAATTATATTTAAGTATTTAACATCAATCATCACCACCGGCGCCTTCACTGGCGGCGGCGGCGTTACTATCATCGGAATCCACATCTTCTTCTACTGCCGCTACTGTCACATTACTGTTACTATTACAACCGTCGGTTTCTGTCAAACACACGTCATGTTGATCCGACGGTGGTACCGCCGTACTCCGTCCGACGATGGGCGTCGCCTCCGTCAGTCTCCGGCCGTCCCTCGGCGGATCGAACACCACCGGCATGTACTCCTCCGCCTCGCATGGGAACCTTGAGTTCTTGAAGTGCTCCTTCAATGCATCCAATCCCTTCAAAATTTCAATATATTAATTAATTTCAAGATTTTGTTTTAGTGTAATTAATAATATATTTTTATTTATAGTAGGGTTTTTTTTGAAAAAAAAAACTGAATTTTAATAGTACATATTGGTCGATTATAATTAATAATTAAAGTTCCGGAAGCAAAATTACAATAATTATACACTCGGTTTGCATTTATCTACTGCTCGATTTCACTTGTTCTTTTTTTTCATTTGTTCATAATCATTCCTATAAATAAAATCAGAAGCAAATCAATAGTAAATTTTTAATAATTATAAACTTTTAATAATTATATTACTAGACTGTTATTAGTAAAAAAAACATAAGTAGAAAGCTTCACGGGTCAACATATCAGTATGTATTATTATCGGCCAATACATAATACTTAATACATAATAGTTCACATTATTAAAATTTAATAATCCAATTTGATTTTCTAATAAAACCCTAGAGATTAAACGGGTCTCAATAATAAACCCTAATAAATATATTATTAAAATTTAATAATCCAATTTGATTTTCTAATAAAACCCTAAAGATTAAACTGGTCTCAATGATAAACCCTAATAATATATTCTAACAGTAATAATCATAAGCATTGAAAGTATTTGAAACCAATTTGAACGAATGGAACCTGCAATCTTGCGTATGAAACTTCACATATCTTTTTAGAGTTAAAAACCTCCCAATTTTGATGATGAAACGCCTTGTACAGCCTCATTGTCGCCTCAGGCGACGTCATATTCACGAACCCATATCCCACATTGCATTTGTTCCTGAAATTTAACAACATTAGCTTCATGATTTCAACTTTTTTTACTCAAATTTCATTAACACATACATGAAATCGATCGGAAGATAGACAAAATCATAGGAAGACAGCGGTTGATCTACGCCGTTGCTGTTGCCACCATCGTCGCCATTATCACCGGTTATCTGCTCGTTGCAGTGAATGCAATGACTATCAAGCATGTTGAGCAAGAGCTTCTGACTGCACCCATGTAGGAAAATAAAACTATGATCTTTCATTTAAAGTGTATCAAAGCGAATTAAGCAACGGTTTAGACCTGTATTTGTTCGGAATGTTCTTGATCATAACCGTAGTTCTAGTATCCAAAACACTAGATTCGGATATAACCCCGTCTTCCTTGATCAAAAACTTAGGATCATATTTCTCTCGCATGTGTCTCGACCCCTTTCTTTGTTTACTCCAAGAACAACCCCCCGGTTGCTCGGGTTGTTTCTTCACAATCTTCTTCGACGAATGCGGCGGAGAGCGATAAGGGCGAGATTCCGACACGAATTTACGTTCAATGACAATCGTTGGTGGCCTCGTGGAGCCAACGGGGTTGAACCGGCTGGGTTTGGGCCCGGGTTTATGCCCGCCCGGGCGGCTAAACTCGACGACCACCTTCTGCCCATTGATTTCTTTGCCATTGATGTTGATAAGAGCCTTGGATGCATCTCTAGTGTCATAAAACTCTACAAACTTCTGGTTCTTTTTCAATGGGGAGTCTCTCAACTCCTTTACACACCCTTTGTTCACATAAGAAAATTAATTAAATTATTAGCAATAAAACAGAAGTTAATTATTAGTCAAATGAAGAACAGAAAAATGCCAAAAATAGAAACAAAAATATCAACAGCATCAAGATTGATCTCAAATTATGTGGAAAGCGACCTATCACAATAATATCCTCAAACAATTCCTCTTCTTAATCTTCATAAACACATACACATACAAATATTGCATTAACACATAAACAAGAAGATCAATTAACAATATTATTTTCAACAATTATCCATCTATTCAGAGTTCGGACACCTCCACTCCCGTACAGGAGTGAAGGGGTCCGAATAAAATGGGTGGGTGTACATTTAACCACACCCACCCATTCTGATATCAAATATAGAAGTTTTCTTAATAAAATAATATTACCAAAAGCTTCAAAGATTTCTCTAACCGCACCGGCGGTGACGCCGGAGCTCAGGTTGAAAACAACCAGAGTCCCTTGGTTGTTGCCGTCGGGGAACCCGCCGGCGACGGCGAAGGCAAACTGCGCCCAAACCGCCCGGCCGGCGACGAGCCCCGGCGCCGGAGGAGGCAGCGGCGGCGGCGATAAGCTGTTAGTATGGTAACCATACGCCGGAGCACAATTTTCCGGCGAAAACAACGTGAGAGCATCAAAATGCCTCCGTAAACGATACTGTTGCTGCATGTGTTGCTCCTGTATCTCGTGCAACGCCTCCGCCGCTTGCCGGAGATCGTAGAAATGCACGGTGGCTAAACCGTCGCGTATCCGCTCCATCTCCACCGCCCTCACGTCGCCGAAGACCTCCAAATCTCGCCGGAGAATCGATTCGCTGACGTGGCAGGGGACGGAGCTGAGGAGGAGGGTTCTCGTGGGGGTGGTGGACGGCGGTGGGAGCGGCGGAGGGACTGGTGGCGGCGGTGGTGGTGGTGGTGGGAGAGGGTGGGTGAAGGTGTTACAGTATGAGTATGATGAATAATATGTTGGTGGAGGTAAGAGGTTGTGTTGGTATGTTGGTCGGAATTCTTGTGCGGTGGGGTTTAAGGTGGTGAAGTGGTGGAATCCGGTGTCTTCCATCGCCGGAGAGTGGAGAAGACGGTGGGGATGCTGTGGGGTTACGGTGGGGATATGGTGGTGATGCGGTGGTGGGATTAGTGGTTCATGGTGGTTGATTGTTTGTGTGTGTGTGTGTGTAGGTGTAAGTTCTCTAGAAAGGAACAAAAGGGTGGTTTGAGTGTTTCCATATGCATTATATAAGTGGAAATGTTTCTCCAAAAGTATAAACTGTTGAAGCATTTGTTTAAGACCCCAAAAAGAAAACAAAAAAGGAGTAAATACCAAGCATTAACTTCCAACTTTATTCTATTATTTATTTTCTGTTCATGTTAGAATAGGACTATGAGAAATAGTAAAAGTATCTTTTATAAGAACTTGTAATATTTGAAAATTTCACTACCATTGTTGGACTAGACAACTTAGTTAACTTCTAACACCATTCACATCCCATCCTTTATATATTTGTAAATCGTGTTTTTTATATTATACAGAATGATTTTAAGTTGTGAGTGTAGGATAAAAAACATGTTACTGTTCATCTTTATATTTGATAAAACAATATTCATCTCTATTAATTTTTTAATATATTTTAAAATGGTTGTGAGTATAGGATAGAGAAAATATAATGATAAAAATATTTATAAGTATTTTTGATTGAAAAGAAAAAAAAATAGTAATTTTATTGTAATTATAGAGATGAAAATAAAGAATAAGATGTGAATGCTCTAACTCCACCAACTTTAAACTCTCTAGCTTATTGCTGTCGTTTTGAATCTCGGATAAAAGATGAAAGTTTATAACACTAATCATTGAAAAGAGCCTCATATTTACATTTCGTTGATGACTCTGTTAGTCATCATATTTGATATTTGTAGAAGGCTTAAAATGATAAAAATAAAGTTAAAATTAGTTTAAATTTAGTTAACTCAATTTCATTCTGATGCATATTAAAGTCTCTTGACTTGTAAAAGAGACATGAAAAAGTCGTTGAACTAATTTTTATATAATAAGCTTTCAATAATTGAAGTGTAGATGCGTTTTGTGTTAGATATTTTAGTGTAATTGGATTGACTAACGATCAATTTGATCATAATATCTATCAAACAAGTTAGGAGGTTCGAGGAGTACACACTTGTTTAAATTTATTTTGATCTTTGAAATTGAAAACCTTATTAGGGGCGAAGCCCCTAAGCGATGGGGGTTCCAAGGGGGCAACCTTGGCGGGGGTCCGGTCCAAGGGGCGGCAGCCCCTGGCGGGGTCCAAGGGGCAAAGCCCCTGGCTGGGATCGAGCTGACCAAACAAAGTTTTATTTTGGTAAACATTGCTTTATCAAAAATGCATTATAATTTGTTTTTCCCGAAATTTCACATGTGAAACTTCAGGGTAAAAAGCGTAAATTTGTACAAGAAAACTGCCGAAGGCAGTTTTCCCCCATCCCTGAAATAATCGAATTGGTCATCTTCTTCATTCTTCTCTTCTGGTTCATGATCATAAAAACACACACGAATTTCATACTTCGATTTCTGAAACTTGAGTTTTATCCGGTTGAATATTTGGAGTGAACCTCAAATAGTTTGAATCTGAAAGCGAATTTGGACTCTCAAGTTTTCCAAGTCATTATTACGATTTCTCTACACTTTGGAGCCCCCTTTGTCATTTGGGGGGTTTCGCCTCAGTGAATCGTATGGTTTAAGGGTGTCGTAAAGATGAAGGCTTGTATAACCATGTATTATGTATCTTCTAACTTATACAATGTTTATGTTTATTTTTATATAGTCTAAATTAAATACTACTAATTTAAATTGGTCCAAATTCAAATCACCAATAAAATATACTAGGTTTCATTTAGTTACACCAGTGTCAATTTCTTACAACGATAACTTGTAGCCATCTCACATCTCATCCTTTCGATAGATGGATGGTGCCATTTGAAAACGTTGAGTGGCATTTAGATACATTGTTCCTTTAGATTTTTTTTTGTTAACGACAAACACACACTCTCTAAAATTTACTTGTAAAACTCACCTATTGTTTACTTGTGGGAGTCAAATCCACATTATTTAATAAAGATAAACAATAGGTGTCACTAGACTTGGGCAAAAAAACCGGGTACGGACCCGACCCGGACCTCGGGTCCGGGTACAACCCGGTATAGGATGTACCCTGTTCGGAACCGAAAATACCCGGTTGGTAGGAACCGGTTATGGTTTTTTATATTTTTCTAGAACCCGAACCGTACCCGACCCGACCCAACCCGGACCCGACCCGATCGTACCCGGGTTCAACCCGGTTTATACCGTTTTTTCGGGCTTTTTTAAAAAACTAGCCGTTTTTAACGGCCATATAGCCGTTGGGACTAATTTTTGACCGTTTTTTTTGTTTTTTTTTGCCCCCTAAAGTAGTATAAATAAGTGTGGGTTGGTATGATTGAGTACCCAACTCTCAAACGCAAAAACATACGCAAAAAACGCAAAAAATACTCTAGTTTACTCTCGTTTTACATTTTCACTCTCTCGTTTTACACTTTTCACTGTCTTGAATCTTGTATGGCTCAATCATAATCTTCCGTTGGTCAAAGTTCGTCCAACGCTCCAACCGTCGTTCGTGTTCTTCCACACAATCGTAACATGGATGTATGGTGCAATTGGGATATGGTTGAGTTGAGTGACGGGTCTGTAAAGGCTCGTTGCAAGTTTTGTGGAGCTTTGCTTACTAAAGATTCTAACACGACTTTAAACAAACACATTAGCAAGAAGTTTTGTAAGTCGTTGAAAAGTAATCCGGATTTGCAACAAACACAATTAGGTGGAGACGGTGGAATCTATAATTACGACGTTAATAGGGTTCGAGATCGAATGGCGAAGTTCGTGATTCAAGAAGCTTTGCTTTTTAGTCACTTCGACAATCCTCGTTTGACCAACTTAATTCGAGAGACGCTTCAACCTCGTTACAACCATGTAAGTCGTACTACCCTTAGACGTTATTGTTTAAAATTATGGAAGCAAGCAAAAAATGATTTAATTGTATTATTTGAAAATTTAAATACCGGTGTAAACTTAACTAGTGACGTTTGGTCGGCTCCACACGGTTTACCCGAATCGTACCTTTGCGTCACCGCTCATTGGGTAGATCTCAAATCATGGCACTTGATGAAACGTACGATTGCGTTTGATCTTTTTCCGTATCAACACACCGGAGAATTTTTGTTTTACTTTTTGGATAATGTAATAACTACTTTTAATTTACAAAATAAAATTTTTTCAATGGCATTTGATAACGCTTCCAACAACACAACCACGATTGAAAAATTAAAATTAAAATATCTTCCGATTGCAAACGGTGATTTTTTTCATACTCGTTGTGTTGCACATATTATTAATTTAGTAGTGCAAGACGGTCTATCCGTGCAATTTATTGATAACTTTATTAAAGCTTTTCGATTTATGTTACATGACGTTTATAAAAAAAAGTAGAAGAAGATATCAAGATTATAAAAAACTTTGTAAGGATACGGACTCTGTATTTTTAGGTCCTAATTGGGATGTACCTACTTGGTGGAATTCGACTTGTCACATGTTTAATTGTGCTTTAAAACAAAAGGGAACTTTGAAAGCTTTTCATAATAGTCTTTCGGATAATGGTGAAGCCGACCCATTTCCGGATCCGGGTTGGAAGAATGTTCAAAGTCTATCCGATTTTCTTGAGGTGTTTAAAAACTCAACAACAAAATTATCGGGAGTTTATTATCCCACTAGTTATTCGGTGGTTCAAGAATTATATTTCATGGCTTTGAATTTTAAAAATTTTCAATATAAAAATGATATGTTTACACAAATGATAGAACCAATGAAAGAAAAGTTTAAAAAATATTTTGAGGAGTTACCACCCGTTTTTACTTGTGCCGCCGCTTTAAATCCGTTTTTAAATGTTGCTGGGGTTGAATGTTTGATAGACGAGATAAATGACAATTTAGATATGCATGACGAAAGCCCCAATTTTTCAAGTGATGCCAAAAAAAGTTTTAATGCAAGCTTGAAAACAATATATAATTTTTATTTAAATAGATATGGGCCTAACGTAAATATAACCACACCAAGAGAATCAACCTCAAATGCTAGTACCTCAATGAAAGACCCGGTTATAACCATGTTGAATGTTGTTCGGGATGTGACGGCTAAACGACAAAGGGGTAACACCCCAACAAGCGAGCTCGGTAGATATAGTGCTACGGATTTTATTTCCACTATGACTACCGAAGATTATCGTGCATTTGATATTTTGGCTTGGTGGAAAGAAAATGAATCTCAATTTGTGATTCTTTCCGCTATGGCCCGTGATTTACTAAGCGTCCAAGCTTCTACGGTAGCTTCGAAATCTGCGTTTTCTCTTAGTGGCAGGGTAATCTCATTACGGAGAACAAGACTAACTCCAGAAACGGTTGAGATGTGCATTTGTTTAAAGGATCACTTAGACGTGATGGATCGTATACAAGACCAAACAAGCCTCGAAGATTAAATTGCACTCGAAGCTAAAGTACACGATGAAGAGGTAGAAGAAGGAATATCTTCTGGCATATCGGACGAAGAATTAGCATTTGATCAAGCGTTTAGTACTAAATAAACATTAGACGATAACTTAAATAAAAGTTTTATGTTATTTTTTATTGATCGATTTATGTATTTTTAAGTTGTTTTAATAAATAAATGAAAAATTAATGTTTATTTAATAATGTTAAATAAAAACAACATTAATATTATTAATAATAATAACAATAATAATATTATTAATAATAACAACAACAACAAAAACAAACAAAAACAAAAACAACAATAATATTATTAATAATAATAACAATAATAACACTTATAATAGTATTAATAATATTAATAACAACAACAACAATAATAATATTGATAATAACAACAACAACAGTAATAATAATAATAACAATAAATAATAATAACTATAATACTTATTATGATTTATAATAATAATAACAAAAAAAAAAAAAACAACAACAATAATAATAATAATAATAATAATAATAATAATAATAATAATAATAATAATAATAATAATATTAATAATAATATTAATATTAATAATATTATTAATATTAATAATATTATTAATATTAATATTAATAATAATAGATTTATATTAGTAAAAACAAAACAAAAAAATAAAATAAATTAAAAAACCCGATTATACCCGGGTTCCGTACCCGACCCGACCCTAACCGGGTATGTCGGGTAGGGTAATAGCTTAGGTGAACCCGACTCGGGTTCGAACCCGGTTCCACCAGGACCCGGGTACGAAAAAACCCGGTTGGGCCAAACCCGGTTTCAACCCGATTTCGGGTATTGGGCCGGACCCGGTTTGCCCACCTCTAGGTGTCACTACACCAATAGGTCTTAGAGGCTTAGACGCACTATTACTTCATTTGTATAGTAAATTAAATAACAAGTAATCATCCCAAGGATACGGCATATATAACCATTATCAAAGCATACACCTAGTTAGCATGCCATTATACAATGTGCACCATACTCTCATCAATGAGTAGGACCAACAACCTTATTATGTTTGGAGTGGCTTAAGAAAGAGCTTCTAAAAATGCCGATGGAACAAGCTCAAACATGAACGGACATATTGTGTAGAATTGCATGTCCTTCTCATCGAACTTTATGTTAAGAATGTAGAAAACGGTGACTAAACACGACCAAACTTAAAAATGTTATTGAAATAGCATGCCTTGAATCAAACTTGCACATAAACTCTTAAATTGACCTGAATTCAAACATTCCAAAATCTAAAACGTAGTTACCTATCAGCAAACCATGGTCCATGTCCTAACCTGCTTTTATGCACTCTAACATGTTTTGTATAAAATGAATATGCATTAACAGAATAATCCTTTAGAAATAATGATAAATATATGTAAAATAAACACATTAACACGCTTCAAATCATAATTAATTAATGGTTAAAGTTTTGACAAAATGCTCTATTCTCACCTGTATGCCCATCAAATAACCTAGCAACATGGAAATATAAATTATACATATTCTCATCCAACAAATAACATCATCCGACCGAATAAGCTAAGATTGAAATATAAATTATAAAGTTTCCAAGATATAAATACGAAAAAAAAATGCTAAAATTGTGGTGCTAATTTACATAAGTTGTTTTCAAAAGCAAATAGCCATCAATAATTTGGAAAAGAAAAAATTGTTAAAATGTCCATTTTTCCATTTAAAATGTCCCTTACTCCCCCACCCTAAAAATTTCTTCTTCAAATGTCTCTTCTAGACAAGACGTCGGCACCTCTTTAGACAGGGGATGTGCGCCTGTATAGCAGGTCACTCAAAATCATACGCATGTCCCTTTATGGTGTCGAGCGCCTCCTTAGCGTGGGTAGGCGCCTCCATAGAGCACGTGTACAATTTTAAGTGGCTAGTCTCCACGCTCTATCTAAGGAGGCGTCGGCGCCTTGTCTTGAAAAAATATTTTGAGAAATATTTTACGAGGGGGGCATTTTGAGAGAAAGAGAAGGAAAAAATGAACATTTTTAGAGGAGGAGAAGGAAAAATGGAAATTTTGAGATTTTTTTTTTTTTTTTTTGTAAAATCTATTTTAAAAATGCCGCTATTGAATTAAATATATGATAACTACCAAATATGATACCGACACTAAACAACGTACGAAATATGATATCTACAAATATAAGTGTGGAAGCACCATTGCTAATAATAATAATAATAATAATGGCCATAATATATTAGTGTAGATTCGGTCTTCCTTTTTGTCTCACTTGTAACTCCATATTTTAGTCGACATGTTTTGCTCTTGTGTTTCCCTTTCCACCCGCACGCATTATGGGCAATTTTAGATTCAATTTCTGAGAAATTTCTCTTTTGACTATATTACACTTTTTGTTTTTAACAGCTATTTACTCTTAAATAATATTTAATCATATAAACCTATAAAGAACTTAATCCTCAAATCATTTTTAGAAGAGCAATCAACAATGTTTTGTTAACACTAACAATGTTTTATTAACACTAACAATGTTTTATTAATACTAACAAGCTAAAAGTGTATACGAAAAAGATAAAACAATTAGAAAAGCTATTAAAGATTGGCTAAGCAAATACAATACGAAGAAGCCAATTATTACAAATTCAATTGCACGATATAAAATCATGTTAAATACCAACTAACTTATTTAGATTGAATGTTAATACATGATTGATAAAAGATAAAATACAAGAACTATATGACTAATACAGATAAAGGCTATGTCCATAGATTTTCAAAGGCCATATAATAAAAACTATATGAAAAGTTGGTGATTGTGAAAGTGAAGATGTGGAGTGTGTGATCATCTATGCGGTTCTTCCACGTTAAATTGCCGCTCTATTAGATTATTATTAACTAGCTAAATCTGTAATCGTCTAAAATAAGTATTTGGTTAAATGATTACTAAGCTAATGGTAGATGATTAATTACTAAGCTAATGGTAGATGACTAATTTGTTTGGCAAGAGCGTGCATGATACTGTCAATGGATGTGGGTTCGAGGTTGGGGAAACTCAGTTTGGCCAAGTTTTGGCCTTTTTAGTTTTTTTACTGACCATTTTTCAATTTGTTTTTTTCCTCACCTTCACTGTCACTAAAATTAGTTTGTTAAATTTTCAACATAAAACTACATATTTACACTTTTGGCTTAAATTTTTGTAAAATTTTTTTTTGCTAAATAATTGTTTTACTATTTAACTAAATATGTAAATTATTTAACAAAGTTATTAATTATTACTTTTCTTATAACATTTAACTAGGTAATTATTTTATTTTTATAAATTTTTTGTTCGCATTTAACACGTTTCATTTCTTTTATTTTTCGAACATGCTTATTTATCAACGTTTAACGTATCGTTAAGTTTCAAACCTAGTATGCAGCGTGAGTTTAAATTACTAGTTAGGTATTTATTTTATTAGATGCTCAGCAATTTATAAATTTACTAAATTTGTTGTTCACAGGCTATGCTAAAAGTGCTTGAAGTTTGTTTTATAAGAGGCTAACTTTGATATAAATTAATGAATTTTCTTTTAATTAAAAGGGCAACTTTGATATATACTATGTAAGCAATTAATTATGCTTGAAGTTTAAAGTATCTAAAAACTTGATTATATGGTGAGATGGTTCTATATGGTTACGACCATCTATGACATGACGTTCATGGATGAGGTTGAGGAGTGAGTGCATGACTACGTGGAGAAGCGCATGAGAGGTATAGGGCTTCAAACTTACATATTTAGGTTGCAAGTGATGGAGTCAAGTTCTAGTACAATCTATTTTTAAAGATGTGTTCATTTGATTGAACTCTACAAACAGTGGGAGACAGTAAAGTTTCACACAAGTGAGAGCGAAAATATTATTTGCGAAAATGGTGTAAAGGGGTCGGGGCTTTATGATCGAAGGTGAAGATGAGTGTCAATAAGGTTTTAGGGACAAAGGTATCACTGGATTGTGCTTTGGAGTTCAAGGGGGTTGGCGAACAAGAATCTAAACAATGGACCGGAAAGAAGTGGGGTTATTTTATATATATATATTAAATTACATAATTGGTGCTTGAGGCAATAAAAATGATTAAATAATTATTTAAACTAACTTGATAAAAAAATTTTAATGTAAGTTAGTGTTAGAGTTAAAAAAATGTTTAGAATTTAATCATACATTTTTTTCAATCAAACAAATAAATTATTTTGATCAAACCACAAATACTACTTGTTTAATTAACTTTGGTAGTAATTTTGAGTGCATGTCAACCCAATTAACTTAGGTTAGTCGTTGCATGTATCACTATTAGCCATTATAAAACTTTTTTTTAGCTTTTTATTAATACTCTCATTATGACTGGAGTTATCTTAAAAGAGATCGACTAAAATATTTGTCCATAAACTAATAAAGATCGTGATATAAGTAGGACCAAACGCAACTTAATTAAAAGATGGTATATTATTAAACTGCATGTATACTTACATAGATCAAACCACATATCTTGTAATGTCGTCTCATTATTGATTTATATATTGGATTTTAGACGATGATACAAATATAACTATTACTTAAAATGAAAAACTTATCTAACATTACTAGTAATGTTGCTTGTTAAATTATATGTTCTAAGAGTTAAATTAACATAATTAATATATTTAATTAAATTGGGACAATGGTCCATAAGACCATCCTTGTTTGCTCCCCCTTGTTACAAGGATTAGTGCCCACACCCCCATGCTACCGAGTCTTCGTCCTACGTGTCGTGTGTCGGAATATTTCGAAAAACTTATTGCTCTTTTTTTTATATATATTTCTTAATAAATTATTTAGTTTTTAGTGGTTAAATATTTAAATTAATGTTATTTATTGAACTAATCGTACTGTTCCGAATATTCTTGTTAGTTGTAATTGCGTAAGACTGACACTTTAACTGTATTTTGATTTTCAGTTTGTTATGTGTATTTTTTATAAACATATTAATAAGTTTGCAAGAAGAAAATTCATATTTTCAAAGACGGAAAATAGATTTATTAAAAAGTTTCTCTTGCAAGGTGCTAGGACACCACGTATTACATCCAACACAAATTACACATACACTAGAGCATTTCAATCTAACATTAAAGGGATGTTTAAAGTCAGATATTTAAAAATTCGGATATTCAAATTTCGGATAGTAAAAATCACTATCCATATCTGTATCCAAAAATTCGGACCACTGAAATTTTGGATATGGATACAAATAGTAATTCGGATATCTGAACACATTTTTTTAATTTTTTATTTTTTTGCAATAAATAGATATATGTTATTATAAAAATATTATAATAAACCAACACATTCAAAAAGTCCAAATATACATTCATGTCCCAAACTAAAAAAACGTTTCATATTTAAAAAAATAACTACAAATTTTTTTTAAGTTTTGTATAATCGGTTATCTTAATATCCGAAAATATTCAAAATCAATATTCTAATCGAATTTTCGGATATCCCAAATTCAAACATCTACTATCCTTTCTAATTTAGGTGGTTGTTGAATATTATATCATTGCTCGCTTTCCAAATAAACCACAATATTAGTCAAAACAATAGCTTGAATCAATTTTTTAAAGAACTTCGATCCTAAATTCACTGCAAAGACATGGTGAGCTATTAATTTTTCTTCACCGAATTTCCCACCATAGTCGAAACTTTACACCAAGCTTTGATCTTGTCCCATATCACAGTTGCGAAATGGCATGACACCAAGAAATGATTTGCACATTCTAGCAAGAGTCAACAAACCGTAGTGAAGACATTCACGATCCTTCAAGCCAACGCTTCTCGTTGAGATTCTAATATATCAGTTCTCCAATCAAAAAGTAGCCTTTTACATAATTCGTTTTATCTTGTAATAGATATAGCTATTTGGATCAAACATAACTTTTTCTATATCAGTTTATATATTATGTGGATTATGCTGATATATTTAATCTTCATTCTAAAAATATTCATACAAAAGTTAACTCCACCATTAATAATCTTTTAAATTTGTTATTGCTGGTGCCAAATCTAAATAAATGATGAGGATCTATTGTTGGCATAGGTCTCATCTTCAAAGCAACACAAAATCATAAACAAAACGAAAATAAAAACAAAACAAAACGAAATCTATCAATACCTTCCAAAAGATTACAGTTGTTTATCACCTCGTAACATTGCTGTAAGTTTCCTCATTTCTATTACTCCATCCGAAAATCTTCTCCAACTCGATCCTATGGTCAATACGTTATCTTGTTTATACAAACAAACCGCCACCCTACATTTCTTTTTGTGATTCCTATGTGAATATATTTGAAATAACTCCTTTAGAATTCCATTTTCTAGCTATTGTCTAACCAAAAAACTGAAAAAAGTCCTCTCCCCATTTCCTTAAACACCCTTTTAACCACTCGTGAATTCCGATATTAAAAGCTCCCAAGTATCTTGCCACTTTGTTTATATTCTTCTAGACTCCCGTTATCAACTTTTTGACCGGCAAAATCCCTTAAGTTCTCCTGATGGAGACTAGTTATAATCTTGGCTCGCGGTGTATCTAGTTTTGTCTTAGATCTCGATATCCACTTTGCATGTAGCGTCAAATTTATCGCTCGTATACTGCTGATCACAAGCCTCCCATGTTTCTTAGGAGCCAACAATCTTTCCCACACCATTCAAGAATTTTTGAATAAATGAGATGTACCAACATAAAGAAACCTTCGCCTAGTGTGTCGATAACATGTAATGCAGCTTTATACGAGTTATTAGTCACTTGTTTGGGATTAAAGTGATAAATTATCAATAAGAACAATCAATCGCTTATTTTTGGGAATAAAGTGATAATGGATGAACTAACATCATTATTAATCAAACCTCTCTTTTTTGTACATTATTAATCAAACGTATGGTGTAAATGTACATCTTGTTTTGAGGAAGTGAGCCGAAGATCCAGCAGCCCAGCACTCTTATTTTAAGGCGGGCCAAAGCCTGTTCAACGAACAGATGTAGCCCATGAAAGAAAAACTACACATTAAAAGCTTTCTTAAATTAGTATATTTGGGTATCTAGTTTTTTATTTAAGTTCTTTTATAAAGTTGCAAAATAAGCATTTGACCAAATTAAATTACTAATATAATCATTAAAAAATAAATTTAGAAAAAAAAAACAATCAATAAAAACAAGCCACGTGTCCATTCCTCGCCAATAGGTGAGGAAAATCCATGATCCATCGTTGAAAAAGTGACAAGGCGACCTCGCTGATGTGGCGGAATTTCAGTGGTTTTTCTCACCCATAATTACCAAAATGTCACTACTCGCTTAAAATTTTTATTTGTTTAAAATACAAAATTTTAAAAATAGTATTTACGAAAAATTAAAAAATCGTTAGTTTTATTAATATTTTTTCATTTATTGTTTTTTAAACACTTAAATTTGTTATTTAATGTGGTTTTCCCTTATATAATACAAGTTTTCCTCTTAACAAACTTATCAAATTTTAGTTTTTTAATTTATTCATTTTACTAGTTTAGAAATAAGTTTTTAACACGAGTTGAATTAAAATATTAAATTAATAGTTAATATTTAATATCTCTTAATGTCATTTTTAAATGAAATGTTTTTTTTGCAAATTTTTTTTTTTTGAGTGAATTACATAAATGGTCCTTGTGGTTATGTTAAAATTTTTAATTTAATCTTTAAAGTTCAATTTTTTTAATATAATCTCTAAGATTTATTTTCCTTTCATCCGTGGTCTTTAAATATGTTAATAAACAGTTAATGATGTTAAATATTGTCAAAATTAATATTTTACTCGTATTAACCATCTATTTAAAAGTCAAAAAGTTAAGAAAAATATTTATAAACCAAACATTAAAAAAGAAGACTTTTTTAAAAGTACTCTTTATTTTTGTATTAAATAATGATAAATATATTTATAATAAAAAATTTTAAACATAAAATATAAAGAAAATTACATAAATGATCCATGTGGTTTAACTAGATTGAATGATTGGTCTCCAAACTTTAAAAATTACAAACTTAATCCAAACTTTTATGTACTCATTGTAAATTTGATCTCAAATTTTACAAAAGTGTAAAGTTAGTTTAAACTTTTATGTGAGGTTGCAATATTAGTTTCTAAAATTAAATCTAGAAGTTAGTGGCTATTTGATAGTCTCTTAATCAGCCTCTTAATGGTTCAGATATCTGAATGATTCAACACTTAATGATTCAGACTGTTTGTTTCGCGATCAAATGTCTGAATGGTTCAGACATTTGCCTCTGAATGGTTAAGCATTATACTAATACTAAATGGTTAAGAGGTCTAATAATGAATGACTAAAAACTCTTATATGAATTGATCAGACATTTGCCTTTGAATAGTTAAACGATATACCAGCTCTTAATGGTTCAGACCTTTTAATGATTCAGCACTTAATGGTTCAGACCTCTTAATGATTCAACACTTAATGGTTCAGACCCCTTATTGGTTCAGCACTTAATCATTCGGATACTACCAAACAGCCCCTTAGTTTAAATTTATAAAATACATAACACAACTAATAATACTCTTCCAAACATTTACATTAATTTTTCAGCATTTGACTCGTTCATACTTAAGGTCGACATGGATTGACATCATTTAATTGATGCATAACGATTCATTCCTTGCATCCACGTATTTTAGTGATGGACCAAACAGTGATAGTTCAATCTTCAACTGATTCTGAACATACAACACATATATATTTATCTATATTTGCATATAAATTTATTTCAAATAACTACAATTTTACAATTTGAAGTCATAAAGCACGTACATAATCCAAAGTCCAGAAAACACGATAAATACAGTTATATATAATTTTCAAAACGGTTATCAAGTATCCTGAAATAATTGCGTATCTGTTCAGATTAATGAAATATAATCTCCTAAATTCCTTGTTAAAAGAATCTCCGAAGTCTGACTTGTGATTACATTCGTATATCATCAACGCAAACACTTCTGAAATCGAATAAATGACATATGCAAATCAAATTGCTATAATCAAATTGAAAACAGTAGTAAAATTGAGGGATAAATATAATCAAATATGGAGATCAGAGGTTGGTTAATAAGTTGTCGGTCACGGTTAATTCAGAAACACGGACCAATTAATTGCTCATCATTTCTCCAAATCAACAAACGATACATATAAATTAACAAATAGTGTCAGAATTGGATTATTTGTTCATCATCAGAGACTTAAATACCAATAATCAAAAACAAATTGTCCATCATTTTGTTGCAGTTAAATTCTCATCACTTGATGAACAAAAGACAATCAATTCTTACAAATTTATTACAAAAATCTAAGGAAACTTGTACCTCAATTCGATCACCAGTTGAGGTGCTATGGATGCTTTGATAAACCCTAATCTTTGATGTTATATGATGAAAGTCGGTGGTGGGATTTATAGAGTGATAGATAGTGGGATCCTTTGGTTGTAAAAGATTTCCTACTGATGGTGGAATTGGGCTTCGGGTTAAGAATATGGGCCTGCTTAAAAGTTTGTATGATGATCATATATTTGTTGGATGATAACCTCATTAGTAAGTAGTAACACTCCAAGTTAAACACTAGCATACAAATTGAATAATTCAGGTAATAAAAAAATTATTTATATTTAAAAGAATCTGAAGGTAGGTTGCCTATATGATTACCAAAATATTTACCTTTTGTATCTAGATATGCTAGACGGTAGGTTGCTTGTTAAGGTTTACACATTCGTAAAAAGTTTCAGGTTTATGTTTTTCTTTTGTAAACCCATCCCGAGCAAGTATTATATATTGAGGTGGTTTAATCTTCTTGTAAATGACAATTCAAAGCCGCTAAGTGCAATTAAATAGAACATTAGCAACAAAATTTGGTATTTTTAATAACTGTTCTAATTTAAGACTTCTGCTGACTTTAAACTTAACTGATCACTATTTTTAAATTAAACTTACACCCAACACGATTTAAATGAAAATATCTTATATCTTTTAATTTATAAAATATTACCAATACAATACATTAGAAAGACTTCATGTCATTGCGAAAGTTAGGTTGACACGTATAGTAACGGCAACAACACATGATGTTTAGATTGCAAGACATACGGTTAAAAGGTTGAAAGGATACGAAACCCCAGCATTGTTTATCAAAACCCCAACATCTAACCCATCAATCGCTTCAGCAATCCTCTTAACACCCTCTGATAAATCACCAGTAAGATCAAAAACAACATGTTTTATCTGGGTTTTTGACTATTTCGATTGAATCTTAGAGGAAACTTCTTTTAGTTTCTTAGGGTTACGACCCACCAAGATCAAGTTGAGGCCCTTATTGGCTAATTCAATGGCGAAAGCTTTACCTAATCTGTCAATGGAACCGGTAACAAGGGCCCATGATCCGTAGTTCTTGATGTTCTTTGGAGGTCTGAAGAAATTAACTAGACCCATGTGAGAGTTGAGACTGAAATATTTAAGAAAGATAAAGAGCCTAATATAAATAGAAGAATGTGCCATAAAGGTTGGGTTTTTAGGGGTTCTAATGAATTGAAATCCACTGTTGTTTGTGTGAGTTGGTGTTGGATGTGATGAGATGATATAATGGTTTGACTTTTGGACTGAGTTTACAAGAAAACCCAAAACTAGACCATAAAAACGTTTAAAAGTAGAGTAAGTTTTAGTATTTGAAAAATATGTTTTACTTGACGCACTAAATGGTAGATGACAGTCTGTCTCATACGCAAGACACTGGAGGCCATACGTGCTTGTAAGGGTACTTGAGCACGATTACGATAAAAATTGTGGTGAATTGCATTCGTGAAAATTCTATCACTAATTAGTTATTTTAAAAACCTAATGACTTTATGGTGAATGCCAACTTATAAATGTTGAAATCCAACCGGCTAAATGCCAAACTGTCTTAGGCCCATCAAGTGGAGGTAAATCTAACTCATTGTTCAAGTTTTAATCAAACTAATCCAATAACACACGTTGATTGAAGTAAACAAATTGCAAGTTTGGTTGTCTATATTAAATGAAGTATTTATGCCAGCTAATTACTCTGTTCACATTCAGATAAGCAAATTATACTTTTAGGGTGAGTCAACACATTATTTATCATTTTCAACATCTCAATTTTTTTTTAACGGCCAACGAATAATTTTCAAGCCTGGTCACCCGGGTAAACCCATTGGCGGAAGGCAACCCATGCCCGCGAACACAGATAGCACTGGTAACCCGGCTCGCCCACCATTCCAATAAGACATCTCAATTTTCAATGTGAAACATTCTCCAATAAGAGACAGACTATAGTAATGGATTCTCTAAACTCCTAAAATTTTCATTGCATGGAATCATAAGAATAATGATATATTCATTTACATATCCAAACTCCTATAATTAATTTAAAAAACTAAGAAAAAGTTGGATCTAAGAGCTATACATCAATATACAACTTGCAAACTGTTCATCTTGAAAAGTATCATATTATTGGTCATAAAATAGTTCCAATAAGCCATAAATGCAAGACGAGACAATAAGCTATGAGCCCTAGCCTTGCCCTTGGCCGATTCATTAGCGCCCGTCCACCAGAAACCCTACACAAGGAGTAACGCATTAGAAACTAGGTTAAGCATTTATTTCAATATATTACATGCAAATCCAAATTTAATTTATTTCAATATATTATACGCAAATACAAATTTAAGTGGAAAAGAGCATAAGCACTTATATGTAATGCTCATCAGATACAGTAGCAGAGACAAAAAGAGGTAATTATATGGTTACATAACTGCTATATGTATCACAATTAAAGCAATAGGTACAAGTAGTTATTCAGTAGTTCTATATGAACAACCTCTTTATATATTTAACTCATAACTCTTAAGATATTTGATCTAATTCTTGGCGTGTATCCTTAATCTTTCAGAATATATGTGTTGGCACACGTCTTTGACATATATATTGATATTTGTTTTATAAAGAATCATCTATATGTAGCAAGTAGCAACAAATTTTGTCTGGTCCTACATGGAATACAGACATATTAATAAATTCAGTTATAATTCTTACCAAATTCCATCAAGCCGATCAGCAATGATCTTCCCTTGAGCTGGCACAAGACCAGATGTATGCAGGGACTTGAATACATGACCTGAAAGCATTAAAATGGAAGTATGTTGCTAATGCTGATGACGAGAAAGCATCAATTTTTAAATGTATAAATCTATATATGAATTCAGAACCATACCTTTGTCTTCAGCAGTTTCTTGTTTATCAATCAATCCGTCTGATTCTTGATCAATGTTCAGGGTAAGATAGTCATTTGACTCCCTCCTCAAAGTTCTCACATGAGCAGGATATGGCACCAAAGGTGTGCTTCTTTTCCCAACTGATCCCTGCACAAAGTACATTCTTAATTGAAAAAAATAGTAATAGAAAAGGTGAAATATTCATCTATCAAGTCAACATTCTAGTCAACAGTCATATCCAGAATGAATTTGCTTATAGCTGCATTCAAGTTAATGTTTTCTCTAATAACTACTCCTATTAAGCTACCATGCTATAAAATGATTGTGTAATCACTAGAAAGCATTCTCTTGGTGCAAGTAAGGTATCGGTGGCGCCGTGAGTTTTTACCGGGTCCCATCGGTTAGCAAGTATTGGTAAGGCCAAGAGTTTTCTGGTGACAGGTTATCACAATTATAAAAGAATCATAAATGCCATACAGCATACCAGATCTTCAACTTCTGATATCTCTGACGTGCCATGTAAACCTGCTCGATTTTCATTAAAATCTTCAAGTAATTTAACCTTTTTTTCTAAATCCTCAGCCAGTTTCTGGGTCTCCAGTAACTTGACACCTAGCTCTTGAGCTTCTGATTTTGAATTTTCACTACCCAAAGCAATACTATCAAGAAGTCTTTCTAGTATTGGGAGCAGCCCAGCCACATCAGCAGATTTCTTGTCTTCAACACCTCCAAATTTTCGTATAATACGTTCAAGCCCGGTTGATAACTCAAACAATTCATTCCTCGTATTCTCAAAGTATTTCTTTTCCTTGATGGATTCTTCTAGTTCCTCCTTTAAATGTTCAACTTCTACGGCTCGTTTCAAAAGGTTTGAGTGCAGCTCTTCTACGGATTGGAACAATATGGTAATTTCAGCCAGCAATTTAATTACATTATCAACTATATAAAAGAGTTTTTAAATAGGGTCTGAATCATAAGCCTCTCTCCCTCCTTTTTTAATGTTTGGGAATGGGGTTTTGATCCCATTTATTTTATCAAACAGGTTTTTTACTTGGGAAGATGACATAATATCATTTTCAGCCCCTTTAAAAATAATTAAAATAGATGATAGGATGACATAGAAGACTGCAGTCATATGACACTCTTTATAAAATGTAGAGGTTGTTATTTCGACCCATTTACATATGAACAACTTGAATTTTTATTGTGTTTTCTCTCAACCGGATCAATCAAAATATTAGGTAAAAGGGACGGAAAAGCGTCCAATCTCTATTTCTAAAGTAATATACTAATACAATCTCAGTTGTTTTTATTCAAAAACTCAGATTGCTATAGTAGTTATTATTATAATTTTTTCAATCATAAATAACCCGACCTGTTTTGACCAGTTACGAACCTGCCTAACCCATCCATCTTGCAACCTCTGATAAAATGTAATTAAATCTAATAATATTTATCAAATATAAAAATATTAATTTACCATGATCTTTCAAAAATGCAGTTGTTTGCTTAGATAGCTCTGCTTCTCTTGTAATCCATTCTGCCTGCTTATCTTTGATTTCTGTCTCCAACTTAGAAACCTTGTTTTGAAATATTTTGTTTTCTTCTTTGAGTTTTTCATTCAGTGACCGGGTACTTTCTAGTTCAGCCTGCAGTTCTTTAATTTTGGTGGACATGTTCTGTTTTACATGAAGAAAATGTTCAGTTACACTTCTAATGTTTCTAGCGGCACACAACATCTCCCCGGTGACCTTAATATCTTCTATTGCCACATCATTGACTGCTCCAACATCTGAAGAGAGGTTACAATTCAACTTATTCAGCGTGTTATTCTCAGCTACAACCTTCATTTCTTTGGTAACATCGGCACAAGCAGAAAGTAAAACTTTAATCTTTTCCTCCTGTGCTTGGTTATCAACCTGCAAATTATTAATACTTTTCTGCAAAGTTGCAGTTTTCTCTACCATAAGCGGCACACTCTTCCTTATTGCCTCCAGTTTTATCAAAAAAGATGCAATCAGCTCATCAATGAATGCAGATAACAGAACAAATTCATCAGCAAGAATCTGGTTTCTCAAATTCAACTTTTCCACAGTTTTATCAACGCATGAATCAATATCCTTAGTATGTGCTAAATCTCCATAAGATGTATGAATGTTCAGAGCGTTGTCGAAATCAACAGGGAGGAGAGTTGACAGCTGATTACTTTCCTGTAACCAAAACTTAAATTTAGTAAAGTAAATCTAGGAAGAAGAAACAGAGAAATCAATGCGATACAGAAAGGTTTCCATAAAAACAAACAAAAGAAATACTATTATTTTATGATGGGTGGATATATTTAGTTACCTCAGTGGCAGGATAATCTTGCAGCTGTTCTGAATCAAAATAATCCTTGATATCTTTAAGATAGCGATTTATTTTCACAAACAAATCGATTTTCTTTTCAAAGCTTTGCTTGAACAAGATCAACAGGGTTCCATCTTTCAACAGCACTTGAAGATTTTCAAGGAAGCTCGAGAGGTATAGAGAGTAATTTTCATTCTTGCATGCCAACTCTTGCTTGCATGCATTCAACTGGGAATTAAGGGTTGAAATCACTTGTTCATAATTCTTCTTTTCATCAACAAGACCTGAAATAGTGTTCTCATGAAATTTAGCTTCTTCTTTGAGCTTCTTTATTTCATTTTCCAATAATTTATGTAATTTTTCTTCAGCGTTAGTTTTCAGAGTTTCTGATTCTCTCTTTTCTTCAGATAATTGAAAGACATGTTTCTCTGAAACCGATAATGCATCTTCAAGGGATTTAACTGTAATCAAAACATTAGTCAACTCCTGATCTGCCTTCACCTTTGCAACTTGACATTCATCAAAATATGTTGCACACCATTTCACCTTTTCAACTGGATCTATTATATCAACTGGAAGACTGATATCATCAGTTGCCTTTATTACACGTTGTAACATCATATTACTCTCAATTAAAAAATGCTCAACACGATCCTTTTCTTCTTTGGAACATACTAGATCATTTTCCAATTTACAAATCTGATCCCTACAAGCATTTATTATTATTTGTTGCTGTCTTAGTTCAAGATCTAATGCTTCATTCTGAGCATTCTTTTCAGCCATTTGCAGTTTCAAGCTCTCACGCTCTTGAACCAGACCTTTTCCCTTCTTAACCGCCATTGATAATTTCTCCCTCAATAAGACAGCTTTATCCTCAACTCGTTGAAGATTGATTTGCAGAGACCCATTTTTATCCTTCAGTTGACAAATTTCATCAGAAACCTTTGAGAACTCATCTTCAAGATAGTTCTTCTCTTGAGCTTCCACCAAAAGTAATACTGTTAGGCGGTCAATCTTAGCACACGCAACCTCTTTTGTTGTATTGATTTCATCTTGTAACCTAAAAGATTCACATTTAGCGAAGTTTAGTGATTCCAAAAGCCAATTAACTCGAGACTCTAAGTCAGGATACTGTGCAGCTTCGGGTAACTCTATTGACCATAATGTATTAGTAACTTTTTGGAATTCTATAGAGATAAGTGCAAGTCTATTTCTTTCATTTACAAGCCATGTAACCCTATCAACAATATCTGATGACTGAACTTCACGTCCAACACTAGCAGATGACAAAATTTCTTCACATTTTTCAATGACCATGTCTCGTTGCCAAAGAGATTTTTTAAGTGAATTAGCAGCATCAAGGGCACTTGATTTTGCTTGTAGTTCAATTAAACATTTATCTAATTCACTTGTCTTCTCGACAATTGCTTGCTTTAATGAGTCACGTTGCTGAACCAATGATTTCCCTTTTGTCACAGCCAGATTAAGCTTTTCTTTGGTATTAGTAAGCCGTGTCTTCTGCAGTTCAACTTCTCCTTTGAGCTTTTCAATATCGGAATTTAACATCTCAATGGTTTCTCTGCTTTTTTCAAGTTTTTCCATCAACTTCCTGTATTCAATTTCCAAATAGCTACTTCGATTGGCTAATTTATATAAGTTCATGTTAAGATTTTCAATTTCCCTATTCTTTTTATCTAGACTGGCATAGAGGTCTCTAACTGTGTATTCTGTTTGTGACTGTTCGCTAGAAGCAAGCTCAGCTAACCTACAGCAGTCCTTTATCATGTCATGCAAAGGCAGTGCTGATGTAAGTTCATCAGCAAGCAACATACCGCCATTTTCACCAATCAATGGCCGTTTATTGGTAAGATTCTTCAGCTGATTACGGAGATTAATCAGTTCTGTCAACAACTGTCCTTTTTCTTCCTGCATAAACCTTAGTCAACACAAGTCAACTTACTAACACTGAAACAAGACTTCAACCCAGAAACAGTGATAACCAACCTGATAATGATGTGCCAATATTTCTGCATTGTCCCCAAATGCATGTTCGACTCCCGAAACTAATTCTGAGTCTTGAGTTTCATCAAAACCAGACATTCCATCATTAGAAACCAGGTCATCCGGACAATCCACAAATTCTTCGCTCGCCCCATCTTCGGTCATTCTTAAGCCATTTGGCTCGTGTTGTACGGTATCTACCCTCGTAACAACCACCCCATCATCCTGCTCAAAATGATCAACAATCAACATCACACGGAAATTGAGGTAACAATCCACTATTTGATTTCTAAACAGCTAAAATAATTGGCAGATGGCAACAAACCAATTGTGTAGATTATCAAAACCTAATTTACTGACAAAACAATCATCAAAGCTAAAACACCAACAATCTGCTGTTTGTAAACTTAAGTATATAGTAATCGTCAACAATTAAAATGTTCAAAATAGCAAGGGGCTATATTGACCTGATTAATTGAACTACCATCCATGGAAGCTGAATCAATCGACTCTACATGAACAAATCCACTCTCTCCAGCTGTTAAACTCCCCATAACCTGCTCCATATCGTTATACTCTTCCATTTCTACCGATCATAATCGAACTCAATCAACAACGTAAAATCTGCAAACACTGCACAAGCATCAACATACAAATCTTCCTTGATTTCTTCGGTTTATGTGTTTGATTCAGGCTATAATGTAATTAGATTATGGTTTAGGAGTTTACCTGATGAACATGTGGAGATTATACGATCGAAAGAATGGTGATTTGTAGGTATCGTGTTGTTGAATTTGCGTTAAAAGTTTTAAAGTTTTCTGACGTCGTTAGACACGAGACTTGCCCGCTCAGTCGGGAGACCCAAATACGACGTCGTAAATGGCTTCTGATGAGAAACAGTTGGCAGCTGGCGCTCTCGCGCTGACTTTCGACTGCACTTGAATATTATTTATGGAAGAAAATGATAAAAGGAAAAACGCTTTTAAATATCGTTTTCATTATAGGGTCCTAAAGTCAACTTAAATTTTGTGAATTAAATTTCTTATATCAATCCTAATATAAATCGTTGTTTATAAGTGGTAAACTATCGTTTATAAAGGCTATATTTGTAACTTGTAAATAAATAATAGTTTAAGATGAGTCAGAGTTGTATATGATTATTTATTTTTTTTAAATTTTTACGGGTAATAGTTAATTCTTTAACTTTTACTAAGTTTAATATTTATTGATATAGAAATAAGATTTACTTTGTTACAAACATAATTTGATCATCATGCTTGATAGTTTAACTTTTAGATCTATGAAAATATAACTTGTACTTCTCAAATTACCATAAACGAACTCTCATCGTTATTTTAAGTAACTCTAATTATTCTCTTTATCAGTTTAAAGAGTTTAAAGTATTTAGGTTTTGTTGAAAGTTATCATAATATAAATATAAATAAACTAATATAAAGTAAGTTTGCAAATGAAGTTAGTAACTGTTGTATGCATGTTAGTGCAAAACTAAGACAATAAGCAACTGATAACCATATTTATCAAATATCTCTTTTATTGGTTAATCCTTTATTTTGTCCCCTCAAAACTTTTATTTTATAACCATTACGACATACTTATTTTGTCTCTATGCTGACATAAATATTATTCAATACCAAGACACGTTAAACTTATATCAAATGTTTCCACGGTGTTTACTGTTTTTTAATTATTATTATGTATTTATTATTTTTTATTTAATAGTTTACAATAAAAACGATGGAATGAAAAGAGGTTGGAATGGAAATGAAAAACGTTTCCATGGTTGAATAATGTGAATTGAAGAATAATTGCATACTATTAATAATTGAATGGAAGGAATAGTAAACTTTTTTTAGTTTTAAATTTGGTCACAAGATATTTTGAATTAATTAGCTTACTACCCTCCTGTCCTAAACAATTGGTTAGTGATGTGATTTTACTCGGTTTAATTGTTAAGTTTCAGCTATAATGATGGAAACGTAATATTCAGAATATAAGCGTTTTTTAGAGCCTCGGTTTACCCTGTCCTTAAAACGCGCAACGCGCGTAAGGGTATAAAACCTAGTATAACGTTAATAAGTAAACAATAAACAGTAAGAAATGAAAACCACCCGCCCATGACATTCTCTCAAGTCTCATCATATTCTACTCCGTGAAAAATAAATTCACGAGAAGTAACATTCAATTTTATCAGTTTCATATTCTTTTTACTAAATTTTAGTATTTACGAAATATTAATTCTGGTTAAACATAGGGTTGTATGCCACTCAAGTTTCAAGCTATCGCCAACTTGTGGAACTTTTTAACTTTCAAGAAACTATGAATTTAATCACAAAGTCTCTAATACTACGATGAGTTGAGTTGATGTAATTTAACCATTTATCATATTATAAAAAATATAGAAAATCGACTAGTCAAGTTTCCGTCCGAGATCAAGTTCAAATCGAGAAATGAAACTCTAAGTTCAAAAGTTAAAACTCAACTCAAGCTCACTCGAGCTTGAGCTCCATTGATTAACCAAATCTCTCAAGTTTGGCCAGACATGACTCGATTGTTAGTACTAAAATATTAATAACAACATCAATCCAAACTTGAATTCGGTTTGACTCGACTTGACACTTTCATGCTCAACTTGGTTAGAAAGTATAGTATCTAAATATACATATGGATAAAGGGTGAAATCATAAAATGACACAACGTTAGCAAGGGTCGTGAGCACCAAGGGTCGACTCAAAAGTCTACTCGAGTAGCTCGATTAGACTTGGCTAGATTACACCCTAAGTGGAAAGTAAATTCTCATACGTGATGATAGTAAGATTCGAGTTTTAAGGCCGCTTATAAAATACAAACAAATACAGCTCTTAAGTCACAAATTTCCCAAATAAAAAAAAATCTTCTAAGCAAACATGAGTTTTTTTGTTAGTAAACCCCGTACCTTAAATGGGGGATCATGATAACCAGCATGTTAAAATGGCTATTATTGATAACTTACACCATCACCGTTTATGACTTCACCAATACGGTATGCTGTCTCGCCTTCATTGAGTATCCTTTCAGCAGCCTCTTTGCTAGCAACTAAGACCATCCCGATTCCCATATTAAATGTACGCTTCATTTCATCATCTTTAATATTTCCAGCCTGGAAAACAAACATTAGAAACATTAAAAAAATGTTTAAGAGGTGGTCTTTTCAATCCATTTACTTATCAACGGGTCAATTTAGGTTCTGTTTCCTCAATTGGTCAAACGGGTAGAATAAAAAAATTTGCTTATGGGTCCGAAAGTTGTCCAAAGTGTAACTTTTAATGCATTATACCTCATAAAACATTTTATTCAAGAAACTAATATAAAAAAGGGCATACCTCATAAAACATTTTATTCAAGAAACTAATATAGTAATGAAATAATATGATTTTTGTAATCATATTTGAGATGCTAAATTTTTATAGAAAAAATCCTATGTTGTGGACAAAAAGGTGTTTTGGGTCATCTCAGCCCGATTTTTTGACCCATTATCCAACCCTCCCACCCCGCACCACCACACCCGTGTTGCCACCTCTACATGCCGTAAACAAAACTATACCTTCTGGATCCACTTGAAGACAGGAGGAACAGGCCAGGAGTTGTTATAAATGAGGGCCCCAAGGCCTTGAGGGAAAACACGAGGGATATTATCTGTAAAACCACCACCCGTTATGTGGGCGATTCCTTTTATGCCTCCCTTGCTGATAATACTGAGCACCTAAATAAACATGACTGAAAAATGAGAAAATAATGAATATTAACAAAAGCAAGGGAGAAAAAAGTGATGGAACACCTGTTTAACATAAATTACAGTTGGCGACATCAAAGCTTCGCCTAGTGTGACTGATTCACCAGGGAGTGTGTCCTTCAATGAGAGTCCACTTCTAGCTAAAACCCTAAGACAATATACAGACAACATATAGAAGAAAAATGAAATGAAATCAATAGAAGGTAGCAATTTCAACCAATTTACTTAGCACGCGGTTGATCTAGTTTAAGTTTTATCTATAACGGGTCAAAGATGCGAAGTCAAAAAAGGCTGGCCAAAAAGGAAGTGTATCAAACAAGTAAGACATTCAAATCAAGATTATTTTTTTTGGTGGGACAATTTCGTGTATATATCCTTCTAAATTCCATAATATCATGTCGAACCTTTCGAAAAACTAAAAGGGTAAATATATCGTATCCACTCATTGCAATTTCCATGCCAAACTTGTAATTATATTAGACACACTAACTTTTCCACAAAACAAACAGCTTTTTGACAAGCGTTTCTACTCAACCCAACCTACCCTGTACTGACTCGGGAAAAAAAATTGTTTTGACCCGTAACCCAACCTGCCCTGTTTTTGCCACCTTCACTTTAGATCATGTAAAGGAGTTAAATTTGCTAAATCGGTGGTGAACCTTCTAACAAGAGAGAAACCATTTGAGTGAACTCCACTGGATGGCAGACCAATAAGAACATCTCCAACCGAAATGTTTTTTCCATTTATAACTGATTGCTTTTTCACAATGCCAACCGCAAAACCACTAAGATCATACTCACCATTAGCATAAAAGTCTGGCATCTCTGCTGTCTGAAAGCCAGAAACAACATAAGTTTAATAGAGTTAGGTTGCCAAAATGTATTCTAGAAACATAGTTGAAGGTTTCTCTTAATATTCATTAGCTACAACATAATTGCATAACTTCACTTAATAAATACAGCTGTTTTGACCCTTTTCCAATCCGGACGACCCATTTTGTCATCTCTAAAATAATGATCATTAACCATTCAGAAGACTGTATATTACCTCTCCCCCCAGAAGAGCACAATCAGACTGTTGGCAACCATCAACAATTCCTTTTATAACCTGAAAAGAGAGAAAGAATTAAGGTCAAATTAGTGTTAAATCCACGATTAATATTTTTAACAAACATGTTCATGCAAGAACAAGGCTATTAACAATATACCTTTTCAGCAAGATCAACATCAAGGTGGCTTGTAGCATAGTAGTCAAGAAAGAATAAAGGTTTTGCCCCAGAAGTAATAATGTCATTGACACTCATTGCAACCTAAAGATAGACTTTATTAGCAACCACAATATACTTTTGAAAACCAGCAAACAAATAAATTACAATAGATGTAAATTCTATCATACCAGATCGATACCAATTGTATCATGGATCCCAGTCTCGAATGCCAGCTTAAGTTTAGTTCCCACACCATCTGTACCAGCTACAAGATATGAATCACCTGCTCACAAAGATGAAAATGGTTACTTATAGAGTCATATTAAAGTAAGTTACATTTTTCATCCATGTGGTGTGATGGAAATTACAAACAAGGTCCCTACAATTCCTTTATTAAGAAAATGGCCACTATGGCATCCAAAACTTCATTGACTTATCCCTCATCAATTTTAAATGACCAAATACTCCATCCTCTTCAGCATATGAAGTTACTTTCATATTAATGACGGAAATCATGGGTTGAAGAAAATGAGGATGTTTTGGTCAGTTTTATTAGAGAGATAATAAAGTCGTTGAACTTTTGAATAACACATTTACACAGTGACCATTTTCATAATGAATTTTTGTAGTTTCAACCATAACAATGGACAAAAACATGTTATTATTCTATACGAATTAAAATGTGCTCTTCTAGTCATTACCATGTTGAATATAAAAGTATAAACATTAACACAAATAGAGAAAAGAGTACAGAGAGAAGAAAAATCAGTAATAATAATTAACAAGCCATACCAAGTGGAAACAATCCACCAAAACCTCCAATCCCAGGTGCCATTTTTGCAATTCTTCTTACAAGCTCAGAGCCAGCATCTATGTCAACACCAGCCTCTTTATATGTAAGGCCTCCCCCATGATTGCTGCTAGCCAAACATGAAATATTATCTTTTGAACTCTTTTTGGTTTCTATTTTCCTTGAAGTGAGTAATAATGTTGTATGTCTCCTAGACAAGCAACAAAACTTGTACGTGCTTGCACAAACAGAAGAGGTTTTAAGTTTCTGACAATAGGGTCTAACGACGTAGTTAGAAATTTCAAGATGTACTCCAGCTGTAGTAGCATTCATGATGCCCAAAGATGTTGTGATGATCTTTAATGGAGAAAATTATTATTATAAGTAATTTGTTATAAGTTCAAAATGAATGAATGCCTGCATAATAAAACATAACAGTATAAGAAAATCAAGCATGCTGATGTATATAAACATGTGGCCAGAGCACATTGCCTGCCAGACAGATTGAAATATATGCTTTTTTAAAAGAATTAATCTCTGTTCTAAATCACCTTCAAGTCAAGATCTGGTCAAAAATATACCTTTTTGGTCAAACAGATCAATTTTAACTTCAAAATCAACATGCTTACTTCAGTTGTCCAATAACCATAAGATGATTACATAATATATTTTCAACAAGTAATAAACTACGTAGCACTTTCGACACTTAATTTTTAAAATAAGTCAATATGAACCTGAACCTTAAAATAATTTAAATTGACTCTGACCTCAAAAGTCCAAGAGTGTTAATTAATTATCCAGATCATCCATTCAGTTATGCAAATTACGAATTAACTGCATTTAATCATCGTAAACATATCGAAATTCCAATGTCATGTAAACAAGGTTATGAAATATGAACCATCTGAAACACATACTAACAACTATTCTACATTCAACAAAGAAATCACTTAAAACCAAACGAGTTTTAGGTTTAAATAAATACAAATCAAGTCCTAACAACTGAAATAATTAAGATTAGAAACTTACGAACACGTATTAAACACATAAACAAAGTAACAATTAACAAAGTCATTAGCAAGTATCACTGATTCACATTGAGTCAACCACCAGCCATGTGTGTATCATTTAACTAAAAATGAATCAAGCGAAAGAAAAACTTACTCGACGCTCGACGACGGAGGCTCGCCGGAGTGCGGCGGCGCTGCCGTGAGAAGTGAATAACGGCGAATTGGCAACGGAGAGTAACGGGAGGAGGTGAAGAACGGCCAGTGTGTTGTATTAGGTCATTAGGTATTTGGGTGGGCTTTTCTATTGAATGTTAAAGTAAAATAAAAATAATTTAAAAGAATTGATGAAGAATCATTTAGAATCTTACTTCTTTATTGTTAAAAAGATTATAAAATTATAACAGCTGTATAGTGTGAGTTATTTTTAAACCGTAAATATTTGATAACTAATAACTTCATGACTCGATGAAACATTCAGGGGTGTTTGGTTTGCTAAATTTTTTAAAGGAATTGAAATGTAACAAAGAAATTGGAATTGAAAAGAATTAGAATTAATTTCAAGAATATTTTAGTTGGTAAGTTTGTCAAGTAATTGGAATATTTGAAGTATTAAAAAGACAGTAATATCATTTTAACCCTTTCTTTTATCTATTCATTGCATCCTCTCAAGTCATGATTCTTTTTCATTCACCAATATTCATCATTTCCATCACCGCACTCGCACAAACTAATCAGGTATCTTCATAAATTTTAATAGTTCGTTAGAGAGGGTCGAACAGGTTCATTCATCAACCTGATCAGGTAAATCCGAATGTCCATCGAGATCAAGTTCGATTGTATTCATCACCGTCATCACCGCATGCACATAACCCAAACAGGTTTCTCCATGATCCAAATATTCATCGAGATCAAGTTTGATTTTCTAGGATTTTATCTTCTGGGTTTTGGTTGGTATGTGAACTTTAGTTTTGATATTTAGTGTGTAATGTAAAGAAAACAATCAGAATGATTGCTTTTATATAGGTAAGGTCGGCTGGTCGATACGCCCCCCGTTTGGTGTCACCCCTACATGTGTGACATGTGTCACGCATGCATTGCCTCGAGCTCTTTTTAGCGATGCAGCCCGCATACAAAGCCGATTCAGTCGTCATCAATGTCCACGTATCCAACATTTGCCTATTAGTCAACATCCATGTCGCCTTCGTATGGTTTCCCTAGCCAAGTTCGTGCGCCCTGCATCCACTTTTCGATGCGGGCCGCATTGGCCCTAATTTCTCAAATTTTTTATTTTTCTTTGTATTTTTTTTTTCAATACGCTAACTTTCTAAAATAATTTTTTTCCGAGCTAACCTGGCAGTTAACCTCAACCAGGGGTTGCTGCCTCTTGGATCTCGCTTTCAAGAGTTGTTGCCTTCAAACCCTTGCTGTCTAACTGATGCTTTAGGAGTATGGGTCTAGATTTTAGTAGTTTTACATAACTACTTTAATTTGATTGGATTAAATAGGTCACAAATGTAATCATTATATTTATCAAATTAGGTTGGAGGTGCGAAGTGCACGTTAGCTTGAGTTTATTGTGATTTCCGGTATTAGAACCTTAATGGTTATAAAGAGCGAATTTCCTAAATGATAAGGGTTCCAAGAAGGCAATGCCCCTTTGATGGGGTATGGGGAGACAACGCATCTTGGAGCATGGTCAAATGGGCAGCAACCTCTATTAGGGCTCAAGAGATAGAAGGGGTTCGGTCTAGTTGGCAAGTCAACTTGAACTTTTTTATTTATGCTTTTAGTTTCTTCTGTAGCAGCTAATAGTTGGTTATGTTCCTCGACAAAACCATCACATATATATCATCAACTCCCTCAGGAAGAATAGCAGCCAAACGTGCAACATGACAAATCAACGTGCACATAACCTCAGGATTAGTGTGCGCCTCATGAAATTTCCTCTCGTAAGGTATAAATGTTCCACTTAGAAACATAGATGGCATCATTAGAGCCATCGAGCTCTAGCATCCTTTTAGCCTCGGAAACTTCAGATTTCTCATAGTTAGCTTTCTCGATAACAATCTACACAACCTTCTCATCATTCTTGATTCCCTTCACTCCATTAAATTTCTCCTAACCTAATACTAGCAGAGGTCTCTCTCTCTTGATTCTCATTTGTTTACACATAACAAACCTCAATCAAAACAACAACCAAGTTATCATCAACATCCTCATTGTTGTCCACTAGAAATTAAATCCGATGACTAATGAGTCTTACCATTTCCAGCGGTCACACTCAACCTCATGCTAGACCTTACCGACACCGAAGGCTTCTTGTTGCTAGAAACAACATCAGGCCCGATAGAAGTTTTGACACTCACATACTCTTTAGTTTGAATCAAACATGCTCATTAGGAATCCATTCAGAAACTTCGATTGAAGATAAACACTCAAGAGACAAATAATTCAACTCAATCATTCTAAGAAAAAATATAATAAGTGAAGAAAATATAAGTTGTGATATTTTTGTTTTTTATATTAGTTTCCGAGTGTTAATTATTTTCTACTCTATTTTTGGTTTTCGAATTTGATATTCTATAACTATATAGTGATTTATTTAATAATACCATCAATTAATGTAAATTAGAATGTAATCATCACGTCATCTCACAACAGTCGGATCCGAAAAAGAAGATTAACGAAATCATGTACATAACAAACCACACAATAGTATTTCTTTATGACCAAGCATACCATTGGATGGTGCTGTTTACGTTAAACAATTTCTTATGTGCTGTACGGATGGATTTTAAAATTTTAATAATGCATGACATAAATCATATTGAATAATTTAAGAGATGAAAGTATCTTTTATGATATAATCACATATAAACTTAAAAACTTTAACTTATAAAAATTTTATAACTAACATGAATAATTCTTATATAATTTTTTTTAACTTTTAAACTAGTATCCATGAAGCTGCTAAACGAATATCATAACAATTAGGTTTCGATATTGTTTTATTTTTATGAAGCCTTTAATAAACATTAAATATTTTAAAATTGGTTGACCTAAACTTGGTTATCATTTATCAACTAGCTTTTCAAGTTTACCAATTTAACTTGAACAAGTTCTGATTTTAATGGTTATCTATACTTATTAATAAAAGAATAACTTTAGTGCCACGTGTCATTCTCTTAAGCCTTTATTTTTTTTAATTCCCGCCTAAATATGTATCTGTATTTAGTGTTAGTCTAGGTTCATTTAATTAAAAGTCAACTTCTTATACAAGAGATATTTAAGGAAATTTTTAAAATTTAAACCTAAATTAGAGCACATTTTTTTTTAAAATTAAATCATACCCGATATTTTAAAATTTAACCCTAAATTAGAGCATATTTTTTTTTAAAATTAGATCATACCCGATATTTTTTCTTTCTTCAAATAATTTATCAACAAAAACTATAGAAATCTTTTGACTCTAATAAAATAGTATCTTGGGTGACACATGAAATCATCACATTCATCCTCACCAAAATTTTACCGCTTCTCTCTCCTATTAAATAATTAATTTAATTACCAATTATATTATTTAACTTTTTTTAGAATAAAAATAGTTTTTTAATAAATTTAGAAAAAGATCTTCTTATTTATGTTATTTCTAAAAAATAATTTTTACAAAATAAGAAATTCTATAAATCATCAAACTTTTTTAAAATTAGTGCTTTTAAAAAGTAAATTTTTTATAAACAAAATATAATTAAAATTAAAATTATAATAATTTTTTCTAAAATTATATCTTTTTAATACGGTTTGTTTTGAAACAAAATATTTATTTTTTTTGAAAAAAAAAATTTTATAACAAAAGTTTAAAAAGTTGATATAATTATTTTATTACATATTGTTCTTACTCATACGTAATTTCAATCAA
Organism: Flaveria robusta; assembly: GCA_025506415.1. Taxonomy (NCBI): domain Eukaryota; kingdom Viridiplantae; phylum Streptophyta; class Magnoliopsida; order Asterales; family Asteraceae; genus Flaveria; species Flaveria robusta. Next base: position 5,155,173 of record CM046460.1, on the reverse strand, counting down.
ATTTTATCGTAGAATATAATTTTATACTTAATAAAATTTTATTATATTTAATATTTTATTTATTCAACCCGTGTAATACTCGGGTTTACTAAAACTAGTATTAAAATATAGTTTTATAATTAATAAAATTTTATTTTATAAAATATTTTATTTGATCAACCCGTGTAATAAACGGGTTTACTAAAGCTAGTTTGATTATATAAGGATCAGATCAATGAACGTCAATAGTATGATATTAGCCGCTGCAAGAAAACTGAACACCAAAAGGGTCAAATGAAATCACCCTGTTACCCATTCTCTTAACCTAATTAAAAGACCGTTAGTACTCTCATCACACGAGACTCACAGTCACAGAAATGTAGTTCTGTAATTAATCAGAATTTGCCAACAACTCAAACAACAAATTAGTCAGATTATTAGAAATACATGAAACAAAATCACATCCAAAAACCATCTTGTGCAGTCTGTTTGATTACAACTAATTATCTAATAGTAATTATTCAAAATCACTCTCAAATGTGTGTGGATATCTGAACTCACTATAATCATTTTTCTTTCTTCAAGTAAAACATATGCTGCAGTAAGATCTATTTAAAAAAAGAAGGTAGCATGGTCTGTAAAAGAAGAAGGCTAGGCTGTTTTTACTCCCTAAACATCCAAAAAAGGTGACCCAGAAACCATAGTAGTGCTATCCAACATCAGAGCAATAAAGTAATATATGATGCAATTTTGATGAACTGATGGATTGAAGATTCAATTAATTTAGTATTTAAAATATACTTTCCTACTATGAATATTTTACATTACAATTTGACTAAAAGTGAGAATCAATAGTTAACTTATATCTTTAAATCTAGTTAAGATCAGATTGTAAAATAAATTTTGTTATAGGCATATCTCCTTTTATTGATTTAAAATTTTCTCACTTATTATAAACATCAGTAACTTTTTATATATGTCATTATTCTTTTTATAGAAGTTACATTAAAAAAAATGAGTGTTTTTTTTCTAAACTTGAACCTTTTAAAATTAAAGTTTTCAACTAAATTTGATATTCGATCATTATTTTTCTAATTATTCTTAACAAATTTTCTTGCTCGCGAAGCAAGTTTTCAACTACTGACAAATATAAAAACGATAATATTCCGATCTAACAAAAAGAACGAGTAATTTGACTTTGACCACCCTCCTATTCCACCGGTCACCGGTAAAACCCACCACAAACACCCCGTAAACCCAGGCCCCTTGATACCGTCATCCTCATACAACCATCAGTAAACCAATCCCAACCAGACACGTGTCGGTCACCCTCTTCTGGATGCACTATACGTTCATCTATTCTATATCTAACACCCCCCTCTTCCCCCAACACTCTTTCTCTCTCTAGAGATAACCCCCCTCTTTCTCTTTCTAAAACTCCATCTTCGATCGACACATTCGTTCGATTCTTGTTATCTATCCAATATTGTTATTATTATTATTATCAGTTTACGTTTGTATTATTATTTTTATTATCATCGTACCTTCACATCGATTGATCGGCGTTTGTATTGCGTTTGAATCTCGACATACGATTCTCGGCGTTTGATTCATCGGATTCTATTGATTTGCGTTTGTTGTGAGCGAAATCCAGGTTTTCTGATCTTGATTAAGGGGGATTATTCCACTTATTGATTATCTTATTATTGTTTGGTTGGTTTAGATCGATTTAGGGCTTGGGTTTGAACGCTAGGGCGTTATTATTCGTTGATTCTTTATCTGTATATCTGTTCATCGTTTTTGAATTTTTTGGATTGATATTGTTGCTGATATATAGTGGTAGTATTCATTTGGAGATTGATTTGCTACAAGAAACTCTGTGAGATTTTTCGGTGCGTTGTTTTAGTCTGCCCCCAAAATTGAGGGTTTTCTTGTTTGAGTTTTGCCTGTGGTTTATAGAATTATAGGTTTAGGTTATCATTGAAACAGAAAAAACAAAAAAGAATCAAAGAAAAAGATCACGAAGTATTCATATTTTGTTCTTGATTTGGTGATTTAGTTGAATCTAGGGTTTCGTTAGAGGTGATCTTCTGTTTCGTATCCACGGGAGTGTGTTTGTTTAGGTTAGGTGTAGAGAAAATGGCTCTTAACTATTCTCAGAGGCCGATGTTTCCAGCTCATACGTCGGAAGATAATCTGGTTTCACCATTGAGGATTGTGAATGGGTATGTTGTGGAAGGGATAGCAGAGAAACCTAGGCAATGTAATGGAGAAATTCATGATTATTTTGGTTATGGAAGAGAGAACGTTGATATGGGTGGTTCGCAAGATCCGGTGGCAGTGGATATTATTGATTTGCTGCCATCGGATCCGTTTGGGATGGATATTGATATTGGCACCACTTTCACAGCCATCACCGGGTGGCTTGAGGATTTGGAGGTGGATTATGAGGCATATGTGGGGAATAACATTATGCTTACAAATGAGGACTATGGGTTGTTTGCAGGGCTCAGTTTGATCTGTAACCGCGCTATGAGGTTTCAGTCATATCCAAGCAATGAGGCACCTGATGATAGGGGTGGTGTGGGATCTATGGCTTTCAATTGTGAAAGTACAAGTGCTCGTATTGCAGATGGTTTTGATCAATCGCTTAATGCAGTTGGAGGAGACCCTCATGAAGCCTTTGTTCTTGCTCTTGGTTATATGGGAATAAAAGATCTTCTTACAGTGGAGCGTGTTAGTAGATCTTTGTGTTCTAGTGTTCGTAATGATTCGTTGTTATGGAGGAATATTCGTATTGATCAGCCATTGAATGAGAGGATTAATGATGATGTTCTTGTGCAACTAACTAACAGGGCTGAAGGCAATCTTTGTTCTTTGACCCTTGTAAAATGTCCAAGGATTACTGATGATGGTCTGAAGCGTGTATTGGAAACAAATCCAAAATTAACGAAGGTGAGCAGTGTTTCAGTTATTTTAACTTCACTCTAAGACCTCTTTTGTTTTCGTTCTTGTCTTTATTTTGAAGTACTTGGAACAATTATCAGTAAATTAGGAATCCGCCTTTTATTTTGTCATATAAGATAGTATTTTTGCTAGCTTCTACTGATTTACTAAGATTTTAGGTGTTTTTTTAAACACAATGTTCAAAAAATATGTTTTCTAAATGAATGAGATGCACACACATATGCTGTTGTTATGTTTTTTGTTCATATGTGCGACTATGTCACTGTTATAAAAATGTGAAAACTTGTTAATCACCAATGACATATTTTTGGAAAATCTGAGGATGATATAAACCATAAAATGGAAGGTACTGGTTTACAAATTCAAAATTCAAAACCAAGTGTTGCATAGTTCTATTACCATTTTAAAAAGTTAGCAGTTTGCTTTTGGTAAACAATAAAACAACTTCTTTAACCTTCCCATTGCTGATAGAGATCTTTTCATACAACTTCAGTCAAAACACCTTTTTGGGATTATGATTCCAGTCAAACATTGCAATTTATGGGACAAATAGAGGATATAGAATAAATATACTAGCGTAGCATCATATTTGTCATCTTGTTTTTTTCTGTCATAATGCGACTTTCTCAAAAGATTTACTTTTCTTTGGTGCAATACCGACTACAATATTTTCATTATTTTCATGCAGTTGTCTGTTCCTGGATGCACAAGACTCAGTATCAAGGGAATCTTGACTAACTTAAAGGCTTTTAAGTCCAATGAAGGTACTTCAGGTATCAAACAAATAAGAACTGGTGGGTTCTATGGCATAACTGATGACCACTTCAAAGAATTGAAGTTTTTATTAGGCAGTGATGATACCGCACATCAAAATAATCACAGTCCACATTATTATCATCGGGGAAACTTATTTTTACCATCAGATGATAACCGTGGCATAGATGTTGAAGTATGCCCAAGATGTCATAATGTCAGGCTTGTCTACGATTGTCCTGCTGACAGCTGTCAAGTGAAAGATGGATCTGCTGATTTATGCCGGGCTTGCATAATTTGCATTCCTAGATGCGCTCAGTGTGGTCGTTGTGTACACAACAGTGAATATGAAGAAACCTTTTCTTTGGAGTATCTTTGCTCTGGTTGCATAAAGGAGCTGCCAAATTGCCAGGTGGCACAACCGATGGAGGTTGATATGCCAAGTGGGACCGTTTGTCTTTATGGCTAGGTCATGATGCTTTAATTAAGTGGTTTATGAAGAAGCCCCCGGATGATTTAGTGCTGAAAAAAATGGACAAATTATAAAGAAATGAATGGATATTTTGTGAGGGTTAGAATCTTTGTGTCTGTTGTTCATGTAGCTGTGGATGGTCAGATAAGCATCGTGTTGGGTTCGACTATGACTTTTCACTGACTTCTGGTTGACTTGCTGCTTAGTACAGCTCCAATTTGAAAGAGGGGTTTGTTGAAGATTTCACCTGTTAATCCTTTATATATAAGGGTATCCATGAGCTGTTCGATCTTGTTGGTTTGCGAGTTCTATTGTCTGGCTGTGGCTGTGTTATGTCGTTTGTGCTTTACATATTATGGTGTCTAATTCGGGATTCAGGGTCGTTGGATTCTTGTATTATCATTTGATGTTGACATGCAGATGTTAATGTTGAACTTTAGTCTAATGTTTTCTTGTGTGACATAAGTTTTATTGGTTAAGATGCAATGCTAATGCTGTGGTGTATCAGAAGGTGCATTTGTACTTGTTTTTGTTTGCAAACTAATAGCAACTATCCAATATAACATGAATTGTGGGCAGGACCACTGGTGTGGGTAAAGGGTAGAATTCCAGTTGACATCCTTTTTGCATGTGATAGATTATACACATCAATTTGATACCTCACACGAGCTGCCCTTGCCTATGAAGTAGTAGGCATATCACAAACATGTGAACATAAACACATAGAAAACATCATGCTAGCATGACATTATATAGGATACATGGCATATACGTAAAAAGACGACAAATATCATACCTCTGAAAACAGCTTTAGTGTTACAAAATTCAGTTTCTACAAATGTACCTTAAACAATCAAGTTTACAGCTTATGAAGAGCAGGGGATCCTTCATAAAATAAATCACTGTTTAATGTTTCATTTACAGGCATTTATAGGCGCGTGACGCAAGATTAAACATTTTCTCTGTACAAAATGATAGAGAAGTTGCTCTCATTGGGATCCTAGCTTCAAAAATTGGCTTATTTATTTATTTATTTATTTATTTATTTTACTATTGTTAATATAGTGATATGGCAGCAAGGTAAGGCGTATCATATTCATCATTTATGTCTCATTACTATTTAATTATAAGAATCGATTCTCCTTTAGTAGTCATATCTTATTTAACACCATGAACCTTGTCAGTGGTGAAAGCCGCGCCCTAATTTTCATAATGCATAACATATTTGTTGTTGTGGGATGTGTCAAATTTGTCATCATGAATGTAGTTGGGACTATAGTTATCAGATGTGGCAATTTTGTCATCATGAATATGTTAGCTCCAATCCTTCGGTTTTGCAAGGGGCCCTTATCGTTTGCTCCTTTTGGAGTGTGGACCGTTATACCTCTTTCTTCAATAGAATTCAAGTTGCCTTTGATTCCACAAGGATTATGGGATTATAAATAATGTTTGATTTGATTAGAAATGCTAATAAAATAACTTTTTCTCTTTTCTTATTTCTCTTTTTTGTAAAACTCATTTTCATTTAAATATTGTATTTCGAAAATCTTAATCATTGTATTTTTAACTAATTATGTCTTTTTGAATATCAATGATTATGCCTTTTCTACACTTCTTTTGCTTTATAAATATCTTATAGTTATTGATGAAAACGTCTTTTTTTTTTCTATGACATAAGTTAAAGTCTTTTTTATTATTAACATCTTAAATAAACTTATTCTTATTCTAATAGTTTATCTGAATATCATTCTACTTAAATTATATAAAAGATATTCCTCTATACGTGCTAGATAAAGATTATACTTTTCTATTTGTATAAAAATTATTTTCGTAGTAAAATATAATTATAAATTATAAAATTGAGCTACATATATAAATGAATTATATTCTCTTTAACCGAAGAACACATATTCTTTCTACCCTACGCTCAACATAACAACATTCATATTCTACAATATTGGTAATCACAAACTTTTATTTGTAAAATACATCATTACTCATTTCATCGGTAGATATCCCACAGGAACTATAAATAAATTACAATACATCGAAACTATATAAAAATTACAATTCATCTGTTAAATGGTTTTAAATCTTAAAAGCGATCACCATCACAGATAGCTCTCACTAAACATCATCTCCAATTCCCAAATGTTTTCACCTGCAAAACCCCAACAACCCATCAATTTCTACCATCAACAACACCACCAACAAACCACCATGATCATGGATTCAACCTCCACCCCTCACCACCAGCAACCCCAAATGATCGCCGCCGCCGGCGACACCACCAGCAGAGAAGAAAACACCAACAAGTCCTCCGCCGCCACCGCCGCAGCTCCGGTGAAAAAACGCGCCGAAACTTGGGTCAAAGAAGAAACTCGAACCCTAATCACCCTCCGTCACGAGATCGATTCACTATTCAACACTTCGAAGTCAAACAAGCACTTGTGGGAGCAGATTTCGATGAAGATGAGAGCTAAGGGGTTTGATCGATCGCCCACCATGTGTACGGATAAGTGGAGGAACTTGCTGAAGGAGTTTAAGAAAGCGAAGGAGAACAGTAATGGGGGTAATGTTAATGGGTATTCAGGTGGTACTAAGATGCAGTTTTATAAAGAGGTTGAAGAGGTTATTAGGGATCGAAACAAAAGTTCTAAGGTCGATTCGTTTATGCAGTTTTCTGATAAAGGTGAAATGCTTCTTTAATTTAGATCTTAGTCAGATTAATTTGCGTTATGACTTTCTAAAGTGTAGGTCAGGGTTGGAGTCTCACTAGGTGCAATATGCTTCAAGTGGGTCAAGGGTTTTACCACAGTGGGCCTTTGGGTGGTGGGTTTCCCTTGGAATGGTGGGCGAGCCGGGTCACCAGCGCTGTCTGTGTTCACGGGCGTGGGTGGCCTTTCGCCAATGGGTTTACCCGGGTGACTGGGCTTAAAAATTATTCGTTGGCCGTTCAAAAAAAAGATGTACACTTTCAATGTGATTATTGTAAAATGGAGTCACATAATCAGTAATTATATACTCAGTTAGATTAATGTGGTTGATAATTAAGTAATTTACGTTTATTGTCAAGAACACCCTCAAAATTTGGAATTATAGGTAGTTTTGCTAAAAGATTGAACTTTGTGGACTGTGGAGTGTAACTTTCTAGGACCCTTTTGAATTTTGAGTGAAAATTTCATCTTTAAATAGCTTTTATTTGGTTAAAGATAGTAATTTGTGTCATCTATTTCATGGTTAAAAGTTTTGAATTGGATTCAGGAACTTGGCTCCGTTTTTAGCTATACGAAGTTCTAATCCTTCTGTAATTAGGTTTTACTGGTTTAAAGCAAGTTCTTATTATAAATATATAGCTATATGGGAGTTTATAAATACTCAATTTGTTTTAGCCTTTAGGGTTATGACTTCAGTTTTCATGTGATTTATCTATTTTATGTTGTATTGAGACCAAAATTTGTTTTAGCCTTTTAGCATTTCTGTTTAAATCAGCCATTGTTCTTGCATAAATGACAATATAAACATTGTTTAGTTTTTCAAAATGAACAACTTTTTGCAAACAGTAGAGATTTAAATGCAAAACAAACTGTCATATTGTTCACCCTTTTGTCTGAAATTGCTCATTCTTCCAAAAAATTCATTTTGCATTTTTACCTGAACAGTGTGCTGGCTACAAAAACCAAGTATGATTTATCCTTTGAGCCAGGGTGAACCCTTATATCTTTGTGTTGTATAAAACTGTAATCATCCGCCTTCTAGTTACTGCTATGCCTTTGTTATATATAGTTATCATTTGATGCTTGTAAAATCTATAAACTTTTTGCTTTTGTGCAGGCGTAGAGGACGCAGGCATTGCATTTGGACCTGTAGAAGGTAATTTCTCTAGCACCTGAGGCTTTTCCTTGAGCTTTTCTGTGTTTACTGGTTAACTATCATGCTGCTGTGGAAAGCAATTATCTGATGTTCCATTCTCAATTATCTCATTGTCTTGTGGTAAAATTCTTTTCAATTAGCGGTGGTTAATTCTGGTTATTTACTTATGTAGTTGTGTTTGGTCTATAAACGTGTCAAACGCCCAAACGGGTCTAGTAAAGAAAAGTTAGCTGAAAAGGAAACGTTTGAACCCAACAATCCCCCCTCAAGCCCAAGTTTATTGGTGCTCCCCTCTAACGATGATCCATTGTATCCGACCTTTGTACTGCTGAAAAGGAAATGTTTGAACCCAACAATCCCCCCTCACCATCTTATGACCACCAAAGAACGACTTTTAATACAAGGCGCATGAATTGATTTTTCGATACGTGATTCACCTTCTCGATCTATCGTCCATTGTTGAATCGGGTCAAGTTGGGGCACTATCCACATCCGAGCCAAACATGATACCACTTGTTATGACCGATTACATAGGCAATAGAGGAAATGGTTCAGATGGGTCAAACATGTTGAAAGTTGCTAAAAGTGTATCGTAATGCATAATCCTCTTAAATCATCTTATTTATAAACTTTTATCATTATTATGTAATGTAGTTTTTGTAATGATATTTTACACAGTAGTTATTATAGAAAAAACAGTTTTCTGCCGAAAGATGACCCATTTTGTTCAGTCATTCAACCCAATCGATCTTCCCTTTTCGCCTTCTCTAGTTTGGATGCCTAGTTCTACATTTCCTTAGTTAATATTCTTAATTTAGTTTATGTTTTTAAATTTGTGCAACATCCTTTGATACCATAGGTGATGCTAGAGGGGCACTTAATCTAGAAAGAGGGTTGGATCAAGAGGGACATCCTCTTGCCATCACTGCAGCTGATACCATGGCGGCGAGTGGTGTTTCTCCATGGAATTGGAGGGAAACCCCTGGAAATGGTTAGTCATATCAAGTTTGTAACTTCTTCATTCCCTTTTTGCCCTTGAAATTTCTGTGACAATTAGGTAATATTCATATATGCAGCTGATCAGAATAACAGTTACGGCGGTAGAGTTATTTCAGTCAAGTTGGGAGATTACACACGGAGAATTGGTATCGATGGTTCACCTAATGCCATAAAGGAAACCATTAAATCAGCTTTCAGGTTGAGAACAAACAGAAGTTTTTGGTTGGAAGATGTTGATAACATCGTGAGGACAATTGATAGGGATATGCCTCTAGGAAACTATAGTCTCCATGTTGATGAAGGTACAATCAGTTAGGTGGTGGTTTGATTTGTTGTGCGAATGCCAGTGGGTTCGTGTTTGATAAAAGGTATGGATTTCTAAACTAGGTGGGTTTGGAGGATACCCAATTTTATGGGTTTCCTTCAATCCCATACCCATACCCATATCCTCAAACCAAGCATAACACTAACAAATCCATACTCTCAAATTTAAACCCTTAAACAATATATCCACATTTCAATAGAAGTATTTGATTATTAGTCTAATGCTAAATTAAACTTTTTTGGCAAAATGAATGGCTAGTGCGTTATGTAACGGGTCAAAACATGTAGTATTTTATGGGAGTCAAAAAGGACTACTCTACCATGAAATAAGAGCAGCTTGTTTGAGAGGCCTACTAATTCCGACCCCTAAACTCGATACGTTTCATTGAATTTCTTTTCCTTTTGACTATCTAGTCATTTCTAAATATCCTTGTTACTGATGTTCAAATTTCAGGGCTAATGATCAAAGTGTGCTTGTTTGATGAACCGGATCACGGGCCGGTCCATACTGAAGACAAGATCTTTTACACTGAAGATGATTTTCGTGACTTTTTGTCTCGCAGAGGCTGGATTTGCTTAAGAGAATACAATGGGTACCGAAATGTTGATGTTATGGATGAGCTTTGTCCGGGTGTTATTTACCGTGGTATTAGCTAAGATGTTGCATTTCCAAGACCATGTAAATATTTTGCTATGATGTTTTGCTTGTGTAATGTGCATATTTACTTGAATTGCAATGACAATAAGTCAGTTGTCATGAAAGAGTTATATATGCAGCAAATTCTTCAGTCTCAAATAATTCTTTTAAAGTTTTGTGCCATAAAATTTGAAAGCCAGCAGGAAACAATTTTCCAGATTCATGTTTCTTTATCCATAGCTTTCACAAAAAGTGAATCAAAATGATTCACATCAATCTTTGAAGACCAACAACAACAGTAACAAAAGATTAAAGAAAAATCCATCTTTACTGCTCATCCCATTCATCATTCTTGTAAGACACCAAAGTGTCAACCTTGTGTATCTGTAGCATCATAAAAAAACAACAATATCTTGTTGTAAGAACTTGATTATGAAAATTTTATTAAACAATTTGTATAGTGGTTGTTATGTATATGTTGAAAGTTCAAATGATGTTACCTTGGTATCAAAAGAATGCAATTTCACCATTTGGGGGTTTGCTATAAGTTTTGGATTACTCTCTGTCCAAGTGAATGGTACTGCTTCTGATGAGTCTCCCCCATCTCATCACCGACCACAATAGTAGTTTAGTTGGTATTAACTGCTTCTGATTGAACAACCATTACCATTAATAGATTATTGATTCTAATGAAAATCAAAAGACCCTCTCGCTCATCCCTAATTTCTTCATTTTAATCGTTAGCCTCGTCTTTTCTATCTTCTTTGTGCTTTTGCATACTATTTACAACAATGACATAAAAGCACCCTAAAAATGCCCTTCATTTGTTTCATTTCTTGGCAAACCCTACAAGGCTACAATAATGATTACTGACAACAAACTATAAATATCTACTATGATGTTAGAATCAGATAAATGGCACCACAATCAATAACGAAATTCATAATTGGAACCTTTTATATGTAATATGTTAAAACTTGCAAAGTATACGTCATACCAACTCAAAATCCTTGATTCAATGAACGATTACAAACTCAATTGAACACAAAAAACAATCATCATGTTAAATTAGCACAAGGTTGTAAGATACCGAATTATAACAAGGTTAAAGGCACAAAATCAAAGCATACAATAGACTGATAAATCTACCGATATTCATCGCAACATAAAAATCATCACAAAATAAGGATGAAGACTAAAAAACTTTTGACAATAGAAGCTATGCGTACAAGAGTCCACAAATATAAGTGATGAGAGACCACGTATAAAATAATAAATTTTATATCGTATCAAAGTTGTCATGACTAACTTTTTATATCAAAGAAACTAATAGGTTGTTTCCTCTACACTTAAAACCTTAAGTTATATAGCATTTTTTTTAAATAAGTTCAAAACATATAAACTTATATTGGTACTTAACATATGTACTTATCTTTTTCATAACAATATATGTATTCTAACCGACAATATTACTAATCTCATCTTCCACTTTATCTGTTTTATTTCTTGATACTAGATATTTATCATATTGACAAATTTTATTTGACATTACGTATTTATCGTATTAGTGTATTCAAGCTTTTCAACATGATCACGTGCATCTTGTATTTATTCTAAATGAAATAACACAAAATATTATTTTATTTTTTTATTTATTATAGAATTAACCACTAAAGGCTCAAAACAAATAAAATATAAAGTCTTATGAGTCTATCTTTACATTGAAATCTTCATAACCATGGTACCCACATGAGTCCAAATCTAATTTTTAAAAAATTATCATGAACAAATGATGTAGTTTTATGATACATTTAAAGGGTATAAAAGATTACCTTTTAGAAAAATATAAAAAATTAATCTACTCATAGGTTTATTAAACCTTTTATTAAAAGGGTTATTGGATTTTAATAATCACAAGTTTCATTTATTTATCGAGATTAATCCCAATTTAGAAAATGTTTGCAGACACTCCCAATTTTAAATTTATTTTCCTCCAATGATTCTTTACTAACTGAGAGTTAACCGCAGTTAGTTTTTTTGATTAAATGCGGCCAACATTGAGCCATTTCTCAACTACGCCGCCACCCATCCTCCATCAAGTCCGTTTTTCGGTGTATAGTCTCCAACGTCATCTGAAATCTAGCTCGAATGAGTTAAGTGATTCAAATCAGAAAGTGCAGATAGATGGGTTTTAGGGTGCAAAAGTTTTAGATTGACGGATCAGATTGTTAATTTCAATTTTCTTCTTAGTGTTTTGGCCATATAAATAGTCCGCGTCATAAAAAAACTAACGATGTTAACTCTCAGTTAGTAAGGGATCGTTGAAGGAAAATACACTTAAAGCTCGGAGTGTGTGTAAACATTTTTTGAGTTGAGATTAATATCGACCAATAAATAAAAATTGAGATTACTAAAATCTAATAACCCTTATTAAAACTACAAATCACACACCATCTACCCCACTTCCTTCACCCAAACTCTAAACATATAAATTTAACCGGTTCGTGGGTCTGTTGATGATTCCCACCGGTTCGATCGATCTCTGATTTAGTTTCTTTTTCTCCAAGACACTATTTAAAAATCGCCATCACATGACCCACCGATCTCGGCTACTCCGCCGGGCCCTCTATAAATAAGTTATCCTGAACCTATATCACATCCATAGTCATTTTCACCAACTCCCATCTCACTATCCCTTAACACTCTTCAAATCACTACTCAATCGCCATGGGTAACTTCTTCAATCTACGATTAACTTCCATTTTCATACTCGTTAGTTACCTCTTTTCGCTTGATTTTTGATATCTGTATTCTATTTCATTTTGCAGCATCTGATAAGAAGATTAAGATCGGAATCAACGGTAGTTATTTTTGTTCGATTGGACACGTTTTGATCTGTGTTTCAGTTTTGCAGTTTGTTTCGTTGATTGATTTGATTTGATTTGTTTTTTTGTGATATTGATAGGATTTGGAAGGATCGGCCGTCTGGTTGCTAGAGTTGCTCTTCAGAGAGATGATGTTGAGCTTGTTGCTGTTAATGATCCCTTCATCACCACTGACTACATGGTAAGTTGATCGTGTGTGATTTGCTTATGCTGCTAGTGCTTAGGTTTATTTACGATTTGATATTCTTGGTAATTTGATTATTAGATTTAGAATGCATAAATGAAGTTATCTATGTGAATTAAAGTTAAATCATGCGGTAGATGGCAGTAAGGGCCTGTTTATATAAATGCTATAGTCTATGAGTTGATGTCTGTAAGTGTGTAACGAGTAGTAAAATCATACGGCTGGGGAGTTTTTTTTGTCTGATCACATGGTAAGTTAATAACATGGTTGATGGTAGTAAGGATCTGTATATAAATGCTCGATTTAACTATGAGTTGATGTCTGTATGCGTGTAACGAGTAGTCAAATCATAAGGTGTGCGAGTTTTTTTACTCCATCGTCTATGTATATAGGATACATCAATCAACAAATATATGCCATGATTATCATTATGCTATTGTGAATCGTGACCAGTTCCTATGGTGAAAGTATTGGGCTAAAGTTGTGGTCAACATGGTATTAAATCATGGGTTGATTTACATTCGTGTGTGTGTGTGTGTGTGTGTGTGTTTGTTGTGACTGCTGGAGATCAGAATGCAACTAAATATAAGTCATTTTCTAAACTGTAATGTTAGGTTTTATTAATGTTAATTACCAATTTACGATTGCACTACGTTTTCATGATGTGTGATTGTTTGTATGATGCAGTAGTTTTGGTGGTATGCATCTAAGATCTGTTTCCACACAGAACGAATTTGGGACTGAACGTGCGCGATTGATGCAAATGTCTAGTGTTTTTGGCTCCTATCTCTGTGTTAATGTGTAGCTAATTCTCTCATTGTTGATATGGGTATTACAAATGCTAACAATTGTCTTCTGTCTGTGTGGGCAAGTTAGCATGTGATCTGCATATTGTTGCTGGTCTTGTTGACTTGATGTGTCTGCGTGGGCATCTTTGGAAAGTTAAAGTTATAGTACTGTCAATATGGTTCTGAAATAAGAGAGCTTATAATTGATGCGTGAGTATGTATATATCTATGTCTATGTATGTTTGTGTATGTCTCTATGTTAGTATTTATGCATACGTTACAACGGGATTTAGTAGCAGAAGTGAACTCTTATAAAGTTATTGCATATTGTCGAAATAAGTGTCGCAATTTGATTCAAGTGTGGGCAGAGTCCAGGCCAATATATAACTCAAGTAGATATAAATATCAGTAACCCCCTCTGCAAGAATTCACTGGTTATTTTTATCATGTATGCAGACATATATGTTCAAGTATGACAGTGTTCATGGCCAATGGAAACACCATGAGCTTAAGGTGAAAGACGAAAAGACTCTTCTCTTTGGTGAGAAGCCAGTCACAGTTTTTGGCATCAGGTATAAACATCCACCCAAAGTCTCTTTCATTACCTTTTGGGGATTTTTCATATGAAAGATATTTAGGAAGTAGTGTTACATTTTATCTGAATATTCTATTTAGGAACCCGGAAGAGATCCCATGGGGTGAAGCTGGAGCTGAGTTCGTGGTGGAGTCAACCGGAGTCTTCACGGACAAAGATAAGGCTGCTGCACATTTGAAGGTTTTATTTTATCTATGATGTTTACGTGCTTTTAGCAGTTGGATTATCTTAGTTGTTTGCATGGTTGCTTTTATAATCGTGATTTTGGGTTCATGGTTGTAACTGGTGGCTTTTGTATGATTAGGGTGGTGCCAAAAAAGTCATCATCTCTGCTCCTAGCAAGGATGCCCCCATGTTTGTTGTGGGTGTCAATGAGAAGGAATACAAACCCGAGCTTGACATTGTTTCAAATGCTAGCTGTACAACCAACTGTCTTGCTCCACTAGCCAAGGTTATATGAGCTCCATTCCAACAAATTATTTTGGCTTGTTTTTCTTTCTTTTTTTTGTTGTTTTGTTCTCTTGGTATTTTGACAATGAAAATGCCAACTTGTTTTCAGGTCATTAATGACAGGTTTGGCATAGTTGAGGGTCTTATGACAACCGTGCATTCAATCACTGGTATCTAGCTTTTTAGCTAGTTATTTACATCAGCCAACTATATATGTAAAAGTCAAATGTCTTTAACATCCTTGATAATCATTTCAGCCACTCAGAAGACTGTGGACGGTCCATCTATGAAAGACTGGAGAGGTGGAAGAGCAGCTTCTTTCAACATCATTCCCAGCAGCACTGGAGCTGCTAAGGTAATTAAAGCCATGAAATTACTGTTATTCGACACATAATTAATGCTTTTGGACTCAAATTGACATTTGCATTTTGATCTAATGTTTATTATATATGTTCACATAGGCTGTTGGCAAAGTTTTGCCAGCCCTTAATGGCAAATTAACTGGAATGGCATTCCGTGTCCCAACCGTGGATGTTTCAGTTGTGGACTTAACTGTAAGGCTTGAAAAGAAGGCTACCTATGAGCAAATCAAGGCTGCCATCAAGTAAGTGTTGAATTTATTATAGCAACCCTGGAGCCTTGTAATCAAGTCGATATTATTTTGTTTACAATAACTTTTGTGTAATTTCAGAGAGGAATCAGAGGGCAAGCTTAAGGGTATTTTGGGATACACAGAAGATGATCTTGTTTCCACAGACTTTATTGGTGACAGCAGGTAAGAATGTCATTATATTAGCTTTATAAATAAAGTTATATGATAAATAAACTAGTTTTAAGACACAATCACACGTTTAATTTGGATGAATTCCTCTTTAAACAATCGAGTCTAGGAAGTTCCTTGTAATCAATTCGTTTGACTCGTGATGTTTGTTGTTGACTTTACCATCCAAGTAAGAACTTCCTCTAAATAGCATTATAAATAAGATTTTGTATGGTAACTTGGTAAGTAATCATACAAGTGTTAAGAACATATTTGAAATGGTTTTGAGTGGCAAGATATCCCAGAAACTCATTTTATTCGCCTCATGATATTTGTTGTTGATTTATCCAGGTCAAGCATCTTCGATGCCAAAGCTGGAATTGCTTTGAATGACAACTTTGTGAAGCTTGTGTCGTGGTATGACAACGAATGGGGATACAGGTACTTTTTTCCCTCTTAAACCTTTTCACACACAAATATAATCCCCTGCTTATATCTTTTTACACCCTCATCAACATATAACTTTTCCCCCTGCAGCTCTCGTGTTATTGATCTGATATGCCACATTGCATCCGTCCAAGCCTAAAATTTCCAGTCATAATTGGTTTCATTTGGTTAGTTTTCCTTTATTTGCTCATGTTTTAAGAACACTATTGCTAAGATCAGATGCTTCGGCATAACTGTTTAGAAATTGATTTTTATGCGTCGATGCATATGATGTTCAGTGGTTGGTTTATGGTTATAGACATGAGATGTAATAAGTGTTCTGTGCTTGGACATGTGTATCAAGTGTGTGGAAATGGGTAGCGTCTTTTTGTTAATTTGTTCCAGCTATTCCCTCAAAAAATTAACATGCTATGGTATAAATTTCTGAGAATGTGAACAATCCGTGTATTCACCTTTTGTGTTTCAGTTTTATTTTGAAGTGTTGGTGATTTCAATATTAGCTATGTGTTGTATCGTGATTTACAATGAGATGGAGATTTTAGTTAAGTTATAATACGGGTTAGGACATATTGAGTTTATACACTGTCCAAAATTTTAAGCCTATTAAATAACAGAAGGTTAATGGTTAAAGATAAAGTTTTAAAATTTCTTTTGTTTGGTCATGTATTTTACCTAGTGTAAACAGCAAACGCTTACTAAAGTACTAAAGTTGATGTTGTGTGGGTGAGCTTAAAGTACCTTTCTTTTTTACCAACTCATTTGGTAGCTCAAAAATAAAGGATTAATAAAAAATTCACAACATAAATTTAAGTTCAAGCACGAATAATGTTTTACGAGTCTTGTCATAGGGAGACAATATGCGTGGTGTTGCACTCCATCGTGATTGTTACCGGTCGTCACTTGGACACCTTAGGTAAGCACTTCACGTGTGGCTTATGATAACGGTATCATTCTTGATGTGTATGTGGGAGCGTGTAACGCCACTTGTGTCACCTGAATCATTTTTTACGATGGGAATCTGATCATCTAAAACGTATTTATTTTTAAATCTTTCTTTATCATTCATAATTATGATTATTATTTTCCAAACCTTAACATCCGTTTTTCTTATTATTATTTTCCAAACCTTAACATGCGTTTTTCTTGTCAATTTCGAGTCAGAGACATATTTTGATCATAAAAAACAATATAGTTATCACGGGCAGAATAAAAATGTAACAACAAATATCACCTCGTAATCATGCTTGAGATTTCGATAGTAACTCTTATATAAATCATAATCAACTTATATGTAGATGATATTGCACACTAAAGATATCTAACAATAAATTAATATTGTTATTTATCTATACAAGACTACAATTAAGGGAATAAAAAAGGTATATTGAAGGTAAACTAGACTGAACTAACTAGCTAATAAAATTTTTGGATTTAAACTGAAACAACCAAGTAAACTTGTAAGGTAAGTTGACATTTTTTTATCTTTTAGACAAACTAGTATTATGCCCCCCACGTTGTGATGGGGGGCATAATGCCGTGTTAAGTAGTATCTATATCACACAACTGTTAGCGACCACCAAAAACAGAAAAACTCGTATTTGAAAAAAGAAATATTAAAGAAAAAATAAAACGACACGAAAAGTAGATGTTGAACCACACACGTGAAACGTAAAACATTATATAACTTACAAAATACAACTACATTAACAAGGTTCTTTTGATTTTTATATATTAACCACCAATGTTTGTGGTTTCCTTCTTGCAACATCTTTTATCCTTTTTAAAAATCTTTTGGTCTTTGTTTATTTTTTATTTTTATTTTGTTTTATATTCTTTTTTTTAATTCAAATTAATCCACAAGGCAAATTGCTCAACCATGATTTATAACTATAGCTAAAAGAAAAAGAGCATTAGCCCTGCTGCATAACGTGAATAGTTTTTAATGATTTTTTTTTGTATTTGTTTTTCCCTTTAATTAAGTTTAGACTTTATGTTAATCGGTACACCCACCGGTTATATTAGCTTTACAAACATTAACACGCACACCATATCAGCGTTACAGGTTTCAAGATGTATCACTGTGGATGACGCGCAGCGAAGCGCGGGTGTCATACTAGTTAAAAACAATAATCAAGTTGATTTATGACCCGCACGTCGTGGTGGGGCTGTTAAACATGAAAAATAGGCGTAAAAACGTTGAATCACACACGCTGCGACGTGTTAACTCGTAAAATTTAGACCAAAGCAAAAACCAAAAAATTTCGAAAAGATGAAAAGTATATGGGATCAAAGTTGAAAGTGAAAATTTGTAAATGCTAAATTATAAAAAATGTGAAAGTATTAAGGTTAAAAGTAAAAAAATTAAAGATAAAATAACTAAAAATATGTACAACCCATTAAAGATAAAGTACAAATCATAATACATAAAAAAGTTGCTAATAGTATTATATATATAATAACTCTTACGTAGTGATATGAACATAAAATAGGTAATCTCATATAACTTGATAAGAAAATACAATTTAAAGTAGGAAAAAACGTATCACTAAATATCCAAAACTAACCCTTTTAAGATCTTGCCACGTGCACAACCATCATCATGTCTATTTTTGTATTTTTTTTTTCCAGTTATGCAATAAAAATTGTACCTTAGGCATTGCCATTTATCAATTTGACAATATATGCATATGTAATTGAATGTACATCAATAAAGCAATATTGTACAACAACTCATGCACACATGAGTTGATAATTAGAATTATATAAATTATTATTATTTTTTGTCAAACATCAAAGAGTAAAGCCGAATTTAACTTTTAAATAATTATTCAAGTATCTCTGCAACTAAATAAGACTTGAACCCTCCTGGAATCTAACTCAAGCCTCTTTCATTAACCCTTGTCGAGCTACCCATTCGAGTTTGAATTGCACCCAGCTCGTTTACAATCATAATTGAATCCTTACAAACTAAGCTATCTGACGATTCTCAACTTAACACCTAACGTACATGTTTTATACGGTAAACACAAATCATAGACAAAAGACATTATTCGATATATTAAAACGTATATACAAATAATATTTGATATTAGAGGAAAAAATCAGCTGCATACATTTGGACAAACAAATATTATCACTATTTTCCTTGTGTAGTTCTCTATATAATTTCATTAAAGTCGTATAAGAAAAACTTTCATGTTGATGGATGTCCTTAGTGATTAGGGTATAGTGACGACTCCCCAATTTACCAGACTGGTTTTTTTATTTTGTGTCAAATCGGTTTTTTTTAAGCCGTTTTTTCTCATTGAATAGTTGAACCCTTAAATTTACCAGACTGGTTTTTTTATTTTGTGTCAAATCGGTTTTTTTTTTAAACCGTTTTTTCTCATTGAATAGTTGAACCCTTAAACCGGTTTGGACCGGTTTTGAAACCAGTTTTTTCTTAAAACCGGTTTTTTCCGGTTTAATCGGTTTTTTTTATTTGAACTGGTTTTAGGTGTAGAGCTATCAAACCAATATACAAACCGACGGTTCGAATCAGGTTGTAACTGGTTTGGCTAGAACCGGTATTTTGGCTGGTTTTTTACCCTAACGGCCTAACCATTTTTATTTATTTATTTATTTTTGCCTCTATCGGTCTCTTATCTAAAGGAGCCCAGTTTTAAGAACACCCCTTGCAGTTGCAGAAGCCCAAAGCCCACACCTTTAAAAAGCCCGTTATTACACAGACGACGGACCAGGTTTCGCGCCATCTTCTTTCTTCATTTTCCCTCCAACTACAATCAACAGCAAGAACCCTAGATCGCCATGGAAGACCAAATTAGAGACGAATTCAGGAAGAACAACTTCGTTCTAGTCGAAGAAGAAGATATTCTTCAGAAATGTAACAAAGATTTGCACTTATTCCCTATAATTTTCAAAATAATTTTGTTTTTCATATATCCAGTGCAGTTGATTGCCATTCAATTTGTTTTACTACGGTGAACAGGTGTCACGTTTTGTATAAATTACAATCTCAGTCCGTCAGATCTTGTCTCGAGCTGGGATCTGTATTCTATCAACAGGTTATTAGTTTTTTCGATTTCCTTAACTTTCTGAATTATAGTCCGCTTACAGCATGTATATGATTTCTGAATTTTAGCTTGCTTGAGCATTAGAGGAATAACACGCTTAACTATAGATCACTGGGGAGACTGCTTTAACAAAATTTTGTTTAAACAAATTATGTCCTGTATTTCTTTTTGCCTTAAAGTGCTATTTATCTGCGTGTAGGTAGAGCTCCTATTTAGATTTCAAGTATTAAGATTGTATTTGTGCTTGCCTCTCTGAGCACATGATCATTCGTGGAGGCACTGGATTAAGGTTATAGACTTCTAGGGAGACCTGTATACTTAGGGTGGTTTAGTGTTCTTGTTATCTAGGTGTGCCTACACCCTTGTGTGCGTTAGTATACATTTGCCTTAGATTGTTTTTACACTTTGTGCTCTGTATCTCCACTTTGCTTAGCTTAGCATGGATTCCTTGTTCCCACAAATTGACCCCCTAGCTTGAATGTGTATTGTATCTTTGTATGCTATCTATTTGTAGGCTAGTTTAGGATATGCTAGATCTGTATGCTACCTCATGATGGTCATCTTACTGTCTGCTTCACCTGTGTATGCTTTCTCATGATGGCCACATAGCCTCGGTGCATGGGCGAAAGTTAGTTGGAGCCCGCCCGCCCCCCCCCCCCCCCCCCCCCCCCCGGTTTTTTAGCTCAGAATTGGAAATTTATATGTATTTCGGCCGAAAGTTTTATACGTATTGAATCTGGCCCTCCTTTTTGTTCAAGCTCTGCCAGTGCCTCGGAGTGTGTTGTATCTTTGTATGCTATCTATTTGTATTCTAGCTTAGGATATGCTTGCTCTGTGTATGCTCCCTCAAGATGGCCATCTTATCGTTTGCTATACCTATGCATGCTTCCCTATTGTTTAAAATATGTTTCACATTTATCATCAAAAGTGTTGGGAGTCGAGGGGTCTTAATGGAATTGGCCTCCCTTTTCCGTAGGAATGACCCCCACCATATCCCTCCTAGACCCTACAAATAGTAATTACTATGCGTAGGATGTATTGGGTATGTTTGTGTTCTTGCCTTTTTACCAAAAAAAAAAAAAAAAAACGAGGAAGGATATCTATTGAGGATATTAAGGTTGTATATATATGGTTTTGGCAGACAGCTAGAACTAATAGTATCAGATGCTCATATGGATGCATTCAGACAGCAACTACAAAGTGAGCAGAAACAAGCTATTATTGAAAAGGAGCAAGGGATACATTCATATACAGATGTCACCATGTGAGCTTCTTATACAGCCTGAATCTTGTGCTTCTTCTTTTATTGGTTTTTCTTTTATTTTTGAATTGATCATCCGAAAAATTAAGATAATTCTGGATAATATATGGAACTCACAGTGTAGCCTTTTCTTGTGGTTTGTCAAATATTAGTGTGAATGAGATGCAATTTTGTATTTTATATATATAATTTCGAAAGTAAAAGCCACTATTTTTTCACGTGAATATATAACCGAATGCTTGTGCCTTGCCTTCCATAATTAGTATCAACAACCTCAAAGTTTTACCACAGGGAGATTAATGATGAGCATGAGGATGCGAAAGAGGTGGTTCCTACTTCTCCAGCTGCTCAAAATGATGTTAATTTGGATTCATTTGACGTGACACCTATCACAAATGGGAAAATGCATTCTTTGGGGAAACCTTTAGAACTAGTGACGCCATTTGGGCAACGAAAGGACAAATTTGTGGTACATTCAATGCTAAATAGCCTACCTGCAGTTGATGATATTAAAAAGGAACACGCTGAAGAGAATTCTGATGATGATGTCATCAAAAGGGTACAACCAATCAAAAGGTGTTCACTTGAAATTCATGGTTCCCAGCCTGTACCAGGATGTAGGTACATGTATGACAGGACAGAAGACAAGGTAAATATATAAATTTTTTGATTGACTTGATTTCTTTTGGTCGCCATAGTCAAGAATTTTAGCACTAATTATGTTGATTTGGGGATTAGTTCAATCATCTTGAAGATAGAATTATGAAATATTCAGAAGCACTAGTAGCATCCCAGCTTTTTGATGAACTTGTAGATCCTTCTGTTGCTTCACAAGTAATTCTTTTCTCTTTGTTTTTCACGTCTTTCTCATTATAACTTTTTTAAAGCTATAATGCTTTTCTTGTATATATTATAATCTTTTCAGAAAACCATATTCACTGTTGGCATGATTTGCTGTGAAGAAGAAGGCCGTCTAAAGGAAAAACCAATCATGCTCCAAAGCAGGTAAAAAGTTCAACTTTCAGAATTCCTCATTGAGGCGCATCTTTAAGTTCAACGTGGTCAACTTCTTTAAAGGAAGCAAAATGGACGAGGCGGATCACGGTTTTAAATTGTGTATTTTGTGCGAATTGACCTGAGACACTTTATGATAAAACGTCTTTGAAACAATTAAGCGATCATTGTGTGAAATATGATTCCAATATTATATTTTCCCAGGAATGCTTTTTGAAAAGGAATGATTTAGGAGGTTTATGCAAAAAGAAAATACACTTTGGGCAACTTTTGATCTACAATCAACTCATTTGGTCCATTTCCTTTTTAGCTATTTTATTGTTTTACACATTCATAAGTAAATGGGTCAAAATTTCCACTGCTTGTATTTGTTCTTTATGCTATCGTTTTCTTGTGGGTTGAGGTGTTGCCCACAACAACAAACTAAGCAAAAATGTAAGCTTGTTCCTACTTTGATAAATGTATTTTTATTTTAATTTTAAGCAAAAAGTGTAAGCTCGTTGAGGGTGGAAAAATTGTAGCCAATTATCACATAGATATATCCCATACAGATAATGCTGGAAGTATATATGACCTCTAATTTGATTTACCTCCTTAAACAGCGTTGAGCATTCTGGAGGACAACGTGTGCGTCTTGAATTGCAAAAACTTGAGCAATTTTCCATTTTCCCAGGCCAGGTATATGGTACTTGATTAGCGAACAAACCTTAAACTCAAATGTAGCCTTAAGATAAATTCAAATGGTTGCATTTGACAGGTGGTGGGTGTTGAAGGTCATAATCCAAGTGGACATTGTTTAATTGCAACAAAAATTGTTGATTATGTACCATTAATAAGTCCAGATGATGATACTTTTCGTCAAACAAAGAGACAAGCTGTGGCTGTGGATCAGGATAACCAGCCTGCTGATCCATCTGATATATCATCAGATCTATCACTGGTGGGTAAGCTTGTTATTGAGGAGACTAAATGTGTCATTATTGACTTGGGTTGTGTTTTATTAACAGGTCAAATGGGTTGAACATGTTGATAGTCATCCAAAGTATATTTCTTATGCATAAAACCTTTTAATTCATTTTATGCAAAGAATTATGTTATTATTTAAATAAAGGTCTTTGAAATCATATTTGACACACTTATAATCGACGATTTTTTTTTTTTTTACATTTTGGGCAAAATATGTTTAGGGTCAACCTGACATGTTCTTAAGTTCATCTGTTTTGACCCATTACCCCAATGTCTTGCCCCACTCATATTTCCACCTATACATGAACCTTTTTTCTGAGTCTGATTCATGTCACATGTCACTTTGACCAGATTATTGCTGCGGGTCCTTTTACCACAACTGATAATTTATTCTTTGAGCCTCTATCTGATCTTCTAGCATATGCACAAAGAAAGCAGCCTCAGTTACTTGTACTGGTGAGAATTAGCAACTTTTTAAATTTAATTCTGTAATATTTCAATGTTTTTCTCAAGAAACAAGCTTGTTATTTAATTGCTTAACAGTTAGGGCCGTTTATTGATTCTGAACACCCCGAGATCAAGAAAGGAGCTTTAAACAAGACTTATGATGAATTATTTCGTCTTGAAGTTCTTAAAAGGGTAAAATCGTCTAAACTGCTTCTCTGTTTGCCTGTTTTTCCCTTGGCTTCATAGTATAATAATATTTCTCTAGCTTCAAGATTATGTGGAATATATGGGTTCTGCTGCACGTGTGATTCTTGTGCCATCTGTACGTGATGCACATCATGATCATGTTTTTCCGCAGGTGATGTATTGCTAATGAAATATTTATACAGTGTTATCATCACTTAGACATTTGTGACAAATAATAGTTTTATGGTGTTGTTTTTGGTTCTGGTTGTGCAGCCTGCCTTTGATATCAATCTAACTGATATAAACGATCAGGTACATTCAGCTCTCACTCCTTTCTCTTGGGGCATGTTTGGTGGGGAGAATGTAAAACCAAAGAAATGATTTTTCTTTTTTGTAGAGTGAGAAATGAGGAGGAGAAATGCTTTTTCTTTCTAGAAATGCAATTTCAAGCATAATAAAACTTCCCTCATACGTGAAGAAATAATTTCTCCACATATGTAGGCTAAAAAATGAAAACACAGAGAAATCATTTCTTTTGACTTCTCTCGGTACTTCATTTCATTCCATTATTTCTCCCTTCCAAATATGCCCTTAAATTATTTTGGGTGTATATACCAAGTTGCTGAATTTCATGTTCTTTATTCTTTACCCAGATTACTTGCATTACCAATCCAGGAATTATCTCAGCAAATAAGGTAAATACTGATGAACACCCTTCATGTTTGTTATAAAGTGCTCATCCTTATCAACATTGACTTTTTTCTCCCAAGCCAGTTTCAGTCAAGATGCATTGATCTGTTAACTAGATTAAAGCTCAAAATCTCACTGGAACTGCATATTAAAATACTGTATTATAATGCAAGTGCTCTCAAGGTTTTTATAAAAACTACATTTTTCTGAATATAATAGGTGAAAGTAGGCTGCTGCAGCGTCGATGTACTGAAACAACTTAGTACGGATGTGGTGTCACGGGGAATCAAGAATCGCATGAATACACTAACAAACCACCTTCTGAGCCAACGCAGGCATGTTTCTTGATGTGACAATTAAGATACTTCTATGTCATGCTGTTTTTGTACAATTTGAACCCATTTACTTTTGAATGGGTTGATTGGGGTTATGTTCTAGGTCAAATGGCTAAAAGAAAACTTTAGTAAAATAGAAAGTTAGAAACAGGCGGTCGCCCAAAGTGTATGTTGTATTATTATAAAAGTAATTTTTTTTATTGTCATGTTTTAAGTTCCTCGTCACATTTCACAAACAAAAATGTGTACTATTATAAAAGTAAATTTTTTATTCAACAAAAAGTGCTGCCTCAAGTGTTAATCAGATTTTTAGCCAAGAAAAACCCCTTTAAACTTGTTCTCCAACCCGCCCACCATTTTAGCCAACCTAACTTCTATACTTGTGAGAACAGTTTCTATCCACTATACCCACCCGCAGAAGACACTCCGGTGGATTTCTCACTCGCCCCAGAAACTTTTCGAATGTCTGTCATTCCAGATATCCTCGTCGTCCCTTCAGACCTGACACAATTTGTGAAGGTAATTCATTAAACCATAATCACAATCTTAAAATCTCTCTAAACTTTAAAGATTTCTTGCATCTTGCTATTACCATTGTTGATATATACAAAAATAACTTATGTATAGGTATTGAGCCTTGAGGGAACAAGTGAAGTGAAATGCATATGTGTGAACCCAGGAAGATTAGCTAGAGGTGAGGGAGGGGGTCATTTTGTAGAACTTAATTTTCATGGCACCCCTGATTTGTCGTCTGCTTCGGTCATTCGAATATAGAAGAAACCTTGAGCAGAAGTCAATTAAAAGTATTAAGGTTTCAGTAGCAGGAACATCAGTCAGTTCCAGAATTTTTAAAATTCTTGCTAGTTTTTATGTTGAACAAGTTAGTATCAAGTTGTAATTAATATTGCATGATGTGTTGCTTAATTTCTCTTTCTGCTTCTAGCTCCAGTGTAGTATGTTATTAACTACAGTAATTTATACGGATTGTGGTAATGTGGCAGATGTGTTTCTCTATTTAATGTATTTAACGTTCACGTGATGTGTGCGTGAATATATAGTGTTATTAAACTGGAAATAAAGTGTTAGTAAACAAATTACTTAAAGTGGATTAAAAATACAAGTTAATGATGAAACAAGTTGTTCCTAGTATATATATAAGAAAACACGTTTAGGCTTTAGCCGGACTGCCTTAATGGGGTTTTGGTTCAATTCTCAACACACAATCATAATAATTCTAGCCTATGTATATTTTAGAGTTAAATTCGATTTTGCTCCCTGAGGTTTGATAAAAATAACTATTTTCCTCCAAAAGATTAAAAATATCAATTTATCTTTAAAGGTTTTATAAGTTGTTTTAATTCAATTCAAAAGTTTCATAAGTTGTTTCAAATTAAATACAAAAAATGAAACTTTTGGTTGAAATTGATACAAATGATAAAACTTTTGGATTGAAATTGATGTTTTAAAACTTTTGAAGAAAAATGATTATTTTTATCAAACCTTAAAGAGCAAAATTGAAATTAACTCTATATTTTATGTTATATAAAGGATCTTGTTGTTATTACACCACCTTTAAACTTAAATACGTCACCTTCAAACATAAACAATCGCTAAAAAGTTAGAGGACCTTTGTGTCACCTTATGTCGAAATGATAGTTTTGCATGTTTTCAAATGACAAGTTGTAGATGATGCGAAATTAGATTATAGAATGATGTGAGTATAACTAACATTTATATGTAAAAAGTTTTAAATTCTAATACAAGGGTGGTGTGGATATAACTGACCTTTACATAATCTATAATATTATAAACTTTTTTATGTATTTAATCACGTTAATGTTATCGGCATAACAGCGGAATGAAGTTTTCAAATGCATCACATCATGCGTACTTAATTTCTACTTCTTAATTAACTTATAAAAATATAGAACCTACGTTCAGCTCCTTCACCTATCAGCCTACGTGGATATTCAATACAATACAATTCAATTCAATTCTCTTCTTTGCTTACACACTGAAACAACAATCATCATCATCATCATCAACATCAATTCATCATCATCATCATCATCCCTTGGCTTACGCTTCGCACATTCAATCACCACAATTTCGATTCAAAGCACCAAACCACACAACCACATTTGATCATCTCTTAAAAAGGAAATCAAACATGAGATTGATGGGTGCAGCGTCGAGGTCGATGTCAGGATCCTCATCGACAGGTGATTCATCACATCTTCATATGAATTACCCTCTCCTCTCTGCGCTTCTCGCCTTCGCTATCGCACAGTCCATCAAGGTCCTCACCACCTGGTATGTTTTTCTTTCAATTCATTATCATATCATTCTCACCATTCTCGTTAACCTATGGCTAGATCCATTCCAATTTTTTTGATTTGCGTTTATATCTGATGATCATGTATGTCGTTTCGGTTTCACGCTCAGGCCAGAATGAATGTTTATGATGATATGATCATTTGAATCTGATAATCGGATATTCGGATGATGACTTTGGTGTTTCTACATATATGATGTTATGATTAAAAGCATATATGACCTAGATTGAATTCAGCTTCTGCTTCCACTTGAATTTATTAGATATATTAGGTTTATTAGCATGAGCTCACGGGCCAATTAGATATCTAACGAGTGTGTAAACTCTAGATACCTAACGAGTTTGTGCGCTCATGCTAATAAACCTAATATCTGATAGCATTTTGTATAGGTTTCGGTTTATTTGATTAACTTGTACAAATTACTGGAACTATTATGTCCTGAGAATCTTATAACTGTCATAGACATGCAGGTATAAGGAAAAACGATGGGATGTTAAGCAACTGTTGGGATCAGGTGGCATGCCATCGTCGCATTCTGCAACTGTGACTGCTCTTGCTGTTGCTGTTGGATTTGTAGATGGTGTTGGTGGTACTACATTTGCAATTGCATTGATATTAGCTTGTGTTGTATGATCTCTATCTTTTAGCTTCTTTATTACGAAGTTCTTTCATCTGCTGTTGTTTAGAATCTGCAAGTATTATTACCTCAAAAGATATCTTATGGTTATTGTTTAGAATCTACAATTATTGGAACATAGCTTTAGGTTTAAGATAAAAGAGTAATCGCAGAGCATATTGATCTTGTAATGTCTTGTTATCAATTGAAAGGCATACATATCTCAAGAATCACCAGCTTTTGCTGATATTTTAAACTCCCATACCTCTTTTATTAGTATTTAGGGAAAAAGAATATATGATGTCACGACTGCAACCTCTTATAAAATGGGTCGTGTGACAGGTCATGTATGATGCAACTGGTGTACGAATGCAAGCTGGACGCCAAGCGGAGGTTTGATCTCCCCAAATGCAATGTTTCATATCAGTAGAATCTCTATAAGTAGAGCTGGCAAGACGGGTGGGATAGACAAGTTGGGTTGTCAGTCAAATCGGGTCATTTTTAGTATGGGTCAAAATGGACAGGCTGGGTTTGTTGGATTAACGCGCAAACACTTTTTTGTCTAGATCTAGAAGTTTTTATAAATAGCTGAAACATGTTGATTGTGATTGGGCGAAATATATTTCTAGTGTAATAATCTAAATTGTTGAATTGGATGTACTTGTATGCATTAAAATTTGCAGCTTCTGAATCAAATCGTGTATGAACTTCCTGCCGAGCATCCATTGGCTGATAGCAGACCACTGCACGAACTTCTTGGCCACACCCCTCCACAGGTTAGAATAAACATGGCTTCTAAATGCCTAAACAGGATCCTTTAAAGCTATCAAGTGTTGTATCAGATTGTAAAACATTTGAGGGGTTAATTATTAAGGATTTTTCTTGATTTATGTTGCAGGTGGCTGCTGGTGCTTTATTGGGATTGGTTACGGCTGGAATTATTCACTTAATCTCACATGCAGCTGCTAGTGATTGACCTCTGGTGGTATGCATGATCTTACAGTGTTATTGTTCTCTGTGGTGAACAATATATTCTTTTTATTTCTTAAATCCTTGATTCTTTTCATGTACATCTTCTGGCTCATGAATATGTTGATTGTAAGTATGTCATATTCGGCAGTGAAACTATTATTTTTCTTGAAGAGTCAACGATCTTTGCAAAAAATAAAAGTATATTAATTTTAAGCATCTTCTTATCAATGTTTCACAGCAATTTTAGATGTGTTTAATCAAGAATCTATAGGGGTGGAGGTTAATGGTGGCGTTGGCGGTGCCTTGTAGTGATGGAGGTTGATGGTGGCAGTGGTGGTAGCAAAAGCGGCGACAGCAGTGATGGTATCTTCTGGCGAGAGAGTTTAGGCGAGAGAGAATAGGTCTTGTTATGAAGATGTGCATATACAAAGGATGATATTGTGCTTTTTAATTTTAGCTCATTAGCAGCTAAATGTCGCCACTAATGGTGTCGCTGATAATGACTTCTGTACAATGGTATATTTAACGGTCAACACTTAATGGTGCCGCTAAATCTAACTGTTGATCAGCTAACGATGTGGCTCCTATATCTATACATTTATCCATCACACGACTTAAATACTCACCTACTTGAAAAAAGACAATTTCTACGCACCTTGACACCGCTAAACGCTAAGCCTCTTGACCTTTGATGAATCACACACATCGAACTTGGTAGACTTTGATAAGGGACATACACCCATAACATATCAAATGGTTTGTGTCATACAATCATTCTAGACGTTCAAAACACAAGATACTTGTATACTCAAACAATCTAACAACCTGATAGGTGCGACAACAAACGCCCAACAATCAAGTGCATAAAAGATTTTGCCCACCTAGATTCTAGTTTAGGAAATTACGAAAATATGGCCTGATAAACCACCGAATAAATGTATGGTTCTTTATGCAAAACAAAGTTGTAAACTTTTCATCATATCATAGTACAAAATAAAACCAGAAAAGAAAATTCAGAGAAAATCAGGTATAACATGAAAAGGGTTTTATTCTGTTACAGTCTTTATGTTTCTGCGGCAACTCAACAGCTGCCATTCATCGTGCTTGGAAAATGAAAATTGTAGAAGATGCTTCAATGTTGAAGGAGGTCCAATGTCGTATCAAGTCCTCCCCGTTAGACAACGTTAAATAATCAAAAATGGAAAAAATAGCATCGAATCCATCAAGAAGACAAAACTTTCTGAACCTCAGCAGTCACCTCCTTTGGTGGTTTTTCTGCAGGCAACTTTGCAACGACACCCTTCTTGCTGTAGTAATCTATAACCTGCAGTTCAAACACGAACCTTTTTAGAACGGCTAACTTGCACGCCCTATAATCCTACTACTAAATCTACATCTTTTGTGCATCATGGGACTTTAATCCTCAATTACATGAGAAAGGGCATATTTGCTACACACCTTGGTCACAGACCCTTTGGTTCAAACACATAATTAGTTTATAGTTTGAGAAAAATCACATGATAATGATAAGCACATGAGATATGTTTGAGCTAGAATGTGAGTCCAATCTTTGGTTCTATGTGATATTATTAAGCAGATCATCCATGGTTAATAATGTTTTAACCTTTAAAGTTTCACCAATTTTCTGTTTTAACACTGAATCTTTTAATCGTAATGTCTTTACTATAGAACTTTGGGTTGAGCTGTTAAAAAGGTCCTTAAACTTGTAACAACAGGTTTTATTATATTAATAATAAGGGTTAAAAAGGTCCTTGCTCTTTTATATTTTATTTTCTTAATAAATTTTGCATTCTTAAATACTATTAAATATTAATAATTAATAACAATAGATTATTATATATAAAATCGAATATAATATTATCAAGAAACTAAACAAACACACACACCCTTCTTGAAGATCAAACACACATGGCATAACACACTCAACAGACGCATGTCTGCTGCCAATTCCTTTCACACCTGCCGTCCTCCCCCGTCATCCAGCTCCCTGCACCACTTCCTTTCTTCTTTTCGTGTGTGCGTGTGTTAGACTGTGTATGTGTGATTATTTAGCAAACAAATTTAATATGGTAGCTGAAAACATAAACGTTACTACAGATTTAAGGATTTGATACAGTAACTAAAGAATTTTTTAACAGTCTCTTTGAAGGTAAACCGATTTTTAAACTTTATACGAACAATATTAAATAAAAATAAAATAATAAGCAGGAGCAGCCGAGCAGGAGGGGAGCAGCAGTAGGAGCGGTAGCAGGAGACGGCAGGAGCAGGATGAGTAATGTTATTATGTTCAAAGATTAAACCACGACTATTATGTTAACGGGTTAAACTACTACAAAAGCTTAGGAATGAAAAATGACCAATCACACTGGTACCAAAACCATTGCGAATAAATTGACGGGTTAAATCACTACACCAGTGTCAAAATCATTGCGAACAAAAAAGGATTGAAGTGTAAACATCAAATCAACAGAATTTTAATGTAAAAGCATTGCAATAAGAAGTTACAAGAGTTAAAACAAAAAATTGGAGAAACTTTTGAGTCTAAAAGATAAGGCATCCTCCTAGTTTGAACACATAAATACACCAACTTTGTTATGCATTTGATTTAGGTTATTTTTTATACGTAGCAAGTTGTATAAAAAATTAGCTTAAAAGTACAGGTCTAACTGGTCAAAGATAGCCCGAATAGCATTTTTATTACTGATTATATTGGCACAATTAACTATTTATTAATATGTGTACACACACACTTATGGACAAAAACGTGGTTGCAGGTTGATCCAATCCAACTAAAAAATTTACCTGCTTTGACCCATTACCAAACCCTTCTGGTGGGATGTTTCAAGTTGAGATTTACATACCAACTATCATAACTAGAAATAAATTGACACCTAGCAGTATTAAGATACGGTCCACTAGAAATTTTGTTTTGTCTTTCTGTATTTTGAACATTTAGCACACAATAATTTTTTTAGCTTTTTAACAAATAATTAAAACACTTGATTATCATAAACTGTAATAAGCCATATGTTGGAATTTTCATCCAAGTACAAATCAGAAACAATATTTCAAGAAGAAGATAAAGTAAAGAAGCACTTACAGGCTCTGTTTGGCGGTGAAAAGCCTCCAACCTTGACTTGAGAACTGCTGCAGTATCATCTTTCCTTTGCATTAGAGGCTCTCCGGTAACCTACAAAAAGAACAATAATGGGTCTAGTCACTAAGTCAGAGGTAGCAAATTTTGACTCATAAAACAGGTCGAAAGTCACCCAGAGTGTATTTTTAATGCAAAAGCCTCCTAAATCACGTTTAAACTAAAATCACAAAAAAGGATGATACGTCCTTGCTTTATTTCAAAGAACACCTTCAAGTTGAGAGAAAGGAGTGTGCATGCTATTAATCTCGTGAAATTTTGCAAATTTTGATTCAACAAATAACAAGTGGCTTTCAGAAGTCTAGAATACCCTTCATGGTATACAGCATGATTCACTATGGATTGATACATATAAACACACAAATAGTAATAAGTCTAGTCAAATC
This sequence comes from Flaveria robusta, assembly GCA_025506415.1. NCBI lineage: Eukaryota > Viridiplantae > Streptophyta > Magnoliopsida > Asterales > Asteraceae > Flaveria > Flaveria robusta. Next base: position 5,122,603 of record CM046460.1, on the reverse strand, counting down.
ATATATATAACGAGGAAAAGGAGCGTGCACGCTATTGGTCTCTCTAAAACTATAAGGTTTGATTCAAAAAAATACCACATGGATTTCAGAAGTCCCGACTACTTGTAGAAAGTCTAGAATACTGAATATCTTTCAGGGATGACAACATGAAGAGTTTTGTAGACCTATATCAACATTTTCATAGAGTGGACAATTGACAAATATGTATTTATTAACTTAAAAACTACGGAAATCCCAAAACCAAAGATTGTAACAATTATCATGAGATGGAGTAAGTGATATCCTATAGCTTACATCATCAATGCCGGGCACCTTGGGAGGTGCAAACTTGGTGTGGTATGTCCTACCACTTGAAGCATGGATCCATCGGCCAGTAATTCTCTCCTCCAAGATGGAGTCATCAATTGCAAAATCAAGCACTTTGTCAATCTTGGTTCCTTGCTTCTCAAGCATCTCATCAAGCTGTAATAAACAAACCAAGGACCAGACATTATCCATAGACCATTCAACATGCCAATATTTTCATCCTCTAATAACACGTGTACAATTACAAATCATAAATTGATCAAGAAACCTTCTCTGCTTGGGCGACCGTTCTAGGAAAACCATCAAGAATGAATCCCTTTTGACACGATGGCTTCTTGATCGCATCATCAATGATCCCAACCACCAAGTCATCAGACACTAGCTCTCCCTAACAAAAATGTAAGGAAAATGAGTCAAAATCAAGAACAGACGGATCAATCAAATGAATTACACCAAGTTAACTCAGGTGTACCTTCTCCATGGTTTCTTTAGCTTTAATCCCGAGCGGGGTTTTAGCTGCAACAGCTGCCCTCAACATATCCCCTGTTGCCAAGTGGCACAGGCAGTATTCATCCTTAATGATGGGAGATTGGGTTCCTTTTCCAGACCCCGGTGGACCTACAATTTCACTCCATTTCTCAGAGACATTTAATCGAACACATGGATGGCAGCAGTACCAGTCAATCTTAAGATCATAACAAAACTCCAACTAAATCAAAACCAATCAGTAAGCTCAAAAAGACCCTCCTTAGGTCCCTTTCTTAATTTAAGATATCAAAGATTCTTAATTGATTCCATGAGTAACATAATGAGTTCTAGAGTAACTTGTGATTCATAAGAGCCCTCACATAAATCAAATACCAAATGGAACCATAAGTTGTTATAAAGACTAATGTAACCATCAATTTCTGTAGGAAATTAACAAAATTGACATCAATTTGAAGACGAAAACGTTAACCCACGAAATCAAAACTCGTCAACGATGAAAAATCAACAAACTTTCGGACCCCAATTCACGAAACCCTTCACAGATCTCAAAAACAAAACCCACAAACACAAACCCCTAAAAATCAAAATTGGAAATATCACAACTCAATTTCACAAGAATCAAATACCAATGAGGATGAGGCGTTTGTCTGGCTTTGAGGAACACTTGAATCGGCGAAGGAGTTCAGTCATGATGTCCAACGAAGGTACGTCTTCCAACGAGGTGCTGATGTTCGCCATTTTTGACAGTGATTCTTGCAGATTAAACAATGGTGGATGAAGGGTTTTATAGAGGGGTAGTAGGTACACCCACCACTTGAATAAAATAGATGTGAAAAATGGATGATGAAAGTCTAGAGATATAGATGTGGAGGAAGAAGAAGGCGGGGTTTTCAAAGCATTGATCGATGTGAAGAAGCCACTCCTTTTGCTTTTTCTTTGTTTGCACTCCAAAAAGAAAAAATAGACTATTTTTTCCAATATTTTCTCTTGACAAACAAATTTTTTAATGGTTGTTATAAAGAAAAGTATTATTTTGATTCGGTTTAAAACGAGTTCTGGTGTAATTTCAAATTTCTTTATCAAGGGGTTTGGATGAAGGAGAAGTGCTTGGATCGACTTGCATCGTGATTTTGAGAGAATGATAATTAGTTTTGTCACAAACAGATGACAGATTTTTGTACTGACTAACATTTAACATGATAATAGATATATGTAATCTATATCTATACTACTATATAATAAAGAAACCATGACTAGATTTGTAATTTTACATCAATTTTAAGATGGCATATGAAAAGTTGCAAGCTTTAATATGTAATTTCATAAGATTTATTCCTATTATGCCCCTTTTAAGCTTTAGATACTTGTATTCCACCATTTCTTAATTAAATTTAAAGTATAATTATTATATTTAAGGTTATCTTAGTCTATCTATATCTATACTACTATATAATATAATTTTTTGGACAATATTGTAATTTTAATCCCTTTTTAAAATACTTAAGAATAATTTTGTTACATTTGGTACAAGTAATTATACATAAACAACTTGTTATTTATAAATTTACTCATCTCTATAGTAATATAGATATATTTGATATCCCAGATTACTAAAAAAAACAAAACAAAATAAGAGTTAGCACAATAAGATAAAGTTAGCGAAAGACACAGTCCTAAAAATATTTATACCCTCGCAGCACCGCGCGGGTTTCACCACTAGTATCTCTATAAGAATAAATGTATTGATTGAGAGAGTTAGCAGCATGATGCAAGCTCATGAGTTGTAAGGTTATGATTACTTTATAGTACTTATATTGGTGAGTGTTTATTCATTAGTCGTTTAAGTTATATCATATTTATGAAAACCTATAGTTAACTATTTTGTATGGATCTCCTTATGCATGGAAATTTGTCTTTTGTTGTGGAGAGGATTTGATGGTCCTAAATCTATTGTTGTTATAGTTGATTTAGTTATATTTGTCTTGATGTTTGCATCGTCTAGTCTCAATGGGTGTTGCATTCCTTTTGTGTTTTGGGATGCCTTTTTTTGTTTGTTAGGCTATGATTGATAACTGGTCAATATTCATATCCCTTGTTATTCTCTTTTATTAGTTGGTCTTTTTATGTCTGCCATAGGACTTTTTCGGATATGTTTTAAGAGTGAAACATTAAATTCGTGATTAGAGATTGCATTTCGTAGTTAGAATGTCTAGAACTTCTGTTACATGAGTTTTGGTTTTTTATTTTACTATGGGTTATGAGTATTAATTAAAGTATATTTGACTAGGAGGCGAGTTATAGGTTTATATACTATAACTCTGTTGCGTGAGTTCCATGTTTTTTTACTATGGTTTCTTTATTCCATCATATGTTGATAAAAATCATACCATACGTGATAATCCACTCGCGTGCCACCTTGATTCCATGTATCATTAACAAAACATGCATAGGTTATGCATAGGTTGTCAATATGTGTTAGTGATCTAAGTATGTCAAAGGTGTTTAGCAATATGGTATGCTATCGACTTATTAGAACGTGAGAACACGACTTGGCATGACAACCTATATAAATGGGCAAGGTATGTGACTGGTTTAGTGATCATAGACAACCTTTTACATAAATTATGAAACCTATGAAAACATGTTTCATGAGACTAAGTAATTAAGTTTCAATAAGGTGCCTAAACATCATTAACCTATAAAAAAGATGAGAGCACGACTAATGTTGTATCACACATGCATGTATTTATGACATGTAGCAATAAGTTGGTGGTTCTTTGTCTAGTTTTGTGCTCCTCATACAGGAAACATAGATCGTACAGAGAGGTAACCATGGCATTGTCTTATATTTTAATTTATCACAATGAATATAAATTGGCAACATGCCAACCCAACCGCCATGTATATATTCTAACAAGTTTTGCACTAAATACAATGATAGTATTCATTTCTTACGTTTTTTGATAGGTTAATGCTTATAAATTGTTTTAAACGTTATTGATTTAATGATAGATAACTAAAGGAATATAGCTATGGTTTGTGTCACATAGCCAACCTTTATTCTTTTCCCACATCATGGAAACCTACATTTGCTTATATGAAATGAAAAAAAAATGACCCGTTCATAGGACTACAAGTCTACTATGATAATATTGCATCATTGTTGTAACCAAATTAGATAATAATGGCTAAAACCAGTAATATAAAACTCCAGTATGAAATAAAATAACAAAATATAACATCATTGTCTTATGCTAAAACAATCATCACATTACATGATATGTAATTTAAAAGCAATGCAATTGTTAAATAACTTTTATATCTTCACAAGTAGAATACAGTCCAACTATTTTCTTGAATATCAAAACTAAAGAATTAAAATATGAAACATCATCAAATAGTACCTACAGCCCAAGTTATGTTCCTGGCTAACTTGTAACAATTGGAATTGTATTAAAAATAGAAAACAATTAAAATATAAAAACGCCCACCGTGGGGCTCGAACCCACGACCACAAGGTTAAGAGCCTTGCGCTCTACCAACTGAGCTAGACGGGCTTCTTGTTACAATTACACTTATGCTTATTTAGTACTGAATAGCTAGAGCTAAATATTTACACACGATTTAAAGATTCGATTGAAAATAACAATTCAAGGCTTTAATACTTTAATTAATAATTTCAACAGTTTGTCGAATTCAAAAGTTATTTGATTTCTTAAACTCCTAAAGTGATTTCTGTTATTCAAGTATTTAATAGTGACACTAACTTTTGATGCGCAAGAGTATATTTCATTAACTTAAGCATTTAATTATCCATGCCTTGTTTTTTTAAAGAAATATGTTAATAAAACTCTATATTGAACAAACACAAATAGAAATTTTTAGTTAATTTATATTGCTAACTTAAATATGAAATCACTGATTTTGTTTTTAAAATGGGTATGCGAAAATGGGTTACTAAAGAAAACTAAATTACTACCCATGACACAGGTATGAGACATTCAAATCATTCAATGATTGGGAGACCTTGTGAAAAAAACCTAAGATGGAATACTGTCCTAGGAGTATATTTTTAACATCCTTCCAGTTCAACAGATCGTTTAGCCTCAAGCTCAAAGCATTTTATTAGTGAGTTATTATGTCTTTTTTCATGGGCGGTTACTTCTAAACAAACATTTTTATTGTCTATCTTTTTTTTTTTATTTTATTTTATCATCGAGTGCTCATTTAGGGGCCTTAACTAGTTATCTAGATTGCTTAACTCTCGACAATAAAATGCATCCCGCATTGTCTCACTGGTTGAGCTTGACCCCATTATTTTGTAGTCATCTCTAGTATTTAGAGCATGCCTTCATTTGGTTCCGCTCTAGTGACCTGCATGGTGCTTTACAACTAGATGCTCGGTCAAATATCGCACATCAATGATTCAACGTATTTAAGGGTGAACCAACTAGCTTTGAAATTAAGTGAATCATAACTCATTTGTTGATTTTTTAACATTAGTCTGTTCATGCATGCACTTAGTTTTGCCCTAGTTTCAACCTTGTAATTGATAAATCAACAAGGTTCAGGCCCATAATCAACGACAATTACCCAATGAAGGCTCGCTTCTGTACTGCTTTGATGGGTTTCGTTAACCAAGCCACCACATATGAGTCGCTAGATCACCTAGGTTCGGGTCTGTAAGCAAATGACAACCCCCCCTCACTACGTGGGTTTATTGTTCCATTTCACTATCTAAAGGATTGTTCTTTACCTTTCCGTCACTATACTACTATCATGTTTATAGTATCCTGGCAATAAAAAGATTCATATAACAACAAAACTAAGATACTCATATCATGTAATAATCGAGTATCGATTAAGGATAAAAGGGACATGCAAACTTGCTACTTACAACAACGAGTAGCGGAGATGAATGATATTAAAATGGGACATGCAAACTACCTAGCCCTATTTTGATAAAAATAAAAAAACAGACTGAACTTGTTACAAACATTGTTAGCGTTCATACCTTTATCTCTTTTTATAGGTTAATAGTATTTATAAGTTGTATTTAATGGCAAGATAATTGAATGATCGTTTATATATCAATATATTTAATTATATTCTCTCCATTCATGCATGAGAGAAATAACAAAGCTCGGCTAACTTTGGTTCACGTGACATCAAGTGCTAAACTTTATTATTTCTCCGTATTAAAAAAAGTTTTATACAAATAATAACAAAAGACTCATTAAATGGCTACAAGTACTGCATCGTAGCTTATTATTATTATTTTTTTTGTCACAACCACATGTTACATTAGTTAAAACGTCAATAAACTAAAAACAAAATAAAAACCATATTTTCTTTTCAAATCAAAGATCTTTTAATAATGTTTTATATCTTCATATCGTTCAGAAATTAACTTCAAAAAACAATAAAAAAAAAAAAATAAACGCCCACCGTGGGGCTCGAACCCACGACCACAAGGTTAAGAGCCTTGCGCTCTACCAACTGAGCTAGACGGGCTTGGTGATGTATTTTCTCTCACGTTACATCAATTCAAATAAGTTACCTATTTTTTCTTTATAGTTGATAACAAGTTATCATAAAAAGTATAATACTCATGGTTAATGCACTTCAAACGCCATTCTATCACCAAATTATGTCCCCAAAGATTGTGTCATAGAGTTGGAGGTATAAAGAAGTTCTCAAATTTACATCATATATTCAATGCAACATACGCAAACTATTAACAATGCTGCAATGAGGCCTCACAGCTAGCCATAAAATGCAACCATAAATTAAGAAATTAACTGCACATATTTGTATAATGATAAGGGTAATCAAGTAAGATCATCTTCTTCCATCTCCTTGGCCTTAAGCAGGTCCTTCACTCTCAACAAAAGGGTTGTCTTCCACGCATCCTGTCACAAATATTACATACGCTTTTAAATAAATAAAATAAATCACGTAAGTTGATGATAAACAATTACAGAAGTCTTACCAGCTTAGTTATGCTATCAAATTCCTTAATCGCATCAGTAAACTGTTCAACATCTTCCTCGTCAAGGGAAGCAGCCAAAGCCTGTCATATATGTGTCAGGTCAAAACAGGTTTTGATCAAAATGGACTCAGGTTGAAACATGTAATTTTAGGAAAAAGTAACAAAATGGGATCCAACTATACAAAATTATTGGCCTATTGCCAATGTTTCTAAGAAGTGCATACCGCCAACAATTTGTATTCACGTGATCCTGCAAACGTTGGATCTAGATCCTGTAGAAACAAATACATATTCAGATGATATCTGTAAGCATGAAGGTAAGAAGAAAATTCCAAGTGGAATTTGTTACTTAACCTGATATTTTTCCAACGCGTTTGTAATAGCAACGACATCACCTTTACATAGTTGGCAAATGCCAGCATTGAGTAGATGCCCTCTAACTCCATATTTGAGGAGATTATTGTTGAGTGCCTGTTTTGCTATGTCTTCATAAATCTCAATTGCTTTCTGATATCTAACACATATTTTGAACATAATAGTAAACTGGGTGTTTTGAGTAAATATGTCAGATGGTTGAAGTTGCTTACTGTTCGAGTTCTGCGGCATATTGTGCAATTTTCAGCCTGCATTGATTTGCAGAACTATTGACTTCTTCTCCTTGATAAAGATCAACTGCTTTATCATAGTAAACCATAGCTTTCTCTAGGTTTTGTTCTTGTTCATATAACTCAGCTATTTCCTGCACAAAATAAAGAATCAAAATTCCCTCAACTTAGGAAGTTTATAACTTTATATAGAACCATCGTCAAGGGCGGGGCACTGGTAAAAACTTGAGTCCATATAGCAGAGGACTCAAGTTCAAATCCACCTTTCACTGGTTTCCTGCCTTTAACCCCCTTAAAGGCAAGTAGGCCACTACTCAGCACAAGCTACGCTTTACCCGACCCATTGGTTATTGGTGGGGCCCAGTAAGTTTCTAGTAACAGGTCTTATGGTTAAAAAAGCATCACTCTATGGTGTATACCATGAGCCGTGTGCAATCAACAAGATAGCTGTGAACTAACTACACCAAACCTTCAAGATTTGATTTTTATGGTCTTAAAAGCACACAAACCTTTACATTATTTCAGCTAATCTTGCACTCGAAGCCAGAGATTCAGAATTGTACCTTGCAGTACCTTGCTGACATGCTGAGCCGCCCGATTTCCATAAATATATCCAATGCTTGCTCCAGGCGCGATATGCATTCTGCAAACATCCGACGGTACGAAGATAAACCTCCTTAAAATTAACAAAAGGGGCAAAATTCAATTGAAAAGAATTAGAGGTGGATACCTATAGTGTTTGTTTTCTTATAGCAATGACCTGCATCAGCAAAAGCATTAGCAGCTTCATGTTTGCTATCCAACTGCAACCAAAACACAATCATGTAAACAAGATTTTAGTTAATACACTACGCGTGTTTGCCATCGATAATCATCAATCACTTGCCTTCAAGAAACACTCAGCCAATTTGACATATACAGCCCCAGCTTGATCCCCTACAAAAAAGACCCAAATTAGACAAATAACGTCTCAAATTTGTCGAATATCATCACAAGATCGACAATAACATCGGACCATTACAATTGAATCCTACAAACCTCAATGAACATTGATAATTCACATAACATTATAACATATACATCAAAATAGATGCAATTGTTGATGAAATCGATTGGGATTTGATTGTTTTTCAGGGGAGATGATTGATGACTTACAAGACTTTCCAATTTTATAAAAATTGGCAGCTTTTTCATACAAATCGGCGGCATCTTCATGTTTGGAGCCAAAGAAAGCCCAACCTTTAAGCTTTTTCTCCGCTTGTTTCTCGTAATCTTGACCTTTGGCGATTTGATCAGACATTATCCTCTGTGATTTTCTGTTTTCCTCAAGAACAAGAAACAGGGGAGGGTGGTTGGGGATACAAATGCATGAAATGAGGATGAGGGTGTCATTCCTCCTTCTCTCTCCTCTTCTTTTTTTATTTTTGATTGTTAATTTTTCATTCAATTTTGTGGGAACAATATGATTAGAAGAAGGGAAACGTAAAAGGTGCGAACCGGCCCAGCTTTAAAACCAAGGAAAACCAAGGACTTAAGGCGTGCGTGTGTTTCAGTCTGGCCCGGGTTGTTTATTTGGTTTTTTCGTGTCAGCCCGTGAAATGTTTAGTCCTAAGGTAATCATGGTTAGAGACTGTACCAACTTAGGATGAAAACCAAATATAATAAAAAATTGAGGCTTTGACTTGTTTTGCGTGTTTCGGGGTCTGTTCGTCAGTTTTCTTATGTAGACCTAATAGATACAGTGAATATTGAGGTTTGTCACAAAATATTAGTATGTGTTATGATAGAGATTTGGTTAAATGTCTACTTGGTGTGACCATGTTGATGGTGCCATTACTTTCTACGATACTCGCTTTTTTGAGCTTCGAGCGGCTATTAGAGAAGCTCAGTAGCCTAAATATTGGTTATTAGTTGGTTGAAAGGCATTTTTCGTTTGTTTACATTCACCACTTTCTACCTAAGTAATAACATTAATACGGAAAATCCAATTGTATCCAATTAAATGAACACTTATGCGTAATGCAACATCCATATGATGTCAATTTTAATACTATATCGACCATTTGAGTTGTTTACTGTTGTTCCAAGTTGAATCTCGTTTGTTTAATCTCCAACATCTAGAAATAAAAAAGGTTATATGAGTCAAGAGTCAACCTCCTAAATCATTGTATTCAAATATATTTAGATCATTATTAAACAAATTAATATTGTAATCATATTTCAAACACTTAAATTTACGAAAAAGATATGAAGTACACTTATTTTAAGATTTGGTTAAAGGTCTAGTTGGGTGTGATCATGTTTGGTGAATCACATACCCAAAGCACTATGTTTGGTGCAACCATTACATTTTAAACCCCATACCGAATGAACATAGAATATGTATACCTTTTGAATGGAGTGGAGTTGTTGGACCATGGACTAATGGACTCACCTTTTATGTTTTCTTGTTTATTGTTATTATTTTTTTGATTCACTTAAACCGATAAGAATAAAAGAAAAAATTTGATTCATACAATGATTGATAAATTTTATTGGTGATTGATGATGTAAAATAGCTAATCGGAATGTGGTTTTTTATGTGATATAGATTGTTTATATCTAGATGTGATTTTGCAATGGCTTGTTCAAAATAATGTTTGAAAAAAACGAAGGTGATGATATCGTGCAAATTGAATTGTAACGTAGAGATCTAAAAAGAAACTTTCGGGGAAACAATTACAGAGGAGAAGGAGGTATGAGGAATTGGGATAGTGACACCCAAAAATAAATTGTCATACTAACGTATGGATAGATCATAGATATACAACTTTACATGTTGTTATTACAAACATGGGTTTGTGTGTTCTTGTGTAAACTTGCATTCGCTTCGTATTTTAATCTTTTTATAGAAATACCAACTTTATAAAAGTGTTATGAATAATTTTAAAAGCTAGTAACTTTTTTTTATGCGGGGGCTAAAAGAAAGTACGTAATCAAAATGGGCAAAATGATAAATAAATGGCATAGGATGCTTTTGATGTATATGCTAAGTTTAATGCTTTTGCCTTTTTATTTTCTTTTAATACAACCAACTAAAAAAATTTTGAATGATGGGTTTTTTCATTTAAATACCTTAACATTGATCTATGTCGTAATGCTTTTTAAATAAATGTTTTTATAATTGTTTTTTAGTAAAATATATTATTTCTTTATATGATTACCCACATCTAATAAACTTGGAAGATATTTGTATTAAAAGATTAAACTTTTAATATATGATCATTTGCTAAAAGGAAGCTATAAATTGTTACAAAATTGCTACCCTTTAAATAAAACTATAAAAGCTATTTTTTTATGTTTGATAGTTTTTTAATAACTATAAAGAGGCTGTCTTTTAATATTTTATAGTTTTTTAATAATTAAAAAATAAACTTTAAGTTTAAATGGTTAATAAAAATAACTATTAAGATACAATCTTTTAACTATTCAAACTCAAAGTTATTTTTTAATTATTAAAAAATTATAAATTATTAAAAAACTATAAACCATTAAAAAATAACCTCTTAATGGTTATTAAAAAACTACCAAATAGCTCATATACCGTCGTTAACGTTCACCACCCTCACAATCGAACTACAAATCTTATTATGCCCCATCGTCCAATCGCGCGCTTGACATCCCCGTGAGCAGTAGCTCATCACACCGCACACCGAACACCGTCGGAACTCATGCACCCTTGTCTCCGGCCGCCCACATCCACCGTAAGAACACACACGCAACCCCGGCTCCGGCATCCGATCACCAAACCAACCGGCGAGAAACCGGTTCGCCGGATGAGACACCGGAGGCTGTAGACTAAACCCAAAATCACTTATCAACTGAGAGCAAATGACGCCGGAGTTCACACCGGAAACTAACGCCAACGAACGGTTTGAACAAATTGCCGTCAGTTCTCTGGAGTTAGCTTCGATTAAAAACCTCTGGCCGCCGGAGATGTTTTTGGCGACGCCGTAACCGTCTTTAAGACAATGCCCTAGCTCCCGGAGAGCGTCGATGTGGCCGAGAAACGCCGCACGGGCGCAGAGTGTGACGCCGGCGGTAAGGTGTTTGACGTTCTTTCCGCCACCGCTGCCGTTGAACTGAATGATGGCGAGTGAGTACAGTGCCGGAGCGTGAGATCCAATCGCCGATTTCGCCATTAGAGCAGCTCCGATTCTCCGGTTTTGAAAACAGTAGAATTGAATCTGTACATCAAACGATAATCTATCAGATTTTCAATTAGTAATAAGGATGCTAATATGATGAAAACGTTAACTGACCATGCCTAACGTGTAAGAAGCTTCAACATTTCCGGCGTCGGAACACCGTTGAAGAAACCGGTGAGCATATTCCGACCAGTTATGAGCTTTCACGGCGAATGTTTCTGCTGACGCTTTTGATAACACAAGCGAATTAAGCCCCAAATTGTTGAATCTTTTGCATCTGTTTCACACAATCAAAAGTTTTATAAATTATAACTGAAGATATAAACAAAATCAAGATCCTACTACTTTCGAGTTCAGATTAATTACACTATTAAAGCAGCGATGAAATCAGCTGGAGAATCGGCGGTGAAGCTTAATCTTACAAGAATCAACAAGACGATATCATCCGGCAGAATATTAAAGAAATTATGGCGAGTAGATTGCAGTTTTACCCTTTTCCGGCTGTTAGTCGCCGGAGCTCCGACCACCGTGTACAAATTCCGGCGTGTTCTCATTTATTGGGTGTAATAAGGGGTTTGTATGAACACGAGGATGGTGGGCATTGAGAGTGACTCTCAGTGGGTTTATACGAGGGATGATGGGTATTTTACAATGATACTCTTGATTTAACTTGGGATATAAATGTGAATAACAACTAATTTTATGCTTAAATATAGCAATATATTGTAATTTAATTATGTCCGTTATATTTTCTTAATTGTCTCGTTTAATTTTGTCCAGTTAAATATATCTTCTTTATTAAAGCAAAATAATTTTTACTACTAGTTATTTTCTTATAATCATTTTGCTATATGTTATTATCATAACAAGTTAACCTTTATTGATAATATTAAATGTTAATTATATTATATATTCTTTCCAAATTATAAAACTAATTTTTTTATAAATAAATAATAAACATTTTCTTTTAAATTAAGAAATGTACTTTTTTTTAGAAACAAAAGCTTATGAAATGTTAAAAGTTTTTTTTAATACAAATAACGTTTTCCAAAAAATAACATTATTTAAAAAGAACTATAACAAAAAATTTTCAATTCAAAAGTTTTAAAAAAAATATTGTTATTTTTTATTATTTAAGTTAGTTAATTATACGTAATTTTATTGATTGTTAACTAATAATATAATATTTTTATTTAACCCGTGTGTACACGACTTTTTAAACTAATTGTAAAATATTCTAACAGAAATTTTTTTTTAACAAAAACATTAAAAACTTTAATATAAAAAAGTTGATGCTGATTACATTCAATGATTTAACCAACTAAAAAGTTAATGGTCAAACGACGTTGACTGAATCAATTGGCCCTTGTACGCCTTGTCTGCTTGTACGTACTAATTTTTTTTTATCAAGCATTCACATCTCATCCTCTGTATATTTACTAGGTTAGTATCGCGTGTATTACACGAGTTAATTAAATAAAATATTAAATAAATAGTAGTAAAAAGTTATTAATTATAAAATAATATTTTAAAATATGATATGATTGAAATTACGTATGAGTAATACTATAAGTAAAAAAAACAATGATATTATTTTATTTGAACTTTTGTTAAAAAAGTTCGTTCAAAATCAAAATATTTTAAAAAAATGTCATTTTCTAAAAATTTCTTATTGTAACTTTGTATTTTAATTTTTTATGGTTCATAAAAAATTTAATTTCTACAAGCATTGATTTTAAATATTTTGTATTTTTAAAAAAGTTTGATATTTTAAAAAATTACTTATGTTATATAAAAGATTGTTTATTTAAAAGTTATATTTATAAAAAAAACTCATTTTTAATTTATTAAAAATTATTTTAATCTTAAAATAATTAAATAATATAATTAATAGTTAATGTAAATATTTAATATGAGAGAGAAGCGGGAAAATTAGTCTTAAAACGTCTAAATTTATGACAAGTGGCAATTCAGAACCTTCTTTTATTATAATTGATAGATAAGTGTGTTTTTTATATTATAGAAAATGATTTTAAGTTGTTTTGAGTGCAGGATATAAAACATGTTACTGTTCATCTTTATATTTGATAAAACACTGTTCATCTTTATTAATTTTTTATTATATTTTTAAAATGGTTGTGAGTGGAGAATAAAAAAAAATAATGATAAAGATATTAAAAAAATATTATTTAATTAAAAATGAGAGAGAAAAAATAATAATTTTAATTGCAATTATAAAGATAGAGATGAATAATAGAATGTGAATGCTATAAGACATTTTTCAATAGTTGTTTCTCCTTAATTCTCAATAGATACAATCAAATTATACGAGAAATTTAATATGTTTTTAAATTAATAAAAATAAAAATAAAAAGTGTTTATCTTTTCGCTGAAAATGTACATCCCATGTCTTTAAAACATATTTTAATAAACTCATTGCACATTTAGTGGTAACTAATATTAAGATTTTGTGTAGCGATATTAAAAACCATTAAAAAGTTCTTGGTTCTGCCACTGTAGATAAGTTGTGGCTATTAGTTTTACAGACGCTTATGAATTTGAATGATTGTTTGGGTCGCTATTATAAATTTCAATTTTTAAATCTGGTGTGTTTGGAATAAATTATGTTCTATTTTTTGGATTATTATGTTTTTATCAACGCTTTTATTACCGGATCCGTTATGAAAGAAGTTGTTCTACTGGACGATTGAGTAGTTTTAAAAGCTAGATGATGTCATACATAGTTAAAAATTACCACTACATATAACTTATTCATAACATAATATGCAAAAAAATGTGAGATCAATTCAAATGGCCCAAAATACTTAACCATACCCTCAAATGAAAAAACAGATGTTAAAAAACTCATTAACCGGTCTATGACAATATGTCATCTTTCTAGAAATCTATAGGAGACTATAGTATGATACGACTCATGGGTTAACCCAGAGAGCAGAGGCAATAAGTGTGGTTCAAACTACTATATCTGTCTCACATCGCGTTAGCTCAACGCTATCTGGATTCCTGGTTTTCACCATGCATTGATCACCCCAAGATGTATATAAAATGGAGATAGAACCTGAGTCTACTTTAAAGAGCCCTCGTATAACATTGGTTTTGATAAGAAGAGCACTTGAGATCACGTGTCATGTTGGTTAAAAGTCAACACTACCCTCAAGAACTTAAAGCCACAACACGAGTAGCTTGCAACATGAACCACTAGTGTAAGATTATTTGATGCCACGTCAGCCAAATCAGATTCTACATGGGCCCACGTGGCAACCCAAACAGCCAATCACAGCATTCTGTCTTCTACCCCTAATCCTTATAGATAAGCCCATATGCCTTACATTAGCACCAACCATTTTCTTTAGTTCTTCCTCACAAACACTCATTCTTCATTATCAAATCAATGGCTTCAACTGCTTGTGCTTCTTATGCTATTGCAGCTGTTGCTTTCTCTTCCCCAAGGTAATTAACTACCTAATCTGCATTGCGGGTTGTACTCTGTGCATTATATAGTGTACTAATCACATCAACTTTATGGTGATTTTGTATTATAGTTCACAGAAAAGTGGATCTATTGTTGCATCAACAAAGGCTACTTTTCTTGGTGGGAAGAAACTCAAAGTTAGCAAGTTGGGTGCACCATCCGGTTCACGATCGTTTGCAACCGTGTGCGCTGCGGCTGACCCCGATAGACCCATTTGGTTCCCGGGCAGCACCCCACCGGAATGGCTCGATGGCAGGTTCGATCATTTCAATCATATTTTTTTTTAACGACAAAACTATACTACTTCTAAACTACATCATAAACTACTCTCTATCACATCTGAACCTGGGTTTATTCCAAAAAAACTTACCTCTTACCACTAGGCTAAATCTTTAATTATATAATACAAAAAAGAATTACACAAAATTCTTTAATTAATTGTGTTTGGATGTACTAAATCAGTCACATCTTTTTTTTTACTTGACTCACTGGGGGTACTTTAAGCATATAAAAGGGTACGTTTAGCATATGCCTTCTGTTTATAGGATCCTAACGTTTAGTTTGATAACTGACAGCCTACCTGGAGACTTCGGGTTCGATCCTCTTGGTCTAGGTAAGCATGATCATTGACCAATCATATATTATTAACGAATGTTACCAATAGCAGTCTAAAGATTTTACTGGGTATGTTTGTTTTTTTATCTGACATGATCGTGTCTTAGGATCTGATCCCGAGACTTTGAGATGGAACGTACAAGCAGAACTAGTACACTGCAGATGGGCAATGTTAGGTGCAGCCGGGATCTTCATCCCCGAATTCCTGACAAAAATCGGGATCCTAAACACGCCGTCATGGTACACTGCTGGTGAACAAGAATACTTCACCGACAAAACCACGCTCTTCATCGTCGAGCTTATCTTTATTGGCTGGGCTGAAGGAAGAAGATGGGCTGACATTATTAAACCAGGGTGCGTTAACACGGACCCCATCTTCCCCAACAACAAGCTAACTGGGACCGATGTTGGCTACCCGGGTGGGCTATGGTTTGACCCACTCGGGTGGGGGAGCGGTTCGCCTGCAAAGCTCAAGGAGCTGAGGACAAAAGAGATCAAAAATGGGAGGTTAGCCATGTTGGCTGTGATGGGTGCATGGTTCCAAGCCATCTACACTGGAACTGGACCCATTGACAACCTGTTTGCGCACCTTGCGGACCCGGGTCACGCCACCATTTTTGCTGTAAGTGGGACTTGTGAAACTGTAATAGGTTCTGAATCCTGATCATGTTGTTGTGTAAATGTGTTTGAATTTGCTAACTGTTTTTGTATGTGTTTTCAGGCATTCAAGGGCTAAAACAGCATTATAAAGGCTTTTGGCAAAGTGATGTTTGTGTATTATTAGAAACTCTTATCTTATGTTTACTGTAGATCAAAGTTAATGGAATGTACAAATACCTCTTAATTTCAACTCAAAATGGTGCCTATAGATATATTACATAAGCTTGTATGTCATTACAGTATTTCGCATATAATATCAACAGACCCATGTTAAATCTTGTAACGCTTTAAGCGTTAACTAAAATGCTTGTGATCTATCTGGTTTTTGTAATAGTTGACACGCGTTAGCGCATCCTGATCGGAATGTTACACTACATTCGCCAGGCAATCTGTTCAATATTTCATACATCAAAAAACATTTGATAATTGGTGTAAAATTTCATTATTCATAAAAATATCTTAATATAGTTAGATAAAGAAAATTACAAGTTACAAATACATTAATAAACTTAAGAGACTAGCATCAACCCTTTAAACGGGTAGTATGAAATGTAACGAAAGATTATAAATTTGGATGTGTAGGGCAAGTAAAGGGGGACAAAAAGAGCTACAATGACGATAAGTGACGCAATTCCCATTACCAAAACGGCTATGGAAAGCGAAAACGATTCAGTCACAACAAGATCCACACCAGCCAAGAATGCTAAAGACATCATTGCGAGTGATAAACCCAACAGCCCTTGTGCTTTCCTCAGAGCATTAAGAGAGAGATTAAGATCACCTAATTGTGCCCACATAAGCATTACTGTCACAATGATGGAGCTATACATCGCTATACTGTCACAAATAAGAAATATAAAGAACCTTGTCTTGTGCAGCATAGCAGCCATGCCTACATGTGGATCTGAGTTGTTATTGCCACCGGGCACTGTGAATCCAGCCGAAAAGGTTACGGTGGCGACGAGTGCTGACACCAACAGGAGAGTGTTAACTCTAGCCTTGCAGTAGTTTATATTGTAAGGTTCATATTTTGTAGCTTCTAATTTTTTCACAGTTTTTGGGTCTTTAATTAAAGCTCTTGGAGTGCCAGCAGACCTTAATGCCATCCATGTTAATCTCTACACAAAACCATAACTATGACTAAGATATATCTTTACTATATTATGTACATGAACAGTACTACGATGATTAACAACTTGGATAGACAGAGAGTGGTGAAATTTCTTTCAAATTGAAACTATTTGGGGTTCAATTAACAATGCATGATCTGTGTGAATTTTATGAACCAAAGATTATGAACAAGATGACCAAAATTCCACTTGAATTCAAACTTTGCATGGATTGGTAACTGCCGAACCTTCGGCAGTTATCATCTTCAAATTTGACTATTTTTACTCTCAAGTTTCACATGTGATTTTTTTTAGAAAAATCAATTTTTAATGCATTTTTGATAAATCAATATCTAACATATTATAATGCATTTGAGGACAATATCGTCTTTTAAATGAAAATTTAAAGAGTTCAAGGGGTCAAAAGATGTTTTTTTTGAGTTTGAATGTTTTAATTATCTTATACACATATATCAATTATATGATTAAAATTATATACTTTTAAACAAACTTCACTCATGATTTCTAATGACTATAACTTCTCATATTTTTAAACAATAATTACACCATAAAAATAAACATTTTATTATCTTCAATTTGAGTATGATATTATTATAGTGTTTTTTAATTTCATTTATTTTACATTTATGTTATCCATCGCATCGCATTCACACCCTGTAGTATATTTATATGGTTCTACGAGCTATAAGTAAAGAGTTAATAAACACATATATGTACCTTCTTAAATGGAGCCATTTCTTCCATATACTTTTCAGCCACCTCAAGGGCTGTCAATCCTTCCTTATTAACATGCTTTAGATCAACTCTATCATCCCATGTTAGCGCGCTTACGACCTTTGGGTGCCAATTGTTAGTTGCTAAATGCAAAGGTGTGCAACCATCTTTGTCTTTCTCGTTGAGGAGAAAGCTTGCCCATTTAGTCTTAAGTATGTATTGAATAATGTTATTCTTTCCATTATCAGCTGCAACATGTAGAATGTTTTGATGTTTTCTGCTTAGGAACTCTCTTGCATCGGGGTAGCGATCAAGTAATGCTTTGGTCACTTGAAGATGGCCATTTTTCGATGCAAGATGTATCGGACAAAAGCCGTCATCATCATGTCTAAACACATCCATACTTAACTTATCAAGCAAGTAGTTTAAGCCATCTAGAAAGCCTAGTGATGCTGCCAAGTGTAGCAGATGATTGTTGTTATCGGGTAATATTGTTGGTGGCAGCTTTTCTACTACCATTCTTAAAATCCCTGACATTAAAATCATAGGCATAAGTAAAATAAGCTAGCTTATATAAAATAGAGTTAATTACACGATCAGTCCCTCTGGTATGCTCATATTGCAGGATTGGTTCCAACTTTTGAGAAATTACATCATTGGTCCCAACAGGTTTACCAAACCATAACACGATTGGTCCTTTACGTTAACTTCTGTTAAATTTATATGTTAAATGAGTGTAAAATGACAAATATACCCCTTAATAATAATGATAATAATAATAATATAATATTAATATTTCAAAAATCCAACCCACCCCATCCCGTTCTCCTTCCATCACAGCCGGCACCCCACTGCCGGAGCACCTCCGCCGCTAGAGCACCTCCAATGTCGGCACACCACCACTACCGGCAACATCCGTCGCCACCCTCCTCCTCCATTGGAGACAACCATTGCCCCAAACCCCCACCCGTTGATTATCCTTCACACCCTCACAACCACTTTAAAAAATATTAAAAAAATCATAAGGGTTGAATAATGGATTTTAAATTTACAGATAAACAGTAATATTTTTTTTCTTTTGCACTCACAACCACTTAAAATCATACAATATAATATATGGATTACACTCACAAATTTTTAAAAAATGAAATGTAAATGCTCTTAATTTACATATGAATTGAATAAGACTTATAAACAACAAGTAAATATAAAATAAATAAAAGAAGGTACTTGGAAGGAGGCTAAGGACATCATTGTCATGAATATTAATATTGATCAACTTCTACGTGTTAAATAACTATATAATCGTATTACTGAAAGAAAATAAAATAATAAAAAAATAAACCAGGCTAAGAAGCTAATGAAAGTCCTCATCAAGACCCGCCCAATAACAAATTCAACACATCCACCACGTTCAACTTTAACAGCCTCAATTTTTCTAGAAAGAAAATTTTGTTATTACTCATGTGGAACTTTTGTAAGCGAATCTAAACGTAAATCTAGTGAAAACTGAGTTTAAATCTATAATGATTACGCAAATAAATCCGTGATAACAAAAATGAAATTTCAAAGTGACATTTGTTGAATTGGCTTTAACAAATAATTTAAATCATTAAATCCAATTGTCTTCTCATCTATGGTCTAAAAAAATGAACTAAACAATACATATATATATATATATATATATATATATATATATATATATATATATATATATATATCAAGAAAAGTTGCAGTATTACCTATATCTTCTCCGGCAATGGCAGCATGTAGAACGGATTTTGTTGTTTCAACATGTTCATCGACTCGAGTATGATCAGTACTAGCAACACTGCTACCGAGAGGGTTGACGATCATCCTCGAATTCCCTGTGGAACCACAGCAATGTAATCAGTTCAACATGATCACATGAAGCATGATATATTTACATATAATTTATTTAAGGAGTGTGTATAAGTATATACCAACTATCGTCCCCAATATTGCAGCCTGTAGAACAGATGCATTTGTATTAACATTTTCACTGGTACCATTTTGGGCACTACCACCACAAATGTTCAAAATTTTGTTCACGATCCCAGTGTTCCGCGATTTAACAGCAAGGTACAATGCTGATTTCTTTTTCTTATTAACTTTCAACACCACTTCCTTGAAGTCTATTGTTTTCCTCAACAAGAACTCGACAACTTCATCGCGATTATGCATAACAGCTTCATGCAAAGGCGTATTTCCATCTTCATTAGCCACGTGTAGATAGTTATTTTGAGGGTTATCCATGGTCAATAAAGATCTAACAACAAGAAGCTTGCCCCCTCTGGCTGCAACATGAAGAGGGGTGTCGCCGATGAAGTTTTTGCAGGTTAAAAGACGTGGGAATTGATTGGAAATATGTTGAGCGAGTTCGTGGTGTCCAAAGCCTGCGGCTATGTGCAGCAATGTGTCGTTCCTGTGGATTGTGCGAAACGAAAGGATGGTTGCTGGTGAGTTTTGTGTGGCTAATGTGTCGAAGTTTTCGCGATCGCCATTTTTGGCGGCTTTAAAAAGTTGAAAGTTTAAGTTGGTATGTTGAGTGTTCATGGTGGTAAGGGTATGGCTAGAGGCAGACTTTAGATAGTTGCGTTTTAGGGGAGATAAAGAAATCAAAGAAGTGTAATGTGTAAAGTCTGATATGAAGTTTCTTTATGTGCACGTATAATGTATATACAGGAAGCTTCTTTGAGTTTTTCATTCAAGTTGTCATATTACGCGTGGATCAGGCTGGTTCTTTTTTGTTTGGTAAAACTTATTTGTAATATGTCATCATATATTCTGTTTTGATGTGATACGAAATTCAATATGTGAATAAAAATTTAATAGCTAATTGAATAAGAAAGTTAAGTTAACAAACCAACTTGCCCACCATTGATCTTAACTCTTTAACCAAACTTGACCTTTACCATTTATTTAAGTATAATTAAGCTCATTGTCCTCCCACTTGACAAATTGGCTTACAAAAATGTGTTCATGGTTATTGGGGGCATTTTTATAAAAACGGATGAGGTTTCTATTGAGTCGAAGGAAAATGATCCTGAATTCTGTTTTGATGCTTACGTGGACGTTTTATAGTGACATGTAAAAAGTGATCGAGTTTGCTTGAGATGTGTTTAAATGTGTGGGTTCACAGTAAAAAACTAAGTGTGTCAGATGTGCTTACACATATCGGCACCCACCCTCGATTGCCTAGTGAGTCCAAGATACGACGAAACCAATGAAACTCAATAATATACAGAAGTGAGAACGTAAGGATGGTCCTTGTAGATCTAATGAACCTCGTTGACTTCATTCCTCAACAATGTGGATTTTATTTTTATAAAGGAACATTTATTGTACCAAAAAGAAATCATAATAAACAATCAAATGCTTTTTGAATAACATTTAAATTTAAAGCTGATAAAAAATACTTAAAAGGCCTTAAAACGAAGTATTATTCATTTATTCGTAACATTAGTAGCTTTTTGTGATATGCAAATTATAAAGTGGACACTTGATTTATCTCATGTTAACCAACATTACTACTTATTATGTGTTAGGAAATCTATATAACATTAACACAAAGCTTGTTAACATATTCCAATATCCAGTTAAGCTTTATTACTAATGTTTTTAAAATTGAATCGATCAAACCAGAAACCAGTCAATTACCAGTTGGATTGAAAGTTGAAACCGGTTTTAGAATCAGGTGGTTACCGGTCCGGTCAGTGATATGGGTGAACAGGAGCTTATTTCAAACTCTTTTATCTATTTTTTTAGCTTCAAATATTTTGTTATGATCAAATCAGTAATCCTGTGTACGTATTATATTTCATTAGATCTTTTCATTTTATTAAAACTATAAATTCACATAAAACATATGATATTTAAATTTTTTATTTTTATTATTTCTCTCATTACATGACACCCTTTAGTTTTTATATACAGATTCAACCGGTCCGACCTATGAAACAACAAGACGGCAAAATGACGATTTCACTACCCTATCCGATCTAAAAACATCTTTTGTTCACAAATTCCATACTAATTACTAAGGTACGCCATAACGCTGCCACTTTCTATGGTTGGCAAAAGCACCCCTTCAAGTTCTATTTCATATAATTTAAAAAACAGTCCCATAACATTCTTAAAAAAATCTGTGTTACCTAAAATTTTATTTCATCATCAAGAATCCCCAAACAAAATTTGCTTCAATATCTTCATCTGACGCACAAAACTTCAATCAAATTCTAAAATTTGATCAAATTAACACAAAAATGGGGTGTCCGACAGTATTCAGACCTGTAATTCTCACTCACCCATGGCGATCCTCCATCAATTTCACTTCAATTTCGTTCCCTTCGGTTTCCCCCAATTTACAGAATTCATCTACATGTGGTTGTCGAATTGCCACCAGAGTTCGAGATTTCGGTCTCCGAACACACGATCATCA
The DNA here is from genome assembly GCA_025506415.1 of Flaveria robusta. Classification (NCBI taxonomy): domain Eukaryota; kingdom Viridiplantae; phylum Streptophyta; class Magnoliopsida; order Asterales; family Asteraceae; genus Flaveria; species Flaveria robusta. Next base: position 5,099,950 of record CM046460.1, on the reverse strand, counting down.
TCATCATCATCTCAATTGCTATCGTCACGAAAACGCATCATCATCGTCTATGGAAAATGAACAGGAGCCTCCTCAAGAAGCTATCCTCAAGGTCATTTCAGGTCATTCGTTTTTGTACCGCAAAATATATATCTGTTTTAAGAGTTCTAACGATTGCTGAGTGTTTTTGGGGATTTTGATTGTTGCTTGTTGAAATTGTGGTTAGGGTTAGATAATTAGTGAGAAAATGAACCTGAGCTCTTTGTTTTGGAAGTGCCAGAGGATTTAATCATAGTAGGAGCTAGGGATTTTGATGATTTTTGTATACAATTTGTATCTTTTTTGAAGTAGAAAATTTATAAGTTTGATCATGAACATTAAACCTCAGTTGTTTTATTGAATATATTGAAGAAATTACTTGCTTTTATGTTTCTTATTCAAAGGATCCTATAAAATGTTCATCTTCATCACCATCATCATCATTGAGGGTTAACAGTTCATGAGTTTAAACAGAGTGTTTGCCTTATTGATGTTACAAAATTTGATAACGATTACTGAATTACATATCAAATATGATTCAGAGATATCGAAGGCCGAAGGGAGGATCGGACGAAGTACCACTATGGTTCTTGGAGGGACCATTACTAATGACTCAACCTATGATGCGCTCAGTCTAACTAAAATGGTAGTGATTATGTTTTGGCTCATTTTCAAATTGATATATATATTTAAGCTATACTCATTATTCAGATATTCGTACGCATGTATCACGAGCACGAAAAGTTTTTTTTGCTCATTACTTACGAATAAGCATATGAATTAGGAAAGCCTTCTAAGTTCTAATCGTCATTGGGATATTGTGCTTTTATAATGTGGTGATTTTGATATATTTTAAAGGTACTATTGTCATTTAGTTATATCAAATCATTTTTCTTTTTAAATTAGGCCAAAAAGGATAGATTTATGTTAATAACCTCCAAAGGTGAAACATATAATATGAAAATAGGCCAAAAAAGGATAGATTTATGTTAATAACCTCCAAAGGTGAAACATATAATATGAAAATTAAAGATAACTCATGTGACTACAAACACAAACACAAACCAGATCGTGCTTACATTCAACTGGTTGTAAATTATAACTTTTTTATCAAATGACTTTGTATGTTTTCATGACAGTTAAACATCTACCCTGCTTCACGAGGGTTTACAGCCATTGGATCAGGAGGTGATGATTTTGTGCAAGCTATGGTAGTTGCTGTTGAATCAGTAGTTCAACATCCAATCCCGCAAGTAAGTCTAACATCTTCTTTCTGTGATTACAAGGGTTGCAAAGTTCGTTGAAATACCTTTTATCGCCATGCTGCAACATTTATACGCCACATTTTCCATCAGACTCCTTACCACATACATCAAAGAAAGAGATGCTCAAATTTATATCATCAAAATAGCCATTGGTATATTTTTTAAAAAAAATTTATCAATTTGACCATGGCAAAATCTGTGCTAGACTCATGGACCGACCATTTTTGCCCAAACCTAAGCCACGTTGGCACAAAAGTGCTACCACTTTTGCGCCACTTCGTGCAAGTGTTGACACAATACTTGTTGTGATTCGTCTTCCTTGTCATTGAAGTATGTGTAACAGTCAAGTTAATTAAAAAAGTCCATGGCTAGTGAGTAAACACGTTTGGTCAAATGCTTATTCTCGTCCAAAATGAAAATAGATAAAAACAGGAAAATAGTCATTTTAAGTTAGTTTTGTGACATATTATCAATAACTTTTATCACGGCAGGGCCAGGTGAAGCAGAAATTATCATCTGGTGGCAAATACGTCTCTGTGAACATCGGACCTGTTCAAATTGTTTCTAGTAAACAGGTTGGTCCTCAATCTTGGTTTATAACTCTATATATTCGTTTGAATTCAATAAAATGGCTTACCGCTTATGATTGTGACCCGCATCATTTATATAGTAATGTATATAATCAAGCGGCGCGTATATAAAATTATAAATATGAAAGATTAATTGTCGAGAGAAATACTCTTTTCTTTTACAGGTTCAAGCTGTATACTATGCTATGAAGAGAGATGATCGAATGAGATATTTCCTGTAGTCTGTAAATTTATTATTTGGTAATCATGGCAAATCCCAAAATTTGTAACTAGTGACGAAAATTGTTAGCAACCAAGTGTTTTTACTGTTGCCCTTGTACTTTTGTTACAAAACGATCATCATAGGTTTTAAATGTTATAATATATAGTAGATTAGATTTATTTGTATAAACAGGGGGTAATAATTATTTACATCAATTATCTGAGAGGAGCTCGCATATAAACTTTACTATGTTGAATTCCTTGTAGTATACAATGAAAAAAAAGTCATAACCAATGTTTTTAGAATCGGATCGGATAGCGAACCATTCATCTTAATGGTCGACTGGTTGGACTGGTCGAATCGAATTTAAAAACTAGCTGTGGTAGAAGGTTCTTATCGTTTTAGGGTTAATCCCATTTTTAATCCCTCAAGATTAGGTAAAAAACCATCAAAATGCGTGTCTTGGCGTCGGTGGCTCCAGCTTGGCGTCAAGCCAGGCGTAAGAGGTGGCGTCGGTCAACAGGTTTCAGATTTACTGATGCCAGTGGCATCGGCGTGTCCAGAGTGACGTCGGTGACGCCACCACTGCTGTACTTTTGATTTCCACTTGAAACTTTTCGAGATCTTTTCGTTGACAGGTCGTGAATCCCGTAATTCTTTTTCTAGCTCAAGTTATGCTCGTTTTAAGTTGTCATGGTCGTGCAACATCTTTTCTACGTTTCCGCATATCCCGGTTTTCGATTTTCATCCTGTTTCTTCCTAATCTTTATATTATTCATGTTTATCCTACAAACATGTAAATATACCAAAAGTAACTCCAGTTTTCATAAATTAATATGTAAAACACAAAAATTAAAATCTTTAAACATGAAACTTTACCATCCGATCAATATATGCAATGTTTAGTGTAAAGATTCATTTACCTATACGTTACGTTAATTAGGAAACAAATACACTTTACCAATGCATTTGGTCTTATAGCACTAAACCAGTGAAATGAATTAAGAGGCTACATGACATAAGAGGCTACATGACACAATACTTTTGTTAGTCTTTTATTCCCCCTCAAAGCCACCCCTAACTCGATAAAAAACATTTGAACCTATTCTCGACCACTCATTGTTCACCAGATAGATTAGAAATGATATGCCACCACGGGTTTATGTAAATGATAAAATTTTAGTCGATCATAATGGCAAAATTTTATTGTTTTTAACATAATACTTGGAAACGATCCGGCTATTACAAACTTACAACATTAATCTGCAACATAATTCTAACATCAATGTGACAAGCTCATGAGGTTTTGTTCCATATTCCCTTCTTCTTCAACTTTTCTTATTTTTATATAGAGAAACTATAAATAGAATTTATTGAGGAAATAGGAAAGGACAAATATAATATCTTTATTATCTTATCATGTTACTCCCCTATCAATCTTGACGTGTCCACCTGCCATTTGAATTTTCACGATTTTTCGGTGATTTTGCCATCGACAATTGTCTTCCCCATTTATTTGGTATTTTTTTGGCTTTAAATAAGAAAAAAACATCTTTAAATTATATTTTCGATAACTCTTTATATATTAATTAAATATATTTAATATACGTATCACTAAAGAAAATTTAGAATGATAGAATATGGTGGAGAGAGTGCGAGTTTAAATTTTATGAAAAATAAAAATATAGATTTAAGAATACGATTAGAGTGGATTGAGCTACCGTTTAAAAGAAACACTTATTGCTCACTTAAGTATTAGAAATTAAGTGAGGTAGCATGCTAAATGAAAAATTAAAATTATTACAAATTTGATCTCAAAATTTAAGAAATTAGTTTCCAACTATTTGTTAAAATATAACAACAATGATAGTTAAAATGGATCAACCTCAACTTTTCCAAAAAAGTGGCTCATTAGTTATAGTTAGCAGTCCATTGAAATAAATCAGTCCAAAGCAGTCCGGATCAAGTGTTGGGCTCAAGGTCCATCAAAAGCCCAACTCAGAAATCATATTGTCTTTTTACTTTTTTTTTTTCTTCTCTTTTTCTTTCTTTTCTTTTTCATTTCTGAACTTCCACTTTCAATGACTCGGACCCACGAGGCCATAAATCCTTAGCAAATTCAGCATTGAACTGCCCAGGATGTTAATCTTTCTATTATTTTCTGAAAAATTATAATCAAAATTATACCTTAAGCATTTAGTGTTAGAGAGCTCGGTGTTGTCACCGGAGAAGGTTCATAAACACCAGCTTCTTTTGTTTAAATACAACTTAAACTATACCACCTATAATACGGGTTGGGGGAGTGTGAGAAAAACTGGTACGACACCGTGCAACACAGGAAAAATTTAAGGAGATTAAAAAAAAAAAATGATTTGACACTGACATGACAACACATGGAAACCTGGGACGACTCCTACCTTTCTTATTATCGGTCTCCTAATGTTAATAATTAGTTAGTTAAAAAGCTTTCTAACACCATAAGGTAGTTAACGAAGGTTAAAGTAGTTATTTTAGATCTACCGTTATCAAGTTAATAAACAAAATTTCTGTCAGATCCTTCCTCCATCCATGTTCTATTGACTAATCACCATAGATTTCATATTCTCCATTTCTTGAATTATACAATCAATCTCCGGTTCATCACAAACGAAGAAGAAGAAGAAGAAAAATCGAATTGCAGATCGCAATCGCTAGATCAAAATCAAAATTCAAATTAATCCACAAAGAAACACCTGATTAAATAACAAGAATCACCAATCAGACTATAAAAAAAACCATGAATCCAATTCCAATATTGGAAGGACAAAGATTTAAAGAAGGATGAAAAACAGATTATGCAATTCAAATACCATCAAAAGTGAAATCGGAATCAATTGACCTATGAAGGACAAATGATTGATAATTCTAAATCGCTAATAGCAATCTTGGATTTATTTTCATAAACCCCAAGGATCGAGGATTAAATCAAATCCAGAAGAGGCGAACATCCAATGAAAATTCGCAAATTGCAAGTTAAGCCAAACAAATTGGGTGAAAAATCAAGATTATTTTTAGGTAAAAGTCAACGACATTGTCAACCAAATAAATACAATAGTAAACAAGAAAGATAAGGAGACCACATGAAGAAATTAGAAAAATTGATATTCACGGAGTAGGAATAAGCAAGCAACAAAATGAACAAACGGGTGGAACAGACAAGACGAGGAAGAAATGACAAAAAAATTATGGTCGTGTGATGCGTTCAAAGCAAAGAAGTAAAATATGTGAAATGATCTAGTGAAGACAATCTATGATAGATGTAATGATGTACTCAATCTAATAAAGTGAAGAAAAACCATGTGATATGATCAAAGTATGCAGATTAAGACGTGTGATACGATCAAACCGTTAAGAGATTAATTTAAGAAAATCCATGTTACCTGGATCATAAAGAAAAGAAAACAAAACATCTGAGAAAGCAAAGTTGTGTGAAACAACAATCAAATAAGAAAAAAAATGATATACCAGGGATCAAAATCAAGAAGCAATTAATAATTGATGACGAAAGCCTGATCATGAATCATAAGAAAAAATGTTATCAAAACAGGTCAATTAAGTCAAAATAAAGTGGCTAATTCAAATATGAAAATCAAGCAAAGAATATGAGATTGCACCATCATGGATGAACAAAAAGAACACTGCACACATTAACCAAAGATCATCAATAAAATTTTGATTAGTGGAGAGAGTGTTGGAATATGATAATCAAGACTTATACAGTTAGTATTATTATTATAATTATTATTATCTATGTCCTAACTTTTAGTTTTTTAGTTATGAAGTTAGCTACTTTAACGCCATTAAGTGGTCAATGACAGTTAAAACTAGTTACATTAGATTTATCGTTAGCTAGTTAAAATTTTTAAAGTATAGATAGAACACCAATGTAAACCAACAATAATGTCTGTATGATTTGTACAAACAAAATTCTGTCAAGATTATTCCTCCATCCATGTTCTATTATATATTCCATATTCTCTCCATTTCTTAAATTATACTCCTTTTTTCTTTTCTGTGAAACTTTATTAAGCATACTAAAGAAAATGGTTGACACATGTCATGTTTTGATTGGACACATGGGTTCATATTATCAAGCAGGATAGGAATCACCAGATCCAAATATCCAATCCTCACCGCAGATAAAAGAGTAATAATTCAAAGTGTTGTTGTTTATAGCACAACTATGACATGCATATTCATATTAAACCATAAAGAATGTGTATAAAAATACAACAAATCATTGCAGATTAAGAGTTATGACTAAAAGCAAGAAAGAACATAGGACATAAGTCCATAATAACAGCAGCAGCACCTGCATGTTTAAGCTTTTACACACAATTCATCTTGGACACCACCCATATGCTTCCTCAAGTAAAGAATGCACACCCATAAGAACCAACCTTCATATAAAAATAAAAAATATAATCTAAAACTTAAAAAGATCAACTATTGTATGAGTTTATGTAAATAATCCTTAACATCCTAAGATCCTCCATGCAGTAATACTTCAAGGAGCTCAAGTCTCATTCCATTTACCTTCTGCACCCCCTGCTTAGAATCAACATTCTTGGTGCTCCTCAGCTGTTTTATGCGCGCTTCAACAATCGAGCTCACTTGTCACAGCAGTTTCCAGGCTGCAACATCAAGATATAAAACATTAATTCTTCTGAATTTGAAAATGATAAACATGTTTTAAGTTCTTCTTGTAAAACTTTCTTGGAAAGAAAAAAAAAAGAACTTTCTATCTTGAACATGGTTCTTGTTATAAATAAAGTTTTACTGGTTTGACATTTTGTAGTCAAACACAAACCAATAATGATATGGTCCCATCACGTTTGAAGATATTGACAACTTAAAGAGTACTAAGAATGCATATATGGCATGCATATCTTGAAAATAAACATACTATCTCGTAAATTGTAATTTTTTTTGTTTATAAACGTGATTCAGTGTAATTGTTCTAAGATACTGGAAACAGACAAATAAAAAAATTAGCTTCAGAATCAAAAGAATCCAAAACAATCTCTCACTTCTAGTGGAATAGAAGGACGTTCGTTTTAGAACCAATAATAAATGAAGGACTGGACGTTCAAAAATAGCAAAAATAAAAAATAAGTGGAGGAATAGGAGAACGGGCGTAATGCATTTATACATATTGCCTTCAATGTGATATACCAGACCGTTAACTAACTACTTCTATTATGAAACTATGAGAACCACAATAAACATTCATATATATTGCTTTGAATGCAATAGAGATCATTAGGTAACTACTTCTATTATCTTCTATGCCCTACATACAAATTTTTTATGTAGTTCCCGCGGTTCTTGATATAGGTTCTGAAACAAATATGTACGCAAAATCCACAAGAAAAATGGAAAGAATATTGGCAATAAAAACACACTAAGATACACATACTCATATTTCATATCAATTTGTCAAAACAAGAAACATCAAAAAGATCAAAAATCAAGAAAATAATCATACATCATCAAAAGAATTACAAATTATATCAATTTAAACTAAGCATATCTGTTAAAGTTCCAAACCTTCTTAAAAATCTTACCCAATTCATTGCTACAAGTCTAGAAAAATCCATCAAATCTAAAATCTTATTCCACTAAACTTTTGATGATCTTATCTTATTATCTTCCATAAACTAAAGAGTTTGATGTTATAATACAAACAACAATGAAATCATACCAGTAACACTCTTTCCAGGTGAAGATGGAGCCAGAGTATGGTAGAAAATCGCCCGACCGATCATCGACAAACTCGAAACAATCCCAGCGACATAAAACAACATAACCAACCCAAGAACCCACGGCATCAACAAAAACCCAATGATGAAAGTGATCGAACCACATAGCATCAGAGCCAACGAGATCCCCAACAACATCGACGCGAATCCCGACGGCGTTATCTGCGACAGAGGCGACGGCGGCCGCTGCTGCCGCGGCGGCGGCGGAGAAACCTCGTCGGAGAACTGAATCGGCATCGGAGGGTATCGGATTAAGTTGAGAATCATCGCAGATAACTCGTAGATTACCCTAGATTGTTGATCGTGCTGATGTTGTCTCGTCATCATCTTGTGTAGAATTTATATCCAAATATCCCAAATCAATGAGCGATAACACTCGATTTGATCGAATTATTGGTGCGAATTGAGGCAATTGGGTGGAATTGATTAGGGTAAGGTGAAATTGAATTTGATAGGATACTTTTGAGTGAATTTTGATGTTTGTTTTCAATTTTGTTGAATTGAATTCATCTGAAAGCAGTGGTGATTGCTTGAGGTCTGTGATTCGATTGGAGATTAGAAAAAATATATATGGAAGATTTAAACAGATGAAGTTACGATTTGGTAGGAAAATTTTGGGGGAATTTATGACGGGGTTATCTTCGAAGGGATGATGATGTTAAATAATAAATATAGAATTGGAACAAGATAACGTAGAATAATATTATGGAGTATGCTACAAGTTTAATCCCTATAATATTCGTCAAATTTCATTTTAAAGTCGGGGTATCAGGGAGTAGTCTCTCTGTTTAATGGATTATAAATTTAAAAGTATTATTTATTTTTATCTTATTATTGTAGACTATAATGTTATGAGTGAAGTTTTTACCGAATATATTGTAGTGTTATGGTTTGTAACCACATGTAGATGTGGTGTTGAATGGTTTGATTTATAATCTTACCATTTAACCTGATATATTTTTTTAAAGCTTAGTAAAAGATTAATATAATAGTGAACTGATATCTCACTTGTATGTATAATTGTTCTAGTAGGTTTAGTATATTTGAATTAGTTTGGATGACTTGTCTAACTTTTAAAAAGTGTTTTAGTTTTATTAGTTTTACTATTTATAGTAAGTATATTTGTTGGGTGTCGAATCCATCAAATAAAATATATAAATGTGAACTTACCGTCACACACACTAAGAATAGTATGAGCGGAATTAGGATTCGTGTCCTAAGGGATACGTGTCAATTATTTTATACCAAAAACGTTTAAGCACAGTTAACTTTGATTGCTTACGGGTTAAGGAAGATGGGGGTTTTAATTAAAAACTAAAACTGAAAGTAAATTGCAAAAAGTAGAAAAATTCCAATAGGCCGGCACGGCCGTGTTAGTACTGTACGCGGCCGTGTTAAGGTTCTGCCGGAAAAACGAAAATTGATATTTTTTTGTATTTTTCTATTCTGAAAAGGAATTAATAAAAACTCTAATTAAATTGTAAAATAAATTAATATATGAAAGCTAATTCCAACACTAAGGTAATTTCTCGATTCGATTTGGCTTACGATCATTAACGATATGGTGCAATGACTATTTTTAATTAATGATTTGTATCGGTACTAGACATCACGCCGTTCGGATGTCCACTCTATCTAATGTCTAATCAAGCGCAGTTCGTTGATTAGAGCCAACCCGCTACTCTAAGCTCACGCCGTTCGGATCTTAGCGTGCGGGTTGCAACGATAGAAGTATCAATTATAATTAAACACACACGTCGTTCGGTATGCTTAACTAGATTGTGTGATTCTATAACGAGAATAAATTCATAGACAAACTCAAACCGTTAATTATTCCTTATATAAAAAATCAAAACTTTATTACAATTTTAAAATTTGAAGAACTTTATTAGAAAAATTAATAAGTTGATCAGGTTTATTAACAATCTAATATATACCGGAGTAGATCCGGGTTTAAGATCAAGAATCAAACAAACAAACCATTAAAATAAATAGATCTCCTAAACGGTTCACATAAGTTCAAAACAAATCAAAGAAATTAAACCTTAATGTTGAAATAAAAAATTGTTCTAGCTGGACATATCGGCTAGATCAATCAAAGCTTATAAAGAAACAATAAAAAAAACACTAATGAAAATAAAAACTCAAATTGGCAATTACTCAACTTCAATTCTTCTTCCTCTTGCTTCCTGATTTTCGTACGTGTGTCTTCTCCCCCAATAGAAAGATTCTCCCTTTTTTATATTCAATAGCTTAATTCTTGAGATCCTATTTTTTTGGTGTTTAAATTTCATCTTTTAATTAAAACATTATAATGATAAACATCTCTTAAATCAAAATTCCTAAAAAATAAAAAAATCCTTGCACTCTTTTAAATTCAAGATTTCTTTAATATATTTTTCAAAGTTTTCATAAGCTTTTATCTTCTCTCCCAATAAACCTATAAAAACAACCAAAACACACCAAAGTCGATTATATCCCAAAAAAACTACAATTATATAAAATAAACAAAAAATACATGCAATAAATGCAAAATAAATGCCAAAATATATTCTAAAATTATGATAATTAACGTCTAAAAATATAACTAATAATAGTAAGTATAGTTAAAATAATTCAAATTTAAATAAATCGGTGAAAACTTCCATGTCAAATAGGATCGATGGACTCAATTTCTGATTAACAATCAAACAGTGTCCACTATATCATTTTAATCTCATCGTTTCCTTTTCATTTTTAGTTTTATACTAATAATGTGAATAGACATATTTTGTAAAGAACTGGTAGAAAAGAATTCGTTTCAAAAACCAAAACAACACAAGTTCACATGGATATTTGACATTTCATGTTAAGGCACAAGAACACTTAATTCACATGCATAACAATCGACATTTTAATGCATGATTTTTAACCCAAGTAATTAAGGTTGGTTACCTCAAAAATTTATTAAAATATCGGGAGTCTTGGGTTCAATTAGACACTTGAAACAAAAATAACAATAATAATAAAATAAAATATTTAAAGGGTTTCAGATTGGATCAGAGAGTTTACTCACCTAAAATATGTCACTGTTTTCTTCTAAGGGTGGTTTTAAGTTCAGGACTGATAAGAACGAACTGATGTACTAGCTCTTATTCCAGGATGTGACAGCATAGGGCCCCAAGGTTTCGTACCCGAGTAATAAAAATGATCGAACAAGCTAGTAATCCGTCAATGATCTAATTAACTATTAAAGAAACAATCGACACTTTAGGCAATTTAGAATAACAGAGAAAAAACATTCTTATTTGAATCAAAGCACTTGCGTAAATTAACGTGCCAAAAATGTAACTTTATGATTAGTACAAGGAGTAAGTTGATTGTTTAGAAAGACGAAACGGATTGGATAAGAAACGGAGCGTGGATGAACGCGCCAGACATGTTGGAGCAGAGTCGGCGATGACGTAAAACCTTATCTAACTTGATTTCACTCTGTAGATTATACGGTTACGATCGTCGCATTAGGGTAGATGACGTGGCCCAACGACTCTACTTTTTATGTTCTCATTTTTCATTTAAATTATTTGTAAAAGTCAAAAGGATATATTTTTTCCTTCACATGCTGGTTCATGGGAAGAGTTTGAGGAGCTGTCCAAAAAACACTATATGAACAATGGTTATTGAGAAAGTATTGAAATATATAAGTTTCTAGGAGTATTAAAATTTCATGTACAAATTGGTGTCTAAGAGTCTGCATAAATCGTTTGAATGTATTGAATTGAACTAAAACCCAACCGGTATGGTTATGTGAAAAATTTGCTCGGTTTATTTCTAGTTATAATCAGTGGCGTAGCTAGAACCATACCTTAGGGGGTGGGGGTGAAAATAAACTATTTTAGGGGAGGGGGGGGGGGGGGCGAACTCTATATTTAAAAAAATTTCCACAAACCGACTGAAAATTTACATTACCGAGGCAAAAATTAACACTACTGACGAAAAAAAGAGGGGGCCCCTTCCGGCCCCATAAAAGCTTCGCCTATGGTTATACTGTTATAGTAGAGCTAAAATCCGGATTTATTAAATTATTTAATAAAACGACACCTTTTAAAAAATTTGGACTTAGAATTACCAACCAATATTTTTAAGAATATATAATAATCTGATTTAAAATATAACGGTTAAAGTGAAAGTAATAAAATGTAAAATAAGTATTATATGAGCTGTTTCAGATTGATATAGTATAATTTTGAATCGTTACGTTGGCTTATTTGTATCCATAACAACCAAAGTTAGTTAGGCACTCGACTTTCAAAACTTAATTGATTTAAAAAGTGTAGAGTCAACCATCATTGTTTGAATAATTATGATGTATGAGTTTGATGCTCACACGTTTCATATGTCCCCTACCTAATTGATAATTAAGTCAACAATTATTTTAAAATGACTCAAGCATACTTAAAAATGAAAATGATTCAAACATATAATTATTGTATTTTTTTTTTTTTTTTTTTTTTTTTATACATTCATAAGGACAATTACATAGAATTGAAAACTTAAACTTAAACCCGTTTGATGCGCACACTGCCACACGCTATCTCATGCAAACACTATACAAATATTTCACCATTATTAAAGAGAAAATCATAATTTTAAAAAAGTTTTGTAATTAAGCTACAATTGCATTTGAAATATATAGTGAAACTGTTGCTTGAACTGACAGAATATAAAACTACAATTTTCAGAAATATACATATAGATCTGTCAACATTAATTTGTTTGTACCAAATCACTTACAATAAAGATTAAACACACCTTGAGTCTTTTTATATATGCCAACGGTCTAATCAATGTTGTTATATTACTCTTTAACATGGCAACCATCCTTGCATGTAATTATTCATGCTTGGCCCTGCTTCTGATGCTGTTAGTGGATCCATTTGGTACCTATAGTTTGATGAAAAATATTAGAAACGTCAATTTCGACGCATTTACTTTTCAGCTGAACAAATTGGGTTGTGTTTATCGGGTCAAATAAACATAATCAGCTAAAATAGGGACAAATCAAAGGACATGAAATCTAGATAGTCGAAGGCGCCTTACTCAAGGTGCAGAGCACAATGTAAACAAGTCATTACTGGTTGTTTTAGTCATGTTTTTTCCTGGCTAAAGCTAGTTTAGACTCTTTTTTGGTTTGTTACTATTTCAGACTAGTTAAGGTCTGTTCAAAGAAGGCTTTTTACAGATTCAAGCCTGTTTTCTTTTTTTTTTTTTTTTTTTTCTTTCAACTATTTTGCACCTTAACAAGGTGATTTTCTTGCACCTCACCTTGCTCGGGTGAGTGACTTTGGAGCCTTTAACTACACAGCTTGAAACGAATTTTGTCAAAAATCTATTAAAATGATTACAACCTTTCAAATCGTCTAATTCGAGCTATCACACTAGCCAATCAAGACAGCCCAACCCGGCCCCCTTTCAACCTACAAACATGACGAAGTTTGACCCGAATATGTTTTGACCCGTTCACAACCCTCCTGTCCATCTGGCTACATACTTATATTTATATTTCAAGCAATATTCATTTGAGACCAGTTCATTTAGTCAAAGTAGTTTTGTTGGGCTTACCCGATGTGTAACGTGGGCCCACAGTCGAGCGGATGAAAGAAAGCTTCTTCGGTTTGTTGTGGAGGTGCAGGTTGTCTGTCATAGCAGACTTGTTGCTCGGAGTGTGGAAACCAATGGAGTGAGTTTATTTGATTTCCTTCTATCAACTGCAATACAATTGTACCAATTATGCTTAACATGATTTCCTATGGTTTTTATTTTTGTGGGCCCTAGTTAAAAGTGTTAAGGGCCCGCAAAGAAAAGGAAATGGGCCCAGCAGTTGTAACCCAAAAATGAAATGAAGTCACATTAATATACCCTTTGCTTCAGTGTTGTGTTTGCTTCATTAAGTGCATGCTCCTGTAGAAGATATAAGGAACTATAAGAAGTAGAAGAAGAAACGATATAAATTGGATATTTTAGATATAATGTTGTACTCTTACCTTTTTTTGAAGATCTGTGAGTGTGTCCAGCATCAGTTGCGTCTATACCGTATATGTAAGGAAAAATTATTAGCCTTTTTAAAAAAGATATGATTTCATTGATGAAGAATATATAACAAAAAGTGTGATTAGTACCCGAGCTGATCTGATATGCTTCAGAGATGTGTCGATCTGTCTCTCTAGTGACTCGAGCTCCTTGCAGTTTAGAGGGCCAAGATCCTCACCCAAGAGATTTCTAGTGTTTATATAACACCCAAATAAGGTATCAATCATTGAATAGTAAGAAGTGATAGTTTTGGTCCTTTTAAATTTGATTTGGGTTAAGCTTTGTCTTTTACGAGTTCACCATACAAAACGAAAAAAAAAAAAAAAAAATCGTTGCAAAAGGGTTACGTTGAATTTCACATCAGAAAGTGTGTTTCAAATGTACATACACAACCTCCTACTCTCCTAGCTTAGCATAAAAAGTTTTGACATCATTTTACATATAGTTTAATTTTCATAATCATATTTGATTTGAGTGTTATATAAAAGTGTTTTCTGGTCAACAACCGGTTATGTCAAGGCCATAGCAGAGGGTCAGCGTAGGCTCATGGGTGAATTTTTTTTTCAAAATGGTTTTTTTTTTTTTTTTTTTTTTTTTTTTTTTTTTTTTTTTTTTGTAAAAGCGATAGTTTTTTGGGTTGATTTGACAGTTTGTTTGAAAAATGGGTATTCCGCCTTTCAGATTTAGGGAATCTCCCAAATCATAATTGAATCTGTAAATTGGATTTACGGAAACTTATTCCCGTTTGTAAACCGTTTGACCACGTTAGTTACCACTAATTCCTCATTTGTGATTTAGGGAATCCACTTTTTTTATTTTTTTTATTTTTTTTCTAATTTAATTATTTTGTCACTTACGGATTTGAATGACATTTCATATTTTGGAAACCAATATTAATATACAAATTACAAAGTTTTATATTACAATAAAGTTACAAATTAACAATAACTATTATTAAGCCCCCTGCGTTGCAGCGGGAGGCGTACAACTATATCAACTAGTACCAATGGCACACCACCGCCAGTGACCACCAACACTTTAAAACCTCGTATGAAAAAACGAAAAAGATAAAACCGAAAAAGAGTAGAAGTAAAAGCGTTGAACCACACAGGCGAAAAGTAAAACTCAAAAAACAACAAGCAAGTCGGTGTAGGACCAGCGCGTTGCAACGGGGCCGTTAAACAGGGTAAAATAAACGTGAAAATGTTGAATCACATACGCACGTTGTGGCTTGTTAACTCGCTAATTTTGTATAATATGAAAATTATTGGTGACTAAAGTTAAAAATAAAAAATGTTGGGGCTAAACTATAAAAAAAGTATTGGGCCAAGATATAAATATTAAAAATTAAAAACAAAAAAATATTGGGACTAAAGTTTTTTGTTTTTAGTCTTTAATATTTATATATTGGCATAGTACTTTATATTTTCTACAGTTTAGCCTAACATTTTTACTTTCAACTTTAGTTATCAATATTTCCCATATTACAAAATTTACAAGTTAACAAGCCACAACGTGCTATATGATTCAACATTTTTACGTTTATTTTACTCCGTTTAACGGCTTTGTCACAACGTGCTGGTCCTACATCAACTTGCTTATTGTTTTATACGTTTTACGTTTCGTCTACAGGATTCAACGTTTTCACGTCTATTTTTTTTTGTTTTATCTTTTTTTGTTTTTTCATACGAGGATTTATGGTATTGGTGGTCACTGGCGGTGGTGTGTCATTGGTACTACTTTGCATAGTTTTACGCCTCCCGTTGCAACGCAGCTCGGCTTAATAGTAGTTATTTTTAATTTGTAACTTTATTGTAATATAGAACTTTGTGATTAGTATATTAATATATTAATAATGGTGTCCAAAATACGGAATGTAATTCAAATCCGTAAGTGCCAAAATAATTAAATTAGATAACAAAAAAGAAAAAATTAAAAACATGGATTCCGTAAATCACAAATGAGGAATTAGTGGTAACTAACGTGGTCAAACGGTTTACAAACGGTCAACAAACGGGAACAAATTTCCGTAAATCCAATTTACGGATTCAATTAAGATTTGGGAGATTCCGTAAATCTGAGAGACGGAATACCCATTTTTAAAACAAACTTTCAAATCAACCCAAAAACCATCACCTTTAAGAAAAAAAAAAACCCATTTTGAAAAAAAATTCCTCATGGGTGGGGTGTAGCCTACGCAGGCCTCAGCTTTCCCCTTAGTTTTCACTTGTTTTGCGCAGGTGTTGGGGTGCATAATATACAAACTAACTTTGTTATGCATGCTTTCAGGTCAAAGGTCAACATATGATCAAGATTAGGTGGGAATGGATTGGACAAAGTTTGGAAGACCGAAGATCATTGTTTGGATACTCTTGCGGAGTCAATAAATAAGATCATTTGGGGGCATGTGCTATATAAGTTTAACTACATTTCGCTAATGGAAGTTTTAAGTAAACGTTTTGTATAAAGATAATATCTTTGGTTGTAATTGGGACCTAAATCTTGTTATTTTGGATCAGTTTATGTAAATCGGAAACTCCGGTGATTTAAGTTGGTATAAGACCATAACATATATCACCCATTTTGACATGTTTCGCAACATAGTTTCAGTTTTTGTTACCTTTGGGATCGTTGTAGTGCTTCATACTTTGCCTTGAGTTTCATATACTCCTGCTGACTACTTAGCTCCTAGTTCAAACACGAAAAATGAAATCATAATAAGTTTCCATATAAAAAGATAATAAAAGTTTACGGGAACATAAATAACTATGTTAATTAAGAATGCATGTTTCGTATACTACTAACAAACTCAACTAGTCATGTGGTCAATAGTTGTTCGATCTAAGTGGGTTTTTAAGACGAAGTATCCAACAACCGAGTCAACCCTTGTTATTGTTGAAAAAAATTGGTTGTTATAAATTAGAGATAATATTATTTGTTATAAATTAGAGATAATCTTGTATGTTTGTTATTTTATGCTTTCATCATCATTTTTATTGTTGAAAAAGATTGAGGTTTCTGATTAAGCTAAGCACTAAAATCTAGAAATAAGACATATGTATCTTTTGCATTGTCCTTCGTTGATTTCTTTAATTAGTAGCATAAGAAGTCTTATCGCAGCCACATAATCTACTCTAAATTCACTATTCTTTTAAGAAGTAGTGTAATCATTAGAAAAGATGATGCACATTAACCCACGGGTAACTCTATGTTGTGTAATCAGGTATATATTTAAGGCAGTTACAAATGGGCTATTGATAGTAATGAAAAACGCTCTTAGGTAGACGCTACATAAGTAGTTGTTACACTCACATTCACTGAGGGGTGTAGTGGTGTTTAAGTGAATATGAATTGTAAATTTAACTTAAAACACATCATAAAGGGTGTTGTGTTTCGGTGGTTAAAATAAAATAAATCAAAAACCAAAAACCTTGTATCACGTCCCATCACAACCCTTATCACACCACGGCGTCAACAGATGCAATGTTTATTTGTGATAGGAGCTAATGTGACACTCTATCAAGTCCTACCTAAGGGAGATAAGAGAGACATGAGATAAATGGGGAGTAATTAACTCACTTCACTCATTCATTGTTCACATACGTTGACCTATGTATAGGCTTACAAGGAAAAAATACCCACTACTACCACTCACTAATGACTTAAAACTAACCCACTAACAATTAAACACAAGCTGAAAAGAAATAACAATAAGTCTAAACAAATAACATGAAGGAGACCCACGTTCACGGTGGTCTTGCATGGCAACGTGGGAGTGGAACAAAGGATAAAACACGTGTCACTCTATAGAACCACGAAATTATGAAATTGAACACTTATATATACAATAATCTAATTAAGTTACCAAATCAGCAAAATTTGATCATATTGCATTAATTTGAGCCTTCTTGTTAAACTATAATATTTGATTTATTGAGTAATTAATCATATGCTTAACATTTTGCTTCTTAATTTTAATCTTAAGTTTAGTTTCACTAAGAAAACGATAGAAACACAGCAATTTTTGACGGCTTGTGGCTGCATCTCTTTTCTTCATGTTCTTCAAGTGTTCCATCTTTTGAAAATTAAAATTTTCTCAAACACTTAAAGTTACAATTGCTTTTAATAACTTGACCCTCAATAAAAGCTGCTTTTGTTATAACTTTACTATCCTCATGGTTATTCTGAAAGTATGTGACTACACAAATCAAGCTTAGAAAGTTAGAAGCGTTGGTGTCCCCGGCCCCAAGAAACTTTCAGTTGACTAATTGACTAAGTCAACAATTCTAGAAGCAAACTTCCAAAGTTATTATGCCACGGAACAATGATCTAGCTATAACACATATGGATCATATCAAGTTAAATTTGATGAAATGCAAAGACATAAAAATGATAAATATAAAGATTATAATCATATATTTATCTCCTTAAAGGCTTAAACACTCCAATCCTATCTATAGCTAGATGTGTGTGGACTATACTTGGTACGTTTGTTTGTTATTTATCTCGTGAAACAGGATGGGTATTTAAGTATTGTTCTTTGAAAAGTAGCTTAAGTTTTGTGTTCAATAGGGGATGGAATCAGTTTGTAAAAGATAAGAATTCGATGCCAATAGACAGGATAACTTTTGATTATCATGAGAATCTTGAAAAGCCGAATGTGGGTTTCTGACTTTCTGGGTGATTGACACGTGTAGTACAAGCCATATTACAGCAAGTTTGAGACTTGGTGTGGAAGGAGAAGAAAAGGTTTTAAGGATCACAAAGTTAATCAAAGAAGCCATGTAAAAACCACATGATTTGAGTGTCCACAAAACTGAATGACAAGTTCAATGCTTTTCAGAGAATATATCTTCTTTTATTTACTGCGGCAAAATTTTGCATTAAATAGAGGTGTGTATGTATATGTATATATATATATATATATATATATATATATATATATATATATATATGTATATATCAATCTATGACAGGACTTTTTTGGTTGGAGTATCTCTATTTTATGGCACTCGTAAAGATATTTCTAACATCGATTAATGTTTATTTCCATAGTATTCATAGTGTTGGTGCAGTATCATATCATTCTCTTGTATTTATGTAGAGTTTTTTTAAAATTATTTATTTAACGAAAAGTTTCTCAAAGAAAAGGACAAGTCTACAAAATACCAATCTATCAAAATGGTTTGCCAGAAAGAAAAGCATATCATAGTTCATAGAAATAAGAACACTCACCAGTGCCTCCCTTGCAGTATGATTCGACTCAGGTGCTTCATAGTTACATTTTTGGTACCTCTCGAGTGTTTTAAGCATGCTGCTAGAACAATAAGCATAATTACACTAATTAGCGAACGAAAATAAAGTTAAAATAGTATAGAAATTTGATAGGTTATCACAAACAGATTTAATAAAGTATTTTTTCTTTCAACATTTCAAACAATGTGTCCATGTAAATGAACATAAAGTTTAATGATAGTTGTGACAAAAGGTGCTAGTGTGCTACATATCACGAAAGCAAGGAATATATTACATTTCAAGCTTTTCAACTAGAGTCAATGTCATTATTTGGAATTCAATTATATAAGATAATGAAGTGAAACTGAGATCAACATCAACTGCACCACTAAGAGACCGAGTGAAAGTTTTAGAATATGTCTCCTGATATCTGATGTTTGAATGTATCCCTAGTAAATTATCCCCTCTAGATTTTAATAAATTTTGCTTTTATTCTCCAATTCTATCACACAAAAATCGTAGGAAAGGAGGAAAGACCGACACGTGTGGAAGGGTAAAATTCATGGAGTGAAGATACATGACAAAGAGGGACAAAATTGACGAAAAACGGTTCATCCTATCCTTCTTAACCCAAAAAACTTATAATATATCCTTATTATGAATCATTCTATTCCAAATAGCTAGAAGCTATGCACACAGACTGAAGTTGAAATAACAACAAATGTATCCGGTTAATCCCTCTCTATAACAAAACTATGAGAATAATCTTGAGAAAGGTGAGGTGAAATGAGGAGAAACCTTTATTGTCCCAAGAAATAGAGAGATAGATGGAATTGGAACAAATAAGCATAAAGTTTGATGTTTGATGAGTTTTATAATATTTGTATGGCTGAAAGAAGTTCTTCAAGCAACTACCATCCATCAATTCCATAGATTGAAATGTTTAACGCTATTAATAAATAATAAGAACTTTAAGAAAATCAACCTAAAGCCAAATTGGAAGGATAAAAAATAAAAAAAGAGGAAAAAGAAAAACAGTTTACACTAACCAAAGCAAACCCTAGGGCTGAAACCATGATATCTGAAAGAATTTCTCAACTATGAGACAAGATAGTAATCAGATCTCAGGCTTTACCTACTTGATCATCTGAGAACATGATAATTGAATTGAATATTTAATACAAATCGAGTCGAAACAAAAAGAAACACAATGAAAGGATGAGAGAGAAAATATTCTCTCTTGAAATGAAAACTCAGGTTGAAACCATGAGAAATTCCTTTTGAAGTTTTGTACAAACTTCACCAACACGAAGAAGTAAATCACTCCACTTCTGCACAAATCGAAAGCTAGAATAGGCCAATAAACTCACGATCGATCAAAGCACAAGAACAAAAATGGCGATGCGTTTATATAGAAATGTAGAGAGAGAATGAAAAACTTCTTTTCATGGCTTTCCACTTGCAGATCTACAAAACAAAACAATCAACGAGGTCTATAAAGGCCGATACATTCACCAAAACAGCAAATCAGATTCACAATTCACAAATCACAAATTCCGTCAATTAGATCTACAAAAAGCATATTAAACGCACAAAATGTACATCGATCCAAAACATATACTGATTCAGTGATTCATACCTCGAGTTGCTGCAAAATTCATACAGTTTTCCTCTGCTGGAGAAGATGATCAACGCAACTTCAGCGTCACAGAGAACGGAGAGTTCGTATGCTTTCTTCAACAGTCCATTTCTGCGCTTTGCGAAGGTAACTTGACGGTTGATTTTGTTCTCAATTCTCTTCAATTCTACTCTTCCTCTTCCCATTGAATCACTGAATCTGCTGCTGAAATTCACAGGTTTTTGAAGCTTTTTGTATCACTTCTGATACACGATTGCTTTTGCTCATACAGTCATACACAAATATAGATACAGTTATCAACTTATGTTTTAATGGAATCTAGTCTAGTTTTATCCTACACCATCAAGTAACATCACGTACGGTTTGTATTTCTATTTAACTTTAAAACTAACGTATTTATAATGTGAATATACAAGGCGATAAATTATGGTCTACTATTAACGCACTCATCCCCATAAATCCACATCCCCGGTCCTACACGCCTTGTAAATGATACACAAAGCGTATTGGGTCGATGTCACTGAAAACAAAGAGTATACGACCCCCTAGACTGTTAGAGGGTTATATGTCTATACATATTATATAGTCATATACGACCTCCTATTTGTTTTATATAGATCTATTAGTTTTAGTAAACTCGTGTACTACACGGGTTGAAAAATAAAATATTAAATGAAATAAAAAATTTATTAATTATTAAACGATATTTTAAAATATGATATGGTTAAAATTATGTATGAGTGATGACTATAAGTAATAAAATAATGATATCAACTATTTAAAATTTTGTTTTTAAACTGTTTTTGTTTTTTCAAATAATACATTTTGTTTCAAAAGAAAAAGTTTTAAAAATATATTTTTTAAAATTTCCTTATAAAGCTCCAAATTTTAATTATTTTTAGTTTATAAAAATTTTCTTTTTAAAAATATAAAATTTAAAATATTTCTTATTTTTAAAAAAGTTTAATGCTTTGAAAAAAGTTCTTATGTTATAAAAATTTATTTCTCTAACAATAACATTAATAAAAAGATCTTTTTTTAATTTATTTAAAAACTATTTTTAATCTAAATAAAATAAAATAATATTATTAGTAAGTAATGTAATATTTTAATATTAGATAGAAGCAGAAAAATTTTAGTGCACTGAATGTGAAAATAATATTAATAAAAAGACATTTTTTCTTGTTTATTAAAAAATTATTTGTAATATAAAAAGAATTAAAATTATGTGATTTTTCTTAATTTAGGTAATTATTTAAGAGGAAAGAGGCGGGAAAAATAAACTTAGATGGCCTAGAAATGTGACAAGTGTCCCCCCAAGTTACTCTTTTAGTATTATATATAGATACGATACAGATAATAAATTTGGACACTTAAAACGGGTAAAAATTCAAGTGCTGTAAGAGGGATTATACGATGCATATAAAGCAATATGACCACCTATATACTTCGTATAAAACTATACGACCCACATAAAAGTTTGAAAGATGTTGATTCATATTGGAAAAGTAATTGGAAAAGTGTCCCAGTAACACCTTCCTAAATTTCCTTACATTGCTGCTACAAAATTGATGCAATAAATATAACTCACATTTTATTTTATTTTTTTTTTCTGTATCAACTTATAATCAAATCTGACATATCTTTCTACTCTAATAAAAAAGTATCTATGGGGGACACTTGTCATCACCACATTCATTCTTATCAAAATTTTCCCGCTTCTCTCTCCTATTAAATATTTGCATTAATTACTAATAATAATAATCAATAATTTTAGATCTAAATTAGTTTTATAAGTAAATTAAGAAGTAGATCTTTTAATTAGTGTTATTTATAAGAAAATAAATTTTATAAAATAAGAAACTTTTCAAAAACGCAAAACAAATTTAAATACATTTTTTTAAAACGGTTTGTTTTGAAACAAAATGTCTAATTTATATTTGGAAAAAACAAATAAAAGTTTTAAAATAAAAGTTGAAAAAGTAAATGTAATTGTTTTATTACTTATAGTCCTTAACCATATCTTATATAAGAATATTGTTTATTCTATAACTAATAAATTATTATTCTATAAAATATTTTATTTGATCAACCCGTGTAATACACGGATTTACTAAAGCTAGTTACTTATATTTGAACTCTCCGGAATCCGGATGTCTGTTGGACACATTTTATTTTGCTAATATATTAAGTTTATTGACACATTAATTTGTTACGTGTATATAATAGTATATGAAAAATAAATTTCGTTAATATATTTGTCGTATAAGTTTTCAATATTTTCTTTTTAACTTGGAAGAAGTACTTTGCATGTGAAACAAAATTGTAATCTCTTCGACAATTATTTTGTACAATTGTTTTGTACAATTAATTTTGTGATTATGTAATCAGTACGGATGAAAGATTTTCGACATTGAGAACCTTAAACAAGTAAGATAAAAGTTATCAAAGCATATCACATGGAAGGCTGAATTATTTTTAAAGGCTTTCCAATATAATTTTAACTTTACTTTGTAAGATATATTATTTTGGCAACAAGAAAACTATAAATATGTTATTGAAAATCACAACCTAACAAGCTTTGACACATTTAGAATGTTTATTTATTATACATATTTAAACACTAAATTTTCGTTATTAGAGGCTTCACTTATTTTAAATAGGCAAATTGGATTTTAATAATCCAAACTATTACTTATTGGCCGATAATAATCCATATTATCAATTTGGCCGGTAACACTTCCAACTTTTACTTGTATTACCAACAACAGTCCCAATGACATAATTTTCAATTTTTTATGTTTGATTTGGACTCGATTCGGTTCGCAACAATAATTATGAACGAATGAAGAAACATACAAGTTAAATTGAGACTAAAATAGATACAAATTAAGCGTTAAAAATTAAAAATTATGTCACTGAGACTGTTGTTGGTTATAAAAGTGAAAGTCTGAAGTGTTACCGGCCAATTTAATAGTATGGATTATTATCGGCCAATAGGTAATAGTTTGGATTATTAAAATCCAATTTGCCTTTTAAATATCATATCCCTAGTTCGGTGGCGCAAATGAACAAATATTGTATTCCTTTCTCTACCGGTGGTTGGAAACCATATTCATTCTCATGTATTTAAATACTCACTTTAAATTTAAAAAATGTTAAATAATTATATATTTACTCTATTTTAAAAGCAAACAACAACATAAATATCCGATAACATAAACTTATAACAAAGTTAGTGATAGGGTTTGAAGAACTTGAGATGATGAGAATTAACAAACACTTCCTCTATTCTGGTGGATATAAAAGTTGTTGCATTGAGAACTCTTGCTCCAAAACATCTTTTACTTATAACAAAAAAAAGGTTTTGGATGCGGCGATTATAGTGGGACCAGACAGAACAAAATTAACACAAGTGCTGAAAACAAACACGACACGCCAAGACTAACTAATCATGTTATTTCTCAAACACCAACACAAACCTATTTGTAAACATGCTACATATAATGACTTGTTTAGCAAGGTTAATATTATATGTTTAGTAACGCAACACAACCCAACACTACTTATTTAACATGATTACCAATAAATATATAAAAGTGAATGTCACCAAGTTTTCAATCCACAATAAGACCGTATGTGATGGTTTATGCCTGATAAGAGGTATTTTTTGTCACATCCGCGCGAACTTATTATTAATCTTTTAGCCAAAAAGATGAGTAATGGTCAATATCTTTGATGTCTCTTCAATCATTACCTAATTATAAATATAAGAGGTTATAAAGTTATGGTTAAAACGCCCTACACCTATAACGTCTCTGTAATGCTCATGAGGGTGGTGTAAGTGAGTTTTAAAGTGTTATAATGATTCTTCCCATTACATTCGGTCTAATAATAATATACTTCAAAAACATTCCGTAACATATATGAAACAAAAGCATATAAAACTCTTAACTACATATATATTTAAGTATTTTAAAATTTTAAGTAACATTCATAAACAAGTTTAATCATATTATAAATGTGTTAGGCGGGTTAAAATCAGTTTAGACATGATTTTAATCGTGCCAAAAACATGTCAATTTGTTTATCACATAAAACCTATTGTTAACAATATTCTTTAAAATGCATGTCAACAAGTTCGTATCAAAAACCATCATACAAAACTATTCACTAATACATATGAAAAAAAGGTTATTGGATTTTGATAATCCTAATTTTCACTTATTGGCCGAGATTAATCCAACTCAGTAAATGTTAACAGACACTTTTAACTTTAAGCTTTTTTTCCTCCAACGATCTCTTACTAACCGAGAGTTAACCCTGTTTAATTTTTGATGACGTGAACTGCTTATGTGACCAAAACATTTAAAAAAAGTTGAAATCTACCATCAGCTTCATCAATCTGAAACTTCTGTATCTTGAAAAACCGTCAATTCCATCTCCTTATCTGAACCACTTGACTCGTTAGAGGTAGATATCCGGTGAGATGGAGGCTAGACAACGAAAAACGAATATGATAGAAGCTAGGCAGCGACGGAGTTGAAAAATAACTCAATGTTGGCCTCATTTTATAAAAAAAAAACTAATAGGGGTTAACTTTTAGTTAGTAAGGAATTGTTGTAAAAATATAAAATCAAAGTTGAGAGTGTATAAAAATATTTATTAAGTTAAGATTAAGTTCAATCAATAGATGAAAGTTAAATTTGTTAAAATCCAGTAACCCATAAAAAATGATTTGTCATTTATACGACAAAAAGATAAAAGAGTTATAATAGTAGTGGAGAAGACAAGAGAATATATAGGGTGTGGTGGTGTGGTACGTGTGCGGGATTCGTGGATTATGAAGCGATGGTAACAATGATAGGACCAGTGGGGAGACCACCAATCCGACGGTTCTCATTTCATACAACCAAACCTTTAAATACATTGGCTAATTGGGTGCTCTAATGGCACGTGTCAGCACATTACTCGTTTAACCTTTCTTTGTCTAAAACTGATCAATATAAATTTGAAAACGATAGTTTTCTTCTTCTTTTTTCTTTTTAATAAAAAAAGTGACTACGACTAGACGGGGCTGTTTATATTATATACCTTTTGTTTTTAACCTTATATTATATAGAAAGGTATAAACTTTATAGTATACTTTTAGTAAGCTTTTTTTTCTAATATTTGTAAATGATCAACATATATTGGTGAAAAGATAAGATATAAACTTTAAAAGAATAAAAGAGACTTTCATTGTATGTAGAAAGAATGTGTTATGAAAGAAAATGTATATAAAACATATTTTGATTCCCATACTCTTGATGGAAGATACTTATGTATAAGATTTTTTTATTTTTATTTTTACGTTTTTAGAGGAGGCTTTTTAAGATTTTCTAATTGAAGACGACTTTTAAATCCTGTATGCTGAAAATTGTTGTTTTTTCAAAGAAAACTATAGGATTAGGCCTGAATAAATTACGAAACTTCGTAGTCTTGGATTTATTTTTCACATGTGTATCAAACTTTTAGTCTAATGATACCAATTCATGTTCAATGTTATGAGACCATCTACCATGTATTAGCTTGATTTACGCTTAGGCACCCGACCAGTACAACAAATGAGCCGCTGAAAACCAGTGAAGTTTTTAAAACATTGGCAATTAGTAACTGCTAACGCTAGGGTTTGACAGGATAGATTTTCCCTTTGTTTATGTTTATGATTTGTCAAGTTTTGATAGCTTTTCGTCCTTTAGTAAGAACTTTAGGAAAATGACGTAAGCGGTTCTTTCTTGAATTTGTGATAGATTTTATCAAGTGCTTGGTGAAGTAATGCATTTACTTGCCTCAATTTAAAAGCAAATGGTTCAAACAGAATATGTTGCAACCACACGCCTCATATTTTTATTTTAATTTATTTTAAAAATAACTGTCTTTTTTGTAATGGGTGGCGTACATGAATTTTTACATATATGGAAATTTTTATTTTTATACCAACTAATTTGGAGATTTTAATCATAAAACCACCACAATATGCAATCTAATAGATTTTTTAAATTTAATAGTTACAACACATTATAACATATTCGAGTTATCTTTCCTCTGTTGTTTTGTAATTAATATACTCCTATACAGTATGGAAGTCATTCATGTTCATCGATCATCTTTGATATTGAAGGAACTACTTGCCTCAACCGAATAAGAGAAAGAGAGAGAGAGAGAGAGAGAGAGAGAGAGAGAGAGAGAGAGAGAGAGTGGAGGGTAGGGATATGTGGCCAAGGGCACATGTTCATGAAGAATTATGAGGGGAGTGAAAATTTCCAGGGCAGGCTGATGAAAAGGGGCATGTGTCGTCAATATGAATAATGATGATGAAGATTGTCTTATGTTGTATATGTTTATATATTGTATAAATCTTCATGTTATAAGAGGATGGTTTGTAAGGAATTTCTTTTAAATTAAAAACAATTTGATGTCCAATTTATTCGTGTTCTCAATCATGTTTTGGTTGTATGAATTCAAAAGTCGATAAACGTATATATAATAATAACAATAATAACAATAATAATTATATATAATAACAATAACAATAATAATTGGTTGTTTGATGAAGAATAATTTAATTTCTTCAAAATTAAATTTCATGGAAATTAAAAATAGGTTGAAATTAATATCATCAATAGCATAAAATACCATGAATGACGATTATGTGTGGGGACGAGAACCTACAAGAAAATGACACATTTGTCTATATGAAAAGTATTGTCGTTGTTTAAATAGAAACCAATAATTTAGCATAATAATGTATAGCATGCAAACATACATACATCTCTGTCTAAAATACATATCTTTAATATGGTTTTTATCATAAATCGAGTTCTAATTTGAGTACTCATAACACTTATACTTGATTCTCTTTATCCATTTTCCTATATAGGTGAATGATGTTTTTAAGGTTGTTTATATAGTTGCTTTTGCGATATTTGGATAGTCGATTTCCAACGTAACATGCATTCGCCTTCGGTATGTAAATGCTTCATATGTCTTTAAATAATTTTAACAAAAGTATAACCGTTACAACCTTTATTTAGTAAAATAGTTATCTTGAAAATGGGCATTGAATATTTCTTTGAGTTTTGTCTCTTATAATATTACTAGATTTTGGTTAAAAATTGGTCTAGAGGTTTTCTTGTTTGTGTTTATCGTAGTTCTATTTTATAATAGTTTCAATATAATTAAAATTTTACAAATTAAATCTACTAATGTTATATTTTATTACAAAAAAGTACGTTTTGCAAGCACCTTAAATAAATCAAAACATAGAATAAAGCCTTTAAATTTTGTCTTTATTTATTTGAAGATATTTACCTTATATATTTCTGATTCTTGCAACTATGAACCCACTCTAGCCCCTTCGTACATCGGTGCACCTAACTCTAAGATTGTGACAAGCGTTGTCTTCAAGTCCACTCAAGTTCCTCTATCCACAAATAAGTAAAATAAGTAAAATTATAGATATAATCCAACTTTTTCTTCACAAAAATGGGGTTATTATTACTTTTCATATTTCATATATTTATGTAAGCTAAGATGAATTATGTCATCTATATCAAGATGGGTGTTTTATGTGTTTTATATGATAAGGTTCACAAGGATAATTTAATCTATATTGCTTATAGCAAGTTTAATTAATTGATGATAATCTAAATGCTTAATTTAATTTTCAAATAATGTTTATGATAAGGGATAAACTACATTGTAATTTTACACAAGTAGCTCCTGGGATTCAACGGTTGTTCATTTGTGTTGCTACTAGCAAGCCATAACAGGCTTATATTTCCTATATTTTCCTTTAGGATACTATATTAAATATACCACCCTCCTTATAAACTACAATTTAAAAAAAAATAAACTACTGTTTACATGGTTATAAATCAGTTTATATTTTTGTAAACTATAGTTTAATCTTTTTTAGATTCATACATAGCGTATGAAATATGAATTAAAATCCCTTTTTCTTTATTGTAATAGTTATAGCCTCCTGACCAAGTTGCAACTGACTTAGTGAACTTTGACAGTCGACACAATCAAAACCCTTAGGGGCGTTTGATATGTAGAAATTCAAAAAATGTAATAAAATTGGATTTTGAATTTTATTGATAATTGTGTTTGGTTGGTCCGTAATAATAAATATCCAAAAAATAAAGATTCATAAAGCAATTACATATACACTAATTATCAATTTGATTATGCATAATGGGTTGTATCACAATGTTTGGTGGGTTGTACCTACCTTTTGTTTTTTTTTTAATCTTTAACATTTTTATTTAACCCAATACGTTTACATTATTTACAATTAAGCCCCAATAATTTTTTTTCTTTTAACTTTGGTATCATATACTTTCCTTCTTTTATAAATTTTTCGTTTTACATTTTCTTTAAATTTTACGAGTTAACACACCGCAACGTGCACGTGTTGTTCAAAGTTTTTACTCCTATTTTTTCCCATTAAACGACACCATCACAACGCACGGGTTCTAGATGGACTTAGTTATTGTTTTTAATATTTTATGTCTCGCGTGCGTGATTCAATGTTTTTATGTCTACTTTCTATTCGGTTTTATTTTTTTCCACTTTTATTTATTTATTTTAATATGAGCTTTACCGATGTTAGGTGGTCGCTGATAATGATGTGACATTGGTGTTATTTGGCTTAGTTTTACGTCCTCGCTGCAACGCTGGGGCTTAATACTAGTGGTTCCTAAAAGTCAGTTAACCAATAAAACAAATAAAGTTGCATGACTTTAACAAATCTAATTATACTATATATTAATTTATGAAGGCAATTAACAGTTATTTTTCCTTGGCCTACACACATAGCTGTTTAGTTTTTTTTTTTTTTTTTTTTTTTTTTTTTTTTTTTTTTTGTTTCCGATCGAATGATATCTCAACTCCGGCAGCTCAAATAAGCAGGCCGCCTGGCCGGAAGTGTGCTGGTGAGCAAACTCTAAGCAAGGTTTAAGTGAACGAGACTCCGACATGTTGACAAGTCGCCGGAAAGAGTCCCACTGATGGAAACTCACCGGCGATATTGGCATTTATTATATCAACAGCTTCAACAAAACCATTTTCCCTGGCCTACACACATAGTTGTTTAGTTTTTTTTTTTTTTTTTGTTTCCGATCGAATGATATCTCAACTCCGGCAGCTCAAATAAGCAGGTCGCCTAGCCGGAAGTGTGCTGGTGAGCAAACTCTAAGCAAGGTTTAAGTGAACGAGACTCCGACATGTTGACAAGTCGCCGGAAAGAGTCCCACTGATGGAAACTCACCGGCGATATTGGCATTTATTATATCAACAGCTTCAACAAAACCAATCGGAGAACATAACGTCGGTCCGGTTACACGGAGTACCGCCAGCGACAGCTTCATCCCAATCGAAGAAAAACCCATTTGGGTCATCAGATCCATGCTTTGATCGTTGCAGATAACACCTTTCTTGATTCAAACGAAAACTCAAAGGAATCAACAACAACAAAACGAAGAGTTTGACATCTTTTTGGTGGTTGAATTCTTCAACATTTATGATTAATTCAAGAAAATCATGAAATTAGCTTAACCACGTGACAAAATCACTTCCACAATTAAACAACAAATTTAATCTTTTGGTGAATGAAAAATAGAGGGGTTAACTATATATAACTATAGAGAATGTATGTATACATATGAAAAATCAGAAAATTAATAGTGGTCCATTAAAAGGATGAAGGTACAAAATGGGTTTTCGATGGTTTAAACATCTGATGGTCCTTTACGACGTTGATGGTGTCTATGACGGTGGGTAGCGGTGGCTCTCTGGTTGCCCCCAGGTTCATGCGATGGAGGAAGTGAAAGGCAATGGATGGTGAGTGACTTAGAATAAGAATTGTTAAGATATTAGCCTCCACGAGTCATGATTTTTATTTTAATATTATTAATAATTAATACTTTATTTAATTTTATATAATCACTAATTATATATGCATCTTTAAAGCAAAGGTCAGGTTTATACAGTTTCAAATTTACGCAATATATATTTTTACTTAAAAAACTAATTACTTAAATAGTTATGTTTGTTTACGTTTTGGTATAAATTCGACTTCGACCATGTTTTGATGACCTTTTTTTTTGGGAAACTAGACGGGTCAAATATAAATGTATTTGTGTTTATTTCTATATACGTTTTGAGTTGGTATAGGTATCGAATTGTGAATTTTGTTTGAAAATAGGTTGGGTTACATATTATATGTTATTATTCGATTGTATAAATTTAGTTAGGAAACAAGTCGAGTCGATTGTAGTTATACCTTATAACACCACGTTAGCCGCCGCAACGCGGGGCCCTGGTTAAGTTACTAGTTTTATAAATTACAGAATCTATAGGATTTTCAAGTTTATTTAGTATTTCAGTATGGCTTGAATCAAAACATTATCTATATGATTACGATTGTATGTATTTGTTGATCCTAAAGTGCACATTAATTTTGAAATTTTGATGACCCGAATGATAAAAACAATTTGTACAATTAAAAACCGATATATAGTG
The DNA here is from genome assembly GCA_025506415.1 of Flaveria robusta. Taxonomy (NCBI): domain Eukaryota; kingdom Viridiplantae; phylum Streptophyta; class Magnoliopsida; order Asterales; family Asteraceae; genus Flaveria; species Flaveria robusta. The sequence continues at coordinate 5,068,562 of CM046460.1, read as the reverse complement.
CCAGCAAGAAAAATTTTCCAAATCTATCACTGGTGAGATATACACTAAAAAGTTAAAACTATAATAGCTACCATACCATGGCGATTGCTTCTAGATTAAATTGTAACATCTTGATTAGTTGTAACCAACTTAACTTATAGTGCAAGCCTTGTCAATATATTATGATATGATCTTACACATAGATTTGTTAGGTTGTATAATACATGTTTTTTAAAAGAAAAAACTATTTGGGATAAAATGCTTCTCATTGACATTAGGAAAGGCAGAATACTTATTATTATAATTATTTTATTAAATAAACTTTACTATTTGTTAAGATGTTATGATTAAAACTAGGTAATAATATTAAAACGCCCACTAATATAAATTGACACCCACTATTATAAATCGACACCCATTGTATTTCTCGTATAGCACTATACGCCCCACGTATCACCATACAACTCATATTGGCTTAGACGACGCGTATAACAAATTTCGACACTGACAACGAAAAAAACTTAGAGGGCTATTAGATGGGTTAATATACACCCCATATAATATTATACGACCACCTTATACAATAGGTATAATACTATACGACCCGTATAAAAAATCTGAAGTGATAATTTAAGGGTGTTTTAATAACCACACCCTTAAAATTAAATTTAAAAGAATTTAACATGAAAAAAGTGGGGTTGGGTGGTGAGGATATGAAGTTGGAGTTGATTAAGGGGACCATGGCATGGAGTAGTAAATATTGGTGGACCAAGGGCAGATATTTAGCCTTAAACGAGGAAACATCAGCATCACCAATATTAGTGAGTGGGCCATGCCTCTATTTATGGAAACCATTTCATTTTCAGTTTTCTACCCATTCTTCCAATTTTCAATTTCGCCCTCACAAAGTGTCTAAACTTCTATTTCATTCAAGAAATACCTGTGGTAAATTGATGTACTTGTTAAGAGTTTCGTGTGTTCAAATCTCACAGTGGTTTTAAAAGTAACAATGTACAGAATAGAAAATTAATATGTTGGCAGATCGAAAAATGTTTAAACTTTAAAGTAACCATACAAGCATATATAAGTCTCCCTTCCGATAAAAGAAGTCAAATATATATTTTTTGTATATTGTAGTGATTATAAACTACTTTATTTTATGTTATATATACTAACTACTTTTGTATTAAATATAATAAGCCACTTTTATAAAAGTTAATAGTAACAACAATGCAAAAGTGCATACCGTAAATTCAAGACTTGATACGATAAGATGCATGTCTTTTCTATCTTCAATTATGTGTTTGAAACTGAAGACATTCAATTGAGCGTCTATGGTTGGTGATCCATATTGTAGTGATTTATTACTATTGTGCCCCCACTTTTTTAAGATGTTGATTAGTACTTAATAACGTCTATGGAAAATGAACATATTATTATAACTTTAAAGGGTAAAAAGATGGTAAAATAATTTAAGGACCAAGCATCACACTCATAATAATTTAAGACTGGACAAGTTTAATATATGTGTAGACATTTAAGTTCTTTTGAATAATTATCTCTAGAAATAATGTGCCGTTGTGCTGTGATTAGTGAAAATGAAACATAAGCCTACATGGTGCACATACCACTCAAAGCAATATAATAACAGGTACCGTAGCTTCACATCTAGTGTTAAAACATTCATTCGAGACAGCATAAAGTAGAAGTTTCAAGGGTTAACTAGGTCAAAAGAGCTCAATTGCACGCTCTACCAATCGAGTTTGAAACACTTCATATAAAAGAAGGCGAGTCGGCCAACAACTATTGCTCGAGAGCCCTGTCGATAGCAAAAAGAAGAATGAAGACTTATGGAGAAAGTGTTTTTGAGAGCACCATCACCTAGAACTAGGCCCGGCAAAAGAAACCCAAAGATCTTACTTTGGGTCAGAATGGGCTTTTTCTAGATAAATGTGGGTTAGGATGGGTTTAAAAAAATAGAAAAAAAGGTCAAGGTGGGTTAAAAAAATACACATGAAAAACTAATATGGGTCAAAATGGGTATTTGTCCTGTCTCAAAATTTGAATCAACCCATCACCATCTCAAATGAAAAACTCTCAAGCCCCAAATCGCTACCCACATCTAACAAACCTCTGCAACTCAAATCGATCACCGCTGAGGCAAATCAACCACCACACTCACATCGATCGAACCTTTGCTACCAAAATCGAACCACCTGACCCGCATTGATCTAACCCCACAACCAAAATCAAAAACTGCTGACACAAATCGACCACCGTACCCACACGTTGAACTCTACAACCCAAATCGACAACCATTGAAACAAATCGACAACCGTACCCACATTGATCGACCCTGCTTACCCAAATCGACCACCGCACCCACACCGATCGATATCAATCTCTCTCAATGAATCAGCGGAGCAAATCGACCACCAAAACACTACCGCAACACCATTTTGATCATCACCATCTCACCACAATAGTTGCCATAACCTATAACTGTCGAATTATTGATGGTAACCAACCTTGTCACCATTTATGTCATATTGTTTCCTTAATGTTAGTTGATTTTTTTTACATGTGTTTGACTTTGGCAAATAGATCGATCGGTGTTCGGTAATTTTGGGAATCATCATTTTCTTAAGTTTATGCACAAAGTTGATTGATTGGGTTTTGGTAATTTAGATTTAATTTATTGACTTTTTTTTAAATGACTCATTCTAACCCAAACCCGTCCTGACCCGTATCCATCTTTACCCAAACCCATCTTGACCTTTTTTTTAAATGATCCATCCTGACCCACACGCATCCTAATCCAAACTCATCTTGACCTAACAACCAACCCAATCCAACCTGTCTATTTTGTCACCTCTACCTAGAACAAATGGAGCCATAGTAATGATGTGGATGAGGCCATCACCCAGAACAAAAAGAAACCGTAGTTTAAAACTATGGTTGACAATAAAACTAAAAGCAATGATAATATAGTGACATAATGTAGAAGAAGCCCAATTGTTTAGACCACTGGGGCTGGGCATTGGCATATATAGGCCCAATTTTTTAGACCACTGGCTCTATATAGGCCCAATTTTAATGTGCAGCCAATCCGTCCACTCGCAAGTCTCAAGTCTCAGCTCTCATGCCTCAGCCACATCTTTTTATCTAGATAATTGGACCTCAAAAAATAATTTGTCAACCGTCAACCACACGTCCACACCTGAAAGTTTTTCTTTATGTTAAGATCAATCATTTGAAACATATCTGATAGTGAACTGGTTGCCTAGAAAGTTATTGGTTGAACCGATTGGATGAATTGAATCGGATTTAAGAACTATAAACCGATATCATTTGTAAATATCTAGTTCAAAAACAAAATATTAAAATACTATATGTTTTATAGTAGATTTACACTTTTAACATGATATTAAGACTTAATTAATTAAAATATGTATCATAAACTATTAAATATAATTTTAAAAAATGAGCTTTTGAAAGAAAAAAACATAAAAAAGTTTTGAATCAGGTCCAACCACAGTCTGATTCGACTAGTAATCAGCTGGTTTAACTGAAATCGGTCTAAAAAATGAAAATCAATATTATTTATATATACCTAGTTCAAAAACAAAATATGAAAAATACTATATGTTTTAGAGTAGATTTACACTTTTAATATTAATACTTAATTAACTAAAATATGTATCATAAATTATTAAATATAATAAAAAAAATGAGATTTCGAGATAAAAAAAAAAAACAAAAAAGTTTTGAATCAGGTTCAACCACCATCCTGTTCGAATGGTAATAAGCTTAAAAACTAAAATTGGTCTAAATACACACAACCGGACAAATTCTGTAACCGGGTTCCGGTCCAACTGGTCTGATCCGGTTGTGAAAACACTGGTTTAGATTATCAACTAACAATCTATGGATATGAAATGTTCTAAAATGTAATAAACATTATTCAGGAGACTAAACAAAGTTAAGTCCACCCACGAGATGATTCTTACCAACCTGACCCGACCCTAGACGTCTTTTCCTTACTTCAAGAGACTAAACCAAGTTTAGTCTACCCAAGTGATGATCACCACCAGGTCCAGCCCCGCACAACCCATTAGATGCTTTTTCCTTAATGAGCATCCTTCAAGAGACTAAGCCTAGTTCAGTCTTTCCAAAAGATGATTCCTTCGACCGGTCAGACCCGACCTGACCCGTCAGAGAATTTTGCGTTCTTTAGAGCATTAACAGCTAATTCTCTATCATCATCCTTATAAGTTACAAAATAAAACATTATTTTATAAATTTGTCTATCTTTTCTTATAACCTCCCACATCCCATACCCCATATATATCTCTATCTCAATTAAATAATACTTTATTTATATTTAATAATATTATTTATCTCAATTACACTCACATATACTTATAAAATATATAAAAATGAGATGAATAGTGAATTTTTATATTTAAGGATTGAGGTTATTTTCTCCTACAAAAATAAGGATTAGATACAGGGATGAAGACTAAAATGAAGTGTATTTTGATGGTTTAGCAATTACTAACCCAACATATACTATTTGCCTAAGCATACAAAATAAGCTAATAACAGTATATGTATTTCTCAAACAATTAACATGATTTTATTATTACAATTCTTTAGTCAAAAACCACAAAAATGCATCTCACACTCTCACATTTGCAACAATATCAATTCTGTAATAAACCATCAACATCCATCAACTATCTTGATTGATGAATGATCACGATGAAGAACCTATGTCAATCTGTAGAAGCAATAACCATTGTGTTTGATCAACATTTCGAACCGCTTACCGCACGAGCAACTCAACTCAAACCTCAAATCCCCATTCTTCAATCGCTCCACACCTACACATTCCTCTTGATCCTGCAATCACAAACAAGTTTTTCAACAATCAATCGATCGATTCAAGATTCAATTCAATGGTATAACGAATTAACAATCATAATTTCATACCTGTGGCTCTGGATGATGAACTTCTTCTGCTACATGTTCTTCTTCACGCATAATCTCCCAACACCTCTGTTCTATCTCCCTCACCATATCTTCCACTTTCTTCAATATAATCTGTTACAAAAGCAATTAATTGTATCTTAAACCTGAAAAACAAGAAATTATTACGATTCGATGACGAATTTACGCGATCCAAACCTCCGATTGGGGGCTCTGTTTTCCGGTGGAAGACTGTGGGGAAGAAGAAACTCTTGGGGTTTTCAGTGGTTGCTGATAATTACAAGTATCAGAAAGTGTCCGGTGAAGAGGGTTCTTCGCGGCGGTTTTCGGGGTTTGTTCGTAGTCTCCGGTGATGGTATCGGAGAGACTCCGGCGAATCGGGTGGTTTCTTGGGATTTTTGGAGGTGTGGTGGTGGTGTTGGTTGTTTGATTTGCTGATGAATCAGCGTCGGAAAGTGTACGGATAAGTGGGTTGGTGGTGGTTGTTGGCGTCGCCGCCGTGGCATTGTGGAAAGATGATGGTGGTATGTTCAAGAATGCGCGGCCGAGGGCGGCGGCGAGCCGTGATTCGGTGGTGGAGTTGGAGTCGGCGGCGGCGGCGGCGGTGGTGGGTGTCATCGGAGATGATGTGTGGGGAAGTGGTTTGGTGAAGTTGAAGAGGTGGCTGCTGGTGGTGGATGATGACGGTTGGTGGTTTCCGACGGTGGTGGTGGTGGTGGGTGGATGAGGGTGTTGATGATCGGTGTTCATTTTGAATTCTAGTTGTGTTTGTGCGTGTGTAATGTGCATGGTGTAACGAACTGTTGGGGTATATACTAATTGAGTATATTGGATGTTAACGAATATAGTCCTTCAAAAATTACAAATGTGTTAAATTGTATTTATTGTTAAAATTTTGAAGTCATTAGGTTACAGGACCAAGAGTATCTGTTAAATTACTAAGATAAACTTAATATCATTCGAAGGACTGAAACAATTCTCTTTACGAATAAAGTTATGCATGTAATGACCTAGTAGATATGCACTCTCTCTTCCTCTTCTTCTCCGCTTCCCTCTTTTACGAGCTCTATGGATGTGTTTGCAGTTTCTTTACACAGATGACAATCATCATTCTCTCCTCCACATAGATGGCAATGAGTTCATGGTCCTCGCTCCCTCCTCCATGTGGGATTGCTCGGCGTCCTCTGTTATTATTGGTGATTTTAGTAGCCCACACCTGTGTAGAGTGGATCGTTCAACACCTGCGGCACAAACCCATTTTTGACCTATTGGTCCTAGTATCATAGGCGACCGAACGGCTTTTATCAAGGTCATTTTAGTATAATTAGATCAAGTTAGGAAAAAATAAAAAGTTAGGATAAACGGTGATATGAGTTAGGAGGGTGTATGCACGTTGATTCAAGAATAATCCAAAGAAACATCAATAGTTCGAGGGGGCGAACCCCCTAAACCATAAGGGGTTCCATGGGGCCACCCAAGGGACGGGGATCCTGGTGGAGTCCAAGGAGCCAAATGATGGGGTCCATCTTAGTGGCTTCTTTTAAGCTATTTAATTTTAATTCTGTAATACAGATTTATTTAAGTACAATAATAAAGTATTAGTAAAGAATATAAGATAATAAGATTATTAGTTCATGACCTTTTTAAAACATACAACCATTAGTAAAGTATATATGATTACTAGTTCAAGACCTTTTGAAAACATACAACCATTAGTAAAGTATAGATGATTACTAGCTCAAGACCTTTTGAAAGCATACAACCAATAGTAAAGTACTTATTATCACAACCTTGCTATCATACAAGACTCAAACATTTATCACACTTATAAACAGAAGAACTCATATCATACTTCTTCCATGGCATAATTCAACCAACTGCAGCATCCCATACTTTCTTCATCTTCTACAGTTCCAACACCAGGTCTGATAAAAAAAAACACAAACAATTAACGGGCCAGATAGTTATAATATACCACAAGACCATAACAACCTCATTCAGATAATATTATACTTACAATCTGCATCAGATTTGATCCAGCATTCTCTATTCCCATTTGAATCACTGGCACCACATGTCATGTTGCTTCTTGTGTTGTTTGCAGTCTTTCTAGAAACATCTTTCTCAGGATATATCGGGATGTCTTCCCCAGACAGTATTTGGTTTCTTCTTTTGTATCCTTCATCGTTCGTAGAGGTGTTGTTCATCATAAACTTTGAACGATTATGAGATTTTGTCGTGTTTTCAGGATGGACTTTTCTGTGGAATATATGTAGGATCTGCAAGTATTGCATTAAAGATTAAAGAACTTAACTGAAAGTTGAATAGTTTTATGTTATATGCAATTTTTGACATTTGCCCTAAATGATTATTACAAGTTACAACTTCAAACTCTAGAAGCAAATCCAAACTCTCAACTCCTACAACTCATTGTACTATAGATGATAATGTGATTTTTGCTTATTCTATCACTTGATCACATGATAATAATATACTTTTTGTTGGCTAAACTAACATTTAATATTGGTCCTGTTTAGATTGATGTGTTAATAATTGGGTTGGGGTTGTACAATTATTAAACAGGTCGGCCCATTTATATTTAAAACTAGAGTTAAGTACATGGATGGTCCATCTGGTATGTCAAATTACGGTTTTGATCCCCAAGTTTGAAAAACTATAAGGACAGTCCCAAACCATGCATTAACATAACAGGTTTGGTCCCTGTTGTTATGTTAAACATACCTTATTGAGTTTCTTATCAGCTGAAGCCGAATCAATGGTTCCTCCAGAAGCCTTTTTGCCTTTAAGTATCTTTTTCATCAAGTGAACAGCAGACTTTTCACTATCTTTCTCCTTAAGCTTCTCAACTCTATTACATTTACTCCCATTATTTTCTTCAGCCAGTTTAGTTTTCTGAAACAACTCCCCTAATGATGTTCTATGCTCTTTCTTTCCACTAGTTGTTTCAGGAAGCCCAACAGTTGAACCAAACAGATAGCCCTGCAACGGGCACGCGCCCGACCCATACTCGCCTTCAGAAGCTTCTAGAGGCTTCCCACTAAGCGTGATCGTGCTCCCGTGGCTGCTTCTTCCATTACTAACATAACTGTTTCTCCCAGATGAATCGTCTTCTTTCCCCTCAGCAATTAACACCTTTTCCAACTCATCATTGATAAACTGCAGTTCATTTTCTGTTGCTTCAGTTTCTTTCTCCATTATGTATTCAACTGATGTGGAGAATGTAGGTGTTGCAGGATCACTAGTGACCGGATCAGTGCCGAGTGTCCCTATGGCTAAAAATCCATGAAAAAGTTCAGACAGTGCTGCAGATGATTCTTCCTCCATGTGTTCATCATCTGCACATACGGCTTCTAAACACGCAAACGACCTTCGAGTCTGGGTCTCTCGCCCTTTGTTTGATGGTTTCGTGTAGTAGTTTGACTTGGGATAGTAGTCAAAGTCATCAAGTGATGGCTGACCCATTAGACAAGTGCATGGGTTCCCTGCTAAACAACAGTTAGAAAATAGAAAACACATATGCTCATGTATGTAACAGAATTACATATATGTAACAGAATGCTATTTTATTCAACTAAATCAAGAAGTATGCAACAGAATAACATATATGTTCATGATCATTTCATTGCATACCTGTAGTCAATTCTTTCAAGGGCTCGCCATTTCGAAACTTACGGTGCATCCAATCTAGCAGCTGTGACATAAACATGCAATAATCAGTCACAAAACGGTTACATTGTATCGATGAAATTCATTAAAATTATAAACTTACCTTCATCTTTTTAGTAATTACTCAATTTCTGACAAGAATGCAGAAGCAAAATGTGGTTTCTTATGTTAATATGTTGTGTTGAAGGTCAATTTAGTTGCTGGTGAGTACAGACATGAAGAAAATAACAAAGATTTGGTGGTATACTTGTGTAAAGATCAAATTATTGGCCCATTGGTCAGTGATCTATGGCCCAACAAGCTGTTTCATGGTTGCATACATTTGCCATGTGCCATAAGCTTTAACCATCCAACATTCAGTTCACTTTTTCTGTTAATAATTCATCTTTTATGACTATTTACTTGATGCTGAATATGATGGTGATGTGACACATGATTCACCCTTGGTTTTTTATTACAGGCATTTGAGTTTTGACACATGGTTCACCTTTGACATGTTATAGTTTGTAAATTTTGAAATTTCTGAAACTAACAAAATTAACGCAAAGCGGAAGTACAAATGATAAATTTCTAAATAATTTAGCTAGTAGATCATGTCAAAAGTTAAAATCCAAATTTGATAGGTACAACTAAAATCTTGAGAAAATAAAATTAACAGTCTAATCAAAGGAAAATCCGTTAGAGTCAAAATCATGACTACAATCTGTGAAAGTTAAACTACTCGTCGTCTGAGTCTGTTCATAATTTTTATAGGCGTCTCGTAACTCCATACGCGCTTTTATCTAACATGTTTACTTTTATCTAACTGCTCGATGTATGAATCTATTAACTTTTGGATCAACTGTATCATTTTACCACCTAGTTACAACTGGATATTGTTATGCACTAAAAAAGAGAGGAATGCATGCCTTTTTCAACAAATTTACTTCATCCTGGTTGTTTTAATCACTTCTTATCCAAAGCAAGTGGGAACAAGTGGTGGTTGATACTTGTAATGGTTTAGTTAATGGTCACATTAAGCATTGTCCCACAAATATGTATGATTATTATGGCCTAATAGATTCATAAGAGCGAAAACAATTCGATCCACGCTGACATAATTTCTCGTTTGGCTGTGAATCTGATGGCATATATGACTCATGACTGATTGATCACCTCATTTCTCCCATCATCATGTAACAATTAGGTAACAAGTTGAGTTGATTAGCAGATATTTATGTCATAAAAGTAAACAAATAATCAGTATACAACATTTTGACATTTAGTGACACTTTCACGGTGGAAAGACTTGAGTTAGAAATGGGTTAGATTGGTGTGTTTATCTCTTCTCTTTGTATAGTTTGCTTCATTGGCACCTGCTCTCCCACTTGTTCATGATGTTGGTATTGTGTCGTGTTCACATGGCCCTATTAGTGTACTTTTGTCAAAAAAAAAAAAAAAAAAAAAAAAAGAAAGCAAAACACAAACCCGACTCGGTTGACATTTCTTATCTGTAAGATAAACGGGTAGTTTCCGGGTTGACTTGTTTAACTCATTTAGTTAAAAAGGTCGACCCGTCACCTGTTTAATAACACAAGTTGACCAGGGTGTCCCCGAGAATCTTTAAAAATTTTTAGCCCTAGACGAATAGAAAAAAATGAGTTCTATAATATAAGATTAATAACTTGTATATATAAAGTCTGACAATAATTGTTATAATAATAAACAAATATATTATAGCAAATAATCTTATTTATTTACTTAAAAGTATCATGAGTCTCTCCTAGCTTATGAAAAGAGGTTAGATTGTGTAAATGATAGTCGTCTAAACTAATTAAAATGTTAGTGGGCCCTAATGTTTAATAGGCTAAAATAATTAAATTGTTTTGGGTTTGTTAATGATCTATAGTTTTTTTTTAAATATACACATATAATATACTAAAAAAAAATCTACAAATTTTGGGCCCCTAAAAATACCAGGCCCTGGGTAATTGCGCCCCCCCCCCCCCCCCCCCTCTATTTGTCAACTCACCAAACAGTTTGACACATATAGATAAATGGGTTAAATGGGTCGTGTTTGGGTACACCAATTTAAGTGTATACGAGTTAGGGTAGATGCTTTATACACAAATAAAATATGGGTCGTGTTTGCTTTGAATAGATTCAAACCAACAACACACCGACATGATATGATTGACAACCCTAGGAGCTGCTTAAGCTAGACGAGGGCTCTTAAGAGGTGTAAAAACAAAATTTTAACATCATATGAATTTTCTTGTTTTTCTACAAACCACCAACTCATTTTAACGCATCTAAAACTTGATTATTACCTGTCAACCCATCAACTCATTAAACACGCATAAATAAACAAGTTAAACGGATCATGTACGGTTACATGATTTTAAGCGTGTGCGGATTAGGGTTGAACAATTCAACCTGCCAATATGCCAATACGTCAACTTGACATGGTTGACGGCCCTAGGGGCAGCTTTATCTAGACAAATGGCCTTGAAAATATTAGTGATCGACACCAAACCATACCTTGAACGCTACAATAAATTTGATTCATTTACGTGTATAGCATTTAGAAAAGACTATTTTCATGAATAACAACTAGTGACTTCATCGTGACATATGAAAAGCAAAAATCAAATTGAAATAGGGGTGATTTAGATGGGCACTTGAAGGTGGAAGAAAATTGATCTGTGATGCACTTTGATCAGTTTATGTAAACTCAAGTGTCATCTTTGTTGGTTTGTGTATGGAAAGATTTAAAGGACATGAGTGACATGATAAGTTAACCACCATCATGGCCTTTGTTTGTCACCTCTTATATGACTCATATACACCTAGCACAATAAAGCGTTCGTCGTAGACCCAACCTTTCTAGCCCGGGAATAAGATTACAAAGGCGGCTAACTTCGACCCTGCTTACAAAAGGATCTAAAATAGGTTTACGATTAAGAATTTATACTTAGAAAAACACATTTCATGAACACAATTCGACATAAAATCGAACGTAAGTTGCACATTAATCCATACCTCTTTATACATATTAATGTATTAATTTTAGCGATCTTGACAAAGGAAGAGCCAATAAGTGGTTATGCATTTCAAGTTTTGGGAATCTTGATGAGTTAGAAAAATATCATCACAACATATTGTTGTTTTATTAACTACCAAAGTAGCTAGCTTATTTGAATGAAATGGTAAAATAGCTCTGTGGCTTAAAGGTTTTGTGATCGGACTTTGGTTTGAGATAATTGATGCAGTGGTCTTATGTAACAACTCCTAACTAGATTTTTTTTGCATTTGTTAAAGAATAGAATTATCATAAAAGGACCAACCATATTGACGTGAGGTTGTCTTTTATTATATTAAGTTGATAATGTTGATACAAGTGGCAGATCTAACCTAAAATATCAGTTGTATCTCAAAAAAAATTGCGATTAATTTAATTTAATAACGAAAAAAAATTTGATGTGCAATTATTCAATAATAATTTTTTTTGCCAATAATAACTTGTTTAGAATAGGGTTTCGTACGTCTTCAGTAGCGTATACATAAATTTTTTACATAGGGGTCGAAAAGTTTTAATGGTCAGTTCTTTATAGTTAATTATTAGATCTTTTTGATATGGCCCGATTTAGGTTAGGGCCGGATCACACAACAAGAACACAAAAAAATAATTTTAACAAATAACATTCAACGCTAGGGGTGTAAATGAGAAAAACGAAGTCTTGAGTTACTCGGGATTGGCTCGCCAAAATCTCGGATCAAAACAAGCTTAAACAAGCTCGAGCTCGAGCTTATACTATTTACCTAATAAATGAGCTTGAGTCAAAGCTTCACATATCGAGCCCTCTAGAAATGAATTTTTTTTTATATAATTTTCACTTAATATATTAAATATATATTTATATAGATAATTGTTATTATATAAAAAACTTTGATAAAAATAATTAAATTATAAACAAAGGATCTTAAGCAATAATCTATCAAATAACCACCCAATAAGATAAATGACTTAGTTATCCAAACTAATTTTTTTATTTATTACTTATTTTATGAAGTCGTTTGATAATAAATAGGTTGGTTTCAAAATTTCTTAAGGGTCGTGTAAACTTCTTTCTAGATAATTTCATTCCTTAAAATTTAAAATCAAAAGTGAAAAAATAAAAAAAATAAAAAAAACCTTATACAACAAGTTAATCTTAATTTTGTTTGGGTTTTTAATCTTATATTAATTTGAGCTTAATAAATTTGAAGGATATCCTAAATTTTGCTCATGGGTATCCGATACATACAACAATAAAAAAATTTATTTGCACTTCGAAACGAGAATTCGAGGGAAGTTTAAGGGTAGCCCGGGCTACCCTGGCCTTTTCATAAACCCGCCCTTGGTTGTTACCATGATAATTTGTTGAAAAAGAAATTACCTATTATAAAAGTTATATGGTGTTTAGTTATGTTAAAGATTTGTTAAATAAATTAGTTTGTGAGTTGTGACTTAGAAATGAGGTGAAGAATTTATATGTATAGTATATAATAAAAAATAGTTTTTAGGGGTCACGCGTTATTATTCTAACACCTTAAAAAATTATTTTTTCGTATCTCTCTCTTATTATATAAGAAAATACCAAAAACAATCAATTTGACTCATTATTTACTAAAATATTCTATAACAAACATATTTAAAATATATATCTTTTTACTGTTAATTATTCATTGTTTTAGTTTTTTCTAGATTTAATAATTTTATATTTATGTTTTAAAATGATTTTAAAAGTTATTAAGTGTTTAAATATTAGTAAAAAGTATAATTAACAAATATCTTATTTGAATGATTTAATTTAGTTTTTGTGTTTCAACTTTAAATATACTCTTATGTTACTCAAATAACTCTTTGATGTCCCTACTTTAACCTTTGTTGTAAATTTCGTAAAATTTTCAGTGAACTTTATCTTTCACGGTTTTTTTTACTTCAACTTAAATTTGTTTTTTCATTAAAATCAAATCATCTTAAAATCAAGATCATATGAAGTCATCGTAAAAAAAACATTATTGTCATTCGAAAAATCCATATATGCATGTCTATATACTCATGAAAGTTCAATGTATTGCGATAGCTCTATTGTCACCTACATATGTCAGCCCCTACCTGTACCTCTTGATGCTCATGTGTCTGTATTATTTTATGATAACAAGCTTTGTGCATATTTTTGTAATAAAATTGTCTCGTCTAATGGTGTTAATTTCTAATACATAATAAGCATCATTATATGTAAAAGTATGTATGCATAGGGATGTCAAATTTCATAACTTTTAAGTACAAGATGTCAATTCTTTTGTTCAGTTTACGCGTAAATAAGCTACGTCGTATTAAATCATATAGTATATGATAATTATCAGCGAGATGTACTTTTTTACTATTTTTAGTATTTATTATTATTATTATTATTATTATTATTATTATTATTATTACTACTACTACTACTACTACTACTAAATAGTTAGTAATTAAGAGTTGGTATGTACTTAAAAAATAAATTTTTATTCATAAATAGTTGTATGTTGTATTATCAAAAATAAAAAGTAAAGATGAAGTTAAATTATTAATATTGTTAAAGATGGTAAAGTTTATAATGAAACAACAAAATGTTATATACAAAGAAATATACAAAAATATATAAGAATTATTTATTTTTTAATGTAATTGTATTTCTATTATTAGCCGTGGAAAGTAACATATTACATTACTTTTGATAATTCAATTGTTCTATTAATTTGCTAACAATATGTTTTTGTTTTCATCAACCGTGTAGTACACTATTATTAACATACTGTTGGAATATATCGCTAAAGTTAAGCCAACTAAAAAATACAGGGACGGCGGAGGCAAGTATTGGTAGCAGTGAATTATTGACAACTATAGTTGGTCGATATCAACTACGGTGGTCGGTAGGAACTAGTTTATACGGAATGAAGTCTATAGTTGTTTGACAAGAACATGGTAGCTATAAGAGAGTAAATTAACCAAGTCTGTAAGGTGCAGGGGGGTTGATTGTCAATTCTCTCATTATATAGCTTTAGTAGGGGTGTTTAAATTCGGATATCCGAAAATTTCAGATAGTGGATTTCACTATCCGAATCCGAATCCGAAATTTCGGATTCGGATTCGGATATCCGTTTGGTTATCCGAATTTAAGAAAAATTGTATTATTTAATAAATTTTATAAAAATATAATAAATTTCTATTGAAATTCTTTTCATATATCCGAAGTTTTTATTAAAATATCTAAAATATCTGAAAATATCCGAAATATTTAAATTAATATTTAATATTTTTAAATTTTTATAAAAATATTTTGGATATTTCGGATATCCGAAATATCCAAAAATTCTCAAATTCACTATCTGAATCCGAATCCGAAATTTCGGATATTTCGGATTCGGTTTCGGATCCAGATATTTTTGAACACCCCTACTTTAGGGGCTGTTTTGCTTTGTTGAATGTTTTGCAAAATAATTGAAATTGAAATTAGAATAGAATCTTGTATTTTGATTCTACTCTATGATTTTATTTCTTTAACTTTAGTAAATCAATCAATATTCACTTTCAGCACTTACCCTATAAAAGATTTGGGTGAGAAACATTCCCACCCAAAACCTAATATACCCAGGCCATTGCTCATAAAACAGTTGACGAAATGCTAGCAACAATGAAAGTAGGTTGACACAATATTACTTTCATAATCAATTTATTATCTTTACAATTGACTTTATGTGACTCACTTTAACAAATCTAATTTGACAATAACATTTAGGAAGGACTAACCACACAAGATTTATATGTTACAAGAAACTGAATCACATAGAATAACGAACGATTGAGTTAAGATTTGAATTAGACACCATATCCAACAATTACACCAACTTTTCTTTTTCGAAAAAAATGCGTCCAGTCTTTTTCAGTTTTCTACCAAGGGAGAAAAGCAATTGAAGAAGAAATGGTGTAGTTGCGGGAAAAATAACTTGATCAATATAAAAGTCTTATAGAACTTTGGCTCTGTAATAGATGTTTCACCTTTGCGTATACCATCAACTATGGCTTTCGCACATGATTCAACCTCCATCGTTGGGACTACATCTCTCAGATCCTGTAAGACGTTGGTTTTATCCGATAGTAGACAAACACACATTTTGTGATTCCAAGAAATCGAAATGAACGAATATTACTTACTTTTCTTAAGTGTGGACCAACACCATTGCTAGAATATTTGGCCGTTATAAGATTCGTTTGTATGAACCCAAGCGTTAATATTGTTATTGTTATTGTTGGAGAAACTTCGAATCGGAGGCTCTCAAAGAATCTGATCAATGCTCCTTTACTTGCCTAATAGACATTATGTACTATAAGGTATTATGGTTGAATAATAAAAAATAAACGATACACAAAATAAAAGGAATGAATTGGGTATGATCTTTACACTATAGAAGCCTCCTCCAGGTGGACTCAACACACCAGCTAAAGAGGCATTAACGATGATCTTTCCTTTGGTTTTCATGAGGTGTGGAACAGCAAACTGAGTTGTATAAACCGACCCCCAAAAGTTTATGTCCTGCATGTGAACCCACTAGAGTCGTTACGATAACAAATACGATTTTCAGGAATTTTACATTTAACATGTAAAAAATAAAAATTACATTTCACTCATGAATGTGTTGTTAGAATCGAATGGATCAAAATAGATAATAAACACGGTAATTTTGGGGAATTCACACGACTCTTTTAATATATTAACTCAAACAAATACTTGAATCGAAAACTTACAATACTCTACGTCTCTACTCATCTATTTATATTAAATCAATGACTTGCTCTTTAAGATTCCTAAGATCAAAAACTAAGAAACCAACTCAAACAAATAATAAAAAATTCTAAGCATTATCTTAATCAAAATAAACTTTAAATAGATAAACTAATATTTAGCAAGATTAATCCATTATTCCCCCCCCCCCCCCCCCCCCCCCCAAAATCTTGACATCGTCCCGTTTATCAAAACAACACTGGCTCATCATCTTGGGCCAAATTTTCCTCTTTTTCCTTTCGCTTGGGACACTTGACCGCATAATATTTAAACTCGTTGCAATTAAAACATCTTACTTTACTTTTATTCTAATTCTCACATTTTCTGGAAAACTGACCTCCTCGACCTCTTCCATTACCACAACCCCTTTCATGATTACTTTGATTCGACGAGTCCCGTCTACAACTTTCACAAAGAAGCTCATCTTTCTTTTCTTGGTCATCTTTTTAGAGAGTAAAAACTTGTTTTGATCATTATTACTTGTCTAATCTTACAATTTTATCCGTTCCTTATAGGCTTTCAACCTACCTATTGCTTCCTCGAATGGTATAGTCTTGATATTTGAATATTGCTCAATAGAGGCAACAATTTGAAGATACTTACTTGGCACCGAATCTAACAACTTGCAAACTGTTACTTAATCATCAAGACTCTAGCCTAGGCTAGTAAACTTTAAATCAAGACCATTTAATTTTCCAGCAAAGTCATTAATTGTGTCTGTCTCCTTTATACAAAGTTGCTCTAGTTATCTCCTTAAAGTAGCCAATCTTGCTTTTGAACTCTATGTGCATTAAGAAATCTTACCCGTAAAGACTCACGTATATTTTTCACTTTGTCGGTTCTTAGCTACTTGAAGAAGTATATCCTCTGGCAGTGCTTGAAAGAAAACTGCCCTTGCAACCTTGTTCTTCTTTTCATCAACCGCTCCACCAGTTACCAGGTCAATCGCCTCCCACAACCCTTGTGCATCCAAGATGGACTCCATCAAAATAATCCAACTGTTGTAGTTCATTGTCGTCAAACGTGAAATCTGAACCGAAGTTCTGTTTTTATCTCGAACCGGAACAAGTGTTGCATTACCAGATGGATTATTTGCTTCCGTCATATTCACTTTAAAAGATCCCAAACAAATATCGTCGCTTCCGAGCCAACACCATTTTTTTCTCTATTGTTCTCGAGGACCAATTTAAATTGCGAAATCACCAACACAAAATATAAATAGGGTATTTGATTTTAGCGGCAAACAACTTATATATAACCGGCTCTAATTCTAAATTGCCCAAAAAATTATCTCTCATTGAAAATACAAGCATTTGTATGAAAATCTTTAACATTTTTTTCCTTCTTTTCGTATCGATAGAACGAGCATCCTAAGCTATCTGCAAACTTATCTTCTTGATTTGCATGGGAGCCAAAAATTACCTACTGCCTTTTTTATTTTTCTTCTTTGCTATTCGAACTCACAAGTCAACGAAACAAAAAAAATCTCCTTTTTTCACGTGAACAAAAGCACCAAATTTCTTGCCGGCACCAATAATCTCTCGGTCTCCTATTATTCTGATAGAAAGAACCTCCGTTCTTTTTTGGAAATCTGATCACACCTCTCAAAAATAGTGATTAAGTTTGAGAGGTTGTTTAATTTACTTCTGACCCAGTCAAAATGTCTGATTCACTGACCCGGTCAGACATTTTGGCCGGTCAATATGTTTGATTTGCATTTTTTCGCTTCTGACTCAGTCCGACACCACTGACCCATGCATATTTTTTCACTTACCCGGTCAGTTTTGGAACAAGCTATTATCTGGTCAGCACCTTCTGACCGAGTAAGTGAAATCAAACAGTCCCTAAGTCGAATGATCAAACTACACAGGTTGATCCATTGTTCTTCAATTATGAACTCCCTCGTGATGTTGGTATAAACTGTTTGTGGTAGCAACAGGTTTCTGTATCCGTAGAAACTCCACAAAATACCAACCGATATGTGACTGATCTTGCTCGGATTCGATCAATTACAAGATTCCACAACTTTTCTTAGCGGAATTAACTCGGATCCGATATACTTTAATGGGTCAGGTTGCGCTGTCGATCTTCTTTCAAAACAGTCAATGAACACGATGGTTTTGTGAAACTCATACGACTATTTTAATATATTAACTCAAACGAAGACTTGAACCAAGAAATTATAACACCCTACTCATCTGTTTATACTAAATCTATTAATTGATCTCTAAAACTCTTAATTAGATTCAAATTAAGAAACCAACTCAAACAAATAATAAAATATTCTAAATATTATCTTAATCAAAATAAACAAACGAAAAAACTAATATTTATCAAGATTAATCCATTATGTGTTACATTAATTTAACTTTAAAAGTTGTATGAAATCTGAAAACGATAAAAACGCGTGACAAAATTTAACTTTAAAAGTTGTATGAAAATAATAAAAGCCCGTGTGTAAAATATTAAAGTATAGCATGACACTACTATACAAAACCAAAAGAATCCATAAAAATCCTTAAAAAAACGACATAAGAAATAAAATTAATACTGTCAGTATAAGTTTAAAGGCACCATTAATAAATTGGTTAGCTGTAATCCGCTAGTAACAAACTATCGCCAATTTGTCAGAAAAGAATCTAAGCACGGTCAAATTTCCGATGATGCTCGTCAATAACCCACTTCACCAATTATTTTCGGACGAGATCGTTTTGTTGGTGATATTTATTTGTTTTGGATCGAGAGATAAAAAGTAAATGTTTTAAATACCTAAAAGTATTTTATTTTTAATTTTTGATATTTAGCTGATTCTCACATGTGAAATATATGATCAATAGTGGGTAATTACCCTGGGTGGAGGTTGGGTGTAGTGATAAATAGGGGCTGGTTACTATATAAAGTGTAATTTTTGTGTGAATCGTACGAAGTCACTAGGAAGTGACACGTGTTTTTTGACGTAGAGTTTCGTCTGCACCATAATTACGCACATAAGGTGCATAATTATACAAGTTATAGTTATAAATACGCAAGTTATATCTATTATTACCCAAGTTATATTTATAAATACACAAAGTAAAATTACTCACGTTAAAAAATAATTACGCAAGCTATATTTATAATTTCGCAAGTTATATGATAATTACACATATTATGTTCATAATTACGCAGGTAATAATCATTAAGTTATACGCACAGCATATAGACGTCTTAAAAAAATGTCATTAAGAAAAGTATAGCAATATTGTACTTATATTAAAGAGGATAAAATGCTTGATTTTTATGGTGTATTTAAAAAAAATATCGTATAGAAAAGTTATATGCGTTAAAAAAAGGTGAAAGTTGAAAAAAGTCAACAATTATAGACTATTTCCAAATCTACCACTTAGCCACATTTCTTGCGTAATTATTATATCTTAAATCTAAACTGTCCATCTCTTAGATCAATGGCTATTACCACTTCGTACGCTTCGCACGAATTGATCATTTTGTACTGTAAACTTATTCGTGGTAATATATAGAAGCTAAAGTAATGTTCTCATCTCCAAACAAAAGTTGTGGGTTCGATTGTTCGGGTGACAAATTTTGAATTATTTAGGTGTTGCTATTTTTTTAAATATTACCCTCTACCGGTGGGGCAACCCTGTCTTTTGTAAAATGATTTCAAATCCTCTTAAATTATAGTAAACATGAATTAGTAAAATTCTAAGGAAAAAAGAAACAAAAGACAAACGTGGGTTAGTGTTATTGAGGGTGACGATGAACACAAAAAGTAATAATTACATACATTTTTGCAATTATTCATCAAAAATGTTTAATACTTTCTAGCATTATAAAAGCATAAAAGTATGTATACCAAAAGCTTTGATATTTAGCTAACTTTACCCACCTGATTATGCAGGTAATCTGGTTACGTCTTTAATTAGGTTTGCAGTTTTAAACTTTCAAATTTGATTTTGAATAACTAATAATGGGTAGACTGAAGTTCTAGATATTTCTGTGATTCTATACGTATGAAAAGTGAAGATTTGTATTTTGCTTACTTTTTTAATTTAGGTATTAAAGTTTTGAATAATTTTCTTTATTTTAATTATGAATAACTAAAACAATTGTCACTTGGGTTGGTTGTTTAATAATAATTATTAACAATTGTTTAAAGACCAATCAAGTTTAAACCTAATTAAAAATATTTTAAAGACCCTAAAGTAATGTATTGATGTTAAAAAAACCCTTAAACTAATCCATCATGACACATGTCGACCCATTATTCATTATAATATGCAGATTTTTAGCATTATAAAACTTAATAATATTTAATATTTAACTAATTCTACCATATAAAATATGAAAATATAGGTAATTGTTTACATCTTAATTAACTATAAATTTGAACAATTTTCTTCAATTTTTAAGAATATATAAAAACTAATTTATGGTGACACATTTCTTTACAATTATTCACAAAAATGATCAAAACCTGCTAATATCGTAAAATTTTTAAAATATACGGATTAAAACCTATGCTATTTACCTGATTCTATACATGTGACAATGTGGAGATATAAGTAATTTTTTTACGTCTTTAATTAGGTATTGAGTTTTGAACAAATGTCTCTAGTTCTTCGTAGTTATTTCTAACAAAATGTTTAAAACTTTTTAATATTATATAAACTTAAAACTATATATAGCTGATTAAAGACGTAAAAATATGTATATTACAAATAAAATCTGATAACACATCTTTTCATAATTGTTCATAACATAAAAAGTATGCGAGACCCTCTAATATTATAAAAACTTAAAAATATGTATATTACAAATTAACTTCAACATCTAGCTCATTCTACACGTGGGAAATGTAAAGATATAAGTAATTTGTTTACGTCTTTAATTAGGTATATAGTTTTTCACAAATTTCTCTACTCTTTTTTATGAATAATGAAACTAATTCTTCATGACACATTTCTTTGTAAATAGACTGTGTCCAATCCCTTCTTGAGAACTTATCGTAAAAAAATAAAAAAAATAAAAAATAAATCTTCTCAAATGATTCTCTTAGGTGTAAATTGTGAGCGAGGAGAGTGGGAGAGAGAGAGAGACACAAAGAGAGAGAGAGAGAGAGAGAGAGAGAGAGAGAGAGAGAGAGAGAGGAAGTAAGAAAAAAAAGGTGACCCTCTAGAAGTGGGACTGGTCATCCGACATAAAGTTGAACAACCCCGGTAAAAAAGATGGTGGTGAAGACTGTCGTATTCATAAACACCTGAATAACTAGAATAACTAAAAGATGTTTCCGGTAAAAGTGAGAATGAGACGTAAAGAATGAGAATACATATTAGTTTCAGTATTTCACATATTGGTCTATTTAATTTTTTTTTTAAGTTTCCTAAATTTTTTTTCTAATATTAGTTCCCTAATTTTTTTTTTTTCATTTGCGTATTTTAATTTCATTTTAATACTTGTTACATTTTTATTTATTTATGTAATCTTTTCAATTTTTTACGAAAGATAATAAATTATTTTGCAAAAAAAAAAATATAGCAAACATGCAACGTGAAGATCTTCATAATAAGACCAAGAGTAACAATGTTGTTCAGCTTATTTTAGTATTTATTCTTCTTAACAATTAATAGTACTGTGGGATATATGTATATTGACAAAGTACATTTTTTAGTGTTCATGCTCTTAAATTTTGACTGTCGTATATAAAGAACGAAATTACATCAATTAATTATATAAATATATATTATTACCTAGCTAGAAATAATCGAGAATCCAAAAGGTTTAAAGGTTCAAATATAGAGTTAAAAATATATCAAATAGACAAATACTATATTTAACTTGGTTTCCACTATAATTTTCTTTTAAGGGTTTAAGAATAAATGAAATTTATAAGAAATTTCAAAATAATAAATTAAAAAAGTTCAGAAACTTTCGAATTTAAAAGGGATAATAATTATAGACAAATATATGAACCAATCATATATAATATCCAATATTTTTATCGACTTAAATAAACTCTTGACGTTGTGAAATCATACAAATATTATATATGTCAACTTATATTTAATAAATTATATAAATGAGTCATAATATGATAAGAGATGCAAAATGAAAATATAAAGAAACTATAGAGTTGTGTTTAATTAGTTTGATCTTACAATAACTCGTGCGAACTTGGTGACATCATTGTTGATAGAGTAAAGAGGTCCGATTCCCGCATTACAAACCAGATGATCCACTGCAAAACAATCAAGTATCATGCATGTTAATTCACACAAAGCAAATGCGAAAGTTAGTCAATTAGGCCCCTACAGGTTACCCACAACGACCAAAATGTCGAACGGTGGAATCCACAAACATCCTACACTCATCAATCTTTGAAACGTCAGCAAACACGAAAAGAACATCCGGAGAGCCAAGCTCACGAGCTCTCTCTGCTACTTGCTCAAGTCGACTCTCAGGTTTCCTTGTGGCTATGATGGCTAAATACGCCCCTAGTTTGGCATATTCATATGCCATAATCTGCAATATATATACATCAAATTAAAAAAAAAAAAAAAAAAAAAAAAAAAACCTTCTTTTAAAAAAATAATAATAATAAACAGATAACTTATCTTTAGAGTTTAAAGTTTAGAGTTTATGATTTAATATTAACGTACCTCTCCAAGTCCAGATGAAGCACCAGTGATCAAGACCACTTTTCCGCACATGTTTTCCTTATGTCGGATGCACTTACGAATGGTGGTGACGAGTTCCCACACGAGAAGAACCGGTGAAACAAGAAGCAAAAATAACAAGGAAACGAAAAACACAAGGGTGTTTGTGAAGGGGTTATTGAAACAAGCGTCAAACATGGCTGTCTATACACACCCCACTTCATTCAAATAATATTTGTGTAGGCTCATAGATATAAATTACCCAACTGATGTGTGTTCTGTTAGCAACCCCATCGCAAGTACTTAAAACTAAATATCAAGTCCAACCAGATGAAGACTTTATATAATATTGAGGCACATGACTCAAATATTCAAGTTGTTCAACTTTTTGAACTACTACTCTTTCCCTATTGACCTATTGAAAAAATATTAGAAATCATCAAAATAACTTTTTAACACATGTTTTTACTAAATTAAAACTTATATTTGGTAAATCTAAAAGTCAGTGATTAAATTTGTTAAAATATTTGATCAAATGATTACTTTAATAATTTTTTAATATTAAAAGTTTGATCAGATGATTAGTCTGGTAATTTTCTAATATTTAAAGTTTGTCAAATGATTACTTTGTTAATATTTTTAATATTAAAAGTTAAAACCAGTAAGCAGACTAGAACTTTCATGTTAGTGTTATTTTCATGTTTATACCAAGTACATGTACACACACAATTAACCCATCAAGTTGAGTGGTTACGAGCCGAGCTCGAACTTAAAACTTATTTAATCACGACTAAAATAAAAGAGTCAACTTTAAGTCTAGTGAAACTTGATCAGATTAACAGTGTTTCGAACTCAACGACATAACTTGCTTGATTAAACGCCACCACTAAATACATCGATCCATTCGTTGCTAGCATTTCTTCAACCGGTCTTAAGAGCAATCGAGGTAGATTTATCCATCCCTTTTCAAATTTCTATTCTTTGAGGGAAAATACATATTGAAGTAGAATTGATGTAGTTGCGGGAACAAGAACTTGATCAAGAAGAGAGCTTTAATGAACCTAGGTTCCGTAATAGAAGTTGCTCCTTTGCGAATCCCCTCAACGACGGCTTTAACACATGCTTCGGCCTCCATTGTTGGGACTACATCTTTCATATCCTGACCAAAGTAGCATTTAGCAATAGTGATCTATATTAACTTGAAGGAAAATGAATTTATTGCTTACTTTTTTCAACCGGACACCAACACCATTGCTAGAATATTTGGCTGTTATGAGTTTTGTTTGTATGTACCCGAGTGTCAAAATTGTTATTGATATAGTTGGGGAAACTTCAAATCTAAGGGACTCATAGAAGCTGATCATTGCTGCTTTACTTGCCTGAGATACATTGTGTACCGTAAGCTATTATGGTTAAATAAGAAAAATGTCATGTGAAATAAATGGATTGAATCGGGAACGATTTTTACGCTATAGAAGCCACCCCTAGGGGGGTTCAACACACCAGCAGCTGAGGCGTTGACGATGATCTTTCCATTGGTTTTCATGAGGTGTGGGATCGCAAAATGAGTTGGGTAAACCGATCCCCAAAAGTTTATGTCCTGTGTGTATTCACACGAAAACCCATTAAGTTTCAAAATATAGATGAAAACTGACGTCAGTAAGCGCGTCCCAACTGTGTATAACATGACGTCACCAGCCAGTAAGTTTCAAAATATAGATGAAATAAGCAAATCGTTCCGGTATATTCAGAATTTTATAAAATATTATATAAAATCATATTGTACTTAACTAGGGTCATTTCAAACAAATTTATAACAAAACGTAGATAAAAATAAACACGTCAGAGCAGTGTGTGCGGAGCTTTATAAAACATTACATTGTATATACAACTAGATTATGCCTTGCGCTTTGTGACCGAACGTGGGCATGGCTACCAACTTTTTTGTATATATAGTTGTAAATCACGCTGCATATTCTGAAACATGGATTAAACAAAATTGTTAAAATTTGTAATGTTTGCATACTTATAATCATAAAGCACGGTTGAGCATTGCATAATGAGGATACACTATGGTTAGAAAAGTTAAATAAAACTGAAACAACTACAAAAAGAAGAAGAAAGGAGAACGAGAAACTATAAAAGATTCTAAAAAGTAAAAATTGTAGGTCTAGAAAAAAGAATCAAATAACTGAAAACAGAGGAGGGGGGTTTGGAAGCATAAATGCAGGGGGAGGAGTGGACCGTGATGGTACCTTGTAAATTTATATCTAGTGGCCCATTCACAAAAATTTTACAAAGAAATTAAAATTTTAATTGGAATTGAAATTAAAATTTTTTTAAATTTGATAATATGTTTGGTTGGTCAATATTGAATGGAACGAAATGTTTATTTTGATCATTCAATTGGATTGTTAAATATTTATTAGTAACTGAATATAATGTGAATTTTAATGAATGTAAGAAAATTTCTTAATTTTAATTCCATTAGTTAACCAACTAAATATGATTTTAAATAAAAAAATTTCAATTTCAATTTCAATGTCTGAGAATTTTGTAAACCAAATGACCGCTAAACATATAAAGCTTTCGACTAAACTAAAAGAAAAAAGAAGAGAGAGAATAAGATATGCTAATGTGGAATGATGGCATGAATTTTAGTAAATTTTATTATATTTTTATCACAATTATTTTTATTTTTTA
This sequence comes from Flaveria robusta, assembly GCA_025506415.1. Taxonomy (NCBI): domain Eukaryota; kingdom Viridiplantae; phylum Streptophyta; class Magnoliopsida; order Asterales; family Asteraceae; genus Flaveria; species Flaveria robusta. The sequence goes on along the minus strand of CM046460.1, from coordinate 5,042,698 downwards.
ATGTAATTTATATATTAAAAATTTTGACACCCACGTCTTCTGCTCCATTACTTTCTTGACTTAAGAAAATTCAACAATAATTCGATTTAATGATTTATTGGTTCAATTTTTAAAAATATGCATGAGGTGACCAAATAAAAACACTTTTAAAACTAGATTACTATTTTATGATATTTTTCCTATATTATTTGTTGTTCTTAAAATTATAGAATTTCAAAATAATCGTTAAATGAGAAAACTTCATCCAGCACTAATTCATAGAAAAGCTTTAAGTAATTTCCCTTTCATTCAATATGTTCATTCAAAACACTTATCAAAACATTATGTTTTGTATCAAAATCTAATATAAGAGCTTCTCAATAACCTTTAAATCATTCGATAATAAGGTAAATGTTCAAATAAAAAAAAATAAAAAAACCCTTACAACTAAAAAGAGTAAGAAGTAATCTCAACCATCAATCCCTTTTTATTATAGTGATATCCCGATAATAAACCGTTTTGTTTAATTAAATAACTAAAAAGTCAAGTCGTAACTATCCAAATATTAAAATCAGTGAAGAAGTTTGCTAGCCTTTTGATCATGTTTGTGTAATTCGTATATGAATTAAGTGACATACGAGCCAAGCTTGAACTTGAAAATGGTCTAATGAAGACCGATCGAGTCTAAGTTCAATTCAAGTCTAGCCAAACTTGAGATCGACATAGTAATTTAATTTATATTCAAGGTTTAGGGTTTACCTACATCTTCAAATCCTGATGAAGCACCCGTGATCAAAACCACTTTTCCAAACATGTTTTCCTTAGGAAACATGAACGGACGGAATTGACGAGTTCCCAAACAAAAAGTAACGTGAAACAAGAATCAAAAGTAACAAGAAAACAAAAAAACATAAGGGTGTTTTGTTATTGAAGTACGCTTCATACATTGTTGTAATTTGTCACAACCTGTCTAAATTTAAATCGTTATTTCGGGATCTTGAATTATAGCTAGATCTAAAAATTTTGCTGTACTAGAATAATTAAGGTTGCGTGAAAATATCTGGATTTTATTCAAACAAATTTTGGTCCAATAATTGTGAGGAAAATCATGACACATCATTCATATATTTTTAATAGGCTCGTAAATACCCAAACTACTATCCATCTGCTAACCAACTGCACTAGAATAATTATGACGTTGGTCATTTACTATTTTCTTTTTTTATTTATTCTACATTTTCTAAGACCAAATGCTAAATTACATTAGAGTCCGCTAAACGTATAATATCTCATAATACATGATGTTTTTTTAGTAGAGAAGTATTAATGATTTGATAAGTTAAAGGTATGTAACAAATGGGATAAAAAGATGTACGTTTAACACAACCTATTATTATTCATAACCCATTATTATTCATCTAGACAGTCATCGAGACATTGGTTAAAAAGTCACATGCTATTTGAATAGTTTGTTTAAGATGTTTAACATTGATAAATTGTATTATTATTGGCCTTCTAAAAGCATATGTATATAGAATAATTATATAACTTTTCAGAAGAAATCCATATATAGAATGATGGAGATGAATCTTATTTTGAAAATATCTAAAAACTTTCGTACGCACTTAAAAAGTTAAAAGTGTTACCATTACGTAATTATATATCTATATAAAAGAATACTCTTGGCTATATGTAAGTTTAATATTTTTTTAGTTTTGACAACAAGAGTTTTTTTCTTTACATGATGTGCGAAAAGTAGATTATATAAACTTTTATATAGTAAAATACAACTTGAATGATACAATGTACTTTTTGTTTTTGGTTTTTAATCACAAGATTTTAGTGAAATGGTATTTGTGGTGCCTCAATTTTACAACAACATTTTGGGTCTTTAAAATTTTCTTGCTAAAGTTTAATAGATTTTGGTTTTTATTTATTTATTTTATTTTTATTTTCATTCCTTTATCATTTATGAGTTATGCTTAAACCCATTTCATTTTCTAATAAATTTTGTTGATCTGTAATATTTTTAATTAAAAAAACAAGATGTGAGGTTATCTTTATTTTTGTCAATGCTCCGATATAACCTTTTTCAAAACAAAGTTGTATTCAAAATCAAGTGCTTTTGTATCATAGACCTAAGACCATAGTGAGTATATTTACTGTTGCGGTATTGCAACGAACCAAACAGATTATGAGTGAACATCATTGTTGCCGGCATTGATATAATTGAAATCGGTATCGGTATTTGCTTTTGTGGTTTTCGATGAGCTGAACCGACAACGAACAAAGTCGCGTCGTGTAAAACCGGGAAAAGTGACCAACTCCCGCGCGGGAGATAACACTAGTTTGTATAAATTTATAATGTGTGTAGATTATAAACAATCCTCTTACAGTTTTATGTGTAAAGATTTTGAAGTTATTTTCACATATATCGTGTATCGTTCGTAAAAAACAGGCGTAAACCGCCCAAAACTAGTTCAAACAAACCTAACTAATCTCAATCGGTTTGAAACTCACACTGGTTTTGACCTAAGGACTATGAACCAAATCGGTAAAAAATCGAGGGTTTTTTTGGCACCACTAGTTCGGACTTCAGACCTCACTCCACTAATATTTTTATTTTTACTATCATGCTACAGGCCCGACATGCTTGGGCCATTGGTATTAGTCTCAAATTAATTATCGGGCCCATTATCTTTGCTGTCCAGTAAATTCAGGCTAGTGCCACCCCTTTTTGGTCATAACATTAATTAACTGTCCAGTGACTGAACTTCAATTGACAGGTCGATTTATTTCGTCTATTAAGATTTATGTGACCCAAATCTAGAGGTGTAAAAAACGATTCGGAGAAAAAATTGGGCAGAAAAACCGATCCGGTTTTATAAAAAACCGGATTTTGCCAAACTGGTTCTCAGTCCGATCCGAACCACAGGTTTGTATACCGGTTTGTTAACCCGACACTCAAAACCGGTTCAAATATAAAAACTAATTAAACCAGGGAAAAACCGCTTCCAAAACCAGTCCAAACTGGTTTGAGGGGTCTAAGTACTTAATCAGAAAAATTGATTTAAAAACCGAACCGGTTTGAAAAGAAACCGGTTTAAAAACTAAACCGGTCTGGTAAAATGACTGGTTTGTACGCGTCTATCCAAATCCATGGTTTAACTTGACGTCTTGACCTATTACAATTTATGACCACATGCAAGTAAATTCTTGCTAAATTCTTTTGACTAACAACATAATACAAACGAGATTATGTTGTTACGGAAGAATCAATGTTTTTCTTTTGGTACATTATGATTACTAATTATATAATTACAAGACTAGTAATTCTAAACTAAGTATAACTCGTAATCTCGTATTTTAAGATAAATAAAATTCATATAAATCAAACCATATATGGATAGAAAGACAAGTCGTCAACAAGGGTATATATGTTGATATACAACAAATTCAATAGCATTATCGGCTTGGTTAGGGTATTAGGGGCGCAACCCAAATTACGCAAATGTAAATAATCAATGAGGGAGAATTACTTTATTTTAACCAAATTCATTAAAAAATTAAAAAAAAATAAAAATAAAAACTACCTAAATTGATAGGAACACTAACCCAAATTCATTCAAACAACTCAAACAACCTAAACAATTCAAATTGGTTTGCCAATGGTTTGAGTAGTAGTTGCAAAAACTGGAACCCAATATGGCCATATGGGGTATGCTGTCGAGGCACCGGCGGATCAAGCCAATCGGTTTTGCCTAAGGTGTCCCAAGCACCCTTAGAGTTATTACTTGTCCGTTATCACTTGCTGGTCACTTGTTATTTATTTTATTTTTTTGAAGTTAGCATTTAAATAGTCATATTTGTACTATAATCATTCAAAATACTAATATAATATCATCTCAATGACCTTTGTGATGTTCTATAACTTATATCTACACGCTTATGCTTTCAATGATATGGATGAAATTGTCACCCTCACATAAATTGATAAACAAAATGCAGAAAAGAAGTTATATAAAACAAAAGGAAAATAAGGAATATTCATACTATACACACAAATTAGCTACAAATATATTTCATTTCTATGAGCTTCATAAGACTAGAAAGTTGCTTCTCTGAACACTTGATATTGTCATCATTTTCCTCTTCAACCAAATTCTCTCTTTTAACCTCTTTGCCAAACTCCGCAACTGCTTTTGTGATCTCTTGAACCAAGTCGACGATCACCCCATCAACGCCCATCAAGATTTGCGCATTGACCACCTCGCGGACGTTACTGAAAAGTCAACAATCATTTCATTTGGTACCAATGAACAAAAATCTTGAAATTTCTGTGTTTTCAAGAAAATGAATGTCCTTACTTTAACTGGCCATAGCTTATGAGAGAGAGCTTTAAGTCTTTGATCCTTTTAATTACTCTTGGATTTCTTAAGATGGATCTCACCTCACAAACGATTCCATTTAAGCAGCCCGCTAAGCACAATTTCATTGCTTCATCTAAAGAATTCCTCCTCACGTCCGTATATATTTCCACGCCTCCATTTGTGAGAAAGAAAACCTAACCACGACAATTATAACCAACAAAAACACTATCAGATTACTGGTTTCTCTAGTAATAAATCCATTCCAATTTCATTATAGAGTTGATTGCATAAAAAGTAACCAACATATGTCTTATTTTCCTTCAAATAGCCAACTTTGTTTGTGCAAGGTGAAAACAAAGTTGGCTGCTAGTATCAGTGGCGGATCCAAAATTCTTGTTACTGTATTATTCTTCAGTAATATATAGGATAATTTTACTAGTGTCACGTGCCCTGTCTGGGATAAATATACCACCTAACTTGTTTACCTTTATACGAAATAACAAACGATGCATGTAAGACGCAACTTACAGGATAAGTGCTTTGGAGTTTCCGGATCAAAAGAGCTGCATCAGGCTGAAAGCTTGAAAAGAAAATGGACCGGCTTTTAGCATACTTGAACACAATCTGCCATTAAAAGAAAGTGAACAAAATCCATAAAAATGGTAACACTTCCATTTAAAGAAAACATGTTGATACAAATGATTAAGACAAGAGCATACGCGAAGAACAACTTGTATGACGCGAACCAAATCTTCCTCTTTGTACACAATATTATCATCAAATTTGAACTCAATGTTGAACCCCTTGGAATGGTTTATTTTTTGAAACACCTCTTCCAATGTGCATAGATGATCATCCTTTTCAACTTTCCACTCAAAAATCCTCCCATCTTTTAGTTTTCTAAACAAAGGCTTACCCACCTGATATTATCAATATCATACCATCAAACCAGTGAAAGAACAACATATCAATATGGAAAGAAAAGATACGCGTATGAAGATAAATTCCATTACTTTGTTAGGCTCCCGTTGAGGTCCATATGAAAGAAACTCATCTAAATTCATATCTGTAACTCTTTTTTCAATTATTACTCCCTGAAATCAAATACCCGTTGATCTGGTAAGTATATAGGGCATGAAAATATATTGTTAAGAAAGATGTGTTATACCCACGTAGGTTTACAATGGCACGTGTGGATCGCCTAGAGTAAAACACAATGCATAGTGAAATAAAGTGTAAACTGACCTTATCTTCTGTGTAGATGAAGGTGTCATGAAATATGATCGGACAATCATCTTTAGTCACCTACAAAAAGAGGTTGTTTACGTTTTTTTGTCTAAGTTTCTTCCATCACCCAAAACTTAGATCAAGAAATGTTCAAAGAAACACCAAACAAATAAACAAATCAGTCTCTTGAATGAAATTAAATAACTTGCATACACATCATAATATTTATTACATTTTATGATTTGAATCTTTGACCTCTAATACAAAGACAAGACATCGTATCCGTCAAACTGTGCTTCTAGAACAAAAGATTTCATGTTTGAAACATTTCATTCGCAAAAGAAATAAAATTTCCTTAAACTTTCATGTGTGTACAAAAGATTTCAAGTTCAAAACTTATTATTTAAAAAATATTTTTTTTCTTTAAGGCAACCTGGCTAACGAGAGCTACTTTTTACTTAATCTTATTGATTATCAAGATATTAAAAAGAGTAAAATGTTATTTTCGTCCCTGGTATTTTGTTAAATTTGTCATTTCAATTCAAAATTTTTTTGTCATTTCAGTCACTATAGTTTACTAAATGCTGTCATTTTTATCCACTCCACTAACACCGTTAAAACTCTGTTAAAAATCAGTTAAATATGAGGGTATTTTAGTATTTTTTTAACACCCTAATTATCCAATTAAAACAAATTAATCAATTAATATTCAATAAAAACCAAAAAACATATGAAGCGACTCGTGAGACCGGTCGCTTCGATTAATTCTAACACATGTTGTTCGATTAAGGTCTGCTATGAGATTTCAATTAGTCTTCACGTTTTGTTTGAACGTGTACTGTTGTTCAATTGAGGTCCACTGTTATCACGTTTTGTTTTATTGAGGTCTACTATTATCACGTTCAAAGACCTCAATCGAACAACATGTGTTAGAGTTAATCGAAGTTTTTAAATCAAAGCGTCCGGTCTCACTAGTCGTTTCATGTGTTCTTTAGTTTTAATTGAATATTAATTGATTAATATGTTTTAATTGGATAATTAGGGTGTTCAAAAAGACTAAAATACCCTCATATTTAATGAGTTTTAACGAAGTTTTAACGGTGTTAGTGGAGTGGATGAAAATGACAACATTTGGTAAACTAGAATGATTGAAATGACTAAAAAAAAAGTTTATGGATTGAAATGTCAAATTCAACAAAACATCAGTGACGAAAATAACATTTTACTCTATTAAAATTATATAAATACCTATGCTTTGCCGTATTTGATATGTTGTTGTTTGACCACATTAGAACCATGATTAATCGCTATCCAAAAAGAGTTTTAAATTTGTGTTTTAAACCTATTTTTCCTCCTTAAACACAATCAAAAAAGGAGATGAAGAAAACGACTTAAAGCATAAAATTTAATGGTCATAATACGTGTGCCGTGGGCCTACCAAAACGCTAAAGTAACATGTTATATCAGTCTTCCAAACACGTGTTCCCTACACCTAACGACAAATAAAATGTCGTTTTAGCAGCTTATTGCCACCGTCAATCGCCGCTGGCCACCGTCAAACTACCACCATCAATCCTAGTTTCCGACAACTCTACCTATCGGAACTTTTAACCACATAATAATATAACCAAGTTTCTAAGTATAAATCAAAAACAATTTAAGATTTTGTCATGTTACTGTTGACAATAACAGATCAACTCGTATTTTTTATTACCAACAGCAATGCAAATTCAAAACAAACTTTCAATTTATGTTGTTTCAAAGTATAAATCAAAAATAGTTTAAAATTTTGTTATGTCGCTGTTGATGATAACAGATCACCTGATATCTGTTATTACCAACGGCAATGCAGATTCAAAATAACTTTCAAATTATGTCTAGAAACCATACATGCATAATAATATTATTACCTGAAAAATCTATGAAACGAACAAGAATCACAGCTTAAAAACTACCTGAACATCAAACTCGATATGATCAAGATCGAAACTCCCGGCGGTATTAAAAGCAAGAACAGAATTCTCTTTGATAAATCTTATTCTGGGATCAGCCGATTGCAGTAAATTCATCCCGGTTCCTCGGTGTCCGATGACCATAAACTCATCCACCGGCTTCATAACAAACACCGTATCTCCATAGTCATTATCGCTATCGTTGTCGTGATCGTGGTGATTATTATGATGATAACCGTTGAATGCAACAACATTGTTGGTGTTGTTGAGATCATAAGAGACTTGATCTAGGTTAGAAACCTGTGTAACACGAGCCGTTTTAAGGGCCATTTTTAGGGGGATTTGGGAGGAATTGGGGGAGATGAATTTAAAGACGGTATCCATGATCACCCAGAAATTACGGGAATGTTCTTGGGATATTATCAGGGGACTTTCAACTTTGATTCATTTTGTTTGTGTAAAATGGTGTTTGAAATGACTTGTGTGAATAATAATAATAATAATAATATGGCCCACCATTGAACTTCTAGAGCACAACAACCACCACCTGTCTTTTTATGATGCAAGCCTTCATTAATGTACTCGATTTTAATATGCTTTGAGGTTGTTTGTACTTGATAAAAGTTATAACAACTTTAAGTTACATGAAATTATTAAAAATAACGAAAACGTGGCTTTATAAAATTTATTTGTCTTGCACTTTTATAAAACTAACAAAAAGCTAGAGAGATGGGGGTACGGAAGACAGTCGTTGAGGAGGCAGTGTTGTAATATATGAGTGTAGTAGCTCGAGTAAATCGCGTAAGAGCATTCATGCTAGTTTCCTCATTTCCATCCCCATCCCTCCATAATTAACAAAAAACTAGCATCCCTAAAAAAGTTTGTTTGTATTTTAAAATTCTCCTACATCATGTTCTTCATATCGATCTTTATTTCCATTAAATATTACTTAATTATTTATTTTTTATCATATTTTTTTCACTCACAACCATTTATAAAAAGGTATAAACTAAAAGATGTGAAGGATGGATGGTAACCCGTAAATGTAAGGGTCATTATGGTCTTCCAAATTACAGGGGACGGAGATTGGGATGGGAACCCAATGTAGGAGTGAAATTACATATTTTTTCATGTTTATCTTATAATATAGAAATGGGGTTAAAAATCAAGATGTTGATGTGAATGCTCTTAGGATATTACCCGTTTTGTTTCCAATTGATTGCCATGTAGAAACTTGCGGTTTTGTTTCACCCGACAAATTGTTTGCCCAAACAAAATGCATCCGGGTAAAGAAAATTTCAACCCTTTTATAACGAAGGTTTCGTTCTCACCCTTAACCAATGATGCACTTACATCCCAAGTAAACTGTGTCAGAATAATATTCGGGTAAATAAGAAGTTCTACTCTCTTAAAAGGAACACTTCATTCTCCCCTCAATCATTGTGAAATTCAAGTAAATCAACGTTCACCGTTTAAAATCAATAAAAATAGATGTTTTTCTAAATGTAATGTTTGATGGCACACGCACTTAAATGTTCAACTAGAGATATTGATTTGAACCCGTATACTAATAGGTTGAATTGGATTCTCTAACAAAATTTAAAATTTAAAGCACACCTGAAAGTGGAATGAGTCGAATTAATTAGTTTGGAAGTCCCCGCAATGTGTTATTGGTGTTATTTAAATGCTACACATTTTAAATCTAGTAATATTTGTGTAAGTTATATTTACCGTCTTAAGCAAAATAATATCTTTTACAAAGGGCCTCAATTATAGAATCTGTTTCGGGCCTCTAGAAAGGTTGAGCCAGCCTTGTAAAACTCATAGTGAAAATAACAAAATACTGGAGGAGGGGTATGGAAAAGGACCGTTGAGGCGACGACATTATGATATGTGGGATGGGCGCACGGTGGTAGTTTGGGGACTTGTAATATATATCTTATACATTACGGCAATTTTGATGCTTAAAAAAGATTATAAGAATAATGTTTGTAGAAATTGTTGTGTATTAAATTCTAAATTTTTAAAGCAAACCTTTCCACTTGAAAATTTGTTGTAATCGTTCTTCTAACTAACAATATAACTTGAAAAAATAATAAGAGACTAGGAAGAGCAAGTTAAGACAAGAGTCGTTAGGGGGGACATGTGGGGTATGGGCTCGTAATTAGGTGGTGGATTTATAACTTGTCCTACATATACTTTTAGTTTAAAACATGTTTATTTGATAAGTTTAAAAGAGATGATGATTATACATTTATAACAATTCTTTACTTGTAATGTTTGCTTTCAAAATTAGTGTTGGGGTCTCTTCATATCAAAGAGAATACTTTTCTATACGGATCATGATGTGACGATGATAATATGCGAGAAAAAAAGATAGAATTTGAGAATACATGTATTAAACATGTCAATCTATGTAATCTAAATAAATTTATGATATGCCATCAATAAATTCAAATTAGTTATCCATCGTAATAAAATTTTGTTGGTGCATGTATGTATGATAATAACGTATCTCTTTTAAGAGTGATAAAAATATTAACATGTGAGTTAAATACAAGCTACTGATGCTCGTATGTTTAGAATCTGATCTCCATTCATGACTAACGAACTAAAACTCTCACAAGGATGATCTACGAAGTGAGAGCTAAGGGCTGATGACACGGATCATCTGACCATCAATTGCACCATATAAAATTCAAGACAACGGTGAACAAGAGTCTAAAGTTGGATCATGTATTATTGGCAGTTTGAAGTGCATAAACCAACAAAGTTTTATGTCAATTAAACAACTTTCCTTCCATCGGTTCAACAGTAACTCTTATACAATAAAAAAAATCTATAAAAGAAATTCACATTCATGAGTGACTAGCTCATATATATCTTGAAATAAAAATCTCAAGGAAAAAAAAACAAGAGAAGATCAAGAAGAACAATATTCACTCTACAAGTGTTAAGTTGATCACTTAAAATAAAATAAGCTAGTGGTAATCCCTTCTACCTTACGATTGAAAAGATGTTGTGGAGAACTCTACCCTATTAAAGTGACGATAGTGAAATGATAAGACATCATCACTACTATATACTAGAGGGACATGTATAGTTAGTTGTTTTTTAAGGCAAAATATACAATTATCCATAATTAAAAAAACCCTATCACTCAAATCTAAAATTTTTTGTTGAGAGAAGGGCCGGCCAATTAAAGATAGTGAATAAAGTTAGGGCGTGGTGCGCCAAAAAAAATAAAAATAGAAACCCCATTTTGGACTAAGACTGCATTGAACATCTTTATGGTTTTGGGCTGAGTAGAGGTCAATAGTCCGCAGGCTCACAGCGGCTTTTGGAGAGGGTAATTGATATTCACTAATCATCAAAGGAAAGAGGAATTAGGGCAGCAAAATCAAACCTTTTGGAAGAGCAATCAACAATGGTTCAAATGTAGAATTGCAATTGAATAATGGATGTTTTCTCACACCAATTATCACCATTCACCTCTAAATCTTCTCCGCCTGAGTTTTGCGTGTTTCTTCAAACATTTTATTGTTTTCTCACAACCACTTGCTATTCTTTAACGCAATGTTCCCGATTTCATTTAAGGAGAGAAAAGAAGAGAAGTGGAAGGAAAAAAAAAGACTTCTTTTCATAATTTATTGAAATGGTGGGGGGAAAACTTTGTTGAATATTGATTATAAATGGTGCCTAAAATTTATGGTGATAATTGCCTAAAGAAATCACTACAGAGATTTTCAACTCAGATGGTATGGTAAGTCTTCTAATAATTGATTTACCAAAGTATCAAAATGCAAGTCAAATAAAATGTCAATTCATTTGTCTTCCACTTATGCGGACTTATTACTGATAACAAGGTTTGTCAATTTTCTACATGGCACATACCGAAAGAATTTTAAGTTTTGTAAACTTTTATTTTTATGCTTAAAGATGATCTTCTGGGTATATTTTTTATGATCTAATATCATTGAAAATTTCATGAAGTTTTGGATTTTAAAAATACATATTTGACCTTAGAAAGTCAATAAAGTTTAAAAAAAGTATTAAGGAAAATTAGGCCACAAATTTTAGAGTTCGCTTGGGGCCACCAAAATTTACATGTATTAAATAACACATCTTAACTAATTGAGCTAAGTATCATTGGTATGTATACATTAGTTATCTCTACTGTCTAGAGATACATTTATTGAAGATACTATCCTTATCTCTTGTTCTTTTAATCATCATATATTTATAATTTGATGCAAATATCAATTAGAACTTTGTTAAATCATTAGCAAGTTTTATATAAAATTTAAAAATAACTTATTCACATGCAAGGTCTTTAGAAATCCATTTCACCATATTACTATTGTGTGTGAATCACAAAACTGAATGGATTCAATGTGTTTCACAATCTTAAGTGAGAATCAAGTCTACATAAATTAAAATAAATCAAAGATCACAATCACAATGTGTGAGAATCTTAGTTTGCACCACCAAATTCTCATTGATCAAAGCACATACCACACATTGGTGAGAATCAAGTTCCCATTGACCATCCTTTTATGACTATCATTGCCCTAAAGATCATTGTCTTTAAGACCAATTGTGTGCATCAAATCCTTAATGCCATTATATGTGAGAATCTAGTTCCCAATGCAACCACTACACTTGCAAGTGGTCTTTCAATTAACATCATGATATTCAAGTGCATATAAGGTTCCACTCATGATCACAATAACACTTGTTGAACACATTCCAATCAACCACAATGGCATAATTAACTTAGAAATAAAGTACAAGTTGTGGTAAATAAAACACTTGACCCGAATCGCGTACAAGACTCCCGGTCAAGTACATGCGACAGAAAGTATTGTGTATCATTGACCAGAAGAAAAGGACACCCACAAAACACTAAAACTCCTCTGTATAGAAAACAAAATTACCCATAAACCAACATAAGTTTTCCCATTCTCCTCATCATTTAGTATACATAAACACCTGCCTCGTTATCCGAATGTTCAGCCTGAATCGGGCATCGGGAAAACCAAAAAAAAAAAAAAAAAAAAGAACTCACGGTAACTCGACTCGTCTCTTAACCGTTGGTATTCCCATCAAAGCTGCCTTGTGCGCTTTGTCGTCTTTTCTCTACCCACATTTTAGCCTCAGCAACAGCCCGTTCTCGGTCAAGATCCCGGTTCAACATCCTAGGAGTTTGAGTTTCTCGAGGCGAATCACCTTTGTCAGAGCCTTCTAGATCCCCCCATCTGCTGCGACCCGACCCGCCACCTTCTTCATTCTTTGACACTCTACTGTTTCTATCACCATTGTTGTGCCGGGTGCTTTGACCAGGGGCTGCATTGGGATCATAGTTGTGGTTTGCGAGATAAGATAAGGCGGTGACCACGTCTCCTATAAGAGGTCGAGCCGCAGCCTGTTCTTGGATGCACATGGATGCAACGGCTAGAGCCTGGTAGAGACCCCTCATTGGATAATGCCCTTCGAGCCTGGGATCCGCCAGTGTTGCAAATTTCCTTCTGTCATTGAATAAGGGTCGCGCCTGTAAATACACAGAACACATGTACTTTATAAGATGGTGTTAACTGTTAACTATCTCTTAACTTCAATAAACCGATTGTCTAATTACTTGATTCTCATTTTCAACACATGTATGAATGAATCAATTTAGATTGTGTTTTACCTCTGGTCGAACGGATAAAAAAAAAGTTTAAAAAAATCAGGCTGAGCAGGTTAAAGTGTAAAACCTTAAGACACTCATGACTATGTGACCAACATTAATATTAATTAAACATGTGATGGAAACAAAGGAGTTACCCAAGTGACCAGATTCTGCTGTCCTTGTGGTGCAGAGCTGTCAATGGCTTTTCGACCGGTAATAAGCTCTAAAAAGACCACCCCGAAGCTATAGACATCAGACTTAACAGTGAGCTGACCGGTCATGGCATATTCAGGAGCACAATACCCGTATGTCCCCATGACCCGTGTGGAAACATGAGACTTATCACCAGTGGGGCCCAACTTCGCTAGCCCAAAATCAGAAAGTTTCGGATGAAATCCCTCACCAAGTAAAATGTTTGATGATTTGAAGTCCCTATAAATAACCGGAGGATTAGCCTTATCATGAAGAAACTCCAAACCTCTGGCTGCACCAGCTGCTATCTTCATTCTTGTGTTCCAATCTAATGCTTCTCTATCTGGTGGGAGATCTGCAAAGATTATATGTATTCTTGAGTTGAATTATTATGCATATAGTGCATTTGGATGTGCGGTTTAACTATAATTACATGATATTAAAGTATCAGAAACAAGTTATTTCAAATGTAAATTATTTTATCCCAACACTAGAAACTTATTATTGGAAGTATAAGTTGCAATAATCAGATAAACTGTTCCAATACACGATCCAAAGACCAGCATTGAGAAGAAGGTACAAAAGATGATTACCGTGAAGATGATCTTCTAATGATCCCAATGGCATGAATTCGTAAACAAGAAGTCTTTGGTCACCATCAGCACAGTATCCAATTAAATTCACCAAATTGGGATGATGTAAAAGGCTGAGCATAAGAACTTCCACAAGAAATTCACGGTTACCCTGCAGCCCGTTTCTATCCAGTTGTTTGACAGCGACGATCTGTAAAAAAAGGAGTTAATCAGCTTAAAGGTTTAAGCAGCATACTTGGGCATTAATTATAATTAGTCCAGTTAGAATAAGTTTAACCAAAATGGTGGGTTATGAGCTACGATATATGCTATAGCCACACTCCATATGGAAGTCAAATAGAATAGGGATGAATGAATGTCATATTATTCTTAACTGCAATTAGCATCACCCTTTTGCAGGATCATGATGTTGTGGCATTAACGACTCGAGATGGATCCCAACTGTCAATTTAGGCAATTTACTTATGAGCAATGATATATGCTATAGCCACACTCCACTGGATAATCATCTATCATTTTGATGGTAGACATCTGATTCAATGATGAATCACAACTGTCATTTTAGACAGTTTACTTATGAATAGGTTGATTTGGGTTGTGTCAAATGAGCAACGGTTCAAATGGATCAAACATGTTGAAATTCATCGAAAATCTACTTGAAGCATTCTCATATGCCAACAAAACATACAATCAAGATCACCCATTGTTATCTTTACTCAAATCTTTAACTACCCTAAATCCTAAACCCTAAATTCCAAAGTGTTCTTACTATAACATCAAAGAATTCATCAGTCAATAGAATCATTAACCACATAATTCTGTAAATTATACCTGACCGCTACCCTGAAGACGTCCTCGATACACATGGCCAAACCCTCCTTCCCCTAGAAAACAATCAGGGCTAAAATTGTTGGTTGCAGCTGCAAGCTCGCGGAATGTAAACGTATGAGCAGCAATCTGACCCTGTGAGCCTTCTTTCGAACCCGAAGATTCTTTCCTCAAACTCACATTATTTCTTGATTTCACTCTATCCCCACCTGCAAATCCAACCATTAGACACCAACACAATACATCACCATCAGCAATAAAGATCACATAAAGTCATTCACTACACAATTCCATAGATCTTTGAACACCAAAGTGCACAGAATTGAACCAATAGTGCCACCCATCATTCTATTCAAATCCAATGATAACAATGTCACAAAACAGCTTGAAAATGATAGTTTTATTATATAATTAGATGGGGTCTACATCAAAGGGGATTCATAACAGGTATAAAGCTGAATCAGATCAACACACAAATATTAATAATTAACTATTAACACTTTCAAATCATGAAAAAACCATTGCAAAGAAACACATACCAGAGGGTAATCTTGAGATATTCGAAGGGGCAGATGGGTGGACTTCAGGTCGATCAGCACCCACCTTCTGTTGATTCGATTTATCCTCATCCTTCGAATCGAAACAAGAAAAACAACCCATTAATTGAACAATCTTTAACTTTCTATCGGCTGATTAAAGGGGAAATTGTTTGAAAATCGAATCAATAGGTTTGGAAGTGATCTTGATTGAAGCCCAGATGAAAAAGGAAATCTTGAACCGAAAAGATCGAAGATTGGGGGAGAAAGATAATTGGGAATGTGTTTGTTTGGAATGCGATGATTGTTGGGTGTTAGATCGATTGATGGAAAGTTGAACACAAAGGAATTCAAAGAATAAAGAATAGATTACTGAGTATAGAGCATCTTATTATGATGCAACTTTTGTTCAATAACTCTCTCTCTCTCTCACGTTCACACTTCATTTTGACCAAATTAATGTAGGTGTATATGCATTTGATATTGGGAGTTGGAAAGTAATATTTGTTTTCTCATCTTTAAATTACAACCTAATTTGAAACTAACTCTAATCTTGTTGGAATGATTATTCCATACATCCTTTAATACTATGGTTAAAATATTATACATTTTGTTTATTATAAAGCTTGAACGTTTAATCAATTAAAGATGGTATTTTTATGAGGTGTTTTGGGATTGTTAGATCACTGGATTTTTGGTATATGAACTTAAATGCTAGGACAAAAGAAAGATTATTAAAGTGCAAACAATCTAACAAATATCTTGTAATAAATGTTGATAGATACATATGATTAAATTTTGTAACTAAAGTTGTAGAACGGATATTAATATATGTTTAAAACATGATATGGGCTTTATGTTTGAAAGGTCGTTATTGTATGAATATAATTATATAAAGTTTTTTGGATGAAGCTTTTTCCAAGAAATTGAGTGTGTTTGGTTTATAATTTTTTTAATTAACTAGACTATATTTAAATAAATTGGATTTATCAAAGGGTGGGTGTGAAATCCTTTTACACAAATTTATGGTATAGAGCACAATAAGTAATGTCACTGTCTGTTTATAGGGTGAGAACGAAAAACACTTAAGATAAATGTTTAAAGTTATCGTGTATGATAGTGTGTCCAACTTCTTATAACTAATTCACTCTTTTATTTTGTATTTTAATTCATAAGTACATAAACATTACGTCTAACTTGTCGGCGATACAGGAATGGGAGTGAATGAGGCCCAATATAGAACTCTTTCTCAGAGGTTCGCTCGACACCTTTCTTCTCTGGCTCTGGATCCGCTCTCAGAACTGGATTTGACATCACATGGGCCATCCATTAAGGCTATCGAGGTCTAGCTCGTCTCTTATAGTACAACCCTCACTCGAAGTAAGGATTTCATGGGGTTACTAACCAGATAGATCTATTAAATGACTCAATAATTATAAGTCTAACCATGTATGTTTTATTTATAGTTTTACAATTATGCAAACTTTTATTGCTCACATTAAAAATTGTTTACATCAATCCTTATTTTTTAAATAGGCTTTAGCATCAAACAAAAACATAAAGAGTTTTACGTACTACAACTTAGAAGAAAAATACCACAATTAAATGATATTATATTTTTCACTACTTTCTTACAAACGTAAATACAAACACGATATCCATAAAAGGTAAATAATATAATAATTATGCTATTTGTCATTGATTATGTCAGCAAAGATGTTTAGGAAAGACAATTCAGAACTTAAATCATGCATTGTAAATCATGAATCTAGAAAAAAAAAAAAAAAAAAAAAGGAACCCTAATTCATCTTCATAGAGAGAAAATGAGACATTGTCATTGATTCCACAGTGACAATAAGAAATTTGATTAAAAAAGAAAATGTCTATGACAACTTGAAGGCCGTTGTACATTGATGAAGTGAAAAATGAAAATATGATTAAACGAAGGACGATAGAAAAAGATAATGTTATTTTGTTACATTAATTAGCTATGTAAGAAAGAGAACATATATGAACACAGGATGCATATATTGCCGTACAATTTTATTTTTTTTTTCTTTATGAAACCCATTTTTTTTATATTTATTCATATGTGTGTATACACACAACACCTATATATCGAATAATGACCAGTGAAAGAGATTGTCAACTTAATTATTAGCATATCATCATTAGACCATTTTGGCTCTTTTTCTCTAGTGTAAAGTGACATTAGTTGGTTATATTCTCATCCAATCTAAATCATGAGTGAATGAATCCTCAAAACGTCAATCTCGGCTCACAATATATTGATTTAACTTAATACATAAAAGATAAATCAATCTTATCTAGTAAACCAATCTAATTCAAAATCACATAAGAAACTGTTTTCAAGTAAATAATTTTTTTTCGACTATGAGTAAACTCAAATTTCACTGAAGTGAAAGTGACAAGAAATACAATAAATAAATTTCACACTTTAAACGGTAAATCATTATTCACTTTCACCCCTGTAAATACAATAAATAAATTTTTTTGCATCTTAAAATGTGAAAATGAGATTGAGGCTTATTGGAAAATTTTGAATGATGTTTGACTTCTTTTTTTAATGTTTATTCTTTAGTGGCATCATTTTGTTTTGTAATTTTTCCATGGACCTAAAGAAAGCCATCATGTAGAATCTTTCCCTTCCCATCCCCTCGTCGCTTTCAACCATCATAAACTCATTATTCTATGTACTTAAATCTAGATCTCTAACCTATATCAAATAAAAATGCGTAAGATATTCTTTCTTGAAAATTCTATAAATATGTGTCACAAAATATTTATATATCTTTAATGCTAATATATTTCCTAAGAAATGACTGAAATAACCTTCTATTGCATCGAGAGGTGTACAAATTGTTTTTTTTTAACTAAACCGGTTCGGTTTAAAACGGACCGGTTTTTTTTTTTTTCATATGTTCAAACCAGTTCAGTTTCTATCGATTTTTTATTAAAAATTCTCAAACCGTCCAGTTCGGTTTGAATCGATTTTTTTAAAAGAACCTGTTTTTATCCAGGTTTTTTTTAATTTAAAACCGGTTTACAAACCGGTTTTGAGTGCCGGGCTACCAAACCAGTATACAAACCGCCGGTTCGAATAGGGCTAGGAACCGGTTTGGCCCAAACCAAATTTTTATCAAAACGGTTTGGTTTTTTTCCTGATTTTTTTCCGAACTAGTTTGTGTGAACATCTCTGATTGTATCATAACTAAACATAATATGACCAACTATTTATGTAATTATTATAGTTTTTTTAATATAAAATTGATTGTGTATACAACGTATTTGTATTAGTGCATACATACATTATAGAATAAGTCTTATATTACTTATCTATATAATAAATGAAAGTTAGCTACATTATAATTTAATGAATTTTTACTTTGACCACAAAACTTTAGTTATTTACTTAGTCACTCCTTTATAACCTCCTTATACACAAGCAACTCTTTCATATTATTTTGTTATATATTAACTTTAAATATTTTTATTTCTTTCATATTTTTTTATAATAATTAGTCTTAGATATATTTTGTGCTATTCTTATAATTTTTAAAATATTATATTCTTATCTAAATTTCAAATATCTCATTATAGAGCGTTTATCGTTATTTATATTTTAACAAGTTTTTTAAGTACTTCCGAATACAACATTACAAAGGCTTATTTATATCTGAAAAGTTTAGTATACAATGTGATATTTTCGTGAGAAGTGTACAAAGTGGATGTAGAATTATCACACAATTATGATTTACACTTGCGTGGTAATTATCATGCAAGAACGATGGAACTAGTGCTGTAATTATCACGCAATAATGATAATAATAATGCAAAAATGATAATAATAAAAAAGTTAGAAAAATCACGCAAATACTTCATACATTTCGCACAAAAAACGCACTTTGTATAGTAACATTCATCTATTTTTATCTATGTTTTGATATAAGTTTTATTAAGCTAGAACAAGTCAAATATAATATGTATTTTATTTTTCCGTTCACGCTTCCATTTTAATATTGTTAAAAATCAGTTTGTCCCCGGCGCGTAGCGCGGGTGAAACCCACTAATTTTTATAAGATGTCAATTTGAATATGTAAAAGCTGTTTAACAATTCTCTTATTTACATGTATATATATTTCTTTAGAATTTTCACGTTATTTAGCACAAACCTCTTCCTCTTAATGTTTCGGTCAACTAAACACCAGTCACGACAATACATTAATATCATCTTAGATCGGTTCCCGTCAATATTGAAGTAAAGATCGAAACCATCTATTGGTATGCACACAACAACATTTCACCTTCACTTTAACAACACATGTGATAATGTCCCACGGATTTGAAGTGCATGTGATATCAATATTTATGTGCTCATAGTTTACAAGATTGTGTTTTATAGCAAGCTCTTGTAGATGGTATGATATTAATTTAATTGTTTTTGTCCATTTATAGGCGACCATGGACCCATTGTTGTATACCGGATCTATAACTATATAAAACAATATCAATTTGTCTTGTCCATTTTGTTTCCATTATAATCAACTTCAGTTTGTAAAGGTAACTACTTTTGCCTTGAATAAAAAGCATCATTTTCTTTTTTGTATATTTATACACCAACAACAAAATATGACAAGTTTATTCCTTTATAGTCACCACATAGGCGAAACTATTTTAGATATCTGTTTTATCTCGTTTATCGTACAATAAACGACTAACTTTAAAATAAAATCCAAGTAGATACATGAAAATAAATTGAATGCTCATAAACATGAAAGATGAAAATAGAGCAAATATTGTACTTACAAAGGATTCTTATTTTATTAGAAACAAAATAACTACGTTAAAATTTTTTTTTCATATATTCCATGGCTATAGAGATTACTTTTTTTTTTGTATATTCACTGTTTTATATTTATATTTATATATATACACATATATAAAGTAATTAATTTCAATTATATTTAATATTCGGAAACATGACATTAATAGAAAGAGTACAAGAGTGGGGATAAGATTGGAACCTTTGAGAAATGTGGACATGATGATTGGATTGCATCAAGTGGGTGTTGATGAAGAAATGATGCCCCATATGCAAAAACACTACCATTCACTTTTGGCAAAAAGTTCATGTTGTTTGTATGATTCATCTTTGCTCTTTGTGTTTAATTGTGTATTTTATTCATGCTTTTAATAAAAGAAAGTGTGTGTGGTATTAGCTTACATCATTTATCATCAAATAAAATTGTTTAACTTAATTATGATTTCGATGAGTATTGTTTGGCAATTGAGGTGCAATCCTTTGATATGACAATTTGGGATGTGTAATTGTGGGAATGTAAACACCACATACATATAAAAATGTTATTCACATATGAATTTCTTCTTGCTACATCAAAGATGGAGTGACCAACGGAGATGACAGATTGATTAAGGTCTTCAGTTCTCGATCAATGTAATCAAACGGGAAATGAAAGCAGCAAAGCAGTACATTCAACCAAGGCTAATTCTACATTGGAATAACTAGGCCCTATCGAATGCTAACTTATTCACATGGTGAGCTATTGATGGAAAGATCCTAGCACTGGTGGCGCTAGAAAAAAGAGGTATTCCCACTTTGAATCGGACGTGCAAGACGGTTGAACACGGAAATCATCTTTTAGAAGGTTGTATATACACAAGAATGGTATGGTGGCATGCAAGTTGATATGTGAATAATTTGAATTCTAAGTGATATCTTTCTTTAATTGATTATCTTTATCTTTGTTTACTTTCTTCATTTAAATTAATTAATTTTAATTTGGTTAGTCATAATATTCGCAACTAATCTCTTATCAGCTAGATAATGATAAAAACTTAGTATCAAGAGCTCTCGTGTTCACGAATTGATACTTGGTTCTTACCAAAAGTTATACTACTATTCGATAAATACATTTGTCTATTATGTGTGTAGTTAATCATAAGTTGAAAATTATTTTATAATTTTAAAGCTTAATTATGTAAGACCTATTGTTAAAATTTATATTTAAAACATACATCATAGGTGTTTGGTGTTAAGTAAAAATCTACTTTGGAATAACTAGGCAAGTAAATTTATCTTCTTGTTATATGAGGTTCATTTTACTTGTCTTGCCATGATGAACTTAAGTGTGATATGCTACTCGAAACCATCTACACAAAATATAATTGAATTTGTAAGATACCTACACATTAAGAGCACTAAAAATATTAAAGAAAGATTAAGAAAATATCTTCATAATGTGATAAAAGAGTAACCAGTGGACACGTGACAGCATCATATTTTCTCTCATCAAAATTTTTTCCGTTCTTCTTTCCTTTAAAATAATTACACTAAGTACATTCATAACTAATAATATTATTTAATTATTTCTTAGATTAAGAATGATTTTTTAATAAAATAAGAAAAAGATCTTTTTGCTAATGTTATTCTAATTAAATAAATTTTTATAAAAATAGAAAAATTTTCCAAACTATTATACTTTCTTAAAACACGAAATATTTTAAAAATTGATGTTTTTAAAAAGTAAAATTTTACAAACAAAAACTAATTATAATTAGGAGTTATAATAAAAAAAATTTAAAAATGATATTTGTTAAAAACAATAAGCTTGAAACAACACGTTAAAAAAATTTTTTGTGAAAAATAAAAAAGAAGTTTAAAAAAAAACTTTAAATTCAAAATGTAACACACGTGTTACTAAAGCTAACTCGTGTAATATACAGATTACTAAAACTAATAAATAAATAAATAAGGAATAATGAATGAAACCAAGATCGAGAAATAAAACTGATCAATGCCCGATTATAATTACATTTTGTGAAAAAAAAGAAAAAAAAGATAGATGTTCAGTGATTGAAGGTGAGTAAGTCCATTACACCTTAGCTATGCCTGTGTCCCTAACATTCTTCATCATTAATCTCACATAAAAATTCTAAGCCCAAATATTCCAACCCATGTTAAAAAAATGCGTTAATTTTAAAATATGATAACAAAATTCATTATATATGCAACTCATTCGGCATTCCATGCGTATGTGAGCCATTGGCTGATGCAATTAGTAAGATCAACGTTTGATTGTTGCCAAAAATTCGCGCCGACACGTGCCCACCCAAGGACCATATCGTCCACCGATGTCAGAACGTAACATTTTTTCAACTTGTTTTTGTCATAAAAGTCAAGTCAATGTTACAACATCGAATTCAATTTCCTTCATGATTTTTCATATGAACTTATGTGTTAGTCGGTCATGTTGATGTATATCATGTAGATGACTAGATGAGTCAAGTTGATGTATATCTAAGTTTAAACTCGACTTGACTATAAGACTTCAAGATGAAACTTGACTCGAGCTCGATCAAGTTTTATTTTTAATCTAGAGCTTGATAATGAACCGATGCTTTGAACTTAAGTCGACTGTTAGTATTAACTAATTAATAAATTTATTAATTAAACTTGGTGTTAATTCACTTGATAATTATGACCTTGACTTAATATAACTCGAATATAGATCCGGCAATCTTGACCCATACGAGTAAATTTGGGTTGATATGGGTTCAAAATATAAAATAATTGGTTGGGTTGGGTTGAACTATATTTTTAAATGGGTCAAGGTGGACAACCTCAAAAGTTAGAAAAAAAGATCAATAGGTCAAGATGGGTGATAGAGAATATGGAACGGGTCAGGATGAGTTATTAGGTATTTTGATCTTCTCTACATCTTTCCAACTTCTCAATTCCATTTCAATGATTAATTTTGTTTGGGTGTGATTTACGTTTTACGTTGTTGATTATCATGTTACTCATTATACCGCCGACGCCCCCTACCCCGACCGCCGCCCGCGGCCGATTCCGGCCGCCCCAGACCGCCGTTGACGCGACCCGACCCGACCCGAACCCGACGCACAAGACTGTCAACCACCGCTGCCGAACACGTCGGTTTAGACAATGGTAATGGAGGTTGTGTCAGTTTTTAATGGGTGATAAATTTCAATTCCTTTATGAGTTTTTTGTCACTAAAAATGAATTTGAAATTTAAATTCATTTTATAGATTTCAATTTCATTGAATTCCAAATCATTTGGAAAGTATTGAATTTCAAATACAATTTCTAGTAATTCCAATTCAAATTCCAATTCCAACAAATTCCACGAACCAAACGCACCCTTAGTTGGTTGATCGCAAACTTTGAATCTTCAATGTTAATGCGGTAATTTTTAGTATTGATCCATCTTGATTCGAACTCATTCTGACCCAAACACATACTAACTTGAACTCATCCTGACTTGTTTTTAATTTGACTTGTGACCCAAACCCATTCTGACTCGGCCTGTATAGTTGATGTCATTGGATGCTTGATGGACCGTGTCGTCACTATCACGAGCGCCGATGTAAGCTCTAGGAAGGGAAAGTTATGGAATTCTTTCGCTGCATTAACTCTTCTTATTGTGAGAGACTGAGAGTATAATTAGATATTTAAATGTAAAGTGGTCGAAATGAAAATATATATTTTTTTTGTAATAGCATTGATCCATCTTGACCCAAACCCATTCTGACCCATACCCATTCTGACCTTTTTTTTCTATTTACCCATCCTAACCCATACCCATATTGACCCAAACCCATCCTGACCCGACGATCAATCAAATCCAACCCATACACTTTGCCACCTCTACTCGAACACATGGTATGATAAATGTGTAGATGTAAGATAAATGGTAAATATGAACAACAAACAACAAGACTTAACTTGAAACGTATACATGTAGCTTATAATTGAGTTTGACTCACTTAAATTAAGTCCATTTTAAATAACATTCGAGTCAAGTTTATATAAAATTAAACAAGCCACGCACTAGATATTTTGTTTGTGAAATATACCTATAGTAAAAACCTAAGACCGGCGTTTTCAGAACCGAACCAATCGGTATAGAAACAAGTCATAAAACCAGTCTGGTTATGGCTATTTAAACTATTTTCATTTGAGCTGGCTAAGAGGATCGAACCAGTTGAACCGACGAAGTGGTCGAGCAAAATTTCAAAACTCTTTTTCATTTTCCCCTTCAAAATATCATTTTTTATTAAATTAGTACTCTAGGATCCATATTATTTTTTTGAACGGCTAAACACCATGATAGTTGTTAGTGGATATTTAACCCATGACCTCCATGTTATACACCAAAGTTAGTTACCATCACACCATATTATATTTAATTAAGTCTTTATATTTTATTAAAACTAAAAATTCACATCAAAACATATATAATTTTCATATATTGTTACAACGAGATACTTATAAATAGTTTTAGTATTTAAATTTATTTATGACATTTTCCGGTTTTTAAATACGGTTCAACTATTCTAACATGTCTGACTGACCAGTGGACCCGCAAAACGACTGATTTGGTCCGGTCCAACAACATACAAATATATTATACTAGGTTAGTACCCTGTGTATTACACGGGTTGAATAAATAAAATACTAAATAATTAGTAATAAAAATTTATGAATTATAAAATTATGTTTGAAGATAAAAATATCATTATAATTGCATATGAATAGCTATTTTAAGTAAAATAAACATTAATATATTTTTTAAAACTTTTATTTTATAAAAAATATGGGTTTTAAATATGTTGTTTTAAAAAATGAATTTATTTTTAAAAAAGTTTATTGTATTTAGTATTTTATAAAACTTTTGTTTTTAAAAAGCTTGTTTTTAATAAAAAAAATAGGTTTTAATTTATTAAATTATATAATTTTTAATATGAAAATGGTATGATCAATATATTAGTATTCAATATTATTAGTAATGATAAATAGAAATAAAAAAGTTAGTATGATAAAATTTACAATTGGATCAAGTCTTATTTTAGATTTTTCTTTGATATAGATAGATAGATATATAGATAAATAGATAGGCTAAAAACTCATTTATTAAACGTATTATAGTTAGTAATAAACACGAATAGTTACACTACGATATTTTAATATAAGATATGATTAAAATTATATATACGTAATAGTTCAAGAAATAAAACAATTATACTATTTTTTTTAACTCTCTTATATTAATAGTTTTATTTTTAAACATTTGTTTTAATATTTATTTATAAAAATTTTATTGTTTATAAAAATCTTTTATATTAAAAACTTGGTTTTCTAATTATTTTGGTTGTTTTAATAAAAACTACTTTTAGAAAATTTTATATTTTTTATATTTTTTTAAAAAAGAAGCGATTTAAAATATTATGTTTCAAAAAGGTTTACTGTTTTAGAAAATTTTATATTATATAAAAGTTTTGTTTTTTTATTATTTCTATTTTAATAGAAAGATATGATTTTTAATTTTCTTAATAAAATTTATTTTTAAAAATATAGCTTGATTTTAAAAAAATCTAGATGAGGGAGAAAAATGTATCAATTAATAAAATTGATTTTTATTAAGAGAGAGAAATTAGTTTGAGTGTTTAAATTACTATAATACTTTTTTGGAGGGAAAATGAATTCATGATGTCTAAATATATGACATGTGTCAAAATTATTGTTTAAGAGAATGACAAGTGGTAAAGAAAAGCTTCTTTTATTATATTTTATAGATTTAGATTTTTTTCCTAAAAGATATAATTTTACATGGGGACGTGGCCCAAATCCCAATAGACTTATATGAGCCCAAGAGCAAAGTCCAACTAGAACCAAGATCTGGTTGTGTTTTGATGGGGCTATATATAAGATGATTGGACCTAACCGACCCAAGACTGCATATGTACGTAACGGTTGCAGAAGATTAGGACGTAGGCTGCTCAGGAAAGACTGTTGGTCGTAAAAGACCACCACGCGCATCCCGTTGTTCGATATAGTATGTCGTTGCTTTCGGGGTACACACCCTGCATCTTTTTTATTTCTTCTTTAAACCCTCTAGATTATGTATCAATCTTTATTATTAATTTATTTATTTCCAAAGACGTTTGTAACTGTCTCCAATATTCTGTGAATTTGTTTGAGACGTAATGTTAAGCGTTTATATTAATTTTGACGTTTTAAATGTGACTCGTCTAGAATTCAGAAACACTATCAAGGAGAAACCCACCATTGTAGGAAAACTTCTTTTGGTCAAGTTTAAATACGAGAACTTAAAGATCACAAATACAAATCATCACCCCTATGCTATTTGGGCAGGACAATTGCACTCTTGCTTCATCTACTTAAACAATTTTTTAGTTAAAATATAAATTGTTAGACCATCTCCAACGCAGTATTCTACAATACGAGACACAAATAGAGAAGATGTCTATAAGAGAGGATGTGAAAAGTTCTTAGAGCATTCACAGCAGGCTCTCTATAAATCTGTGAGTGTGTTCTTTATATTATAGAGAATGATTATTAGTGGTTGTGAGTGAAGAATAGAGAACATGTTACTGTTCATCTCTATATTTGATAAAACACTGTTCATCTTTATTAATTTTTTAATATTTGTTGAAAGTGTTGTGAGTGGAGGAGAGAGAAAATGTAATGATAAAAGTATAAAAAAATATTATTTTATTGAAAAATAGAGAGAAAAAATAGTGGTTTTTAGTGTAATTATAGAGATGTAGATGGAGGGTGGGTTGTAAATGCTCTTATATACGGATGATATTGGGCAGGTTCTATGAAAAAAAGACTTACTAGAAGACATCCCCACCATCACCTTGGCTCCCACAAGACATCCCAACCTTTATATTCGTCGCTACTAGCTTTCAGAGCATTCACAACCCACCATTCGTCTCCATCTCTATAATTACACTAAAACCACTACTTTTTCTCTCTACTTTTCAATAAAATAAGATTTTTTTGTACTTTTATCATTACATTTTCTCTTTCCTCCACTCACAACCACTTTCAACAAATATTAAAAAATTAATAGAGATGAACAGTGTTTTATCAAATATAAAGATGAACAGTAACATGTTCTCTATCCTCCACTCACAACCACTAATAACCATTCTATATAATATAAAGAACACACTCACAGATTTATGAAGAGCCTGCTGTGAATGCTCTCATAAAAGCAAATATAGAGAATCAAGCTGTTTTTTTTTTTTTTTTTTTTGGAAAATGATCCATTTCAAGCTAACCGTTTTGATGAGGAGCGTTCTAATCAAATCAAAACGATACTCTTTTAAAGCATGTTTAAATTTGAACCTAGTGTGACCCAAACACGTTTTGACCGCCCGACCTAACCTGCTCACCTTAATTGAGGGTACGATCAATAGATGCTTTTTTTTGGGGTGGAGAGAGCGAAAAAGGTCTGTTTTAGATTGACTAGAGCTGGAAATGAGCTCCTTCACCAATGCTCATTTGGTGTAGCGGCATCCAAGTTTCTCTCTACAAGGGAGACGTAGGTTCAAATCTTGCAGATGATGATTTTTTATTCATTGCAAGTTAGAGGATTTTATGAGCTAGTAGGTTTTCTATTGTAATGGTTGACGTCATCCTCAAACGTCAAACTGACAATAGAGGATTAAAATTTCGTCTAAGGTAGCTCGTTTTCATTGCGTTCGAAAAAGAAAAAGTAAAAAGTAAAAACTAATGTTTACGTTAAAAGAATAATAATAGGGGTATGTTATTGATACACCCAATTTATTTTATCCTCTCTATATCTTTCTATATTTACATATAGATACATGAAAAAAGATAAAGACAATAGGGTGTTTCAATAACATAAATGAGTGTTTGTATAACCCAACCCTAATAATAACTTTATGATCAGAAAAAAAGGAACAGAAAATGAGGCTCTTCGCATGCAAAACCCTACACATAAAAAGGTTGACCCTCCGACAGCAAGGACATACAGAGCCGTCTGAACGTATATCCATGCATATATTTGTATGTATAGGTGTATATATGTGTGTGTCTTTTAAACGTGCGAAAAAGCAAAGTAGCCACCACCCTGGTATACAGTCTAAAGAATTTTTTGCCTCCTTGTTATCATAAAATCAAACATTTGTGAGTATTCATAAACCCTACCCCTATAATTTTGTTCTCGTCCCTCCCCTTCTACATATGTTTTAAAACCCTAAAATACCCCTATGAAGTTTTTAATTGTTTAAAAACTTAATTATGCCAATGAGTCCTAGATCAACTGGTTTAGGAGGAGGCACCCTATGACTTTTCAAAGTGGAGGTCATGGGTTGGAGTCTCACTAGATGCAATATGCTCCAAGTGGGCCAAGGGTTTTATCACTGTGGGACTTTGGGTGGTGGGTTTCCCTTGGAATGGTAGGCGAGCCGGGTCACCAGCATTGTCTGTGTTCGCGAGCGTGGGTGGCCTTTCGCAAATGGGTTTACCCGGGTGACTGGGGCTTAAAAATTATTCGTTGGCCGTTAAAAAAAAGTTTTAATTATATGTTTTTTTGATTATAGATTTGCGGTGAAATAGTTGTAGTATACAGTTGTAAAGGAGAGTGTGTATTCGTCTGGCAAAAAAGAGGCCCATGACTATTGGTGCAAATATGGAGTTGGCTCTACAGTTGTCTTTCACTTTCAACTCCTCTTAATAGAACGCATTTTATTAACATGTTTGGAACATCTTCAATTCAGGGTCAAAGAATAGAAACAACTTAAGATGATATTGATTTATTTTATATAGAGAAATTGAAATCAAACTTGGATAATATGAGAGTCGTGAAAATCACTTTCAGATCGAAATTATTCGGTAGTTTATCCGAAAAAATCAAGCGGGTATAACTCAAACGAGAGATCAAGAACTAGTATGTATAATTCTGTAAATTTCCTGAACCAGATAAGAATATCGAAAATAACCAATATTCCTTTTTAATTTCAACATTTGCAGGGAATAGGTAAACTATCGGAGGCAGTTTTCCTATTCAAATATTATACTTATTACCCTCAAATTTCACATGTGAAATTTCAGGGAAATAAATTTTTCATAAATTTTTATAAAGCAATTTTTATCAAAATAAAGCAATTTTTCCTATTCAAATTTTACATTTTTATACATTTCATACATTTTTTTTACCGGCCAGGGCTTTGCCCTTGGTCCTCGCTAGGGGTTGCCTCCCCTTGGACCCCACTTCCAGGGGCGTTGCCCCTAGACCCCCGCCAAAGAGGCGTTGCCTCCTTGGAAACCCCATTGATTAGAGACTTCGCCGCTAAACATTATAAGATATAATGTTCAAATGTTGAAGATCATAATAAACTTATATAAATGTGCACTCTACACATCCTAACTTATTTAATAGATATTATGATCACATTTATCATTTAGACATTTAGTTAATACAATTACACTAAAATATTTAATATTTTATGGGATTGCTTGATATTAAAAGCTAAAAGTAATGAATCATGCTTCTCTTATTTAATTGGATCAATAATAAATCAAAGCTAGGCCGTCTCCCTTTTTCGAAGTGGCGTTGTTCTATAATTAGTTTTGTATATGTGACACTGTAATTTTTATCTTCTGCTTCATTCGTATTTTTAATGTTATTGTCGTCGTTCCTAAAAAAGATTTTAATAGTTTTTTTGTTAATTAACAGCAATATCTATTTCAATCCTTTCAATTTATTTGTAACCTAATTTGAACCTGTCTTTTTTTTTTAAGTATCTACTCTTACAATCAAAAAGTGCAGTTCGGGCTGGAAAACAAATAGGCGAGCTTGATCAAAATAGCATTTATCCGTTGAAGTAGTGTCTTACATTTGTTTTAAAAAAAAGATGGAATCAATATCTAGACACCCCTCAACACCCCAAAATTTTATACAAGTCGTATAACACTATACGCAACGTATAGGTGGTCGTATAGTCCTATATGAAAAGCATAACCCATAAAACAACCCTCTAAATTTTCTCTCGTATACAGTGTTGAATTTTGCTATACGCGTCGTATAAACCTATATGCGTCGTATAATGCTATATGGTCATATAACTCTTTTACAGCCCCTCGTGAATTTTTATCGTATTCAATGTCATCAACTTTATACGCCGATTATAAAGGTTATACTAGACGTATAAAAAACATTGATTTATAACTGTAAATGTCTTGATATTAAAAGTTAGAACCCATAAAAATTGCTAAAAAGATGTGATTTGACTAAAAGAATAAAAGCTTACACATGAAACATCTTTAAGATTAAATAATAAATTTTGATCCTTCTATTGAAATACGAGATTTGTGTCCCCCACCACCCTCCATCTCTCCACTGGTCAATCCCTATATAAACTCCACCACCACCACCGTCGTCATCATTTCACAATCACCTTGTATCAACATGTAAAATCACTCACCCATCGTCTCCACCAACTAAAACAAAAACAAAAAACAAAAAACAAAAAACAAAAACACCAAAATGCAATATCAAGCCGCACCTGCAACCGACCCATGGCCGACCACCGCCACCGGATACTACTACCACCACACGCCGCCGTACTACCACCCCACGGCGGCCGTCGATCCACTACAGAGGGTGGCGAAGCTGGCGGCACAAAGTCCGGTGGTGATATTCAGTTTGAGCACGTGTTGCATGTGTTACGCCGTCAAGAGTCTGTTTTCCGGTATGGGTGTCAACCCCACGGTGTACGAACTCGATGAAGATCCGATCAGAGGTAGGGAGATTCAGAGGGCGTTGGGCGGCGTTATGGGCGGCGCTACGGCGGTGCCGGTGGTGTTTATTGGTGGGGAGCTGGTGGGGTCGATGGATAGAGTGATGGGTGCTCATATTAATGGGACATTGGTGCCTCTTTTGAAGAAAGCTGGAGCCCTTTGGCTTTGATTAACTAATCAGTTTATTTTTAAAAGCGGTGTCGTATATTTACCGTATTAGAAAAAGCAATTAGTTATCATTTATCATTGTTAATTACTTGATTGATGATTATGTCATGTGACGCAAATTTAAGAAAAGATTAGGGGATTTCAGGTTTCAAATGAGAAATTAATGACTATATTCATCGTACGTCTATCAACTCTAGATTGTATTTAGAGATTATGTTTCTGAATTTTGTGACAATTATATCAAAATAATTTTACTTGAAGATTTTAGTTTAGAAGAATTGAATGTGTGACAACTGGTTAACCGATTTACCGATTAAGTCGAGATCGAGGCTTGTGTTGCGTAGTGTGGGTTTGAGTCTTATGTGCTTTACGTAGGGGTCTACATAGGCAGGATCGATTCGCAATATAACGTAGCTTAAAAAGAGATTTTAGCATAGGCTAGTGACAACTTCAGACCTTCTAGTATGGTATTTAAAGTTACTATGTTTGTGCTTATCCATCTACTTTTGATCCGTAAACATGTTTTTGTTAACAGTATTCATAAACATGTAGTTAACATGTTCTTTTAATACTAAATCGATTGAGTGATATCATGATTGAACACTAGAACTTGTTATGTGTATGATTATAAAAACGAAACTGAAAACTTTGAAATAAAAGATGTTTAATTTATAAGGATGTAACAAGGACAATAAAAATATTAAAAGGCTTGTGTTTGATATCATGATGCAATAGCACACATATAACACAAGAAGTCAACGAGTCAAGACTAGCGGCGGAGCTTGAAATCTTTCGTATGGGGGGCGGGGGCGAATTTAATTTTTTTTAGGGGGGGCGAACTCGATATTTATATAAAAATTTACACTAACTAGCCAAAACTATCGGACTAAAATTTAACACTACTGGCGAAAAAAACAGGGCCCCCCCCCCCCCCCCCCCCCGGCACTACTTAAGCTTCGCCCATGGTCAAGACATTTAAGTAAGAGTAACTATTTAAAAAGTAAATTTAATAAGCCAAACAGTTTATAAAATTTTAAAAAGACATTTAAAAACCAAACAGTTTATAAAAGATGTTTAAAACTTGATTGTTGTAGAAACAAAAGGTTTAAAATACATTTAAAAAAGTTTTAAAAATAAAACATTTCTTATATATAAGAGTAAGTTATGTTTTTAGTCTTTGAGGTTATTAAAATAATCATTCAATTCAAGGATATTTTGATTATTTTATTATAAACTAACTAAAAAATATAACTATGTTAGTCCAATGACTAAAATGTTATAGAATAGAAATTACAAAGGTTCTTTTGTTAAAAGATTTTTTTTTTTTTGACTCAATCGGTTAAATTACCCACACCACATGAACCAAAATAATAATTTACTCGCTTTTTAAAGTTGCAAACTCATGAAGTTACAGTATAACTCTTTCAACTTATTCAACTTACCGTCTAAACCTTATAGTCATTCATTTGATTTTTTCATAATGTTTCCTAACTAGATTTTGACACGGCATCGCTTACGCATAGTTTTCTTGTCTTTTTATTTTTGGTGTTATAACTATAAAAATATGAAGTTACTGTATAACTCTTTCAACTTATTATACTTACCATCTGACCTTATAGTTATTCATTAGATTTTCTTTATAATATCTTCTGACTATATTTTGACACGTCAACACTCACGCATAGTTTTCTTGTCTTTTTATTTTTGTGTTTTAACTTTTAAAATATGATTTTTATATAATTATGGATATACCAATGTCACGTGTTTATTTGTATTCATATTTCTTGGTAATTTCTATTCAAATATGAGATTCATGTGATAATATACACGTTATCGAAGTATAAACCTACAAATTGTCAAAGCTGCTTTAATGTTCTATTTTTTAGTTACAATTTTTTTTTCTCGTAACTTTTAAAATATTATGTTTTATAAAATTTTCTAATTTACTGTTATGACTTATTTAGTTTTATCAATGTTTTAACATTAAATTTTCATGAGGTGAATATTAACATACTTGCTACTCACCAAACTTATAAATTTTAACATCTCCATCTCATCACTCGGGTTTCACCCACCACTTTACAATGGATCGGACAATACTCAAAATATAAATGTATTGTTCATTAATAAATGATGCGTGTGAGGAAGCATTTAATTGATATCTTTTATGAATATGAAATCTAATACATAATAAACACTACTTCACGTATAATCTGACATAACAAAAAAATAATCAGTTGTGATTTAGTTAAGGTAACCACTAAATAAGTAATACATAAACATGACTGATTTAATAGAAGAATCAACCTGATATCTGTTTAATAAAAAAAATTGACATGTTAATCCGTTTATGTTTAATGATTTCTAATAAGTTTTCTCTTTAGATTTGGGAGTGGAGTATTTACAAAGTCTCAATACCTCAAGTTTAATACGATATTTTTCTAAGGTTTTTCTTCTATCCATTCATTACATAGTTGAAATTAATTTCCATTTGGTACTCTTCATCAACTCTTATTTCAAACACTTTTATTCATGACCATGGCCAACTACCCATTCTTTCTTCTCAATTCTTCAATCCCTTTTATTGCTTCCTCTAATCACATATTAATAATAATAAAATAATAATAATATTTAAATAATGATAATATATTTAATAATTTGTTTATTGAATGTTTATTAAACGTTCCAACTGTCAACTTTGGCTCCTTCATATCCTAACATGTTTTCAAAACTTTATAAAATGTCACTTTAACCTTCTTAGGTTTCTAAAGTTTCGGGTTTACGTATCAGTACGAGTAGGGTCAAATATAAAACGTTTTCATGCATATTTTAATATATGCTTTGAGATGATCTACATTTTGACATAAATTTTGTTCTAAAATGAGTGGGGTCAAATATTAAACGTTTTTATTCGATGGTATAAATCCGAGTTGCTCTACATTTTAACGTAAATTTAGTTCGGAAATGAGTCAAGACGATTGTAAACTATACTTTATCATGTCACATACGACGCAACTGCACGTTTTATATGTACTTGAGTTTTATTACGTTTTGACATAATTTTGTTTGGAAAAGAGTTGGGTCAAGTATAACACGTTTTTGTTCAATAGCATAAATTAGAGTTAGTTTACGGTTCGAAGTAAATTTAGTCCGAAGACAAGTCAACTGATTGTTATTCTATAAGTTATCACGCCACGTGCAATGTCAACACAACGTGTTATTGTATTTGTATTTTGATATTTGGGATCATAGTGAAATTCCCTCCTGGGTTAGAAAATTCTAATTTTATTAATTGAGAATGAGAGATAACGAATAAAAACCAATTAAAAACCACTTACAAAAATAATTATTTTGAGTCAACATGGATTACTCACAAACAAGCATTATACAGGTTGACTCGGAACAAAAAACAAACATTGTTTTATGTGAGTTAGGAATGATATCTTTAACATGAAAAAAATATAGGAACTATGTTAAAGTTCACATATTCAACTCTTCGTATTCCAACTAGCTGAAATTTTTTAACCTGCCTATTTAAATAATTGACACTCATAATAGTTATATAATAGGTTGCTAAAATTTGTTAGTATGACTCCTTTTGTTATGAATAACTAATGATTGGTAAAACCTTTCAGTTAAAAAATTCATTTTAAACAAAATAATAAAAAAAACAACTTTTTTAGATATTCAAAAGATATATCTTTAAGACCATGGAAAAAAAGTGTCATATATTGAGAGCTACATCCACAATCCATCTTTAGGAACATCTTTCTCTTTCCTCTCTTTTTATCAACAATCGTTGGTTGAGTTAATTAGCACACTTCTCTCTCAACTTCTCAAGACTTTGTCTATTGTTTCTTTTTTCCATTTGAGTCAACTATAAATTCTTGAATTCTTAACTAAATATTCAAGAAAGTTGAAACGAGAAGGAGAAGGACGAGCACAAGACCTTATGATGAAGATCTTGCAATATTTGGCTTATGACAGAGGTTAACATGTATCTTGTTTTCTATTTTAATCTTTTGTATACTTCTTTTCATTTTTGCACTTAATAGTGACAAAATTGTTTGTATAAGCTTGAGCTTTTTCAAGATAACAAACGATCTATAATGGATGTGATTAAAGAAAAAGAAAAGAAAGGGAAAGGGAAAGGGCTTATTTCTAAAACATGGGAACACTGCAAGTCGTTTCGTGGTACTGGACCTAATAGCTCGTTTGGGATCAAACGAGCTCTGGTCAAAAGAAGTAGATCATGGCCTCGAGCAGATGCAAACAATGGAAAAACGCTTAATATTGCTCCAAAAGGTTGTTTCTCAGTCTATGTTGGGCCTCAAAGGCAAAGGTTTGTGATCAAAGCCGAGCATGCGAATCATCCGTTCTTCAAAGACCTTCTTATAGAAGCCGAATACGAATACGGGTATAGAAACCAGGGCCCACTTGAGCTCCCTTGTGATGTCAATGACTTTGTAAAGGTCTTGTTACAAATGGATGATTGCTATAAGGTTGTTTGTTCTCATTGATGTATGATGTATCTTTGGAAGGTTAATAGGGATCTTATCATATCGTCTTCTAGCTTAATTATATGTAAAATAATATTATTATTACAAACGAATAGTCTTTTGTATTTATTTAAAGGATATTTGGTTTTTGTTTTAATCTTGATTGGCTTTTTCTTGTTGTATCGAATTATGTTTTGGTTGTATGTGATTAACAAAACATTAAAAAGAATATTATTTGTTTCACGTGTATTTTTTTTATACAAACGTCGAAAATCAAGATTGAAGGGCAATATTTTTGTTATTCACTCATTACCACACAAATTCATAACTATGTTGAGCAATATATATTCATGGTACTTGAATTCATGATCTACATATTGAAACCTAAATCAAGAATTTGTCATGGGGTTGTGAGTTGGATTTATTATGGTGTTCACCGTGAATGCAAAAAATAATT
Source organism: Flaveria robusta (assembly GCA_025506415.1). Taxonomy (NCBI): domain Eukaryota; kingdom Viridiplantae; phylum Streptophyta; class Magnoliopsida; order Asterales; family Asteraceae; genus Flaveria; species Flaveria robusta. The sequence goes on along the minus strand of CM046460.1, from coordinate 5,006,586 downwards.
AGAATTCAAGTTAAACAGATCACATTAATGTTAACTCTCCCAGTATTCTTATTGTGTTATGGTTCAAGTTGTGTTCGAGTTCCTGTAAAACTTGTAAACACAACTTATTTAGCATCCTTAATCATGATTCATATGGTGATCACATAAATCTTTCTGGTATAAGTTTGAGCTCACTTAAAAGCTCATATGCCTCAAAATTATTAATTAGGATTATTTTCAATATTATACAAAACTTGACCTACGTACATTAGCCATCAACTAAGTACGTATATGTACATGTCTGTAGATGTTTGGTATAAAGTTTAGTAGGATTCTTATAAACTTATTTTCGTTTGTTAATTATATCTTTTTTGTCACAAACTCTAAATAATTGCAATATTGTCACCCAAACCAAATGTTTAAAATCTCAAAACAGAAAGAACAATAATAAAAAGATTTTGATTACAAGAACAAGTCAGAACCAAAATACTATGACTTAGATCATCGATATGATGACCTACAAGATAACACCCAAACCTAGATTCAAACCTTAACAAATTCACCAACACGATGAACTCTAGAACACGAACAAAAAAATGACTGTAACAAGCGATCCGAGAGAGAATAAGAGATTGTAACCATCAGACGAAGATTGCAACAACCATATGATATGAACAAGATGAAGGCGTGATGTGTATGTCGCAAACTATATGCGCAGTCTGTTGTGTGTGTATCAAATGTGGAGGTTGCTACAAAAGCATTTTACTAAAATGAAGGCTCCATATATTCTAGAATAGATGAACTTAGAGTTAAAATTGGCTACATCTTTACCTGAAAGTATCTAGTTAGAAACTTGAAAGGTTGTTTTGTTAGTCTTTTAATAGTCATCAGTAGTGTTCAATACAAGTAATGTCAAGTAATCAATTGAAAAATCAAACCTTCATTCGAAATGGTGTGTAGAGTAGATGCTAATATGATAAAGAGAAGAATATTCAACCATGTTAGATACACAAACAAATGAGGACAAAATAAAAAATGTGATTCAAGAAAAAATGACCAGTATACTTCAATGTAAATCAACCAGAACTATGCATCTTAATGTTTATACATGAGCTTTAAAAGATAGAAAGCTAATTTGAGCCGTTTTTAATGAATAGTGTCCATAGGCTAAAGCCAATACACTCAAATATGGTTGTGGTCGAGTTATCTCATCCGTTTTACACTTTATAAACATTTTACAATACCAACTATGACTATCTTGATTATGCATGTGTCTATACTGATATACTTGAATAGTTGAATACATCACATGTAAGTCGGCTATTTATGCATATTTTGTTAGAAAATTATTTAGGTATTAAGTCTGTTACCCATATACAGTGATATGAAAAAAATTTATGTGACCCATGACTTTCGCCTCCCTGTATATTTGTTCAAACTCCGTCACTATTCGCACATCCACATATAATTTTCTAATTTGTTTTCTCTTTTCTGTTGTTTTCTCCTCATTCTTCTTTGTTTTTATATTTTACTTCTTGTATCTTCTCTCTTAGTTTATATGTAGCAATAAAAATAAATATCACAAATTGACGAATATAGCAATGAGCCACTCACTACTATATCATAAAGACTCATTACTCATCTTCTAATTTTCAAAAACTAAGGGCCTCACAAGTAAACATCATAAAACCCAGCACATTTTTTATTTTTGTAAACCAATTGGCGAAAACACCGCACCCTCACTAGTCATCTCCATCATCGTCTTCTCAAAAACCCTCGAAACAAACCCCTTTTTAGTGTTTAAACGAACCGAACGAATATGAAAGGGGTCTTATCCGTATTCGTTCATTAAAAAAATAACTTGTTCATAAAATGTTAACGATGAACGTTTACCGAACGAGATTTATTTTCGTGTTCGTTTATTAAGTAAATAAATTTGTTCATAAATTGTTCACAAACATACACAAACACAAACGTAAGCAAGAAAACGCACACAAATATTCATAAACATTAATGAATACAAATGAAATTTTCTAAAACAAACAAATAAAAACCATCATATATTAATTTTATAATTAAAATCACAAACATTATGTAATATCCATCAAATATAAAAAAATACTTAACATAAGTATCTCAAATAACTTTTAAATGAACGAACACAAACGAATGTTAACGAACATATTATCGAATGTTTACGAACATAAATGAACGAAATGGACATCTGTTCATATTTGTTTGTTTAACTAAGCGAACGTAATTTTTTTGTTCGTGTGCGTTCATTTGTTAAACGAACGAACATAAACAAACTTCCCGCTGAACGGTTTAACGTTCTCTACGTTTACAACTTTGACCTTCACCGTTATCAACAACACCAGTTATCAATGGCGCTCTCATTTACACCTCTGGTAAGCTTATAATCCATCATATGTGCTCATGTTCATCTGTTTTGTCGCAATAATTTGCTTCAATTTGCCCTTTCAGTCAAACATTGGTTCACTTTAGGCTTCCCAAACTTCATCTCCGGTGAAAACAGTTGATCATTCGTGTTTGACCTCAAATAAGGTTGCTAAATCTACGTTATTAGGATCATCGAGCGTCTTATCAGGCTCGCTCTTCAGTGAACGCTAAGTTGCAGCATAAGTCTTGTGGATTCTCTGTTAGGGCTATTGCCGAGGTATATTGTCCATTTTTATGTACAATTACATTAAATCGGTAACTAGTCGGTTACGTTATAGATATAACTAGTGTTTCAACCGGAGAAGCCTAAATGGAAAGCTAATTTAGTCGAATTGTATATGTAAACTACACTGCGTTGTTAGGTATTGTGCGTTTTCAGGCATTTTGCAGTTACACACAGTGATTTGCAGATCTGAAATTCATAAACATTCAGGGGAAAAAAAAAAAAAAAAAAAAAAAAAAAACCAGTTCAATTGGTGCAACATACATAGCATTATTAGATATTGAGTATTTCAGGCATCTTACAGTGTGAGATAGTGATTTGCAGATTTGAAATTCATAAACAGAAAAAAGGAGTCCAATTGATGCAACATACATAGGCTATTGTGTCTATGTGTGTGTCAAGTTATTAGGATTTGATAGTTATCAAGTTCATGTTAGGTTATATTTATGTTTTCTTCTACATTCAGGAAGTAGCTACCCAGGCTAAAGTAACCAGCAAAGTCTTCTTTGACATAAGCATTGGAAACCCCATAGGAAGAATTGTGATTGGGCTGCTCGGTGAAGATGTGCCTCAAACGGCTGAAAATTTTCGTGCTTTGTGTACAGGTTTGCAATCATATTATTTTTTTGATTGGTTTTTCGTTAGTTTTAATAGACATATGTGATGATGATCTTATGGGTAACCTGTTCACTTGTTTCAGGTGAGAAAGGCTTTGGTTATAAGGGTTCTGCATTTCATCGCGTCATCAAGGATTTCATGATTCAAGGATCGGACTTTGAAAAGGGAAATGTATGACTTATTGCTCCTATCTTATACTTACTTCCATTCATTAATTCTTATTGTATAGTTTCTCTGTGAAATTGTGTATAAGAGTGTGTTTTACTCTGAGCAATTAGTAATAAAATCTCCCAATTTTATTTATGGTCCACACACATTTAGGCATGATATATACTTGCATCTTGTCCTGGTGTTTTTAGCCATGGTCTTTCTTACTTTTATTTGATACACTTGCATGATCTTTCAGTTGCTTTGCTTACCTTTTGTGCAATTTTCCTTTATTGTTATTGGTAGAGTTCATTTCAGCCGTCTTGTTCCCGAGCTTATATTAATATGTGATGTATGACATTATATGTTAAAACATTTGTAGTAGCTCATACTGGACCTGAAATTATTAGCATGGCTAATGCCCCAATACTAATGGAACTCAATTCTTCATATGTACAAACAAGGTAACCATAATCTGTTGTAGCTTATATGATAACATGATTAATATTTTCAAAATGGTTAATGTAATTAGTATAAAGAAAACCTTGTTTAGATCTTCTGACATGTTACATAATTGTGTGTTTGGTGAGCAGGCACCATGGTTGGATGGGAAGCATGTTGTATTTGGGCAAGTTCTTGAGGGCATGGATGTAGTCAAGCTGATCGAGTCACAAGACACAAACAGAGGTGACCGCCCAACAAAGCGAGTAGTCATCAGTGATTGTGGCGAGCTTCCATTGGTGTAGCCAACAAAGGCGAGTGGTTGTGAGTGTTCAATTTTGTACGAGTTATTTTAGTTCTTTAGGCATAGTATTTAGGACATGAAGAGGAGGTTGAACATCGCTAGACACCAGTGATGTGATATCGACTCTTTGTTAGCCTTTTGAGTTTTGATTTATGAGGATTTGTCTTGGAAAGCACCCCACTTATTTTCTATTGATATTGTTTCTGAAACACATTTGTTTTGTTAAATAACGAGTGGCTTATTTTATAGAAAGCTAATTTTTATAAACAAAACTCTGATTGAAGAGGAAATTTGTATATTGGATTAAAGATTTGAAAGGTTAAAGCTCTCTTTGATCTTTATTATATCTCATGATCATATTACTTCTTACATATATAAAAGCATAGATGTTAGGCTACAAGCTGGCCATTTCAAAAGGATCCCTTCATTCATACCGGAAGCAAAGTGGGGTTCTAACGGTATATTTACCAGACACCCAAGTCATATGTCCTTGGCCATATGGACCTATCACCTTACCCTCAATATCTCGAGTAAATGTTACCTTGTATGTTAACTTTTGGTGCACTGATGTGAAGTTGAGCTCTTGAGGATGACTTTCGACCATAATATTTGCGTCCTTTGGGACTAGAATATCCTTGATGGTGTAAGTTGAATTTGCCATTCCGACATTCGTGACCGTTCTTGAGTATGTTTTGCTCTCACCTCTCTTCAGAAATACTGTAAAAGAAGGATAATTCAGTTGGGCCTCAGGTATGGTTTTTGAACAGTTAACAGTCTTTTTAACGATTTGTTGAACTTCTGCGGGTGTATAGCCTAATCCACAAAGATATGGAATGTAGTCGTCAGGTTGGATATCAAAAACAAGCCCTGGCTCGTGTGATTTTGGTGGGTTCACATGACCTGAGCCGACGGCAAACACGTCTGCGGGAAGCTCTTTTTCGTCTATAATAGGATGCCCATTTCGACTCAATTGACTCGCGGTAGTCATTATTGCAGACTTTACAGCAGCGGGAGACCATTCCGGGTGGGCGCTTTTGAGCAGTGCTGCTATGCCTGCTAGATGCGGACAAGCCATCGATGTACCACTTATGATGTTAAATGTTGCTTTGGTTCTCGTCTGGTGGTCGACTGACTCATTCCAAGCGGCAAGAATGTCAACACCGGGTCCCATAATGTCTGGCTTTAGGATTCCAGGACTTGCTGAGTTAGGCCCCCTTGAAGAGAAAGATGACGCCTCTGGATCCGTTTTTGTCCCCAGTACGGTTCCACGAAAAAGGATCGTTGCAATCGGGGAAGATGTCGAATTCAAATACTTTTTAATCTCAACGCCTTTCTTGTAACCAACATATGATGCAGGAAGAACATGAGCCTCTGCAACTATACTCTCACCAGAAATAATATCATTAGCTATAATCACGGCAGCTCCTCCAGCATCCTTCACCACCTGACCCACGTCAACTGGGCTAGCACCACCGAAATCACATAATACCACCTTCCCCTTGACATCAATGTGGTCCAGTGACTCTTTCATGCATAATGCTGCAAATATATTGCCATCTTTGCCAGGGTAAACAAGAGGTCGTAGCTTATGATCAAAGTCGTTGGGTTGGTATAACGACTCCCCATCAAGTACCATCTTGTTTCCCAAGAGAACGCTTGTCCTTATTCTTCTGTCAATGGTACTAGCCCCAACTGTAAGGATCCATGGGGCCTCGTTGCTTATCGATGTATTCTTAGGCCCTCTGTTACCTGCTGCAAAACTCACAAATATCCCTTTCTGTATGGCGCTAAATGCAGCCATTGCCAAAGGATGTTGATGTAAGGGCATATGAGGTCCACCAAGTGAAAGTGACATCACATCAACACCGTCTTCAATGGCTGCATCCATGCCTGCTAAGATGGCACCCAACGAACAACCTCCGGTACATGCTTTATAGATGGCTAAGTGTGCTAGTGGCGCCATACCACTCGCAGTGCCATTCGCCATCCCGAATACATTTGCATTGTCTACTAAATTCCCTGCAGCAGTACTTGAAGTGTGCGTCCCGTGGCCATGGTCATCTATTGGAGTACTTCCATCAGCAAAGTTTCTTATTCCAATTACTTTGTTGTTACATCCAGCTACCTCACATTTCCCTTTCCATGTCGAAGGTGGAGCGGGGACCCCATCATCATTAAATGAAGGATGCTCGGGGGTAATTCCGGAGTCTATAACCCCAATTATCACTCCCTTCCCTTGGTTCGAGTCTTTCCACAAACCCGAACCTTGCCGCAATCCCAAAAAATGAGGCGAACGAGTTGTTAGCAACTCATGCACATCTTCAGGCTCTACAGACCCAACTCCACTCAAATTCTTCATCAACTTTACTTGATCTACCGACATTTTAGCAGCAAACCCTGTAATCACATGGCGGTATGCGTACACCATCTTTGGCTTCTCATCCGAGCCCGAAGCTATTTGAGACAAAAACGAGCTGTACCATTCTTCAATCTCTTGCATCTGAGACAGGTCCCAACCTTCTGGTAAACTTAAGCGAACAATGTAGGTTTCAAGCATGTCACCTTTGGCTGAAAGTGTATTCAGAATGGTGGTGCAAGTGAGAACCAACACTAAACCGATTGTTCCCAACATTTCGAACGATCAGCAACGCTAGCTTATGATATATGGTTGATTTTGAGATGAGGATATATCCCAAGAGCTACTCCTCATGCATATTTATATATCATTCTCATTGGCTACTGATACACACATAATAAGATTGATAGAATATTATTCTCACTCAATCGCCTAGAAATAGGAAGTTAGTTTGCATAGTGCTGTAGGTCTCCATTTCTACAAGTTTTATTCATTATAAAACAAGGTTTCATGCATAGTGTTATAGGCTAGAAATACTAATTAACTGCTTGTCTTCTCTAATACACTTCTTAGTGCTTTTAGGATTAGTTAATATCCATTGGTAGGTGTGGGAAAATGTCACAAAATAATAACCAAGTTTCAAAAGTCTTCTGATTTAGTCACTCATGCATATTTTTCTCAAATTGGATCACTAAACGGTCAAATCAAGTCATCATTAAATTTTCTTATGTCAAGAAAGTAACGGTGGAGAAGACGTGTGAGTCAGAATATTCAATATATAAAATTATATTAAAAAATAAAAACACATGTTAATTATGAAAAAATAAAAAAATAAAAAAGTACCTAAAATTTAAGTTAACGTTCCATATTAGTATCAAAAAATAGAAAAAAAATTTTCTAACTGAAACAAAAAGTATAACATGCTAAAAAACATGTTAAGACTTTTAATTTATATAAAATATAAAAACTAAGTGACCTAATTGAAACATTTGTAAAATTTGAGTTACCTAATTGGAACACTTTTGAAAGTTAGTTATTATTTTACAAAGTTACCCCGTGTTATAATTTCCATTTTAGGTTAGCTAGGAACATACTCAAGTTTTGCCATATCGACCCAAAACGAGCATGACGTCGCTTTCCTAGCCAGTGTCAAGTGTTTTGTTGCAGGATCTTAGTCAGGAAATAGTCGTGAATGTATATGGTTATTTCTATTACTAAGGGTTATCTTAATCTACAAGTTAATTTGTTTAGCAGAAAACGAAATGGTTTATATAGAAAGTAAACAGAATTTGTATGATTAGGAGAAGATTATAATTAGTTTGTTGAAATCTTGTGAGTTCAAGAATCTTTTGCAAGTGCAATATTTCTATATATTGCATTGGCACAACTTAATTTCTTGCTTTAAGTGTTGAACTACGTACGTGATGACAAATTTATAATTACCAACTTCTCATTATCTGAATACAGGTGGGTTATATTTCAAGTCTTGTAATGAACACAAGATGTATTGTAGATTTAGGAGGAAGATTATAGGGCATGTGTGTTAGAACAACATTCTTAAAAAATAAAATGCATAAATAAATAAGAAATAATGTAACACCGCTATCTCCAAAAATAATATTTCTCATCAACCAAAACTTATTGTATTGATGTAACTATCAGTTGATATTATAATCATGTTGTATCTCACACATGCTATGTTCATTTACAATTTTACATTCTTTCGTTACAATTAATTATCCTTTCACTTGCATATTTGTTCCTTTATGTTTGTTTTTAAGCTTCTATTTAACTAAATTTTTAAATCATCTAATAGTATCTGGGCTTTATTTTTTGAATTATTGCTTACTTCTAAAATGTTATATATTATTAAATAATATAATGAACTTTTAGCTAAAATACTGTTGTTTACTTTTAGTTGATGTTTATTTTTTTCCTTTATATTCGTTTAAAATATTAACAAGTAAATATAAAAGAACATGAGCATATAATGTTACAACACAAACAAGAAAATTTGTTTGTTTAAATGTTCATATTCATTCATTTGTTCGATTAAAATTAAACATATGAACAAAAAAAGCCCGCATAGAGCTACTAAAGCACAATAAACATCATCGCCACTATATTCAACGATCTTCGGCTCCATTAGACAAGCTCTCTCAAGCTTCACAGTTTTTGATTTTGTTTGATTAGACATGTTACAAATTCTCAAATCGCTAACATGTAGAGTTCTGTCATATTTCTTGACTGATCCAAGACTAGTAATGTTTCCAACAGAATCGACAGGTACGACAAGCATTAACCTGTACTTTTGTTTTTCTAAACGATTAAATTTTATTCAAACCTGTGCTTTTCACAATAAATTTTGATCCATATGCACAAAATATACGAGAATACCTTTCACCTAGTGTAACCATATGAATAATATGGTCATATTTTCCCCCTTGAGGGAATGTCTAGTTTGACGTCTTTTGTTTTCAATATAAGAATAAACAATTTCAAATATACGAGATTATAATAAAATTATAATAAAAATAAGTCAGTTTCAAATATAAAAGTTCCAATTCATCCATATCTCGAGATTATATGTTTCCTATTAAGAGATATCAGACCAAGGTAACCGGCTATACAAATAAGCGCTTCTATTTTGGACACAACCTTTCAAGCGCCATGTTTTCATCTCCACCAAAAGCTTCCAGTGTCTTCTTTACTAATCCTTCAGGGAAGCCCATTTCAACCAGCTTCTGCACCTGCAACCGAATTAACAACCAATTTATATAGTTAATAATTTGTTGACATAAGTATATTACTCTTTTTATGCTATTTTCCCCTTTTATATGCTTTTGTTGTTAGAAAAGCATTAATACCTTCGCACTGAACCCACTGGATGAAGCCTTGGCAAAGTCTTCTGTCCAATGCCGAGCTGTAGTAACAAATGTAGCATAATCGCTAAGATACTGCAGCGGAAAAGAAAGTGATTACAATCGGATCAAGAATGAGAAAATAAAAATAAAAATCAAATGTGATGAGGTAAACATGAAACCTGTTTCGCAACAACAGCATCTTGGGGGTCGTTTGGTTCAGGGGTTGATAACAGAGCTTGCAGCGAAATCAGAGCGGTTTTTAGGTTTAGAGCTGGACTCCAGTTGTTCTTTAGGATATCAAGACATATAGCTCCAGTTTGGCTACTAATATTTGGATGCCTTGAAATCAAAGAAGGTTTGCATCTTAGAAATTATAATTTGAGGGACTAATAAATACAAGTTTTGTCTTAAATTTATTGCCAAATACAGTTAAAATTTCATATTATGGTTACCAGACTTTGGTAGTAAACTTCATTTTAGGAGGCACAAAGGGATATCCATCTGCAAGACATCAGAAAAAATGATCATTTGTGATGTGAAACTATCTCAAGGTCTAAAATTAGCATAGACATTGATAAATCTTGAACCTCTTAACAAACTACTATAGAAGATAAATTAAAGCAGTTTTTCAGTCGAATGATACTTCCTGCCTTTCTAAAGCATTACTTAACCTGACCCGAAAACTCTTAGAAGAATGATAAAATTTATTGCTAAATCTTGTCCTAAGCCTACCACAATATAGGATTTTTTATCAGTTAGTACAGTAAATTATCAGAGGCCATGGGTAACAATTATAAACTTGCCCAAATTCCTTAAGATGATAGTGTCAAGTGAGATAGAGTTGCAAAACAAGCCTTTGTAGCCAAGGTAAGCAATGAGATTGGTTCCTACGTTGTCCCGAATCTGCCGTTTGAACTTGGAGGCAAGTGTTCTAGGCTTCTAGCATACTTCAGCAAGGCCATAGCTCTAAAAGCATTGTGAAGAAAATAATGGTTGTTGTCTGTGATTTTAAGTGGAGGCATTATTTTTCAAGCAAAGACGTATCTTAAGAACTGATCACAGAGCTAAAGATAGTTGCTTGATAAAGGATCTCCATTACAAAGTAGCATAAACAGATTACTAGACCTTGATTATGTGATTATGTATTGAATATAAAATTTTTTATATATAAGTTAACTTGCTGTCCAGAAGGCAGCAACTGAGGAGCTTGGAGTTGGTGGATCCTGGAAATCGCAGCTTAAATAGCTAATAGTTAATTACACAACACTCCGTGTATCCTAATGGGTAGACAAGGTACAATTTGTACAGGAGAAGTTAAAATTTATAGGTGCGTTGATAGTAAGAACCAAGTTCAACTATCAGTAATAAGCTGCTAATAAAGTTTAGCCATTCTCAAGTAGATAATCATGGGCCATAAAGGTTGTTCATTTAGAACTATGGGGTTTGTCAACTCCAAAATCAAGAAACTTCACATCCTAAAGGGCTGTTACAATCACTTCCTACACGGCTACACCATAGCTTCCATGTCAAATAATCTCATTAACATTCGATGACAGACTACCTGAAGCAAGATGTACAGGATAGCTATTGGTATACAGCCTATAGCATCTTATTAAAAGAATGGTCAAGAAAAATAATGGTTGCTATGGTGGAGATCTTACAAAGTAATCTAATACTTCATTATAGAAGCTACATTGTAGAATTTGATCATGAAGCACTGCCTAATTTCCTCAATTCAGACCATGACCACTTAAGGACAAGGTGTTGTAGCTTGTAACTACTTTTAGAGCAATTCTATGGTGATCATTGACACTTGATTGTAATTTACATGATTTGCTCTCCATTGATTAAGAAAAAAATTAAGATGCTACTTACATTCTCTCTTTCTATATAATCCTCACGTTCCTCCTCTTTATGTTTCTTAATCTACATATATACAGTGAGGACTGAGGACTTCATTCCTTGCATATAAACACACATGCGTTACTAATAAGCTAAAGCATATAACACATCTTCTCAAGTGATCATATGAAGATCCGATCAAGCTTCAAAAATCAGTCGCTTACACAACAAATAAGTTCAATCTACAGATCACAAAATCACAACTACGCAATCGCACATCGACAAATACACATAATCTATCTAAAATCAAACAAATCAGCACAATGAAGCTCAAATTTGGGGATTAACCTGGCAGATTAATGTCGACACCGAACAATCCGCCCTCATAAGGAGTGGAGACGGGGCCGGGGATGGTGGCAGTGAGGTGACGAATATCCTTCTCGTCGGGCGTTAAAGTCATGCCTACAATGCTTTGATCTTTGTTGAAATGCGCCAATTCTCTCTGGATCCTCGTTGCATCAGCCATTTGTGGACAGAAGATTGTAGTGAAACGGAAAAACCCTAGGGATTTGGGTGGTGTGGGTTTTGAAGAGGTGAAAAACCCTAATTGACGATGGAATGATGATGGGACATGTGATCGCTGGTGCGTCTTAAGCACAGCCCATTGAAAGTGGAAACAAACTCATTGTGCCTTTATTAATATACTACCTTTGGGTATACAGGGTTTCGTGCGAGTTTGTTTTGCTCGCCCGAAAATGTCTAGCTCACAATTTATTTTTTAGAGCGGCAAGTGTAATACTCTGTTTCGAACGATAAGTGTTATAGTTTTCTAATCAGGATTGCACCTTCAATCTCTTCGGGGGAAATCATAATCCTTCGTAAGGAAATCATAATTGAGAAAATTTCATGGTTTAACCTTGAATATTTTTGTTTAGAACGAGACTTTAAGCTAAAACCTCTTTATTTTTATATGTTTTGAGTTTTTCATCTTAACCAATTAGCAATGTTGTAAAAATCGCTAGGCGCTAGTCGGGCGGTGGGGTACCGGCTAGGGATTAATCAGGATTAGTCGGGATTAATCGGTTTGGAATTTTTATATATAATTTTCAATTTTACATATTTATATACACACTTTTATATGTAATTTTTATAAATATGTTTAGTTTTATATACATATAAACAAATCTGGCCGGAATTTACAAAATTTTTGCCGGAATTTCAAGAGTCGCCGGAATCTGGCCGGAAAGTCGCCGGAATCTGGCCGGAAAACTCACCGGAATTTCCGATTTTTGGCCGATTAGGACCGCCTAGGTCCGCCTAGGGCCGAATTTGATCACCGTTGACCGCCTAGCGATTAATTGGCCGATTAGGTAAAATCTCCAAGGTGGGCGGCCGACTAGCGACTAATCGCCGATTAATCGGCTGCCTAGACCGATTTTTGCAACACTGCCAATTAGATTAAAGATTATATGTATCTAGCTAATTTGACTAATAAAATTTTCTTCATTTGAAAAACATATTTAAACAAGATTACATTCTTTTTTAGTTGTTAAGTTGTAACCCCCACGTTAGGATGGTTACATGGACAATTATATTATTCAAATCTAATATTACTTTATAGATGATTCTTTTTTTTTTCCATGAACTTGAGCATTTTCTCTCAACTCTCTCTCCCATAGATGTAGTTGAGGTCTCGCACAGATGGTCTCCCAGGACCGTCAATTTTATCCTTACCCGATTAGCCCGCCTGATCCTATCTCACCCATCCCCGAAGAAACCCGACCCAAAAAACCAATTACCTAAATACCCGAAAACTGATGATTTTTATTCAGGTTGGATTTTAGATAAACTATATAACCTCAAAAATTCAAATAACCAAAACCAAATAACCTGATCAACACCTATTATAATTAAGTAAATTGTTTCTATACATTTGTTTAGATTGTTCAAATTGGACAAAATGTTTGTATACAGTTATATATTTTAACACGTTTCATATTTTATACAAGTAAACTAATTTAAATCTACCAATTTAATAATGTTTCAAAAGAAAACCCATTAAATTCTACTAGATTAAGTCTATTGTTTACTATCGGAAACCCGACCCCAACGACATGTTACCCAAACAACTCGAAACCGATTAAACCAATTATTATTCGGGTCAGGTTTTGGGTAGACTTTCAACGCTAAAAAACCCGAATAACCAGAACAGATTAACCCGAAACCCGATCAACACCCCTAAATTACATCCCTTTCTTTCTCTTCCACATCAGTCTCTCTCATTTACATTGACATTTATAGGAGTTGACAGACCCTATGTCAAATCCAAATTCACAATTCGAACTTGGTCTGTTTTGAATTTTAGTTAATTCAGTTGAATACTAAAACATAACTACGATCCGCATCCCAAACTGTTTGATAGTAAAATTCTATAGGGTACGTTTGTGATTCGGACGGTTTGGTCTAATCTTCAAAACCATGAGACTAGCCAATTGCAAACCACCCGGGTTTGACTAGCGGTGATTGTAGAACAAGTTTAGGACCCGCCAGGCGGTTCGGTCTATTTTTCGAAACCATGAGATTGGCCAATTGCAAAGCGGTTATGTCAAGGAACTAGTAACATACACATATTATTATGGGCATTGCTTATTTGTATGATACAGAACATCAATTCCAGAAATCAGACTTTTAACAGCAACAACATTATGCAAGTATGTATAACAGAAAATTTTAATATGAAAATTTCCAAAGATTAGAATTTCTCCATACGCCTGACAGGCGACAAGCGACAAGCGACATGTCGGGATGAAAAAGTAGATGCTCATCGGCAAAATAAGCACAGAATAAGGATCCGAGCATTAAGCATTCAAGACATGCTATATTTTGAGCACATACTAAGATTCTGTTGTTTCAAATAACTTCTCAACATCAACAACAGTGCTTTCAGCTTCAGTGACCTCCGGTCCTTCCTTTTGGTTTGCTTCTTCTAGCTCAGCCTGGCATCAGCATAGCCAATTTCATATTTATCGCGTGTAAAAGTGCAGGTCCATGTTTTTTCATAATGATTAACATAAATAATAATGGTTAAAAATTTAACCCGTTTAATTACAAATGGGTTGATTGGGATTGTGTTTTATCACTAATTCATTAAAATCATAAAAAAAAAAAAATAGATAGCTTAACAAGTGACAGGTTGAAAGCCACCTAAAGTGTATTCTCAATGCATAAAACCTCATAATCACCATGTTTCATAAACATTAGATTATAAATGTCATACAACAGTTTTATTATCATACGTAACGTATGAACTTATACTTAAAAATGGACAAAAAAGTGTGCGTGACCCGATCCATACGAAATTACCCCTACACATGATCTGACATGCTATCTTGTTACCTCCAACAAATAAAACATGATCACTCTAAATCATCATTACCCATTGAACATTACATACATAGTCATTTTGTATTTTTGTAATGTAAGATTTGTACAAATAAACAGTCTTCCCAAATTTAAAAGATGGATCCATTTTTGGGTATCAATGGAGTCCTCTCTTGTCTGTCTAATGAAAAGTATTAATGCAGGATCCAAACTACATTACATTCTTTGACAATAAATAATTTCAATTGTGATATTTCTCAAACTTACATGAGTCCAAAAAAGAAAGGAGACACTTATTATTTATCATATCAAATGTTCCATTATCAAATATCACCATATATATTTCAAGAAAAATTTACCATACTAATATAAAATAAAAACAAATTGCATACCAATATCCCTTTTAGGTCCGCTAGTGAGGACTCCAGGCGTTTACGACAATCAGGAATCATCATCCTTGATTCAGCCAACACATTTTCCTAGTAAATTAGAAAAAGAAGATCTTTAATCATAGAAAAGTTCTTAATCACAACGGCAACTAATCTTCTCTCTAGCAAACTCACTAAGTAAGCAAACACTGAAAGAGATAGTCGCAAAACTGCAACACCATCAAAACACAAAATGCTGCAATTATGAAGTTTACCTGTTGCTTAAGATCATAAGGATCAGCACCCTTCTCCTTCATATCAGCTGTCTTGGCTGCTTCCCTCTCAACCTCTTTCTCATAAGAATGTAGCTCCTTCACGATACGTTTGCATGATGCTGTCTTGATTTTCAGATTTCTAATAGTAGCCATATTTCCTTATAGCAACTGTTGCCCGCCAAAAAACCAACGGTAAATACAAAAACAGTTCACTTTACAACAATATTATTCCTTCCACCCAAAAGCAGTCCACTTCAAATAAAGTAATCCACCATGACATTAGTTCATTTAGAGAAATTCCAAATCTATCTAGTCGAAGGCGCTCGCCTAAACCAACCTAAAACATATTTAAAATCATTAGTTGCGAATAATTTCATGAAAATTCCTTTTAACAAATAGAGACATTAGTTGCAGACTTGCAGGTGGATCAAATCGTAAGAAGCTACGAACTAATGAA
This sequence comes from Flaveria robusta, assembly GCA_025506415.1. Taxonomy (NCBI): domain Eukaryota; kingdom Viridiplantae; phylum Streptophyta; class Magnoliopsida; order Asterales; family Asteraceae; genus Flaveria; species Flaveria robusta. Next base: position 4,990,871 of record CM046460.1, on the reverse strand, counting down.
CTATTGTAACAAATTATTGAACATATGCGAATAAGCTAGAAATAACGAAGATTAGATCAAGTAGAAGGGCAAGCGAGTGTGCTAGAGAACTTCATTAATACATTTGGAGATCACGAGATCAGCACATATTTGAAAACCTAATTTTGGCAAATACGGAGCATAATCATAAAATAATTTTGATAAATTGGCAGCAGGATCATATAAGTTTCGTTATAGATGTAAACCGAATGATCGAAAGCCGGAGGATATGTACCTGCAAAGATGAATCGATTGATAATTGGCTGCAAATAGCAGGTGGCTGATTTGATGAGTTTTAAAAGTTCTAGAATATTTTTATTTTCTATTTATATATAAAAAGTTATTGATCATAAAAGTTTTAATAAAGTTATATTTGATTGCGAAAAATCCTTTGAATCGTAATGATAGTTTTCATATGAAAATATGTATGGTCACTATTATTTAATTTTAAAACTAACGTAAATTTACATTTAAAATGTAAAGCTCTTAAAATCATGTGTTATGCGATATGGCTCATGAGAGTGTGACAATCATATGAGCACCACACCCACCTACACACCACGCTACACCATCATGAGAAGGGTTTGGTCGATGTGGGCGTGGCCACCATAGCGAGCATGAAAGCGCTCATTGTAAAGAATTGATCAATCAAGTAATAGCTAACTCACACTCACTAAACCATTACATGTGTTTAGTGAGTGTGAGTGTGAGCGTCAAAACAACTATTGCTTATGTGACCAATTTTTTTAAACCAAGAAACATCATAAATCATAAATCTGGAATAAAAAATCATCCATGGATTATAATTTTCAAGAGATGATGAGCAATCATCCAAGATGAATCCAAAACTTTAATGAGGTGCATGTCAATATAGACTATAGAGGGAGGTGAGAAAAAGAAAAGAACCTAGAAAAATATGAAAAACGAGAAAAAACACCATATATTACTAATTAAAATATTTGTATTTGTAGATTTATAGTTAAGTTGAATAAGACTTCATCGTGAATTATTGTTTACTTTTAGAATAGTAAGTTGCTTCAAATGTCTCAATGAATTGCTTGAAAATCAAATACGACATGTGCCATGTGCCATGTATGTGCCATGTGACGTGATGTAAAAATATACAAGTATATAAACACGAAAGCTTTACAATATGCAAGTTCTAATAATGCTAAGTTTGTCCATTCTTGCAGAATCCACATGCTATAGGCCACAACATTCTCACACCGATGACAGTTACTATCTAGATGCAGAAACACATAATAGCTAGATCAATATGAACATCATGTGTCCTTATGCTTGAGTACTTGACCTTCACTCAAAACTTATAACACAATACAAGGTTCAACATCAATGTCACATATAGTCCATGATTATGCAGGCAATGCAAAACTTGGTTGACACCAACTTGGTGGATCCATCACCAAACACGCGTCATTTTTCTCAAAATCAGCAAGCTGCATCATAAACGTTCATTAGAATTCATTCGTTGAATAAAAATGTATAACTTTTTAGATAGAGAGAGTCAAATGAGTGCGTACCTTTTCATTACAGTGAGGACAATAGTGATACTTGTGCCAAAGGCAATCCATTGAAGGACAAAGAAAGCATACTCCAAGCATAAATGGTGTCATGCAACCAACGACAGCGGCTAAACTTGGCTTTGATCTATAAGACATGATTCAATAAAGGATCAGTTATAAATTTTGCGTCTATGAAATATGTTTAGTAACATCTGGTTCTCAAGATTTTCATGAATGCAACCCATTGAACCATAACGGAAGATATACTCTTTTATCATGTTTCAAGATGAATAAACGTTAGAATGCGATACAACAGCGATTCTTGATAAAAGAAATAGGGTCAGGAACTCCGGATTCGAGAAATTAGGTTCCAATATTCACAGTGTAAGCAAAAGGAAATGGAAAAGGTCATCAAATCTAAAGTTGAGAAGAAATATTCTTTTATCATGTTTCTTGCTGTTTTTCATCAGATAATAATCAAAAGTTACTCAAGAGCTTGCATATGGCAATGTCTCTTTGAAGAATTTTTCAGATTTTAAGTTTTCCTAAATACATAAAATTAAGACAAAATGCCAAAGGTGACAATTTTCTCTGTGTTAATACCTCTATAGCCATATTAGAACAGTTTCACACATATAGCCATGCTACATGAATCTATGGTCGTGCATTTACTTTTACTTGCGCATCAGCCTTCACGTCTTATAATAAATAAATAAAACATATCATAAATAATTGTTGTGCTAGAATCAAATTCGAGTATATGCTTTGCTTTGTGTGCTTGCATATCCCTAAAAAATGAATTTTCATCTCCCATATTAAATGATGCGCAAACTAGATTCACGCATCTACTTTTTCTTCTCATTTAACTCACGGTTTAAGTACTATTTATGGACTAAAAATGATATACTAGTAAAGATAGATTCATGGCTATAGAAACAACCTGTTCGCGTCTTTTACATTACTGTAGAGATATAACACGCTCATAAAATTGGCTGCTTTCGTGGTTTATTAAACTAAATGTATCGGTTAATTAACTAGTTATCAATCATAGACCTTCATAAGCCATTCTCCAAGATAACAAGAAACCCAAATTCCCAACACACACACGACTTTAAGTTGCCTAAACTAGTGCAACAGTTTTTCCTCAAAATAAATCATGAACATATAATGTAACATCTGCTTATAGTAGAAATTATAGAACTCTTAGCTAAACATAATGTTCCCCCAAGTGTTTCTGATTCAATTCATCACATATTTGATCTTCTAACTATCAATCATAAACTAAAAGACTATTGGCCCAAAATCAATATATCAACATAAAAACACACCAAGAATATGGAGACAACCCACCTCGACTATAAAAATATTATTATAAACAAAAGCACACCAAATACAATGATCATGGCTCCCTATTTATACTATACTTATGTTTATCCTAATCTAATGCAAACTCCATAAGATATTAATTATCCTCTTATTTAAATCAAGATTAAACCTTCAAAGACTAGCTACACTTTCACTGATCTTTGCAGTCATAACAGTCTGAAACCCTAATTCACGCCCAATTACAAATCAACTCCACTAATCCCACAACAATCTGAGAAGAAGACGATACTTATACAACAACAGCAATCTTCATAAAACCACCTAATCATCTCATCTAAGGAGCAACAAATTCAACCTCTAACGCTAGCTATCTACGTAAGAAACAGATCAATTGAGTACCTGACGGTGGTGAGCCCTGAGCTCCCACAAAAGGCGCAGTTAATGGGCGCCGGAGTATCTCTGTAAATCGTCTGCTGAAGAGGCACACCTTTGGGATCGCCGAAGACGGCGTTGGGAGGGATCTGGCCGGACTGATAGGGGTTGTTTCCGACGTGATATTGAGGTTGTGGTGGTGCGTATGTATGAGGATGAGGGTGATTGTTGGGGTTGTATGGGATCCCCATCACTGGTTCATCGTTCTTCTTCTCCATCGTTGAAGACGCCGGTGATCAGTTGCTTCCGATTGATGTATAGAAGATGGAGTTTAGGGGTTGATCGAGATGATGGGGATAGTCAATAGCGTAGAGGTTTGAGTTTGAAGCTTCAACAATGGAGACGTGGGTGTACGGATTATTATATAGGTGGAACGTCGGCGATGAGTTGGTCATGGATGTCGGTTTTTACGATTCCGAGTTGGACGAATAATTACTAACTTAATGTTTATGACTTATTAACCGCTAACATTTTGTCTTATTTCCCGTATGATAATTAAAAAAGATAAAGTGTTATTGAACTTATTAACAAGTTTACATTAGGTCACTCTAGCTCAAAAAACAAGATACAAGACAGGACATATGGTGTTAACATTATGAGACGTGAAGTTCGAACTGCTATCTCTATATCATAATTTACACTATGCTACTTATCTATGTTTTTGGCGTTGTGATCATCAACCCATGGGCTAACCAGCACAAGATGCCCAATTAGTAGTTTTAAGTAAAATAGCATGATTTTTGATATTAAGAAAACTCAAATCCAACAAGAAAGATTGAAATCTAATACATAACGAACAGGTAATAGAATAGATACTCGGGTATGGGATGCACAAAAGATTAGTTATAGACACGTTCATGGGTTTGGAATGAGTATAAGAGTAAATATTACCATGTAAGCATGTTGCCTAAACATGTGTTAATATAACATATAAAGCTTAAAGGTATAATAAATAGTACGTCGAAGTTATTAGAAAATAAAAAATTATAAATGTTAAGATCAGGTTTAGTGTAATGGGCATACCACTACGTAAACTTTAACCATGAAAATATCAAAACGGACGTAACCATTAACCATGAAAAGATAAAAAATGGTATACTTAATATATACCATCGAGTGATGAAACCTAACATATGTGAACCATTGTTTAATAAATAAGTATGAGACTAAGATTACTAAACTAACCTGATACAGTTAGCAAGACCAGATATACAAATTTATTATTTCGGTTTTTTTACGATTTGAATTGAAGTTGGAGGAGATGAAAAGAGTGTAAGGGTATAATTGTAATTTGAATAAATCATTTACAAGAAAAAAGAATCGAGAAGTTTCTTGGATGGACAGGAAAGGAAAAAAAATCTTAAACTTGAAATTTCAAAACCTTCTAGAATTTATAATTTAACAGGGAGTCTTTTTCTTTTTCTTTAATTGCATCATATTCAATGTAGAAATTTCATTCGGATGCTTAAACGCCTATCTTCTCTCATGATATTAGTTTTGGGTCTCTTTGGTACAAAATTTTTTGATAAAATTTACTTTAGAATAAACCTATTTTATTTATCTCATTTGATAACTCTATACATTATTATTCATTATCAGTACTAGAAATCAATGAAACCACCACATGCACTTAGAGGTCACGTTGACCTAGAGGGTATAAAAAGTATACCAACCAATCAGAAAATACTAACCTACAAACCAATCAGAAAACATCACGTTTATTTGAAGGCACCAATATAACCGTCTTATTTTTACAAGTGGTTGATCCTAGCCTTCAATTTAAAATCAACAAATTAAAAAATGCAACATATACTTAGAGACTACAATTTAGCCTTTTTTTTCAAACTTGAAATATGCAATCTAGCCCCTTCTCTTCGAAGAAGCTTAAAAGTCAATGTCTATATTTACAAGATATGGGTTAACATGTTCATATTGTTGATTTTCCTTTTTAGACAATTAAATATGCTAGTCAAACCAATTGAATTTTATCAATAAAAAAACAAGAAAGAATACAAACAATGATGTCTAGACGACAATTCGTGAGACATTCCTCCGTACCCAAGGATAAAACCAACCCAAAACAAAAATAAATCGGGGCCTCGGGCCTAACAAACTGGGCTATCCGTAGGGGCGTCCCATTTAGTATTTAAAATGGGCTTGGGCCTTAGGTCAAAACGGCCACCAAGAATTTAACCCATTTAATAATGTAGTCTAGACTCTAGAATGGCAAATCGGCTATCATGACAATCATGGAAATATGGAATTCAGTTGAGACTAGAGTTGTTCAAAAAAACCGGTTCCTCAAAAAAACCAGAACCGGTTTTTTGCCCAAACCAGTTTGGGCCAAACCGGTTCCAACCCGAACCAAACCACCGATTTGTAATCGGTTTGGGGTTTTCCTCTTTCGAACCGGTTCCTAACCCGGTCCGGTTTCAAACCGGTTTTCAACCCGGTTCCCAAACCGATTTTCAAACCGGTTCCCAAACCGGTTTTCAAACCGGTTTTTAAATCTAGCCGTTTGGTAACGGCTATATAGCCTTTTTTTGGCCGTTGGAGCCTCTTTTTGACCGTTTTTTGGTGGTTTTTTACCATTATACCCCCAATAGGTTAGTATATATATGTAGTGTATGTTTTGGTTGAATCACAACAACTTAAAACGCTCTCAACTCTCAAAAATCGTAAAAAACGCTCAATTCTTTCATTCTACAAAAAACTCTCTCAAATGGCTTCATCTAGTGCTCAATCATCCGTTGGTTGTGATGCGTCTTCAAGCAACGTGGTGGTAGCAATCCTTCCTACTAGTAGGAACCGCGAAGTATGGTGCAATTACGATTTATGTCAAATGGCTACCAATCCGAACAAAACTAGTTGCAAGTTTTGTCATAAGTTTTTCAAAAAAAAAGCAAACACAACTTTGAAAAACCATATTGAGCTTAAATATTGCAAGGCGTTGAAAGGTCAACCGTCTCAAGGTCAAGCTTCAATGACCAACGACGGAAATGTTTGGGCTTATAACGTTGATGCGGTTCGGGAGCAAATGGCACAGTTTGTAATTCAAGAAAGCTTGCCATTCAAACATTTCGACAACGAACGTTTGACTCGACTCATTCAACGAACTCTCCAACCACGTTACACCAATGTAAGTCGTGCTACTCTTCGAATAGATTGTTTAAAAATGTGGAAAAAAGCAAAAAATGAATTAATATCTTATTTTGAAAATTTACAAACCGGCGTTAACTTAACTAGTGATGTTTGGTCGACTTCTCACGGTTCACCGGACTCGTACATTTGTGTCACGGCCCATTGGGTTGAACCCGATTCATGGCAAATGATGAAACGTACGATTGCGTTTGAATTGTTTGATTATCCTCACACCGGCCAAAACTTTTTTTATCTTATTGATAAAGTTATTAAAACGTATAAATTAGAAAACAAAATATTTTCTATATCTTTTGATAATGCGTCAAATAACACACTTGCTATAGATCATTTAAAATTAAAATATAAACCAATGTGTGACGGTATTTTTTTCCATAGTCGATGTGTTGCGCATATCATAAACTTAGCCGTTCAAGACAGTTTAAGAACCATTGAAATAGTGAAAGATAGTTTTAAAAGAATGTTACGTGACATTTTTAGCAATAACCAAAGATATAGTAAATATCGTAAATTTTGTAAAGACGCAAATTCCAAATGTTTAGGTCCGAATTGGGACGTACCTACACGATGGAATTCCACTTGTAACATGTTTGAAAAGGCAATTGAACAAAAAGAAAGTTTAATAGCTTTTCATAATAGTTTGGTAAGTCGTGGAAAGACAAATACTTACCATCCATCGGGTTGGTCCGTTATTGAAGAAATAAGCAAATGCTTCAAATTTTTAAAAATGCAACTACTTGTCTTTCTGGAGTTTATTATCCAACTAGTCCGTTAGTACTTCACCAAATTTACTTAATGACTTCAAAATTAAATGAGATGTCATTTAGGGGTAGGCCTTATTCGTATATGATACCCCCAATGAAAGAAAAACTTAAAAAGTATTTTAAAGAAATGCCTCCGGTTATTACATGTGCCGCTGCATTAAACCCTTGTTTAAATTTGTCGGGGGTTGAAACTTTACTTGATAAAATTACTTCTAATTTGGATTTAGAAGATTAAAACCACTTTTATGCTCAAACTTTAAAAGCTACTTTTAATCAACATTTAGAAAAAATGTTTGATGTTTATTTATTAAAATATGGTGAAACATCACATATCCATGAGTCATTAAGGCATGCGGCACATGCTGAAAGTTCAAATGATCCAATGTTTGCTTTATATAATTCTTTAAGGGATGAATGTAATAAACGTCAACGTGGTAACGCTCCAAGTAGTGAACTCGGGAGGTATGGTGGAACCAACTTCTTATCTACCATGAGTCCACAAGATTTTAAAATTTTTGACTTGTTGGCTTGGTGGAAAGGTAAGAAAGATCAATTTCCCATCCTATCCACCATGGCCCGAGATTTACTAACCGTCCAAGCTTCCATGGTAGCTTCGGAATCTGCTTTTTCTGTTAGTGGCAGGGTTATATCGATAAGACGAACTCGACTCACTCCACAAGCGGTTGAAATGTCGATTTGCTTGAAGGATTTTTTGGATGCCGCGGAAAGAGTACAAGACAAATGCTCACTTGAAGGAAAATTGGAATACGAAGCAGAATTATACGAGGACGAGGTAGAGAGCGGATTGACGCCCGGAATGACCGATGATGAAGCGGCATATGATGAGTACCTTCGTAACAGCGGTTCTGGTGGCGAAGAATAAATGTACAAGTATGCAATGAACGAATGGAGAACGACCAGTGGTTGTTTAGTTTTTATAAAAGTATTATTTAATCTTCAGTGTTGTTTAAATTGTTTAGTTTTTATATCATATATCTCAATTTTATTATATTTCTCACTTTTATAGTTTCATTGTATATCTCACTTTCATTATATAATAATTTAACTATTTAACATTAAATAAAATAATAATATTATTATATTAATAACAAAATTAATAATAATAATAATCAATTACTCATAACAAGTAAAAAAATAATAATAAAAAAAAACTACCACCATCATGATTTTAATAACAACATTAATAACAAAAAATTTCAATTAATATAAATATAATTATATATTTTAACAAAAAATTTAAATTTTCTTTAAATTTGCTTTTAATTTATTTATATAAATATAATATATAATATAATTTTATTTTCTTTAAAAATTTTTATTATGGAATAACAAAAATAAATAAATAAATAAATAAATCCGAACCGGTTTCCAAACCGTTCCAAATCGGTTTGGGCGGTTTGTTTTATCCGGTGTTGAAACCGGTTTGTAACCCAAACCGGTTTGGGGCCAAACCGGTTTTGACTTTATTTGAACAAACCGGTTCCAGTTTGGACCCCAAACCGGTTTGGCCAAAAAACCGATTTGTACACCACTAGTTGAGACTTGAGATATTTACCAAAAATTGAATTGAATAATATACCAAAAGTTAATTTTCAATTGGAAAGGAAAACGGGAATTCATATGATTATTCGAATATCTCATTGTTCGACGTTAGCTGATTTACACAATTCATTTGAACAATCCAATCAATTGTTAATCAATTCTGATCTATATCATCGTTCGAAAACGGCAAACCGTGAATCGTTCAATCATCACATCATAGCATAGATTCATTCGATCAATCATCGAAGCACCGAATGTTCATTCACGAAATCATTGGTTTACATCCAATGTTCATTTTGGCGTTTCTAGAAAGAGGTATGTTATTTGTTAAGCTTCAGAAGTTCCATTTATGAAGACATCTCTGTCAATTACAAACTTTTTAGTTTATTATTGTCAGTCCCAAGCCCAAATAAAAGATATAGATTTTTAACAAAAAAATTTAAAAAGATCTTTCTTTTTATATTCGACTTATGCCTCCAAAATCCTTAAAAGCCCCTTATTAGCCGTTAAAAAAAATTTAAGTCTCACAACAAGCCCATCCTGCACTTCAAGAGTTAGTTGAAACCAAAAGGTAGAAACAGCCCAGTTAAAGATCCATATGAGCCCATATGGAACCCAATACAAATCCAAATACAAACTACTAAGCACATCGCTATGCTTATTGTAAAATCAATACAACAACAAAGTAAATGATCAACAACCTTTTCATACTTGAACAACATCAATCTAACTATGAACACTTTTAAATTTTAATAATCCAATTGCATTTCTAACACAACGGCCGATTTAACTTTTACGCGCTCCTATATTTGCCACATTATAATCAACGTCAACTTCAATCTTAAAAGTTTATAATCATAATTAGTATCAACATCAAGACTCAAATAGAACAACCAAATCACCTTGCATTTTACAGTCATCGTGCACTTACTCGCAAAAAAAATGCTGGTTATTGTGAGAGAAGGGAAATATTACTTCAAATGTAGGAATTTTTGAATTCGTGTGTCCTAAAAAACAATCATATTTTCCATTTTTGCAATATTGCATGTCCTTCGACAATCTCGCGAGTCATTTCAATAATTAATCATCAAGATTGATGAGGTTTTGTCACGTTTCATGATGGTTGTTTATCCGTTTAACATCTCATCATCGATAGTTTTGTGAGACATTAAGAGCTTGTGGTATGCACTTTGCAAACTTAATGATTGTTTTGTTAAAATTAATAGATTTTAAAACTAGAATGATAATTTTTGTAATTTCTACATATAATCAAGTTCTACTAAAAGTGTGAATGAAAGAGGTAAGTTATCATCATTTACTATTATCTATAATTTACCATTAAAATTTATATATATGTCGTAAAACAGAGCTAAAAAGCCAATTGCAAACTATTCAATAAAGTTCCTTCTCAAAACAGTCACTAAAAGTCAGCCACAATACATAACCACCGTTAATTTTGAGAATGAAGATCAAATCACTAAAAGTGAATTCAAATATTCTCCACTCGTAAATTTTGGTCTGCGAAGGCGTGGCAAACTCACAAACACCTAGTTTTGTAGCACCACTATAACAAACTAAATTTATTTATGAATCTCGTTTTAACCACTTGTATATAAATGATGAAATTATTTATACATTATAACTTACAACTTAATTTTAAACAAAACATAAATCAAGCGTAGATAAAAGTACGTCCTAATTGTATAAAATCCATATTTGTATGTGTTTGTTTTATCAACGTTAATATTTTTGACCGGTTATATTTTTTTGCCGTAACGTGCTTATTTTTATCAACATTTATTCCATCATGAATATTCTTTTTTATCAATTTTTTGTATATAAAGTTTTGAATAGCATCAGCGGTCTCACCACAACCACAGTTTTCTGACGGTTTTGTTTTTCATATAAATTTCCAAATATTTTCAACGATAACTAGGCTCCGGTTTTCCTAGCTTCAATGCACAGTTCGCCGTAACATTTCAGCATTACATTTTTTCACGGTTTACGGCATTACGCACTTGATACAACGTGGTGTTGTTTAATACTAGTATGAAACTATTAGTTGTTTTACAATAGTTAATACTTTAATGATAAATAAAACAAAGCGTGTTTCTATCATCGTGATAATTATAAAAGCGTGTTTATGTAAACGTAATTCCTATGTATAAAAGCGACGTGTGTGTTTGTGTGTTTCTATTTGTCTAGTGAAGACGATAAGGGGCAACAACTGGCAAACGATGAGGGGAAAGCTAGAGTCATATTTGACTTTTATTAATATTTTGTGCTTTTTTTATTTTTTATCTATGTCGGTTGTTAGCTCATAATATTGCCCACAAGTTGTGCCGGAGGCAATCCTCAACTTCTAGCGACCAAGTGGTGGATGTATGATGGTGATTAAGTCAAGTGTTATGAAGTTTTTATTTTTTTTATTTTTTTATTTTTTTATTTTTTATTTTAATATATATCTTCAGGATTCGTAACAAGCTCAAAAGGATTTAATATAGTTATACTAGAGATTAGAAAACGGATTTAAATTCTAAGCCCTTGGAATGACATTACTAAACGATTTGATTTGTATTTGGTAGAAAACTAGTATTAAGCATCTCATGTGCGGCGGGGACGTAAAACCATATCAAGTAGCACTAATGTCACACCACTGTTAATGACACCAACACCGTAAAAACCTCGTATTAAGAAAAATATAAACGAAAAAAATAATCGAACGGAAAGTAGACGTAAAAACGTTGAACCATGCTCGTGAAACGTAAAATGTTTAAAATAATAACTAAGTCGATCTAGGATCCGGGCATTGTGACGGGACCATTAAACGGGAAAAAAATATGTGTAAAAACATTGATTCCACACTTGCACGTTGCGACGGTTAACTCGTAAATTTAGAGCGACACGTAAAACGAAAATTTTGTAAAAGATAAACAGTATTAGAGAACAAAGTTGTAAGTAAAAAATTATAGGGGTTAAATTATAATTAATTAAAAGTATTGGAGTTAATAGTAAAAATACAAAAAAATCTCAAAAGTATGTACAACTCACTAAAAGTACAAACCAAGTATAAAAAAGTTAATAAAAAGTAATATATATAATAGGTTGATGATAAATGACTAGCAAAATATTTATAGATGCGGTTAGTGTGCACTTCATTCGAAAGACAAGTTACGGAAACGCAATCAGAATATATATCTTATTAAGTAAGCTTAATCTTTTTAGAGGCCAAACTTATAATTAAAAAAAAAAAGTGTTTTTCTTTTTAAAATTTCATTGTATCAATCTTCCTACTATGTTCAGTTGTTCACGTTTGAGACCGACAAAAATAAACAAAAGTTACAAAAATTTGAACTATGGTAACCATACGGGGTTTAAATTCACTATCATGGGCATTTTGATTTTTACTCTTGGGTTATTAGACCTATTAAGATCTTAAAGATATATACAAAGAATAAAAGGTCAAGCCGGAACATGCAATGATATAAACATGTTTGCGACTATTGACCATATATATCATTTTCGTATGAGGGAGGAAAGTGTCAACCCTAGCATTCATAATACTTTTAAAACTCTTTTTCTTTTATATCATCGTCATATCATCTGGACCATAAAAATTTTCACAACTCTTCAACATTTGTTTTAAACATAAAGATAAAGTAATGAAAAATTTTTAACAAATAATATATAATTGTATAAAAACTAATATAAAATTTTAAAAAAATAAAACTTTCAAACATACAACATTTTGTTAACCAGAATGGTGTTCATTAGGTCATTGAGTTGATACCGACCATCCGCCTTGATTCATTAGCCCTGTCTGCCATGAAGTCTCATTCTTGCCTATGTTTATTTCATTGCTTGCATTTAGAGAAGTAATTCATGTTATTTTTTCGATTCTTACGTAACATTAATATTCCCACATAAAGAGTAATAATAGTAGGACATGCATAGGATTTTTTTTCATTAATAAATGTTAAATGATATATTATTAAAAAGTATCATTGGATTTCCTCCCCTATGGTAGGTTTGTAACGAAGTATGTGGTCTCTGATTGACCACGGAATGTTTTACTATTCCGATCCATCCTATCTTGTTGTCTTCTTCTTTTACCTTTTACTTCATGCCATTCAATAATCTAAATATGTTGATTATTATTTTCAAATAGTCTACACTAAAAGTCCAAAAATAAACATATACTTAAGCATGTAATCGGCCGGTCTTGAGGGTTTTTAGTGCATCAGACGAGTCGAAATAAAAAGCCCCTGAATGCTAACGAGTTAGATTATATAAACTAAATTTTTAAATGAAAACAAATGTTTTAGCAATAACATAGCAAAATCATAGTAAAAACATATTAAATAACATACTCTAATGAATTAAATTATATAAACTAATTTTTTAACTTGAGCTTGCGTTTTACGTTTTTGACAAACGGATGCTTGTTTAGAAGCCATGATTTCTAAGTCATCACTCAAATAATAATTAACAAATAAGTTATTATTGAATTTTCAGTTCTAATGTTTAAATTCTAAATTTCTAATAATTACTCAATTCCAAATTCTAACATTTAAATTTCAATGAACCACATAATTGACATAATTTATATAATTATACAAACCCCTAGAGACCCAAATATACAAAAAAAAAAAGTTAGAAATTAAAACAACTAACAAGTAACAATTATCTTGAATCCTTGATTGAGCGATTCGTTACACGTAGTCCAAAACCACAATTGACAATGCCACAAAGAAATAATCAAATAAAAGGTCGAAACTTTGTATAGAATGGTAGTCGCACAAACATGCACATCGCACAACAACCTTGTGTTCCCCTTGAATGCAATCGATTTATATTCTTCTTTTAGGTGGGCTTCTAATTGACTTAATTCATCAATCACCTAATAAAACAATTAAATAATAAAAATGGACCATGGCCCATTGGATTTGAGTATTTTGTTTTTCAAAAATGGGCTTCTAATTGAGTAATTGGGTTAATAAAATAAACCCTAAAAATTATATTTGATTTAAAACATAATCGGGTTAAGGTTTTATTGGGTTATAGCTTATAGCTATTTTTTTATATGAAAAATATATTTAATATAATTTTTTTATAAAAATATGTGCCTCTGAACGAGTGGATTCTAGACAGAAGTACATTCCGCCCCTCCTAAGAACCAGCACAACATGTAGTAATCTAATTATTTAATAAATAAAACTCTCACACCAAAAACGGGCAGATGAATAACTCAAACCTAAACCCGAATCGGCCTCAAATAAAATAACCGGTTAAAGAAATTAAATAAAAGAATATTGGTAGTTCGTACCTAAACCTTATGATTAGAATATTCTTTAATTTAATTATCATACCACCACGTGCTTATAAATTATTTTGAATTACTTCAAAGTCCATTATTAAGACCCAATCAAACACGTGTTCAACTCTTTCTTTCTTTTTTCCTCACTATTAAAAAAATAAATAAAAAAATACATGTTTGAAAGCATGATGGTTGACTATAAACAAACAACAAGCGATTCACGGCAACATCACATTTATCTCGTGCGCAATAATATTCAATCCTCTACTACTTTATTAGCAACAGATCGATTATCCTCTCAATCCCCCATTATTCACTTTCAATTTCTCATTTCTCTCTCAATCAGTTCAAAATCAATATCAAAATCAATAGCTTCAACAATCATGTCGAAATCATCAGTTGAAATCGATTTCTTCCGTCTCGAAGACGAATCGTCTTCCAAAAAGCCTTCAGATCGACGAGGTAGGGTTTAATTCGCTGGTAAAATGTTGATTCGTGAATCGATTTCAATCTCTTCTGTTTAATCGCATCGTTTTCGTTATCTGATTGCGTAATCGTCAACAAATCTGCAGATATTCAAGGCGTGATATCGAGAATCAATCCGGAGCTTCTGAAAACCGCGATTGCTTCAGCATCTGCCGATAAGAACTCGAGCTTTGTGGCTGATAATCAGGATTGTGCGGCAGCTCTTGCTCCGTTGACGATCTTCTTCAACGGAAGCGTTCGTGTGTTTGATGTTACTCCTGATCAAGCGAAAAGTGTTATGAAGCTTGCTGAGAGCGTGAATTCTGTCAATGGTGGTGAATCGACGATTGTTATGAAGCCTGAAAGCAAACAGAATCAATCGATCGGTAGAGTCCTCAGCAACGGTATGTGATCTGTGTGAAAACCTTTTGATTTATGATCAGTTTTTGTTGATTATTGTATAGACTATAGAGTATGTTGTATCGATTGTTGATGTTTGTTCGGTTCATTTTACTCAGATCTACCATTGTCGAGGAAGCGATCGTTGAGGAGGTTTTTGGAGAAGCGTAAAGAAAGGTTCGTGTTTACTTATTGTTATTTATTTTGTATGAGAATCGTAAGAATTTTTTACACTATTTAAACTTATGTAAAAAATAAACTTCTATGCATATGTTTTCTAGAGATCTCATAAAAAAATATTAAGTTATTAAAATAACTCTTTCATATATATACTATTGGTTAACTTATGGAACACGTTAATACCCTACTAAAACTTAATATCTTCACGTAACAAACCATAAAATTATTAAAATATAAAGTTAAAGAACTATTTTTATTAGTTTTTATTTTTAAAAGTTTAATCATTTTATTTGAACTAATAATGATTTGTATATTTTTCAGGTTTGTGTCGATATCTCCATACGCGTATTCACAAGAAAGCACATCTTCACATTGAAGAGAAAGTTGGGATTGGTTGTTTCATTTTCATCATGTGAGACACATAAAGTAAAACAGAACATATGATACAAACAAGACTTTGGTTTTAATAGTTTACCAACTTTAAGGTTGGATATTGGTGGAGTTAGGCGTGTTTCAGAAATGTTTTTTTATTGGACTTTTGGTTGGTCGACATATGACCAACTTGTTTTGTTTATTAATTAAAGGTTACACAAATTTGACTGATTTATATTAGTAAACGTCACAATTCATATTTTATTGAATTTGCTTCTTATATTTGCTTATTTTTAAGCTAGTGTTGTCGTTGATATTTCTAATTAAAGTGAAAGATGATGGAAATTTTGATGATTTATAAACATAAATCCGTGCTCAAAGGGGTTTTTTCACGGTGGTGGGTTTCCTCGTGTGTTATTTTTGGGTGAGTCAGATCTGAAACGTAAAAAGCAGTATGAACAGTTGAAATCTCGTCTCGGTAAAACTCACTCAAGTATTGGGGTAGTTCCAAATACCGTTCAAAAAAAATATAACCAAAATAAACGAAATAAAAAATTAAATAAAATTATTGTTCGTCAGTGAGCATAGTAAAAATAAAATTTATAACCGTCCGGAATCCGTCGCTAAGTTTCCTATGGCTATCCATCCGTGAATTACCAACAGATCGTTGCCAAAAAGCTGTCACCCAATCACCCATGATCATATTTCCAACTAATAATCACCAACAAATCCTTGTCACTAACACCTTTTCGCTACGGAATCGTCCTTTGGTGATTCTCACTTGTTTTGTACTGCGTTATGCTTGTTATCTTTTAGCATACATGGATAACTCAAACTTATAGGTGTAACTATAATCAATAAATTTTATTAAATCTGAATAATATTACATGTAAGTTATGTTTTCTGGCAAAAATTGACACTGTGCGCATATCATCAAACGTTATAGACATTTTGAATTTATGTCATCAACCCCCCGGGTCCTTAATTATAGATCAACTGCAAAATGTTGGTCTCTAATCTGGAATTTATTCTCAAATGACAAGCAAGATAGGGCTATGAAAGGCATTTGATTGAACAGAGTGAATAAAAATTGTTGGGTCCATCACTTCCATTGAGCATAACTCAATAGTAGGAATGGATATGTATCAACGTTACATATTCGACATCAGGACCACTCGCAACTTGCTCATACCTGATTTGTTTGTACAGCACAATCATGTTTCATCGATAATGATAAGAGAGTGTAAGTCGTATAATAGTACATCAAAGAATATATTCTTGTAAGATAATTAGGAAGAAAAGTTAAAAGTATCAGTTGTTTTTTTACCAAGATCCTTATCAAGTGATGAATACTTGGTCAAATGCATATTGTATAAATAACAGAAGATTAAATAAAAAAATGAAGAGAGAAGATTATAAAGGTGACATAGAGGTGTTAACATGTGAACCTTCATATTTAGGTTCATATTTAGAAATGTTTAGTGAGATGTTCACATCTTTACACATCTTTATAGCTTTCATCTTCGCAAAGGACGTGCTAATTACCTTCTTCGATTGTCATAAGCCTAAATTTATTGAGGTGTATTGCGTTCACATGCATTCGTCACCTTCCCTAAGCTAAATTATTTTCATGTAATCACTACTTATGTTTATTAGCGGCGGAACTAGGTTATTAAGTATGGGGTCACATGATATCATTCTTTTTTGTATTTTATGTAAAATGTATAATACAATAATTTTAAATGACCTTAATTTTTTTTTTTCTATGATTGACACCATTGTTTTGTGAAAAGAAGTATGACTTTATCATTAATGAAAAATATGAAATTTGAAGAGAATGTTTAAGTAGAGTTTCATGTCAATCAAAAAACCAAAATTTTTCACAATGATTGATCAGTGAAAATGCAAGGCTTTTTAGTCCAACATTGGTTAGAGCATAGTGAAAAAATGAGTAAAGCTCATTGATTGATTTGTAACTTATTTAAGAAAACTGATAAAAAAAAATATACATTTGTGATCAAGAACTTTTAATAATTGAAACAAAACAGATAGATATATTTAGTCATGTTTGAGATAAAAATAGTTTTCACAAGGCATTTAAAAAATAAAAAAACTTAAATAGGCAAAATCAATCTATACATGTGGCATTTACAAAACAAGTTATTAGCAAGTTTCTTTGAAGCAAAATTATTACAAAACAAGTCTTTCACTTATTTATCTTCCATGAAGCAAAATTATTTATTCTTGAATTTTCTAGTCCAAAGTTATGCTAATCAGGGAATTTATTAGCAAGTTTCTTTGAATTTATATCTTGTTATCACATATGGACTTGAATTGGGTAGTAGATTCAACCCATCATGGTTTATTAAGAAATCTTGTAATCTTTAACATAAATAGTTGTAGACATTTGGATTTTAGAAGAGGATGACTAAATATTATATTATTTTTTTATTATAATAAAAGGGTAACTAGGGGTGCCATGTGTCAATGCCACATTTATTTTAATCAAAATTTTTCCGCTTCTCTCTCCTATTAAATAACTTCATTAATTACTAATAATATTATTTACTAGCTTTAGTAAACCCGTGTATTACACGGATTGAATAAATAAAATATTAATATAATAAATTTATTAATTATAAAATGATATTATAAGATATGATATGACTGAAATAATAAAACAGTGATATTAACTTTTTAAAATTTTGTTTCTACAACTTTTTTTTTAAATAAATATTTTGTTTTAAAACAAACCGTATAAAAATGTCATTTTTAAAAACTTTCTTATTACAACTCCCAAATTTGATTATTTTTTGTTTTTAAAAAATTGACTTTCTAAAAATATCAATTTATTTAGAAATAACCTTAATAAATAGATTTCTTTCTTAATTTATTAAATATTAAAAAGTATTAAAATAATATTATTAGTAATTAAGGTAATTATTTAATAGGAGAGAGAGGTGGAAAAATTTCTCTCAGAATAATTGTGGTGTTGACACATGGCACCCTCATTTACTATTTTATTAGAGTAGGAGGATTTTTTTTAGATCAATAATAGTTTTTTGATAAATTAAGAAATATATCATTTTATTAATATTATTTCTATAGAAACAAACTTTTACAAAAGAAATTTTTCTAAAATATCAAACTTTTTTTTAAAACAAGAAATACTTTAAATTAGTTTTTTAAAAAGTAAAATTTTTATAAACAAAAAATAATTAAAATTGAGAGTTATAGTAAGAAAATTATTAAAAATGATATTTTTTTTATTATTACTTATATGTAATTTTAATCATATATTATCTTAAAATATTATCTTTAAATAATATATTTTAATTATATTTAATATTTTATTTATTAAACCCGTGTAATGCACGGGTTTACTAAAGCTAGTTAAATTATAAAAAGTAGAAAGTTTATATTCTGTACCCTTCTGTGTGATATGGTCATTCTAATCGTTGTTTGAGACTTGTTCTTTTCGCTTGAGTTTGCAATTGTATAGAACAATTACGCGTGTGAATATTAAGAACAAGCTGGATCTTCTTTCAAAATCATGAATTACCCGCGAAAATAAACGGTTTTATATCAATCTCATGATCAGATTTTACTCTCGTTACAGAACAAGGGCAACAACCAATTTGCTATCAACCCCTTCTCTGAATCATTACTCACAATGTGGGTTCTCTTTACCCCTATCCACCTGCACCCAATTGGCTCAAGAACAAGGAAATTATGCACCACCAACACCCAATTGCGATCCCCATATAGGCGCCCGATTTCTCCAAGATTGCATCATCACCGGCGATATAACTTCAGGAAAGGCCCTCCATTGTCAAATCTTGAAGCAAGGTGGTGGTTTGGATGTGTTTGGGTGGAATATACTCTTGAATTTGTATGTAAAGTCGGAGCTTTTATCAGATGCCCGTAAGGTGTTCGATGAAATGCCTATGAGAAATACGGTTTCTTTTGTTACTTTAATTCAGGGGTTTTCGGAGTTCCCTGATGTTGAATCGATCGGATTGTTTGTGCGGTTGCATAGAGAAGGTCATGAGCTTAATGCGTTTGTTTTCACCACCATTTTGAAGGTTCTTGTGAACATGGAGTGTGGTGAGTTAGCTAGATATGTTCATGGGCCAGTTTATAAATTGGGTCATCATTCCAATGCTTTTGTTGGCACTGCACTTCTTGATGCTTATTCGTCTTGTGGGTGTGTTCATATGGCGAGGGAAGTTTTCGATTGTATTTCTTGTAAGGATATGGTATCATGGACTGGGATGATTACATGTTATGCTGAAAATGGCTATTTTAAAGAAGCTTTTGATTTCTTTTCTCGAATGCGTATGATAGGGTTTAATCCTAACAACTTTACACTTGCTAGTTTGTTTAAGGCTTGTCTTGGTCTTGAGGCCGTAGAAGTGGGTAAGAGTGTTCATGCCTGTGCTGTTAAAACTTGCTATGAGATCGATCCTTACGTTAGTGTCTCATTGCTTGATTTATACACCAAGTCTGGTGACATTGAAGCCGCACGCAATGTGTTTGAAGAGATACCTAAAAAAGATGTGATTCCTTGGAGTTTCATGATTGCAAGATATTCTCAGAGTGACCGATGTGAAGAGGCTGTGAAACTGTTTTGTAGAATGAGACACGAACCAGTTGTTCCGAACCAGTTTACTTTTGCTAGTGTCCTGCAATCATGTGCAACAATGGAGAACTTAACATTGGGGAAGCAGCTTCATTGCCATGTAAAAAAGGTTGGTCTTTGTTTGTTTATACACGTATCAAACGCACTTATGGATGTTTATGCTAAATGTGGATTAATAAACGACTCGGTTGAACTATTTAGAGAATCAGAAAATAGGAATGAAGTCTCTTGGAACACACTGATTGTTGGTTATGTGAATTTGAAAAATTGGGATATGGCACTAGCTCTATTCTCTGATATGCTAAAAGCTCAAGTTCAGTTAACAGAGGTTACATACTCCAGTGTTCTTTGTGCATGTGCTAACTTAACAGTATTAGAGACAGGAGCTCAAATACATTCTTTAACAATCAAAACCCTTCATGAAAACAATGTTGTAGTTGCTAACGCTCTAATAGACATGTATGCCAAATGTGGCAACATTAAGCATGCTCGGTTAGTGTTCAACACGATTAGCCAGAAAGACGTGGTGTCATGGAATGCAATGATTTCAGGTTACTCCATGCATGGTCTCGGTAATGAGGCTCTAGTTATGTTTAAAATGATGTGTAAAACCGATGTTAAACCTGATCAGTTAACATTTGTTGGTGTCCTTTCGGCTTGCAGCAACATAGGTTTGTTAAATGAAGGAGAAGCCTATTTTACTTCCATGGTTAATGATTATTCTATTGAACCATGTATGGAGCATTATACTTGTATGGTATCACTCTTTGGGAAACTAGGCCAATTAGTCAAAGCTGTAAATTTGATTGATCAAATTCCTGGTGAACCTAGTGTAATGGTATGGCGCGCTTTACTAGGAGCATGCGTGATCCACAAAGATCTTGAACTGGGTGAATTATCTGCTAAACGTGTTCTTGAGTTGGAACCACAAGACGAGTCAACGTACGTGCTGTTGTCAAACATGTACGCCAGTGCGAAAAGATGGGATAATGTGGCTTCGGTTAGGAAAAATATGAAGAAAAAGAGAGTGAAAAAGGAGCCCGGTCTTAGTTGGATTGAGAATCAGGGTATAGTTCATTACTTTACAGTTGGTGATTCTTCACATGATAACATCAGATTAATATATGGGATGTTGGAGTGGTTAAATTTGAAAATAAAGAAAGCAGGGTATGTCTGCAATCATGATGTCATATTACTTGATGTAGAAGATGATGAAAAAGCGCGGTTATTGTGGGTGCACAGTGAGAGGTTAGCTTTGGCTTTCGGGTTAGTTAGAACACCATCAGGATGCCCGATTCGTATTATGAAAAATCTGCGAATATGTTTGGACTGTCATACTGTCTTCAAGTTTATATCAAAGATTGTGAAGCGCGAAATTGTTGTTCGTGATATAAATAGGTTTCATCACTTTGAAGATGGGGTTTGCTCTTGTGGTGATTACTGGTAAATCTAAAAGCATCTACAGGTGAGCACTAGTTTCATTTCTGTATTTGTTTTTTCATAGAAAAAAGTTACTTTATGAAATTTATTAATCTGCCATTGATGACTCTAGTGGGAAATTTCCCTTTGTTGATATAAGTAGCTAAAGCAGGAGGCAATGCTCAACTTTTTTGTCTGTATGGTCCCTGTGTCTGTGTGTATCATTTCGCAGTTCACATTAAATTTCTTTTATTTATTTTTTATTTAAAAGTAAAATTTTTATTTCACATCAACTTAATTGAAAAATGTCTGTTGGTATTTTTTTTAAACGTGGTACATTGTGAACAATTGAGACTAAATTAATAACTATTTACTAGTTAGTGATGAATTCCAACATATGACATAGCCCAACCTGTGTAATTTAGTCTTGATAAATTTTCACACAAATAAGTATTTTACTTTTCTTTATTTGTGTTTGTAATTTATAATATTGTTTTATTTTTCTGTTCTAGCATTTCAGAGTTAAACCTTATTTCCACCTAAGTGGTTTAGTTAAAATTATCATTTTCATCCAAAAAGTTTTATTTTGCCTCAGTTTTCAGTTTTTGTTATTTCAATCCACTAAATTAATTCCGTCCATTAAATATGTTTACATTTGTATAATTTGACAAACTGACCCTTTATTAAAAAACAAAGTAAAAACCTAAACTAAAAATAAAAAATACATATACTAATTCAACACCTACCCCTTCACATACTCTCTCTACCCGTCTACCATATCTCTGCAAGTACCACCACCACATTCACCACCCATTACCACCACACAACCGCCACCCATGTTCCACTACACAACAGCTACAGCACCACTCCACCGCTAAAATATTTCTTTAAATAATGACAATTAGTCAACTAGAATGTAAGAAAATAGATCAAAGCTAAAGAAAAGATGGAATGAATGCCATTAAAGTTTTACTGAAGTATATCCTATTGAATCCATTAAATCAAGTCAAAATGGACTCCACCCAATCCGATGTATATTCGTAAGCAACAAATGTTACAGCACCAGCAGGTGCAGCCTTCACAATAGATGGCACAATCCCCTTATAAAGTCCAGCCCAACCCTCCTGTTGTGAGATGCGCTTAAGTGCGTCGTACATGTTTCTATAAGCATGAGTCTCAACCCGGGCCCCATATCTAGGGTGTCTTTGCAATCCTTCAATCTGTAAATGTCAACACAACCAACAATTTCATTTTGTCAGAACGAATTGCAACAACAAGTGACTTTATAGTTAGGTTGGGTAACGGGTCAAAATGAATATGCTTTGGAAAAAGTCAACTGGGTCAGGTTGTGACAATCATTTTTGTTTAAAATTTACTTATGGGTTTCAGAACGATTGATATATTAGTTAAAGCTAGTAAACATATTAATTTGTGGAGCATGTGCCAATGTGAAAGCCAGCAAACACGTTGGGTCTGCCTATTGCCTGATTAATTCGTATGATTTTAGTATGCTTTTGATTATCCCAGTTGGACCACAAAAAAAATTTAGGGTTTGTTTTAAATTAAGTTTTGAAAATGATTGTGTGATGGAGTAATAAAAATCAGATGACCAGCATAGTGTTTGAACGTGCAACCGTTGTTTAAGGCTATAATATATTATTATTATAAATTTCAGGGTAATTCTATAACGAATTGTTTGAGTGAATAGTAATCAGCAATCACAGAACTATTTAGGGATTTACATGTATAACGGCCCTAAATAATCACATAAATAGAATTAGTCTGTTGTCTACTCCAAAACCGATTATTTAATCCCTTTATAATAAGATGATGATACTCAAGGTCACCGTATCTAGCACTAGAAACCGATTGCTTTTGACATGAAAAGCAATAACCAGATAATCTCTTTCACATCATCATGCCAAATACCCCTTTAAACATGACCCAAACAAACCCAATAAGCACAAGTTTGACCCATTCTTACATTTTTTGCTGCTATCTAAAGATGTTATTATCAATACTGTAAAACCTTTTTACCTGAAATCGCTTCTTCACCACGTCAAGGGGATGACAAACAGCCTTAGCACATGATCCAGCAGCAAGCCCACAAACCAAAAGCTGAAAACTTGACAAAGATTCTTCATTTGGCGTTGGATCTGAAGACCAGCGTGCATTCCAGGCCTAAAAAAATCAAGGTGCCTCATATATAAAAGAAATGCAACTTATTTTTTTTCAAATGACTAAATAATAAAATAAAATAACGTAGGTGTCATCAATTACTGCTTCAATCTCCACAAGAAATGTTAAAAAAATGGCATTCCTTGAAAACATCTTATATTTTAAACAAGAGACCATCCAACAAAAGAGAATCTCAAGAAAATAAAACAATAGATGAGAAAGGAGCTGGTAGCTAGGATATAAATAAAACAGAATATTGAATGGTCAAAACTAGAGGTGCTAAATTCATAAGTTGACAAGTTTGGTGCAAGTAAACACGTATATATGACTATCAGCGGGAAAATAACAGATCAAGGATTGAAATATGTATATATCCAAAGCCATCATAAATTGTGTAACAAACCGGAAAAAAAAATTAAATGTACTACCATGGTCCAACGTTTGAAGGTGTCATAGGTACCAAACTGCAAGCCAGCATAAGGAACAATCTCAACTAGAGTAGGTGATAATCCAGCGTACAACCCACGAAAACCACGGGTTTTCATAATGTCAACAAATGCAGACCTCATATTTGGATATATCTACAGGAATAACATATCTCTGGTAAGAAAAAAGATTATAGAAAAAGTTCACTATATGGGCACAGATGTAACTGCAAATGATATGATAAGATTCAATTGTGATAAAACATGAAATATTTGAATATATGATATTTTTAAAGATGAACCTGTCAATATCAACATATATATAATGTTCAGGCTTTGACTTTAAACAAGTGTAAGTCAGGCATACCTTTGGTTCCCCCTGTGAAGCTAAAATGGTTCGTAGCAGATCAAACGGGTATGACCCAACTGTAGCAGCACACCCGGCTAGGGCCCCACTCATGAAGGACAAATACGGACTTAAACGAATGTGATCTTCTGCAAGACAAACAGATCCAAATTTGGTAAGCGTGAAAGAAAAGAAGAGACCAAA
Source organism: Flaveria robusta (assembly GCA_025506415.1). Taxonomy (NCBI): domain Eukaryota; kingdom Viridiplantae; phylum Streptophyta; class Magnoliopsida; order Asterales; family Asteraceae; genus Flaveria; species Flaveria robusta. The sequence continues at coordinate 4,966,139 of CM046460.1, read as the reverse complement.
CAAGTCAAGAAGAAAACATAATATTTACTTTCCAGGTTTTATGACCCATTTGCCAAAAGAACAACTTGGCATGTCTCATTACATGCCAGCTTCAGTAATTTAATTTAACATACTGGCTTAATTCTCTCATTAAAATAATGTTATCCAATGGAGTCAAAGGCGAACAAAAAGCACATTATTGACACATTAAGTTTTAACAATGGGCAATTAAGACTTGTGCCACAGCAACTTCATTGCATAATAACTTGTGCTTCATGAATAATTTACTGAGACAACACCCATGTTCCTATATGCAGGCTAAAATTGTTAAATCAGAATGACTGTTTTTACCACATTCAAAAATAAGGTCGTAATGCACGTATATTAAATAACTAATCTCAAGAACTTAGAATACAATGAACACTTGATCACCCATATAATCAAGTTCAAAAGTGTCAAAGCTGTCAATCTGCGGTACCCTAGGGGCCCTACCTCATGCCAATAGAAATTTCTAGAATCACATACCAGTTACGAGAAGAAAGGGTACAAACTTAAACAAAACATCTAAAACATGCTTTTCAGGTGAATACAAGATAAGCACTATCATATAGACACAAATACTTACCTGACTTTGAAGACCCTGAAGCAAATGTTTTCACTTTATGCAACACCATGAACTGTATAGCAGTGTATGGCATGACCATGAGAAGTGCTGGGACATTACCACGCCAAAAGCCCTAAAAAAGATATTATTTTAACAACAAAAACATAGATAATAAAACAAAACTCTCTACAAGAAAATAAATGGTAAAATTCATAGACCAGCGGCATGAGTTCTGGCCTTCATCTAGCTATTTGACATTTAAAACTAAGTCAGGTACATATAACTGGGTGCAGTCAAATAAACAAATGGAAGTTACTATGTGTAATATGATAAACCGAACTACCTACAAATAAAAAAAAGAACTATAAAAAATATTATTTTTGGAGTTCCCCACCAGGTGATCAATGCCCTAAAACTGGGGCTTTCTGAAATCCAAAAGAAAGCAGGATTCAGGACACCAGAAGTGCATTAATCGCTTCAGTGAGCCTCTTCTATGAGGTATAAAGCTTGTGTTGATCTTGGTCTGTCGAGCGCTTGGATTTCTTATAATGAGCAACGCAAGAAACATGATTTTTTTTGCAGGCAAATATATTTTGTAATGCATATAAGGTCTTGCAAACTGTTCAGGTTTCAATGCACTGCCCCTTGACCATCCGTTGGGTCCGGGATTGGTTATAGCTTATACAAATCCATATACGCCTCCTCCTAACCTATATTAGAGCTTAACCTAAAGTCCTTTAGATTTTGGACTCGTGTAAATCTCAACTACACAACCTTCCTCTAGCCTCCACACAACTGTTAGCACCAACCAATGGTTGCTTGCAAAGAATCAAGCAAAATCAAACTATTTCATTAGAAATTTAAGCATAATAGTACAAGGAATTCAGATTACTAGTATAAGAGCCCATACCGAAAGGCCTTCTTCTCTAAAGATATCTTTTGATGCTTGAATCATTCCAGTATATTTTGACGTGCCATATACATTTTTGCTAAGCAATGCAAACGAAGTAGTTGGTTCCAGTTGAACCTGTAAACACAACCAACCATTTTTTATGTTCTCAGTTCAACTTAATGTCATAAATTGGCCAAAGCTCAGAACACATACATTTTTCATGAGGTGCCAAAAATCAACCATCAAGAGTCAAGAGATATAAAATCTAAAAAAACTATTCACTGTTCACAAACAGAATCTGTTTCCCCAATATAACTTTAATAGTCGTTTTCCATTAAGTTTGATGAGGACTTCTCCAAAGTCTGTTTATGTCACTAACTTAAGCCTCCAATACTAGTGATAGTGCATCAGTAATTTAGAACTTAATAAAATTGAATCAAGGATGCTTGCAATACCAAAATTGTCATTAAATAGATTCTAAGTCCAATACAACACTACTGTAGATCAAGTTCACATTGACGCAATATATTGCCTCAACAAGACTTGTGTTACGAAGTGCCTTACTATTAAGTAGCTTAAACTTCAATCTCATTCTAATCATGTCTACCACATATGCTAAAACAGTAAAACCAATAGTGGTAAAGGAAAACTATAGCAAATTTAAAAATAATTGGCTGTACTCCAGGGAAAAAATACATCCTTGTTGATTGATTCTCCACAAAGTAGAAACTTTTATAAAAATTCGTCAATTAGACAAAGATATCCATGTTCCTATTACAAGAATATTATAAACAGTCATACTTTATTATTCCTTATTCCCTTAATAATACTTATACATGTTTAACAAACTAACAATCAAGATGCTTTGCAAGCAGCCAAAAAAGGGTTCCAACTTCTACCAAAAACTGCATAATTCACCTGAAACCGGATTTTAATAACATCTAGAGGCGACGTGACCGTCCGCGATATGGCTCCCGAGATCGACCCAGCCGTAGCATCTATAACCGCCCTTTTAAGCTGCCCCGGCTCCTCCATCTCCCAAGCAGCACCACCTTATGCTAAAACCTAAACACACAAAATCCCCAAACATACAATAAGCACAAACTGCAGCATATCCATATAAAATTATAAACACCAAATGAACCCCTAAATCCAAAACCAATAGATGCAATCAATCAATCACTAATCATGTAACGCATGAAACCCAAATCAATTCAACAGGATTATAAACACTCAATAAGATGAACAATAATGAAGGAATTGTGATTACAACTTAATTGATGCAACGATTGAAAGTTCAAAGATCTCTATTGAATGCAAAGGTGTACGAATTGTTGAAACTACCTGAGGAAGAAGATGAATGAAGTCGGCGCCGCCGCCATTGAAATTTGAAAAGTCGGTGGGAATCGGAGGTTGCCGGTGGCGGAAGGCGGCGATTAGGGGACAACTTTTGGGGGAAAAGAGGTCCGATTGGCTGCCTTCGCGACGCTACCGGAATAATATTATCGTCTTAAAGATTTGGGGGTTATTGATTTATGATTTTATGAGGAAATTAAAGGACTTTAAGTTGAAAAAATTATAAGGTTAGTAATAATTTTAACCGAATCTAAAATTGACTTATTTGATTTGTTTTTATTTTGTAACGTAAACTGATTTGAGTCAAGATTCTCCTCTCATTTGCGTGTCTCTCGTGTTACGATGAGGGAATAAGGAGTTGGACTTGTGTTTTTACTATTAGAAGTCTTTGTTTTATTTTATTTTTATGATTGGTAAAACTTTGAAAAAGAGAATCTTAATCTAGTTTAATAGTTAAAAGTTTGTGTTATTATAATGTTTTTGTCAAAGAGAAAAGCAAAGATTAGTTAATAGTTTTTGTGTGTAATGTATTTATATAGTCATGCTATAGATTAATTACGTTTATAGACATGTCTTACAAAAATCATGATCATGTATTCACTTTGGCTCGTGTATTTCTTTTATTTTCTAACAAGCGTCGGGTAAAAATCATGTTCTGAATGGAGAACCTTTCATTTATCACTCGTTATTTGTACTTTTATATGTATTGCATACGGTTAACATGATTTATTAGTTGTTTTAACGCTTGTCAACCACTAAATACATATAGAAATGAATTGGTAGAGAGTGGGGACTGGCCAGACGTTATATTTTGCACTTTGTGACCATGATGACAAAATGACAACAAACCAATTTAAAATCATCTATTTTTTTTATGCTTTGTGTCATGTTGTTTACTGTTACGTTGAAAATTTTTTTAAAGCTAATACCTTACAGTAAGCCGATAATATGTATAACTTGTTTTTATTTTATTAATCTAGTCATCTATGTTAAAACCATAATACAACACAGATAACCTATTGTTTTTGCGTATAATACTTATGTTTTATAGAAAAAGACACTTATAAATTGTGCCTTGTAAAAATAAGTTAGTACAAACATATAATCTAGCATTTGATAGAAAAGACATCAGGAAAGAAAGTTAAAAATAATCATTTTAGTATTAAAATATGTTAGTACAAACATCTTATCTAGTATTTTCTTCAGATATTCTTTCATCATTTCATTAACATCTATTTATTTATTCCCGGCAAAATATATATTAAGCTCAAGTCTTGTTGTGATACTAACGTTGTATTATTTTGTTAAAAATCAAACACTAAAATAATAATACAAGCATAACTTCTAAAGTTATCAACTTACTAGAAGACAAAAAAGTCTGGTGTTCAATAACATATTTAACTTAATGATTTATTGAAAAACCATTACAGATAAAAGCTTTATATCAATATCATATAATAAAAATTTATATAATGTTTGTTCTTTGTACAGTTCATATTCGTATGTCTTGTATTTAGTGGCGAACTCAAAATTTTTTTTCATGTGGGACGAAAGTGAGACGATTACATAATTTTAAGAAAGATGCTCGAGATTCACATACATACAACATTAAAAAAAGTTCTTACAAGGGCTGCTGCCTCTCCCCCACCCCCACCCCCACCCCTCCCCTCAACTGAGGTCCGCCCCTACTTGTATAACTATTATGTAATGTTGTTTATAGTGGAAAAATAATGTTATGTAATGTATATTCATGTAATTCATTTTACGACCGAAACATTAACTACGAGACCGTAAGTTGGTATGCAACAACCTTGTCCCGTATTATTATATATATAATGCAACATTACACATAAAGAATGAGAATAGCGAATATAATTGCATATAAAACTATAAAAGTAATCAAGCATAAGAGTAAAACTAACACTTTGATAAATTTTAAAATAATTATAAAGATTCAATCGTCAATAACTAGACAATTTTTTAAAAAATAACAAACTTACATACTCCATCATATTTTATAAAAAAAAACATATTTTATTTATTGTGAAACTTGAGCCTCAATCATACAATAACAAAGAACATATTTTTAAATTTTTACACAATAGTTCGTTACCAAAAGGTCCAAAATCACCTTTGGTGGCAATAACTAGAAGTGGTTTTGTAACTTGAGCAACTAACGATTACCAACGATGTCTATGGCTATGGTCACTGCATCTTCATCGTCTTCAACTATTCTCTCATACTCCACCCTCCTCTCCGGCCACCGGAAACCCACCACCTATCACCAACGCAACCACCGTTTCAGACTCCCTATTCCCCCATCACCTATTCTAATCAATCGTGACAAAGCACCTTCACTTCACCTTAAATGTCAAGCCGCCGGAGACGACGGTTTTCTAGAACCTCCGACGGTTTACCAAGGCGTTTACGGCCCATGGTCCGTCGATTCCTCCGACATCCGTGAGGTATTATTCTGTTATTCTCCTTCAATTACCACAATTCGATGATTCACATATAATGATATAAACCCTAGATTGTTCATTGCTAGGTTATAGGTCAGAAAGACAGAAACCATGTAATATTTTGCTTAGAATAAATTATAACATGTGAAAATCATTAGTTTTTACTTTTTGATAATGTTTTCTATGTTACATGTCATTAACCAAATAAAAAACAAAAATTATCTAAGAAATTATAAGAAAAAGTTAGAAAAAATTATGTTATAAGATAAGATATAATAGAAATCATATAGTTTAATATGTATTAATAAATTATTAGAATAAGAAGATTTATAATTTAAATATTTGATTGTTTCCTTTACATATTTAAAATTATTATGCGGAAAACATAAATTTAGAGTCAACCAGAAGTCGTCACATGTCCTTCTAATCTTTTATTTATTATATAGATATATTCATTTGGTGTTGCAGGTGATTCTATACAGGTCTGGATTGGTGACAGCTGCCGCATCGTTTGTTCTTGCGTCTTCAGCTGTTTTCTTGCCTGATGATTTCGTGTTGACTGATGTATTGAAGCGAAATGTTGATGTGTTGTATGCGATTGGGGCTACTGGATTAGGATTTTCGTTGGTGTTGATTCATATTTATGTTACCGAGATTAAGAGGGCTCTTCAAGCGTTGTGGGTTCTTGGTGTTTGTGGATCAATTGCAGCAGAAGTGTGTTTGGCTCAACCTGCCGGTGAGAGTTTAGTGCAGTATGTTGTGGATAATCCTGTAGCTGTTTGGTTCATTGGTCCTCTGTTTGCTGCATTAACTGGGCTTGTGTTTAAAGAAGGTACTGTGTTTTTATGAAAGTAGTTTGATGCTTACATCAGATTGGTTGATTTCTTGTTGGTGAATGTTGAATACAGGCCTTTGTTATGGCAAGTTAGAAGCTGGTGTTTTGACGTTTATCATTCCTTCAGTTCTTCTTGGGCACCTGGTATGAGTTTTGATCCTTTTTACTTGATCAAGAGTATTGATGTTATCATGTTTGGGATGACAATTTTTGACACAACTAGAAACATAAAAACGATGCTGAAATGCTCAGGTTTTGGGTTGACTAATATATAATCCGTTTATTAAACAGATTAACATGACATGACCTGTTTAATAAACATGATTAGGTTTAAGGGTTTTAAGAAAAGTTTTTATTCAAAGTTTAGAGGAGGTTATTTATGAAGTGTTAATATTTAAAGTTTAATACTTTAGTTTTAAGATTTGTCGTCCCTATTTATTTCAAGAAGTGAAATAAACTTTCCCTGTTGTTCACCAACTCTTGATTGCCAGCAACTTTATTTATCACTCAAAACTACTCATTCTCCAATTATGTTCCTTTAATCTTGAGCTAAATATATAATTTCAAATGTTAACTGGGAAGAAGAGATAAGGTTACACAAACCATTTTTAAGACAAATTACAAAAGGATGCATTTGAGTTGTAGTTATTGGTTGCTTAAATTGTTACTAAGCCACCAACGGTTACTCACATTCAAATGAAAATGTTCAACCTGTCAACTAGTGAACTAGACTTAAGCAAGTTGGTGATGGATGTAGTATTGATCTTTACAGAATCAATATGATAATGTTCTGTTAGAAAAAACTATTCTTGGTCATCTGTAATCGTCTAAACAATAAAGTTGTTTCTTTTCTCGTGGACCAGAGTGGTTTAATGGACGATGGAGTAAAAGTCAGTCTGCTTGGTGTGTGGATGGCACTCTTTGTAATATTTGCAGCCAGAAAGTTCACTCAGCCTATTAAGGTAAATTTTGCATGAAATTTATAATCAAAATGAAGCATATTTGTGATTAAACTGGTATGTCTGTGCAGGATGATATTGGTGACAAATCTGTTTTTACATTCAATGCTCTGCCTGATGAAGAAAAGAGAGCTTTGATACAGAAACTAGAGCAGCAAAAGTTATCGGAATCATGAATTAGTTAATGTAAGTAGCAAGAGATTGTAAAAAGTGTATGATTGTACAATACTGTATAGATATTTTTGAGCTATAAAATGCAGTAAAACTTGTTGCATTTGGTGTTGAGATTTGTGCATTTTCTTCGGTGATCATGTTTTGAACTGAACCACAATCCTCATGCTCGCAGTTTGTGTCTTGTATAGTTTAACATTCATGTTACCTTTAGTTCGTGTGCTTGAATTGTATTGTCACTAACTTGTGTGTTTGAAACCATATTAAGGACTCTATTGAATAAAAATCATGAACCGTAGAATATTGACATCAATGTATGATCTCACCATGGGATTATGCATTTAACTAACTCAAGTTGTTTCCTAGGAAATTATCTCATAAATGGTTAAAACATGTCCGTTAATCATAAATAAAATCAAGCATTAGCTTTTCAATAGACATCAAGTAATGTTTGATAGGCGATTGATTTTCAGGTAATTATGTTTAAGTGTTACAATTATAGTACTTGAGCAAAGACACTTTCATGTGAAAACATAACAAAAAAACTATGATCTGTGAGAAATTGGGTTTATAGAAAAAGCTAGATAGTTAATGACCTCTTGCTGTTCTGAAGAAATAACCACAAACATGTTAAATGAAGCACATACACTTGGGTTTACATTTCAATGCTACAAAGATAATTATGATACCAAAATAATATATAATATAATCATCATATCGTCATGAATCATGACAACCATGATTGTTACCAAAATAACAATGCAATGTATATGACCTGGTATCAGAGGCATCCAAAAGACATCACAAAATCACAAGTAAACTAAAATATGGCACAGATTTCCAAAATTGCCACATTAATCTGAAACCAATCAAAACTTCAAAACCATTGTGAGCCTCAAGTCATGCAAAAATCATCACACTGCCACCGGCCTCCAGCTAGACCTTCTTGCTTCTGGTCCTGCCTCCTGCACCATCTACAGCCTTCAAATCTTCACTTTCAGTCAATACTGGGTTTACCTTTGAGCCCTTGGTGGTTTGATTGTTAGAATCATTAACATCATCACCAATCATCACATTTGTCTCTTCATGCAGCTTCTTATTAGAGGCGTTATCAGTATCATCCGCAGCTTTCCTCTTCTTGTTAGCTTTAGGTGAAGGTTTCGCAATGACTTCATTTTCATCACTCCCCTTAACATTACACGCATCTTTTGCCTCATTTTCAGACTTCTCATCTTCCTCTTTAACATCATTTTTCTCATCTTTATTCAACATTTCTTCTTCCGAAATTGCATTTTCCTCCATTGCTTTGGTCTGTCTCTGAAGAGATTCTATCACACTCATCAATTCTCTATTCACCTGTCAAGAAGACAAATTGTGATGCTTACTTTATTAATTAACCTTTTGATACGCAAACAAGTTACGGGAGAGATAGATAATATATTATGCATTTACCTGTGGATTCTGCAAGTATTCAGAGATGTCATTTGAGCATGATGGACACTTCATAATGTTCTTTTGTGCCCTCAACGTACGTCTGCCTTCGCAATTTCTCTCCTTTATAAAAGTTTGACCAGCAAAAGTATCCTGCAAACATGACTTGCAGAAATTGTGCGCGCATGGAGTAGTAAGGGGAAGATTCATCACTTTGTGACAGATAAGACAACAGAACTCTGCAACAAAAATACTTTATCAGATTAACATTTTAACTAAACATTTATGCAACTGGATTTCTAAACCAAAGACTTTAAAATTTTTGAAAAATTACACTCAAAATGGTAAAGGAAATCTGACCTTTTAGAAGTCGTTCACTCACAGACATCATTTGTGTCTTACGACGGACAATCCTTGGTTGTGTGCCATCCCCAACATCTCTGTGACCTGCTTGTTTTCTACTTTCAGGTGGAGCAATTTTCCATAACCAACAAGCTTTTTCCTCCTACAGAGAGAATTGAATAATAGGGTTGAAAGATGCAATGAGCAATTTCTAAAAAGCAGATAACATAAAAATGTACAAAAAAAAAAAAAGTTGAATCTTTATAAAAAAATTGCATAATCATACATCATAATCCCAAGATGGGGGTCCCTTCCTCTCTGTTATATCAGTTGCATCCTTCAGCTCCTTAATGATAGGCAAAGGCCTTGGACGGTCTCCATTTTCATCACTGCAAAGTTATGATCAAATGTAGATGATTAAAATCTATTTTATGGATTTCATATGCTACAAAATATAAAACTTATAAGAGTTATGGTAGACCTTGTCCAAGGAGCAGGATCATTATCACAGCGTACAAAAAGATACCGGCATACCTTATATCCCTATTAGCATTTAAAAGCCAGCACACATTTTTTTGATAAAGTTAAACCAAGTATCATGTTAAAAATATTATAATCAACAGCCAATAGTGAGATATCCTACTTGAATTCCAGGTTTCCTCCAGCATTTCTCAATCCTGTATACACCGTCATATCTAACTCCTTGCTCGGGTGCATAGGCTGAACGCTTTTCCTTGTGGGACCTGTCAGTTTTGTTAAAGATTTGTTGTGAGACGTTCAATTGTATGCCATGGAAGCAAATAAATAAAAACCTTCACTAACCAGAGAAAGTTAAATGACACAGACAGAACCACTTATCTTGACTAAAAATGTTGTTTTTAGCCTTTTATAAAATATTCTTGTTTATTTTCAACAAAAATGAACATATATCCAAAACCACAGAGAACTAAAGACAGTAAACTAGATGGTCATTCATTTTCTGTAATTTTTGAATTACAAATAAGCTGTATGTACCATTTCACTAAAATCATGTTACAATTTGTGAAATTTCATATCTAGAAAAATAAAAGAAAATCACAAATAGACTCACATGAGATTATCATGTAAAACTGACATAAGAACATACCTCACTACACGTACGGGGTAGCCCATTTTACAACTAATTCGTAAAGCTTCATTAGATTTATCAAACTTCTGATCAAATGATTGTGTCTTGTTAGTCCTTTTATTTCCGCTCAAGTCTCTTCCACCACTGTTAACAAAAAAAGAATACAGAAAAGATGATGATGTCAAACCTACATACTTCTCCTGACACAATAGAATCATGCAGCAAAGTTTGGAATTTATGAAAGTTTGAATACAAGTTATGGCCCCTTACATACAATGAACACCCCAAATTTTAACAAAATTTGAAACCTCTTGCAAATAAAACTAACTTTTTTTACTTTTGATTAAAAAAAATGTGCCTATCATACCTTCCTGTGTAGAGGAACCACTCTCCATGATCCTCATCATCTTCATAACCTCCAGATAATGCCACAGATTGTGCACCATAATCAGACTGGCCACATATCCCAGCAACATGAGGAAGATGGGCCCCCCACTGTCTACATTCCAAACGATCCTCCCAAGTTTCCCCTACCATAACTCCCATGCCTCTTTCTGGATCATTCTCTGCAAGAATGGGCCCAAAATGATCAGGTGGGACTGTCACAAATATCTTTCCACTGCATGCATTAGCCTTCCCAGTCTTCTTTGCCCTCTCAGTGGTGTATGCTTTGTCAGGTTTGTTTTGGTTTAGAATGGAATAGTATGGTTTTGGTGGCCCAGAAGCAGCATTTGATCTAGTCATCTTTGCCATTCTAATTGCAATTACAAGTGATGAATTGATTCGAGGCTGACTCGCCATTTTAAGGGGAATTGAAGTTCGACATACAGCGCAAGTACGCTTCCCCTGTCCAACCCATTTCTCAAAGCATTTCAAGCAGAAGTTGTGGCCACATGGTGTCTGTAACATAAAGAAAGGATCTTTAAACTGAGCTAATTGGATTTAATTTTTTGATAAACGCATAAGATTTTCATGTTCGTTTTGTTTTTTCAATCAAAATTCATCAGAAACACCAAGTTAATACAGGTAATCTACAAATGCGATTCAATTATCATTGGTTCTAAGAAACAATACCGTGACGGGCCTCTCAGGAAGTTGCATGCAGAAAGAGCAGTTAAAGCTCCCACTAAGAAGCTTCAAAACATCACTACCACCACCACCACCAATCTCCTTCTTCTCATCACTACATTTACCACCATCATCACATCCTCCTCCACTCAACAGCTCCTGACGCCTCCTAGCTTTCTCCTGATCAGAAAGTGTTCCATCAGACTCAATCGCACGAATTGCCGCAACAAGCGCGGCGGAGGGCTCAGATCCCGATGTGACGGCGCAAGGCGGCGCGTTAGAACACACGAGATTCGAACAGTCGGGACACTCCCATTGTGTGGTTTCCGCTAGGGTTTGTGGGCGAACAGAAAGACATTCAATGTGCCATGGAGTAACACATGTCTTGCAGCTGATCTTCTCTTCCTCCGGTGGTTTGATTTTGCAGATCATGCATTGGCCGTCGCCGTCGCAGGGAAGATCGGAATTTGACGCCATTGGAAGACGGAGACGGAGATGGAGATGGAGATGGAGATGAAGGAAGTTCAGATAGTGTGGATGATGATGATGATGAATTTATGTACCGATTTGAAGCGAATTTGGGGGCGATGAACTGTGGATTTTGAAAATTTGAAGAATTGGGGGAAATTAAAAATGGTGAAAAGGGTTTTGATTTTAAATTTCCCTCTTCTTCTTCGTGATTCCACAAATGGGAAATGTTTCCCTTTGAAAAGGTTCGCAGTTTTACTTCATAAAATCTCGCAAGTATGGAAGGATATTTTCAATACTATTTAATACTAGTTTTAATATAACTATTTATTACACGAATTAAATAAATAAAATATTAAATATAATAAATATTTATTAATTATAAAATAATATTTTAAAATAAGATATGATTGAAATTACGTATGATTAATAACTATAAGTAATTAAAAATTGATATCAATTTTTGTAAAAATTTTTCCCCAAAAAAATTTAAACATTTTGTTTCAAAACAAACTATATTAAAAATGTCACTTTTAAAAAGTTTCTTGTTATAACTCGTAATTTTAATTATTTTTTGTTTATAAAAAATTTAACATCAATTTAAAATATTTCGTATTTTTAAAAAAGTTTTATGTATTAGAAAATGTATTATTTTATAAAAATTTATTTATTTAGAAATAACATTAATTAAAAGATCTCTTTCTTGAGTTATTAAAAAAACTATTTTTAATCTAAAAAATAGTTAAATAATATTATTAGTAATTAAGGTAATTATTTAATAAGAGAGAGAAGCGAAAAAATTTTAGTGAAATTGAATATGGTGCTACCACGTGTCCTATCTAGATACTTTTTTATTATAGTAAAAAAAAAAAAAAAAGCTCTATTGTTTACTAAGAAATTTTTACGGGTTTAAGCTTTAGATGATTAGGGGTCTGTTACGCTCTGTTATCATGACACCCTCAACATGATCGTGGTCGCGGTGATTTTTTGCTAGAATTTCTATGATCTTGTTCATACTAAAATCAAAATTACATACTTGCACTCTAAATATACAAATTTATATCATTCTACGCATACGAAATTCTCAAATACAAAATATACGATCAAGCACGGACAAACATCTTTACCCCATTGATTCAAACAAACATTTTATGTATCCATTCTTCAATTGCTATTTGAGCTGCGAACCACATACATATCATAACATTTGAAAATCGATACCATGTTCGTTTCAACGTCAACCAAGTTCAGACACAATTTGAAACCCAACAAGTTGTCGGTCCTGAACTAATGCCCCAAACACAACCCAATCACAATGGTAGCACCGGTTGAGTTCAAATAAAATTATGTTTTTTTATTAGTTTTCTTTAAAATAATAAGTTATAACAAAAAAAACAATAATTGCATTATTATGATCAACGTGTCAAACCCTTAACATGTGTTTTATCAGAGCTTTTGTTAATGTGACGTCTAGATGGCATACATTTTTTTGGTTGTCAAGCCACAGATGATAACACATAACCTAAGACATCGTGGTTTTAAATAATATAATAAGCAACTTTATATATGGTTGTTAGAATTATATCAGGATCCAATCATAAATAATAAGCAACTGTATGTGGCTTGGTATTATTACGGGAATGATGCCCTGTTTTATTTGACCTGACTTGTTTTTGAATAAAATTTATATCAAAATGTAGGATAACTCGAATTGTAGACCAGCTTGAAACGTAGACCAACTTGAAACGTGTATAAAAAGTCTAATTTTAAAAAAGTTAATTTAAATGTAATGCCCGTGTGTTTAGACGAAGTAGTACGATTTAACGGCACGTTGCGACACGTATGTTATCTACGTTACGTTTGTGCGGCCTAATAGTTAGAAAAGGTAATTTGAAAGAAAAAAAATTAGAAAGTAACAGAAAATAGCTAATTTAAATGAGAAGTAAGAAAATTAAAAATAAATAAATAAAAACAAAATAGTGTATCACGAGATTTGAACCTGCGACCTGCTGTTGATGATGTGGTTTCCAGCTAGAAGCTTTATCGATGCACCAAGATGACAATTTAAGTTTGGTTTCAAATATTAAATATTTGATGTGAACTTACTCTGGAAAAATCCAAAAAAAAATACAAAAAGTTATGATCCAATCAGGAGATGACACGTGACAAGGTCGGTGAAAACCCACCTATCTTGCTGAATAAGCAGTAGTATAATTTAATCATACTTCGTAATATACTATTGTACATCATGTGACTATCAACTTAATAGAAGAAACAGTACTATATAAAAATTATATATCAATCGGCTACAAGTTATTGGGTATGTTAACCTTTGATTGATTACAATTTTTAGTTCTCAACATTATTATTATTATTATTATTTTGTTTTCTAAATAGACTAATAACCATAAGATCTTGTCTTTTTTACTATGTGAACGTATGAAGTGTAAATGATATTGGAACTTAGATATAGATTGTGATGTAGTTGTTTGTTAGACATGATTTGATTTATAAAATATGAAAACAAATGACGGGTATGTATGGGATATACATACTATTCAATAGAGGTGTTCATAAAAACTAGTTTGAGAAACTGGTCAACTGAGTGGTTTTAGCCAAATCAGTTTAAACTCGATTCAATATATCGGTTTTTAAAGACCGTAAATCATCAATAAATAAGTAATGCATCATAATGTAATGCACTCCCGGACACACAAACCCCCCCCCCCCAATTAAATCCCGAGCCCGAGGAAGGCAAAGAGGGGCCTGACACCCAAAACCGGGTTTAAAACAGTAGAAAAACGGTGAAACAAAAAAAAAACATTTAACAAACAATTCAAAAACCTTGCTAAAACGGTTTGAGGACTAAAGTTTATGATCTTAGGGTTTGGTTGCTGAATTGTTTTTGTGACTTTAGCCACTTTATTTCAAGATCTTAGAGTTTGACCCCCCAAACTACTCATAGTGCGTTTTTCTTTTTTTGAGTTTACCCACTAAAGTTTAGTATTTTTATAGTTTCATTATCAAACTTCTATTTTATAGTTTCCGATGAGCTGGATAGTAAACGAACAAAGTAATGCTACGTTACGTGTGAGAAAATATGACCGGCCTCCTGCCATGTATTTTTAAAGTTTGATCATTAAATGTATTATTTTAGAATTTCACCACAAGACTTCGTTTTTATGGTTTTCGACGAGGTGGCTCGACAACGACCAAAGTGACGGAGCATTGCATGTAGAAAAATAATCGGACCCCGCCGCGTAGCGCGGAGGGAAAAAACCCAGTTAACATTAAATGCCATTTGACTAGTTGAATCAAAACCTTGAGTGTCACTAGAAAACATTTTGACAACCGACAAAGGTACTTATAGACTTTTTATCAACTTTCTAAACGAATATTTAACAAACCACATAACCTAATTAGTATGACAAATTTAATCGATGCGAGTTTGATACGATTTAAAGTGTTATTGTTCGTATCCGAACTTTCATAATCTTAAAACAAAACTTTTAAAAAATTATCTATGTTGTTAATTTTAGACGTAGTTCTAAATTTTATTAAATGCACCTGTTGTTTTTACTTTAAAAGTTCGCTACACTACATGGATTGATTATACATATTTATATCCCCCCCGTTTTAAGTTACTCTCTTGATTTTATTATTTTTTGAGAAAATTACACAAATGGTACCTGTGGTTTGGTCATATTACAAATTTAATCCCTAGACTTTTAAAATTGCAAACTTAGTCCAAAAGTTTGTAAGATGGTTACAAGTTTAATCCCTACAGTTAATGTTTGTTAGTTTTTAACAGATGTGAGGACTAAACTTGTAATATGATGAAACCTAAAAACCATTTGTGCATTTTCTTGTATAATTAAAAAAAATCAAAATCAAATAAAGAAAGAAAAAAAAACGTATTTTCCTTGGCTTTAAGAGCATTCACAGTGGAATCTGTATAATTATGTGAGTGTGTTTGGTATATTATATGGAATGGTTTTGAGTGGTTGTGAGTGAATGAGAGAGAAAATATTATTGTGGATTTGTATATTTGAAGAATCACTGTTCAATCCTTATAATTTTTTTAATATTTTTAAAAGTGGTTGTGAGTTGAGGAGAGAGAAAAAAGTAATGATAGGGTATAAAAAATATTATTTAAATGAAAAGAAGAGAGAAAATGTAGTGATTTTTAGTGTAATTATATGAATAAAGATAAAGACTGTGGTACCAATAGTCTTTAACAACCCACCTAACCCCTTCCCTGTCATCTTCTACATCAAGTATGTAGCCTCTGTTCTTCAAATGATTTGATGCTGTAGTAAGCTCATTTCCATTCAACTCATCTATATCTATGCTAGAGACCTATTGTTTAATAATCAAATAATCAACCTTCCACCAAGCTGTCAGATCTCAAACTGCCAATGGTGCTTGCATTTATACTTTAATTTGGTCCAAACATCTTTCCTTTCGTTGTTCTCTTGATGATTCTTAACACCTTAATCGGGTGACGATGCACGGGCGACACCCTACGACTAGCAATTTGTAATTTTGAACATATTCAGATCTGAAAAGAAATGTTGGAATAATCGCCTCCTTCTACCGATAATCAAACAAAACATTATAACCGGAATCATGACGAGAAAAAAAGACATGAAATTGAGATCGGAACCGGAGTATTCAATCAAATACTAGGAAATTTTGAATGTTGGGGAGGGAGGTTCAAAGAGAATGGTGGGGGAGGTAATCGGGGACGACGGGGGTTGTTGCCAGAATCAAAGAAGAATGAAAAAAATGGCCGGTGCCAATAGAGGAGGTTATTTTAATAGTTCATTGTCCAATTTCTACTATTTAGCTTTCGTTTATTTACTTTTTTAATTATACAAGAAAATGCACAAATGATCATTGGATTTGATCATATTTCAAGTTTAGTCCTCATATTTGTTAAAAACTAACAAACATTAACTGTAAGGACTAAACTTGCAATCATCTTACAAACTTTTGAACTAAGTTTGCAATTTTAAAAAATCTAGAGATCAAATTTGTAATATGATCAAATCACAGGAATCATTTGTACAATTTTCTCTTATTTTTTAGTCAAAATTTCAACGTTCTACAACATCAAAAACACAAGTGTAATTTATAAATCCTTATAAATTTCATATTAGAACCAAGCCTTCAATGGCTAAAAATGAATTGAAATCTATCATAAGAAAATTTTTAAAAATGATATTTTTTAATACGTTTGTTTTAAAACAAAATATTTATTATTTTTTTAGAAAAAAAAGTTTTAAATCAAAAGTTTAAAAAGTTGATATAATTGTTTTATTACATATTGTTCTTACTATACGTAATTTCAATTATATTTTATCGTAAAATATCGTTTTATACTTAATAAAATTTTATTATATTTAATATTTTATTTATTAAACACGTGTAATACACGTGTTTACTAAAACTAATGATGCATATGTTCTAAAAATATTAGAATGGTATTTACAAAATTGAATCAGTGGATAAAAATTTATTTTGAGAAAAAAAAAACAATAAAAATAGAAAATAAAAGCCATCTATATCGTTCTCCCTTTTTATTGCAAAAATTAGACGATTTCCCCTTTCGATCTTCTTCATTACATCTCTCATTCGCATCTTCCTCCATTTCGCCGAAACCCTAATCGGAACCACCGAGAAGCTCTGAAATCGACGACATGTTGCGAGTCGCCGGGAGGAGATGCTCTTCTCTCTATTCACGGTGGTCGTCGGCTCCGGCATCGTCGGCCGTCGTCTCTCGCGGCACAATCAACGGCTGCGGCGTTGATTCAACATCCGATCACTCTAGATCCGTTGGCGATTCAAATCCTTTGTACCTCAATTCCATGGTTCTTCATCATATCAGAGGTCAGTTGTTTTGACGCCATCGTTGTATAGTGATTGGATCTCGATTTATTTGATTTTGTATGCACGATCGATGGGCGTAGCGAACTTGTATTTCATTGACATTCATTTGTGTATGGTTCTAGAGCATATCATGTGTCTATTTGGTGATTGATTTCAGGTATGTAGTTGTTAAGGATTTGAATTCCTGTGCGTTTGCGATTTTATCATGGTTAAAGATTGGAACATTGCGAGCTCAGATGAATCGAAACAACCAAACAAGCTTTTCTTTTTGTATTTGGATTGTTTTCTGGATTGCATCGACGCAGTTTCTGATTTTCTGGACATGTTAGGCACTGGGTTGCATGTAATTTGGCATTTGCTTATCAATTGTTATTCGTTTGTTTCCATTTTGTTAGAGTTTTGAGTGGCTTTAGGAAATGGGAAAAGACTGAAAGAAGTTAATAGATGTCAAATATTGCTCTTGCTGTGCCTTTTGAATATCTTTGTGCTTATATTAAGCTACTCATTAGCATATATCTGGCTTTATAAGGACGTTTAATTTCCATTTATTCGAAGAAGCACCAAGAAAATATACTTTTTCTAAGCTGTTAGTAGTTGGTACACATCCATATTTGTTTGGAAGTCAACGCTACTTGGAATTTTTGGGCAAATTTAGATGCCGTAGAGTGTGTAAGCTTGTGCAAGCATGGGGTCATTTCGTATGAGTTGTTTTGTTGATTATTTCCTATATAAACATTGATTGCCTGATGATGGCATATCGTGTAAATAACTATGCATACTCCATGTTGATACCTTATGACATGGATGGACATGGTTACATGTTCTAGTGTTCATCGCAAACACCATTAAGTTGTATTTGCATCATGGTTGATTCTTTGGTATAAAAGTTGAGAATTTCTTCTTATTAGCTAAACTTGTATGGTGTCCATAGAGGTTAGAATACAATACGTGGCCTGCTAGCAAATATGCTAGAAATATTAGCATCACATTAATATCATGTAATATATCATCTGGGGCAATGAGTTATATATTTCATGTCATAAGAGCAAGTAGGCTTGATGTATGTTTTTTTTGTAGTTTTTATTATTTTCTTAAAAACTAAAACTAATGTTATCTATATGTAGAGGTTACAGAACAGCCGGTCTGTTTTAAGTAATGTGTCAAAACAGGTTGGGGCTGGATTGATTTTACTAATGAACATCCATGTTAGATTGAATTTTATTTTATATTCTGGCCATTTGACTTCTACATTGTGTTTCAGTATAGCCTTTGACTTTTATTTGCTACAGGTCTTTCTACTGGTTCAGTTGCTCCAACACAGGACCTAGGTTTTCATGTCCCTGCTACTGTTGCCGCCATCCAGAACCCAACATCCAAAATCACTTATGATGAGTACAACCATGAACGCTATCCGCCTGGCGACCCCAGCAAACGTGCATTTGCATACTTCGTGTTGACCGGTGGCCGGTTTGTCTATGCATCACTAATCCGTCTCTTGGTACTCAAGTTTGTCCTAAGCATGTCTGCAAGTAAAGACGTTCTCGCCCTTGCTTCCCTTGAAGTTGACCTCTCAAGCATCGAGCCAGGGACAACAGTCACAGTCAAGTGGCGTGGGAAACCAGTTTTCATCAGGCGTAGAACCGAGGATGACATCAACTTAGCCAACAGTGTCGACGTAAACTCCCTTAGAGACCCACAGGAGGATGCGGTTAGGGTTAAAGACCCAGAGTGGCTCATTGTTATTGGGGTATGTACTCATCTGGGTTGCATCCCATTGCCGAATGCAGGTGACTTTGGTGGATGGTTTTGTCCTTGCCATGGGTCGCACTATGACATATCTGGAAGAATCCGGAAGGGCCCGGCTCCTTATAACCTGGAGGTGCCTACTTATAGCTTCTTGGGTGACAACAAGTTGCTGATAGGGTAAGAATGTTATAAACAAGGTTTAGTATAAAGTTTGCTGCAAGAAAGCGGGGACTACTGGTTTAATTTTGTTACAATTTTCCTTTCATTTATGTATCTGAATTTTTGTATGTGCTGCAACTTTATGAATAAGGCAGCATAAATCGGTTTATTTGTGGGAATAACTAATACTAGTTGTGATTCCTTATTTTTGAATCCAGTTGCCATTTGTTCCCTAAGTTAAAAACATGTTTAACACACACAATTCGCACAGAAATAATAGTGTTATGGGGGGAGGGGTGCAATTATGGTTGGCTTATTGCTGTTAAACTGTAAAGAGTCTGACTATTTCAAGGTTGGCCTGATGTTCTTTTGAGACTTCATGGTTTGAGATTACGTTGCTTCTTGTTGACATTAACAGATGGACTTGGTTAACTGGATTATGAAATTTTTATAAGATTATGAAGATTAACATAAAGATTAGAGTTGGTTACATAATTGGTCCCTGTGGTATGTTCATATTGGTTCTAACTATTTGTCAAATTGAAACATAATTGGTCCCAATAGTTTGTCAAATCGTAAAGATTAGAATTAATACCATTATTGGTCTCAAGTCTCAACTGTTTGCCAAATCATAATATCAATCGTTATATCATTCTTAAACCCAGTAAAAAGATCAGTCTAGATTTTTTGTTAGACACCTTAAGTTTGTTATATCATTTGTTTGTTTTATATCATATGGTCAAACAATTAGATGACCGTTTTGTTTATTGTTTAATTCTTTGTTTATTACACAAACTGAGCGTGTAATTCTTAGCGTTAATCAACAAATCTATAGTTATTGAAATATCCGCACCGTCACTCTATAGAATTTAAACTTAAACCCATTTGGTTGGGTAATACATCATTTTACCACAATTTATTTTTGTTGAGTGATGGGACTTAAGATTGTCATGTTCCCGAAAATAATATCCACAAAAGACGCCGAATTGGTAGGTCAACCCATAATTAAAATTCATAATTAGAATCGTGATATTAATCCAAACGATTAAGACAAAAATCAAACAAGAAATTTGAAGTCACAAACCTATTCTCCCAGGTATAAACCCTAACCCATGAATTTGTCAACATCCATGATGTTTGAATGAGTGCCGGTAATTCGCATGGAACACATCACCCTTTTTGCTTGCAAAAATATGAGATATACGAAACAGGAACAAAGTCAATGCTTGCCGAACTACAAGGGAAAAGACGAAAACACAAATAAATAAATAGATATAAGGTGTGATGTTATTAATATTGTAACGTCTTCTGTTGAATGGACCTATCAATCACATTCGTGCATGACAGTTTTTGCCTTGAAATTTTATAGATTAAGTGTGTTTTCCTCATGGGATTTGAATTTAAAACCTTTTTAACTCAAGTGTTTTAAGAGGTTTTGTCTCTAACACTAGGTCACCAACCCTAGTGGTGGTACCATATAAACCAAACATAATAGGTACATGTATCGGTATTCATTTATCATGTTTTTAGTTTTGAAACCCTTTGGTTTTGGTATTTTAAATGTTATTGGTACCAACTAGTATGAACAAACAAAACCAGTACAAATATTTAGTTTATATTGTCACTCTTTTTTTT
This sequence comes from Flaveria robusta, assembly GCA_025506415.1. NCBI lineage: Eukaryota > Viridiplantae > Streptophyta > Magnoliopsida > Asterales > Asteraceae > Flaveria > Flaveria robusta. Next base: position 4,945,032 of record CM046460.1, on the reverse strand, counting down.
TATTTTTTATTTTTTGATATATTTCGGTATGCACTAATATCTGCCCTAGGTCTCATTGTGTAGTATAGTATTGATTAGGTAACACACAAGCTGTCTTTAAATCTCCTGTTGTAATAAAATAGGTATTATGAAGGACACGTGATAACATCTTATTTTTTTTCATCAACTTTTTTTCGCTTCTCTTTTATATTAAATAATTACCTTAATTACTAATAAATTATTTAACCCTTTTTATAATTAAAAATAATTATTTAATAAATTAAGTAAGGGATCTTTTTATAAATATCATTTTTAAAGAAATAAATTTTTATAAAATATGTTTTTCTAAAACATCAAACTTTTTTAAAATACAAAATATTTTTAAAATTAGTGTTTTTTAAAATTAAATTTTTTATAAACCAAAAATATTTAAAACTGAGAGTTATAATAAGAAAATTTTTAAAAATGACATTATTTTTTGAAACAACATGTTTATTATTATTTAAAAAAAAGTTTAAAAGCAAAAGTATAAAAAGTTGATATCGTTGTTTTATTACTTATAGTTTCTACTTCTACGTAACGTCAATCAATCCTATCTTAGGATATCATTTTATAATTAATAAAAATTTTATTATATTTAATATTTTATTTATTCAATTTGTGTAATACACTGGTTTAATACATGCAGCACTTTGCAAACAAAATGACCCCTTTAGTGAATGAATGCTTATGTGAATGATCAAGATCAAAGGCGTTTTAACCATAAACGTTAACTAATGTTTTCTAATTAACGAAATCTCATTTGACCTACGACCTTTGTTTTAATCGTAAGATAAAGGTTGGTGAAATACTACAACAGGAAATCCCCCATATATATATCTTCCTTCATTAACACAAAACTCCACCAACTTCCATATATCAATGGCTTCCATCTCCAAGCTTTCAACTTCCCCTCTTCTTCTACCGCCCCCGACCGCCACCTTCCTCCCGTGTTTTCCGTCAAAACTTGCACTTTCGTCCTCTCGACTGCCCCTTCGCTCCACCGTCCCTCTAGCGGCCTCCTCGCTGTAAGCCGATCTTCTCCAATTTGCTAATATGCATGTGTTGTTCTTATTTTAACCCACAGAATCTTCCTTAGACATTATGCTGTCATATCTTCAAAGCAGACTATTACATTTGCCGTTAAAAAAGAATCTCTTGGTCAAATATATTTTAACTGGCATGTGGTAGTCTAGTGGTAAAAGTAAAATACTATTTAGAAGCCACTCAAGTTTAAACCTGATTAGAAAAAAATAAGAACTTATATAAAAGCTTAAAGGCTTGTTTTTTAACTGTTATATCTTTTAAAATCACTAGCTTTGTATTAAAAGTTTTGAAATGATAGAGATGATCAGTGATTATATAATATACAAAAACACAAATATAATAACGCTAAAACACACTCATTTGTTACGGTATTGATTTCAATGAGTTTTTAAATCTTAACTACCACTCATCGTAATTGATTGATTTGTGTTTTAAAAGTGCAAAATGTAGCCAAAATGGAGGAAACCAAAGCCTTTTTAAAAGAACAACTCTTCATGATCTTTATGACAAGCAAGGACAAAGTCCATGGTATGATAATCTATGTCGCCCTGTTACTGATCTTCTTCCGCTAATCGAAAGTGGTGTTAGAGGTGTTACCAGCAACCCGACGGTAATTAAGCTTTTTAATTGCGCTAATATATGTTTATATAACGCAAATTCTAGAGTTATGATAATTCTAATCAAACGTTCTATATTTGATTACAGATATTTCAAAAAGCTATATCTACCTCAGACGCTTACAATGATCAATTCAGGTATTTTTTTGGTTTCTTAATTAATAATCAAAATTTGACACTTGTCAAGTCACTTATTATTGCTAATTATCTGATTCTGATTTAAGTATCACATAATCATTTGCCTTGGTCTTATACTTTTATGTAAAACCATCCCACTTCAAAGATAATTTAGCTTGAATTAGTATTAAGCCCTCGTGTTGCGACGGGGGGTGTAAAACCATGTCAAGTAGCGCCATTGTCAAATCACCTTCAACGACCACCAACACTGAAAAAACACATGCTTAAAACGAAATAAAAACGAAAAATATAAAATCAAACAGAAAGTAGACGTAAACACGTTGAACCATGCACGTAAAAAGTAAAACATTAAAAATAGTAACTTAGTTGATCTAGTACTTGACGTTGCAACGTGGATGTTAAAAGGGAAAAATAAACGTAACAATATTGAACCACACGTGCACGTTATAGGCGTGTCAACTCTCAAAATTTAGACCGTAAATAAAAAATTTTATAAAAGGTGAAAAGTATGGGGGACTAAAGTTGCAAGTGAAAAATTATGGGGGTTGAAATATGAAAGATGTAAAATATTGGGTTTAGAACAAAAACTATAAAAAAAATATAAACAACCTTTTATGCACATGATACAACAATCAATGTAATCATAAGTTGATAATTAGTAATATTTAAATGTTATATTCATAACTGTTGATGCAATCACAGGGAACTTGTGCATAGTGGGAAAGACATTGAGAGTGCATATTGGGAACTTGTAGTGAAAGATATTCAAGATGCTTGCAGACTGTTTGAGCCACTTTACGATGAAACAAACGGCGGTGATGTTTATGTTTCTGTTGAGGTTTCACCGTGGCTTGCTGATGATACCCGAGGGACCGTTGATGCTGCGAAATGGTTGCATAAAGCGGTTGATCTTGCAAATGTTCAAATCAAAATTCCTGCAACTTTAGCTTGTATTCCTTCAATTAAAGAAGTTATTTCTTTGGGAATAAGTGTTAATGCAACTGTAAGTTGATTCTTTACATCCTTAATTAGTTTGTAGATCATGTTTATGATTTTAAGGATATTGGTTAATGCAACTATGTAGTATTTCTTACTAATCTTTTTGTATTTTTTTCTTGATTTTGTCACAGCTTATATTTTCTTTATCTAGATATGAAGCAGTTATTGATGCTTATTTAGATGGGTTAGAGGCTTCATGTCTAGATGATCTCTCTATGGTTACAAGCGTTGCTTCTTTCTATATTAGTCGAGTAGACACACTTGTCGACAGTATGCTCGAGAAAATTGGAACTCTAGAGGCGCTTGACCTTCGAGGGAAGGTAAAAAATTACATCTTTAAGTTAAAAGACAAATTCATACAGTAGTAATCAAGTTTTAAAAGTATTATCAACTTTATGTTTTACAGGCTGCAAACGCACAAGCAGCTCTAGCTTTCCAGCTCTACCAAAGGAAATTCTCGGGGCCGAGATGGGAGGCCCTTGTGAAAAAAGGAGCTAAAAAGCAACGGTTGCTATGGGCGTCAACCAACGTCAAGAACCCAACCTACCCCGACACCCTTTATGTGGCCCCACTTGTTGGGCCCGACACGGTGAGCCTTATGAACCACTTGTTGTTATAAGATGGTCACATGTGGTACTGGCATGTGACAATTTTGAACCGTTTATTCTGGTTATGTTTTACCTCTAGTGGGTTAACGGGTTTGAATTAATCTTGTTGTTTAGGTGTCAACCATGCCCGATGAAGCCCTGCAAGCATTCATCGACCATGGTACGGTCGGAAGGACAATCGATTCAAATGTATCAGAGGCTGAAGGAGTTTACAATGCACTAGAGAAATTGGGGATTGATTGGAGTTATGTTGGGTCTCAACTGGAGCTTGAAGGAGTAGTTTCTTTCAAGGCAAGCTTTGATAGTTTGCTTGATAACTTGCAGCAGAAGGCTAATGCTATGGAATTAGTGAACCTGTAAACCTCAATATATGTTTCTAGTATTTGATCTACATCAACAGATACAATAAAGATTGTGTGTAATGTGAGTTGTTACATCTTGATGTACCTTAAATTCTGATTGTGTGGTGGTTCTTGCTAGGGCGTAAACGAGCCATTGTTCGAGATCGTCTAGTTAAGAATTTGAATCGAGCTGGGCTTATGAACTCCAACTCGAGCTTATATTGAATGTCATTTAATAAATGAACCCGAAACAAGCTTCATATATCAAACTCGAGGCTCGTGAGTGTAAATAAACTTAAGGGAGCCCATTGCTTATATAGATTTTAATTACAATATTAAATATATACTTATGTAATAATAATTTTTTAATATAAAAATAATGATTAGATAATGCATATTATATTATATATAAAAGTTATAATTTAATATATAAAATCATAAACGCCTATAAATAAAATAATTAAAATTTTATATATAATAAGCATATCAACCCAATCAAAACTTGAGTTTGAACGACTCCTCGTTAATCAAGCTTGAACATTACTATCTATTAATTAAGCATGACGATGAATAGTAAATATTTGAATCATCGCCGTCCAACAATTAATCTACGGTTGAAACGTAATGTGTGCCTGGCTTTTACACGTGTGCCCTGCTTTTACCACGTGTTCCCCAACAAGAGAGAAAGAGATCATCTTCTTCCCTATCTAACGAACTGTTTGCCCTCCTGTTTACCCCACCGGCTCCACCACTGGTTTTGCTTTTCGTTGTTCACCACTGATGTAGACGATATGGTGTTGCCCAGGACTTTCCAGAGAAGATTTAGCTTTTTATTGACGCCCGTGGGTTCATCGATTTGGGTGCTATGAATAGCTACTATCTGACGTTGTTGTGGGTTTCGGTGTTCGTTTAGCAGAAGATGAACAGGGCAAAGCTCCTCTACATATCGTCCTTCTTCTTCCACATTCCTTATCCGGTTGTGCCTTCTAAGAGATGAAATCTAGCCTGCTTCAGCAAAGAAGAAATTGGGGACTCACAGGTGTGGTTCTTAATGTACAATTACATGCAACAATTCAACAATGCAACCTGTACATAACAAGAATAGTTTACAAAGGAATAAACACAAGGTTTTATTTGATTTTGCAGTGAGGAAATGAATTATTATTGTCTATTAAGTACGCTATTATCCATGGTTTAAGAATTCAAGTTTTTTTAATCTATTTATTTAATTTTTTTTGACCAAATGGTTTTGTTTTTTTGCAGCTTGAATCCAATTAAGATATTTATAATATTTTAATGTTGTAAAATGTTAATGCCAACAACAGAGAAGTTGAAGGTAAGGTCCCCTCAAGAAAGTTAGTTAAGTTTGTGGGTAGTAACTTTCTAATGAAACAATGTTGGAAAAAAGTGAATGAGGGGGGTCAATAGCTTCTGTATTTGTTATATAGTAAAAAATGATACCCAAACATATATTATATCATTCCCTCTTCTTCTTTTCTCTCTGTTTTTTCTCACAGTTTGAAGTGGACATGTGTAAGATGCAAATGTCATTGCAAACGCATGACAAACTATGCATGCGGATGTAGGAACTTAGTGACTTGTATTATGGAATATATGTTGGCTCTCATGAAATTAGTTAACGGTGATCGTATTTGCTTTTGTTTCATGTCAACATGTGCCTGTTATCTATTGAATTTGGTCTTTAGGCTTGAAGTTGTTTGTTAGGTTCGTTGTTGCTTATGCTGAAATTAGCTTTTTGAACAGACAAATGGTATTGTTTACTCATACTCTACTATTCTTATTTTATTTTTTAATAGTTGTGGAGTTGGTAATGTTTGTACATGTATGCTAGCATGTATGCATATACGATATACTATGGTTATTGTTTGTTGTCTCATATTAAAGCTAGCATTGTAAAGCTTCAACGAAAGGGTCACATTCAGCAGGGTTTTCATGGCAAATTCAAAGATGAGAAGCAAAGTGAAAATTCTAAAAGAAAATCATAACCTAAATTATCAAAGATGAAAGGTGTTTTGAACACTTTAGCAAGGCTAAAATAAACAAAAATCATCCCTCAGAAAACAAGATCAGTTGAAAATTAATGTATTTTTATGTTTTTCTTATTAAATAATGAAAAAACGTGTCGACTATGTTAGGCAACCTGTGTTTTATATTTCAATTTGCATACTTGCCTTTTATCTTTGTGAAGCAGGATTGTGGATAGTTTTCATTGCAAACAAGTTTCACTTATAACTGCTTTATTATCTTAATGAATATAAAAGATTGAAAATACTGTGTTATAAAGGTATAGGCACAAGTTTTGGTGCCGGAGAAGTTCACAGATCTCGCAGCGCAACGCGCGCGCAGAGCAAACTAGTTAAAATGAAACTCTACGCAAAACATTAGAGTATCGATCCATTTAATGATTCATTCAAAATCTACTATTTTTTTTTTTGTACTAAACTGATTTTCAATATATTACATCACAAAGTATGAATATAAAATTATGTTAAAAAATAAATACTCATACATTAGGAAAAATTAGAATACAAAGTCTATGTTTTATACAAAGTATACAAACTTATCAAGTAATAATAAATACATACGGATGGAATTATCAAGTTGAAATTATCACATAGGGTTGCAATTATCATGCAAAAGTGACATTTCACACATTAAGTAGTCTAAGTGAGATATCATTTTTACCTGATAGTCTCATGTAAATGTAATCCTCATTATATAATAACTTTATCCAACTCTATACGTAGGGCTGTAAACGAACCGAACGAGCACGAACAAGATTTGTTCGTGTTCGTTTATTAAGAAAATAAAATTGTTCATGAAATGTTCACAAACATTTACCAACCAAGATTTATTGTTTGTGTTCGTTTATTAAGAAAATGAACAGTTAATTAACACTTACCGAACATAAATAAACACAAACAAAGACAAACGAATACAACGAATGTTTATGAACATAAATGGACACAAACAAAAGTTTTTCAAACTTTAACACAAACTTAGCATAATTATTCAAACATATTTGACATGCATAATTATCATAAAAATAATTAAGACAATAATTAAAACTTTTTTTAATCTTTAACATAGCCAGAAGTAAAAAATGATCAGAGAGGGGATGTTGGTAATGATATATAGTATAACTAGGGTTTCATATTTAAAAAAAATAAAACTAGTAAAATAAAAATATATAATCTTTATATTTACTAACACAAACAAACACGTTATCGTACACAAACATCAATGAACGAATGTTGCATCTTCATATTCATTTTTTTAATTTAGCAAACATGATTTTCTTGCCATACGTATACATTTTATAGGAAGAATGGACTACACATCATAAAGTTTTTGTACTGTATAAGTTTACTAGTCAACAATTGGAGTCGTTTTTAGACTGTAATTTTGAACCTTCTAGTTTTTTCGAACCTTCACAAAATGTATGGTGGGAGAGATGCGATGCGATAGGATGGTAAAATCGTTAAAGCCGTTATCTTTCCCCCATAACCATTGATGTACTCCTGTGGGTGTGTTGTAGAAGCTGTTTGTTCACTAATAAATGGTGTTAGGGCTTCCACTTATAGCTATTGGAGCGATTCCCTCCTTCTTCAACCCTAAATCTTCATCATCGGTACTCTCAAATTCGCCACTTCATTATCTTTCCACATGTTAATTTTGCAAAATCCCTTAACCCTAAAGTGGGTGTTTCATCTGATTTTACAGCAATGGGTACGCAAGCAAAGTAAATCATCCCCAAGTCGACAATCCACCCATGAATCATCTTCTTTATCTGGTTGGTAACTTGGGTTTCGTGATTTGATTTGTGGGTTTATCGATTGTAATCTGCTGCTGTGATTTCTTGTGCAGACGAAAGGGGTTTAGTAGATGGTGGTTGTAAATCAGGTAAAATTGATAGAAGAAAATGGTTGGTGTCGTCTGTGGGGTTATTGGCAGTGACATTGGGGAATAATTTAGGAGATGGAGTTGCTGTGGCATCTGAATTTGCTGACAGTAATGTTCTTTTTCCTTTTGTTTAGTGAAAATTTTTGTTTTTAGCAATGTGGTTTTATTATTGGATGCGAATTTGTGTTTGACGGTGCACTTGTTGTTTTTGAAGCAATGTGTAAGGTTGATGTTTATGCTGTCTGTTGTGGTCTCATTAATTAACTGATGTCAAATTCTTTGGTCGAAAGAATGGAATTCAATGGCACTTTTCCGTATTATTATACTTCTTAATTGTCATTGTGCGGGTTCATTTGGAATATTATGAAGCAAATTTCTTTCGAAATATCTGTCAATATTTAGGTACTAAAGATCTTGGGAAATTAATCAGATTCTAGTGTTTGGGTATAAGGAAGATGATTCTGATTATCTGATTATTTATGGACAGATCAGGATTAGCTTTAACATCAATGGTTCTTCAATGGTCATTTTATGTATGAATCGTTGAATATTAAAAGAATGTCAAATGGTCAAACATCTGAATTGATTATCTCAACTTTAAACAATGGAAGCGCACATCCAAACATGATCGCTTGCAGCCCATTTTGTTACAACCGCTTATGTGTTTATGATCTATTCAATATCAAATGATCCCTTTCATAACACGATCTAAATTGGCTATGCACTATCAATTTAAAATTACTTTTGAATGTGTGTGAATCTACAAAATGATTGTAACTTTTACATGGGGGCATAAGTTTTTTATTATAATTTTATAATAATAAAGTGTATAATTTTATTTGCAGTGCCAGCCTTAAAGGGTAAGGATTATGGAAAAACAAAGATGAAATATCCTGATTATGCTGAGACAAGCTCAGGACTCCAATATAAGGTTGTTACCAGGGAGGATGTTCATAATTTTTTATATTTTTCTATTTTGTTTGGCACATTTTGAACTTTTTTTAAATTTAAAAACTCAAAATATGCAGGACCTGCGAGCAGGAAATGGTATAATGCCAAAGCCGGGAGACATTGTAGTGGTATGCCAATCTTTCTGTACGTCCCGGCTTATGTTTTTATGTAAATCATTTTTAACATGTCACCACAAATAAAAGAAAATAAAAACTATTGGAAATAAATAGAAGTAAAATATTGGAAGAAAGTTTTGATGTAGTGAATGCATTAGGTTGATTGGGATGGCTACACAATTGGATATTATGGGCGAATATTTGAAGCAAGAAACAAGACAAAGGGTGGTTCTTTTGAGGTATATCATACTTATCATCGTAAAGATGCAATATTGTTTCTCTCAATTGTATACTTGCATGCACTGGCTTACAACTTTGCAGGGAGATGATAAGTCCTTCTACAGATTTCGATTAGGTTCCCATGAGGTATTTTTGTTTCTACCTTTGCTTTTACTAAAGGAGAGGTCAAGGGAGTTTGGTGTTCGTTTTGAAAGTGACTGTGTGATGCTATATAATGAGAGTCAAATAATCAACTATAATAAAACAAACAGTCGAAGATGATGTTTAGACATGTTATGTTGCTTTTGAAGTTTCAATGGTTATATGTATTGTGTTTGACAAGTTATGATTCTATAAGAATTAGCAGATATAAGGGTTAATGGAACCTAAATGTACTGAACGTGTCACGCTGCAGAGAACTTCAAAAGTACCCTTTTGACTTGTAAAACTCTCAAAACATACACCTTAATGTGGCAACTTTCATTTTTTAACATTTAATTTAACAACCAATTCATTTTTACCATTTATTGTAGCCAAAATGTACCCACACTACATCGAAATGTAAGTTTTGCAAGTTTGTTACGCCAAAATGGAATATTGAAGTTCGCCACATAAAATGGCAATGTGTGGCAAATTCAATACATTTTGATACAATTAACCCTAAAAGCAGCGAAAAAGGACACTTTTATGAGAACAGACAAGTTTTATGCATCACGAATAATAGTCTCTCGAAGTTAGGTAACATTGCTTTAACTTTAGATGATTAGTTTTATTGCAACAGTAGTATGACCTCAAGCAAACTCTGCTTATCCAAAAATTAAAAAGAAAATGATCACTTGCAGGTAATACCAGCTTTTGAGGAAGCTGTTGCTGGCATGTCTTTGGGTGGCATTAGAAGGTAAAATATCAATTTATGATGAGAATGTTATCCACAGGAAGGTTTTGTTTCATGTCTTTGGATGGCATTAGAAAGTAATCTGTTTGCTTCTTACATTTGTACCATTTTGTTTAGGATCATCGTGCCCCCGGATCTTGGATATCCAGAAAATGATTACAACAAGAGTGGTCCAAAACCTACAACATTTTCGGTAACATCACCACTATCTTTATTCCTGCGTCATATAATAACTTAAGAAACATATCTTAGCATTAACATTTTCCACAGGGTCAAAGGGCACTGGATTTTGTTCTGAAGAACCAAGGACTAATCGATAAAACACTTTTGTTTGACATCGAGCTTTTAAACATTATACCCAACAACTGAAGAACCTTTATTTCTTTCATACAAGAGATATACTACATAATAAAGATCACAACTTTTTGCCTCTGTTCATCTGTTTTCACAAGTTTTGCAAGAGCATTTCATTAAACTTTTCCTTCAACAAAGGTATTAAAACTTCAAATTCTGAACGATACATAATTCAATCGAAAGACATTAACAATAACAACCTTATGACACCAGAATCAGAGGAAAGAAACCAAGAAAATGAGTGCAACACCTAAGAACATTGCAACATTTTTCGCTTATAACGGACCATTAATTTCCCTTTGACACCAATCACCATAGCATTCCAATCCGCCTCCGGAAAGGGGGACACCAACTCCAACTCAAAGTTTCTCAACAGATGACTCCAGATTGCTTTAATCTGAAGATAAGCAAAGGGTTCTCCTAAACAACCATGTCTTCCACCACCAAAAGAAATGTCAGAAAATGCCCCTGCTGCTTTATCTTCCTCTCTACCAGGACCAAATCTATCCGGGTCATACGTGTCAGGATCTTTAAAAACATGTGGCAGACGCTGGGCGAACACAGGTGACGTGGCAATAATGTGTCCTTTCGGTATGTCGTAAACCTTCCCTTCTTTTGTAGTCACGGTGAAATCACTGTGAGAGCTGCGTAACAACATGATCAATGGAGGGTGAAGTCTTAGTGCCTCTTTTATACATCTGTATAGAACATTCATTTCTGATAAGATATCATGATCGACCTTCTCGCCATGCTTTTTCATGAGTTCTTTCTGCTCATTGAGTACATCCGCCATGTGTTTCTCGTTGCAGAGGAGGCACGCTCCGGTCCACGTGGAGGTAATAGAACTTGTATGCTGTCCAGCAAACAGGGCGGCGATGAGAAGCCCAGTGACCTCAGAATCAGTGGTGGGGCAGCCGCTTTTGTACTTGGAATCAATAAAGCATTGTAGCATGTCGTTTTCATACTTCCCGCTTTGTTTACGGGAGTTTATGATGTCGGAAAAGATATAGGCGAGTTTCTTGCGGGCTTGATCGCGGCGGCGGTGGGCGGGGATGGGGAGGTGGGGGAATATCACACTGATGTGTTGCATACCCTTATCAAGATCATGGAAAAGAGCTGATACATCATCAAACAGCTTGTTGCGAACTTCTTCACCTAATAAACATCTACTGGATATAAGAGTGATTAGTCTTTCTAGTTCTTGTTTTAGATCCACTTCACCACAGTCACCCCATTTCGAGAAATACTCCTGCAGATCCCAAATCATAATATAACTAGATATTTCTCTCGTCGCATTCGAAAATTTCGTCACGATCTTAAATTTCAAAATACGGACACCAAAATACATACCAATGGTCATTTTGATGTAGACCCTAAGACATCAAGAAACCTAATTGCAAATACATGTCATAGTAATGTATACAATCTTACAAATCCAAAACAACAGGGAAAAAACAAAACAAAACAGACAAAACAGACAAAAATCAAGGTTGAGTATAGCCTTGAAGTCGAGCTGTTCACGACGACATAATCCTGGTATCAAAACACAAAATAAAAAAAAAAAAAAGTTCGCCGTGAAACCCTAAAGCGTAAAAAACCAAAAGCGTACCCGTCATAAAAACCGTTTGCCTTAAAATCCGAAAGCGTACTCCATTGTAAAATGAGTGTTGAAAAGCCGGAATACAAACACAAATGTAATGATAAGTTTTAAAAAAACAATAAAAATAAAAGTCGAAAGAAAATTTTCTAACTAAAATAATGTTACTTAAAATTTTATGTTTAAAATAGAAAAAACAAAACTTTCCTATTCATGATCTTTCTCAATTCATATATATTCATATATATATATATATATATATATATATATATATATATATATATATATATATATATATATATATAATATAATAGTAATATAGTAATATGATGAATCTAATGACCATACAGATACTGCTATTAGTATAAAGGTGATTGTATGATGTTTAACAATCAGCAAGTAGTTTAGGCCAATCAAACACAGGTTTTACTAAGCACGTCTCTTGGTGCAATAGGGTTGTTCAAGTAGCTTGAAGCTTGAAGCTCACTTGAAAACAAGTTTGTTTACAAACCGAGCCGGCCGGCACGAATCATTTTGAAAACCAAGTCAAGTCGGCTCGGCTCTTTTAAACTAGAGCTAGCTCAAATTTGGCTCGAATTATTTATTTTTAATTTTGTATATTTATACATATAATTGTTTATGAGTGGTGAATGCTTGCAGTTAGTCTACTCATCACTTTATGATAACAACTAGCTTTAGTAACCCGTGTATTACACGGGTTAAATAAATAAAATATTAAATAGAATAAAATTTTATTAATTATAAAACAATATTCTAAGATAATATATAATTGAAATTATGTATTAGTAAGGTTATAAGTTATAAAACAATGATATTAACTTTTTAAACTTTTTTATTTAAAAAAAACTAAATATTTTATTTCAAAACAAACCGTTTTAAAAAAATTCATTATTATAACTCCTAATTTTAATTATTTTTTATTTATAAATAATTTACTTTTTAAAAATACCAATTTTAAAATATTTTGATGTTTTAAAATTTTTTATTATTTTATAAGTTTTATTTTTTTATAAATAACATTAATAAAAAGAATTTTTTATAATTTATTAAAAAGTATTTTTAGTTTATAAAAAAATTAAATAATATTATTAGTAATTATAACAATTATTAAATAGGAGAGAGAAACAGAAAAAAATTGATGAGAATGAACGTGATGCTAGTACGTATCTGCCACATTTATTATTTTATTATAATGGAGAAATAATTATACAAATTTTAGTTTATATTGTAATTCTAGCCAAAATAGCTAATAATATAATATATAGGTTATATACTACTCACTTGTCAAAATCAAGTATATCAAATGACTCATGATTTGAATCTTGCTCAAAAAAGCTAGCTTGAATTCGCTAGTGAGTCAGCACGGCTCAGATCGTTAAAACCAAGTTGAGCTCGGCTCGGCTCGTTTATAAACCGAGCCAACTTAGTTCAGTTCATTTATAATCAAGCCTAACTCGGCTCGTGAACATCCCTAGGGCACAGCCTCATGGGATAGAATCATATAAATAAGGTTTGCACATTTCCTAGATCTTACTCATTAAGTGATATTTTAGTAGTTATGTTTGTTTGTTAGACACACAAACAAAAAGGTTTTACCGAGCCAAAGGTGTATCTAGTGCAGTTTTTATATACCGTAGGATAAAGGTAAGGTTTACATTCATCTCACAAAACCCCTAACGGATTTTAGGTATGCTTGTCTGTTAACTTCGATTTAGACGGTTCGGTCGGTTTGAAGCGGTTCTTAAACACCTGTACAAAACAAACATGATCAAGAAAGCGGGAAAAGACGTTGAGTACCTCAGCTTCAAACACCATCTGATCAACATATCCTTTAAGCTTATTAACCCTAAGAGCCTCTGCAAAAAACCTAAACTGCTCCTGCCTGATAGAATAATCGACATCGAACACGACACCGGGGCCGAACGTAGGCACATTGAACTGATAAACCTCCTGCTGGCTGAGCTCCGATTCAGAAGCTTTAAAGAAATGCGATGAAACCTCAGGTCCGATCAAGAACGTGATGTTCTTATGCAACAAATTGACTGTAAAAACACTCCCCAATTTAGGGTATTCTTCTTTAAGCATGATCATCGGACCTTTTAAGAACCGGAGAAGCCCGCCGACGACCGGCAATGCTTTGACCACCGGCGGCAGACGTTTATGGGATCGGGGGATTAAGAAGGTGGAGATGATTTTAGCGACGGTGATGGTGGCGATGAGGAGGGTGACGACGTTGATCAATTTGGGGTCTAATTCCATTGGAGCTTCAGTTGGGGAAGAACAATGAAGATTAGAACAAAGGCATTAAAAATGTATGTGATGATTGAAGTTGATGATTGTGGATTTTGAAGATTGAAGAGATAGAAAGAATCAAACCTGCAATTGAATTGAAGAGGTAGTGCAGCGGTGAAGAGAAGCTGATACGATCAGGGGTATTTAAATAGTTTTAGCGTTCCAAAAAAAAGATTAAATAAATAGTTTTGGAAAATGAATTTTTCTTTCTAGCGAAACACTTGGCAATCATTAAATTTGTTTGGTAAATTAATTAATTTTTTTTAAACGACCAACTAATTAAAGCTCAGGTACTCGGAGTACCCCAATGGCAAAAAGGTATCACATACGTCCGCGAGCACAGATAGCATTGGGTAGCACAAGCCTACCAACCACCAATTTTGAAAAACCCGTCACCCGAGGGCCTACTACGGTAAAACCCGGACCACCAACAGTATTTTGCTGCTAGTAGGACTCGAACTTACAACCTCCCCTAAAAAAGTCATGAGGCTACCGCTCAACCAAATGGTTGGTTGTTGGTAAATTGTATTTTAAAAATTCAAACTATTATTTATTAGCGAATAATAATTTATATTATTAATTTGACTAGTAGCACTTTTAATTTTCATTTTTTTTATCAATAACATTTATAGCAATATAATTATCAAATATTTATACTTGATTTGTATTTGTTTTAAGCTCGGTTTAGCTTGTATATTTTTTCATTTCTCATAATCATGAGCGTAAACAAACTCGAGTGCATACCAAGCGTAAATTTTTGATAATTATGTCACTGTGAATGCTGTTGGTAATAAAAAAAAAAAATTGTAAGTGCTACCAGTAAAATTAATAGTATGGATTTATTATCGGTGAATAAATAAGAGTTTGAATTATTAAAATTCAATTTGTCAATTTGTTTTTATTGTTTTTAAGATTAGATTATTTTGGTACAACGAGACTTGGAACTTTTAGCATTTAAAAAGAACACTAAAATATGCTGATATCGTTAGGCTACGGCCTACGTGTGCTTTGCTAGAAAATGAAAATGCGCTTAACTTGAAATAAGGTGAAACTCTGATCTCGTGTTATCTTTTTCAACTACATTTAAAAACGTGTTATATTTTTCTAACAACATTAATAGTTAATTAATGGTTTAGTAAATGAAGAGTAAATAGAGGGTGAGTATACTGATTTTTTCTCCCAAAATGATAAGTGATTGAAATCAATTTTGATTGACTCGACAAGAGTTAAAGCTGGTTCTTGGTGAAATCGGTTTGGGTTCAAATAAGTTTTTGAATTAAAAAATGATTGGTTCAGTTGGATGGGTTTTATCCAATTCGGTTTGGGTCGAAAATGGTCAAAGCATTGCCCGCTTCTTGGTGAAATCGGTTCAGATTCAAACCAACTTTTGAAGTGAAACATGATCAATTCAGTTTGAAAACCAGGTTTATTCAGCTTGGTTTAGTTTAAACTAGTGTCAAACCATTGTCAGTGAGGGGGTGACAAACCGCTCTTCAATTACAAGTTCAGTTTAAATTAGTTCAAATAAATTTTTGAATTATAAAATGATTGGTTCAGTTTGATGGGTTTTATCCAATTCGGTTTGGGTCGAAAATGATCAAAGCATTGCCCGCTTCTTGGTGAAATCGGTTCAGGTTCAAACCAGCTCTTGAAGTGTAACATGATCAGCTTCAGTTTATGTGACCCAATCCGACTCGAGCCTAGAATTCGTATGTCAAGTTAAGATATATCCATGCATCGCAGAAAACTGGCCACTGTTGAAAAAAATCATAAATCGACAAACATACATAACGCTGAGTAACTAACAATAAGTGTTTTAATCAAGTAATTATATTTAATATTTTATCAATTACCTTAAGATGAACATAATTAATCAGTTAATCATAAGAAATGTAGAAAAAACATCAAAACAAGAGTTAATTACATGGATTGTCCCTATGGTCTAAGTAAAAACCTAGATTTAGTCTTTAGTCCTTATAGTTAAATTTTTTTGGATTTGATCCCTATTGGCGTTGTTTACTTCCAAAAATGGTCCTTAATGTTAACAAGGTTAGTTTGAACGGTTAGTTATAGGGGTATTTTAGTCACACATATATTTTAACAAGATAAGATCTAAGAAAAAAATATAACCCAAAGTCCCAAACAACCTCCACCCTGTTATTTCTTTTCCTCTCATATCTCTTATTAGTGACTGTGTTTCTATTGGGAGAATTAAACATATTTTCCTACAAATTATTTGTCATCAATATAAAATCATAATTACACAAAAATATCAATTTTACTCAATTCAAATAATTTATAAACAATTAATTATAAAACAATTATGGCAAATTGGATTTTAATAATCCAAACTATTACCTATTGGCCGATAATAATCCATACTATTAATTTGACAGGTAACACTCCCAACTTTCACTTTTATAACCAACAATAGTCCCGGTGATATAATTTTTAATTTTTTATGTTTGATTTGGACTCGTTTTGGTTCGTAACAATAATTATGAATGAAATGAAGAAATATACTAGCTAAATTGAGATTAAAATAGATACAAATTAAGCGTAAAAAATTAAAAATTATGTCACTGGGATTATTGTAGGTTATAAAAGTGAAAGTTGGGAGTGCTACAGGCCAAATTAATAGTATGGATTATTATCGGCCAATAGGTAATAGTTTGGATTATTAAAATCCAATTTGCCAACAATATATTATTTTACACTTGTTTTCACTCAAACTTTAAAATTGTATATATATATATATATATATATATATATATATATATATCTTGTGAATAGAATATTTCCAGCATCATGAAAGCAACTATTTTCAACATTAATTTCAATACAAAAAAGCATATATTTTCAATTAAATAAAGACTCAACGCATGGTTTGATTTCCAATAATATTGTGAATCAACCTACTGAACTTATGATATTACGATACACATGAAAGCAAATAATTTCAGGAGTAAGAGTAAAACAAATTTATCGTTCAAAAAAATTTATAATAATTCCAGCAAAACATAGTTTTAATTTTCAATATTTTTTAGTGTTTTACCCTATGCAAATATTCGCAAACTAAAATCGCTGAAAAAAATTCAACAATTGAAACTAATGTTCATATTAAAACCTGCTGCGAATACTCACAGTACAAAATCATACCGAAATAGCTTTTAATATTCAACAAAAGAACCAGGTCCCAAGAATAATCGACGAGCTTGGTTCGCGTCGCCAAATTTTAGTTTGGTTCGGATAATCCCTGAAATCAAATGAGAGAATTTTCATCATGTGAAATTTTATTAAAAACTTTTCATCTGGGTTGGAAATATATGTAATTAGCTAAGTTTATAAGAGGATATTATGGAATTCTCTCTAACATGTATTACCCATTAATGGTACCAAGAGCAACATTATTTCATTTTCACCCAAACATATAAGAACCCATCATTCATGAACTAGAACACATTCTATTCATCATCACATATATAAAAAGGAAAACATGCAGTTGAAAATAAAGATGCCATAAGATGACACAAACATGCTTCAGTTAGCTTTTAAGTAAACTTGATTTGCATTATTGACAATACAATCTGCTATAACTGTAACCTCATAAAACTCCATCACCTGAAAAACAACAAAAAAAAGTACCAAAATCTAAGATAATGGAAGATTAACAAAGGATTAAAAAATGCACCATAGTGTATTTTGTACCAACAGTCAGTTTGAGAATCATTAGCCATACGGCAATGGGCTAATTGTATAAAAAGTAATAGACTTTACTATATGTGTGTGACGAGACTTGAACATTCACTTTAAAGAAAGATAAAAACACATTGATACTGTTAGGCTACTTGTGCTTTGCTAGAAAATAAAATTGTGCTAAATTTGAAATCAGGTGAAACTCTCACCACATGCCTATCTTTTTCAACTACATTGAAGACCATGTTATTTTTTCTAGCAACATTGATAGTTAATTAATGGTTCAGTAAATGAAGAGGAATTACAATAGAGGTGAGCATGTTTTTTTTCCTAATTTGGTTAGGATTTGAATCAATTCGGTTAGAGTCGTCAACAGTTAAAATCGGTTCCTGGTGAAATCTGTTTGAGTTCAAACAAGTTTTCGAATGGAAAAATGATCGGTTTGAGGGGGTTACAAACCGCTCTTAAACCAGAGAGTGAGTCAGAAATCGGACCGGTATCACTCAAACTGGCTTAAAAATCAGGTTCGGTTCAGGTCTATAACCGGTTTTTGTTCGCCTCTAACTACATAAATCTCGTTCCAATTTTTTTTTTAATTTTAGACATATATGCATGTAACAATCTCTGTTTCGCTCACTATGTCTAACGAGTAATATGAAACCATGGTTGGGGACCTAGTACAAAAGGGTAGGGTTCAATCAACCTCATAGTTTTCTTACATAATTGTAACTAGATTAGATATACACGTGTTATACAGGGTTGAAATAAAAAAAAAATTATATAACAAATTATAGATACGTTACATAAGTATAATATAATATATGTTATAGATAACATATCAATGAAATTATTATATATAATAAACATATTTAACTTATAAAAGATAATATAGAAAATAAAGAAAAATTATGTATAAATATCTTTATACCTTTTATATACCTTTTTATAATATTTTTAGTTTAAACAATGATTATCTAAAAATTAAAGTTGATTATAAAATAAATTAAGACTTATTAAAGTATTTTTAAGAACATAATTTATTTATTTATAGGAAGAATTTATTTGATTAATATAAATGAGCATTTATTAGGAAAACCCATTTGAAAAAAAAGAAGTTATTTATGAAAATTTTTAAATTTATTATGATGAGAACATGTGGATAGTCATAGGTGAAGCCTAGATGGAAATGACGTATACAAGCTATAAAATAATTATGTGACTATAGCCATTTGTTTAATGTAACCAACTCTTAAATTTTTTAGCTTACTTAAAATAATTAAGAGTGAATTGACATTTTTCTCCTTATGGTTTGGTCGCATTTGTTAGTTTCATCAAAAAAATATTTTTTCTTGCATTTGGCTATTCAAGGTTTGAAAAAGTTGTCATTTTCATCCAAAAATGTTATCTTTATTTTTTTTAAATGTTAAATATTCATCGTTAAAAACGTACTTATGTAAATTTTCATATAAAAACGAAACCCTAATTTATGTTTACGTGTTGCTGATAATATTTTTTTTTCAGGAAATTCATGTTTTTGGATGAAAAGGATAATTTTTTTTTAATCTTAGGAAGCCAAATGTAAAAAAAATATTTTTTAATAAAAATAACAAATATGACCAAATCACATGAAAACGATAACTCACTCAATAATTAATTAATACATGAAAGTAAAAAACAAAAAATAAAATAAGAATTTCAATTACTCTTTCTAATTGATTATTGAACGGTGCAATGCACTTTTTTATGGTCATAATTACCATTATAGATCTTAGTTTCAATAATTGCAACAATTAGTTATCATTATTTATGTGACTCAACTAGACCTGTGCCCAAAATTTGCATGTCAAGTTAAGTCTTAAGATCCATTCAAGCACCAAAGATAACCGACCCGATTGAAAAAAATCATAGGTTCACAAACTATACATAGCACTGATCATTCGATTCTCAAAGTTCTTAACTTGAAAACTTATACAAGTGTTTTATCAATGATCATAAGATGAAAATAATTACACTTAATCACAAGAAATGTACAAAAATGGTGAGGTCTTTCATATAACATGTTATTGTTGCAGACTATAGGTCTATAGCTGCCAGCATTCATGGTACCAACAGTAACATCATTTCATTTTTCACCCAAACAAATAAGAACCCATTAAAGAGAAAGAAAAACCCATTCTATTCATCATCACACATATGATAAGAACACTTCCAGTTGAAAATAAAGATACCATAAGATTGCACAAACATTCTTCAGTTAGCTTTTTAAGTAAACTTGATTTGCATTATTAACAATACAATCTGCTATAACTGTAACCTCTTATACTTTATAACCGAAGCCCCAAATGACTACGGGCTCTCACAAAACTCCATCACCTGAAAAACAACAAAGAAGTACCAAAAACTAAGACAATGAGAGATTACGAAAAGATTAAAATGCGAAAAGCGCGTATATCAGCAGTACCTTCCCACACATTGGACAAGTGTCGCTTCTTTCCATCCATTCGTATATACAACCGAGGTGAAAATGATGGGAGCATTGTGTCACTATTTTAGGATTCTCCAAAGTGTACTCTGCACTTTTTCATAGCTTTGTTATACAAACAGTTTACCATTTAACAAGTGGTGTGAATGAATATTATATTAAAGAATATACCATCAAGACATGTAGGACAAACATCTTCATTGTCTGAAAATTGTTCATAGACTAGCCCTTCTGAGGCTTTCACTTTCAAAGACTTATCTAAAGACTCTAGATTACCACTTTTAGAATCTTGATCTGTAGATTGAATACCAGATTTTCTCTTTGCAAATTCCATACTAGATTGTGAATCTTCTTGAAAATGAGTCATTGATTTCTCACGTCGAGAAACTAGGCCACGCGGCAAATGTGTGAATCTGTGGTCAGAATCATAAGGCAGGGGTCTTGTAGCCGTATGACTTTCATCATTTAAAGAAGTTGGTAGTGAAAAACCAACACCCGAAGATGAAGCAGTTCCTTGAGTAGGTGAGGAGACGGGTAGTCCTTCAATCCTTTGAAAAAGTGCACCGTACTGTATTTTGTACCAATAGTCAGTTTGAGAATCATTAGCCATACAACAATGGGCTAATTGTATAAAAAAGTAACTAACTTTACTCGAATTTCTATCATGGGTAATATAATAATGGGCAAACCGCACAAAATAGAAATGAGTTTTACCTTCTTTACCATCATTTGGCACTCAAATTTAAACTACATACAAAAGGAGAAACATCTTACAATTTCTTAATGATTTTAGCAACCAATCTCATTTTAACAGATTTTACATCGCGACACTGATTGATGACGTGCAGCCGCCATATTAGATACCACATACGCAAATGAATGCTTGACTAAAAAATAAATTGCATATTTTTTCCCGCTTTCAGCAATCAGCTTTTGCTTACACACAAAAGGGAAAACAGCTCATCATTTATTACTGATTTTAGCATTCAACCTCATTTTAACTGATTTTACATGTAAACTGATGATATGGCACTGATTGATGTCTTGCGGTCTTGCCTGCCCCAATATTAGATACCACAAGTGCAAAAATGCTTAACTAAAAATAAATTTAGTTATATTCTGAAAAAGCAATTTTCTTTCAACAAAAATTATACTGTTAACGATAATTAAATGTCGACAAAATCAGCAAAACTGATGACCTCTACCCATTTGAACATGTCATTTACTGCTGCAAGTGGTAACAAAATGCAACTTGGTTGCTAAAACTAGTAATGAAACATAAATAGGTTTATATTTTAAACCTAATTTAATCTTGGTTGCTAGAAATGAGAAAAAGCGTGAAGTTCATTTCTATTTCTTATGGTTTGACCTGTAGCATTTTTTCTCTCCGAAAAGGATACAAACTTTCAAGTTTTCCTATTTTGGTTAGAAAAGATCACCATCCAAGCTAAATAGTAAACTACATGTAGACGTGGAAATGATCATCTTCAACATCAACCAGAATAGAAAACAACTGAAAGTTGGATACCCTAAATATGAAAGAATAACGATCCCTACCTTAGGGCGCGTTCAATACAAGAACCAAATTTAACTAAAAATTAGTGAGAAACACATAAGTACTTGGGCGTTGTGCTAACCAGTAACCACATATGACATTAGAGAGAAATAGAGGTGGTTATGCGATAACATAACCGCCTTATGCATCAATAAAATCAATAGATACAAGTGTTCATACAATTATTATTATTTTCTACTTAGAACTAATTATGTATTTAACATCTTAACCACCTGGCCTACGCTAAACAAACACATTTGGAAGTTTGTAACTTTATCTAAGAGATATGATAAGGTGATAATCCTATGTACTTCAGAAAGCTTCACCTTTTGACTATGGTAAATGTAAAGCTTGTGAAAAGTATACTCACCCCAGTAAACAATTGGTGGAAAAAGAACCTTAAGCAGATGCAGTGTCTGTATAAAGTATTAGCTGGAAATTCTTCAAAGTCATCATCACATTGGCAGCAGCATAAAGAACCCATCTTCAACTATGGATCACACTATAGAACACTGAATTTTAAAGCCTCTTGTGCAATCAGATAGTCTGAAACTGCAATTGAACAACAAATTCAAACCAATTTGGTATGATCAATCAATAAATAGATGCAAAACATACTCCAATCCGATGAACAGTTAACCATTGACAGCTGAATCTTTACAAAACTGACTGAATTAAGGCAACTGTAAGTATGCATCGAAAGTCAATTTCATTTTCACATCCTAACATTCTATGATCACAAAAAAGACATTTTTTTTTCGATTTACCAATTGGGTACATGCGAATGATCATAGAATGATCGATGGAACAAAATGTAGGAAATATGAAAGAAAAATATGTAAAGAAAGATTCAAAAGATAACCCACAAACAAACGATCAAAAATAAAGAAATTAAAGAAGACGACGGTAGGGTTTTCAGTAAAGTTACCGGTGGATCATCGGAAAATCGCCTCCGGCAACAATCACCGGCGGTGGGGTTGCAGAGAATCTTGAAATTTGAAGAAAGAAGAAGAAGAAGATGATGATTGATATGTTAAATTGGGAAGTTTCGGGAGAAGAAGAGAGAAATGGGTGATGTTGTCTTAATCATAATCAACCTGGGTTGGGTTACTGCTTTAGTTGGGATACCGACAGATTTTGTTGTTGAAAGTTAAGAGGAAATGACTCTTTAGCCCTTGTGGGTGATTTGTGAATAAAAAAAGGGTGGTGTTATTTGGACACCCCGACCGTTATTTGAACGCTCTGACATGTATGCGAGTCGTGTGGATGTTAGGGTTGTTATATCATGTTTGATGGCTATATGATTCGTGTAAGGTTAGTGTTTTATGTTCTTTTGATCTTGATTAGTTTATGCATATATTCACATGCATATCAAGGCATGCCATGTAAATATAATTCACAAGTGTATTAAATAATCCCGTGTTGCGTTTAAATAATTGGAACGCATATCAAGAAAAATCTTACGTTAGTGGAGTTATCCGACATACCAACCTTCGGTCAAATCATTTTCTTATGCTAAACCAACATAATAACGTTGTGTCAAAGGGTGTCGGCTTAACAATTGGGTGTTTGTTTAACCCTAATTTTTACGTAAGTTGACTAGTTTTGAAAGGAAACCCTGATTCAATAAGACTAGTATCACCCTACACGAGTGGTATAGTGGGTGTTCGTTTAACCATACGACTCGCACAGAGGGTGTCGCCTTAACAATTTGGGTGAAACCCTATATGCTACTCGACTCATATGAGGACATGATTGACTAATGTGAGTGGCACAGTTTGTCGGAAAACCTAATCCTACTTGACTCAAATAGTCTAATAGTCATATACAAGTTGTATACAGGATGTCAGTATAACCTCTTGGATGTATCTATAAAAGCACTCACATCCCATTCTTATTTTCATCCTTATAATTACACTAAAAATCATCACTTTTTCTCTCTCCTTTCAATCAAATAATATATTTTTATACATTTTTCATTACATTTTCTCTTTTCTTCACTCGCAATCACTTTCAAAAATATTAAAAAAATTATAAGGGTTGAACAGTGAATTCTTAAATTTACAGATGAACAGTAACATTTTCTCTCTCATCCACTCAAAAACACTCAAAATCATTCCATATAATATAAGAACTCTCACTAATATATTTTTAAGGCATGAGCTGTAAATGCTTTAATATCTTTATAAAAAATGAATTTTAATATTCTATTTTGATAAGACATTCACACAAAATCTCTATTTCTATCTTCATGTTCAAGATTTGAAGATCTCTTCTATTTTGTATCGCTATCAGAATTTTCATCTCCACATTTCGTTTTTAAGTTTTATAAATAATTGTTCTTAAAATTTAGAGATCCACTTTATTTTTGATAGCTTAAAATCCTCGTTGATCACCAACGAAATCAACCACATTAAATTATTTTCTAGGGAGGTTCATTTAATAAATAAAATTGTCCAGTAACAACCAAACAAGTGGGGATGTTTTGATGAACTAGAGAAGTTTCGATAGAGCAGGATCTAAGTATTTGCTGTATATGCTCAACAATAAAAACAGCAGTATGAAGGACGGTAAAAAACTAAAAAATCATAGTAAATGATTATAGAAATATTTGTTGCTCTAATAGGAAAATAATCTAAAAAGAAATAAAGAAAATTATAAATATTCTTTACGACAATTATAAGTAGTTCAAAATTTTTTATTGATATGAGTGTTTTATATTGTTAAATTTTTTTTTTTGAAACCATATATATTAACATAGTGATAGAAAAAGTAGTACCATGCTACGTCTGGACTTTAAACAATTTAACTTTAACCATGTGAATGGTCCCAATAATAGTTGATAGAGAATCAAAGTGGATTTTTCAATAAATTACAAAACGCTATAGTTCTTACGTATGATTTCTGAATTGGCTTGAGTTAGTAGGAACTCATTTATTACTGAAGGTTGGTTTGGGCTGACACAAACTCAATTATTACCAACGAGATTTCAAGATAAGATTTCATCAACAGGTTTTTAGTCATTATTAGTGAGAATCTATTTGTGACATATAGTTTGTCTATTATTATACTGTACATAAAAAAAGACATTTTTAGCTATAGAGAAATTTAAAGCTTTTTTTCATTTTTTCAACTATGGTTTGCATTCTTACATGTTTATCACTACTAGTAAAAAATGCTAAACATAAGATTGTTTGCCATGCTTCACATTTGTTTGTTAGCCGGAGATCTATGGGAAAGAGTTATTATAAACACATTGATACACCTCAAATCTGTCTAGTTCTCACGTGTTAGATATCTAAAAAGAATAACTTCTCGAATACAGCTAGTTGATGGTTTCAAAATTCAACCATGAAAAATATAACATTGAATTGTTTATTTGAGCTAATGTGACGGTAACAAATATGTTGGATTGGTGGTCTCAAAATTAAAATCAAACACGACAATGTATGTCAGCTTTTGCAAATGATCTCTTTGTTTTAACATATTGAGAATAGGTGATGATACACTAGAAACATGGGATGTAGGTTCCAATATTGTTACAGGTTTTTCTATAAGCCGGAACACATGACAGAGGGATCATTGGTTTCAACATTGTTATAGGTTTCCGTTGATACACATGACATAAGTTTTTCTATAAATCCATTAACGCTCTGTCTATAATTCACCGATGATGTTTCCATTTGTGATCCTTGGATGAGATCCATTGGTAATTACCCACAGCATAAAAGTTGCCAGTTGCATAAAAAGGTGATCAACTTAGAGATGTGATTACAGTAAAGATACTTTATCATGAAAAAAAAAATGTTATGTAGTGCTAGTCTGCTAGATGATAGATCTCATATCCTCTAACAATTGGAATTAAGAGAAGTATTTATAACTCATTATAAAACCTATCTCTAAATCAAAATGAAGACCTATGATTACACTTTAACAAACATGTAACACACAGAGGTAAAAACACAACCTTACTTGCCTGAATCCGAAAAACATTAATTGTACAAAATGTTCTCTTCTCTTTATATTCTAACATCTAGATATACTTCAATCCTGATACATATTGTTGTCTAGATATTAGATACTGGGTCAACGAATATATGATCCCCAACAACCCCAATATCCTTACCTTCACTACATCAGTGATTATAGACGCAGCCAAATTAAGCGGTATTGTAAGCAACGGCGTCCAGTCATTCCTCTTACTGTAACTCCATACGAACTGATTAAACATTATATGACTCGGGAATGTTAAAATCAGTAACGCTAGATTTTTCACTGCAAAAAACCAATTTGGCCCACCGATTTGCATCCCCCAACCGACATTCCCTTGCCAGATCTCTTCCCAGATGGTGTAAACTGAAGTCAAGACCAAATAACCGGATATCACAATTGTAACAGGGAAATATCTCTGTTTGTCACCAAAACCCGCGACAAAATCTGAATCTTGATTGAGCAATAAGAGTATAGGTGCCAGAAAGAATATTGCACGGTTTGACCCGCCTGTGAGATTAACGTTTAGTATAAGACATATGGCAAAACACATGATGGTTGCTACGTTGCCGACAGCTGGCATCCATGCACCCTCTGCAGCCATCCGTTTGATGGTAAAAGCAGGTACGGTAGACACCCGGCGTTGCTGCATGAACCTCATTTTAGGTGGGAAGGTGGAACTAGAATTGCTGCTTTGACCGGATTGACTATGTCTAATGCCACCACCTTTCTCGTTGACTTTTTCCCGCATGAGTGAGGCCAGCTCAAACTTGATCTCAAGTGCTATAAGCATAAAAATTGCAGCATATAACCCTAAAAGAGACGTTCTTGCACCCTCGACTGCCAGCAACGCAGTTAGCTTACTGTCTTCCTCACCCAAGTCACCGACCCCGCTTTCGGCTAGGATGGTCTTGACCCTGACCTGACCCTCTAACAAATATGTGACGGGAAATAGAGCCACCAGTAAAGCAAACACCCATGGTAGGACCTTTGTGCTTGAAGCAGATGGGAGGTGTGTAAAGACCACAAATACAGAGGTGCAAACCATGGTTGTGACTATGAGGACATGTAAAACGGCTGCTTGAAGGAAATATTCTGCTGATATGTAAACACCAAGAGCGAATCCCATTACAATTGAAAAAATCAATCTTAATTCAACTATGTATTTGATGGGGATAATGGAGGTGAATGCTGCAAGTGAGAGCAGAATTGCTGACATAAGTAGCCAGGATGGCCATGTAGGCTTTGATGTGATGAAACCGTAAATTGAGATGTCATCAGATGATTGCCGGGCGGCTTTGATTAATTCAGAATGGTATGTCCATGAAGATGGAACTGGCGGTTGCATAACTATAAGAAGTAGGCCCGTTGCTATAACTAGTACCAAGCTTCTTTTAGCAGACTGCATACAGAAAAAAATAATAATAACAAGTCAAATAGGAGTTAAGAACATTAAACAGCTTAAAGACAGCATTAAAAGAAGGATTAATCACACATATATAAACTTTTAGATTCCTTAATGTCATATTCACCCTTTTGGAATACTAAAAGATACCAAATTAATTAATACAATCTGTTTTACCAAATTTCTTGATTACATACATCTCCTTCTAGATTCCTTAATGACATATTTACCCTTTTGAAATACGAAGAAATATTAAATTTCTTAAAACAATCTGTCTTACTGAATACAGAAAAACATCATACTGTGAATCAGTTCAGCTTGTAAAGTTCTTTACTTCTTTTTCTTTATTCCATTTAGTAGGTTGTTATATTTATTTAATATGGAATGACTACATAAGATTTTTAGTGTTTTATAAGGGCAATATGATGTTATGAAATTTAAAACATACAAGAAATTCAAACTTCTGGGCGGATATATATAATTAACCCCTTACAAGAAAGTGGCCAAAAACAGAAACTAGAGTGGCTTTTTTGCCCATCTACTATAACTGGGTTAAGAGTCCTAATGGCTCAAGTGAGTTAAAGCCTTAAAGGTTGTCCTAAGTGAATTTTTAACACTTACAGCCTTGCAAATTGTTTCTTTATATAGATGTTATTGCGATAAAAGTTTTTGTAAACAGTATTTAAAGCATTAACTGTTTCTAACATAAACAAACAGACAAAATGGTAAAAAATGTGTGTGGTTCATCTTTCCGCCTGGACATGAGAAAGAATAAAGAGATTATATTTACCATGACATGAGAAAAGTGAAGAGCAACAATGGGAACACAAGCCAATCCTGTCAAAAGTATACAAAATCCCAAAAGTAACCCTCCAGATGGTGATCTACCATTCCACCATTGCAAAGCTTCAAAGATTGTTTCACGACAAAACCAGACGGACAAAGCAAAAACCGCAGCATGTGAATATCCTTGCCACGGTTTCATCTTTGATGCTGTTCTTGATCGATCTCTGCAAATTATAATAAATATAAAAATTTGTAACTAACATCAAAATTATGGAAGATTAAGGTGAAGCAAATACTTGTATAGAAGCAAGGGTGGAGAAACAGCCAATAAAAGAATGGCTGATGCCCATAAAGCAGATTTCGATGTCATAAACAACATCACCAGCTTTGATGAATACAAGCAAGTTAGCACCCAAACGGCTTTTGGTCCAATTCGGTGGTCAGCAGAAAGTCTTCTCACGAGAGCCAATCCCACAAAAGTTGTTAGAACAACCATATAACTTGGGTACATGACCTCATCATCAAAACTGTAGTAATAAATGCCAGAATATGTATAGAAACGATTCTCGATGTAGCAAAGAAGTAACGCATGACCAATTAAACCAACTTCTGTTAAATAATGAAGCTTTTGTGGAAGAAGAGCTAGACCAGGAACAGCCATTGCTAATATGACATCAGCAACAATAAGTTTACAGAAGGATTTTAATGACATGCCTGCCAACCAGATATTGAGATCCCAGAAGTTATGCACCACGAACCATGTCACCATTAA
Source organism: Flaveria robusta (assembly GCA_025506415.1). Classification (NCBI taxonomy): domain Eukaryota; kingdom Viridiplantae; phylum Streptophyta; class Magnoliopsida; order Asterales; family Asteraceae; genus Flaveria; species Flaveria robusta. Next base: position 4,916,209 of record CM046460.1, on the reverse strand, counting down.
GCTTCCAAGCACAACAAATGCAAAATATGATGAGAGGTTTTTCTTTGTAAAAAAACGAGCCAAATAGAATCCAGCTACTGCAGGGAGTGGAATGAACTGCAACAGGGTGATTAAAAATTAACATTAGAATAATACTTTTTTAAAACCTACATAGACTTCTGCTGCACTATCAGACTTGGGTTTCAATTTTAGACTACATGACTATTTGGGACAAAAGGCTTGTTGACGAACTGTATGTAGTTTAAAAGCAAACCAATAAAGTAAATAAATTCTTACATGGTTCATAATATGTAGAAGAAAATTTACAACTACAAGCAGCAGAGGGTTCAAATAGAGTAGAATACATTATATGTAACTCAATATATAGAAGAAAATAAGCACACATGCATATAGAAGAAAATCACGGAATCTAGGATAAGCAAACTGAGAATAACCATACATTGCCTCATACCCTTTTCTGCACATAGCACTTTTAAAGAACACAAAGTCAAAATCAACCTAAAAACACCCAAATCAAGTCATATTGGTATTGTTAGATTGTTAGATCTGTATATCAATAGTCCCTGTAACCTTAAATTCAATAGTATGTAACCTGTAATATCTAAAAACTTTGAAAGTTCTAAATTGAAGTATTTGTAGTGGTTTCAAACAGTTGCTGAACAAAACTGGGTTTTAACCTTTAAATCAATAGTTTCTGTAACCTGTAATAGCCAGAAACTTCAAAAGTTCTGGAATCAAAGTATTTGCAATGGTTCCAAACACTTGCTAAAAAAAAAAAAACTGGGTTTTTGGTTTGCTTCTTGTTCTTCCTTTTCTTTCCGGCTGCTTCCTTGTTCTTTCTGCTGTTGAGGGTGGGAGTGTTGAATTTCAATTCATCAAACCAAATGGTATTAGATTTGACGATACTGAGGTTATGTGTACTTGTTCTAGGATCAAGAAAAATAAACTTTAGATGATCAAGTACGGTTCTTGACCCACCGAGTTGCAACTTTTTTCTCCACTCAGTGTACTTATTATGATGACATGTTTAATGTGTACAATGTGACCCCTAAGCATTACTTATTTCATTCTTTCTTAGTTAAACCTTCAGCCCTTGCCATAAGCATACAGCATATAGAATTTTTACTGGTATTAGCAAAAGAGTCATCAAGCTCCCTTTCAATCTCATGATTATCCACATTAAAGTAATAAATTTAACTCCTCAAACATTCTTCAATCACATTAACTTTTAATAAGAAGTATTTGGTTGCTTGCATTCCTGTATTTACATGGCTCAAGCCCTAAATCCTAATTTTTCAATATTCTTATCCTAGCAAACCAAAACACATCCTTTTCCCAGCCTTATTCCCTATTTGTTGTAGGACTACTCACATGATTTTACACTAGTTCATTTAGTGATTTTCTTAGCTTTCATATTGACAAGTTTATACTTCTCTATGTAGTGTACATTTAACCATTGAACAATAAATGTGTCCTTTATCACGTGCAATAAGAAACCATATATAAGCTGCAGAAAATGTGATGTTAGAAACTAGTGATTCTGGGGCCCCCTTCTGATAAAGTACAACAAACCAAAAGATAGGGTTGGAGTGTTCGAAAAATATAATTAAAAAGACTAGGGATTCTAGGTTCACGAATAGATTGCCTAGGATCTCTTGAGCCTTGCAACCAGCATAAACTAATGCATCCTGCCTAAGTTTGGTTGTTTCACAAAAGAGAAAAGAAAGCTCCCAAATCATTTAGTCACTCAGTATTATTCAGTAATTTAGCGCTGGAAGTTTACTCTTTTATAATAGAAGATTAATTTGCTTCGTAGCATAATTTACAAGATGAGGCACACCCAGTGTTGTAAAAATCGGCCTAGTTGGCCGATTAATCGGTGATTAATCGCTAGTCGGTCGGTTACCTTGGCGATTTCATGTAATCGGTGGATAAAATCAGTAATCGGACCTAGTCGGACAAAATCGGACCTAGTCGGCCCTAATCGGTCCTAATCGGCCACTAATCGGCGGCTAGGTTCCGGTCACATTTTGGTCAGATTCTGGCCAAATGTTCGAAATTACGGTCAATCCTTGAAAATTTTGGCCAAATACGTGTAAATTTTAGTCAAATGTGTTTGAATATATATAAATGTTAACATTTTTATAAAAATTCCATATAAAAATGAGTGTGTATATATATAAAACTGAAAATTACTTATAAAAGTTCCAATCCGATTAATCCCTAGTAATCCCGATTAATCGCTAGTCGGTACCTCACCACCCGACTAGCGCCTAGCTATTTTTACAACCATGGGCACACCATGCAAGTGAGTTTACTCATGGAGTTAGCTTGTAGCAAAATTTATAAATAATGGAGAGACAGGAAATTAAGCCATAGAACTTATACGGATAGTTAAGCATTTTATCATGTGAATGATTTTCCATTTTGAAAATATTAAAAATATGTGAGCGTTACTTATTCAACTCCACAAAGTTTAACTGAAAAAATAAAGTTGGGAACCTTATATTGGACATTCCTATATTACCTATTGTTCAGTAAGTATAATTAGCAATAAACGATCAATAGAATAAAATGATATGAAATCAAAACAGCATGTGGAGACATGTTTTATGCACTTATCCACACTAAGTATGAGCTTGAAAGAAATAAAATGAATCGAAAAGAATAAAACAACCCTGGAAAAAATGGATCTCCAACAATTAAAAATAATTAAACACTACTTCTAAGAAATATATTATCGTTTAGCCCTGAAACTAAGTTTCATGTATTGATAACAATGCTTAACTCTCCAAAACCCATGCAAGTCCTTCATTCTAGAGCATCTGCTAGAGTAAAATGGCATGCATCACAACTAGATTGATCATAACAACCACCTGTGTGTTCTATTTTTTGTGCAGATGGAACTATCTCAACTGGAATCCATCACATGGAGTGTAATCCTTCATATACGAAAAAAAAAAATAGCCGGAAGGAAGAGGCCATGCAAGAGCAAGAAGATAGAAAATACTTGAGTAACCATAAAAATCTAGTCCACAAATCTGTCGTGTTATGCATGCCAAACTGATCATTGCTATCAAATAATAGTATCGTGTCATTGTTAGTCTTATGAAAAATCCAATAACAGATTAACATATTTAAATAACAGTTTAGTGTAGCACAGTTTCCTAGGTAACCTAGTTTAAGTTGCAATAGCGAAAAACATTAACACATGGAAGTACGGAACTAGTATAAGAAAATTTATTGGGCCATTAGGAATTTTGGTATCGTCCCTTGGCCACAAATTAAGAAGGGTAGGAAAAAATTTGTTTAGATGTTTAATTCACTTAGCTACTTATATTTTTTTATAAGAAATTTCTTTAATCCTAAATAACACCTATCAACTTGCACTTGCAAGGATTTGAACCAACACCACTTTGTAGGGGTAATCACCTATGTCACTAGGTCACTTAGCCTCTTAAATAGTAAACAACTTTTAGTCCACTTAATTCGATTAGACTTAATGGCATTAACCCGCTTCGTTGCCAGTCTATATAGCTGGATATTTATGGCTTAGCTAGCTACTAGAGGAAAAATGGAGGGACTGGTGGCTCAAGTTTTCAATTAGACAATGTACATTACTGGGCCAGAAGAGGAAATTAACAATTATTATTACTTCTCATAATCTGTTTGATGACAGATGCAAATTTATAAGATAGGCCATAACATTTACAATGCAAAATGGCAGTTGAACGACAGAGGCATGCAAACACAAGAAATATAACCCTGTGACTTAAAAAATAGCATTTGATTGTAAATGGCGTACCAGCACAGGAAATCCCACAACAATTGCTCCAGCAGCACTCACAAAGACAGCCAAACCAGTGAAAGCCAATGAACTAGAAGCATCAGTAATCATGCCCATTTCATAAGCGCCAGCACCAGCAGCTCCGCCTAGCATCGTGACTGTGACCAGAAGATAATTCAACGGCCATGGAACCTGAATGTACCGGGCAAACGAATGGAAAACAACCCTGACCTCCAAGCAGATAACAACAATAACCAAAGCAACAGCACCATTCACAACTCGAATACTCCGCAACTGATGCTCATTCTTCGTGACCCACCAGAGAGCCCCCCTGGTGGAGGCATACAGTTGAAACAAAAAGGGAATGAAAAAGAGAAGGAACAAGTCACAAACTGTAGAAGCGGACGAAAACATAATCGAATAGTGTGACGCAATGTGAAACATCAGAGGGAAAAACAGCAAATTCAAAGTATGTAAGCAACTCTCAAGCTGACCAAGGATTAAATTATCATCAGGAACCTCCCCACCATGGTAACTCACCTCTTGCTTCATTTTGAACGACGAAACCCGAGGAATAGAGTACAACCAGTAGAAAACACAATTAAAGACCATATGATAATACGAAGCATTGATCATACCAACAGCAGAAACAGTAGCCCAGCAGAAAACAACCGAAGCTATAAAAGGAGTACAAGCAAACAAAATTCGTTCAAGAGCAAGCACAATAGTCGGATACTCAATCTGAATCCACTTAAACTGAAGAGACGCCCAAACACCAATCAAAAAATTCCCCAAACCACACACACAACACGCGATAAGCCCTAGAACAACCGAATTAAACGTCACGAACAGAGACGAGCTGAAGAAGAACGCGATCTGCGCAGAGATGAGCGAAAACCAAACCGCGAAGAACGAACCGGACTTGAAGTTCAAGGAGTCGAGAATGTAGGCGATCATAAGCCCTAGCGTTAGAACCGCGACAACTGGAGTACCACCGAGGTCGAGGAGAAAGGCAGCCGTTGGCACAAGCGCAACGGCGATTCTAGCGTTGTAGATGAACGAGGAGGGCGCGAAGCGAGAGTTCTTAAGCGATCTACGATTACTGCTACTGCTGTTGTTGATGTTGCTGCCGTTGGTGTAGATAGGGCTAGGGTTCCGATCAGGGGAGTAGGTGGTGGGGAAGGTGGGGGCGCTGACGGAGGGGGAGATGTAGGGGCGGTAGGAGCGAGGCTGGAGCTCCGGCGGTAGCATGGTCGCCGGCGGTGGTGGGATCTGGTGGTGTGGTGGTGAGCTGAGTCGGAAAGTGTGAAGAGTTTGTGGGTTTGATCCGAGGGGATCGAGTGACGTGTTTGCGAGACGCACCACCGTTGGATCATGAAGGCAATTACACTCGCCTTTGGTTATTAATACCGGCGACCAGAAAGTTATTATTGCGTTGACTTTAATATGTTAATTACGGTTACATATGGGAAACTAAGAATTAAACCTTTTTCGGACCGCATGGCGTGGAAACTAGAAGAAGGTGTTGAATTTCTAGTCTCGAGTGGAAACACGACACCTCGTTTTTTGCTTCAATTAAGATTTGACTCGTCCTCACTTGTGTTTTTACATAATTCTCTTATGTATTATGTTCTTATGGCATATACATACACACACATGCTTTTAGGTGTGCTAAAGGTTGGGGGCGGTTTTTTTGCTCGTCTCGCGACAACATGTTGCTTCTCCGTCCCGTGTCCCCCTTTTCGTTCTTTGTATTTATTGGTAACATAATAGAGATGTCAATCTTGTTTTGTTTTTAGAGAGCCTGTGTTATACAATATTATCACCTCATTTGTGTTAAGTTTCTTCCCGAATACACGCCCATCAACCTTAGATGCTTATCTTTATATTCATGTTTATATGCGTATATTTAAGGCAAAGAAACAAAAAAAGTTAGAGATTTAGACTAACTTTCTTTATTTACTTTAAAAGGTCATTTGAGGTTTCCTAACACTTTGCATTGCGTGTGGCCCTTTTAAAACTGCAATTGGCATTGCAATTCATGTGAATTTTCATCATTTGATAATTTGATTACTTGGGTGGTGAATTAGGGTCCCTTACATTGCCCCATTGAAATAATCAACATAATCAATCAAAAAATAAGTAAAAAGTATAGAAAAACAAAAGACTAAAAGCAAGAATCAAATTTATTATATACTGCTCAAAAAAATATATTACGATATTGAGATCATGATTCAACGTCTTAGTTCTCGCAATATGCAGTTGTTGTTGGACTCATACTAATTACGAGACAAAAATCATGACTGATCAATTATGTCTATTAACATCATTTTATTATTTTACTTCTACCTAAATAATATTTTGATCAATTATAATACAAAATTTATCTTCCATGTATGTATTAAGAAAAAAGGTCGATGAAGAAAAATCACATTGGATGATGAAATTGATCTGACAGCAAAAGTAATTATAACAGATGAAGCTAGTTCAAACAATTATCACAAGTCGTTACTTTTGACTTACCTAATCTTAGATGACACTGCTAAAAAGATTTATCAAACTTGTATTTATATTGCTCAAGTAAGGCATGTTAGTTATGCGAAACGGATATCCTAACACAATCATTACAAAACAAAGTTCTAATGCATTTTCATGATTGTGAGTTCAACCTTACGTTGAAATCATCTAAATATTACTCACTCATAATCTATGGGCATTTGTTTTCTCGACCACTTTTATGAAATAGAATATTAGTTAATGTTTATAATATTTTTATTGTTTAACATGTTACTTTGGTTTGACATGACTGGCCTACTGGAGTTGGTTTGGCCCAATCTCTAGACCTCTGAAGACCATAAAAGAATTTTACCCACTGGACCTTGCCCTAGATCCAACGGCCCATAGTACCGCATAAAATCCAACGGTTGTCACACATCCCACAGCCATATATAAGATCCATCTTCCGCCGATCTCAAGCTTACCTAGGGTTTCTACGAGCAGCTCCATCGTCGTTCTTCAAGACCATCGTCCTTCGACGAATCTCGAATCAAGATGGTAACCACCTCCTCATGCGATTTCAACCGTCTATGATTTGATATATTCATTATATAATACGTATTTACATCGATTAATTTCTAGTGTTCGTTGAGTAATTCGATCGATCCGATGAAATTGCAGGTTTTGCCTAACGATGTTGATCTGCTGAATCCACCAGCTGAGTTGGAGAAGAGGAAGCACAAGCTGAAGCGTCTCGTGCAGTCTCCAAACTCTTTCTTCATGGTACTCTTTCATCTCTATGCCACATTAATCTCCGTTTTCGGATTATTCATGCTATAATTAGGCCTTTTGTATGATTTTGTTGATCCTCTGTTTAAATCCTCTAGCAAATATACTAATTTTACTATACGATTATCTAATCTTGTGTAATTTTGTTTCTGTAGGACGTTAAATGCCAAGGTTGCTTCAACATGTGAGTTATCTGTGTTGAATTATCGTTTCCACTGTGATCAATTTGTCGTATAAACTGAATTTGTTAACTTGTTTGATGTTTGTTGTAACAGAACAACTGTATTCAGCCACTCGCAAACGGTGGTGGTGTGTGGAAACTGTCAGACGGTGTTGTGCCAGCCGACCGGTGGCCGCGCTAGACTCACCGAAGGATGCTCGTTCAGGAGGAAGGGTGATTGATCAATGAAGCTGTTTCGCTTATTCGATACGGTATTTTGTTTGATTTGAGCCATTGAGTTATGAGTTTAGTCTTTGTGCTAGCTTTTTGTTCTTTTTTGGTGGGAGCACAGGCATGTTAGATTGGTATGGTTGATTGTGTTAATGTAATGGTTAAAGTTTTGGATATTTGATATTATCTATGGATTCATGATTTGATTCTATAACATCCATGTTAGCATTAGTAATAGATTGTTATTTTAGCCCATTTTGTGATCATTTAAGTTTTTTTTTCCGTGTGCTTTGTGACGGTTTGCTTTCATGTTCTAGTGAAGATTAAGTAACATTGTTGAAGCTCTATCATATTACTATTTAGGAGCATTGAAAAGTTAAAAGCTATTTAGAACAGATTCAAAGAAAGGTTTTTCACTGGCTAAACTGCAGATTGGATAGCTAGTAAGATGAAAGTTGCATACTTTAGACTCAGTATTCTTTTTACCAAAATGGAACCTTGAAGATAGAAACCTGTTATTTGTAATTTATATTCTGTTAATCATGAAAAAGAAATTATTATTTTTATAATGATGGGAGGTAAAATTCTTCAAAATCTAAAATCACTTGGAAAGCCATAATTTAATATACAAAAATTATTATCAATGGTGTTTGGTCTTGCATACTAATTTTAGTTAAGGAAATGAAGCTTATGGAGGGTGAAAAGAAATGGCAAATGACAATAGTTATAAGCACTGCAACATATGTGACAATTGATTTCAAAATTAGTTCATCAAATCAAGCATGGAAAAACTTGAGTGAAGAAAGACGATGTTGATGAAAATAGTAAGAATAACAATAGGTATGAGCTTTTTGTATTGAGTACTAATATTGTACCGGTATTGTACCTATAACTATCAATGATAACCAGTGCTAATATCTTTTGTGTTAGAGTATTGATATTGTACCGGTAGTGTATCTAAACGTTATTGATTTTCGATCATTCATGGTTTCTTCGATCATTCAATCTTCATCTACGTAGTTGATTTTCGATCAATCACGGTTTCTTCAACTACTCAAGTATCGTTTATCGTCATGTATGTCAATTAACTTGAGTAGATAAAGAAGCGATAACGGTTGTTGATCCAATCAACTTCACTTCCTTATCATTATTAGAATCGGTACTTTTAGTTTCACACATACCGTTTAGTATCAATACCAAAATTAGACAAAATTAAACATTGATGTTGTTATTGATTTATAGATTTTACTAGTTCGGTACCCATACCATATAATAACCGCATAACTTCAAAACACTCATTCCAACCACCTTCACTTCCTCGTCATTATTAGCAAATTTAATTTTAATCTAATTTACATTTTGTTCAAATGGCATTGTTGATGCAAAAATTTACTCCCTTGATTTGATTTTTATATTTTTAAATTTACTCCTATCAAAGTCTTTTTCTTCTTTGTACCTTCTTTGGTTCTATTTTTATATTTTTTTCCTTTCTTTTGTTCTTCTCTTTTCTATTTGGCTTTTCTTTAAATTTTTATATTAGTTTAGCTTAAAATTTTCTTTTTAAATTGAGTAAACAATAAACAATTTATTAAGTTTAAATTTATTTTAATTAATAAATTAAAGTTTGAAATGCTAAATTTAGGTTTTGTCTTTTTCTTATTCAATTATTTTAAATTACATCAAAACATGTAAATTGTTGATTTTTAAAATGGAGCTGTCCTAATATCGATCGATTCTTTTTACGTACTTCAACCTGTAGAGAAACACATACCTAATTTACTAGTTAAAATCTAAAAAGAGAAAAAATGCATTATTATAAATAATCTTAAGCTAAATTACAAATCAAATTGAGATAAATAAATTCTAATAGTTAAATGTAAATACACCGATAAAGTATTAAAATGAGAAGTAATGTGTGATTGGGATTATTCCTTCTCTGAATTTCTCCTAAACATCTACATCAATAGTATCATACCAAACAATTGCAAGTACCAATATTTTACAACAGTGAAGAATGCACCAATGTTTTCTGAAATCTGAAGTCCAACACTAATTGCAGTTGATTTAAAGGTTAGTCTCCTTACCCTCAAATTTAAATCCACCAAGTTCTAGAAAACTATAACTTGTTTGTTCTTATGGAAAAAATCTTGAGGAATGGATACAACGATGCGATCAGCAGTTTTCCTTGACGGAGGAGACACCAGAATGACTCAAACTATGGTACATGATTTCAAATACCGAGGGCGATGCTTGAGAGTGGCATAGAAGCCATATATAAAACTGTGGAGGTACAATGACAGATTTGTCTTGGGTTGATGTCAATTGGGTATTTGGGTTAGCAGTTAGTAGAATAAGTTATTTACATTGGTTAGTGGTGTTGGTTCATTTTATCCGATAAATACACCGAGAACAAATGAGATGAAAGCTAATGTTTGATTATTTTGATTTGATAAAAGTTTATGAAACCACATATAACTGAACGATAGAATGCAATTTGATGATGTAGAGTATTAACAAAAGAAAAGGTTAAAAGAGTGATGAAATCTCGGTCCTTCACTCTCATCGCACTGCCCGCAGACGACTGCTAGTTCAGAGTTTCATTAGCAGGGTTCAATGGTTTGATCCCACGTTTACAATTTGATTCAGGTTTATGTATTTGGGTTTTTCTTATGTTTTCTCGTCGCAATTGGGACCGCCTAGCGTGCAACAGAATCATTGGAAAAACAAATTATTAGAGTTAAGCCAACTACAAATCCAAGAAACATGACGACTGAGGTTAGTGGCGGCTACTGTACAATAACTTCACCGCTCATTCCATCCCCATTCCCATTCCCAACAAATCCAGTCTGCTGATGCCCCCTCTATATACATACAAACTACCATTACCCTCGGGTATCATTCTGTCTTCATTTGACCACTTGATGAAGTCGGGCCTTTCCCATTTTGAAGATACAGACTGTTAGCCACCAACGAGTCGCTCACCAACCCAACATCAACATCATCAAAGTTGAGGGTCCCTCTCACCTTCCTTGTGCTGAAAACACAATTGCTAATTTCAAAAAGAAAATAAAATTAGAAAAATGGTTTTAAAAAACAGAAATATTGTATTATTGGTTACATACCCGTTCAAGCGATTGTTGATGGCAGTGAGATCCTTTGATGGGCTTTGGTATGCATGAGTACTCTCCCCAACACACGCGTAATAGCTTTTAGATCCATGAGAAATTAGAGCATCCATCTGAACAAAAATTTTGATATAATGTTTAATTGTTTATTAAACTAATGTTAGCACCAGGCCAAACAATTGTTTCCACTATTTTGTTTTTACTTAAAGAACAATATTTTCTTTTATTCTTTTGATTATACCAACATGACATTATAAATTTAATGTAATAAATAAATATCTTTTTAAGTTAGGAATGAGGTCTTTGTTTTTTTAAGTCAGGTCAACAAGTGATCCAGTATCATGGTTGGTTTGAATAATTTGATGACCAGACCAGTTTTCAAAACACTGATGAAAGCTACACCTTATGTAAATAGAGTAGAAGTATATATACCTTTGTTGACCGCAATGGAGAGACGTACACATTGTGTACTGCTGATACCTTCTTTGGAGACATATCAGGTAGGCTTGGGAATAATGATACCTTAGGTGAGCCAGGGCATTGACCTAAGAATTCCCAGCCAAGCACATGTTACAAAACAATATGAATCAAGAAGAAAAAGCAGATAACTGGTACAAACATACTACCTTCATCGTTATTGTTTGTTTCTGAAACCTGGTTAGTGGTTTTAGCAACCCCTGCAGGAGCAAGCTCTACCAACAATGGCTTCACAGCAGGAATGAATATTTCATTGTAAAACATAATTATATCAACATGATCCTGCCCTGTTTTCTGTAGCCAAATCATCCAGATGATGTAAATTTTCAAGTGAATAAGCGATAAAAACATCCAAGAACTGTTAAGAAGAGATTAAGACAGGTGGCAATACCCCATTAGACCGAGAAGATGACCTGTCATCAACAAAAACAGCACGAAAAACTTGAGGTTTACAATGTGGTTGCTTTCTGTAGTTGAATATGATTTCTTTGAAAGTTAAGCTCAGTTGGGAAATCTGCAGTTTATGATAATAACATCAATTAGTAATTATTAATTACCATATTGTAGCACTTAATTGTGACATGTGTGTAACAGCAAACCTTTGCAACTCCATAGAAACAACATAAGATGATCTGGTCAATATGGCGGTTGAAAAACAGAGCCGTTCGCTGATTCAAAATCTGCTGAAAAAGACAGTATACCCTTTCTCTTATTTCTTGTGACAACTGTAGTCTTTCAACCATTCCATTGATTCTAACAGCAGCTAACTTCACAATCTGGTCACAGAAAACCGGAAAAAAAAAACATGAGTGCTAAGGATTGGTATAAAGATAGCTTCCACTACAAAGTTAAAAAGTTGGGCACCTTGCTAAAGAACAAATTAACAGATGTCTCTGCACATGTTTCTCCCCTACCAGTTGGATTGGGCCTTGTTGGACTGCAAAAAAGAGTCTCAATTAGATAACCTGATTATTCGAAAGTAAAGCCAATGTAACAGGTGGGTTGTGCAAAGGGTCACTAAAACCAGAAAAATCCATTAGTGTCAAAACATAGTTATAAGAATTACATTATTTCAATAATAATCTAAGCATTATTAAAACTGAGTTATAAGGCTTTATGTTGATTGCTTATTAAGCATTGTGTTCTCTTCTTATTGGGTGCTTTGGACCTATTGTGTGCGTTGGAGTCAAGGGTCTAGCTAGAAGCAGCCTTTCTATCCCCTAAGATAGAGGTAATGTTTGCCTCCATCCCACCCTTCTCAAGCCCCTCAATAGCTTTGCTATAGATAGGATTTACGAGGTTTAGTTATGGTTATTATTATGAGTTATAAGGTTTTACCCATAAAAATACATTTTGGTCAATCTTTAACTGTTTTTTTTCCAGAATTTTTCTTACAGTTTGACCCATTAGAGTTATTCATCCAAGTAAAAATTTCAAAACTGACATCTCATCATAAATGAATATATAAATTCTTACCTGGCAAATGCGGACTGCAAAGCTGGTGATAGTAGCTTTGATTTTAGATTATTAATACCCAAAAGACGATCTTTAACTGGTGATGTGAAGGAATTTCTTTCAACCAAGACACTTCGATATTCGGAGCAAACTCTTTTTGGTGACAAGAGTATGTTATTCTTACCTGAAAAATTGTTTTTGAATGCATTAGCTTACTAGATTATAACTACATTTATTATGTGTTGAAGAGTACCAAACAACGGTTTACCTGGTGAACTATCACGCTTCTGCAATGAAGGAACAGGTGGCAACCCTCCACAAGACATATTAGTTTGCAGTGCAATTGCATCCAAAGATGGCATGGGGTCCGCCAACAACCCACGACGGTTAATTTCTGAAGAAAGCATGGGTCTTGCAACTATCAAAGAGTTGTACATCGAAGAACCTTTTTCCCACACCATGCTTTCTAGAAGTCGTTCTTCTAAAGAATTCAAATGTCGCCTTAATTCCCTGGGAAGAGATTCTTCATGTCTGATGAAACTTTCTATAACTTTACTAAGATCAAAAGCTGTGATTCCTGTTCTTTCCAAAACAGCAGGAAACAACATCGTAACTGTCTTATGGGTGGCAAGAACCAGTTCAGCTGAACATGCAAGCATACACCTATGAAACCGCTCATTTGTTAATAATGAGGTTAAATTGTTCCCATTTAGTATTTGGGATTCTGCTGTACACATTGCTTGTAGAACACGATAGTATAACTTTAATGCTTCCAGTCTACGTTGCTCTGCCCAAATATTATCCATCAAGTTAGTACTCTGCATGTTTGAAATTGCATTTCGATCCCCAAGACCACTGCTGGGAAAAATAGCTTCCAGTATTATACGTGCCCGCTTTATGACATCAGCAGTTACATCCTTGTCACATGATGACATAAATCGTTCAAGCTCTACTGATGGTTTTGATGGAAGTGGAGAAATAATTGACCGCAACCATTTTGCTGTGCTCATTGCTGTACTGACAGGTGTACCTTTAATCTTTGATGGAGACCGGTAAGGGGAAAGTGGGCTTGTAATTGTTTTTGTTGGGGAGGTCATTAAGTCAAATTTCCTCTATAGAGCAAGAAATGACAAACCATTAATAAGTACATTCACGGTTTCAATGTTGGCATTTAGTAGTTTAGTACTAATATTAGTAATATATACCTTGGTTCCACTCATATTAATTGCACCACCAGATAAGCTGCTTGAACCAAGTAGGCTTTCATCATCATTGATGAACAGTTTTTCATCTAATTCACCTTGACATATTGCATTATTGTAATCTTCTTCAAGAACATTCAAATTGGAAGACAAAGATGATTCCTCCAATAAATCTTCAAAATATGTCAGACCATCTGCATTTATAATCACATACCTTTTTAACTACATATATTATACAATAAGTAAAACCAATGATGTAAATTTAAAGTGTATAAAACAAACCTGTGTCAATATTGTCCAAGTTTCCATTTTTACATTCTGAAGCCAAGCAAGGTTTTTTCTTCAGAATTTCTGCTACTACGGTGTTTGTTTTGACCATTATTTTTCTTAATTCTTCTTCTGAGGTCTCATACATGTTACAAAGTGATGCCAGTAGGTCAACACCTTTGCCTTCTATTTTAACTGCAAGTTATCAATGTTTTAACAAAGTTATTTTCCAAGTAACGTATGATAAAAGCAGTACTTATAATATAAAAATTGGGGTAGATGATGAAATGATTACCAAAGCGTGAGGAGTCATCAATTGAAAAGTTTCTGAAACGAGCTGGAATATGAATAATCAAAATGGCCTGCCACAGGTTTCAGAATGTCAAAAAGATATCTAAGCTAAACTAAAAATCTTCATACTGAAAATTTAATTCTGATTACAGGTGAATAGTGATTATTAATATGTACGCTTAAGTGTTACTTACCAGAATAGAAACCAATCCATTAGTGCAAGTGACCAAGTCTTTAAAACGACTGAATGCATGGACTCGAAGAGCCAAAAATAGTAGCCATCCAAAACGATGACAGCTAGATATGTAATCTGGTGAATTGGCAACAACTGACTGGTCATCAGCATCATCATGTCTTACTAGAAAAAGTCCCCGAAATGCACGTTTGTAGTACCTATCATTTATAAATAAATAAATAAATAAGTTCAAAAGAATCATCAATATATTGCACTACAAAACGGATGAAGTTTCAGTGAAGAGTGAGAATAAACTATTTATATCAAATACCATGTGCAATATGTTAATAGATGAAGATGCCCCTACAGAGAGATAAAACAAGACCCATGCTTGACTTGGCACTTAGTTAATGTTTTAAAGATGGTTAAATACCTATAATAGACAAAGCTTAGAAACATGTGAAGCAAAAACAATACTACTGACATCTTGTAAAGATTTCTAATAAACTAACAGATTATTTACAAAAGTGTCTTTCCAGGAAAGCAAAGATTGCAATTCTTGCGACAAAAGAAATATTATTAAAGAAAGTTTTACCTATGATATGTTTCGAAAGAGGTGACAATAGACAATTCAGTAAAATGGTTTCAAAAAATACCACTTTAACAGCTAAATGATACATGGATAAAATTTAGCAACTAAGCAGCAATGCACTCACATGTGTCATGAAAGCTAGAAGATTTCTTGAGGTCAAATATATATATAACAAAAACAACAACAATATTGTTGTTTCTTTTTTTGGGTGATAAAACAACTTCAATAATTTCTAAAATTAATCTGAGTCAACACCTTCATACACATAAATGGAAAGTAGAAAATAACAATATACTACAAACTGTATAGCATTAAAAATCTAAATTAACAAATAAAGACATACGACAAAAGGATGAAGGTACCCACTTGCTTAAAAGGCTGAGATGCACAAAATTCGCTTGCAACTCTTTTGCCTGATTAAAGAAATTAAAAAAAAAAAAACTTAAAACAAGTTCAAGAACTATAGAGCCAAGTAGACATAGAGAAGCCACTTGCAAGCTCCTCAGGTTACACAATCTTGTTATCTGCTATGTTTGTACCTGAAGTCTAGTTTCCCAATCAGAACCATAAAGATTGCTTAAAATAGGACCAGTCTTGACTACAAATTGAGGTAGTTCCTTGAAAAAATCCACATAACTGCAAGAAAAAATGATAAATTAACCAGCAAATGACAAAATTGGCGAAAATAGCTACCTCAGTTCATTCACAACATACTTTAGTTTTGCCACTCTCAGTATTTGACACAGGTTAAAGCCATTATCGTTGGTATCAGCAGCATCTTCTGCAGCATCTTTCTGGCTTAATCTTTTCATGGAGAACAAAATAAATGCAAACCAGTAGTGTTCTGCTTCCTCAGGCTGATTGAAAAAAGCAATTATAAATCTTCACAACCTCACAAAGATAGATGCTCCCTTAATTCCAAAGTTAGATATAAACATTCATTTAATCCTTTTACAAAATAAACTCAGTTTTGAGCATGATATCAGCCGTAAGCCCATATTAAAGTCTTGGCTAATGTCACATATAATTTCATTCAAGTATAAACATGATATTGTCCGTACTAAAGTCTTGGCTAATGTAAGATACATATTCAATAAAATAGAAGCATGTAAAACATGATTTTACCGATGAAATTCAAAGTGCTAGTTTAATTCTTTGAACATTAATAAAATAAAGATTAACACCCTTTCATAAGCATAACAAATTACAAGTCTCTAAAACTTTTATCTTTATAAAATCTTTAGTATAAAACTTAAGAGCAATACCGTCCCACTTCCAAGAGCGGATGCATTTGTCAAAAACAGATGCTTGCTTTTATCGAACAGCTTCATCGCTTCCTCTAACTCCTTATCATCCATCGTTAATTTACCCTGTGAAAACACCAAATCAAACAAGTCAACCTCAGCAACAAAAACACCACAAATCAAGTCTTGAAAATTGAACGAATAACAAAATTACAAGAAGAAAACTAAAAAAGAAACAAAAAATAAACAAAAACCTTGCAGAATTCTCTAAATCGAGCTTCAATGGTAGCTCCAGTTTCCACAGAACCATCAACGGTAGAATTTATCGGCTTCAAATCTTCCATCGAGACAAAACCTAAATAGTCAATCGATTCACGCGAATCTCGCCCACAACAAACAAACCAGATCTCCGATTAACAAAACAAACCCAACAATCGAACAGATCTAACCAATCCCTAACGTTACAAAAAAAACCCTCTTTGAAAATCAAACACACACCACCTAATTCTCTCTCCAACAATCGCCTTCAGATCTCCCGTCAAGACAACGAGCGAATCGGCCACAATAAACAGACCAGATCTCCGATTCACCGAAACCCTAATTAGCGAATTGAACGCTGAATCAACACAACGATTGAACAGATCTTGACGAATCAAATCAATCAATACGTTGCGTAAAAACCCTAGCTTTTGAACACACACACACACACAGTAGCTGTGTATCTCACTCTATCTCTTTCTCTGTGAATTTGCTTTTTCCCTCCGCTTTTGGGGATCCGGCGGTACGGTAGCGCGGGAAAAACAACAAATGTGGCATGACATGATGGCATGTTATGTGAGTCATACATACATAGGTTGCCAATTGGATGATGACACGTGGATTGGGACATTTTTTACCGCCAAAACCGGTCGTCTTTATCGAGAGGGCGGATCATGCGTGTTATGGTGCATGATTGGTATCCTGTGTCGTGGAGTACGGTGTCAACTGTTACAACCCTAGGTAGTAAAGGGGTATTAAATACATTGGATTCCAAATATGTTAAATGACTTTTTTACCCTGAAACTTGTAAGTTTTTGTTTTAACTTTTGAAAAATATAACACTATTTCCCTCATTAGATTTATCAATTACACTTGTGAGTAATTAACGTCTTAAATGTTGATATGTTACATAAACATATTGTTATTATTTTCGTATTAAAGATGGGTTCTATCATCTCTCGTATTAGATTGTTATTCACGAATTGTGAGTGTTACTTTTATTAAATCATTCGCATCTTATTTTAAAATAAGAGCACGTCAAACATACAAGTATGTTTAGCCGCTTATTGTGTGACATATTAGAAAATATATTTTTACCACCTATTTTATGACCAACACAATATTCCATTGACACCTACTATAGGTATTTGATGTGGATCATCTTAAAGGGATAGTTTGTGGTTTCAAATTTTATAGCGTGTAAGTTTGATGCTTATTTTCTTGATAATATGAAGTGATGGTAAAAATATTTTTAAGTAACTTAAAAAGAATCTTTTAAAAGTAAAATGTTTGCTCAAATTATATTATTAATATTTTCTACACCGTTGCATCTTAAATCATTTTTCATCATCTTGATAACCCGACTTAGGTTTGAGGATGGCCCAACGATGGTGTTTGGAAACATCATATATCAAAAATGACGGTTTAAATGGTTATGGCGTTACAGATTAGAATATGATGCGTTATGGAGAAAAGTGGTCGATGCTATTCATGGCTCGAATAAAAGATGTGAGATGTTTAATTGTAATAAAAGATTCTCCGGTACTTGGAGTAAAATTGTTACATGCGGGTCTCGTTTGAAAGTGCAACATAATTTTTTTGTGAATATGATTCGAGGCTCGGTTGGTAATGGTAATTCGGTTAGATTTTGGATTGATCCATGGATTGATAATGAACCGCTAAAGGCTGTGTATCCGTCTTTGTTTCGGTTAGAACTTAACAAATGGTGTTCAGTGGCCGATCGGCTTGATATGGTTAAAAATCGAACGGTGATGAACTGGAGTTGGAAGGTGTATCCCTCCTCGAATGTAGAGGTTGATGAGCTGATCAATCTTCACAGAAGGTTCGAAAATGTAAGGTTGAATGATAAAGAAGATAGGTGGCTTTGGAATGGGGAGGTAGCCAAAGAATTTTCGGTTCGTGAGGTTCGGAATTGGATTAAAGGTGACGAAGGGAGGGATAATACTAGTTGCTACAAATGGTGTAAATGGGTTCCTAATAAATGCAATGTTTTTATGTGGCGTGCTCAAATGGATAGGATCCCGACAAAGATGGCTCTTAGGAGAAGAAATATTATGATGGGAGACAGCTTATGTGCTTTATGCGGCGATTCGGACGAAGACTTGGATCATTTATTTTCAGGTTGCGGCGTGTCTAGTGGAGTATGGCATGGTATCTCTTCTTGGTGTAATATTTCGCCTTTCTTCTTGTTCTCAGTTAAAGATGTGGGGCGGATAGTGGAGACGATGGGTGGATCGGATTTAAAGAAAGAGATTGTGTACGGTATTCTTATTGTTACATGTTGGCGTATTTGGAAGGCTAGGAATGAGATGGTTTTCTCTAGTGTCAAACCGAACGTGGCCCAAATAATTGCCGATATAAAATCATTGGGGTACCTTTGGTATAGAAATAGAAATAAGAAGGCCACGGTGGATTGGATAGATTGGCGTAAGTTCTTTTGTAATAAGATGTAATATTGTTTTAGGCGGTTAATTCCTTCTTGGAGTTTCCGCTGGTTGTTTTTTTCTATGAAGTTCGCATTTCAAAAAAAATTGACGGTTTAAAACATTTTATTGACTTGAGGTTGATAGACTACTTGATGTACAAGGATGAATTTTTTGGAGAACACGGGTCTATATAATGATCAATTTGGTGTCTCCTAAAAGGATGCATAAATTTTTTGGAGACCGTTTTATATTATTTATTCTGTTTTCTTTAAAAAAAATTAAATGGCATGCAAAAGTCTGCAAACTGCTTACACCACAGAATTGCTACACGATGGCTCTGTTTAATAAGCTCTGTGTTATACACGTGTGTACTTAGGTTGTTGCACTAATCTAGGACAACATTTTGAATTTTTGATCCATGATGCAAGTGTTTCTGTTTATATAGAAAATGCATTTCTGATGACCTTTTTTCTGCTTTCCCCTTTCAATCACTTGCTTAAACACCTAATAAAAAAAAATCAAAGCCTACATAGTTTGGTAGGTGACTTGCTGAGAAAAGACAACAGAGGTATAAACATAAGGTGGGTATCAAAAGTTTTAAATTTTTTGAGTAGTAAACACACTAACTGTATATCCACTCTACACTTACTTTAGTTTTAAATTCAACACATGTATTTTACAGGATTTTAATCTATGATCTTTAATTATATAAATACTAAATGTAGGAGTCTGTTTGCATTGTATGTTATCTTAAATACCAACTTTAATGAAGCTAATATGTTGTGAAGTAGCAACTAAACATAATCCACATGACTAGAAAGTAATAGACATTTTATCAAGAGTTAATTTAAATTTTATTTCATTGGGTTTGACAAAAATAATTATTTCTTTCAAAACTTTAAGAATATCAATTTCAATCCAAAAGTTTAATCTTTTGTTTTAATTTCAATCTAAAAATTTCAATATTTTGAATTCAAGTTGAAACAACTAATAAACTTTTGGAATGAAATTGAAAGAATTTTGAAAAATTTAGAGGTAAATTGACGTTTTTAATATTTTAAAGAAAAATAATTATTATAATCAAATCTTAGTGAGCAAAACCAAATTTAACTCTTTTATCAAAGATTTAATGTGCAATTTTGAAAAACGTATAAAATAAACTTTGTCAACTAAGCCCCAAAATCACAATCAATACACAGAATTAAAAATGCTAAAATTCCCAACTCTAGTCACCTAGATTTATTGAAAAATGAATTATAAAGAATTATGTTGCATCATATTATGCTGAAATCCTTGTGACGAATCATCCTTGGAGCCTAACCTGATAAAATACACTCCTTGGCAATCTGGAAGCAACTACACCTCTATCCCTAAGAGTTAACATTTACCTATGCCCCACGCTCCCCAGACCCTACTGATAACAAGATTATTATTAAGATTTTACCAAATATAGTTGTTAGTACACAGTTTTTGGATTCCATTTGATTAGTTTTAAAATCGTCTGACTATGAAGGAAAACTGAATACCTGATCTTGTGCCAGACCGAAACCCGACATGTGCTTTCATGCCAGGTCTTCGTTCTCAGTCCGTATAACCCATTTGCACAACCCTAATCACATTTTCACTCACGTAGAATCATGATTAATGAAACAATCATGGTTACATTCGAATACTCACTTCGTATCTACAATTTCACTCTTCAGTTTAATATTTATAGAGGTTTGCTCTACCCATCTTTTGTCTCCATTAGTTCTTCATATGCTTCTAAAGTTTGCATAACCTATTATTCAAACAAGATAACAAAACAAAATAAAGTTCTTTCTATATCTGTACCACCAGAATTATCAATCACTTATATGTGTTTATTTAACAAAGAATTTATCTCCTTCAACATGAATCTCAAACAATCAGTTCCGTTCATTCAAGAAGATGATGAAGATCATCATTCAAGGCAGGTGATTTGAACGATCACGAGGACACATTTGAGGGTGTGTATAGATTGCACTTTTGCTTATAGTATGAATTCTACTCATAAGTTTTACAATCCTAATGTCAAACTCATTTTGATATACATTTTGAGGAGATCGATACTTGTTGAGTTATTCGTTGATCGCCACATAACTTTCAATGACCTATTCGTTTCGGAGAAATTAAGATTAATAATAAGTAGGGAGAAAAATAAGAATAGAGCTTCATCCACAAACATGAAGAAGCAAACTGAATTAAACATGCATGCAAATTCATAAATGATAAAAAGAGCAAATACCAACCTAGAGTTTGTAAAATCTGTGAAAAACTGAAATTCTCAACTCCTGCTACTGCATCATCAAAACCATTGTAACAAGTGGCTCCAACAACATTAAACTCCTAATGTAATACAACATCTGACACATCATAATCAATGTGCAAAAACTGTATCGTTTCGTCTTGGTGGTCTATCAGGAATCGAACCAGGTTTGAACTTAGAAGCTTCATGTCTAGCAAGCTCAGGTGGAACCGGACTATTGCTTTGTGTAAGCATCTGTTTAAGATCATAGAAAACTTCAGTATCATGTAAAGTCAAGAATGTAGTAGCTGTACCTGTCTTCCCTGCCCGCCCTGTACGTCCTATACGATGCGTGTACATTTCAATATTTCCGGGCATATCATAGTTTATAACATGAGCCACATCAGGTATGTCAATCCCACGACCTGCAACATCGGTAGCAACTAGAACATTAAACCTTTTGGTCCTGAAACCTTCAAGGCTGATTTCTCTTTGTTCCTGTGACTTGCCACCGTGTAGAGTTGTCACACGGTAACCTGCTTTTTCCAATGTTTTGGACACATGATCAGCAGATTTTTTAGTGTTTATAAACACAATCGCGGTTTTGTCCACAAGATCATCAAGCAGTTTCTGTAACCTAGGCATTTTTTCGGATTCTTTCACCATGATAACATGTTGTGTAATGAGATCAGTTGCTTTTCCTGCAGTTCCGATAGTCACAACAACAGGGTTTCTCAGGTACTTTCTAGCTAATCTCTCAACAGCTGGTGGCATAGTTGCACTAAACATATAAGTGGTTCTATATATCCTTTTCTCATCAAGCTCCTCATCTTCATTTTCGGGTTTGAAGTTACTTGACGGCATTGCATCAAGAACACCCACAACTTGGGGCTCAAAACCCATATCAATCATGCGATCAGCTTCATCAAGAACAACATAGTTACACTGGTTCAAAACAGCATAACGCCTTTCTAAACAATCAATAAGACGCCCAGGGGTAGCAATAACAACCTCACATCCCTGTCTAATCTTAAACCCTTGCTCTTCAATCGACTGCCCACCAACAATGGAAACAACTTTGATACCTAAATAATGCGCGAATTTAACAGTTTCTTCCTCAATTTGCTGTGCAAGTTCTCTAGTAGGCGCCATTACAACCGCATAAGGCCCCTCAGCCTCATTCTCTTCGCTAATAGGAGGAAGTCTAGTTATGTAAGTTAACATAGGAAGAACAAAAGCAGCTGTTTTACCTGAACCTGTTTCCGCAATCCCAATGACATCACGCTGTTGGAGCCCAAGAGGAATCGCAGCCATTTGAATGGGTGATGGTGTCTTGTACCCAGCTCTATCAACAGCTTTCAAAAGCTCAGAACTCAACTTACTCTCAGCCCAACTCCTCATAGGCCTGGGGATTTTCGAACCCTTGTACGAAATGTTGAAATCTTCCCTAAATATCCTCCAATCCCTCTCAGTCATCTCTTCAAGCTTCTTCTCCGACCAATGCCTATCAACCCTCATATCGAACGTATCGTACAAATCTGCAGCCTCATCCTTAAGCCTCTGCGCAGCTGCTTCTTCAGGCCGTTCTTCGATCCCATCCTTCTTCCTAATCTCGTCTCTCAACTCCTTCTCGTTCTTCGCAGCTAACTTCTTCTGCTCCCGACGATCCATTCCCGCACGAAAGCCTCTTCCGAACAAAAGCCGAGCTTCGTGAGGATTTTGGTACAGGACATTCATATCACGAGAAGTATCCTCTGTATTCTCCCAATCGAACGAAAACCTAAACTTCTCACTAGGTTTAATCACTCGTTTCTTAGGCTTCTTCGATCCCAAATACTGCTCTTTAATCGCTTCAAGCTCCTTCTCACGCTCTCGCTCCGCAAGCTTCTCTAATCTCGCTCGTTCCCTAGCCTTATGCTCTTCATCACGCTCTCGATCACGGTTCCGTCGCTCAGACTCCCGTTCACGTTCCCTCTCACGTTCTCTATCTCTGTCACGACGGTCTCGGTCACGGTCACGGTCGCGGTCGCGACGGTCACGATCACGGTCGTGGTCACGGCGGTGACGGGAAGAGTTGTCGTCGGACGACGGTGGGGGTTTGGAAGACGATGAACTAGGGTTGTTGTTGTTGTGGAGAAGGTGTTCGGACCGGCGTTTTTGTTCTTCGAATTCCTCTTGACGACGCTTGAGGGCGAGTTGTTCTCGCTCCGCTTTGGTGAGGAAAACGGGCTTTTTGGCTTGTAGTTTGTCGCCGAGGTCGTCGGTTGAACGTTTCATGGTGCGGTTGAGGGTTCTGGTGGTTGAATTGTAGGATCGCTTGGGTGATTGCAGGGCAGGAGGTGGGGAATGGAGAAGGGGATCGAGGAAGACGATGGGTCTAGGGTTTGGGTGTTCGATATTGTGAATTGGGGATTTGATGTGATCGGATAATAATGTTGCGTGCTTGTGTAATTGTGCTAGACGGTTAAAAATTACACACCCTTGGTCCTTGGGCACTCTTTTGAAGTAACTTGTTTAATCGATATTTTTACCAGTTGATATCATGTGTTTTATCAGAGCTTGCATTCGATGCTGTTGATTCAATTTCTTCACCACCAGTAGCAATCAATTCTAAAAAGAAGCTTCCGAAGAGATTCTAATAAATAGATAACTTGTGATTCATTCATGAACTGTATTACCCGTGCTATCAAAAGTTACAATTATATATCTCGAAGATGTCTTAGCTCCACCGATAGGGCGATAGGAACTACCCACCAACAAGTTAACAAGAACTATTGCATATTTTGAATTACTAACTTTATCGATAAACACGTATATTCACTAATAAATACATTATACAATGTGTGGTCTCCACCACAGATATTTACAACTCTCTATGTGTGATCGCCACCATAAATACAATATTATTATGTTAAGAATATCATATTCAAAAGTTTATTTTTATCGATGATTAAATGTTTCATATTATGTTAAGAATATCAATCTACATAGAACTGATGTAGTTTATTATTATCATGTAGTGCACATTTTTTTTTTAACATCACATGTAGTGAATAATTTATTACCATTAACAAATGATGATAAAAGGGCATCTAGTAAGCATATGCATATCATTGCCTTGTAATGTCATGACTGACCATGACAAACATCAATTTTACCATCTTAAACCTTCTCTCCAGTTTATGAGTTATATAGAGTCATGTAGATTTATACATATTTAATATACATAAATAAAGACCACCAATTTCAAAAGATTATTTTCATGAGCAAGTGTTGGACACCATTTTACAGCACCCAACAAAATAAAATATAAACAACAAGAACAAACACAATCCATCCTCACACCACCTATTCTATTTCTTTCCCCTTTCTATTGACAACAATTGGTTTCATACTCCTGAGTTCCTCTTTTCCTTATCTCTGGCTGCATTTTCTGTCATAAACTTTGATGCCAACCTATGCAAATCAGGTGCAGCCCTCCATTTATTTGAACGATCCACTGGATTCGATTCACATCGCTCAAGATCAAGCTCGTTTCCATCAACAGAACTCTCTGTTTCATAGCTCTTTTTAGAAAAATTGATGCTAAACGCGTACCCAAAGTATCTTGAACTATTGTACTGGGAATACACTTCAGGCTTTATAAACGCGCGAAAATTATGTTGTGAACGGGGTGTTTTAGAGAAGAGAGCTTCTTTTAAATTTTGAGCACATCCACGGTTGAAGGGGTTCTTCCTTCTCTCATATCGGTTTCTGAAGTTTTCGTAAGTAGTCTGCAGAAAATAACAGCTTTAGTGGGTGTTTGGATCCGTGTTTCAGAATTTATATCGCGATATGGAAAGAATGATGCAAATGGATAAAAAATTCATAAATTCTTGTTCTGATGATGTGAAAAATGAAAAGGGTACCTGGTTTGTGATGACCAAATAGAGATGAAATGCAGACAGGCCTCCTACAAACCATTGAACTGTAAAAGTGTAGGATATAAGAATCCCGGATACTGGGGACTTCAATATAGCTTCCCAGAAACTTGAACCGTTTTCTTTCATAACCATGATGATGTTTAGACAACACATGGAGAAAACATAAAGGCACAAGAGTGCTGTTGAGGATACAAACATGAAAAAGGATCTGTAATTCCTCTGAAATTCACAGGTTGGTATAAGTTAGACGGGTAACTTTCCAGTTATAGTAATAATATGAATATAAGAAGGAACATTGCATTATAGGAAATTAACAGTTACTACATGAAATAAACGCAATATTAACATGTAAAGAGGTTGCTTTGGTAGTTTGATGTACGTTTTGAAACTGATTATCTGATTACTGCGATCACAAGAGGTTGTTTGAATGCAACAAAATGCACATCAAAACACCCCTAAAGAAAATGAAAAAGTTCAACTCTTTTCTTGTATAGTGAATGAAATTACTATGTAAATATGATCAAAATTATTATTACTAAATAATTGAGCAGAAAAAGATGACTAGTAAAGAGCATACCTTGCCAATGCATTGTCCAACCCATGGGCAATGATGGTCAAAGCGGTCCACACAGTTGTTGCATACGGAGCAATGTGAGCATCTTGGTGGGCGATAAATCAAGCAAGTTTGACAAAACTTGACCCTGACCACTGTTCCGTTGACATTAACACTTTTTATAGGTGCTAGATATTTACCACTTTGCCCTACAGCCCAGTCACTAGACATGCTAGATGCATCCCAATCATCATTTAGGTCCGAAGAAGGTGGATTTCGGGGAATAATTCCAGGATCTCTTCCAGCAACAAGGAAGATAAGGACAAGAATCTGCAGTAATTAACAAAGATCAATAAATTTGCATAAATATTAGGTAAGCAATGAAGTAGGTTTAAAAGTATTTCCCACCAAAACATTCGGATCAAACTTAATGGTATATGGGCTTGTAGCTAGACTTGGTAATATTGATGGGTCGGTAACATATCAAAACGGGTTTAGGATAAAACAAGTCATTTTCTGAAAACATCAAAACAGTCTTGGTAGGATTTGGTTGAACCACAAACATTTTTTAAAACGAATTACTAGTAATCAATGTGGCTATTTGTGATTAAAAATAATATTATTGCAATAAAATTTGAGCATTTGAATAAAACTTTCTAGGAGATCATAGGCATTAGCAATGGAATTTAAACTTTTTTTTGACCCGTTATGCTTTTTGCTATATTTGTTTAATTCCCTTTTTTTGAGATAAAAGACAATCTAAATCAATCTAGGTTGAACTTTAAACGGTTTGTTGACATGTTGTGCAATGTGATTATCGTGATATCAAATGCACATTCAAACACCCCCTAAACAAATTAGTACGCTTGGCTATGAAAGTATTCAATCATTGCTTTTCATTGTTCATAGTACTCCATACCACATTTCATACAAAGACGTGTTCTTTTTAGTTTCAAGGGTTATGAACAATGTAACCAAAGTCATTTCAATAACATAATGTTTTGTTGTTTGATGTATTTGATTTATAGTGATGAAAAAGGAAAGTTATCATAAACCAAAATCATATAAAAAAGAACAAAAAAACTCACATATAAAGTGAAGACAGCAGGAATAGCTACTAAAATCAGGCCTGTATTATCGGGGAAGTTTTTCACAAGACTTTGAGAAACCAGAGAGCAAAACAAGATTACTGGAACAACAATGAGGCAGATTGTAAGGTTAAGGGACCTTGCATCAGGTCCAAATATTAATCTGCCCCTAAACGCAAAGATCTGCAAGAAAACAACAAACAAAATAAACATAAGGGATCGTCTGCATTCTGTTTTCAAAGTCACATATAATCAGTTCTTAATGTTTGACAGTTTGAGTATACTTAACTGCATCTGATTATCTAAGGACCAAAAGCATCTGACTTCACAATCACTATCCGATTAACAAAACTAATTCTGATTATTCAGGTTCATTTTACATGTAATTACCAGAATTCGCCAAACACGTGACAACTGATTATCTTGATCATCACAACTTCAAATCTCAGAATCCAAACATTATATATTGCAACCCAATTTGTCTTCAAAATTCAGATTATCCCATATCACATAATTAATTTCAAAATGCAATGTCAAACATCTACCTCTTAAACATCAATTTGATGTTTTGCCACCGAATTACAAATGGAAAGTGGGTTCTGTCATAATCAGATAACAGATTATAATTTCATCAACTTATTGATTCAATTGTATGCTAACAGTTATGATGCCCTAAATCAAACAATCAATCAATCAATGGGATCATAATGGCATAATCATACATTGTTTCCTTTCCAGACTTGATATAGACGGAGTGAAGGGGCGTCATGATTGGTGCTGATCTGCCTGTCTGATAATCCTTGAGGAGGAAGACTGTTTCTTTTCATGCCGTTGCAATGCTTCCTGAAAAACGGCCCCAAATATCCTGCAATGAAAACAAACAAACAAACATACGATCGAATTGAAATTCATGATCATTATGATGATGATGATGATGAATAGGAGAATTGAGGGACCTTTTCTTATGGGAAGAAAGGGAAATGGGGCCAAGGAAACAGAGCAACGCAAGAATGATGAGATTAACAGAGGAAATTGATGTTGAAAAGGGGATTCATTTGGTAGCGATTGAAGCCCCTTCACCCCCTGCAATCTATCTACGATAGTGCTCTCTCAGTTATCCTTCTTTCCCCCTTGTATGTATGTATGTATGTTTATGTTTATTTGATTTTGTTTATTGTCTTCTTTTTTTATTTTTATTTTCTAACCAAATGAGATCGCAACGATTGCTAGGAGTGAGCATCTCGCGGGCCGATCAAGAAAACTGTGAATTGACCCGGACCTGCACGTGACTGAATTGAAACACATTAAATCAGTCTTGTCATGGGTTCTTGTTTTTCATCTTATTGAGTTTCAGTTTAATCTATGCAGACCGTGATCTTAGAGTTCAGCATCTCGCGGGCCAACCGGAAAAACCGATGAACCAACGGGGTCCAACTTGAGACCAATCCGAAAAAACACAATTAGTTCGGTCCAGATGCTTGTTTTCACCTTTTATTTGGTTTTGGTTCCGGGCTGGTTCGGTTCAGTGAGTGATCCATGATCTTTCCTAAGAATTAGATACTTGTACATATCACATAAAACAAAATTAAAAGCAGTGTGAGAGAGAAATCATTACATAATTTTCTTTTGTTGATTAATACCATACTGTTGAAACAATTTTAGGTTCATGTTTGGGTTTAGTAACATTTTGACTTGAATTCTAAATCGTACCATTAACAATAAAATGAGAAATCAAACCGGTAAGGTAGGTTGGATCGGGCTTGTTGAAAGAGTTCACTTTGGTTGTTTGGATAAAAATTATTAGATTGTATTAAAATTTAAAGATCAGATTTAAAAATACTATACATACGCATGCTTTAAAAATGTAAAAACAATTAAAGGTGGATGGCTAGCTTGATTTACAGTTTTACACTGCCGATATCAAGTTTAAAAACAAGAACTGAATCATTAAACTAGTATTATTATATTTCAAACGATACCGATCTACATAAACCATAAGCCGATCGAAACGGTTTATTTGATGTCTGAGTAGGTTAGTTTCAATAACAAAGCTGGAAATCTTAAAGAGAAAAAAAAGTCTTTTTCATTTGACAACCATAATAATATGGAGTTGACATGAGTAGGGTATCCAACATAAAGTATAATAATACCTTAAACAACAAAATCTTATAATGCGATCCAAAAGACAAAGATCTAACATGCAATGCAAATAGCATTTTACTTTGTCTTACCCAAGATTCTCTCAAATTGATTGTCTTTATCAATTGTTTATAAACCGTTCATCATGCTTATTTAACTCATAGATAACAAAGTAATAAAAATCAAATTCTATCGCATGTAAACAAGTCAAGCCAACTTATAAACTACTTTTAAAAGCTTAGCTCGACAAGCTTAAGTATAAGTTCCTATTGAAGCCCCAACCAAAGCTTCATATATTAAGTTTGACTAGACCCGTATGCTTAAACAAATCTTACTATACAACTATTTTACGCCCATATACCGTCACACTGAGAACCCATAATAATCACATAATATAAACATGTAACTTAGCAATATGGAAAAAAGAATACATTGACAAGACAAGATACATATAGACATATAGTCATACATCATAAAATCTCATCCACACTTTATAAAATACATCCATATCATAACAAACAAGAGATTCAGAGAACAAATGCGAATAATATATCGAACCCAAGATGCCTTAAACATCACGGTCTCTCTTACACTCAGGCGCCATCGTCGGAAACCGTTTCCGATCAGTACAATAGTTATAGATCGTGTACTTCTGTCGCACCCATCGGAGACGACGCCATTGGAGACCATCGAGGTCTTGAAACTCCTTCTGGTCCCACCACCGTTTGCCTTGAGTTGCACAGTATTTTGCATTTACTGACGACTCACAGCCGTCAATGTGAAACCCTTTGTAGGCAGCTACAAAGGGCGCCTTTGACCAATCGGTCTTCTCCAACCCACCTCTGGTTGCCCAATCGTCAGCGTTCCATAAACTTGAGTAGATTTTCATTGGTTGGTTGAAGGGGAATCTGACACCCAAATCTTTACTGTTCTTGAAAACCCTGATTGGCACATCGTCAACAAAAAACCTGCAAATAACTTGATTTCAGCTATCTGTTCATATAAAAAGTTGAACATCAGTTCAAAAATCTAACTTGTTTTTAATCTAAGTAACCCTTAAACCAACAAATGTCACATACATGATAAATTTTAGCAGAACCTATCAATTAAAGACCAAAAATCACTTGTCATCTCTATAGACACTAGCTGACCTGAATAGTGTGTACGGTACACACTATTCGCGTCCACTAGTGTAGTGCTAGATGACAAGTGCCTTTTGGTCTTTTATCGATAGGTTCTGCTAAGATTTATCATGTATGTGATATTTGTTGGTTTAAGGGTCACCTAGATTAAAAACAAGTTAGGTTTTGAAATTGAATAAACTTACACAATCTGATACATATTCCAGAGGACGGAGTA
The DNA here is from genome assembly GCA_025506415.1 of Flaveria robusta. Taxonomy (NCBI): domain Eukaryota; kingdom Viridiplantae; phylum Streptophyta; class Magnoliopsida; order Asterales; family Asteraceae; genus Flaveria; species Flaveria robusta. Next base: position 4,885,885 of record CM046460.1, on the reverse strand, counting down.
GGAATGATAAGCTTTAGTAGGATCAAACCAGAGGTAAATCCGTTGCTCTCGGTCACCCTTGCCTCCGGTGAACACATTCGTCTGTAAAATGTACGGTTGCCCCGATCTATTCCCCAAGAACTCAAAGTCAATCTCATCGTGCTCCGAGTTTTGCGACGACAACTATCAATTAAAAAAAATTCACATTTCAGTAAAACAGAGTGACAAATAGCGTCGTACAAGTTTGATGTTATGGACTGAAATCATTGTAAGATATGAGACTTGTCCGATATCGGTTGTATGGGCAATTGATGTGGGGTATATAGGCCAAATGGGTTTCCTCACCCATTATACTAGTATTTTGGGTTGAGTTATTCCGTTTAATCTCTAACATTTGATTATTATTTTTCTGGTAATAATAATGGGTGGTTAAAACAGTATATTCATACATAGAATGCGGTGACGGTGCCAGCAGAGTCTCCGGGAACCATCTTAATCTGCATACTAAAATGGCCAAAAAGATAGGAGCCTTTGGACTGGAACCCTGTTCCGGTGTACTTATCGAGCGACAGTTGGATCTCCGAACCACCATTAAAGTACTTGATATGGTCAAAAGCCCACGTGGGTACGTAGTTCCGGCCAAACGGCACATCCACCGGCCGCCGCGGCGGAGCTCCGGCGGTGAAATCCACCATTGATAACACACAAAAGAATATGCAGACCACAAGTCCTCCACCCCATTGTTGGTTCTTAAGCATTGTTGCTGTTATGCTGCAAGAGGTAATGATAATAATATTATTAATATCAGGAAGTTTGTAAGTGGGATTTGATGAATTGTTTGTGGTGTGGAGGATTAATTTACCTTTGAAGATTTGATGAAGATGCAAGTAGGGGTGTGGATGAATGTAGGGGGAGGGGGTGTGTGAATATATATTATTGGAAAGCAATAATGAAACAAGAGGATACAGTTTAAAGCCAGCTATGAGGATCAGAAACCCTGTTTATGTGATTAGCTGTTTCTTGATATGCATATGTCTAATATAGGGGGTGATGTGATTTATTGATTTGTATGTAACAAACAGCTTTTACTTCTTTTACCAATAATAATAATAACATGTCCCTTGTATTGATGAAAAATCAAATTTTAAATTCAACTTTTTTGTATCCGTGTGGTACGGTGAGTGTAAGATCGTTTTGGGTTTGGTCTTATGTGATTTTATAGTGTATTTCTATAAAAGCATGCTTTTATGTTTTGAACTGATGAAATTAAGGTAAAGTGTATGTTATATATATTATGAAGCCATACGAATTATGAGATTGGGTTTTAGAGCAACTAATAAGGTTATTGTTTGGTGGGAAACAATCTCTTATATAATAAGATTGCTTACATCAGATCTTAAAATGATCTGGCTCGTTCCAAACCATGAGCAAAGCAAGAATTAAGTTTAAGTATTGTGTAAGCTCAAGTATGAATCACATAAACTATCTCTCTTAGAATTTGTAAAATATCAAAGCATTGGATTTTATATGTCAGAAGCTTGTGTTTAAGAAAAAAAAAAACTAGTATTATAAGTTCATACAATATATAGAATTCTTTCTATAAAAACTTTTATAGATAGTCATAACATGGTGAAAAAAAGAGAAAGATTGGCTAAAAAATCGTGTTATATATCAAATTTAAAATAATATTTATACATTTTTATATGATGTTGATAATTATATGCTTAAATTAGTTTTGTATTATCCCTTTATATATCATAATCACATGCGTGCATTATAGCTTTACTCCATCCGTCATTAGAGGAAAGACCAACTTTATGGCCACTTTACTCGTGATTTTGTAAAGCTTATTATTGATTAAATATTTTTAATACAACATAATAAACAGATTATGGAAAAGGTTTAAAATATTCAATATGCAATTATTAAATGTGGATTAGAATTTTATAAATAATAAAAAGATAGAGGAAAGAGAGTAGGTACTTTGTTCGGTAAAGAAAAAAAAGGAAAACAAATTTGACTTAAGAGTCAGAAACTTTGACTTATAGTCTACGATGTATTTTGATGTCACTTTCTATTAAATAAAAAATGTTTGAGTTACTCAAATAATTTAATTTTATAGGTGTTATTATTTTATTATATTATAAACCATTTTAAATAATGTATTTGTCATATTATTTGTTACAATCGAAAAGCTAACATATATTACATAAAATGAATAAAAAAACATATCCACTTAAACAAGTTGCTAGTGTTGATATCATAAAATCACTACGTGCTTTGCTTATTTTCTTATCACAAATTTTCATCTTACTTTTGATATATTAGTTCTTTTAACACGTGACATATAATACATTAAAAAATCATCAAATTAACTTTTAGAGTTAATTACATAAATTGTCCCTGTGGTAATGTCATTTTTCATATTTAGTCCCTAAGCATGGTTTATTACAATTTAACTCGTTAAATATGACAACATACAATATATTTATCCCTGCATTTAACTGGCATTAGTTTTAACTGTTAAATTGATGTAAAATAACTAAATTGCCATTGATATGAAAAATAAAATAAAATTGAAATTCAATATATGAAAAATAAAAAATCCATTAACTTATAATCATCATCTCGTAACAGGTAATTCATCCGATACGTACGACGAATATTTAGCTGTGTCTGCTAGGACTAAACATTAATGTCTTGAATATTTTGGCAACATTAATATTACTTTATATGGTGATGAAGTTTTACGAATACCACTAGCCATGGCATTGCATTATTATACGATGCACATTAATATAGATACGACCTTCCGGGAAATTTCAGTAGCATTGATTACACTTATTGAGAACGGAAAAATTGTCCTACGCGTTTGCGAATACAATATTATCGTGGTGATCACGATGATCTAACAGTGATTCTCGAAGCCGTTGCGTCACAAGATTTGTGGTTTTGGCATGCTTATTTTGATGTAGCCGGTTCTAACAAGGACATTAATGTTCTCAATCAATCTCCATTCTTTTATGGTTGAATTAAATGAAATCGCCCCTATATAAACCCTCCCACTCTAATGCATATGTTGCAAGCTACCCAAGGAAAATTTAATACATTCATTTGAAGTGATCGAGTTACAAGGTAAACGGACATCATGAAGATAATACATTAAAATGCAATCTGTAAAGATCAGTAGACTGAAAATGAAATTTAAAAATCAAAACACACAATTATAGTAGGTGTAAAGCTTAAGGCATTTTAATTTACTTTTTTTCTAACAACAATTTAATCAACTACTAATATTATATTATTATTTAGTATAGGATTCAAACCCTCAATTTTATGAAAAAAACATCATTTCATGTGCATTAATACCGCTAGACCAAACCTATTAATACATTTTAATTTGGTTAACCCTTTAGAACTTATGTATAAGTTTTCCAACAAACTTTTCTAGCTACTATGATTTCAAACTCTTAAGTTCAAATACTATTTTCAACTACCTTTTCATGCTGAGGAAATTATGCTATCAAACGTAAAATTATTAAAAGAAAATAAGATTATAAGTAATAAATTAAAAAATTACTAAATTGGGAAATATCGTTCATGTGCACATGACATGTTCCTTCAACCGTGTTCTATGCACGTGACCTTCTAATCTTAGATTCTTAGCAGTCTTAAACACCCTTCCCTATAACTATTCCCTATTATTCGTTTATGCTATCCTTATACTTTTACTAAGCAAAAATTACTATTATATTCATCAAACTTATCTTCAATTCTTCATATCATTTTTTCAAACGGGAGAAAAAATAAAAATTAAAGTCTTGAATTTAAAGACTCCATAAGTAAAAATACTTGTTATATAAAACACTATTTATATTTAAAGAATCATTTAAGAACACTAAATTATTAGATGATTAAAAACATATATATAAATCGTTTGATCTATTTTATCAACTAGTTATATGTGACCGCGCGTTGCTGCGGTAAGTTGTAGGTTTTGCGGCGGCTTGGTTTTAAATATCGAATCGTGGATAAAAATAGCACATTATGAAAGCATATTTGAAAATCTTAAAAATATTTGTGTTGTTGTAATTTATAAAAATCATCATAATCTATAGCCGTGTAAAAACCACCAACCAAAATATTTAACTATAAGAATTTCTTACCTAGTTTTCGTATTAAAGTCAAATATCGTTTTTGAAAAGCCGTTCATGAAAGAATCAAAAAGCTTGAGGCTAAAACAATAATCAAGTAAACTTTTCCATGATCTTCTAGTAGTAAAATTATTAGATAAAATTAATGGATAACTAAAAGCCATTATATATATATATATATATATAAACAAACTTGTGAATACAGCTGTTTTCATATTTAGATTTCAAAATTATCACTTTTTAATCCCATCACTATCAAGTATCAACACACACTCTCAATTTGAAATCTACCGGAAAGCCTCATTATCATGTTCTTCCGGTGCCTCCTCTCCCGTTCGAGACACCCACACCTCCGGTGGCCGGTGCCTCATATCCCATTCAGATAACCGCCTCTCACCATCACCACAAAAGGAATCCAACCGTACCCGCCTCTCACCACTGTAAGATCTGATTTGGGCTCATCGTAGTTCATATCAACCGGAACAGCCTCTCATCAGCACCGGAGAGATCCGTCCCTTCTCATGTCGTTCAATCACACCGCAACTTATCCCTTTCCTCCCTCTCAAACTGGCGAGAGGGTGACGTTCCGAACATTGTAACAAACGACCTCGCCAAAAACGCATGACATGTACCTTGTGCTAGCTTGTTTGTGCATGCTGACATGGAGCAATCACAGTCAGCACGTGGAGGGGTCTTTATGTATATTGCTAAACTTCGGTGGCCAATCTAAAAAGTCACTAATGGTGACTATAGTCACCGACAACAAAGAATTACATATATATAATATAATAGTTCATATCTTTTAAATGTCATGCTTCTTGCATACACATATGTAGTTAGGTACCTTTTAAATGTCATGCTTCTTGTCAAGTTAATTTTTTTTAACCTTTTTTTTTTTTTTTTTTTCTAAATCTGGTTATTCTTTGATCTGCTAGGCAAGGCCCTCTGTTTTACAGAATTAAAAATCACACTGAGATAAATCTCTTTTAATTTATTTCATGTATTATTAACAGAAAACGGTATTATGATGTAGATTGAGTATTTTATTGTTTTCATATCATCAAATCATGTGCAACTGTCGTTTTTCTTATAATACATGCACGATATATCGATACAGAACACCAAATCAATCATAAAAGAATTATATAGATGTCCCATTGTTTATATGCACATATGTAAACTAGCGGATTAGACTCGTGATTCGCAGCGTTTTAATTTTGAATGTATACGTGGACGTCGTGATAATAACTTTTGAAGTTATCTTGCTTTTGTTGAGTTCAATGATACATGCACTAAGTTTTTATGGATATTTTCACATGCTTTAGCGATTTATTAATATTATAATATTATCACCAAACATATGGTATTTGATAAGTTATAAATATCAGTTAAAACAAATATGTTAATAACATTATAATAACAATCTTATCAAACATAGAACATTGTATTATGATTAACGATAAATTTCTGTTAAACTGTTACTGATACAATAACATAACAAAAACATAATATAAAATTTTAACTAAAGAATTATAAAATATTGTTATTGTTATTATTCATCTTATAATAATTATAATTACTATTAGTATTAATATTATTGATATGATTATATTTATTATTATTGTAATTATTTTTTTAAACATATTAAATAATATGTCATTAACTAACACATTTAGCTACAAAAACCAAAATTAATAAATACCCCTAAAAGTATTATTATTATTATTATTATTATTATTATTATTATTATTATTATTATTGTTATTATTATTATTAAAAATATATTAAACAATATGTCATTACCTAACAAATTTACTCATATACTAAAATTATTAAATACCCAAGTATTATTATTAATTTTTGTTAACAAGATTATATTTATTATTATTGTACTTGTTTTTTTTAACAAATAAGTAATATATCACTTACTAACAAACTTAGTTATAGATAATATATTAATTAGAAGAAGTTTCATTAATTAAGGGCAAAATATAAATGTATGCAAACACTTGTACTCTATGGTTTACAAGTTGTATTAAGTGTCTTAAATTTAAATTGATTACAATAATTTCCTTCTATATAATTATGTTATAATGATCTGTAGTGTTAATAATTGCTAGAATTTAATCAAATGTTATGAAACTAAAGTACATTGTTAATCTACCCATCAGAAGATCTAGTTCACCTTCGGCATGAGAGTAATGTACGATGAGTGAGTTAAAAACTTAACACAAAATATTAGTGTGTTAATATAAGTAGTCAATGTATAGAGAAATAGTTATAGCAGATGGTTAACATTAATGACATTTATCCTAAATATGTTACCGAGACAGACCCGGTATTTCCAGCCATGTCAGTCGCGATCGTAATACTATAGCAAGTACAAGCAATAGGTCTTATGCACTAGCAAGTGCACAAGTTCATGTGTGTTGGCATGTACAAGTAATACGTCTTATGTGGTAGCAAGCGTACAAGTTCGTGTGTGTTATCATGCAACATGTAATTGTAATATCTGACAATTATAATTGTATAATATTTATCAGTTGTTTGTCAATTTTATGATGGTAATACGTTATCATATTTAAATAATAGCATTATCCAATTACCAAGATTTGCGTATATGTTCTACCGGATGTTCTTATCCAGATCTTTGGTTCGCCTTAAGGATCACTCAAATATAAATTGGAATGTTCGAACCATGGGAATCTTGCTAGGGATTTTTTATCTAGATTTATTTTATAACTATTGATCCCGAGTTTCGAACTTGATATTTCTAAAAACTGACCTTATCTTTAAAAAATGAAATAAAATTCATCAAGCCTCCTTAAATAAATAAAAATTAATGAGCATTTCAATAATATTATGTTTTCCCGCCAAAAACAAACTTCTAATTTTTTAAAGATTCATGCACCCAACCCAACCCACATAACATGATATTGCCTTTACTCTCTCTGTCTCGGTATCTTCAATCAAATCTCATTTCTTTAACATCTTCTTGCCGACATCTATCATCCTTATAAACTTTTTTTCTTAAAATATAATTTAATTAATACTTTTATATAGTAAGACAAATATTTTCACACACTTTCTGTAAAACTTCAGAAGCCACAATCAAATGTCTACAACCTGTCCGAAAGCTATTGGTAAGTGCGTGTTGGGTTGGTGGTTTTGACAGGTTTTGTTTTAAGCTGATGAACCTAAACTCATATTTTCATATTTATTGGTATTTACAGCATTTACAATTCGTTCCTTAAATTTATGTAAGTGTATTCTTTATATTATATGATATAATTATAATTGGCTGTGAGTGAAAGATATGAGAAATTTACTGTTCAATCTGTATTTTTGGAAAACACTGTTTAAAATCCTATAATGTTTTTAATATATTTTAAGTGGTTGTGAGTGAAGTAGAGAGAAAAATTAATGATAAAGTTGAAAAGCAGAAAGAAAAAATAATAATTTTTAGTGTAATTATATAAATAAAAATAAAAAATGAGTTGTAAATGCTCTAAATACTATCAATCTCTTTTTTCATCACCAAATATATCATACTTCTATTTTTAAATACATTAGCGCACCTCATCTTAACGGCTATTCTCCATGGCTTCTCAGCTAGGCACGGCTACACTGTTGCCACCATAGCGGCTTCTGCTTCATCCCATTTGTGAACGTTGGGATAACCCCAACAATAATATTACCGTTAACTATTAAAAAAGACCTTTTTTACTTATAAAATACCCATTAGCTCATATTTATTTAACACTTCAAATATCCATTATCATATAAAAGTTTTCCTCTTTCTCGTACATTTTTAAATTTAAACTAATGGATAGGAAACTATACATTCCATCGGATTCGTCGAACGAGCTTTTTTCAAATGACAATAGTCTCTAATTTTCTTGAGATACCTTTGTTTTATTGCAATTTCATTATATTTTTAAATGTTTTTTTGTTTTATTTAGAAGGAAATGAAATTAAAAAAAAGACTTATTTTTTATTTTAAATAAAAAAGAAATATGTGAGGGTAGTGGGGGCGGTTGTGACGCCTACTTAGAGCATTCATTCTAACTTTTCCATCTCCATTATCATATTTACATTACTTTTTATCTCTCTTTTTTAATTAAATAATATTTTTTATATCTTTATAATTACTTTTCTCTTTTCTCCGTTCACAATCACTTTATAAAATATTAAAAAATTTATAGAAGTTGTACAGTGTTTCTCCAAATATGTGGAAACATGGTACAACTTCATACATTTTTTTTTCTTCACTCACAATCATTTACAACCATTACTCTTAATATAAGACACACTCAAATAAAAAAAGAAAATCTACAGTGAATGCTCTCAGATACTTGAGCTGTGAAGTATTTTTATGTGTAGCCTATGAGGGTATAGAAAAACTACACCCCCACTATGACACCACCCCAACTCAAACACTTAAATTCATTTAATCTTAACACGAAATATAAAGATAAGATGGTAAAAGACTTAAAATGATATTATTGAATAATTAGGTTACAATATATAAAGATAACAAGTAACCCTAGTGGGTTCATTCTAATAAAATCCTAATAATATTTTTTATAATATAATCCATTTATCTAAACAAATCAAACGGATTGAACGGTTTAAACAATTGCAAGTTGTGGGTTATAAATGACCTATGATCAAGTTGTAAACAAGTTAAATGGATTATCAACATGATACCTTATAATATATGTATATTAAACGGGTTGATGAGCCAACATGTTTACTTAAGCAATTCACATAACCTGCTTGATTAAACGAGTTAATCCAGTCAACCTAAATACGACCTATATATTAAAAAGTTTTAAAAGTAACAACCAAAAACATTGTACTTTTGTGTCGTTTCAGAAATTACCACCCTTAACAAAAAAAAAAAAAAAAAAAAAAACTTGCTTGTAGTGTACCCTCTATTCTGTCTTTTTAAGGGTATAATCTTCAAAAAATGAAAATGAGTTGTGTGTGCAAAAACTATTGTGTTGTATATATCATTTTCTTTAGTAGTTCTACATAGATCAGTAAGAGTTTTTAAAAAGTTCAGATTCATGTAATGTTACAGGCATCAATCCTAAAATTTAGAACTTACAAATACAGTTACCACAATTTTTAACTGCTTTAAAGGAATTAAGAACAGCAAAGTACAGAAATTTAGTTGCTGATTAACTGTGTCATCTGGTCTTCTCAACAGGTTCTGTCTTATCATCAAATGAAAGACTGGAAGAGTACCTTTTGATTCTGAAGGAAATAAGAATGCTAGAGGAAATGCCAATCATAGGAAATACATATGACCAGATCTTTGACTTGCTTGACTGGGACCCAGTCGAGGTAGCCACGGCTGCACCAGCAAGACTACCGATGGATGTGTTTTGTAAGATCATAGGCAAGCACCCGAGGACAGTTGGCACCAGAAAATCCTTAAAAAACTGGACATTTGTAGCAGCCAAAGCATAATTGATGATGTATGAGGGTATGGGGGAGAAACGGGCGAGAAGAACGAATTTCCAACCGTCACGTTCGACTCCCCTTGAAAGCACATGGAAATATCTGTTTTCGTGCGCCCAGCGTGTTGGGGAACTAGAACTCCTGAAAACAAGCCTGGAAAATACCTTAAGATCATTAATATCATTACAAGAAATACGGGATATTTTAAAAGAATCAGGTAATATTGTTATCATAAAGCATAAATGTTGCCATGGTTCTTGCATCCGAGCAACTCCATTCTTGTTAGAAATGTAAGCATGTATTTTTGTTTTTATCGATACATTAATATTACCATACTACAGTATTTTTTTTTATTTTTATTTTTTTTATATGACTTATGAGGCTGTATATGTTAAAAGTACACTTTTGGATGCCTAGCAAGTTCCAACATGTTCGTCCACTTTAGCTAAACTTTTTTGGTATTTGACTCGTTCGAGGAAGGACACAACCAAAATAGACCATTTATAAGTAAACATGTGGAAATTGTAACCTCTAATAATGGCTTACAGTTGGAATTGAGTTTTTGATACAATAGTAGAAATTGGAAAATAAAGGGATCACACCTTTATATTTCATTAAATGAATCCCAGATGGGAAAAATCACCTATAAAAACCCTAAGACGTCTTAAAATAGAGTTAACATCCATATATTAATTAGAAACATACAGAAAAGACATGACTTACAATCTAGGGGATTAACACATACGAGTGTTCTTCCCATGATTTGTTGGTGAAAGATCCTCAAACAAATAGAAGGCAACAATGGGGTGCATTTATATATGCACGTATGTATATATTTATGTACAAGTACCAATAAAAAAACAAACCACTAAAATAAGTAAGGTGTTTCATGATCCATACTTTAACTATGTAGAATTAAATCAGTAATACCATAACCATGGCCATAACCAAACCTACTAAATCTCATCAATAGCCAAGCTACTGAAATTAAATCAGTAATACAGCAACAAAATACTACTAACAAATCTGGCAAACTTCACATGAGATCCTTGAGGGAAAAGACGCATGTACCAAGGGAGCCAGGTTGTGTTGGTGCACACACCTCCTCCTAGTTATTTAAATAAGCCCTATGTATGTTCATGTACATGTAAAAACCACATATACGGTTGAACTTTTTAGGTAAACAACACAGATCAAGTCAAGCTTAGAGATCAGAAGAAATCAATATCCAAGTGAAGCCTATAAGGCTATAAATGTATTAGATTGCACTTATAAGAATAATTTTCTCTCATAAGTACATGCACATACTATTGTTTCAGAAGCATGAAATACTAATTCCACATTTTGATAAACCTTATTGGACCAGTGAAACTTTACTTCAATATTTCAAAGCATGGAAGAGTTATTAATCGTTCAAACATCAATTAAATTTCCAAATATCTTCACAAACAAGACAAGAGTAATTTAGCTCCCAAGTTCTTTATTTGTATTGTGCACTAACCCTAGAAGCAAAACTGTATAAAATTTATTCACAAGATCCTTTAGCATCATTATACACTTACTGAAAGAATCTTTGCATATCCAACTATGGTAGCAATTTGACCTTTTAGTAACATGACTTCAACATCCAAAAGTTTACATAGGTCCATTGTAAAGATTCTTGACCTGAAGGAGGACTCTTTGGTGTGTGAAGATCTTAAGAAGTTACCATAGGAGAACATGTTATCCACATTAAATATGTTTGTGTTTGGTCATATCTCCAATATTTGTTTTTAATTATCGTGCTTTTTATTACCTAGTTTGCTATTAGGCCTATTACAACGTGTTTATTAGCTAAATGGTAAAAGAAAGATACTTAGTTGAACAGCCTATCCACTCCTTAAGTGTCGGGCATGTAAATACTTCATACTGTGTCCAAGTGAATGTCAAAATTAAATACATCTAGAAATAAAATCTGTTGTGTTAACATCACCAAAAGGATATTAAATGACTGACACTTAGATGTGAATGGAATGTAATGAAATAAAGCCACTTTGAAGCTCCCTGTAAAAGGAAGCATGGAGGGGAGCCAATACGAAGAATTTCCAGGTGTTACAAAGGAAGCTTCGAGCTCATATTGGCCAAAGTTTAGACCTTAGAACATAAATGGAAATCTATAAGATCGAATCTCCCTACGTTCCACGGTAGCTCAATGGTAGGGTGGCAGGCTGTTAACCAGTTGCTCATGACAAGGTACTGTAAGTGGCAGCAAGGATGGTCCACCGAGGTTCAAGGGTGACTTAATGGTTTGAAGAAAGCTGTTAAACAACAAGGATCTGTGTTCCAAGAGAAAATCAGCACTTTCTCTTTAAGTAACTTAAACAAGTATTTTTGTTTTGTCAACATAAATCGTGAATCAGATTCTCGCGCCTTGAGGAATAACAACAACCTCAAAGCACATAAACATCTAGTAATCGACTTATTGCTGATCTAATGCAACCAAAGCAGCAAAATCCTAGGGCTACAAACTGAATCTCAAACTTCACACAAAATTAACCTTCAATCAACCACCTATTCGTAACAACTTCAACAAACATAAACACATACTCACGGATAGATTTAGCAACAATCGATACCTTCCGATCCAAAACGAGAGAGAAGCACCAAGCACTTTAGCGGAGAACACACAGAGCAAAGCTGGAAGGAATCCAAACAACAGAGAAGCACCGGCCTCGAAGAACACTGCGTACGGAAGGCACAGAGCAAGTGAGACGGTGTGGATCGCAACGTACACCGGAATCGCCCAATTACCCAAGCGATCGGACATGTGCTTGAAGAATTCCACCAGCGATTCTTTGTCCCATGGTGATGAACCTTTGATCTTCGATAGTGCAACTACTCCGACGACCACCGCTATCGCCGCCGAGAGCCGTGACTTCCGACCACCTAGCATCTCTGTTGAAAGAAATGGACTCCGTTGGAGCTTCAGCTGAATTGCTGAGACGATGTAGTCATGTAGGAAGAAGGTGATTGAATCAGCAGCCCAATAGGTTCCTGTTTGTGTGGGCCAAATGGGCCCAATTGTACTATTTACTTTAGGCTACTCGGCCACCTTGGCAATAGGCCTCGGGCGCTATGGTTTGATTGGAGCACCGCCGCTTAGAGGTGTAAAAAAGATCGATTCAGGAAAAAAATCGATAAAAAAACTGGACAGGTTTGGAAGAAAACCGTTTTGCATCAAACCGGACCCTAGCCCGATCCGAACCGCCGGTTTATATATACCGGTTTGATAGCTCCATGCCCAAAACCGGTTTAAAACCCGATTAAAGCGGTTTCAAAAGCAGTCCAAATCGGTTTCATAGATTCAAGTATTTAGTGAGCCAAACCGGTTTGACCACAAAAAACCAATTCAGTATAAAACCCAAACCGGTTTGGAAAAGAAAAAAAAAGCCCGTTTGTACACCTTTACCGCCGGTGACCATATTAAATCGAGTTTCAATTGTGACAACTACAACCGGAGTCTTTTCTTACTTTTTGACTATCATAAGGTTGGGTAAAAATAATTTGGTAGTTTATATTGTGCTACTATTAATTTGAGCGGTTTTGAGTAAATTTAGATAAAAACTAGATGACACTAAATCATTAGTTAATTTATTTTGAGTAGTTTGGGTTATGCCCTTAATACCTTTTTTTAATTGTTTTTTATAATGAAAATTTACGCACTTAACTAACCTACTTCTAACTCAACAGGAAGCTTCATCACTTTAGCTGCAAATGACTTTGTCATCAGACAAAATCTCTGTTAGGTCTGGAACTAATCAAATACTATTTCACACATACACAAATAAAAAAACCAAACATGAAAATTTAACATGATTTGACCAGTATAACTTATATTTATATTTACAGGTTGCAACTAGGGTTTATATCAGTATTCACGTGCTTAAGAAATTTTAAGTGACTAACCATATATTTATACTAAGAAAATTAGACTTGTAAACTTTCTAAACAAAAAACTTATGATAGTAAGAATCGCCAAATTTCTACCCAAAATATATTAGTTTGGCTGCCAATTAAGGCTGGCTGGCTTTTGGTTTGACCAAGACTCCACACCCCCAACAACCTCCAAAATATATTATTTTGGTTTTGATTGTTTATGGACCTTTTCAACACAAACAACAAATGCAACAATGTTATGTAAGCAGTTGGGTGCAATATAAAAGAAAAAGATGCCATAAACACCATCAGTTTTCATAATGTAAAACTGTTTCTCCTAATTCTAATGACAAAATTAACATAAGCTTCAAAAAAACATCACTTGGTTCATCATCTTACAAAATAGTGCCTTATGACACCTCTTTCTTCATCCAGTTCAAAGTTACCACGCCCGAAATCCGCACTTGTAAAGAACGCCTTCAAATCTGTTATTCCATAATCCAACACCTGCACACACACCCAACAACCATAAGCACTCACTCATTCAACTGCTTCCCATATATTCAGGAGAAGTTTTAAAACAAAATTGAGTACCTTGTTTTGCAAATCATCCACCTTCACATCAATATGTGTGATATCTTTCTTAGACCCGGAAATTATCTCTTCAAAATGTAGCGCGTCTTTCACCAGTTGTTTCAGCATATACAACACAATGGCATTGAAATCCTTCTTGAATGTCATATACTTTTTAAAGCTCTGCACCATAAAACACTTTTTTTAATATTAAGCCTTAAAAACATGACAAATTTTTAAAAATATGCACTCTGTAATACCTTTTGAAGGGCCTTCTGCACTCCAAACTTTTGAGTGGAAATAAACGAGTCAAGCAAAACACGAATGGCCATGTCAACATCTTCTTGAGTGACGTGTTGCCTGAGATGCATTCTCGCATGAGCTTCTGACATTCGGATCATTGACTCTATGTGCCTTACAGCTATTGGGACTCCTTGCCCATGCTACACATGCATCACTTGATTAAAACATAGTGCAACCTTGTAATCTAAAGCTAATATATTTTATTACTATAAAACTCACCGATGATTCTCTTCTCAATTCAGCATAGACTTGTGTGAGTTTGTCTAGATCAGCATCGTGTAACCTTGGAAATACATTTAACTTCGCGTATGTGATGTACTTCTTTAGCATGTCTTGAGTAAGCATCTGAATAACAGAATTTTCAGTCAACAGAAGTAAATAATCAGGTGGCAATTTGAATCCATTTACTTATATGTTATAACTAACAGGTCAAAAGTCAACCAATATGTATTTCCAATATATGAAATTCATATACTTTTTATACATGTTAGATATTATTGAAATAATGTGATTTCATTATCACATCTAAACAAAAAATATTTATAAAAAAAATAAAAAGGATTAGCAACAGAACTAATGGTGATTGTTATGAATAAAGATACCTCAGGATCTGGTAACTTGTCAGGGTTTAAACCATCTTCCTGAGACTTGTCATCCAAGTTAGCACCTTTTGGTTGGGATTTGGAATGACTATCCACCACAAACTTTGCAAGCATCTCATCCATGACAGGGTCCACCACATCCTGCATTATAACATTTTTCACGCATGTTACCTGCAAGGCTACACGATACACAAAAAATGAAAAAAGATGCTTAGGTGGTGTAGATGTATAACCTTCACAACACATAGAACGTCAAATCGGGAGACAATTGGATCTGTCAATTCAACGTTTTGTGAGAAGTTTTTAGAGGAATCGTACCTGCAAAAAGTTAGCATGCACCAATTATTACATTCATTCACATTAATGAATATAAATGGCTATAAAAGATGCTTTAGATAGTTATGCAAATTTACTATTTTAGCCCACCTTCCACCGATTGGATTGGCTGCAGCAATAACAGAGCATCGAGCTTGAAGGGAGGTTACAATTCCAGCTTTAGATATGCTTATACTTTGTTGTTCCATAGCCTCATGAATACTCACCCTGATGAGGGTCATAAAACATTTTAGATATAAAATACTTCTTACTGTAATTAAATCCATAAACAAACAACAGAAACAATTACCTATCTTGATCATTCATTTTGTCAAATTCATCTATTAGACATATCCCTTTATCAGCTAGAACAAGGGCCCCACCTTCAAGGGTCCACTCCCGTGTGACTGGATCCTTGTGCACTGCTGCTGTAAGACCTACAGCAGAAGCTCCTTTTCCAGTTGTGTAAACTGCCCTTTGACCAGTCTTTTCAACATATCTTCAAAACAACATTGACTAAAAAAATTAAAACTAAAGTTGACTTTTAACAATATATTATTGAAACAAAATCAACCAAAACTTACTTAAGAAACTGGGATTTTGCGGTTCCAGGATCACCTAACAGCAGCACATTTATATCTCCACGCAACCTATGTTTTCCTTCCACATTTTTCTCTTGACCTCCAAACATCGCAAGAGCTATTGCAGTCTTTATATCTTCATGACCATAGATTGATGGAGCAATTGACTTGATAATCTGATCATTTTCACACACAATCCATACTAAAATAAGATGATATGCAACAGAAATAATGTATGCTCAAACAGTTTTTTCTAAATAAGATTATAAAAATAAAAAATATACCCTTTCTCCGATTCGTGGGTCCTTAGCCAACTGCTCAATTTCTTCTCTGTCCTCTTGGGTAAGTTTGTAGGCTGAAAATAAGTCATGTTTCTTGGTAACATGGTTTGCTTCAATCACTGTGGCAAAAACAGGGAATCCATTTTTTGTATTCAATGATAAATCGAAGTTGTTTGTGTAGATTCCTGTAACCTCCTGAAAAGGAAAAGGAGAAGGAATAGAACAAAATTAAAATGTTTAATGATATGCAAGAAATACATGAAGGAATCGATCGAGTGAAAGGAATATTACAATCTCTTCCCCAGGGCGGGCACAGTCAATAAGATCATTCAGAAGTATCACTTCCTTGTACCGTGGCAGTCTACCTGCTGGAACAATTCCAGGGCTTTCTTGAAGGGTAAGCTTCTGATAATTCCTATATACAGTCTACACAAGAAGAGTACAAGTATAAGATCGTTTTCCATGTTACCAAAAAGAAACAATAAATATACGTTACCTGCTCAATGTTGACTGTAAATGGTCCCTTTGACTGGCACTCCGGGCAGGAACCAACTTTCACCTCTGAATATGAATTTTGGATAAAAGGTCCCAAAATGGCCCCACATTTGTTACAATCGTATTTCACTTGCTGTAACTGAGGAAAAACTCCAGACCTTCGGGTCACAACACCTCCTATACGGATCATTGTGTTCAAATGAATTTGCCTGAAACAAAAAAAATGCAAAGTGGTCAAAATGCAAAAGTTTAAGTCAACTATATAGCAGCTTCCAAGCATTAGAGAAAAAAGGTTATACCTTATGTTGCGAATTTGGTCATAAACAGGTAAGTTGGTAACTCTAACATAGATTTTTTGGTGAATTCTTTTGTAGTTTGGATGTAAATTAAATACAACTTTATTAGCAACTTCCTCCATAACCTCAAGAACAGACTGAGGTGCATCTGCCAGCCAGATAGCGATATTTGGGTGGGTATAGATAAACTGTTTATAATCAATCTCCAGACTGCACTTGTTGACTGCAAAGATGGATAATTTAATCATTATAACAATCACCTCAATCACATGACCTATTATCCAAAAAAAAAAACTTGTATTTATAGCACAAATGAGACTCTTCACCTGAAACCATCTCATTTATTTGTCTAAGATATACATGATCATGGGTCTTTTGGTTTTCATAAGTAACAATGAATTCCTTGAACTTCTTAGCAATAAAACGACGCACTTCATCTCTAGTAACCCACTCCCTTAGTGTTCCCTGAACACGGTACATCTCAAACTCACCTTCATCATTATCATCTTCCTACAAAAACATGCCAAAACACAATTTATATGATGAGGTTTGCTGCTTGATACATGAAGTACACGATCAGAAACAATATAAAATCCATACTTCTAATGGATCATCATCTGTTTGATCAGTTGTGGGTGGGTCATCACCTCCACCACCACCGCCACCACCACTGCTAAATGCAGGACTGGAAGGGGGTCTAAAATCAGCTCTAGTTCTTTTTGAAGGCCGGTAGCTTTCATCATCCGTATCTGTGACCATATCCAAAACACATCTTAATCATATACTTAGTAATACAGAGCACGCTTACAGGTATCACTGATGGCATAAATGACCACACAAGGTTTAAACATGCAACCCTAAACCAACAAGACGAACATAATGGACCACAGGCACTTCAAAGTTCAAAACAAGTGTTGATAATTAATCAAACTACGCCTAATTGCTCCAATTTCAACAAATACACATAAAAAATGGAGTTTCCGTGCACAAGGATCACAAAAATCTGAAGCGAAATCAAGTGCCACCAAACACAAATATCTATAATTAATCTAATTCTGCCTAATTGCACCAATTTCCACAAATTAACCAAGGGAAAAGATTAGCAAACAACAGAAGACATGGTATCTAAAGAAACAATGTAACAAGAAGTACACAAAGAACAATTAAGCTCAGGCATCTCAATGACAGCAAACACTTTAGTAACGAAGGGACTGTAAACAAATCAATTCAAAAATAAACAATTAACCTACCTTGGTCATGAAGTAGCCTTGGGAGTTTTCGTTGAGAAGCAACACCGTCTCTTACATCAAGCTCCATCTCTGCAGCCCTACGATCCGCCATAATTTGATCCAAATCTCTCTCATCCTCAAGTGATTCATCCAACCCAGCCGATTCATACTGATCGTGCTCATCCATCCTCCGGTAATCACTAAACCACAAACACAGTTCATTTCACATGTTTTTTCATACATTAAAAAACTACACCAAACCATTAGGCATGAAATAGATAGACTAACTAACGACTTACTTAATGTAATTATCTCCGTACAGATCTTCGCCCTCTCCTTCTTCTTCCTCGCCAGCTTCTTCAACATCATCATGGATGATATTCGGATCAACGGCGGCCTCATCGTCGTCGTAATCGGAGTAGTTCTCCGACGTACGGCTATTGAATGGAAGCTGATCGGTGTTGAACCCTGCGGAAGTAGGTGAATCTGGTGTCGACGGTGGATTGCCGTTAAATTGACTGGAGTTTAGGTTTCCGTCGTGATCTGACGATGACGGTGACTCGTTAGCGCGGTTGTCTCCACTGGAGTTTCTTCCCGCCATTTCTGCTATGTGTTGCTGATGTAAGTGAGTGATTGCACCTTCATTGCAACTCGCCCTTTTAGGTTTCAGATCATCGGTATGTTTTGGCGGGAAATTTTCGCGCCATTGATGGAGACGTACCCTGGCAGATTTGGGCCAAGAGGTTGGTGTCATTTGGGTACACGGCCCAAATGCTTGGGCTAGTCTAAAATAGGAGTGTACAAACCGAAAACAAGTTCGGTTGGGTCAAAAAAAGTCAAATCAGGTTTTGTTTTAAATCAGTTCGAGTTGGAACCGGTTTGAATATGTAAATGATCGAGTTGAAACCGCTTTTGCCAAATGGGGTTATCTACTGATTTCAAACCTATGGATTTGAACCTAGTTGGGGTCAAACATGTTTGGAAACTTGATCAGGCTGTTGTTTCGGTTTTTAAATTGGTATTTTTACCCGTCTCATAGTCTAAAATGTCTCATTGAGAATTCTTTGATTTTTATGAAAGAGAATTATAAACTTTCAAAAATACGATAATATTATATAAATTTTAAATTATCATCGCTTTTTGTGAATTCTATTTCTACAGCTATCAACACAAAATCCTATATGTTCTTTTATGTTTTCATAAGGCATGCGGCGTTGTGCTAACCTTCTACTCGACTTAAATATTGGAATGCACCGAAGAGGGTGGTAGGGTATCCTTTTCATCCCGGCTTGCCACATCAACCACCATCCTAATCCTCCATCTTGCTTCATCTTTCCCGTTCTTTGTTTCTTCTCCCTTCCAACACCTCCACCCCGATTCGTCACCCCGCACCATCATCTCTCACATTCCACCTTAGTCCATCTCACCCTCGTGATATCCCGCCCCCAACCCTCCTTTTGATGAATTTCAATCTCCCTCATCCATGTTTGATGAATGATGACAATGAGGCTTCATATGCTCTTGTGTTGTGATTAGATCAAATTTAAGTTTACAATGAATTACATGTGGCTGGTTGTTGAATACAAATAGTTTTATACAACACACATACATTGTCTGTGCTTGTTATATTACTTGGTCACAGTAATATCTTTTTACGGTACTCGGTCCGTTTATCTATCTATCCATCCCATGTAAAATACTGTAAGTCGTCCAAAAGTAATATTGTTCTTTTTTTATGTTAAAACAAGAAATTAAGCCACGTGAAGTGGCATATTTGTGAAATTCGTTAAGCGTATTACGGTGGTAACATTGAAAAAACTGGGTCAAGGCATTCATTTTTACTTGACTTTAAGGTTTCATTATTTTTCTTCATTGGTCAGTGTCTATGTAATTATCCATTAAAATTTTGTTAAACATAATCTTCCGCCTACATATTTCTAACTGACAATATTTTTTCTTGCATTGTTTATGTGTGATATTTATCCATACTATTATATAATAGAGAAATCATGTCTAGATTTGTAATTTTACATTAATTTTAAGATGACATATGAAGAGTTGCAAACTTTAATATGTAATGTCAGAAAATTTATTCCTATTATACTTTAAGCTTTTAATACTTACACTCTATCATTGTCTAATTAAATTTAAAGTAAAAGTATTATATTTGAGGTTAATAACAATTTTGTTACATTTGATACAAATGATTATGCATAAACAACTTGTTATTTACAAATTTGCTCATCCCTATAATAATATAGATATGTTTGATATCCCACATTAATCAAATAAAAAAACAAAATAAGAGTTAGCACAATAAGAGAGAGTTAGCTAAATAACAGTCCTAAAAATATTTATACCTCCACCGCACTGCACGGGTTTCACCCACTAGTGTGTAATTATGTATGAAACTGACACATGATATCGTTGGAGTTTGTTACCTTCTTCCCTTTTGATCTTTACAAAAAAAACATAGTTCAACTAGTTTAATATGCATTTCATATTAAATTAAACAATTGAATGCATTCTTCTCAATCAATTTCATGAAAGGTTCATGTGTTTAGATTTGATTTTACTTTTGGTCTCTAGGCTTGAAAAATTACAAAATCGGTCTAAACGTTTAAAAAAACATAACACAAATAGTACCCGTCATGGACCGACCTTGTGATTTTTCAAACGTTTGAAAAAACATAGCACGGGGACCATTTGTGTTATGTTTTTTCAAACGTTTAAACCGACCTCATAATTTTTTAAACCTAAGAACCAAAAGTAAAATCAAACCTAAGCACAAGGTCCTTTCATGTATTTAACTCAAAATGCAATTAATATTGTTAAACATTTAATATTTCTATCTAGTGCTTTTCAGATGGAATTCTTCACAAACATGCTTGTATACACATTTTTGAGATATATGTGTTAATACACATATACAGCTGTATGTATGTTGATGCAAACACGTAACTATTGAGTTTGGAAATGTTAGCTAGCACAAGCTTTCCTTTTGTATTTTTAAATACATGCATATATTATATTATGATTACATATCCAAGGTTAAATCCTTAATTTTGTTAATCTTGAGCACTGCTAGGAAATTAATGTAGGTTTAAATTAGTTTCTAGAGTCTAGACACCACCCTTCTGAAAAACTCATTCACTTGCAGAAAATTTTCATCTCTACTTACTAGAACAGAGATTTCTCTAATGCTGTGAGAAATCTACAAGATTTGCTTGAATTATATGATTAATAATCTGTGCACGCAGGTCACTCGCTGCTAGAAGTTCAACCCCGCCTCATTAAGCTTGCAGAATCAGAATCACGGGCTGGAACTCCCAGGTTCCATTGATTATCACTGGTTCAGAATCAGATCCCATAGATCATACCACTTTGCGGGTGCAGGCATCATCTTCAGCACTTTTAACTTTTTTTGCTATTATTTGCTTTTGTTTGTTTAACTGTTTCAATCAATGAGAGCACCCACAGCGCATGAAACAAACAAGTGACGTGGCACTTGAATTTCAAACACCACCGATGGAAGAGTTTGTCTATAGGGTGTATAGAATCTTTTAAAGTTTCTAATTGATCATATTTTTTAAGAATCTTTTAAAGTTTCTAATTAATCATATTTTCATATCAAATCAAAATCAAAAGTATGAGTTTGTTTTGCTTTAGCCCTCCAGACTTCAATCTTTGAAACAAAATTTGTATTATATCAAACTTAAAATCATAAGTTCCTACAACAAAGATTCAACAACATCATATAGTATGACAGTATAAAATAACTAAGGCTAACCCGAAACTAATTAACAGGCAAGCATCATACCTGATCAAGATGTTTGAAACTGCCACAAACATTGCATTCCATCACACCACCAGATGCAGCAGCAGACGGAGGTAGAGGAGCAAGCGTTCCCCAACAATTCTTCCGATCACACATGTAATTCAGAAAGAAATACGCGTGAGGAAAGTCATCTTCTTCCTTCATCGCATCACCATCTTCACCTTCCATCAGTTCATCAAGGTCCTCATCCATAGTGGTTTCTTGAATCCCCTCTCCATTGTCCCCATCATCACCATCCTCCATTTCCACCCCTTCTTCATCACTCTCAGACCAATTCGCCTCCACTTTACACCTATCGCAATCACAAACAAAGCCGTAATCATCTCTCAGCCTCTTCTGCCTCTCGCGATACTTCAAATTAACCGGAAAATAACTCAAACAGATCTCCCTGCCCTGTGGAACATCATGAATCATCCTAATCGTGATCTCGGTGTTATTCGCAGATGATGATTTAGCAGAATCAACATAATCAAACCTACAAGCATTCGGAAGACAATCATGGTTAAACAACGACGCTACAGGATAAATTCCGTACGCTCTAACAGATCTATCTTCCCTATGTTCAACAAAAGGCTCCATCAATCCAAACGCATTGAGCTTATCTATCGCTAGCAAAACCCTAGTTAACTCCAAACAAAACCCTAACTCGACCGGCAGAGGAGGACAAACAGAAGAAACGAGCGAATGAACAAAACCAGCAGCTGAATCGGAATCCGAATCGGAATGCAGAGGATGAACAGATCCTTGAAGAGACAACAGCGTCTGAAACTTCGATCGAGTCGCAATCGCGAGATTGTAAGCAGAAACGATGAATCGAGATTGAATCTGGAGGTTGCCGGAATCGGAATCTGGTGGCGTACGGTTGCCGGAGAAGTAATCACGGAGGCGGAGAAGGGATTGGCATACCCAGGGGGTGTGGGAGGTGGTGGAGGAGGTGGAGTGGCAGTTTATGGTGCAGAATTGTGATGTGCAGGTGGAGCATGAGGTGTTTTGCGGTTGATGTGTGATGGTGGTGAAGCAATTGGTGCAGTAGTTGTGGGTGGTGCGGTGGTCGTCGGAGTGAAAAGGGAGGGCTGAGTAGAGGAGGAGAGGGGAGTCTTGGAGGATGATTTCGCCTCCTTTTAGAGGGCGGAGAGCCACCATTGCTCTTCCTCTTCCTTGTATCTCCGTCACTCCGACCACCGCTGTCGCCGTCGCCGTCGCCGTCGTCTCCATGGCTGTTTTGTTTCTTCGTGGTGGTGGTTGCAGGTAGTAGGTTTTGCAAGGGTTTTTCTCCCACAGTTTCACATATACACGAGCATACAACCCTAATCTTAGAGGGTTATTTACGTGTTAAGCTCACTTAATATTTAATCATATTCTTAAACGGGATATTGTTTAATGTTGAACCCGAACGCTTAACCTGAAGGCGAGTGAAATATTTTACATATACTTTGATACTGTTAGATTACAAGTCATTTGATGTATATTTAAAAAAAAAAAGTATTGTACATGGTGTTTGTATGGGAGTTATAAACGAAATTACGTGTTTAAAATGGATTGCTCAAAGTGTAGGAAATGTGCCTGTTAATGGACTCCTTTACACTTGCACGTTCTACATGCATCATTTCATTTCAGTCGTTAACACCCACCTAACTGATGTGTATCGTTTACTGGAAAAAAAAATGAATTAGTGGGAGATACTTTATAATTCAAATCACGCATACTCTTATAGGGTTCGTTGTTGGTTTTCGTTTGGTATCCAGACAAATTTTATTGAAGCATCATGAAGTCTTTATTGGGTTCAGTGTTTGTTCTTAATTGATATTGAGTGAACTTATGTATTCTATTATAAGCGGGTGGGACAACCTTGGATAAATAGTATTTTTTAATGTAATATGTTAACCTATGTTTTTTTAATAATAGCAACCTTACACCATAGTTTATTTTATGTGAGTTATCCCTTGTCCCATCATCATATCTGGATTTGAAGTTGACGTGAGATAATATCACCCTTAGGTGAGCTAGGCTAATGTCATGCGAGACAAAGGCCATGTTGGCCATATCAAGCTAGATGGCCTAATGAAATGTAGGGTCGGGTTATCAGACCAAATGGCTTGAGGAGAGACAACTCATACTAAGGCAAGCTCGTGGGAGGCCATGCTAAAGTAACATGAGGCATGAGGATAAAAGTGGTGCATGCCATGCACCCTTGTCAATACGAGGTGGTGATCTTTGGTCATGTGAGACAACGGCAAGCCCATGCAGTCTAAGGTGGGTTAGTACAATGAAATGCAAAGTTATATAAGATCATGTCAAACCAGATAACTATAAGAGAAGGCAAATCAAATAAAATACAAGGGAAGACCAAGTAGCCAAGAAGTAGGGCAAAGTGAGGTAAGACCATACCCAACAAAAAAGCCAAATGTACTTCTTTTTAGTTGTAAACCCACTTACGCCATCAATAACTAATACATGGCTAATAATACTTAAATTTCAATTAAGATATTGCATATTCATTTTTAATTATAAAAAACGCAATTAAAGCGGGGTAGGTGACGCCGACACAATTTAGCATTAAAACATCACATGTTTTTACTGGAATGGATATGGTGTGGGTGTAGTTATGGAGGTAGGTTGTATGAATTTGCTGAAACCTAACATGCTTTCTATACAAATAGAAGAGCGTGAAGAGGAGAAATTATTTAAAAGTCAAACGTCAACCACATACGTGCTTTCCCATGGCCACATCTCTCTAATTTAAGTCTTTAGTAATCGAGAAGACTGCTTTGTAGTTTAGAAATTGTTTGAATCCGATCAAAACGTTTTGATCAAATTTAGTGAACAAATTCGAGAACCAATAAATGGTATTGACAGCCAACTTCGTATTAAAAGATTCGACTAGTGATATGTGTCACCTTGTGATTAGTCCACCATAAAGGCGTAATTTCGTCTGGTGTCACTTTGTTGTCATGGTGTTTCCCTTTGATTGATTCCATAAACCAATGTTCATACTTCATACAAAGGACCGAAGGAGTTATATTGCCTAGTGACCACTGGCTAGTATCATATTGACATAGTGCGTCTTGTTTTGATTGGTTTCATAAATCAATGTCTATACAAACAATTATTTTGGTCAATTTATAAACTAGTATATTCTTTGATCGAATATTTTTATAATCCCTGATTTATGATGCCACTTAATGTTGTACACTAATAAGTTTTGCATTTATGTTATGACATTGTCCAATAGCACATCTTGTTTGAATTCTTAACCAATGTATGGTTTAATATCTTTAGTCTATGTTATTTTAGTATCGTGGGCTTGTAGACTTTGTAGTTATGTTGATTAAAAAGCAAAAGTAAGTGTCATCTGAATCAACTCAATAACCTAATCCTTTTAATAAAAAACAGGTAAATTCAAAATTCTACTCAAGACATATTTAAAAGTCTATTCAAAAGTCAAGAACGTAACTTATTAAGATACAATAACTGTTAGCATCCACATTTATTATGTTAATGCAATTTGATCAAACTTATTGTATTGATTGATACAGTCACATAATTGTATGGTTAAAATATTCATGAAAAAAAAAAAAAAAAAGATAATTACTAGAAGATCATGGTATCAACTTTTTTTCAAATTTAAAGAAAAAATAGATTCATCATAATCTTTTATGTTAGAACAAAAATCATCCTTCAATAATCGTTGTCAAAAGTAAATGGGCTATTGTCAGCACCATGGTGATGATAAGAAAGTTTTCATCGTCATCAAGATGAAACTTTGAAGATTATGGTAGCAGATGGAAAGAGTCAAAGAGAGTTGAGAACAACCTAAACGACGGAGTCAACCTTATCATCTTAACTTAAAGGAGTGATAAATCTAACTAGAACAAAATCTATGAAGAATCATGACAACATATTACATATGTAACAAATGAAGTCTAAGGTCGAACCATAATTTGTTTATATCACAAAGAGGCAAAGATCAAATTAGTATATGCAAAGAAGATTAAATGAAAGGGTCCTCTTATCAACTAACGTATTAAAAAACCATATTCAATGTTAACATTGAACAGCAAAACAAGTCAAAAGATTATATAAATTATGACAAACACAAAACACATATATACAAACACAAAACGAAACAAGATGAGGATGAACGCCAAAATAAGATTAATAGTGAACATCAAAACAAGATTAACACAGTATTAGGAACATCAAAACACACTTATATACGGAGCACACTTATACAATCATAATATGTAAACCTGTTAAATAAAACAAGATTAAGATGAACGAAAATCATGAACCACTTAAGGTGAACGAATGATTATAACCATGATCATAAAACATGACGAAAACAAGGTACAACCAGTTAACGAATTAAACACTAATGAAAGCAAACATTTTAGGATTCAGACGAACCTGCTTGGAATAGGATTGTTTGATATGTGAGTATGAACTTCAGTCAAGATATATTCTTCAATGATGATAACCCTATGATATTTCTTCAATGAAGACCGATACAATCGAATGCGTAATAGGGATTAAGGTTTCTTCGTTGTGAAGGTTTGGGGAAATCGGAATCGATCAACAGGGGTTATGAGCGATTAATATCTCCTAAAATCTATTTTATTATAATTCATATACTAATGGTTCTATCTTTTTTTGGGTAATTATACCTAGGTTCGGATTTGGAACCGACCATGGATCGATTAAGCATAATTTCAAGATCTAGAACCTATAACATCACTACATAAAATGGTTTTCTCGGTTCGTGTTTACTCGGTTCTACCGGTTATTGAACACCGCTACCGCTAGAGAGTAGTATAAAACTATTGCAAAAAAATATATAAGTTTGTATAGTACTTATAGGGTAAGAATTAAATTTGTTTAATATTTTTTAAAATCTAATCATTTCTCAATGGGCACATACTCTCTCACTCTCATGTAATTTCTCTCGCATTTTTCACAATAGAGATGAGCTTGGTACCAGTATCGTACCGAAATGGTACCGATCCCAAAAATAACCAAAACTGGAAATCGATACCGAAAATGCTCGATATGGTACAGTACGGAAACAATATTGGTATGATATTTGAAGGTAAAATTCGGTAAAATATCAGTATCGTATCGAACCAATACCGAACCGAAAGTACCGATCACAAAAACACCAAAATGTGGGCACTGAATTGATACCAAAAATAATTTGATACCAAAAATAATTTGATACAGAAAATTCGGTATCGGTACCGGTTATGTTTTGGTATTTAGCATCATTTGCTTAACCCTATTTCACAATGATACCCTCATATCCCCTCCATCAACCCACCCTATCACATCGGTCACTTTTCACTACACATGATCTTTATGTAATGTTAATGATTCACTTTCTAATATAATCTTAGATCATCTCTGATAGAAACTTTTTGAATGTTTTTTTCATATACATATGATTGTATTTTTAGTGTACCTCTATTGGAGTCTTTTGTTTTTTAGCCAAATGTTTATCCGTATGAATTTGAAAAAACCACTAGAGTGATAGTTTTTGAAGGTGAGTAGAGCCAAGGGTTGTGACTTTTTATAAAAAGAAACACATTATGTATATATTAATATTTAAAATGTAAAATGTGATGATGATGTGACAATATTTTTGAGTGTTTTTAGGTTTTCTTATTAATTAGGTTTTTAAAAATTTTAAAGAATAAATATTTTTCTAATGTGTCAGTTGACTAGTTATGTTTTAAATGTTTATTAACTTTCTTATTAGTGATGTTCTTATAGGCTTAAATCTTCTAGACCAGATAATTTAAAAAACAAAACAAAATATAAGATAAAAAAAATATGCTTACGTTAATGATCTCTTTGCCTAGTGATTTAAGTGAAAAGTAGGAGGCCTTGTTCTACGGAATATATAAGGTTCAAATCATTACTAATTTGATGTGATTAACTTCTGATATTTAATTTAAAAAAAAAAGTGTGCATCCGCATAAAGAAAAAAAAAATTGAAGGTGACGTTAACACTACTTTTATACGAGGGAGCACCTGAGTGCTATTAAAACACTCACCTACCTACCCCATCTGCAAACAAACAACAGCACCCTTCTTCAAGTCAAAGCAACATCATCACCACCACCACCGTCGCACTGGCCGGAGAAAATGGCCGCCCATAGCACCACCACCTTCATTGCATGCCGCACGGCGGCTCCGGCGACGGAGGATCTCCGCTCTCCGGCGGCGATCACATTCAATTCCACCATCAGACCACCACGTCTCCCAAAACCCCTCAAAAGCAGAAGAAAACATGTCATCAGCTGCAGCATCGGCGGCGATTCCAACAGCAACAGCAAGGGGAAGGCGGGAGCCTCGGTGCCGAACTCGAATTACGTGGTGCCGTTGGACAATTCGTCTTCGTGCATCACGCGGCCCCTGATTGAGATCCTTCGGGACCTTAATAAGCGGATCCCTGATAATATCATCGTGAAGCATGATGATAGTGCTCGATCATCCTTCATCCCTTGGTATTGCTCGATATATGCAACCATAAACTGTTTTTTTTTTTTTTTTTTTTTTTTTTTTGTCTATTTAGGTGAATTGATTGATTGGTGATTGAGTCATTGCTTACAGGTACCATGCGAACAGGATGTTAAGTTTCTATGCCCCAGGTAAATCAATCACGCATTCTGTAATTTAAACAATTTCCAACTCCTTTAAACAAATGTCTATATAAATCTAATGTGACCTGATACTGATGCTAGAAAAATATAGGTGAAGGGGAAAGTGGGAAAACCTAGGTGTATGAGGGATATTCTTTATAATTTGGTGAAAAATTTTGGGTATATACCTACTGTTTGTCATTTCAGTCTACCTTAACAAGTTTGTGAGAAAAATTATGTTGTTATATGAAAATGCATGGTGAATTAGCAGATTTAGTAATTCATATCTTGTGAATTGTTTGATTTGGGAGCCTATATATATTTGATGAAATTTGAAGGATCTGGTCAAGAAACAAATATTGGTGAAGTCTAGACAACTAATTAGAAGGTGGGCAGGAAAGTAAATGACCTTTGACCTTATACATGTTTCATAGTATTTAGATTGGAAGCTATAGGGAAGTGATTTGCAGCTTTGTGAAGAAGGGATGCCTGCAAATTAGTGAGAAACAAGGAGTACAAAAAAGAAATTAACAGTCAGTAGATTTTTAACATATGCAGAGCGTTAAAAGTTTTACAGAGATACTGTGACCTGCACATTTGGCCCAAGTATTTTCGTATCAAGAATTTAACCAAAGCTTCTATCTGCGTTTTAGGAGTGTTTGTGGAATAGCTAAGGATTGTTCTCTTCTAATGTTTCAAGTTTGTTAAACTGCAGTTGATATGTTCAATGAGAACTTGTACAAAGTCACAGATGCTAGCTGTTAGATTTATATTTTAAGATCAATACTTGGTCACATATTTTCTTTTCTTACCTTGCAATGCTTTCTTCAGGTTGGTGTGGCGAAATACGTGATGTTATTTTTTCAGATAATGGAAGTGTGACTGTGGTATACCGTGTCACAGTACGTGGTTCTGATGGAGAGGTATGCCCAAACCATCATATTACTTTGATGAGTCATAATTACTTGTTCATAAGGTCAGCATTGATGTCTTCTGAGGTGTATATAATAAGTATAGAAAAGGATTTTTTTTTTAAAAACACATTGTTTGTTGGGAGATCCCAAAAAGAAGTGTGTCTCACTTAAACCGGATGAAATAACAATTACCAACCTTTGTATTATCCTGGTCTCAAGGCAAGTTCAGATACCCTTAGAAGTTCTAGTTTCTAGGTGGTTAACTTTAGCATATTGTTTTTTGTCATATATGATCAAAGTTTCCTGAATTTAGACTTGTATTTTTGAATTCTTAGGACAATTTCTTATTAATATCACTAACATACTTAAGCTCTCTCAAACATATCGGTCACATCATTTTTTATGCATTGTAATCCAAATTAACAATATAGTCCAAGCTTAAAAGGATTAAATGAATCCCTTGAGTGCGAACTAAGTCGTAAGTCTCTACCTCTAGTGTGGTTTTAAATCAAGGTACCTGATAGAACCCAGAAAATCAAAGGGAACAAACGATGCAACTGATAACTAGTCGGCTACAGATTTCAATCCAATTCGAGAAGGATAAGATCTCCATATACTGTCCTAGAAGACCAATTTAAACATAAACAAGACAAACTCCAATCTAAACATCCAATCAAGTATAAATAAAACAAAGGACTACTAACTGCTCCCACAAACTCACCCACTTTCTAAAATTTAATCTTTCCCGCCATTAAGTTTCCCTCCATCTGGTTTCCCTCCATTTAGCAACAACTGGGTCAGATCTGACCCAGATTGAACCTGACCCATCAGGGGTTCGTATCAGTACCAGTCTACCTGCTCATATCGTTCTAAAAAACCTCTCCATTTTTGACTTATTATGGAGCTATTTTATCCTCATCTTATATTGCTACAGTTACACTCTATTTACTTAGTTCTTGGTTCTAACTCTGCTAAAGTTTAAGGCTAGGGCCCTTATTTTCATACATAATTCAACTGAATTAGTTACAAAGGACCTCAAGATGTAAGAGTTATCTGACAATCGTGACTCATTCTTCAAGAAATGGATTGATTTGAGTACTTAAATTATACAATGGGTCAATCATGCAAAGTTTAGGCATGTTACCTAATCTGGCCGTACACATATATTAATACCAAGTGTAATTTTTGTATTCTGTTGTGTTGATTATGGTGATTAGTCTTTAGTCGTTACTCATAACCTTACCGATGCAGGCACACCGTGAATCAACTGGAACAGTTTCATCTACCACCAATGATCAAAGTGTTGACCCTGTTGCTGCAGCTGAAGAAATTGCTTTTTGCAAAGCATGCGCGCGTTTTGGACTTGGCTTGTACCTGTACCATGAAGACTAGATGCCATACATGAATTTCTAATACATTAATAATATATCATGAAATTTTTCAGTTTGTTCGTAGGTGAGTTATGTCTGAAGCGATATGACAAAACTCTTTTTATGTATTTCCATCCTTTAATGGCATGCTTGTATGTGATGATTAGCATTAACATGTTAATGACTGTTTAGAAACCAATTAAAAAACTAATTAACTACCCAATAATAAAATAACCAATTAATAGAATAATTATGATCAAAAGTAAAAGAATAATTGAAATAAAAGACTACTAAACTATCTACTGCTAGATACTACTTAATACAGCTAAAAAATAACTATAATAAAACAGATCAAAAAATACAACTATTTGAAAATAACTTAAAAGGTAATCTCAACTGTTTGCAGCATCCCACAAACAATAAAAAAAAAAAAAAGGGCAAACAGTGTAATTAACATTTAACATCAATCTCCAGAACAAAATTGCTCCTCCCCTACACAAATAATAAATGGTTGATCAGTATATATGATAATATGAACAATTGACTTCTTAGCAATTAAAGCAAGTTTCAGGTATTCATTAGCAATGCAAGATCCTAATTTGAAATCCTTTTTTTGGGAATCATGAGCCATTGCTCACAAGCCCCATAACTGGTAGTAGGAAAACTCATATGACCCACCAATACCCAGCTAACCGATGGGGCTAGGTAAATGCAAGACAGTTGGCCTTCAAGGGGTTGAGGCTAGAAAGTAGTGCAAACTGCAAACATGTGGCCTTTGCTAGAAGGGAATCATGTGCTTACAACTACGCCATCCCTTAAAGTTAATTCGTGCAAAAACATGCTCCAGCTATTATTCTACCTATGCCGACTATTTGTTGGCAAAATGAAATTATTTAGAACAAAAACTACCTTTGATATCACGATTCTTGTTTCGTATCTGTGTTCTTGCCTTCACGAATATCGAGTTTTGCGACTTGTGGATACGCTGCAGTTCAACATAAAATGTTAGCATTAACGGAAAACAAAATCACGAAACATTTAGGGATAAATGTCATCTCCCATGATACTTATATAAGTATAGAAAATTGTATACCCGAAAGCTGTCTTCTCTTCTTACATCCGGAACAAAAAGTTTAATAGCAGCCTGTTAATGGTTAACTTTATTAGTTAATCGCGTATCGTAAAGGATCAATTTCACATGTACTCTTCTAAGAGCTTAAAGTTGTGTATTTAGTATTTACCCCTCCCATTTTCATAATAGTTTATTTACTCGATCCATATGAGAACTTTAGTGTTTCGAAAGAGTAAACATGACATTATGAAATTTGGAGTAGCTAAGTACGAAATTGTTAACTACGAAAAAAAAACAAGAAACTAACCTCATCACGGTCCGCTACATATAGTTCTCTGCCTGATTGTTGTTTTAGGGGTTTAAACTTAAACACATCATGTAAAAGTTCATTTTCCTGTGTCACAAATTCAGTTAGTTATACCAGTTAATAATAAATGAATAAAAAACAGATGGAATATAGAAGATGAAAGAAACCCCACCTTCATGTGCACACCAAAACCCGAACCAAGTAACCGCTTCAGAAAATTAAGCTACATAAGATTTAAAAAAGTGTTCAGAAAAGAATTTCAAGAGTATTATTTACAAAGTCCTAGTGAAAAAAGGACATACCTGAATTTGCTGAGGTAATGTGTCGACTTTTAGTATTTGTTTACCAACTTTTACAGAAATCTCTGGGACACGACCATCCTAAAAGTGACACGCATATTGCTTACCAACATGAAACCTCGGTGCTTAAGTGAAGCATAAGGTAGAATTAAGAATGGAAGATTTTACCTTCAGTATGTTTTCTACATTAATCTCTTCAGTTGCTGAGGTGTCACCTTCAAATTTTTCAAGGCACCCTAGTTCAAGCATTAGGGCTAGTGCTTGCCTAGCTCCGATGAGAGTAGGTTCGTGGTCTAGTTCTAGTAAATTCTTGAATAAAGGAATCGCTCTGTACAAGTTAAAAAAAACTTTGTTATCTGTAAAATAGTGCTGATAGATGTGGAAATTTTGACCCATCTATAGGTAAACGGGTCAGTTTGGGTTGTAATTTATCTCAAACGGGTTATATAGGTAATATGAAAGAGGTGGCTAAAATGACAATGGGTTGAAAGTTTCCCAAAGTGTATTCAAACGAATAAAAACCTAATCACTTCTGTTAAAAACAAACTAATAGTCATAATATACTTTTTGTAATCATATTTTAACAAAAAAGCATATAGACCAACCCAACAAACCCTTTTTGATTGGTAATAAAAAATCTCTATTTTGACCCGAATCCTTTTTGCCCAACCATTTTGCAACACCTAACTACAAAATTATAGGTATAATAGTGTATTATTTGGATTACCCTTGCCAATGTTTGTAACTTATGCTCCAACTGTCCATGGTACTCAGAAGAAGTGACCAAGAAAAAACTGCTGCACTACGAGATTCCTGCTTACAAGCACAAAATACAGTTAAGTAGTTTCCAAATAATTAAGGAAATATGTCTCACAGCAATACAATGATAGAATGATATTTATGTCATTTGACAATAACTTCTAGATGTTGCAGGATGGGAGGGTCAAGACTGGTTTGGTTCAAGACAAGCAACTTTTGAACGTGTCAAAACTGGGTTGAAATGACCCACAAACACTTATCTATCTCTCCGTTCTTTTCTTTATTCCAATACCATTTAATTTTTGAAGTATGATTGAAAGAAATATATTTTAATGATGATCTAACATGCCTTACAATCTGCTCTTGAGTGCATGAAATCCCATATACATTGCATAGATCTTTCAGTCTCGTCTAATTCATTTCCACCAACAAAAGTGATAATAGCCAAACTATCCAAGATCTACCAAAAAAGTCTTGAATTAGTAACGGTAGTAAATCAAAAGAATTCAAAATAAATTAGCAATCATTTCAATTATAAAACTTGACATAAGGGCATACTAATTTTAACTTCTTTGATTGAGACTCGGTTTTGAGAGCTTCCGAAAGGATAGGGGCTGATTCTTTGTACATTTCATGACTTTTTTCCCCACATCCAATGGTGATAGCTAGTAATCCTGTGAAAAGGGAGAAAACCAGATAAAAAATAAGTTTATGAACACTCGTAAAGTGGATATAATACATTAGCGTTATCGGGAGCTACCTACCAAGGGCCTCAACCGCCAAACAACTCTCTTTAGTTGAACCCCTTCTAAAAGATTTCAAGCACTGGTAAAGTAACTCAGTGAAGCTGCATGAACATAAACTTTTTCAGTCAAAAATCCTTTTTCCTTCTAACAGTGAGAACTAGTTACCGGAAACTCATAAGACCCACCAATAATATGCTAATCAATGGGATCAGGTAAATACAGCCTTCAAAGGAGTTAAAGCCTTAAAGGCATAAAACCAATATAAGTTGGATTTAAACATGAAACCATTGCCAAATGGACACAGGCATTTCCCACACCATCATTCCCTTGAAGGTTCATTCAAAGAACCTTAATCTCATTATAAACTATTTTGCACTATAGGCATACTAATAGTTCTTAATGAACAAGTACAACCCAAATTATTGGCAACATGTGATGATAAAGAGAAATACCTACTTCTTTTCACAAAATTGGTATTGATAGCCAAGGCTAGATCTCTGGATAATCGAAGAAAGTGCAGATTCCCTCGTCGATCCCCTAAACAGTTGGATAATTAATCAAAAATTAAACTCATTGAACACAATCTTTGACCATCAAAACCAAAAGTTTAAGACTAAAACAGAAGTTATTAACAAAAAGCACCTTTTCTCGTATAACTGTTCTAATAAATGGTTCAAACTCTTTGATCCCAGTTGAGCACTTGCACTTGTAGATTCTTCGATACATGTATCAGTATCACTATCAAAATCGGTAGCAAGTTTTCCACTTTTTCGAGACTCTGTAGCAGAAGATCAAACAAATTCAAATAATATCATTAAAATCATAATTATGGAAATATGCAGATTCAAAATATTCAAGCAACACTAACATTAAAGTTTCCTTATTAGATGTTTTATATTTGAAACACTTTACATATGCACCTTGACATGAATTCTTTTTGTTCCTTCCCATTTTGAATTAGAGAATCAAGTATCTGTCACCTATCAAGTCCAACAAAAAATACAAGAAATATGTTAATAAACATGAAAATCCAAATAATCTTCCTCAACTATATATTGAAGATATTAATAATCTGATATTTCTTTTCAATATTTCTCTTATTTATAAAAATACTAGCTCTGTAATGTAACAACTTGTATAACAAGAAACAATCAGTATGGATTCATTCAAACCTGCAAATACAAACTTCCAACTCAAGAAACTGCTCAAATCACAAGTGAAAACCGAAATTCACATATAATGAAGTTTAAACTTCAAGATATCTTTGCAAATCAATAGATAATGTTACAATTAAAACATACACACAAAACCCTAATCGAGTTTGGAAGATTGGTAATAAAAAGCAGATGTTAATCCATAAGAAATCGATGGAATTAGAGGTAATAGGGTAAGAAAATGAATGTTGGTTGAATCGATGTACCTTTGAAATCAAATGCATCGGAGATATGGGTTTGAATATGATAAATTTAACCGTAAATATGTCAAGATTTCGAAACAAGATCCCTCCGAAAATTATTAATGTTTAATTGTTTATACACGATAGATTTCTTTTAGGTCACGGTTTGGTTTTAATTTTGAGGTAAATCCTCTTTTTAAACTTTTTTTAATTTAACTTAAAAGAATAACTTTTAAAATAATAATCAAATTTTACGATTTTTTTATTATGTTATTTTTAAAATTGTTTGGACCAATCAGATCAATTATAATAGTTGAGCACTAAAGTTTTAGAGTTTTCCTAATTAGATCATTTATAAAATATAAATTATTTTAAAAAAATTGTAATATTTAAAAAAGTATCAATATTTATTGAAAAAACCGAATTACTTAAAAAAATTTAAAAATATGAATGACCTGGTTTGAACACTCCTAAAAATTTAATGACCTGGCTGAAACAAATAAAGATACGAGTATTAATTTTAACATTCCTAGATTTGCTTACTATTCATTTAAATTTTTCTATTTTATATTATCAAACTCTTAAGTTATATGTATTTAGAAAAACTATCAACCGAATTTTGATATATTTAAATCTTTTAACTTTTAAAACATTTATTTAATTGTATTAAAGTCTTTCAACTCATTTTTAGATGTTAATGTCTCATGAAGCTCTAGTAGTTGAAAAATATAAACCTACTGTTAAATAGTTATTCGTATTTATATAATTAAACATGAATGCTTATATATAAATCGAATAATTAATCTCATTAATCTACAACTCTATCATCAATTATAGCATGATAAACTTATACGGATCAAGTTTATATAGGCGTCGAATGAATCACGCACCAAAGGGGTCGTGGACTCGTGGTTTAACGGTACAGATATCTGTAAAAAATGTGTTTTCTCTTCTATGGTCAAGTCACGGTAGGCATACCTATATATTTAGCTATAGATATATGCATTTGCTCATCGTGAGTTTAGAACTCTGAACTACTTGACAAATGCATATTTCCAACACATGTTGATACTCTTATACCATGTGCCTCTTGGTAACCAAATGTTTTTTTTTCTGTTTTAAACGAAAAACACATGCCTCTATTTCATTTATAAACTACTATTGTTTGTTCTATAAGAATTGAAGCGTTACAAATATAGTGAGAATGATCATTGCATGCTGCTAGGCCAAGAGGCTATCAACCAGATTGCATCTTATTATAGTGGCATGCAATTATTTTTGTCTAAAGTTAGGAATTTTCAAACAATTTTTTCTTAAAAGACGAAACCCTAATATCGTGATTTTAATTTTTGTCAGACAAACCTCCAAAGAATAAAAGAAATATGAAAAATGTACGTATTAAAAAAATCACATCAACCATGCTCTAAATATACGTATTAAATACGAACCTTTATATTTAATAATCATAATATACTAATATATCAAAAATTCAAAGACATTAAACTGCTATAATATATTTATTATGGTATTATCTATCTAAAGACTTTGGCTTAGGGTCATGTAGAGATATGTGCGAAATGAAGAATAAACCAAAAGCCACATCCAGACTGGTTATATGTTCTAGAGGTTTAAAACTTAATATAACACTTATGTTTAGTAGATTATCATATCAGTTATCAGTTTAGCCCGGCCCAAATTGTTTCTAAAATCTCCTTAAATTTTTTTTTGACATACGGGCCGATTCGAGATATCCACAAATTTTCTCCATACCATTTTGGCTTAGAGGGACATGAAATATAACTAATCTTACTATGATATACTTGACATGACAATAGAACCAATATCATAAGCAAACAATGTTAAAACCAAATACAAATTATATATGACCACTCCATTCCTTTTGAAATGGGTTCTTTAATC
This sequence comes from Flaveria robusta, assembly GCA_025506415.1. Classification (NCBI taxonomy): domain Eukaryota; kingdom Viridiplantae; phylum Streptophyta; class Magnoliopsida; order Asterales; family Asteraceae; genus Flaveria; species Flaveria robusta. The sequence continues at coordinate 4,848,434 of CM046460.1, read as the reverse complement.
AAACAAAAATACTAGTAGCATGAGATGGTTACTCTCAAGTTGATGGTATTTACAAACTGTTTGAGCCAGTAATAACAGCTCATTAGCAGTTGATGGACCAGTCATAGTCCTGGTAAACAACATGCACCGCACCACCGTCGCTAGAAAGATGCGACAACAGGCCCGCCTTGGTTGCATCCAAGAAGCCGGTGATCCACTTCAAGATTTCTTTCTCCTGCCCAAAATCAGCGCTATACCTGCAACAAGAAACAAGAGTTTAGGTTGTGAGTGTGTGGGTTGGAGTAATGACTAAGTGGTTCGTGTGGCTAGCTAGCTGGCCGGCTCACCACTTGAAGATGCGAGTGAGGTGCACTGTTCTCTTGGCTAGATCCACTTGGATTCCATCCCTTTGTAGAAACTCTCGTGCCGCGAATCGGAGCTCAGATTCAACACCTTGAGGAGTGAAGAATCTCACAGACGGGCTAGATTTGGACCCGTTGCATAAACCAAAGTGAATCAATGGATTAACTTGTGGGAAAGCCAACTGCAATATCACAAAAGACAAAAACAAAACTGTTTTAGCCTATGAGATCATGGAAGCAAAAAGCCAACTGCAATATTACTAATGTTTCATAAACCAAAATAAAAACTTTTGCGAAAAAAGATTTCAGGTCAATCCCTCATAAAAAGTAGCCATTCTGACTTGACCCGTTTTGACCCATCCATTTTGCTACATCTAACACCAGCCATAAAATGGGAGTAAATTTGTTGCACATGTACCTCTAAACGCTTGTCACCAGAAGCAAAAGGTCTGGTGAACGAGTAAGGCGCTCTGCGATTATTTCTAAGAACACCATTAACAATCGTTGTAAGCGAATAAGGGGAGCCGCCAATGATGTATAAAAAATCAGAATTGAAGGATCTCCTATCAATTACAGCTGACCCCGGATGACCGATGCTGATCACAGCATGGATGACCATGGCATTGTGTAGGTTAAGAAAGAAAGCAAGCCTTTCAGGAACTGAAAGCGTAAATATATCCACCCTTTGAAGTTCTTGCATCAGATTTGCATATCTGTGAATAATCCTAACATTTTAATCATGTGAAATTAGAAACATGATAATTTGTTTTTAGTTGGAAATTTATACCTGCGGAATTCCTCACTGTTGCTGATACCCAAGTAATCAAGATGGCAGCCATCTTCAGATGCATAAGATTCAAGTATTGCTGACATTATTTTGGCCAGCTTTTGGCTGATTAAAGTAGCAGCTTTTGGTTCAAGGTCGTTTGTGGAACCCCGAAAGTTGTAGCATCGAGGAATGAAAGGCTCGTGTTCAAGAAACCGATAAAAGTGGTTTCCATCCTCGAATTCGTTTTCCCTGTATGCACAAGCAACATGATCAATACCCTGCTTATTATTAGCATACTTTGTTTCTTAACTTCTTTTTAATATTTCATAATCTACTCCACATCTCCACTTAACCCACTTATATGTGAATCTTGTAAGATTTAAACTCTCGATCTCTTGAATAGAAGAGAGTCATCTTACACGATGTCTCCTTGGTGACTCTTTGTTTCTAACTAGAGGTGGTGAAATAAGAGCGTTTAGTTCAATAATAATCTAATGCTTTTAACAGAATAATCTGAAACTTTGAGTTACCTTGATTTTTAACAAGAGATTGTGTAACAGTCGTAAACTTTTTTTAAAATAGTTTGCAGTATAACTTTTGGCAAAACTAGGCTATCTTATCAAAATCACAATTTAACGTGATATTTTAATTATAACTTATATTATTTTAAACTGTATTCATCAAAATTTAGGATGTTACATGATCCTCTAGTGTAAAAAAATATAAAATGTTATGATGTTACCCAAAAGAGTAGTTAAAAAATAGTTAAGACATATAAGTTATAATGTTACCCGAAAACATGATGGATGAAGTGCCTTCTTGATAACTGTTTGCCCATCTCCACAGCCTAATGCCAAGAATTACATGGATGATGTGAGTTTGTTTGCGGTTAATACTTTGAAGACAAGATGCACAGAATGACAGAATACATACTATTTTTATGATTTTGTACGATTCTCAAGATATCATATGATCCAGCAGCATGCAGCAAAAGAAGTCATGATTTATGTTACCAATAAAGAATCAATTAGGTGGTGGACCATGTGTCATCAATGATGACTTTAATGTCCTTTAAAAAAACCAAAGCATTTAACCCCGGTAGATGTGGGGCAAGCCCATTTGGTAGAGGCTTTGCCTCTTAGAGGGGAGGTCTTGGATTCAAACCCAAGCAATGGTGTAATATAGGAGTATAGTAGATTTGCCGTTCCAAAAAAAAATTTTGACCCCAGTAGAAAATATCCCTAAATCCCAAAACAACCATATTATGTAGGAATAGTTACATTACATACATACATATGCAATGACACTATAACTTATTTTTCAATCACCATTTATGATTGGCGAAGAACTGCTTGTAAAAATCGGATTAAATCGACCGTAAACCTAAAACTATCCGCATCGTTATTTGGTTATAAACTAATAGATCAAGCAAAAATGATAAAACCCAAGTAAAATCGATAATAAAACCATCAAAATCACTTTTATAACCGAATCAAATGATTAAACTGATAATCCGTCAAGAGTGAGTATCGATTCTAACATCCGTTTGGATTTCAAAACTGTTTTCTATGATTTTATTGTTGCACAATTGTCTTCTAATTTGATGTAAACTAAATCTAAATGACAATTGTCTCTTTTATTAAAAAAAATTGATAAAAAAATAACTGATACGACCACTTCGAAAAAATAATACGGCTCGTATTTTTCATCCTATAAAGTAAGCACTAAGAGCATTCACAGTAGGTTTGGTATATTTATGTGAGTGTGTTTCTTATAATATAAGGAATGGTTGTAAATGGTTGTGAGTGGAGGAGAGAGAAAAGTTACTGTTCATTTTGTATATTTGGGGAATCACTGTTCAACCTTTATAAATTTTTTAATATTTTTGAAAGTGGTTGTGAGTAGAAGAGAGAGAAAAAGTAATGATAAAAGTATAAAAAAATATTATTTAATTGAGAAGAAGAGAAAAATAATAGTGTTTTTAGTGTAATTATAAGGATAAAGATATGAAACCTAATGTGAATACAAGGTAAAACGAACTCGTGTAAAGTCAACTCTATTTTGGATATATGGATCTGGAGGTTCAACGACACCAGGTAGACAATATCCCCTACTTCGCAGCCTACCACAATAGCATACTCCTACAACCGGGAAGCTTTAAGCCTTTAATGATTCCAATTCAAATTCAAATTATTATATACTATTTCAAACTCCCCATCACCAACACCATCCCTAACAAATCAACGACGATTAGCAAAAAGAACCCCACCACTTACGATATACCGCGACGCACGTAATCACCAATTCACCATAAAAAACAAAAGTCAAAATAAAAGTCAAAACAATCACGGTACCTTCTTCCTCCCGCAGTCAAACTGCTGGATCAAAACCTCCACCATCTCCGACGCCGAGAAGCAATTCTTCACGATCTTCATCTTCATCAATCGATCTTGAATCGGCAACCGTTGCCGCAACACTCTAACGGCATCCACCATCTCGTCGGCCGTCTCCTCCTCCGGATCGTCGAATCCGTACACCGGAGGCGCCGGAGCGTCGTCGGAGCACTTCCGGCAGAGCAGCTCCTTCATCCTCTCCTCCAACAATCCGCAGTTTCGGAGCGAGTTTAGCGTCACGAGTCCGCCGAAGAGCTTCTCGTTGAAGAAGATCTGAGGCACGGCGGAGGTTCCTGTACGATCGATTAATTCCTTCTCTCTGGTTGGATACACGTCGATGTTGATCTCGACGTAGCGTAGTTTCCGATCACGGAAGTACGATCTAACAGCGGTGGAGTCTCTGCAGTTTGATCGAGAGAAGAAGGTGATTCGTCCTTTAAACTGTTCTGTATCGTCGTTTTCGTTCTTAAGCTTTACTGTCACTTTGAGTCCCGATAGATGAAACTCCGTTACGTTTGAAACCTTCCGATTACCGGAATCACCGTCGGAATCCTCCGTCAACAACGACAACCGCCTCGTGATCGCCGCCGATAAGCTGTTACTCTTCTCACGGAAGAACTTCCCGATCGCCGGGATCTGTACGTCACTTCCCGGCGACGAGTTCGATCGTTGAACCGACGAAGGCGAATCTGTCGTCACTGTTTTCTCCGTTTCCTCCACCTCCGCGTAAACAACGAGAACTCCCGGCGGTGCTTCCGGCCTCGGCAGCTGCGGATTTGACAGAAACACCCTCTCCGGTTCAACCTCACCGCAATTCCCGTCGTTTCCTAACGATTCGTCACTCTCTCTGTTCTCAATCTCATCAGAACCTCCGTCGCTCGAATCATCAGCAGACGAATCATTCAAATCAGCCTCTTCTGCTTTGTATTTTCCGTAACCATCGCCGTTTGATGCGTCGACCTTGTTGTTTTCAGAGTCAAAGACCTCAATGGATGGGGGCTTTGGGGGTGTGTGAACGGCGGTGGTTCCGTTAGGTAACCCCATGGGTGATTGTTTGTGGAGGAATTGGTTTGTGGATGAAATGGTTTGAGGGTCAGAGGGTGGTATATGAAGGTGTGAGGGGTGAAGAGGGCCTGGTCAGCGGGAGGGGGTGGAAACTGACAAACGTGACCGGCGGGGTCCGGCGACGGTACATAGATTGGATACCGCTATATACTATTGCTACGTGGTAAAGACTCGGGAATTTATATTTAATACTACCAACGACCAACGGGACCATATGTTGTTATTTTAGCTTTAATTTTTTATAACGAAGGTTTTATTTTATTTTTGATTTTTATTTGTTTGAAAGGTTAATTTGATTACTCACAAGTCACTGATCTGTACGATCATTTTCATTAACTAAGTACAGGGTGTTAGGTTGGTGCGTATACGAAAGAAGGCTCGTACATCAATCCCAAACCTCAAGTGAGAAAACTCATTGGTTCAACTTGAATTTTTTTTTTATTTTTTTTTTGTCACGAGTATAAATTAAACCCGAAGACCTACTCTTATTTTATTAAAGTCTTGAAGTATTTTAATTTAACTATTTAAGCTAAGGATCATTTGTATGTTTTACGCCACTTGGTTCATTTTAGTGTCTCTTTATTGTTTAATCAAAGAAATATTGTTATTCATCATTAAAATTTTCTTTTAACTTTTTTCAAATAAGTGAAAATTGCATGTGAGCCTACAAAATAAATTTGCTAATATATGATGAAATTGATGAAATCTTTTATGACAATGGAAAGTATGTTATGTGCCTACAAAATAAATTTGCGAATATATGTAAAAATTATATTTAGTTGCAAATATTTGTTAAGAATATTTGTAATAAGTTGAGAACATAACGACATTATAGATATTTAATTTTGTATTATAGCGGCACTTGCAAAAGGGTAATGTTTGATTTCATGGATTTTTCAAAAAAAAAAAAAGGAAAGTATATGTATAATGTATGAAAGTAATAACAGAAACACAAAGGCGACAGTGACTTGGAAACAAATATCTTCTTTGTGAGGCTTTGTAACCAACCAACCAACTCTCTTGTCTTGGATAGAAAACAAAATAGAATTTATTCCTTCTTTTATGATGGAATTAATGAAATATCATTTCTTCAAAACAAGATAAATTAATTCATTATGTTTGGTCGATTAAATGAAGTAAGGAATAAGTGATCATGACAAATCGCATGTGATCAGAGGGTTTTAATTCGTGTTCACGGTTTGTTATTTATGTTTTTTGGTAAAAAAAAATCATGTTAAATGATATGAGTTTTTTTATGGAGTGTATGAGGGATAAAAATGTTAAATATGTAAAATAGAAACATAGAAAATTTGTAAAAGTAAAGTGGCTGGCACGCGACTGTGAGTTGCCTAGTAGCCAATGCCAGATCCAAACTCGCAACACGTTTGCAGTTGCCGGTTATTTTTTATTGTACAATTTTGGTGAATAAAAATGGTTTGACAATGATTTTTTATTGAGAATGATATTTTACATAGTTTGGTTTGTGAAGAGTTTATTAGAAATGTTAAAGTAAAATGTTATTTTCGTTCCTGATGTCTTGTTGAATTTGTCATTTCAAATAAAAAACTTTTTTTTTTTGTCATTTTAATCATTGTAGTTTATCAAATATTGTTATTTTCATTCACTCCACTAACACTGTTAAAGCTCCGTTAAATATTAGTCTAATTAATATTCAATTATAACTAAAAAACACATGAAGCGACTAGTGAAACTTGACGTTTCGATTTAAAACTTTGATTAACCATAACCCATGTTGTTCGATTGAGGTCTGTCGTGTGATTTTAATTAATCTTCACGTTTTGTTCGAACGTGTACTTATTTGATTGAGGTCTGATATGGGATTGAGGTTTGTTGTTGACATGATTTATTTGATTAAGGTCAACTATTGTCATGTTTAAATGTGACAATAACAAACATCAATCAAACAAAATGTGACAACAGTAAACCTCAATCGAACAACAGTACACGTTCAAACAAAACGTGAAGATTAATCGAAATCACACGGCATTCCTTAATCGAATAACACGTGTTAGAATTAATCGAAGCTTTTAAATTGAAAAGACCGGTCTCACGAGTCGCTTCATGTGTTTCTTAGTTTTAATTGAATATTCATTGGTTAGTTTGTTTTAGTTAAATAATTAGGGTATTGAAAACGACTAAAATATCCTAATATTTAACGAACGTCTTAACGTTGTTAGTGAAGTGGATGGAAATGACAACATTTGGTAAAATATAATGATTGAAACTACAAAAAAACAGTTTATGGATTGAAATGGCAAATTCAATGAAATGTTAATGACGAAAATAGCATTATACTTGAAATGTTATTTTCAATATGCAATTAGAGCCTTGTGGCTTATTTAACCGTGTAATATCAATCAACTTGTCACGTTTATTTTGTTTTGTTCTTATAATAATTAACGTAGTATCAATAAATTTTGTTTATATATATATAATTGTCTACTTTAAGCGGTTAATTTCATTTGTTATACGGGCCATAAAAATCTACAAAAAGATGCGTGAACGGGTTAGATGTTGATCATTAAAATACCATTATTAATCGAATCCTACATTTCACATTAGAATATCATTTTATATTTGATCCGTCTCTATCATACACACACAATTACGTGTAAACATGGAATATTAAAAGGTCAAAAACAATACAAGGAAGAGTTAAAACTTAAAAGGTTTGATTGTGTCGCACTTCTGAGGCTGACTTTGGTCTTTAAGTTTATGGTTGGTTAATAGCAAATTGTTGGTAGAAAACCATGTCCAAGAAAATAAATAATAAATGACCACGCATTCTCTAATTTTTTATTCAGACTTATTTTATTTTATTTTTCAGAAAAAAAATTGATAAATTTTATTGGAATGTTAGAATTTAGGTTTTCTTGTTATATGTTGCAAGAACATTGCAATTTATTGAATATATATTAAAAATGGTTTACATAAATGTATTTTCATATATTTTAATGTAACGTATTTTAATTTGATTTATAGTAACTAGATGTTTGATCTAGTAAATCACTAGTCGTGGTTTGAATTCATCAATCTCTATAACGTGTTGTTACCGACTATCTATTAGCGTGTGGAAAAATACTTCTCCATCCACTTTGTGATAAATAGCGTAGAAAGTAATATGAATTAATTATATAAATAGATATAATATATAATGAAATGTTCAAATAAAAATATTTGTAAAAATAAAAACTATAATAAGCAATCTTAACTATTTATTTTCTTAACCAATGGTTAAGATCAAATTGCAGCAAAAATTTTGTTAGAGTGGTAATTTAGTAATAACCAATTCTGTTAACTTTTCGCAAGTTCCCCAATTTTATTTGAATGTTTATAACTTTTATGTACGACGTTATATTTTTACAAAAATTACACCATAAACACAAACATTTTTTATTTTTAAAACGAATACAGTATTGTTATATAAAAAGATAAATTTTTTTACGTTTTTAAGCACATATATCGTCACCGTGTTTTTAGTGCAATTCATTGTGTATTTTTGTTAGTTATTGTGTAATTTTGAATGTTGTTTTGTTTTTCTAAAATGATGGATTTTCAAAAATAATATGATGTAATTATATTGTTATGTGTTTTTAGTATGTAAAACACAATGATAAATAAAGAAATAAACATTCTACTACATTAAAAACAATGACAAAATAACACAATGTCTTATTGTGTTTTTTTATTGTCATTTTGTTATCTTGAAGACTATAAGTTTTAAAAAATATGTTGGTTAGATAACATAATCACGTACTTCTAATTATAAAATACAATGATAGATAATAATAAGTTTACATAATCTATTAAAAATAATGACAAAAATAACACGTTGTTTTATCTTATACCCATAAGTTTGGAAAATATACTTGTGAAAGTATATCATTGTGTACTTTTAGTTGTAAAGTATAATGATAGATAAAAAGTTTATATAATCTATAAAAACAATGACAAAAATTACATAAAATGATCTAAAACACAAAACATAATGATTAATACATATAACCAATGATGTAAAAATATATGACACAATAAACTGATATTTGATACAATAAATGTATAAGAAACAATGAGCTGATGTATTTAACATAATGACTGAAATATCATACTTTTTAAAATAAGGGTTATTGGATTTTAATAATCACAAGTTTCATTTATTAGCCGGAATTAATCTCAACTCAGGAAATATTTGTAGACACTCACAACTTTGAATTTATTTTCCTCAAATGATCCCTTACTAACAAGAGTTAACATCCGTTAGTTTTTTGGATGAAATGAGGCAAACATCAAGCAATTTTTCAACCATGTCGTCGCTCAGCATCCAGCAAGTCCATTTTTCGGTGTCTAGCCTCCAACGTCACCTGAAATCTACCTCAAATAAGTTAAGTTGTTCAAATCAGAAGGTGAATATTGATGGTTTTAGGGTGCGGAAGTTTCAGATTGACGGATCAGATGATTGATTTCAACTTTCTGCTTAGTGTTTTGGCCACATAAACAGTCCATGTCATTGTAAAACTAACGATGTTAACTATTAATTAGTAAGGTATCGTTGAAGGAAAATAAGCTTAAAGTTGGGAGTGTTTGCAAATATTTACTGGGTTTGTATTAATCTCGACCAATAAATGAAAGTTGGGATTATTAAAATCAAATAATCTTTAAAATAATAGAATGACACATGTCAAGGCACAATTATTTTTAGACGTTTTAGATTAAATATTACTTTTAAAATAAATCTACCCATAAATTAAAGTATTTATTAATTAAAACCAAAAACGAAATTTTTTTACAATAAAATTATTTTTATTACATTTTTTTAAGGCACATGTTAAATGAATAGTGGGAGGCTACTATACAAAATGTAAAAAAAAAATGTATAAAGTCTACGAAGTCACCAGGATTCGACGCGTTATTAAGGGAGGGTAATTTTGTCATCGACGTAATTTTAAATAAAACATAAATAATTACTCAAGTTATATGCTAATAATACAAAGTATGCTTATAATTACGTATCTTATGTTTATGATCACGTACAACAATAATTACCCAAGCTTGTAAAAAAACAATCACCCAACTATGCAATAGTTAAGCATGATTACATAGAATGTTAATGATTCAAGTTATAAACATTTGTTTGAAACTTGAAAACATAGAAGATAAAAAATAAAAAAAATAATACAATAAATGTAAATAGCGTGCAAAGTGGGTGGATATTGGTGGCGTGATGCAAGGAAATAAATTGATTGAAATAAATTGCAACGTGGGAGCCGGGAGGGTGTAGTGGAGCGCATCTTCCAAGTTATATACCCACCCAGATAAATCGACACTCCTCTATACGCCGTGTATGGGTCCATACGCAGCGTATAGGGTCGAATACACTGAAAACGAGGAAAATTCAAGAGGGCTGTCAGAGAGCTATACGCCCCATATAGCCCTATACGACCCCCCTATACGACACATATAGGGCTATATGACGCGTATAGCGAATTTCAGGGGGCTGTCAGATGGCTATACGACACATATAGCCCTATACGACACATATAGCCTTATACGACCGCCCTATACGACGCGTATGGGGCTATACGACACGTATAGAAATTTTGGAGTGTTGATTTAAAATCATGGGGTGTCTATTTAACACATCCCTATATATATCTTTTTGTAGCTTATTTAATGTCGAGATGGTTACAAATAAATTTTTTTTTTAAATGTGTGAGCATCGATAATAGTTTGTAAAACTTAAGGTGGTTATATGAAGACGTATTTATGAAGTGTTTCAACTTTATAAACCTTTATCTATATTAGTCATATAGAAAGGGATAAACTTCACATGTATATTTTAGTTTAAAAAAATTTAACTACACAGGTCAATTAATTTGAAACCGATAACATAATAAGTATCTCCTTTCATTTACCTAACTGATGTAATGACGAGGGATAATGTTTGCATTTAGTTATAAGTTCCTTATATATTATTATGATAATGTTAGATTGACCGACATGAACTACGGTTTAAAATAAGCTATCTTGTGTTATTAAAAATTTTAGTTAGAAAACATTGAAGGATAAAACTCAATAAAGAGAATGAAAAAAGCTCTCCCCGAAAATAATACACATATTTCAGCCTACAAATTCTCATATCCGATGACAAATGACTGATTTGATGTTCGACATAGTCTTCTTTGATATAAATCTCAGTAAGGCAAGACCAAACAAACATGAAAATTTAAATATTCAAATGTTGTTGTCTATGCACGTTAAGAAAATGTACCGATATTCGTGTTTTACCGTTAATATTATATAAACATAATACAACAAACATATATGAAAAGATTTGTGTAATTTGTTACCAATCACAATTGTTGCAAAATGACTGTTCATAGGGGTTACGTTCCCAAATTTGATAACCGCGAGTGATATTTGACATTGTATGAGCTGGGTTTGCGAGGATTAATCATTGGGTTGTGATGAGTTTAAACGTGGGATGATAAATTGGATGACAACATAGACTTGGCCTGGTAGGGTTGGAGGATTTTCGATACTTACACGCAACCCCCTTGCAGCCAGGACTTGTTAATTACTGTTGGAACCCTAAGCCTAATTATATGCTATATCGCTCTACCAAATCTTGATTTTATGTAGCTTATTGATGATTTTTTTGGTAGCATGATGCTTTTACACTTATAAATCTCTTACTTTGAAAAGTTGCGGTCATGATGATTAAAACTTCCCCGCATGTGTGTTTATTAAGTTTTTTTATTTAACCTGTCCATCCAACGGGTACAACGCATTAATGAATAACCCTAGTTGCGTTAAATATTTCCACAAGATCACAAGCTTGTAAAGAAACAAATACCGGCTAGTAAACAATGTCAGTTAACTAATAACTCAGAAGCGAATAACACAATATCTATAAACTCAAAGGACCTTGATGCAACTTCTCGACATCCCGCTAATATCCTATAACCCCATTGAATTCCCGCCAAAATCACACAATCACATTCCAAACCCTCCTGATCGACAGATCGTAGATCCAAAACCCTAATCCTTTGATCGGAGAAATGGACACAACCGGCGGTGCAGCTCCGACCGGCTGTTACAAGTGCGGCCGCCCTGGACACTGGTCTCGTGATTGTCCGTCAAATCCCAACGCTAACGCTAACCCTAACAATGATCGATCTAGTAACAAACCTGCAGCATCATCCCATCCTTTTAAGGCAAGCGGTGGAGTATCATTTTCGTCGCAAAAACAGCCGGTTGAAAAGCCGAAGAAGGCTCCGAAGACGAGACCTAAGCTTACTCCGGAGTTGCTTTTATCTGATGACGGTATTGGATTCGTTCTTCGGCATTTTCCTAAAGCGTTTAAGCACCGTGGCCATGGTCACGAGGTATGTTGAGTTTGTCGTTCGGTTTGATCTTCGTTTGCTTGTTATTTTATATGTTTGCTTAGGAGTTCGTAAATGAAATTATATTTGAGAAATTTAGTCTCAAATTGGGGAACAAGGACGCAAATCGTTAGAAAGGATGCTAGTTAACCTCAATGGTGTGTAAATGATGCTTTAATAGGTGATTGTTATGTTCTGGTTTGTGGATTAAATTAAGATCAGATTTTCACATGCTTGAATATGAAGTAGAAGGTGCCAAATATATTTCTATTAGGACTCTAATTCATATGAAGAGATAATGATGATAGCCAAGGGCATAACATATGTAATGATACTATTTATCAAATCAACACAACATAATGTGCTAATCCTTAATGTTATATCAAGAAAGGCTACCGAAATTAAATGCCACAAGACTAAAGGTGCAATGTTCATAGGCATTCTGTTTTTTTATTATTTTAAAATACCAATGAATTGATCCCTTAGTTGACCTCTTATGTTATTTGTTAATACAAGTTTATTTTATGATTTAGAAAGCATAAAAATGAAGATTAAATGTTCTAAAACAATCTCTTATCTCAACTCATGTAATTCATTATATATCATAATACGACACATCGATGTTCTTGCCGACAAGTGGTACGTTATGCAACTAGTGCATGACAATAGGCTTTTATTGCCTAATGGTGTACTGTTAAACAGGCTTCTATTTAACAGTAGGCTTCCATTGCCTATTGGTGTACAACAGGCTTTTAATTGTCCATGGTTTTCTCATGCTTCCTACACCAATTTGCATCGGGCAACATCCTTTTGTGAGAATAATGAAGTAAGGTCAGGTGGTTTGTTTTGTTTCACATGATTAGGTGAACGTGTATGGATTTGTTTGAGTATTTGGTCACTTGGTTTTAAAAATAGCGCCTAAGGCGCGCTTAAGGCGTGAGGCTCTAGAGGCAATAAGGAAAACGCCTCAGGGCTTTGAGGCGGCGCCTCATGCACATCTAGGTCAAATTTGGTCAACATTGGTCAAGAGTGGGGTCTGTAAAAGGATGATACGTAGATATAACCAAAGGGATGATAAGATTATGAATGATTTACATGATAAAAAAGCCAATATGTAAAAAAGTTTAAACAAATGCAACTTTTGGTTGTATATATGGCTTATTTTGTTGTACATAGAACAACGCCTCGCATACGTGAGGCTCTCGCCTTATTCCTCACACATAGCGCCTCGGCTTTTCAGACTTAAACGCCTCAGAGCGCCTAACGCTTTTTAAAACCAAGTTTGGTCATTTAGTGTCATGTGTTAATTACTTAATTATATAAAATCGGGCCATATATTGTTGATTCCACTTAGTGACTAAACTGTTACATGTTGCATGTGATAATCCTTACACCTAGAAACGTGCTTTCTCTTTCCCACTTTCATAAACTATTGCCGAGTTTCTTGTAGGAGGATTTATTTGTGGTGCTTGTTAAGTTATTATTCTATCCCATCACATAATTTTATGGATTTATCTAAGATCAATGCTGAACACTAATGATTATGCATGATTCTTAGGATTCAATGTTGATTTTTTTGATTTGGTTCTATATCAATTGCTAATTTAATAAACATTGTTTTAATTTCAAGAGAGACTCAAATGAAACAGTAGTCTCTACTCACTAGCCACTTCATCTCATAATTTTATCTTCACGGCAATGTCTATTTGCCATGCATGATTATGTAAACTCAAAAACTTGGTAACGAGTTAACTTTATCTATGTTGTCTGGATTATTAAAGCATTATAGAAAGCTGTAAACTAGCAACTAAGATGCAAGATGATGGAGCTTGTGATCTATATTAGTTGTTTAGTTAAATATACTAAATTTTAATATTAAGCTAAAAGAAATAGATTTTATTCAACTGCATGAAACCGTATGCAGATAGAGGATCTGGGGAATCTCATAAGCTTGTATGCAGAATGGCACTCACATCTGATTCCTTACTACTCATTCGACCACTTAGTTTATAAGGTAGAACAAGTTGGCAGCTCAAAACGTGTCAAGGTAAAACATTTATTTTCATTATCTGTTGCAGGTACAACTTACAACTTACAAAGCACAACATATGATCTGTTGTGTCAGGTGCATATGCTGAGTTTAATTTATAGTAACTGTTACCTTTTAAGATTGGTTGAATATTATAATTTAATCAATGTGAAGGTTATAAATGTAGATTGATTGTTGGTGGACCCAGGATGTTGCTAATGTTAATTGTTGAATGCTGGCAGATAGCATGCTGCTAATGTTAATCGTTGTTGATTGAATGTTGGTACTTGGTAGTTTTTACTGCTAATATTAACTGAATATCATTTGCTAACTGATCCCTTTCATATATTAAATTTAAACCACCACATGGTGATTTTCTAATTTCATTTCAGCAACTGTTGGTGTTGTTATTTAACCAGTATTGATGAATGATGATGCTTCAATAAATTGAATGTCACTTGCTCACTGGCGCTAGCGGTTGACACTGCTAATATAAATATCAAATTTTGTATTTTGGTGATTTTTTACGTTAGTTTCATCATGTTGGTATTGTTAATCTAAACTGATGTTACTGTGCTTCAGTAAATTCAGTATTTGAAGTATATTCAACTTACAAATGATTTTTTGTGCATATTTAAATCTTTGCAAGGTCACTTGTTAACATGTATATGTTCCGGAAGTTTGCTCTTTTATGATCATTCAGTGCTATGGAAAAAAGTTAGGTCAAAGAATGTAGAGCCATTGATACTTGTAGTGACTTCGAAAGTCTTAACAGTTATGGATATTCGTATAGTGCATGTTTATTGTTCTAGATTGTGTATACATCGATGTCTAATTTGTAAACATAGGGGAATTTGTCAGAGGTAGAATAAGTATGGACATGGTTTCTTTTGTGGAGAAAACACGCTTGAAAACATATAAAAGGACTAAGAAAATAAATGTTTGAAAGAACATCTGTTCTGCCGTTTGAGGAGACATAGAGCATGTGTTTATGTGGTTCAACTAAATTGAGAATCCATAGTTGCATCAAAAAAGGCAGTAGCCAAATTTTACTTAACTTAGGATTTATAAGATTCTTCAATTGCTGGTCAAGGTTTAATGAAGGTTCATATCGAACCAGATGAAGTTTCTAGAAACTGATCCTCTGGAGGATCTAGTCTCATCAGCTAAGTCCACATATGCTCTGGAGTGGTACAAGGAGCTAGAGTTTGCATCCTACTTATAATCTGTGATTTATTTCTATAAAACTTTAGGATTTACAAGAATTTTATTTCAAGCCAAGTATTTTGCAAAACACATGGTCGCATATTTCAGATAATTCTGGACACAACAATATTATGTTACTGGTATTTTGTATTTGGTCTCACCCAAGTTATTTTGCAAAACACATGAAATATTATGTTACATCTTTCAGTAGATTTCATGTTCATAAACCAATCACTTTTTATCCACCACATCAATTTGTCTTGGTGAATAATCTTTTATTCGTTGGTATAATTTCTCTCAACACTGTCATTCTTTAAGTGATTAATTTTTAGAAATTTCATTCTTACTCGTAGCATATATGTATTCTAAATTAATTGTGGTTATATTCAACTATTTGCTTAACCAGATGTGCCTAAACGATCTGAGAGAAAGAATTGCAAATGGGGGTGACCCAACCAAGCTACTTGAAACACCTGAGCCACATGAAAACTCAAATCCTGAACAAGGTACCTCCCTAATTATTTCAGAGGGTATTGTTGTCCAATGAACTTTGTTTATTTTGTATAATATCTTGTTTTTATTTCCTGATGTCTTGCTTGATGCATATCATATAGATTATAGAGGTGTAAATGATTGAGTTTGCGGGTTGGCGGGTCAACCTGACATGAACCCAAAACATAGATTATAGAGGTGTAAATCATTTAGCCAAATGCGTTTGTGAATTAACTGAAACTGACCCGAACCTATTTAGACTAAACCTAAACATGCGAATGTCATGCTAGGTTCACATTTGTGTTAAAATCTATGCCTCTTTAATAGCCAAATCTGCATCTTTCACGGGGAAGCTATTATGGCATTTAAGTATGACTTTACAAGTAGATTTCTCATAGCATCATCTTTCAAAAAGTCATACATTTAAACATTGGAGTACAAGCTGGTCAGCTAAAGATAAAAGTCCTTGGTTTTCTGTACATATAACATGCTGTGTACTAGCAAGTAGAGGGACTTGAAACACTGATGTTTTCAGGTTTTCACATGGTTTTCTTTATTTTCTTTATTTATATTCTTATATTATAAATGATTGTGCTACACTCACTTTCCAGTATTTTAACAGTATTTTGTTGTAACATTTAATCTATTAAAGTGGCCGCCTATTACTGAGTGACTAATTGCATCAATTACTTAATAATACACTTATTGCAGATCAAGTGTTTGATGAGGAAAATACTTTGCCGAATAATGACCCCGATGATTTCCAACACAATATGTTTGATGAGATCTTTGAAAACACTACTGAAGTAAGCATAATTCCAGTCCCACTATTTATAGTTAAATTATCACTATTTTTAGTTAAGTTATCAGCATATAACGCCTATTTTAACCATGAATTTATTGTAATTGGGATTTTAATAATTCAAACTATGACCTTGACAGATTATAATGTATACATAATTTGACTGATGACACTTTCAACTTTCACTTAAGGCCAATCCCACTTGTATAGTTATCATATATTTACACTTGACTTTCATTTGAGTATAATTTTATGTTGATCATGCGATTGGGATTGCCTCTGATCACATAAATAAAAGTTACGAGTGTTCAAGTTGTTGGTATAAATTACTATGGGTTATTTATTGACATTTAACCTTAGTTACAAAACAAATAAACAAACAAACGTACATAGTAAATTCCTAAAGTTTGGGGGGTTGAGTTAAAGGCAAATTTTATCTATTATCTTATGGGATAGAAGGTCTCTCCTAGAGAGAGACCCACGGCTCATGGAACACACTTTCTGTAGGAACTATCGGTGCCATTGAATAAAGAGGCTACAAGTGGTGATACATCTGTATCAAAAGAATTGCCACAGTCAACAAATGATGTTGAAATGTCGGAAGAAGTAAAAGCACGCATAGAATCAAACAGGCTAAAGGCATTGGAGAGAGCTGCTGCTCGTAAGCGGGCTTTGGAATCTCAGGCCACATAATTAGTGATATTCAACTTAGTCGTTTTTAAGCCCACATAGTCGTGTTAACTTGGTCTTCTGTTTCTAAGGTAAAGTATTTTTCACATATATTTACTGTGACCAGCCAAACCATTCAAACGAGTCAAATTGGTGTGTTTGGTTGTAAAATGAAGTTTAACTGAATTAAATGTTTGTTTTTATTGTTTATATTTTGTTTAATTTAATTAAGGGTTTACAAATTAAATTATGTGGTAAAATTGTTTTAACTTATCGAGGATTTTAGTCCCGTGATGGATATTTGTGTAACTTTAAAATTAGATTTGAGGAGTTTTTGTGTTAGTGTTAAAATTAAATTGTACACGTGTTATTAGATTTTTTTGAAAAGCTTATAAATCAGTGGATGGCATCGCCTCCATCCAATTGCCAAGCCAAAGTTGATTGAGGGGGTGGTGTTTGCAGTTGGCTTCTAGTTCAGCCTCTTCGACCTGCCTTGACCTCACCCTCCTAATTTCGATCCGAGTTTGATGGTCTGGTGGTGGTTGACGCTGGTAGTGATGAGGAACACTTGAAGGTTGTTAGTGGGTGGTGGTCGGTGGTTATAGGGGGTGTTGGGCACTAAGTTTTTGATTTTAGGATCTTTTGTATTGTTTTGTGGTGTTGGATAATGATAAAAAAGATTTATAGAATCTTTGACATATAAAAATGCTTGAATTTAGTTATAGAAACCAAAATTAACGCAAATAAAGATAAAAAGCAGAAATTACAACTTTATTGTTCTTGAAAATGGATTAAAGTTAGCAAAATCATAAAACAATTAATAATTAAAAGGGATACTTTTTGTAGAGTATTAATCAAGTTTCAAGATTGTTTTAATTATTTTACACATAAATTTAATTATTTGTCTCAATCAGGTTATTTATAAATTTTTGTCTCAATCAGATTACTAGTAAATTTTTTTTTTGTCCAATTCAAGTCACAAAAGTCCCAAGATTGTTATTATACTTAGGTCAATCATAAATTATAAAAATATTTTTAAAAAAATTGAAATATTTTAAAATTAACAATATTTATAAAAATCCGAATTATTTAAAAAAATGCGAGTTATTTAAAATTTGAAAAAAATATGAGTGAGCTAGTTAAGCACTCATAAAACTTTGATGGCTTGATTGAAATAAATAAAAATATTAATAAACTGATTGGAAGAAATAAAATATATATGATCTAATTGAAACATTTCGTTTAATATTTTATCAAGTTTTCTCTAATTAAAAAAGGAAACAAAAAGTTATACTCGCTAAAATTAATCCGACTTAAATCTTTATTGAAAGTAATCTAATAATTAATTAAAAAGTTATAAAATAAACAATAGTATCCTGTTTACCATGTGTCAGTACAACGTGGCAAAAAGAAAAAAAAATGGAAAATTACCAAAATAAGCATTTGACTAACTTAAATTACCAAAATAACCATTGAAAATTAAATTTACAAAAAAGAAAACCAATAAAAACACGCCACGTGTCCATTCCTCGTCATGTAGGTGAGGAAAGCCCATAATTCCTTGCCGAAAAGCTGAATGGGCGAGGAAAAACCATAATTCCTCGCCGACGTGGTACATTCCTGTCCACTCCTCGCTGAAAAGTTGTCTCCTCAGCGAGGAAAATACATAATTCCTCGCCGATGTGGCACATTTCTGTCCACTCCTCGCTGATGGGGCGAGGAATCATGGGTTTCCCTCGCCCATAATTACGAAAATGCCACTCCTCGCTCAGATTTTTTTTTCAATTGATTTAAAATACAAAATTTTTAAAAAAGTATTTATTAAAAATTTAAAAATCCTTAAGTTTTATTTTATTTTTTCATTTAATGGTTTTCCCTATATAATAGAAGCTTTCCCGTAAGAAACTTATCCAATCTTAATTTTCTTAACACACTTATTTCTTTTCTTACAACTATCCTCTATAAATTCTCTCAAATCAAAAAAATATTTGTTAATATAAAAACTCGGTAAATCATTAATGGTAAAATGTTTATTTTTGGTAATCATTAATGATCAAATGTTTATTTTTGGAAATTTCCCTTTAAAAATTACTATAACGCAAAATTAAACAAGTTTTACGATTTTATTCTATATAATTACAAAAATGGGGACGTTGAAATGGTAAATATTTTTATATGCAGCAAAGGATTATGGGGAGACTTAAAAAAATATTAGAAATTTATTAGTTTTTATTGTAGATAATAATGTATTAAAAGTAAAGATACTTTTTTATTAAATAAAAAAGAAAGAAATTGAGTTAATAAAAGGGGCGAGATTTTTGGAGTAAATCTCGCTGAGTTGGCATGATGTAAGTGGTCAAAGGATACTTTTGTAATATAAAAATTCAATGGTTATTTTTGTAATATGTAATCGTCAAATGTTTATTTTAATAATTTTTCCAAAAAAAAAAACGAAAGCACAAACATGATGTTTTTTTTTTTGAAAAGGACGTTACCTTTTACTCTTTTAGGTCCACCACATGCTTTTCTAAACGGGTTACCATCTTATTTTCTAAAAAATAAAAAATGACCATAAATATTTCATTTCATTGTAAAGTACACAACCTTTTAGTGTACTTCGTAATATGAATATCATCTCTAACGTGCCGTTTGTGGTCATGGGCATGCATGTGAGAGAGGAAAGAAGAGTTTGTGAGATGACCTTAGAATAAAATGATCGGTCAAACGAATAGTATGTTTGGCTCCCTCCTTTGTTTAGAGATGATCTAATCTATAAAATATAATAAAAGAAGGTTTTTTTTATCACTTGTCATCCTTTTAAACAATCTTTTTGACACATGTCATTCATTTAGATATCATGAATTTATTTTCCATCCAAAAGGGTATTATAGTAATTTAAACACTTAAACTAATTTTTCTCTCTTAATAAAAATCAAAGTTATTAATTGATATATTTTTCTCTCTCATCTAGATTTTTAAAAATAAAGGTATGTTTTTAAAAATAAACTTTATTAAAAAAATTAAAAATCATATCTTTTTATTAAAATAAAAAATAAAAAATAAAATTTTCTAAAACAGTAAACCTTTTTGAAATATAATATTTAAAATCGCTCCTTTTTAAAAAAAATTATAGCCTTTTTGATACAAACCTTTCGTTTTAAAAATCATAACTTTTTATTCATATGTAACTATAATCATAATTTATCTTCAAACATAATTTTATAATTTATAAATTTTTATTACTAATTATTTAGTATATTATTTATTCAACCCGTGTAATACACGTGGTACTAACCTAGTGTTTAAATACTTAATCACTAATATACAAACGGTTTCTTAGTCAACAAGCATAATATGATTATGAATAGTTGATTGTATGGAGGAATTGAATAACTATTGTGGCACTTGTAAATCTCCCCTACAACAAAAAAAACTTTTCTAAAGAGAGATACGCATGCAAATATGCAATGTGTTTAGACTTTAGAGGAATCACCATTGGGTACGTTTATAGCAAGCAAACTAGCAAAGAGCTAACTCTATGTGTGGAAGAAAGATAAACATGATATTAGCTTGATTGATGCTTGATTTGTTTACACCCCTACAAATAAACAAGATGATTGAGAATCTTGTTATGTACTTCATTAGCATATCTTAATAGGTAATGTTGGTGGCTAGAGAGCCACCGACCAAACCATTCTCATCCAACATATTTTCTAAATTTTCAATTATAATTTTTAGTATATACAATATACATTTTTAACTTATTAATTAATTTTATTTTTCTTCAAAAACTTTTATTTGCTAATTTTTTTTTAAAAAAAGTTGCATATGTAGCTATGTTCAAATTTGTTTTTCTCAACGTTACGATATGTGTATATATAGTTTTTTTTACATGGAGTTGTATTTAAAATAGTGTAATTTTTGGGTATGATAATTATATCTACTGATCGACGGTAACAATTTGGAAACGTGAAAAACCAACAGGGGCGAAGCTTCTTTGGGGTCGGGGCTCCCTCTTTTTTTCGTCAGTAGTGTAAATTTTCGGTCCGGTAGTGGAATTTTTTTTAATAAATATAGAGTCCGCCCCCTTAAAATAGTTTACCTTTGCCCCCGCCCCCCTTAAGCTTTGGTTCAAGCTCCGCCACTGAAAACCAATACTGACCCAATACATAACATTGTTGTGGTGACAAAATCGAATAGTGAGAATGATAATCATAATAATGATTGTGTCGCTGCTAACTTTCTGAGAGCCTTTTGTGTGCATCATGAACTAGAAAGATGATAGAATAACATCATTACACTGACCCATCCATATTCAAATATTTCATTCTTTCCCTTTACTGACGAGATGCTTCCAACGACAATGACAAACAAAGAGGTCATTAAAACGATTTGTCACTATATTCTTTACTTTATACCAAAAATATGAAATTAATAAAATTATTCACGAGCTAAACCTTAAATTAACATAGTGTTCGAAACAGGCTAAGATCAGGTTCAAACTCTTATGCTAAATATTAAGTCAACAAAACTCAACCTTACTCGAGTTCAGGCTCGATTTAGTTACACCTCAAATATTAATCTTAGATTTTCAGGTTTCTAGTTTTATGATTATAAATTTTGTGTTTGAAGAAAGAACTTTTTTATCCATTATTTCTACATTATGGCACAAATCATATATTGGTATATTAGGTAAAGATTTAGGTGTATCTACTTGTTTTAATAACTTATAAAAAAATAAGTGAATTAGTGATATGTGTCCATGGACACAGTTGACTTTTACGTGGGATTGTAATATGTGTCCGTGAAATTTTGCAAGAATCATGCCTTTTATCAAAACTTTTAAATGATATTGTCAAGAAGTCCTAGGGTAATGATGTAAAATATTTACATAAGTTTAGAAATTTAATCAAAATGTTAGAAAATTAATAAACATGAAAAATAATTATAAAAATTCTATTAAACAACTAAAAAACAAATACTCAACTATAAAGTTTGATTATAACTCAAAATAATTAACACATATGTTTTTTTAAAACACCTATAAGTTTCTAGATTTTTCTAGGATAAAATCACTTATTCATACAACCTTCAAGACTAAAAACTAATGATCTTTTGATTAGAAGTACATCCATCACATACCATCAATGTCATATTGAGGACATTACCACATATATGAAGCATAAAGAACTCAATAAGAGACAAAATCAAATTTCTTTTTTTTTTTTTTATTTATTAATTTTAACTATTATGGGGCTTTAATAGATTTTTTTAATTCTGGGTGTTATTGATAAATTAGATAGAATTATTTGTTTAAAATAACTTTCAATATTAGTTTCTACATTATACTAATATTATACTAATAATTTTACAAATTATTATCTCATATTAATCAATATAATTAAATCATATGTAAACTCTAAAGAGAGTCTTAAAAGAAAGTCTTTCGTCACAAATTGATTAGGGAAGAAAGTGTTGTAAAAAATTGTTCATAAACTATGTTTCTCCTTCCCGTGTTGCCAAAAGACAAAACAATGTTAAAAGTTTTTTTTTTTTTTTTTTCTTTTTCTAAAAACGCTCCGAAATCTAACTTTACATGTAATAATTTCAAAACTAACTAAATTGATATGTTAAGCTTTATGTGATTAGTGATTCCTGAAAAATTCGTGTGGCTTTTAGAGGTGCTCTAAGTTTAGCCTAGACATGTCATGATATTTTGTTTTATAAGCTTAAATTGATCATTTTACATTTTATATATTGCGGTGATAAAATACTCAACACTAAACTAATTTTATTACACAACTAAATCAATAATAAAAACAAAATGATTGTAGAATGATGCTCAAAGACATAAAGGGCTCAACAAAGCCGAAAAGCCTAAAAAACTATGATATCCTAATGAAGGTGAACCCATGGGACACGTGATGATGCGTGCAACGACAAATTCAAAGCCACACATTCAATTTTGGCTTCATTTCGCATGCCCTCTCTTACCACGCTTTTGTTTGCTCCCAATTAAATAATGTTTTAAAGGTCACCGTCGGTTAAGTGATTGACACAAGTCATCGGTAATCTGTTGATAATCTGTAAGTATAGGGTCTACTTTCGATTCTTCAATGATAATGTCATTGCTGATCATGCGCTTATATTCGTGAAAGTTCCATTAGTACGGGTTAGCTGTAATCTGTTAGAGAATATGTCTATAATGATATGCTAGTATCTTCAGTTGTTGATCCGTCAGAGAACTTATTACGAAATCTTGGTTCCCCTCAAAACCTTCATCGATGGATTACAAATGGTTCCTAACGTCACCTATGAAATTTCCTTGTTTTATAGCCTTATATATTTATTTAGAACGATTAACCCTTATATATTTAAAAAAGTAAATGCACAAAAATTAGAATGCGGCCACATGAAGTGATTTAGATGTTTTGCACAATCATATGATCATAGAAATCATATGATACAATACATTTTTATAGAACTAACGTTTTAATTTAAACAAAAACATCCAAATAATTTCACGTGGCTTGCATTCTAATTTCTATATAATAAATTTATTATTGCTACTTAAATCATATGATATAATAAATTTGTACACAACTAACTTAAAAAAATGATGATAAAACATATACAGTTGGTTTGAGGTCTTACTCGTCAGTCTCAACAACTTCACGTGGCTTGCATTTTAATTTTTATGTATTATGTTTTTTATTGATATTTAAATCATATGAAACTGTAAATTTTTATAGAACTAGTTTTAAAAAAATAATAATAAAAATATATAGAATATATTTGAGATTTTACTTGTCATTCTCAACGACACTCTGATCATATTTTCCTAATGCATTGATTCATTTTTGAATTATGCCACATGGATATCTTTTTAATACATATACTCTCATGTGATAACCATGCGATCTAACTTAATGATGCAAAATAACGACCGTTAAACTAAGAGACCAAAGTCAAAACAAATCATATATACATAAAAGTTGTCTAGTGTAATTAGTACAGATAAATATTGAAAAGTAAATACAATTATAAAGACAAAGGAGGGATCCTAAGAAAACCACAATGTTATGAGAAAACTAAATAAACCAATGAAACCGGTCACATAATTTATGAATTTTTTTATCACTACGCTCTATATATATGTGCGAGTATATATAAATAAGGGTATGAATCAAACGAAACCCTTAACATGGTTTTACAGATACGTTACACATTGGTTACGTATACGTAACAATTTTTCATTTGACATATTGTTGCGTATACCTAAGACTCTTCATTTTTTTATGTATGCTCAACATATATGTATCAAATACTTAATAACATTTTAACAATTAAAATAACAAAAAAATTATAAATTATGTTATTGGTTTTCGTGGGTTTTTTTTTTTTGTTTTCACATAACTATTGGTTTTCTAAAAAACAATCCTTATAAAGATAAATGTCAATTTCTATAAAATTTTATAAAATCTAGAAATTATTGTTGAAAAACTACTAAAAATATGTTATTACTTACTATACAACATAATACTGTTTGAATACAAGCATTTTAGTTTCCAATTTCTGATTAATAGTTTAACTCGTATTTAACATAAGTTTGGTAAATACTAGTCAAGAATGATATAACCTTTACCCTTACGTTATGAAACTCACCATTTTTTATTGAAATTTACAAACCATTTCAAGAAATAACCGAACCAAGCTTTCTGGATACTGAGATTTTGTCTCGTCACTTTCCTTCAAATTTAACGCCCGACTATAATTATTTTTT
Organism: Flaveria robusta; assembly: GCA_025506415.1. Classification (NCBI taxonomy): domain Eukaryota; kingdom Viridiplantae; phylum Streptophyta; class Magnoliopsida; order Asterales; family Asteraceae; genus Flaveria; species Flaveria robusta. The sequence continues at coordinate 4,823,482 of CM046460.1, read as the reverse complement.
TTTTTTATCTTTTAGTATAAATCAGTCATTACTAAATTTAGACGTTTAATAATACAACATGTATCGAGTAATAATAACTATTTCTGTTATTTTTTAAAAAATTTTTTCCACTAAAATAAAACAGTATTAATTAAAATATAATTAATATAGAACTAGTAACCTCTAGAGCAGTTAGGCTTGATGGTTCGTTTTAGATGAATCACATGGTTGCTAATTTGTTATTAGTTTTTATTATTTTCGGTTACTATTTTCAACCGTATTCTTTCTTATTTAATAAATAAATCAACTTACAAGTTTATTATATCCTTTTCTTTTCACCTCAATAATCAATGTTTATTTGGGTTTTACTAATTGCTTTCAAACATGTGTATTTTGAAATCTTAAATATAAATAGGAAATTATACCAAAGAAATAAAATCATTAAGCATTGTGTTAAAAAAAAATAAAAACAAAAAAAATAGTAAATGTGGTTGGATGGAAGTAGGAATGCAACATTAATAGTGAGTGACAACTGGCGTAACATGTTGCCCACATCATCTTAACGTGAACCCAACTCTATGTTGCCCTTTGCTACATAACTTTCACTTGATCTTCTTTCTTTTTTAATTGATTCAGCAAAATTAATAAACAATCATTATAATTCTTATAAGAAACTGATTCTATCTGGTATGAGAGAGCATATTCACCTATCAAGGTCTAGACATTAAAAATTATGTCATGTGGATCTACTTAAGTTTCATATTTTACAATCTGAACCAACATTAGTGTAGATTTTAGTCACTAGTCATTCTATTAATTTTATTAATTGTCATATTTCTCACTCTCATCTAATTTTTTAAAATCAAGCTATCTTTTTAAAAATAAATTTTATTAAAAAATTTAAAAATCACATCTTTTTACTAAAATAATATAAATAATAGAAAAACAAAAATTTTATATGATATGAAATTTCCTAAAACAATAAACCTTTTTAAAATAAAATATTTAAAATCGGTCACTTTTAAAAAAAATTATAAATAGGTGAAGTTATCTAAAAACATGTCTTTTTAAACAATCAAAACAATTAGAAACCAGAGTTTTTAATAAACAAGATTTTTATAATAAATAAAAAATCTTAAAATAAAACTATTTAGATAAAAGAGTTTAAAAAATAGTATAATTGTTTTATTTTTTGAACTATTACGTATATATATTTTTAATCATATCTTATGTTAACATATCATACTGTAACTATTCGTGATTATTACTAACTGTAATTCAGTAAATGAATGTGTTTCTAGCCTATCTATTTATCTATAATATAAAAAAACTAAAATAAGTTGTGATATAATTGTAAGCCTCATCATACTAATTTTCTCATTTCTTTCTATAATTAATAATAATATTGAATACTAATAATATTACTCATACTATTTTTAAATAAAAAATGTATAATTTAATAATTAAAAACCTATTATTTTTTTATTAAAAACAAAAGTTTTACAAAATACAGAATACAATGAACTGTTTTTTTTTTAAATTCATCTTATTTAAAATAAATATTTAAAAATCATAATTTTTTTTATGAAACAAAAGTTTAAGAAAAATACATTAATGTTTATTTACTTAAAACCTATTTATACTTAATTATGATCATATTTTATCTTCAAGCATGGTTTTATAATTCATAAATTTTTATTAATAATTATTTGATATTTTATTTATTTAACTCGTGTAATACACTGGGTATTAACTTACCATATGCCATAACCGTAAGTGTACAAAAAGTTAAAAGACCAGCACATAACAAACCAAAAGACCATCCAATCACCTGCCATTCACTACAGACACATTATTGCCAACAATTCATACCTAAAATGGCACTAATGTTTAATACCTTTACAATTCCCTTTAAACAATGTTTGTAACTTGCATGCGTAGGTCCACATACACATCACAAGAGAGTTTAAAATTAAGTTGTATGTAATATCTGTTTGAAATCTTAACCTATCATTTGTGATTCATATTCCACACGACATGAAATTATACGTCCACACGCAAGCACCACTGTTATCTTTGCCACGTTCAAAACCGAACGCCTCAACTTTAGATCAAATGGGACAATATACTTGCTTCATGTTAGATCTCAATCATCACCATATTCTTGTATAAATCTAATTAACTTGACTTTATCTTAGACATATGATGTTCTATAGTACAAGCTTACAGTGCAAATGAAACATAGATTAGATACAAGATCTGACAGTCAAGAGTCGTTAGACAAAGTGTGACCATATGGTCCATTGCTTGATAAAAGACACATGATAATGACCACTCATTATATCAGATTTGATGACATCAAAATAATAGAACTTAATAACAGTAAATGTAGGGACCAAAACAAAGAACTCAACTAAAAGAAAGAAAATCATCAAAACGCTTGGCATTGAAAGGTCACAACTTATACACGTGTCGTATCCTTATATACTCTCCTCTCGTTATTCTCATCCAGATATATTTTTAACCTAATTGTTAACAGAAACAATATATATTATATGAATGTGAGCTGACAAACATGCATATTACATCCATCTTTGATTCTTCATAGCAAAACCGTTTTAAAGGGCAATAATTTTTTTAAGAACGAATGCCTTACACATCTTCTAATTGTTACCCAAGCTTATAACTTTTTTTTAAGATATGATTTGAACTTTTAACCACTTAACGAGAAACACATTTTGTAAACACTTTGATAGCGCTAAACTAAGTACAATTAAAATTAAAAGAAAATAAATATAATGAAATAAATAAGAACACACAAAAGACACATCCATTCTGGTCCTGATGTTGAACCAGAAAACGCTTGTCATGGTTGGCTCACCAAGGTACAGATTAATGATCTTTGAACCACTTAAATGGTCAAGTGTATTTACTGCCAACAGTCTTTATTTCTTCACCTGTTTTCATCATCTTTCTTGACATTATTACTCCATTTTTTTATTAACAATAAACAAATGAATTAAATGCTTAAAAGCCTTCAACGATAAGTGTCCAGATTCCATTAAAATAAATAACCCAAGATTTGAATTCCAAATTTCTTAATTAAACTGTGTGTATTTGGAGAGAGAGAGAGAGAGAGAGTATCAGTATATGGTATTTCTTGAAGTTGCAAAGCTCTGATTAACTTCACGTGTAGACTCATTCACCTGTCCGTGAGTCTTTGCAAACAACAACTTCAAGAAACACACACACACAAACACACATACATTATACAACAGATCCATCATCAACCTCTCTGCAACTAAAGAATCACTCTTGAAGATGAAAAGATGTTGACTTTATCACTCGAGATTCAAAACCCTTTTCACTATGACACTCAATTTGGGGATTCTTTAGAACCCTAGTTCTGATTTGGTCTCAAGATCTTACATTCTTACTCAGATGAGATGAGTCAAAAATGGAGTCTTTTGCTTCTCAATTTGGTTATCTTATGGTTTGAATGTGAATGTGCAATGAGTAGTGATAAAGCAGCACTTTTGGGGCTGAAATCATCAATTGATCCATTGAATTCACTTCAATGGAAAGGAGATGATTACTGCAAATGGGAAGGTGTTAAAGAATGCTTAAATGGCAGAGTATCAAAGCTTGTTCTTGAAGATTTGAAGCTAAAAGGTACACTAGATTCAAACATCATCAATCGATTAGATCAGATTCGTGTTTTAAGCTTCAAACAAAACTCAATCTCCGGCGAAATTCCCAATCTTTCCGGCTTATCAAACCTCAAATCACTCTATCTTTCCCACAACAACTTCTCCGGCGACTTTCCGGCGTCAATCACCACCCTCCACCGGTTAAAAACCATCGTCCTCTCCGGCAACCACCTCTCCGGCGACATTCCGGCGTCACTCCTCAATGTACAAAGATTATACACCCTTTATCTAGATAACAACAGATTCACAGGCGAAATCCCACCGTTGAATCAATCAACCCTAAAGTACCTCAATCTATCAAACAACCAACTCTCCGGCGACATTCCGGCGACTCCGGTGTTACTCCGATTCAACTCCACCTCATTCTCCGGCAATGTGGGCCTATGCAGTAACGCATTTAACATCCCCTGCACTTTACCTCCACCCCCATCTTTCCCACGGGAGACCCCACCCCCACCAGCCGGAAAGCCACGTCATCACCGGAAAATCAAGAATGTGATAATAATATCAGCTTCCGTTGGTGGGTTTTTCTTATTATGTCTTCTAATCGCGTTATTAACAATCTTTTTCAAAAAGACTCGAAAGAAGTCGCCGGAGGCGGGTGCGAAAGGCGGAGAAGTTCCACCACCAGCGGCGGCGGGCGGTGGCGGAGAAGCGGCGAGCGGCAGCGGAGGCGGAGACGGCGGAGCGATGGGGAAGCTGGTGTTCTTCTCCGGCGGAGATTCGCCGGAGATGAGTTACAGTTTGGAGGATCTGTTGAAGGCATCGGCGGAGACGTTGGGGAGGGGGACGGTGGGGAGTACGTACAAGGCGGTGATGGAGTCGGGGTTTATAGTTACGGTGAAACGCCTGAAGGACGCGAGGTATCCGACGGTGGAGGAGTTCCGGAGACACGTGGAGGTGATCGGACGGTTGAGGCACCCGAATTTGGTGTCTGTGAGGGCGTATTTTCAAGCTAAGGAAGAACGGTTGCTGGTGTATGATTATTTCCCCAATGGGAGTCTTTTCTCTCTCATACACGGTACGTGACTTGCACCACATTTTTGTTTTTTTATTTTTGGAGTAATTTATTTTTCAACCATAAAGTTTGTTTATATTTAATTCTAATAATAATAAATAGTTAACTAATGTCATATGGTGTAGGTTTGTTGTTTATAAAAAAGAAAAAACTAATGTGATGCGGAAGTAAAGAGCTTGAAAAGAATATTATTTAAGTATTAACATTGAAAATTGTTTTGTTTTTTTAATATTTAATTATTTAAACTTACATTTTAAATAGGAGTGCTGAAGTGGTTGTGTTATAGTGTCATGCGAGCCCAAATTTTTGACAAAGGCTTGAATATTATATGATCTTGAAAATTATTGTCGGTGTATGCCCAAATGTGACATGATGTCTGTTAGTTGGCATGAACACAATACATTGATTTACATATTAATGTTCTAAAATTATTACGTATAAATAAACATTTTAGTTAAAAATCTTATGTCAAATTCTTTTATATACGTTAAACTTTAACGTAGAAAACTAAGCAGCTTTATTTATGACACATAACACATTGTTTTGTGAAAGAAAGTTAAATAGAAATAAACAAGTTAAACGAATCAACTGATGAACCTTAAACGTCACCCGTTTAAATAAATGAGTCTGCCAGACTCGAAACTGGCACAATCCCTTTTAAACTAAAACTAAACACATAAAGTTCATACTACTAGAAATTACTACCCTCAATTAACTAAAAAGGGTTAAAACAAATTAAAAACCGGCTCTGGTCAAGGATAACACCAAGTAACTTCATTCATTTCATATAAAAAGTTTACAATAAATGATTGTTCAAGTTAAAATAGCGACCATTAAACTAAAATCTAAGTCATCCTTTTGTAGTTGAGTCTTGTGACATTGATGATTAACCCATAATAATAATAATGTGTATCTAGATCTTTATAAGTTTAAGAGTAAAAATATTTGATAGTTGAAGAAAACTAAACTAAAATGTATTTACATGTAATGAACTTGCAGGATCAAGAACATCTGCAGGAGGGAAGCCTCTTCACTGGACATCATGCCTGAAGATCGCTGAGGACTTAGCCACTGGACTCTTATACATCCACCAGACCCCTGGGCTAACCCACGGAAACTTAAAATCCTCCAACGTCCTCTTAGGCTCCGATTTCGAGTCATGCCTAACCGACTACGGCTTAATGTCATTCAGAAACCCCGAGTTCCCCGAGGAGTCTAGCGCGTCGTCCCTCTTCTACCGCGCTCCCGAGTGTCGGGACCCACGAAAACCGCTTACTCAACAAGCAGACGTCTACAGCTTTGGGGTACTCCTCCTGGAGCTCCTCACTGGAAAGACCCCGTTCCAGGACCTGGTCCTGGAACACGGGTCGGATATCCCCAAATGGGTGAAATCCGTGAGGGAGGAGGAGACGGAGTCCGGGGACGAGCCGACGTCGTCTGGGAACGAGGCGTCGGAGGAGAAGCTTAGCGCGCTTTTGAACATTGCTATGGCTTGTATTGCACTTGTCCCGGAGAATAGGCCGGGTATGAAGGAGGTGTTGAGGATGGTTAGGGAGACGAGAGCCGAAGGGGCTCATGTGTCGTCGAATAGTAGTGATCATTCGCCGGGAAGGTGGTCGGATACGGTCCAGAGCTTGCCCAGAGATGAACATTTGAGCATATGATTTGGTGGTTGGTTGTTAATTGTGTTAATGAATCTTGATTCGTCTATTTGTGAAGAAGGGATTTTTTTAAAAAAAATGTTGATTGATTGTTTGTTGGTATAGTTGTGTGATAATCTTTATCGTACTTTAGGTTATCTTTTGATCAAGCTAGTAAATCAAGCATTTCAGAATGTAAGTAGGTTTGACTTCCTTAAAGTCAAATGAAACATAAAATGGGCAGAAGTCAATCTTTCAAGATGATGAAAGAAATGATGGCAAGCAAGTAGTAGTCTAGTAGGCATAGTAACTTCCCAAAAATGGCATCATTCTACAAGTTTTTGTATAGTTGACTTTTATACAAACAATCAACCAATACAAGTGCTGACCGAGGGGGTGTCGGGTCATTGGGCCTAATGTATACATTCTAACTTGTTTTTTCTGCAAAAGGCTGTTTTACAACTCGACCTGTAACCTTCAAGTCACATGAGAGTAACTTTACCGCAACTTCTTGCTCTAGGTCACATGTCAACCGGTTCAAGTATATAGAAAATGCCCAAAAGGGTCAATCGATATATATAATGTACAAAAGCCTTAGTCCTATACTTACAAACAAACGGTCTCCAACTTAATAACGTGGCTCTTGCTTTAGATGCATTCTGCTTTGTGAGCCAAATGTCATCGTCTGTCATCATCAAGAAGCAACAGCCGTTTAATCAGTTGATTTCCCAAAGACTATTGAATTTACAGAACGCAAAGTCGACTGTCAGATGGTTGACTTATGGTTGTGTTAGTTACCTGGCTTGTAGTGGGCATAATGATGTTAACAAGATCTGTGTTTAAAGATACAGGGAGTTGCGGCCCTGGAATGTATCTCATGCTGCAAGAAGTTTTAAAAACGGAGTCAAAATATGCTTCCAGGGGTAAAAGAAATGGGACCAGGTAAAACAAAACTTTTGTGAGCAGGTAGCTAAAGGGAATCATACGCTTACCACTGGTTTTGATAATTATATACGAGTATATGAAACTTTAATAGAAACATTGTGGTGATTAAAGAAAACAGAAAAAGGATCTCAAAATTAGAAAAAAAAAATGACTCTCTTTCAGGATGGGTTGCGTACAAGTTTAATGAATTTCTCACTTACTCCTTTAAGATAGCAGTTATATTGTTCTTCGTGCGACTAAAAAGGTTGACATTGTCCTGCAGCTGTGGTTAGATATTACAACACAAAGTGTTAGCTTCCAAGAATATGTTGACCAAACATAACAAAATTCAAAACACTTACTTTTAATGCAGAAATATTAGCCGAAATCTGACCAAGAACTTGGTTGTTTTGTTCCAAAAGACGCCTTATGGAGACGCTTAATGCTACATCGATTAAAGGTAAATAAGTATGGCTAATAGAATCCTCAAGACCTTCTATTAGAGGGTGTGTCGATGTGCAGTTTAAAACTGTTATGGTCACCTTACCCTTAGAACAAATTACCGCACAATTGATCCCCTAATTTCTTTTAATTTCTTATGCTATAATCAATGTGACAAACAAAAACACAATATGCTAACCTTCCAAAGGAACACCACCACTCTGGAACCGATTATTCATGGTAACAGAAAATGGAGCTACATTCATAGTTAAATTTGATGATATATTTGGCTTTGATGAGAATTCTGCCAGTTTATCCTGTTGAAACACATTATCAGAATGCTAATATAAGGATTTCAATTGATTCTAAGGATGAATATAAGTTAAGTGAAGTTGTATATATATAAAATATCTAACGCCTCGGGTAAATGACGGGGAAACTTAAAGTATGAAACTACCCTCGATCTAAAGGCAAGCACAACGTTTCATTTGGCTAAAAATACGGTGTGGAGCAGATTGAACTACACTGTAAACCTTGTTAAGTATTGTCCAATTTTGTACAGCCTAAGAAGATAAACTCACCATTAATAAAAGTTATTGTGAAGGAACATAAAAATGCTGACATCATTAAGCAATTTGGTTAACACACTACCTTGTAAAGCCATACTGAAACATCGTCGATAGAGGTGGCAATTTAGACCAATTTACTCACGAATGTGTGGGTTCGGTGTATTTTTCATCTTGAACGGGTCAAACAGATAACTTACAAAAAATAGCTGAAAGAAGTGGGTAGAAAATCATTCAAACTGCATTTTAGAAGCATAAAACCTCCTAAACCATTTTAATCAAAAGACTAGAGCATCATTTGATATAACATTAGTTTTGTAGTCATACTCGACACACTAATTCTACAATATATAAAATTTGGGAGAAAAAGTGTTTCGAAACAATCTGGCCTGGGATTTTACCAGAGTTGCCACCTCTGGTTTTTATCTAGGTTCGACTCAGTAGACGATTGGTTAGTGGCTTTGGTCACATGTTAGGGAGAGGGGGTTGCATTTGCATACCTTCTTATCTTTTAACTTCCTCCCCAACTTCAGCTCGTCATGCTTCCTTCGTTTACTCTGCCAAATATTTCATTTTGAATAAGCACCTAACCGAGGAAGTCCAATAATTCGTCAGATACATCTCTACAGGTTGCACAATACCTAAATTGCTGCCGTGGTGTTGATAAGTTTGAAGGAAAAACATATCTTTAGGCTGTGATAGGTTGAGTAAAACACCTATCAAGTCAATGTACCTCATATTCCAGTTATTTTTTGTTAACAAGGATTAACATTTTTCCACCTAATGCATTATTCTACTTTAATGAACTCTATCTATTGCTACTATGAGTTCGCATATAATTGTGAAACAGTAGTTTCTTAATAATGTCTTTGTTTGAATAAATCGACATAGCTGGTTAAAACACTCCAGTAACACTTTGGCCAACTTCAGCCTGTTTGACCTGCTAGCCCCATTGACCTTACTCATGTTTTGCAAGGCTTTAAACTATAGCCGTTAGTTAAAGTATTAAGCCGAATCAACCCAATTTCAAGTAAACAGTTTGGAAGTTTGAATTTCCTAAGTCTAGATGTAGCAGGATAAAACATTACATATCAAAATGTTTACAACATCTACTAATATTCATAATTTGTATAAAAAAGCAGGATGTTTACTGCGAAATAAATGGCGCAAGTCATGTATCCTTGATAAAGATATCATGTTCTTATCATGATCAAAAAACACCAAAATAACAAGAAAAAATGAGTAACAAGCTCACCGTCAACCACCTACACCTCAGGGCAACATCGCGCACAGTTTTGTCACGCAATGTAGCAGCAATCTTGATACACTTCATTATGCCAGGTTCATCTGCATATCTACATATATTCAATAAGTCATAGGCATATATATATAAAGAAAACCAGTAATCAGTTTTAAAAATACTAAACTGTAGCAGCAACTTTGGATTTGTGTATTGGAATTAATTGTCTTATTACTGATACTTGAAGTCGCGATAATCAGTTTTAATATTTATGTGAAAAGAGGTTTTGTTTCTTATTATCTAGCTATTTGAGTCAGCTTTGGGAAAAATTAAAACTAAAAATAAAGTAGATTATGTTTTACAAGAAGTTGCTCCCTTTTTTCACAAAAGCCTTCTTTTTGGTCTTCTTATCTACTTAATCCTTATACAATTAGAATTTATTAAACACTCAAACTTCTTATAGGATTATTACAACTTCGAACAACAAAAGCATATACAACTAGATTCATAAGCCCGCTTTGTTACAACTGACTTTGAATATCAACATAACATAATCACTTCTCTATTAAGCGTGTATAAAGTATAAACATCCACAAAGAACAAGTGATGGAGAATTAACAAGAACATATGCCAAAGGAATATATGCATAAGTCAAACATAATATTAATAATCATGGAACAAGATACCTACTTGGAGATTCCTTCTTCCAACTTACACTGTTCTTCAACAGACCACTCCACAGCAAAGCCTGCATCATGCTTCATCACAGACCCCGAATCCGGTAGAGCAGAAGCACCCGAGTTCCCAGTTTGTGCATATCCTGAACTACTACTTACCATACAAGAATTCCCAGAAAACATCATGCCCGATGTATTATTATTACTATTATTATTACTACTGCTGCTGTTCATCCTGTAGTAATCCCCCATCATGATCATCTCACTCGCGCCATCGATGGCACGCGATTGGAACGATATAGCATGCTGATTTGGAAAATAGCTCAAGGTTTGATCATGGTGAAAACCTGAATCCATAACTTTGTATAGCCTATATGTGCAAAAGCAGTGTGTGTGTATATATAATATGGAATCCAAAAGGGTGGCGTTGAGTCTCCAAATTTAAAGAATCTTGAAACTATTGTGACCCCAAAAGTTAAAACCCTAGATTCTTCTCACAAAACTCAAAATTAAGACTTCCATTGAAATCACAAGCACCCTTTAAACCTAACAGAAATCAAGCGTAAAATGACCATATAACCAATGAAAACACCCAAATAAACACTATCACACACCAAACCTTCAAATTGACATCACTGATTCATCGTCAAATTCCATCAATCAAATCCAATGATGACGATTAACGTACCAATTTACACATAGATTGACAAAAGCTCACAACTTTTGGAAAAGGGGGCTCTGATTGGTTGTTTATGTGTTGCTTTTTTTCAATCATGAGATGATCACCACACACACACAGTGGTGCAAAATTGGGTCTTTTTGGGTGCTTTGAGCACAGAGATGATGTACTTTTGGTGTAGTAGAATACAGGGGTTTGGCCAATGGGAAAACAGAGGACAAAGGGAAACAGAGGTGGGAGTTGAATAAAGTTGAAGCTTTTTAAAGATTTTTTTTGTCGCGAAGATCTTGGAGGTGAAGGAAAGTGCGAATTACAGTAAGCATTTGATGCCACAATGTCACAATTCCACCCAAGGGGCATGGTGATGGTGATTGATGCTGATAGGAGTGCCATTGTTGGTGTTAGTTTTATCAAATTTTTATTGTTTTTTACTTTATAATTTATAATTTTTTACTCAAGTAGTAAAGATTTATTAAGTGTTTTATTAGAATTAAGTGTTTTTTTCATTTAAAGTCATTCAACTTTTGGTCAAATGCTTTGGTGTTCTGCATTCTTTTTATGAATGTTATTTTTTTAAATTAAGTGGCGTAAATGTAACATATGAACGCTAGAATAACACATTTTATGGATGAGATGAAGGTGCTGGGGAAATATGAAATTTAATTTCTTTTTTTGGATTAAGGATAGTGGAAAACTTAGTGACGTTAATTGAAAATTATGGTTTTTAATTTTGTGCTTTTGTATCTTTTACTTTAGCTTTTCGTTAGTTCTTTGTTGTTGACCTTTTAAAAAGAAAATATAATGTATGCGAATCTTGATTGTTATTTAATGGTTATTTTCTTTAAATTTACTTGATATAGAATATTATTGTGAAGAAAAATGCTCACTAAATATAACCAAAGTTTTTATGTTTCTTTTATATTTATTTTTTTAATAATAGTAAATAGTTTATTATTATATCATGCTTTTTATCTTTTAACAGTTGTCTTCTATTTTAAATTAAACTTGAAAAGAATAATAAATAAATAAAAATAATCAAGTTTTATATATGTTATCAATTGAATAAGTGAATATTCAATTGAATGAACATGCGTAATGCATTGTCCATTATTTATGTTCACATATGGTTCGAAGATTTGTTAATCAAAACCCGATTATGTTTGTTCGTATGCTTTTTTAATTTTTTCATGTATACAACTAGTGAAATGTGATGAAATAAATGTAAAAAGATAATATGTGACAGAATTGTTTTGATTTATTAAAGAAGATATATGTGCAACAAACATATAAGATTAGAAATATTATATATCTTTACAAAATTCTTTGTCGGACAATATCTTAAATTAACTATGATGTCCGTATATATTCGTTGTTTATGTTAGTTTATCGTTTTGAACAAGTCAAACGTCAACCATCCTCGTTTGTGTTTATTCTCTTTAGTCACTTCGTGTTCTTCAACTAAATGTCTACATGAATACTATGATAACCATACATCATATCAACAAATAGATTCTTAACACCTCAGACTTGTAACACATAAGCTTTTACTTTCATTAAACAACAAACTCATTAAAGTTTAGACTTAAGATAAAATAATACTATATTTGGTGTTAGTGATCATTACATGTTCCCTTCACCTTTGAAACTCCTTTATGTTATTTCCTAATAAAGAAAGATAAAATAATATCAGATCGAATACATTGTAATTGTGTTATTTTAATTTAATGTAATGTGTCAATCTTTTAAAAAATTAGTTATGCAATTATTTTAAACATCAAGCAAAATAAAGCTAGGTGTCCTGTATTAATCTATTGGTAGTGATGGAACTAAAGTAAATAAAATTTCAAATCCTTAAGAAGTTTAAAAGTAAATATTACATGTTATAAAATAATACTACTTAGTCTAGTTGATCACTCGATCCCATCCAACATCCGCATTCTAGTTTATTAATTTACTCCCTTCACATCACAATATGCAAGAACAATACCATTAACCAATACATACACTAGTTTATAGTGGTAGACTCAAGAATTTTATTAATAGGGGTCAAATATTTTCAGATCCGGTTGTACATTATTAATTACTTTTTTTGGGGTTCAGTTCGGATCAGGGGCGGACCTAGGTGGGGGGGGGGGGGGGGGGGGGCCCCTCGTAAAAAATATTTTTTAGTGTTATATATGTGTGAAAATCCCGAGTGCCTCCCCTAAAGTTATGCAACCGTCCCATTTTGCCCCCCACGAAAATTTTTCCTGGGTACGCCATTGGTTCGTATCATGTATTAAAAGGATAAAACAAATTTAATTTTAAACACATTATAAATTTGTCAATCGTTTAAAAAATAGCTAAATTAAATATTTGCAATTGTTTAGAATCGAGTTTGAGAGACTAGTGTAACAGTGGACAAAGTGGCTACTAGTGACATGCAGACTAGTTTCATTAGCATTGGGTGGTCGAGTAGTGAGTTGTATAAATATGTTCCACGCTAGGTAATTGAGTAGCCTACACGTAAAAAATACTTTATTTGTAAAAAACGTGATTTTTAATAAAATATACATTGGAACGTCCAAAAAATGGTGTATTCCTGTTTTATTTATATATATTACAAGTCATTACAAAAACAATTTGTTGGGCATTTAAATTACTGAATAAACTACTAATAATGATATCATTCCTGTCACTCGACATGCTTGTGTTGAAAACACCAAGTTGAGCCCGCACTATGTTCTCATGCGGGTGTCACAGTGTCCCCCTGTCGTTCGACACCAAGGGCACTCCCACCGGAAATCCAATAAGATGAAATTGAGTTAGTTGTACCTCATTAGGCTAAATACCGAACTTGGAACCGATTTAACACACACCCATTTAATTTGTTGTGATTTGTCCATTCTCCATTTAGTTATAATTGATTTGTTTCTATATTTCTTCAAGGACAGTGATGAGAGACGCATTAAAGCAATGCAAATATAAACGATACATGGATCGTAAGGTCTACCTTTAGTGCAACGAGACACAAATCAAGAGAATAGTTTTTTGTTTGAAGTTGTAGTAGTGTTAGTGATTAATGGATCAATACACCACAAGAGGCGAGTGAGACACAACAGTTGTGACGAAGAATAAGAACTAGAGAGAAAGCGGAGGTGAGAGTGACAGTTGTAGAGATTAGCTCTAGTTGTCTCCGTCGGTTAATTTTGTGGTGGTGTTGCTCAGGGTACGTAGGTCAAGTGGTCAACAAAACGAGAGAAACACAGGGTGAGACTGGGAGGCCTATAAAAAAACAAGGTTGAGAAATACCAATGTGCGGTTCGAATTGTTAAGAATCATTTTAGACGTTTTTATTATTACTTTTCTACTAGAAGAGCATTTTAGACGTTTGATAGTAAACTTCAAAAGATTTTTAACCAAATGTGTAATTGTGAATAATAAGGATCAAGATGTATAGAACATGTATATCATATTGATTGTAAGCTTAGATTTTTTAATTCTTAAGTACCAAAATAAAATTGTAATCACTTTATAGATGAGAAATGGAAAACAAGAACATGATCTAGGTAGCTCATTATTCATTAACATATGTATTTTAATTGAAGGAACAAGAGTTATTGACACATGCTGCTAGTGCTCTCTATTTACTCAAATTTGAAGTACTTGGCATGGTCTATTAATGAAGATATTAACATATACATTTCAGTAAATGACATATACCCTGAACTTAATAGAGGAGAGTATATATTTTCAATATGGTAATCAACAAATATTAAAGGCACAAAGTTGTGTATATATGTAAATTCTAAACTTCTATACAAATCCACTAAAATATTTTATACCTGTTGCACATCTAGTCTATGTGAGTGAATCTGGAAGTCGTTCTCAGTCAAGAAGCATAGCGACTGCATCCCGGAGGCTGCTTTTTTTCTTTGTCGAGGTGACTGGCTTATTCAAAATCACAGCAGCATGTTGTTGATTCTTAGTTTCATGGGGAATTATGACATCATTAGTTGAACTGGTATCTGCTTTTACTACCGGTTTGTTTAGTAACGGCCCCAGAAACACATTCAGCATGTCTTGGGCTGGATCCCCAGTCATATTGTTGGAATCGACTAATGTAATTATACTTGTAGTTTCAACAGGTTCACGATGAGATACTGTTTCTTCATGCATTGCTGATCTAGCACATGGAGATTTGCTTCTCAACCCGCATTGTACTTCTGATGGCTTCTGTTGACCCATATCACTCTTATCTTTTTCAACAAACTGTAATAAAAGTTACAGAAAAACTGTTTTATTACCTACTCTTGTATAAGGGGGTGTTTGGATGCGGTTGTTTAAAAATATTAGCAAATGGTTAGTTGATTGAAGACAGGGATAGTTAAAACAGTTAAGTAACTTTATAATTACCCTAATAAAATCAGTAATTGTTTGAGTGAAATAAGTTGTATCAAGTAAGCAGCTTGAAGTTCCATATTTCAAAGTGCTTATTTCATTTAGGGCATAAGTAGATAAGTAGTTCTAATAAGCAATCCCAAATGCCTCGGGTAACTCCTTACCAACACCCTTTAACAAATTATTTGATCTTATATATCAAAAAATCATAATCATAACCAGTTTTGCCAAACCATCATATTTGATCTTATATATCAAAAGACTAAATCTCACTTTAAAACATGTAGATAGAGAAATATAATTACCTCTTTAGCAATGTTTAACACATCATCCATGGTGAGATCATAATCCTCTTCGTCACAAGATAAAGCTCGATTTTCATTGCCACTATCACATCCATAGTTTTTCTCATTTTTCATTCGGGAAGGGGCGGATTCTTCAGCTTTCCTTTTAACCCTCCCACGCTTTCTCTTCTCAACAACTACTTCTTGATCAGAATCATGAGACTCAATCACATCTTTCTCAACAATTCTTCTTTTCTTTTTCTTTGTTTCACATTTGACTAGCAAATTCTTATCACTAGAAACGCATACCTCTTTTTTGTGATTTCGGGTCACACCTTTCGCCTTGGGCTTTGTAGATTGGGTCACAACACTCACTTCATCACTGGTTACCACACTGTTTGCATCTGCATCAAGCAGTTTGCTCACTTTATTACTCATTGATGCCCCTACCATCCATGATGGCAATCTCCTCTTTTCTTCCATTTTCTCACTTGATTTCACATTATCTAAAAAATCCTTCAAAAAGTTGAACAATCATCCTGCAGGATGACACAAGAACATGCAAAAGCTTTACAATGTGGGCAAATCTATAGCTACCCCTGATGCTATCACCTATCATACTCATCACAAATACAGTTCATCTATGCATAAAAGAATGAACTTTATTCAATATTCAATATTATATCACAAAATAACAGATGGGAATGAAACAAAATCTTTAAAAAATGGGTATCAAGAGGCTAAAGAGGCAACAAGATCCATAAACCTCATCAATTATCATATGGTAATAAATTGCTTTGAGATAGATATAAAACTGCTACAGAACAATAGAACACATAAAAAGACGAAAGACAATCTCTATAATTGTAGCAGCAAACAGTGATTCAATTGATGAGGTTTAGATAATACAACCAATTACGAATTGTAAACAGAAAACTATGCAACTTTGGTAAATTACCGGAATTTAGGGCTCAATTCTCCGTAACAATCAGCTAATCGATCGATTGATCCGAGATATGGCTGTTGCAATGGAGATCAATAATCACAAACGGGTGAGTTGTCTGAAATTCAAAATCTTTCGATGAATTCGGACCCGATTATTTGATCCTTACGACTTGCAACTGATATTGTGGGATGTATATGAAGAACTTTTAACCATTTATCCCTCGCTAACCCTTAATTTTATAGATCATGACATCTTCGTCTTCGTGTTGTGTATCAGCAAAATTAAACAATGGGTAGATTCTATTTCCAGTTCAAATGGGTGTTTCAAAACTAGGTTTGGGAAAACTAAATTCAAGAAGGTTTTATTGATTTCAGTTTAATAAAATTCAAGAAGGTTTAATAAAACTAAATTCAAGAAGGTTTATTTTGTTTGGTCCTATACGACAAGGGACATCTAGTGACTGCAAGATGGACGCGAACGAGCCAATGCCGCTAGGGCACAAGAATAGGCCAGGATCAAGAACTGTTTTCAGTATTTCACTTGGTACGATCTTGCCTCTTGGATGGGCGGTGTTTAAGCCCAAACACGACGTAAAATAATCTGAATTCTAGAAGTAAATGTATCGATAGAAAAAATTAAATATTAATTCCCATCAATAATTATTGCTTTAAAAGTGTGTAAACCAATATACACTTGATGAGGTTGAAGGTTTTAAATTGGTTCATTAAAACTACGCGTATTAAATCAATCTAATACTCCATTGTAGGGGATCGAACCTTCGTCCCTTTGGACACAGGGGGCATCAATAACACCATGTCAAAACCCATTGATACTTAAACTAGTTCTTAAAGAGTCGTGTTAAACACTTATTAAATGAAAGCACAAAGACGTGAAACTTCTTCCTCACGGGAGTCTAAATATGATATAATATTCAATATAAGGGTTTAAAACGTGAAACTTTTACACGAGGGTTTAAAAATACCTTGAATGGAGTTTAAATGATTGAAACTTTATTTTAAAAAAAGGTAGTGTCTTTCTAATAAAAAAGAGTTAAAGATATTAAAAGTGTTGGCCCAGAATCAGTATATCAACGCAAGAACACAACGAGATTCAAAAGCCACTACCCTGCTGCTTCCATTGATTTTTTTCTTTACCTGCTAGGCACGACTAAATTCAAAAGCCTCCTACTTAACGAATCTTTTCCCATCCACCTACTCGTAGATCTGATCGAATATCTTGATGATTTTGTTGACAGAATTGATCTCACCTTGATCGATTTAACAAGAATCCACAAGAACTTCCTCTTTCGCTATGTTTGATTTTTCCCTCCATATACAATCGGTGGTTTGTTTTTCCAATCTCCTGTTCGTTGTCTTTAATATTTGATTCTTGATCTTGACTACACTCAAATCTTTGATCTCTTACCTTTCTTTCCGGGCATGAGCTAAACCTTAGCTCTGATACCAATTGTAGGAATAAAAGGCGTTTTTTTAATAAAAGAAAGAATTAAAGATATTAAAAGCAGCTTCTTCCCCTCAAAGACACATTCTTCTCAAGCTTCACAACCGATGGTATCTAATAAGCTTTGTCCTTCTACCAGATGTGCCTTCTCCTACTAGTGTTTGAAGCCAAAGATCTTATTCGGTTTATTTCCTCTTAAGATCACGTGAATCATTGATTTAAGTAACTCATGCAGTCAAGCGTGCCTATTTTTGAAGGCGATCTCGTTTATAAGCACTTTTTAATTGTACCATATTTGATATATGCTTTCTTCCAAGTATATTCTCTCTGCACTTCAACGATGTCGTTTAGGTAATACTTAAATCCACTTATCTGTGTTATTTTGGTAGTATTTAACAAGAGATATCCTGATGGTTAAATGGTATACAATATGCCCAAAAAATTCGATCAAATAAAAAGCTTAGCTCATGTAAAAATACTTACTATCAGGGCTTAAAGTAAGTGGTTATTGGTGTACAACTTTGATGAAAAGATTGACTAGGCATAAATCATTGAGCTTCTGTCCCCTTTTACGGCAAATAATTTGTTACAACTTGTGTTTAAGCAGCGGTAAACCTCATGGTTAGACATGAAGGCAACATGACCATTAGCAAGATCACGACAAAGATTTCATGATATAAATCTATTGATCCATCACTACTCAAGCTCATGACAAGCCTCTTGGCTCGTATACAGACTGAAGAAAGAATACAAGTTGACACTCATTGTGCATGACTATATAATCTATATCATACAATGCATACTAATACCTCCACTCGCTCCATCAAAATTGGCATTTTTGAGATTATTTCATCAAGTTCAAATGCTCCACCAATGAATTAAACCTCAAAAACTATAACTGCATATGAATATCATACGGTAGTTGAATCTGGCTCTATTGTTGATCGTAGTCCTTTGCGCATCATCATCTGCGCATAGAATTCTGCATGTTCCTGTTCACAATACAAAAGGGGACTTTTAAGTCATTGGTTTGAGTCTCAATAAGCATAGTAACAAACATTGGCGAAGCTTAGTGAGGGCTGGGGGCTCTTTTTTTCATCAACAATGTTAAATTTCGATCCGGTAGCGTAAGTTTTTTAATATATATAGAGTTCACCCCCCTAAAATAGTTTACTTTTAAACCATACTAAAAAAATCATATGTTTCAAGCCAAACCATTATTGTCTAACCAACCATTTTGCCTGTTGCCACCTCTAGTGAGGGGACATATATCCCTTTTCACATGCATATATAAGCACAGGTAATATAAATCATACCTTGACCGTAACTAGAACAACTGCAACACCGTTTTCTCGTGATAAATTGAAGAGTTTTCTTGCATCATCGGGTGTAACAGATGGAACAGCCTGAGGCAATGCTTTTACAACTACATACACAAATAGCAAAATATTACCAGCCACAAAAGTTAAAGGAGTCCCCAAAACATGCTATGTTAAATTGTTAATTATGTCACTATTCCACCATTTCTCTTATCTTTCTAGCATTCTAATTATTTGATGACATAGCAGCAACATAACTTTTCTCCATAGCTACAGTTTTGTATGAACTTTGAGAACACAATGGCCAAGAGATCCATTTGTATACAAAGTATGCTCTTCCTTAAAACATGTCAAAGGTTAAGTGCATACTATTGCTATGGAAGAAGAGTATCTTTTGTAGTTTTGCGGCCAATATGATCATAGCATAGATTATGTCAATACACTTTTTATGTGAAAAAACCAGGCCCCATGAAAAGTATAACTTGAAGGAAAGTAACATATTATTAGTTGATGCATACAATCTTGTATCATAATTACCTAGCTGCTCGGTATGGCGAGCATCATCTATCAAAAGCACCCTGTAACTATCTCCACTACCAGTGTTCTTCTTGTCTCTCACCCGACCAATATCTCCACCTACAACGCGAAAAAGATCATCAACATACAAATTCAAATCTAAACACCACATCACACCAAATTCAAAACAGAACAACCCTATTTAATCTCCTCAAAAGGATACAAGTTCTTAATTGAGCTCAAAAGCCAGTATAGTTATGCTTTATTACTTCAGTAAACCAAATCATCATAAACTATATGATAATGAGATCAAAAATACAATAACTAACAACATAAGATTATGAACCCATCATACAATTACTATAAATATCACTTTTAAAAGAACAAGTGGAAACAGAAACACAATTCGAGCTTTGAAAGACCCATTTGAATAAACCCTAATTTCACCCAAAAAAAAAAGCAAAATTAAAAGAAATAAAACCTTCTTGAACTTGGGTTGCAGGGTCGAACTGCGATTGATCAAAAGAGGGTCTTTCCAGCACATTAGCCCCTCCCCTCGAAGACCCAAATCGAGCTTTGAAAGACCCATTTGAATTCGAAATCAAAACTGGAGATGAAGATGAAGATGTTCTGATTGAACACGATACAATGGGAGATTTTGGAGTTTGTGAGTGATAAACGATGGTTGTTAGAGGGAGAGATGAAGGTGGATTCACTACCGCCATTGATGATATCCTCTGATTACAGCAAAGATTTTGCTTGTAAGAAGAGAAATGTGAATGAAATTGAGGTGTGATTGTATTGGATTTTGTTGGTAGCCCCTTTTAAAGAAAATTGTGGCTACCATAAACGAAGACCTTCATCAAGTAGATTAGAGGTCACTTTTTTTATGTGTTTTATAATTAGTTTTATAGTCGAAATTTATTCCAAAGTAATGTAAAATATTGGACGGACAATATTAACTATGAAAAGTGTGACATGTTTGGTTTTATGTTAATAAAAGTTTATTTGAGAAAATATAATAGTATTATGTGTGAAGTGTATGGTAAAACTACACACATCAGATCGGTAAAATAATTTAATTTTTTTTATTTTGTGTAAAACAGAAATTAAGTAAGAACTTGTAAAAAAAAAAGCTACGCACAAATTACTATATAAATGTTTGAATAAAAGTATTTATTAATTGATGATTTATTATAATAAGAGAATAAGATGGGAAATGATTTTTTAAAGTTTGTTTTTAACTACTAAAGTTAATTTGTGATAATAATTTATTAATTTCCAACAAAGCAGACCTAATGAATGAAAATATATATATTTTTTAACATATATGTATGTAACTGGTATTTTTGTAGTTTAAGAATCTATAGCAATATAATTTAGTTAGTTTTAAATTAATAAACAGAGATACATATTTAAAGGCTTTCGATTTAAAAGTTTGTATGTAAAACTTGATTACCATTCAATCGATATGTATATGCTTTTACATATGATACTAGGTGTACGTTTATGAATAGATTCTTTTATGAATAGAAGAATGAACTATTTAATGTGAATTCTTTCTATAAAAATAAACTCATTAGAAGATATTCATTTTTTCATTTACGATTGATGTACCCCAACTTTTTCTAAAACATTATTTGAACGGTTTATTACGAAGACGCATAAAATAACGTAAATCACCACACAATCTTCTTGACAGAAAAAAGCAAATCGTATCCAAATTAAGTTATTGTTACCATTGATATTTTTTTGATGTAATAATGTTTGAGCCACAAAAAACTTATTGTGGTCTAAAATATTTAAGACAGATTTATCCTTTATATGGGTGGTTTACGTATTTCAGTTGAGTTTGTTTATCTTTTTGTTTATTTCATGTATATTTTTATAGAACACAATATACCCTCGTATATTATTTATTATTTAGGCTTTTCTTTATCATAATTATATATATGGTAACAATTTTTATTTAAATATACTAGAGTGAGTTTGAGCGATGCGATGGAAAACACAACACACAAATAAAAACACTAGTAAAACGCTTGAATTATTAATTGGTAAATATCATATAGTTGCAAAAGTTTAATAAAAGTTTATAACCAACACGCACACGCCCGCCAGAATGCCTCCTTGGTTCGGTATGAAGCCAAGCTGATACATACGATAGCCGAAGGAAAAACCCCCATTTCATAGTGCATGGGCCAACGAGCTTTGGCAAATGAGGTAGCCTTAGATTAGAGGGAGGGTGACTGTGAATGTTCGCCACATGAAGTGTCAAGTACCAAATATGAATTAATATAAAATAAAAAATGACTTTGAGACTTTAGTTAAACAGGAAAATTGTTATTTACATGATAGATTTCTAAATGAATTTCGTAAATAATTGTAATAACTATTAAATTTAAGTTGTAGCTTAACTAATTTATGATATTTATAATGAACATTATTCAATCATTATTTTTGTATTTAATCGTATAATTGACATTTGTATGAGAAGGAAAATTAAGGTATTTAAATTTATAAAAGACATTTTACTCCTTAAACTCTTAAAATTTAATATAAACGACAATTCTGTCATTTTCAAATCTATTACAATAAAATGTATATTTTATATAAATATTTTATATTTATGTAAGTAATAAGACTCTCTTGACTCAAAAACCTAGTAAAGTTTGATGTATGAGATTACAGCTCAAGCAGAATAAACAAGATTTTGTTTAAGAATAAAAATTTGTTTAATTCTACCTACGGTTGAGCTTAAGAATAAAAATTTGTTTAATTCTACTTACGGTTGAGCTTTTAACAAGACGATATCAACTTATTAAGTAGCACAGATTGCTTACACCTAATAAAGGTTGATGAGTCATTGTTACACATTGAAATGTTATTAGTATCAGTTTTCATCAAATTTCTAATTTGGTCATCAAAGGCGATATCAGTTTTCTATGCTCATAGTATGCATGATAAATCATACTGCTAGTCAATATTATTTATAAACAACAGAAACACCATCCATGTTATAAGTACGCAAGTGTACAACATACAAGCATCAATAGCTTCATGCGCTAATCAGATATACAAGATCAAATCCTAATTAACATCACCATAAGAAACACCTATCAAAGAGTTGTACTAAACGTACACCACCTCTATTTTCACTTGATGCACCTCATATATTTAGCTTATGCCAATGCCAATAGATCATATTTAGACGTCTCGCCAATGGGTTTCATCCTTTCTTGAGCAACTTTCACTGACCCTCAGAAAGCAAGATCAATAACTCATCATCAGTAATTGCTCCCATCTCCATAGCTCGTTCTAACGCACCCTTTCCGCCACCATCTTTGATTGATGCAACCGCCCCTCTGGAACAAGATACACGTTTCAACATGAATCTTAAAACAACTTTGAAAGCAAATAACAGTTAACAGATTATAACTACCTTCTGATCATATACTTGGCTAGTTTGTTATTTCCCAAGAAGATACAATGGTGAAGTGGGGTCCTACCATGATAATCAGATCTGTTTACATCAGCACCAAACTGTAGCAATAGTTCAAGCATCACCTCATAACCTAAGTCACATGCTAAATGCAGTAATGTGCAGCCTTGAAGACAGCTATCCGGCTTGTTAGAATCTTTCATCTTTTTACAGGCTAATGGACTGGGTTTTTCAGAACCTTTGGATGGATCATGTTCTTGAAGATTGTGAAATAAATCGGCACCAGCAACCTCATCGTATGTAGTGTTGATGATATTTGTATTTGATGTAGCAATTAGGCTGTATACCTCTCGTATATTGTTACTTTCAGTTGCTTTCCAGATTCTGGTGGCATAGGAAGGGATGCCACTGGTGGTTTCTTCTTGAGAAATTAACCGTTTCTCCACATACTGTATCGAAACAAAGTTACAAACGAAGAAACATAATTAACACTACAGGCTATCATGGTTGCATTAAAGGTGGACGTGTCAAAACCAATAAGTTAAAAAGAAAAATGTCACTTAGGTTGAACGAGTCAAAAGTTGACCATACTGTAATTTTAGTTCATGCATATGATACAACCACCTAAATAGTTTTACACTTTTACTTAAGAACAGATATTGTTGAATTATGACTTTTGTAACCATGTTGAATGCATTAGTTATTTATAAAAGGCCCGAGTCGTTTTGACTCATACTTGAATTTACCCATATTGACTTGTTACTGACCAGCTCATTTCATCTCTAGATTGCATACAACACAACGGCTACAACATATACCTTTGCAAAGATGTACTTCTCCCTCTTTTGATTTGCATCTATAGGACTAGGCTTGTTAACTGCTAAAGCATTTGATCTGTCTTCACTGCACATAGATTATTTCAGATGGTTGAAGTTAGTGAGATGATCAACCATGTATACCTCTATTACGTCACATCCCTTTTCGAAATGTAGTTTATACTCACCTATTAGTTTGAAGTAGATTTTCCCATATGGAATTGCAGTATGTATTGCCCAAATTTCTGAACAAATCCATTACAATAGGTTCCCATACTTTAACATCAAGATTAATTGATCGGACCTGCAGTAGTTAAAACAAAATCACATTAGCTTGATATAAAACAATGCATTTATTTTTCCAGTTCTTGATGATTATATTATACAGTAAACTAAAAAAATTGACTTAAAGGAAGCGGGTCGGCGGCACAAAGTGTATTTTTGATGCATAAAAAGGTTAGTCCGTCTGACCGCTCTACTATGCAATGTTATAAAGAAAGGCACCTTTGATATGTGAACTCCTAGATTTCGGTGGACCCCGGAGCATTCAATGCACATTAATATGCCTAAATTAAGAGATGCCCAATTAGGTTCAGGTGCACGACATTCTGCACATAAATCGTTTCCAGGAATCTCTCGAAGAATGCTAGATACACAATTTTCTGGATTAATATCCATCTTATCAAGTATAGAGCCCATGTTATCAACTTGAGAAACAGAAAATTCTTCACCAACTGCTTCAAGTGTACTTCCCAAGTGATTTCTGTTGAAATGCGTCTGTAGAAATTACATTAGAACAAGAAGACATATATTGCTTGTAGCCTCCTCAAAAGTGATATGGCAAATATGGTCCTTTTACTTGAGAATGGGTTGATTTGGGTTATGTTTTATCTTTAATGGGGTCAGATGAGTAAATCATAAGTTTAGCCAAAAAGAAATCTAGACAAACGGAATGGAAGTTGCCCCAAAACAGGACAATGTAAAAGTATACTTTTTAAATAATATTTAACACAAAATCTGTTACAGGTTCTGTTTAAAAAATTGGGAGAATGTGATGGGTCAAGCCACAAAAATACCCATTTGACTGTAGCCTGTTTTAACCCATTACCTGACCTGCCCATTGCCACCTCTTGCAATAAAATGAAATTTTAAAGGTTTTTTACCTGTTTCAGGTGGGAGTTCAAGAGAGAGGCAATCACTCCTGTGATTTTGTTCATCCAGTCAATCCTATCACCTTCATTTTCAGCCTGCTCAACCCACATAAACAAAAAGTTAGCATTAAAGTAGCAAAATTTTGGGCAACTCAAGACTAACAATATAAGAAGAAAAGCTTTTGCTCAATCCTATCACCTTCAATTTCAGCCTGCTCCACAAGGAGGAGGGAGTTTTGGATGTGCGTTTTACAAGTGATTATATTGGGCTCGAAAAATAGTATTTAGATACTCTTATGCTGTTTGAGGTTTTAATAATCAGATAATTAGATGTTTGAGTGTGGCAAATCTAATCATGCAAGGAATGTATATATAAAAACTGACTAAAAAGGAAATTATCATGAAAAAAGGAGAGACATTCTGTTACATAGGAATAAGAGGATATCAAATTAAGTTACAAACATGGGTAAATATGTTGTTTTATTTTATCTATAGATTGTCAGGTTTAGGGCAATTGACATGAAACTGACCATCCAAAACTGATTATCTGCCCTCTAAGAGCATCACCAATGTAAGAACAAAAGTTTTACATCATTACAGTGGAAAAAGATTAAATGAGCATTGTTCTTGGAATATGCTTACACCAAATTTAATTCAACTCCAATATATGCACCAAAGCTATACATCAATATTTACACTAGGCAATTACAATTTGTTGGGTCAATCGTTTATTTATATGGTTATGAATATGGGTCACTAAATTGATGGTTTTATATTGTTTTAAAGTTTGGTGCATGAAATAAGCATAAAGTTGACGTGGATTGAATATTGGAACTTTAGGCTAAGTATTTCTAGCTTTATGTTTTAGTTTATTTAATTAGTTTGACTAGGTAATAGGTTTGACCGAACTCTTTGGAAGTATACGTTGGAAATGCACGTTGGTAAAAGAGTGGGTCTTCATAGTACTAGTTTTTAGCTATTTTATTGGTACCACGTTTGTTATCTGTAAGCCTACATATAGGCCTTTGCTTTATTGAATAAACTACAGAAGCAACTTTCATCTTCTTTCTTCATATATTTACTTCCATTCTTCTTCATATTTACATCAAAATAAATCGACCAAATGTCCCTATTTTGTTGTTCTTGAAGCTTGATAACCAACACAATTTACACACTAACTTGTTTCCATTAAATCATTCTTATATATACAATCCTATAAGTGTAAAAAGTAGATGTTTCTAATTGGCTTATTTAGCTTCTTCCTTTAACATAAGAATCATTGTTGTGGAATTAATACAATGTTGCTGATTTGGTCTATTAGTTTTGTTGCTTTTCAAAGTTCATCAATTATTACAAAACTCAAAAGAAATGATTATATTCTAATCTTATATCTACTTAACTATTTTAACAGCTAATAATTTAACAATTTACTAATAACAAATATGGCTGAATAATAAAATAACTTCAAAACCATACTAAATATGATACTCATTTTAAGGGTCTCAATGAAATTGTTCTAATAAGATATTTTATATTAATTAACCTTTACTCTTTATGTTAATTACTTAATAAATATGTAAATGATCAGAAGTGGATTTTTGTGCATGTGTTAGAGATGGTCTAAATAATCAGAAATGGATCCTGTTTATCCAATTTCCAAACACCAATCTCACCTGCAATGTGTAGGTCTTGAAGGGGGAAACAATCCTGAAACACAAACGCAAATCTGAATCCTCAGCATCAGCTTTTACTGTTGAAGTACGAAGATCGACAGTATGACATTCTAAGTTGTCATCATCATCATGTGATGCTGCCCTGCTGTGCCTTGATCTAAACCTCCCAAACACACGACTATTTTGCTCAGTAGATGTAAGTGAATTGGTTGATTGTGAACCCTAAAACAAGATATAACAGGTTCCCTATTATGAAAAACTAGAAAAAAAATATATTGTCCTAAGAAAAATGATGTTTAAATAAAACTTCAAGTTAACCTACCACAGGTTTGTTAGGCAAAATCCTATGATAATATAAGTTCCCACGGCTATCAAGTACAAAAAATCGTCTTTTCCAGTCTGCTCTTAAACTTGTAGATCGTTTTAGAAGATATCCTTCCTTGATGGTTTGTACCTGGAATAACATAAAGACATAAGGGGTGAAATACACAAATCCAAACACCTCCTGCTAAAAACTAGTAAATTGTATGTAATGCATCAGTAACTTAAGGACAACAAATTAGAACTTTTTGGAAACTTTACTTGCCGTTTCTTTAGTAGTGGATTGCATTATTGCATCTATATCTTTATCAACACTCATTCCAACACCATTAGCACTAACATGTACCAAATTATTAGGCACTGGTTCTTTCGTTTCCACTTGTGCCATAAATTCTTGAATTCTCTTTGCAAGTCTATCTTGTTCAATAGTCGCCTGTTCTTTAAATTGTTGAGCATACGTCAACACCTGATATCACACCAGTCCCTTTATTTACAAAAGATTGAAGGAAAACAATATATGTTACTGGTGCAAGAATAACCTGATGAATAAAAGGTTCCATTTGACTCAACAATTCATAGCCCTAGGAAGTCAAAACATTGTGGGTAGTACAAAATCAGCACATCATATATAAGAAAAAAAAATCCCAACATTAGAAAAAAACACACCAGTTTAAAATATCGTAAATGAGCGTCCATTATCGCACTAAGAGATTCCAAAAACGTGTACTTCTTTTTTGCTTCTATATTCATTAGAGAATGCACCTGCATTCCTTAAAAACACCAAGGAGGAAATCTTAAACCTTAACTATGAAGAATATTCGGCCAGTATATATAAGGGACTGCATATTAGTTAGGCATACTAGATCGAATCTGCTCCTTTCAAATGCAGATTTGGAGTTTTGAAGGGCCTACAATAAAGGGTACAAAATAAGCTGGCTGCATCACAAGTATTTTAAACATAAAAATGCATGATAGGATAATTAACATTTATACCTCCTCCAATTCAGCAACAACTTCATCCCGTGTACTCTTTTTCAAAGATGCAACCTTGTCACGAGCCTGCAATCAAAAAACATTAGTAGCTTTTAACCTTTATGAGTTATCACATAATCTAAAAGCTCACTATGAACTTATTTATTAACAGATAAAATTTTGAAGCTACCTGTATGGCTGTATACACAAAAGATTTACCTAAATTTAAGATCAAACAGGAACAAAATAATAAAAACTCAAAGCAGATATACCTGATCATATGCATATGCAGCTTTGTCCAATCGTTTACGTGCGTCCTGAGCAGAACAAGATGGATTAGCTGGAGAACTAGAATTAATAATGTACTAGTGTATTGAAAAAAGGGATTATAATAGGTATTATTATCTTATGTGATAATAAAAACTATCTACCGAGTACCTAAATACCTTTTACTAAGTATTGAATTAAAGTTAAGAAAAAGATACAACAATGAATAAATTATTTAATACTGAACTACTATTTAAAGTGATTGGTAAAGATGTTGATTAAGGTTATTAGCCTTTAATATTTATAGCACAAAAAAACAAAAGATTGGTTAAAAATATTACCTTTGTGGCCTGAAGATCCTCGGATAAAAACTCAGTCAAACGATCAACAAGCAAATGTTCAACCTGCAAATATAATAGGATGTTGCTTTTTATAGTCAAGAAATGTAACTTGTAAGCCGGTCCTTGATGCTTTAGATTATAAACATGGCCACAATGTTTATACAGAGATAAACAATCATTGTCGAAGAAATTTAAAAAATGTCAAGCTTTGTGCATTCTACATCAGTTGTCAAAATTTAATTAGTAAAGAAACGGTGATAAAAAAAAATCACACTAGTCCCTTAAATTTCACAATGCTAAAGTTGGCTGGATATAGAATGTAAAGTATCTATCGGCAATGCTAAATTTGGTAGGAAACTTACTCCACTTTTCTATCACATACATTAGGCATCATCTCTAACTATAAATTTAACTCTCCTTCACCCACATCAATTACAGATGGTTAGACAATCAATATTCTTTAGAGGGTATTAACATAAAAAGAACAAGTAATCATGGCATGGAGTTCAGATAGTCATATATGATCACTAGCTTTAAATGCAACTCGTTCACTTACTTGGGAACGAAGAAGCTCCTTAAATGTTTCAATCTCACGAAAAGCACTGACAAACTTTGACATTATTGGACCTATCAAAGTACAAATAAGAAATGAGTAACTTCTCACATGCAACATTGCAACAAATAGGTTATCAAGCAGAATTCCGCATTTTGAAGGTACATAAGTGATATTGAATAATCAGAATCAGATAGCCATTTGTAATAGAATAGGTTGTAGAATATGCTTCTGTTGTCTGAAGTTGACATAACCAGATAATCAAATATTTGTATGCTTGGCAAATTCTGATTATATATGAAATTAATAGATGAAATTACCAAAATGGCATTTTCTTTAAATATAGATGTGAGAGGTAAATATATATAATTATATGTCACCCTTAGATAATCGGTTCTGTTGCAGCCCTATGAGACCATTTATTTGACCCTTAAATAATGTTTAGCAACAATGTGTTTGGTAAAAGAATCCACTTAAGCTAAGCAGGTTACCATTAACTAACCTCCAATAGATGAACTGACAGGGTCATCTTGGCCACCACCAAATGCCTCTAATGCATCTGCAAATGTAAAATCCATATTGCATGCTTCTTGAAGTCCGTCCCTGTGATGAATAATACATGTTTTTATTATTCTCAACAGTACATCAAACATTAACTTCCATTAGAAAATTTGTACCAATAAATTGGCTCATAACTTACATATACTTTTTGCTCCCTTTGTTTAGTTTATGACAACGCATTTTTAGCTCATCTATCAGCTGTTCAGTATAACGCACCTGTCCAAAAAGGGCAACATTCAACAAAACAAACAATATACGTAGTTTCAACTTCTATATTTATGATTAGAAACATAACTCAACAGAAATTCCCTAATTACATGAATTCATTCCATCTTTACAAGAATGCTTGTTGAATGATGACTTGTTTATATAATACATTATGTTTAATAATGGCTTGTTTAAAATAAATTATGTTGACAAACTATACCATCTAAGAGATAGAGGATGTTCAATACACAATACATATTGCTTTAAATTTGATAATCTAACATGCATTACATACAAGTGCTTACGAGGTTCTCACAATATCTACTTAAAAGCTGGTTATGTACCGGAAACACCCATAGCTTCACATCACCACAATGTTACGTACTAAACAAGAGAAAAAACAACCCAGAAGACGGAGGGAGCCAATTTAGTCTATAAACTCCATATTTGTTGCTCATATGACCAGCGTGGGACAAATCTCATACCTTGCAATGGTTTTGGTCCGTATAATTCGACCCTCCTTAAGGGCCAACTTCCTTGTTGGTCACGGCCACATTGGTCATGACTAATTCTCTCCATGCAAGTTTGACTTTGATACTACTGTTACGGATCAAACAAAAAAAGTCAACCCAAAAGACTAGGCTGATGGGGGTGCGAGTCCATTTGGTCAATAAAACTCACATTTGTTGCCCATACAACTGATGTGGGACAAGCATCATATCTTGCAGTGGTTTGTTAAGGAAAGAAAAATTTCAAGTATTTACAACATTTTATGAAACATCTGATCAGGCCATTCCAGATTGGAAAGACTTTGCAATGCATGATAATTCTCATGATTATGTCAACAATCAAAAGCACCAACGTCATAGCGATTTTCAAATAACGTTCAATCTAGGGTTCCCTAAATCAATCAATCAGTAGCATTAATAACCAAATTCAACTCAATCGCATAAATGACATTAATACATGCATGTGCTTCCGTATCAAATGATGAAAAAACATTAATGGGCACCTGGTTTTGGAACATGGGAGAATCATCAAGCTTGATAGAGGCAGTCATGGGGTTATCTGTTTCTGTGCGAGAAGGAAGCAGAAACTTGGCCACATCTGGGAAATCCGAATATTCGATTCCTTTGCGTTTTGGCTCACATCGCAGGATGGTCATTTTGATTTACTCAGTGAAATGTTGTTGATGATGATGATGATGATGAAGATGGTGGTGGGGTTTGTGTGATCAATGGGATTATTTGATTTAGAATTTTCTGAAATGTTGTTGAAGATTGTATTTGCATGTTTGATGCTAATCTTTCCACCCTTTTTACGTGTTTCATGTTTTTCTTTTGGAGATCTTGGGGTTGGGAACTGGGGTCATTAATGTAATTTTTTAAAAGTTTAAGGACATAGATTTGTTATGGATATTTCACGAGGACAATTCGTGTAATTAACTCTTCAAATTTATTAATCCTTTTTCACAAAATAGTTTTTTGTTTTTGAAACATATTTTTTATTGCTAAATATCATCTAATCTAGGTGTGTTTTTAGGCCATTCGGTAACTTCAGACTTCTTAACTTCACGTAAGTATCATATCATCAATTTCGTTCATTTCACTTCACCTCACCATCAAGGAATTATAAAAATGATAATAAATATTTGTTCGTGGTATAAATTATATATGATAGATACGTTATATATACATTTATCAAAATGGATACATTTATTTCCTCATAGTTTTATTCAGTATTAAAAATTTGTCTATTAATAGTCTAACTTAGTCAATTTATTTATTATCGATCTAACAATTAATCTTTCTTTTTAAACAATTGAAATATTTTATTAACTGAAATAATGTTACAAGCAAGATGCTAACAGCAAGGAACAGTACAGCGACATAGCACCCACTTTGTGTAGGGTCAAGGAGGGTTCGGATCGCTTCATGATTTGATGTATGCTCTAATTAACCAAAAAAATGTATTTGTCTTGATTTTCTCAAAAACTATTGGATACGCCTTTGATTTGCCATTGAATATTTCATCATTTCACCAAACAAACCAAATTGTTGCTAGGATTATTGTTAAAATCCCTTTCTTCCTTGTCTTTGACATATGGAGCCTGTTTAGAAGTTTGATGGCTTGTTCCACCGAGCTGCAGAAAAGGAGGAAATTCCGAACGTTGCACAAATCCTAGCCCAGACATCCCTCGTGTAGGAGACTAGGTGCATGAATGCAACAGATGGGACGCCTGACTCAGTTTCGGAACCACACATCAAACACACAGTGGAGTTCATCTGAACTCCATGCCTCGCTACTCATCCATGGTTGAACCTATAAATTTCATCCAACATTGAATGAAAAATGGTAGTAGCACAGAAGAAACCAACTTCGTAAACAAAAAATAAAAAGTGTACATCACTTACACGGAGAGCACAGGAATGGCTGGTGTTGCATCAATACGTGCATGAAAGAGACAAGTTATAATCTACAGATTTCGTTTAGATTATGAGGTAAAAGTTATTTAAGGCAAAGAGAAAAAACAAACAAACAAACATAGACAACAATATTCCACTCACAGAGTAGGATCTTAAGCAGATGAAATAACCGCAAACCTTACCTCTATTTCATAGGATAGAGAGACAACTTCCAAGAAGACCCCAGGCCTATAAAGAGCCAAGTGATTAACAAGTCCAAGATATTCTATATTAGGTTTTTATTAATCCTTAATTTAAAATTTAAATAAGTTTCTATCCCTCTAGAGATTTTAGAAATCTTAATTGAATACATATATGATTTCTAAAATATATATAAAGTATTTGGCTTTGGGTTGTACATGTAACATATGTAAATAACCTGAACAGAAGTAATTCTTTTTCAAAGGAGTAGTAAGTTTCATGTTAATATAGAAAACAAAATCCAGATTCTGAATCATTTAAGGAGTAATGAAATAATACATACCCACAAAAGGAGCATGGAGATGAATGAAGTGAAGATCTAGAGTCATATACTCTTGCATTTTCTTCACCAATAACCTTTGCAGGAGCAGCGTCCCTTCTTAAAATGATGGAAACGACTCGAATCCCTCAATATTATCTCATGGTCAATGATGTTGGATATGTAGGTGATGGCAACATGACAGTCACCACAGACTCTCAAGTTTTTCGTGATCCTTATCGGCACACCAGGAGGTGTCGTCAAAATCCCATATGCAAGTGCCAGCTTCTCACTGTGTTCAACAAGAAAATCACCTTTCTCCTCATCATCTACATCATGGAGAGCAAAATTCGTATCAGGAACATAACCAAGGGCTTTAATTTGATGCATCAGGTCACCAAGAAGATTATATATCTCTTTGGTAAGTGGGTGAGTTTTATCCCCAACATAGAACGTGGCAGTGCCCGTTTTTCCCTGGACCCAACTACACCCGGGCCTCTTTCTTATCCCTGTGTCTTTCATCAAATGCCGAACTTTAGCCACATCTTTCCAACGCTTAGCGTTTGCATATATGTTGGAGAGCAGTGTATATGTTCCATCATTCTCACACCCTAACTGTAACAACTTACTAGAAGCATATTCTGCTAACTCCACATTTGTATGAACCCTACATGAACCAAGCAACGCCACCCACACTATTGGGCTGGGTTCCATCGGCATCTCTCTAATGACCTCCATAGCTTTCTCCAACTGACCAGCCCGTCCGAAAAGATCAACCATACATGCATAATGTTCGACCCCAGGTTCAATCCCAAATTCCCGAGTCATGGTCTCAAAATACTCCAACCCCTTGTCAACCAAACCAGAGTGGCTACAAGCATAGAGCACAACAACAAATGTGACACCATCGATAGGAAGACCCGCCTTTCTCATCCCATTAAAAAGATCAAGAGCCTCTAAACCACGACCGTGCATTCCATACCCAGTCAACAGAGACGTCCACGAGACAGCATTTGTTTGGTTCATATTATTAAACACAACACGAGCCACATCAACATCACCCGATTTAACATACATGTCAATGAGACAGTTGTCAACAAATAACACATCAGATTTGTCATATCTGTTACGGAGTACATAACCATGAATCTGCCTACCGAGTCTTAAAGCACCAAGACGAGCACAAGCCATTAGTGCACAAGATATAGTAAAAGCATTCGGCTGTGTGGGTGTGTTTTGTTTAAGCATACGTGAAAACAGTTCTAACGCCTCATTGGCCTCACCATGTTGAGAATACCCACCTATCATCGCGGTCCATGTGACTACATTTCTACTTTCTAGAGCAACACGATCAAAAATCTTACGCGCATGAGTGTCTGCCTTGCACTTTGCATACATGTCAATCAAAGAATTGATCACCATCTGTTCATCACCAGGGTCATTCTTGTTTATGTTTAGAACCTCTTTAATGGAATAACAGTGAATCTCCTTCCCTTGAAGCAATGTTCCTGCACAAGCACAACCAGATAGTAATGAAACTAGAGTGACTACATTAGGTTCGGCGCCAGAAACTAGCATTTGCCTAAAAACATCAAGTGCTTCATAACCATGCCCTCTTTGGGCATAACCAGCAATAACAGCACTCCATGTTACCACATTCAGTTCAATCTTCTCTCGTCGCATCTTCTCAAACAAACCAAGAGCATCTTCAAATCTACCTATTTGGGAATACCCCGTAACCATCGCATTCCAAGAAACCACATCTTTAACCTCCATTCGCTCAAAAACATTGCGCGCATCATCCATCAACCCACATTTCGCATACATGTCCACAACAGCATTACCCACAAACAAATCCTCAACGAGCCGAGTTCTCACCGCATAACCATGAGCTTCCTTCCCTTGCATAGACGCACGAAACGACGCAAACGCAGGAAGGATATTAACAAGACTAACAGCATCAGGACAAACCATGTTTCGCTCCTGATTCGCGTCTACACCACACGCAGTCATTCGATAAAACATCCTAACCGCGTTACGCACTTCACCACTCTGCATATAACCGGCGACAATCGAGTTCCAGGACACAGCATCAGCAATCTTACTCTGAAGCATTTCATCAAACACCTGGTGCGCACACCCCAATTCAGCACAACGACTATACATCGCGATCAACGCATTACCCACAAACACATTCCTCTCAAACCCTAGAACACAAACATTCCCATGTAACGAAACACCATGAATGAACGATGGGAGTTCACCACAGGCCTTGAGGACAAAGGGGAAAGTGTAGCCATCAGGACTCCACCCAAGGGATTTCATACAGTTGTAAAGCTCAAGGGCATGATTGAGTGATTGCATACGAACTGCACGTTGGATTAACGAGTTCCACCAGAAGACGGAAGATGGTGATGGTGGGATGCGTTTGAGGGTTTCAAGAGCGTGTGATGGGGCGTTGGAGGAGATGTACATGCTTATGAGTTGTTGTAGGAGTGGTGGGTGTGAAAGTGTGAGGCCTTTTACTGTTAGTTGTTGGTGGAGGAGCTTGACGGCGGTTATGGAGGTGCATTTTGGGGCGGTGGTGGTGGTGGTGGAGAAGAGGATTGGGAGTTGGTGGTGGTGGTGGTGGTTGAAGCGGAGTTGTGGGATTGAGAGACGGTGGCGCATGATATCCCCGGTGGTGGTTGTTCACTTTTTTGGCTATGGACGACGGTTGAATCTCCGGGAGGCGGTTGCCGACGGTGGTGATGCCGCCGTGGCGCCGTCCGGTTAATCGTGATACGCTTCAACGTTAAAGACACATGGGTGTATGGGATTGCTTATTTTTTTAAAAATTAATTTTGAAAAGGAACTTAAATCTACGTGGGACGGTTTATTTTGATTGAAAAAAACTTTTGATAAAAAATAATTATTAACTTATGATTTTTTAAAATAAATTTTAAAAAAAATGTTTGAATTAACTTATAAACTAAAATGTCGTAAAATAACCAAAAGAAATATACTTAGAGGAGTTAATAGTAGGTAATAGAGGGATATAATAAAAAATTAAAATAAAAATAGTTTTCAAAAGTTAATAAGTAATTTCGTTCTTACTTTTCAAAACTTCTTTTTTACCCTATATAAAAAGTCATTTTGAAAAAAAAATTTGGGTTTGGTAAATATTTTTTTTAACTTATTAACTTTTTAAAAGTTAATAAGTCAAAAATTGATGCAAACTAAGCAATCCCAAACACCCACTAACTTTTTAAAATCTACTTTTCAACTTTTTGAAATCTACTTGTGAACTTCTTATTCAATGCTTCCCAATCATACTATATTCGTGAGAAAGCATGAGATTTTATTTCGAAAGTTATAATAATCAAAGTCGAAATGATGCGGCACATGCCGGAAAACTAATAAATTAGTCTGTTTAATAAAATAGACAATTGCATGTTTGTCTTTTTACACTTGTAAAAATACATATTTTCTCAAATCATAC
The DNA here is from genome assembly GCA_025506415.1 of Flaveria robusta. NCBI lineage: Eukaryota > Viridiplantae > Streptophyta > Magnoliopsida > Asterales > Asteraceae > Flaveria > Flaveria robusta. The sequence goes on along the minus strand of CM046460.1, from coordinate 4,786,993 downwards.
TTAAAAACAGCTTATCTTTTGAAATAATATCATACATTTGTTTTTTTTTTAAATTATAAAAAAAAACCTAATCACTTCGATATGAACTCCTTACCTAGTTCCTAGATAAACACATTGGGGGTCAGCTTATGGCAAGGACCAAGAGTCCAAACCAAAGTTCGTAACATAAAATGATGTTAGGGCAAGTATAGTATTTTGAACGTCACACTCTGACTTTGAATAAATTTATAAATCGTGTTACTTCATGTGAATATTTGAAATGAGAGTGCTATAGATTGGTTAATTAGTCAAAAATACTTATTGTTTTTTATTTAAAGAAAAAACTAGCGATTTGTGTTGATTAGATTAAAAAAAAATTGTAAAGTTTTTAATCACACTTAGGGAGGATGATAACCATTCATTTGTTATTAGAGTGAACAATTAGGCTAATGCCCACATTTTGTAAAAACTTAGCTTATATAATTTGTTAAATAATAGAACATGTGTTAAAATTTGATTCGTAATGTCGCTTTTTAATTGACCAGTAGAAATAAAGGTAACATGTAAATATCTTCTTGAAGAGAGGTGGTTATGATAAAAGGGATCGCTAGAGACACCTAGCAAGCATGACGAATATGTGAAAAAATTATCAGTGAAAAGAAGATGTCAACATCAGTTTGTTAGATTAAGATTATAAAAAAAATACCCATACCAACTATATATATATAAGGGTAATATATAGTGTAACATCTTCGTCATTTTTAACTTTAGCATAAACTCAATTTTTTACAAAAAATGCAAATAGGTTAAATGGGTCAATGTTTGCATGTGTCTATGGGTTATAGAGTCGATTCATTGGGTTTTAAATTGTTTGTGCATGATAGACTGATTAAATGATTTAACCTAAATCATATTTAGGTAAAATTAGTTCATTTAAAGTGTGTAATAAACTAATTTAAAACGTGTAATGAATCAATTTAATAAAGAATGTTTTAAATTATACAAACATATATATATATAATATAAAAAAGTTTAAAACATGTGAGCCCCTCGGGAGATCGGAAGCTAGGCACTCGGCCCCCCCACCCCTCCCTCGCGCCGGCCCTGATGGGTTCAACCCAAAACCGACCAAATTTCATGATAAAATTTGTGTCATGTTAGAACTTAAATATTCACAACCCTACCCCCATTTAATCGACTGCTAAGGCTGCAAAAAGTTGCAAAAATTGTTACTTTTTGCATACTTTTGAATCCGTTGATTTCAAGGCTGTCAATGATCATAACCAGTTCAAAATCATGTTACGTTCCTTATAATTTATGTTTAATATACCATATAAGCAGCCTAAACCAATGATGTAATTCGCTCCTCGATCACTACAAGAACAGAACGAGTAAACAACTACCTTGAGCCAATGCATAAGCAAACATATAACAAAGATAGTTTCTATCATGCTTTCATTTTGGCACAACTTCTCAACCAAAGCACCAAATACCGTATGTATAAGAATACTGACACAAATAGAGCAAAAATAATCACTTTATACTCTCAAGAAATTAGATAGTTCAAGCCGCGAGACTAACATTCTCTTCTTGATGAGATGATCAAATAACAAAATCCCACGTGGCAGAAAAGCGAGTGGAGCAGCCCTGTGAATGAACAATGATTCAATTCGGAAAGTCCAGGTTTGACCTCGAAAATTATATGACTTTATCAATAAAGTAGCCAAAACGATGAAGGAGACTTGAAAAACAATACTTGTTGCATTGCATCAGGGATTGAAAATACTCGAGCCACCAACATCAAATGTGATAAGTATTGAAATACTTGTGATCACAGCAAGCCAAAACAAGACTTGTCCTGCAAACACATACACGGTTGGTCAACATACAACAAGTCAAATAGCCAGTGCATGTTGACTAGATGTGGCAAAACGGGTCGAGTCAGGTCAGGCTAGTTGGGTAACAGGCTTGGGTCAAAGCAAGTATTTTATTTGTACGAGTCAAGATTGGTCGGATTGCTAGGTTGCAAGAACACTTTTCTTGTCTTTTCTTTGATTCTTTTGAATAGTTAACGTGATCAATATATTTAAAAAGCATATGACCACAATAGTTATCTAATTAATGAAATGAAAGGGTTTAGGAGGTTTTATGCATTTTGAATAAAACGAGGATATTTCTGAAATCATACATACCAAAAAAAGTATTTGTAAGAATAACAAATGAAAAAGGGGGAAAACATTCTAGCGGTCTAGCCGGTAAATTTTTACTTGTTTTGACCTGTTACCCACCCGACAGTTTTACTGTTTGTAATTTGTAAACAATGGGAGGTTCTGTCAAGAGAAATATACCAATACCTCTTGAACCACTCTCGGAATTTGAAACATCAGGTGCTGAGATGACACCAGGGGAAGCGTCTGCTGATTCTGAGCTCTTAACATCTGTAGGGTATTTAGCATAACTTGTTTCAGAAGCAACTATTCCTTGAAATTCTTCACTAACAAGTAACGCTGCTAAAACGTCCATGAAAGCTTCTTTGCTCGTGCCACTCGAGAAATCCTCTACACGTTGCCCGTATGTAACTGCTGCTTGTTCCAAGTCATCAGCTAATTCATCATCTGATGCATCAGTATCTGTCATTATTGTCTCTGTTTTTTCATCTTCTTCATCTTCGACGTATGCTTTATATGTGAGTCGAAGTAGAATCTCTCCTGCATATCCTTTTCTGTATAGCCCCCAACCTCCTCGAAGGGCCACAATTTTGTCTGTTGGTACCGTGTCTTTCAATGATCCTAGATCAACCTGCAAAAAACACATTCAAATATAATAAAAAATATAAAAAGTCGAGTTTCTAGAATTAAAAAGTCGAATATACAAAGAATAAGAAATTTTCAATAATTTTTATAAATTAATATTGAAATGTAAAAAAAAAAAATTACTTAAAAAAAAGAATTATTGCGTTATTATATTTGTTTGAAATCAATTAAATTGAATTGTAGACTTTCATTCCATTCCTTGTAAGAATGAGAAAAGACAACCACCCTTCTTAAATTAACAATTAGTTTAATAAAAGTGATAGATGAGGCGTAATTCCTTGGATACAGATTAAGTTTATATTAGAATGTTATACTAATAGTTCCATAGATTTACACAAGCTTATATGAAAAAAGCATAATAACCACTTTATCATAACTTAACACCATTCAAGATTAGCAAATATTAGCTCATTCGAGTATAAAATTCATAACTGCATACACGAAGCACTATATTTATGCCAAAACAAAGCCATGAAAGAGGTTACCTCTCCGGTGCCAACAGTCGTATCTGCAAATCCAAGATTATCTCTCACTTGAATGGACAATTTCTGTTTTCTTGGGTTTGTGACTAGCATGTAAAAATCCTGCCACAAAGGAAGACAAATTTATATCAGTTATTAAATTTTAAATCTTCTTAAAAGAGGCAAACTATAGTTTGAAAACCTCACCTGATTCCATATTGGCTCACCGGGGGGCCCAATAACAGTTGTTTGACTGTTCTTTTTGCTACGTATGACTTGATCTCCCATCCTTAGTATCACATAAGGATCCGTTTTTCCTAAATTAAAAGGAGGGAAATTTGCAAATCACAGAAATGCATATGATCTCTCCAGTCTTGTGGTTGTAGATCGTGAAAAGGGATTATATAAAGAGGACTATAACATATATACAAATATCATATACCAAAAAAAGTCCAAATTGGATTCTCAATCATGAAAAAGATTAACTTTAAACTTTGAAGATGACAAGAATTATTTTGTGAAGAAAATTTACCGGTGATATTAAAAGAGGACCTACAAAATTTGGTCAACAGTAGGCGAAATTGGGATTTAAGGCACATTTTGAATGTGGATATCACCTAAAAATGCATGTGCTAAAGAAAAAGATATACCAAAGAAGGCATAAGAGAGCTTGCGAGCATCAACAAGAGTGACTGATAATTCACCAACAAAATCTTTATTTCCTTCTTGCATTTCTCCTGTCTTGAAATCATTTCTGACTGGGCCAACTGCTTTTCCCTTTTGAAAGTCTAATACAATCTTCTTGGGACGAACAAATAACCGTGGTAAATCCTCCGTCAAAAGTTTTGTCAAAAACCTTGAATTTCATGAAACGTTGAGTTAGAAATTGATAAAAAAAGAAGAAACCAACTTCGTAAAAATAAGTAAAAAAAAATTGGTTTCATGTTCGGATATCAAAGAAAAAACACATGGAATAGAGTCATCCCGAGCTTGGAATTTTTTTCTCCGAATAAACAAAAATATTAGATAATGAAGTACATTAACCAGACTCTAATGCACAAGGGCAGAATCAGTACTTGTCACATGAAATTTACTAATTTAGTACTCCCTTCATCCCATAAAATATGCAGCTTTGATTCATTGAATAAACAACTTAGGTACAGGATATTATGATAAAATTTAGAACAAGAAGAAACATCACTTACATGGAGAGCACAGGAATGGCTGGTGTTGCACCAATACATGCACGAAAGAAACAAGTTATAATCAATACATTTCGTTTAGCTTATGAAACAACAGTTATTCAAGGCATAAATAGAAGACATACCCATTAAATTAAACAACCGAAATGGCGACAGTTCAAATTTTATTTTTGGAAGTGACACAAAAGCCCATGAAACAGCTCCCACCCATGGCTCTGTTGGAATTAACCGCAATTTAACCCAAAGTTCTCCATCGATATCAAAATCTCTAACACCCACAGGCACCTTAATTGGAATGATGCCAAATTTTAGCGACAACATCAAAAGCATACGGGCACCACCAGTGTAACGGAGTCCTATTTGGTACCTTGATAATAACATCAAAACAAGTCAGACATTAGAAGTCAGCCAAAATAATAGATTAAATATCTAACAGTAGAAATAAGCTGTGGCTTCATAGTTCATTCAAAAGATACTTTAATATTACTAAAGGTAAAAAAAATAAATTAAACATATGCCCAAAGTTCAAAAACCATACATTTTATGACATATTTATCTCATCTTCAGATCCAGAACAATCCAAAAAAATGAAAAAATACCCCTAATGTCAGGAAATAGACGGACAACATGTATCATCTAGTTTGATATATTTTGTTGCTACTTGTTTACTTCTACTCTAAATCATTAACAGTGCACTACATTAACGAAAAAAACAGTAACATAATCAGAAAAAAAAATACTTACTGCAAATCATTAACACGGCGAGAAGTTCTGCGTTCAACATTTCTAACTGACAGAGGCTCATCTCCTAATGAGAACTGCTTTATTTCAACTCTCTCCACATAATCAGGTTTCTTTAGATTATCAATAACGGGTTGAAGCAACCCGATGACCCAATTCTCAAGCCCACCTCTATAAACCTTCCACAACTTCCCTAACACCATGTTAACCCACTCCACCGACTCTTTCCTCTGCAAATCTTTCTCAAGAAACAAAGAAAAACTCGTGGGAACCTGTGGCCATGTCCCCCCGGGCGTCCCTTCATCCCTTGATTTGTTCCTTTTACGCGATGTCCATAGCTTATCAAACACAACCCCAACAAAGAAAAAGAACACAAACAATCCCACAATATTTCGGTTAATAGGGGGCGAAGGGATAGGGTGTATGACTCCAAGTTGAGTTCTAAGCTTGTCTACAATGGGGTCTTCTCTAAAGTTAGCAAAATTACTCGAAGAACCCAATGGAATTGAACTTTCAGACAATGAATCATCATCCCCTTCAACCAATTCGCTCGAAATTCGCCTTTTCACAAAGCTTTTCGCCCCTTTTTTAGTGGAATTCACAAACTCTAACTTCAGATTGTGTTTCCTTCCATCACTGGTAACCCCACAAGCCCAAATTAGGGAAAACTTTCTTCTCCTATTAAACCTATGCTTACTAATAACACTACGAAAACTCGACTGGCTTAATCTCTTACATGGGCAAATCGATGATGATGACACCCATAAAATCTGTGGGAATTCACAGTTTACAGACGATGATGGGGAAAACATTAACATGTGCCCAATACTTGACACATACAGGAATTGAAATGAGATACATACGTTCAAGAAACCTAATTTAACCAGCACCCAGATGAATTTATGGATTAAAGTTGGATAATTTGAAGCAAAGATTGCAGAAAGTTCAAGAAAAACATAACCTTGATAGTTTGGGGAGAAGATAGATGGGATTGAAGTTGGTAAATGTAAGAATTTCCATGAAAAATTGAGGTCGGGGGGTTGAAGAAAGAGTGTTTTTGAGACGCTTTTGAGAGGTAAAAGCCAAAAGGTGATTGGTCTACTGGGAATTGAGCAAGTTGATGAGGAAGCATCATCACGAATTGAGATTCAGGAGGATCATGTTCACAAATCCCAAACCGCAACCCACATATTATAATAATCATATTATTATTTCTACTATTGCTTTATTTTTTTTTAACATCAAATAACCGAAGACCCGGAATTATCCTGACAAATGAATTACTCTTCCGCCTGAAAAAAAAAATATATATATATATATATATATATGATGACTAAACTTTCTCGAGCAATAGAAAACTCATAGCTGGAAAACCCTAGCTCTCTAAAAACAAATTTATTCAAACCTGTAAGATTACAACTGAAAAACCCCTAATCAAATTGTCAGTTACTCATATTATTTTTAGAGTTAATTTCGGTTTTACTCTCTAAGATTTAATTAAAGTAACTATTTTCCTCCAAAAGATTAAAATCATCAATCTACTTACAATAGTTTCATATGTTGTTTCAATTTCACTCCAAAAGTTTCATTATTTTGAATAAAATTAAAACATCTAATGAAACTTTTGTATTAAAATTGAAACAATTTATGAAATTTTTTGAGGTAAATTGATGTTTTTAATCTTTTGAAAGAAAATAATTATTTTAAACAAACCTCAAGGAGTAAAATTGAACTTAACTTTTATTTCTATAATACTTTACTAAAAAAGTATGAGTAAATATATCATGGGGGTAACATAACTCTGTTCTATTTAAAAAATCAAGAGTTTAAATTTTGTAAAATGCAAGTTTAAATAATTAATAAAAGTAAACTATATATAGTATGAACCTCTAAGGCGGTTGTAATGATAGTTTGGGTAATTTTTTATGACTAAATTAGCTTAATTTATTGTTTTATGATAGTTACTTTTTAATTTTGGTCAACATAAGTAAAAATATTGGGTGATTTTAATTGTAAAGTGTTTCTTTCTTCAAAATATTGAGTAAATATATTATGTTGACTCTTGTATCATAACTTAATAATCTAGTGTTGGTAAAATTGTACAAATTTAAGTATTTTGCTTTTGAAAAACTTACATGATTGGTATTTCAAAACAATTGCAATATTGCATTAAGTCTTTTCATTTATAGGTGCTTTGTACAAACTACAGTTCACGTTCATGTATTCGTAGTTATTTGTATTTTGACTTTGTCTCGGTGATACTTACAACTCTTATTCTAACTTTCTTACTACCTGATATATATGCTTACTTGGCGGAGAAACTAAAAAATCAAGTATTCTTCGTTTCTAAAATCTCAAATTAGAGTCTTGTGAATATCCTTTGTGGATATGTTGCCTTAGCTATCTACATGTTCTCCCAATTGAAATGGGTGATAAAATCTCAATTGATTCGTTGAGAAATTTTTGAGATGTTATTATGTTAAGAAATTTTTTTAAAAATATAGATACGAAAGTTTTTAAAACGGATGTCCTCCCTAAGTTAAGGGTGGGTTAAGTCTTAGGGAGTGTGAGAATGGTGGCTTGAACCGACGCAATAACTACCTTGCCTTTACCGTTGAACCATCACGTCATTGCCAAGTATTGTCTGCGCAATGATAGTTAGCTGCAAAAGTCTTTGAAACGTCATTATGAACCATTGTGTGGTGTTATGAATCAAATGCCACAGTGCATGTTATGAACCATCACCATTTTGCCTATACACACTAACGAACTCTCACACACAAAATCTTTTGCCTACCGGAAATTTGTTTGTCTTAAACCGTTACTAGATAATTATGCTTCATAGAGAGCATAACTACTAGTTTCTTAAAGTCATTGATGACTCGATAAGTTCAATCAGCTTATTAAAGTCATTGCACTGTCGATAAGGTATACTTCGCTTTGTTGCATCTAAAGATGCATTTTCCAACAACTCCAAAACACGTTTTCATTGCATCTTAAGAAGCATTTCCCCACAAATCCAAACCACATTGTACGGCGAGATAAAATTGCTAAAAAAACAGAAAGCACTAGGAGTACAAGCTATAGTTTTGATTACCATTTTGGTTTACTTTAGCCGTTAATTTAAAACCCCAACACCAACACACTCAACAATAACAGGACAACAATATGCAAAAAATGGCTTTACTTCAAAAAAAACTTACAAATCTCATGTAGAATTCCCAAAGAAAACGGTATTTTGTGGAACAAACAAAAGAATGAGTAACAACTTTTCTCCACCTGCTTATCAAGCACTGAATCTACCAACAAGAGCTTCCATATCCATCCAAGAAGACCCGTTAAGAAACTCTACAAGAACCGACTCAAAATTTTCTGGTTCAATGGACTGGGAAGCCAAAAGCCAACATATATACGAGTGCACGAAGCACCAAAATCCCGACTCTTCTCTTTCCAAATAATGTCTTTTACACTTGTCCTTCGGCTTTACGAATCATCCATGATCCAGAGTCGTAGCTTTCAGTCCACAAACAAGTCTATTCACCTCATTCCTGAACATGTAAGCGATAATTCATTCTCATTCAATAACGATTCAATAGCTATTTAGATAATAATCCACACTTATTAGTGATGTTATCATTGAGTCAAACCAATTTGGGTTGTTTTATCTCCAACAGGTTAATTATAAACCTTTTAGCTAAAGCCTAAAAGAATGTGTAAAATGGGTTGCATGTTGCTGAAAGTCCATTTTTATTGGAAGATTTAAAATAACACAATACTAATAATGTTTTTTAATCATAACTAATACTAATAATGTTTTTTAATCATAACTAACACTTTAACTCTTTATAGAAATGGACAAAAAGTGGTTGCAAGTTAACCGGCCGTGTGCAGGTCCATTTCAAAATCTACTAAAAATGACCTTTTTCAACATGCCCTTTTCTGACTTGTTACCCTACCCGCCCATCTTGCAAATTCTACAAAAGAAGTACCACCAAAAGTACCTCTAAGCAAGAAACAAAGCTTCCAAATAATCATCAATATAAGCAAGGCATGGCCAATGATCTGTTCTGATCCTAACTAGGGTTGAGTTCACTCCAACTTCCAATTGAAAAAGAAGATGAGACGTTGGAGGAAGGAATATCAAAATGTGAAACCGACCCATGTTTCTTTTATTAATTTGAAGATTGCTCCCTTTTTCATCTTCTTCTTCATCGTACTTGAGATAAAGTGGGCCCTCAGTCATATACGGGTCCACAGCAACAACATCAAGACCAGAACCAGAAGCATCACCATCATTCCAAATAATGTCACGTATGATCCCTCCATCCTTAACAATATTAACAAGTGAATCACCGATGACATTGACAACAAAAGCTGACAGATTCTTCTCAACAGCTTGAATTAAAGAAGTTGCTGAAACTTCTAGAAACTTGACAGATCGTGTTCCATTAACAGCTATAGACCCTTTACCTCCTTTCAAAGGAAATGTCTCTCTCCCGGTGCTAGATGAACTATTACATGCTTCCCATAAAGCATTAAACAAATTTGCATAATATCTAGGCACTTCCTCATCATGAATGTCGTCTGGAACTAAAACTTTAAGAAACATGTCCTCTATACCTACGGTAATACTCTGGAGGTGACCACTGATGATCTGACCATTTTCTGTATTTGCTTCTATGGACACATCGACAAGCCCTGGTGTTGGTTCTCTCGGTTGCAATTCAATCAAAACACGGGCATTGTAGGTTTCTTTTTCTTCTTCTCCTTCTACAATACCATTGCTCACAGGAACAATATCTAGTGAATCAGATTGACTTTCACTGGAAGGTATATTGTTTTTGGTGGGTTCCCCAAGAAGAAATGGTATGCGATAAGGTGGAATTGACCCAAATGGTGCTGAAGAAGAAAACTTGAGCACAGTAGCATACATTGCAGGGTGAAGCAAATCCACCTCAGCAGATCCATTTTTTCCCCATACTTGATTGAACGGTTCAGATTGAAACCTCAAGGTACATGGTATTCCAATTTTAATACCCGACATGTGTCTGAAATCAGGAATTAATGAAAAATGTTTCCTCAATATTTCAACAATTTCTGAAACTTTAGAATCAGTTACACGTAAGGGTTCCTGTGATTGATTGGGTCCTTCAAGTGCTGGAATATTTGGGATTTCCACGTTGTCATCGAGTGCTTCCGGTTGCCATGATGGGGTATTATTGTCTGTGATGACTTCCATATAATAGTGCTTTTCACCACTAATGTTGAAGGAAGCCAAAGACAAGGACCAAGATTGTTTGACCAACAATGGTATTACTCGTTCAAGGTGGATATATGATGAAATATCTTTTGATTTTTTAGAATCATAAGAAAACCTAGGAGATTGAACAGTGAAGAATGGGGTGGAGTAAGCAGATGGAAGCTGATCCTCAGTGCCCAGCAAGTGTCTAAGTTTATTTCCTGGTACACAGAGCAGCATTCGCAAGTATATTCTGGAAAAAGAAAAAAATAATCAGTTTTCGAAAGATGGTGCAGAAAAGTTATTTCAGATTTAGAAAGTCTTAAAAGTTAAGTGTAACCCAATAATCAGCGTAGAAGGGGCAATTCCGATCCTTTTTTTATATGAATGGGAAAATTCAGGATATGTTCTTATCTCTAATGGGTCAAACGAGCACAATAAATAGAATACAAATCAAATAGGCCAAATCCAAACAATATACTTATGAAGGAGTTAAATAGACCAAAGTACGTTTTTAATGCATACAAGCATGTTAATGTTTCTCTTTCACTAATTCAGATCTTTATAGTAATAACAATGTTACTGTAGTATCAACTATCACATGGATTATTTAAAAGTTTTTAAAGACTGTACAGAAAAGTGGTCGTGGGTCAACCGACCCGTTTCAGCAAGTATAAAACATTACCTCTACAGTTTACAGATTAGAGAAGAATTTTGGTTCTGGGTACCTTGCATTGTCGCGAACCTCAAGATCTGGAAAATGAAGGCAAGTGAATGCAAGGAGACGAGATAGTCCAAGGAAGATTCTAGAGCTTTGGTGGTGCATCAATATGGTTCGACACAGAACAAGGACTTTACTTCCCTGAGACCATGATCTTAACCCTGTATCAAGCCCATGTTTTTCAATTAAAATACTCATGTATTTACCAAGTAGATCTAACAGTCCACCTGGCGGAACTGTATCATTTTCAGCAATTTTTCCAAAAAGTGGAAAATAAGAGCCCAGTCGATAGTCAACTTTCACTTTAGGAAGCAAATGATGGTCAAATGTCTGAAGCAGTTGCTCTCCTAAAAAGTGGTGCTTTTGACACATTAGCAAGCGGTTGATGAAAGCTTCCATAACAGGAATTAATCCTCGAGACTCTAATGTCATAGTCACTAGCATTCTCTAGCATAATGAAAGATCAATGCATAAATATAAGAATACAAGACAAAAATTATAATCTTACATAAAATATGAAATGTCATGAAAACACCTTAGCCGTCTCTTTTGAAATTTAACTGACCGCCTTTCAGAGTTTATAAAGATAATAGCCTTTTCTAGAGGCCAGCCTCCCATTGCGTATCAAGAATAGTAGGATATGGTATTCGTTTTAATTTTGATACTAATACAAATAAGTTAATTATTTTTGAGTGGATATCCTAATAAACAATACAAAATTGGTTGCCGCAAAGAGTTTCAAATTTGTTGGAACCAGCTTTGCATTGTTTATAAAGAAATCCGTTTCAAAAACGTAAATTAACCGATCTGCATTACAAAAACAAACACAAACTAGTATAATTCTTGCTATGATCTTAATCTATTTTATTAGTCCAATGTTTAGACCCTCGTATAAACATTCAGGTGGTTTGATCATCACGACCATGCACCGAATAGTAGAATTTGAGTGCGTGTGTGTAACAAGGAGGCTGTAAAAACATGCAACTAATGAGATTATTAGTGACATATAAATCACTAGTCTTGCACAAACAGGGAGATGATAAGAATTATTAGTTTATTTTATTAGTTTACTACTTTGTTTAAGTTATTTAAACATTAGGCATTTAAATGTTTGGTTACTTGTTCTACATACTTTGTTCAGATTTAGCTACCTGGCCATGTACAATAAAAGGATGGCATTAATATTATTAAATTATCAACATATAGAGTTGCTAATCATTAAGGAACAGAATAAATCCTAGGGCATCCAACTTACAAAAGTACATTTCTTCAGTTTAAAAAGTGGAAGAGCGTAGCAATGAAAAGTCTTACATTGTGCAATGGTAGATATATGTATACATATTTTAAAATTATTACCTACTATAAAAGTGAAAAATAGCTATGAAAGATCTTACATTGTACCTCTGTAGCATGGAAGATTGCAGATTCCACAAGAACTCTAGTAGAAGAACCATCATCCGAATGAGAAGATGCACCTATAAAAAGTTTATGAAAGGTACGAAAAGCAACAGATGTTTCTGTACTCCATGGAGGCAACCATTTGAAACCAGATACAGACTCAAGAGCATCTTCAAACAGCTTCACAACAGACCCTTCAGAGCCGCCTCCATTTGAAACCATTTCACCATTAGCATCTGCCAATCTAGACTTATCAAGTATAACTGAGCAATAGACAATCAAATCAAGCTTTAATGCTTTTAAAGCAAGTGGATCAAATACAGTCGGGTAAAACCGTAAAGCCATTCCATTAATTTTCTCATTAATCACCTTTCTCTTTGACATCACCAGTCCCATGAAACCCAATAACCAGTGAAGTGCAAGCAATCTAAAAACCAAAGCATACTGAGCTTCTCTTGAAATTAACAAAACGCGTCTAACAACTTCATTTTCATGTCCACTAAACGTCTCAGGAAACTGTAAATACATCCCAAGATACGCATGACAAAGCAGCATATCGGACGTATACAGCAACCCAGAAAACTGCACCTTCAACAAAGAAGCCTGCAACTCTAACGCCACTGCAACCGGCATTATAATCGACATGAACTCAAACAACCCAAAAGGAGTCAAATACTGAGGCCATTCAAGCAAGAAAGACATCACCCTCCTCAACTCCTTAACCGCTAAACCCGAACCCTCCCTCCCCAAATTCCCACCAATCACAGATTGAGGCACACTAAACGGTATCATCGGAATGGAAGTACTCAGAACCGAAACATTTACCTTCGAAACAACTATACCACGAACCACATTCGCTAGCATCAACACATAGCTCTGAGCCACATGAGTCTTCTCACTCTGACACAACTCCCACAAATGCCCAGCGGTTTCCGACAACAAGCTGGGGCATTCACTCTCCAACTCACGCAAACACTCACACGCAGCACCACGTAATTGCCGATCCAATCCGTAACCAGGTCGATTCACCACCGTCAACAACACCTCAATCAACCCCTCGAGTAAACTCACGTAACTCAAATTGGGCGTTTTCCCATCACCAAACTGTTCGATCGTACACAAGATGAATACAGAAGTAACAGATGTTAAAACCTGTTCTTTAAGTGAGTAAGTGATTGAAACGCCGTCGGTTGGAGAATTGACGACGGAACGAAGGGTTTCGAGGAGGCGAATTAGGGTTTGCTCGATTTCGGTGTCGGATGTGAGGAAAGTGGTGAGGTGTTCTTCGAGGAAGACGATGAGGAGGAGCTTGAGGTTGAGTTGGAGGTCTTTGCGGAGGATTGAGGTGAGAGTGAGGTCGAGGAGAGGTTGACCGGTGTAGTTCGATGAGATCCAACGGTCACGGCGGGATCCGCCGTGCTGGTGGTCATCAATCAACGACTCCCATTCTTGTGGTGTTAAGGGTTTCAGTGGCGCCGGCGCCGGCGACGGCGAGGGTGCCGGAGTGGCCTCCATTGTCGTCGTGTTTAGTGGTTTTGTTTCGTTTTCTATGTGTAGTTTGGATTGGATCGAGGGGACGATCAAATACTACTATTAAAAGATATCAAATACTATCTATATTAAACTCGTGTTTGGTGGTTTTTATTCACCTTATCTTTTTTAGTTATTTTTTATTTTATAAACTTATCTGAAATATTATTACTTAATTAATTTTAAATTTTTTATAAATTATATTTTTATTTATAGATTTTTAATTTATTATATTTTTTGTTTCTAAAAATTAGTTATCTACCTTTTTAATCATACAAGAACAAATTATAGAGTTCAAAATATATTTTTTATGTTGTAAAGTTTAAACTACTCATCGGTTTTGTTTCAACGTCGTTTTTTTATTATCTTTTTTGTATAAAAATTTTCACATATGTTAAACATTTTGACTTAGGGTTTATATTAGAAACCTATTAAAGACCCTATGATTTTTAGATGTGACTTTTTATATTATACTTGGTTATAATTATTATAGGTTAGGTTATACGTATAATTAAGCTTTGATTAATACATGAGGTATTTAAGTATTTAAATTGAAAAAAGTTTAATAAAAATAATCATAAAACCAAACCAAAGAAAAACACTTTGTAATTGTTTGGTCCGGTTTCGTTTTAATTTTAAGTGGTTTGGTTTTAATTTACATTGATAAAAATTCATTATTAACAGTTTAAATAAAACCCTAAATAAAATGCATTTAATTATATAAAATTTGAATGATTTGTTTGTTTAAAAAGTCCCAAGTATTTATTTAGAAACATTTTAGTATAAATTATTTTAAATTTAAGTTACAAGCTATCATACTATATTTATATTCAAAAACAAACTATTTGATTGAAAATTAAAAATTCATATCATAAACCAAAATCTACATTTCTCCAACAGGTTTCGAATATAAACCCTAAACCAAATAATTTGAAATGATTAAAAAATCTTGTACCAAAAAACTTAAAAACCGAGTTATCTAATTTCTAGTGGTTTAATTAGAAAGGTAATGAACAAAGTTAACAAATGAAAATAAATTTGTAAAAAAGCAAACATCTATAAATAAGCCTACAATTTATAATAAAAAAAACTAAAACTAAATTATTACCAATATTTACGATAATTTTTTTAACGAATGTGGCTAAAAATAAATAAAAGTGATGAAAATAAAATAAAATAACATAAAGAAAGAAAATAAAATATTAATAAGAACACATTTCGTCATTGTAAGTTAAATTATATGAAAAAACTAAAACTAAAATATTACTAATATTTATGATAATTTTTTTAAACAAAAGTGGCTAAAAATAAATAAAAGTAAATAAAATAAAATAAAAAACATAAAAAAATAAAAAATTAATAATAACACATTTCGTCATTTTAAGGGTTAAAGGGAAAATCGATTATTTAAAAAAATAAGTTTATAAAATAAAAGTGATTAGAAAAAAGAAAAAACAAAGAAAAAGTAAAGTAAAAAAAATTAAAAAAGGAAAAAAACAAAAGATTAGTGAAAATTATAGATTTCGTCCTTTGAGAGCAAGGGCAAAATGGTTTTTTACATAAAACTAACTGAAAAAATTAATTTTTGTTAGTAGAAATGACAGAATGCGTGATAAATTGTCAAATAAAGGACGCTTAGTGTAATTATTAAAGCTTAAGGACAATATCCATGATTTTAGGTATACTTAAGGGACAAAATTTATAATTTACTCTACTTTTTAAAAACACTAATTTTAAAAAAGTTTGATGTTTTATAAAAATTTATTTTTTAGAAATAGCATCAATAAAAAGTTTTTTTCTTAATTTATCCAAAAACTATTTTTATTCTAAAAGGGGTTAAATAATATTATTGGTAATTAATGTAATTATTTAATAGGAGAGAGAATCGGTAAAATTTTGGTAAGATGAAATGTGATGCCGACACGTGTCACCCCATGTTACTGTTTTATTAGAGTATAAATATACATATAAGTAGTATCGAGATTGGCGTTGGGAATCGTGTAAAATTATGAAAAAATTAAATGAAAATGTTGCTATGAATTCACTTGATGAAGATAAGAAAAAAGAGATTTATATGTCGCTGAACATGTTCAAAACTTTTATTTGTACGCGAGGGCTTATTAGTGATCTTACACAGGAGAAAATGTAGAACAGGTGAAGGGTGATTGATAGCGAGAGAACATCAATCACCGCAGTTGTTGGTGTAGTTGTTGACGTTTGATTTTGTGTCACTGGGTGGTGATGACCCACACTAGTTCAATAATATTATTTTTGAGATTACAAATTGATTTGGTAAAAATGTTTGAAATCCTTACAAATTGATTTGGTAAAAATATTATTTTTGAGATTAGTTCATGCAATGTTTTAATGTGAAGAATGTTTGAGTGTAATCTTCCCCTTCTGTTTTTCTAACATTCAAATTCTTTGAAAACTAACTTCACGCAATAAAACACTTTTTATAGATTTGTACACTCCTAATTTCTACGTGTTTTAGCCGTTAGCGTACGAAGTGAGGTGATCAAAGTAATTAAAATGGAAGGGTATCAAGTTGGACTTTCTAGGCTTCATACACTACGAGTGCAATTCACCATGTTGTTGAACGTTATAAAACGGAAAGGTATTAAGTTTGACTTTTTAGGCTTCCACTAATCTTTTATTAGAGGAATCATCTCACACTGGATTGTCATCCAAGCCCAATTGATGATGTCACTGGATCCATATATATTTCTATCAGCCTCCATAGATGACAGATGATCCCAATTAATCTCATTTAGCATTAGGTTTAAAAATTCTACCGACCCATGATTTCAAATGTAAAAAAATACAGAAGACTGTTAGAGCAAAGCTTGAACCAATGACCAGAACGCCTTGGGAAACAGAGGTATATGATATAAACCACTGGGACAAGATTTTGATTTGTTGAACTTTTCACAAATCCTTTATCGTATGGGGTCGGGCTTCTAGAAATATTGAGATCACCTAGAAACTTCACGAATACACATCTATATAAAACTCATAATTCAATGGGGTCGCTTGACCCTCTAACCAACTACCTATCTCAGCCCGTAATGATTAATCTATAAAGGAAATGTTATATTTACGGTTTTAGACATATGACTTGAAATGATTTAAGTCTTAGTTTAAGCTTGGGGTCTTTTAAATTACACGAGCTGACAACACGCTTCTTCGTATGAATAATCAATAAATTAAATAAAAAAAAAATACCATTACATGTGTCATCATAAATGTAGTTACATACTAAAGTGCTCATATCTTAATAATAACAAAGTATTTGGTATGGTATTTCTTCTCATGAGATTAAAAGTTCAAATCCTATATTAAACAAACATTAGTGGAATTAAGATTTATTTCTTAGGCTGTCAATATTCTATGTTTCTTGGATGCTAACAAACTACACATTATAGTTTTTGGGTTCGTCAAATGTCATATCGGGTTGTGTCACAATTCACAAAATAATAAAAAAACATTGTTACTAAAAAAATACAACGTTAATAAAAAACAAGAAAATATCTTTTAGCTGTTCACTATTAGTATTCATATTTTGAAACCCATCAATCATATCTTCAATGGTGATTTTTATAATAACAGTTATTTTAACATAGCAAATGCAAATATCATCCATATACTAATCATCCATCGCAAATGCAAATATCATCCATATACTAATCATCCATCTGATTACACAAATATATGCAACCAGTATAATTAATATTAACTTCAATAAATAAACAATAAGCCAACGAAAAATCAATATGTTTATATTACAACCGGTAGAAATGACAAATAACTAGGTAATATAAATGAGAATTGGATATCTATTTGTGTTTTCTTAGTTCTAGAATAACATGCAACTAACACAAAAAATATATTTTTTTAGATATGTTTTTTTAACATATGAAAAAACTTATATAATACTTTTTAAAATCAATGGATAACTATAAAATAATATACAATGGGGTAAAATAAACTATTAGATAAATAATGTAACCTTGTTCGTAAAAATAGGTGTAGCTATTGGGTTCAAATTTCACATGCGATATAAATAAAGGGGGTTTCAGGTTGTACAGAGAGTTTTCCACCTAAAAGTGATATTAGATTTTGTAATTAAATAATAAAAATGATCGGGTGGATAATCGACGTGTCAGTGATTCGATTATTTTTTATTAAATGATTTATTTAGTATCCCGTGTGATTTATTTACTTTTTATTAAATTATTTTTTATTTTTCAAAATTTTTAAACATATTGTTAAATTGTTTTGTTTTTTTAAATGTACTTTTTTTTAACATTCCATTTTAAACGTATTTCTCAAAACATTAGATTGCTAATGTATTTTTCAACCGGTCATCATATTTAAAAGTCTTTTTTAGTCCGTTCGACTCATTAAACTTCTTTTTTAAACATTTAGGGTTACTTAAACGTCCTTTTTAAATCATCTGTTTTATTTAAAACGTTTAGCTTATTTTAATGTTTTTTAATTGTTTGGTTTTTTAACGCCTTTTTAACCATTTTTAAATTTTAACGTAGTTTTTTTAAACAGTTTGGCTTATTTGAACGTCTTTCTTAAATGACTTTTAAAACCATTAGCCTTATTATACTTTTTTAAACTGTTTAACTTTAAATTGACTTTTCAAAACCATTTGATTTATTTAAGAAGATTAAATAAACGCAATGATCTAAAAATAAGTCTACCGGTTTTAAAAAAATATTTAAAAGTTAACAGTTTAAAAAGAAGTTTAATAAATTGAACGGTTTTAAAAGTTATTTAACACACATGCTTAAATAAGCCGAACAGTTTAAAAAAACTACATTCATTAAAAAAATGTTAAAAAGACGTTTTAAAAATCGAACCAGTTAAAAAACAACTTTGAAATAAGCTGGGGGAATTAAATTAAAAAGGTTAAAAAGACGTTTAAGTACGTTAAATATTTAAAAAATAACTTTAATAAGTTGAGCGACTTTAAAAGTTCATTAAATAATCGAAAGGTTAAAAAACGTTAACAAAATCAAACGCTTTAAAAAAACGTTTACAAGACGATTGTTAAAAAATAATAAATGAAAGATAAAATAGGGTAGGAACGAAAATGTTAAAATAATCATTGCCTAATCCATTTTATCTCTTGAATCTCTATAAGTTGTTAATTATTAGAAAATGGATTGAATAAACAATGGTTGTGGTTTTTGTATTGTGCTTGAGTGTGATTATATATCCGGTGCCTTAAACTTTATACATACGTTGAAAAGTTCAAAACTAATAATTATAGTTATCAACAGTGGTGGAAGTAGAAAAAAAATTCAATAGGGTCATTGTTTTTCGACGCTTGAATTTCTAACAAGCTATCATGAATTTTTTGAATCGGGTCGGGTTGGACACAGTAAAAAAGTACATTGTCATTAGAAGTTAGAAAAACATTAAATTAATAAGTTAATAAAGTTCAAGAAATCTCAAGTTAATCAATAAAATTCCAAGTATTAATCACTAAAATTCCAAGTTTTAACCACTAAATTTCATGATTCAAGTAACAATCACCAATTTTATCAAGTTTCATTAAGAATCAAGTATCCAACAACATTAAGAATAAAAAAACCATGTTAGTAGTTTTGCCCACTAGAACTAAAAAAATTATCACGTTTTGTTTTTTGTTTAGGCATCATACATTGTGACTAGATTTCACCAGGTTATGAACATGGTTAAATGGAAGGGTATCAAGTTGGACTTTTTAGACTTCCACTAATTTTTTTATCAAAGGAATCATCTTATACTCCTAACGAATGATGTCACTGGATCTATAATTTTTTCTATCAGCCTCCACATACGAGAGATGTTCCCCACTAATCTCATTTGACATTGGGTTTAAAAATTCTACCGACCCATGAATTCACATGTAAAAAACAAAAGGACTATTAAAATAAAGCTCAAACCAACGATCAGAGTGCCTAAAAAACATAGGTATATGATATAAACCATTGGGATGAGATTTTGATTTGTTAAACTTTTCGTAAATCCTTCATCATATGGGGGTCACCTGACCCCATAACCAACCACCTATCCTTGCCCCTGATGATTGATTTAAAAAGAAAAGGTTATATTTACGTATTTAGACATATGACCTGAAATGATTAAATTCTTAATTTGAGTTTGAACTCTTTTAAATTAAACGAGAAACAACATATTTTTTTCACATTTATAATCAATAAATTAATGAAATTAGAAAGTTCCATTACATGTATCATTATAACGGGTCATGTAGTATCGGCGCGTGTGATTTGCTGTCGAGGAGAAAAGATTTGGTTTTACAGAGAAGATCTCTTCTTGATCCTCTCAAACGTCTACTAAATCACCGGGATTTGACGCAACAGTCCTACTTATAACCCTCCACACTGTAAACTGTAAACCCTAACCCCTCATTCTCTCTCTCTCATCTCTCATCATTCCCCCCTATTTCCCTTTCTCCGGCGAGTATTCCTCCGCCACCGTCACAAATCGCCGTCGAACAGCACACGTCACCGCCACCGCCACCGCCACCGCCACCGCTCTTCAATCCTTTGTCTATTTTCCGGTAACAGATCGGAATGTTGTTCTCGTTCGACTCTCGTAGCGTAACTAACCATCCACTTGTAAAGTTGTAAACCCTAGCCCTTCACCCGGCCACACCGTCACACGCCTCTCATCATCGATTTTCCGGCGAGTAAGCCTCTGCTACTGTCACAAATGGCCGTCAAACCACACGTCACCGCCCGCTGCTCTTCAAACCGTTGCCGCTTTTCCGGTAACAGTTCTAACTTATTGTCATCTATATCGTTATACGTATCGCATAAAAGGCTTGTTTTCGGGTCAAAACAGTTCTTATTGGGCCGAACACTTGCTCTGCAAAATCTTGCATTGTTATTAGTGTATTTTACCATAAGTTATAAGTGTATCGAATATAATCGATAAACTTGCATTGTTTTAATAACAAGAAGCTATGCTATTAACACCGGTTGGGTAACATTAGTGGTTTTAACACATTAGGCTTATTTCATTTTAGGCTAATTTTCATCTGTCTGACTCATATCTACCAAATCATTAGTAAATGGGTTGTAATATCTGCATCTGCTTTATCTTTATATGCAAATATTATATTTCTATTTTGATTTGATTGGTCTTCCCTTGTACTTATGATACTCCAAATGCCTGAGGCTACAAGTTATTGCGGATCGATGGTACTGCCAAAGCTAGTGGATCGACAATGTTGGTATTTCTCTTTTAGTAACACCGTGATTTTAACTTATTCCATATAATAAATATGACATGATTTTAATAACATCAATCTAATGTTTTCTTGAGTTATACAAATCGACTCTCACTCTTTTTACATCTTTAGTTGTTTCCAGAAGACGGTTATAGTCTAACATACCTAGCCATACTTTGTCAAATGCTAAGATGTTAATGAGGTATGTTCTTGAATCCTCGGTTATTCTTCATTAATTTGTACTAATCAACTTTCACGCTTATAGCCGATGGTTTTTTAGATGGTGTGATAGTAGCCTGTTCTCGGACAACCCGCGTCAAGTTTAGGTGTACTGGCCCGCTCTCATTGTTTTTCATGTTCCAGACCTTTTTACATGACGCTCTAAGTCTTGTATTGGGATCGAGCTCATTCAACCATCATGGTTTTTACAAGATATGTTCTTGAACTTTCACTTCTATTACTGCTACTAATTGACTACCATTATTTTTGAAATTTCAGGCTTTTGAGATGGTTCTTTTGGTCTTCTATTGTCAGCTGGGATAAAACGTTAATGATGTATGTTCTACAATTTGTACTTCTCTCTAATATACTCATCAACTCTGTGATCTTTTAAAAAAGTTTCAGATAATTCTAGACGACACAGTCTCCTATTCCCAGCCAAGTTGTGTTAGATTTTAAGACGTTAACGAGGTATGTCTTTGATCGAGTTTTCAGTTTTTTTTTTTTGTACTAATAAATGACCTTCACTGTTCTCTTGTTTTGGGTGTTATTAATGTATTTTAACATAAGTTATTAGTGTATCGAATATAATCCATAAACTTACATTGTTTTAATAACAACAAGAAGCTATGTTATTAACATCAGTTAGTGACAAAAATAAGTTTTGGGTAACATTAGTGGTTTTAACACACAAGGCTTATTTCATTTTAAGCTAATTTTCAATTTGATCTGTTTGACCCATATCTACCAATTTATTAGTGAACGGGTTGTAATATCTGCATATGCTATGTCTTTATAGGCAAATATTATATTTCTATTTTGATTTGATTGGTCTTCCCTTGTACTTATAATTGCCCGAGGCTACAAGTTATTGCGGATCGATGGTACTGCCAAAGATACGGGACCGACAATGTTGGTATTTCTCTTTTAGTAACAGAATGATTTTTATTTATTCCACATAATAAATTTGACATGATTTTAATAACTTCATTCTAATGTTTTCTTGAGTTATACAAATCGACTCTCTCTCTTTTTACATCTTTTGTTGTTTCCAGAAGACGCTTATACTCTAACATACCTAGCCATACTTTGTCAAATGTTAAGATGTTAATGAGGTATGTTCTTGAATCCTCGGTTATTCTTCATTAATTTGTACTAATCAACTTTCACGCTTATAGCCGATGGTTTTCTAGATGGTGAGATAGTACCCTGTTCTCGGCCAAGCCGCGTCAAGTTTAGGTGTACTGGCCCGCTCTCATTGTTTTTCATGTTCCAGACCTTTTTACATGACGCTCCAAGTCTTGTATTGGGATCGAGCGCATTCAACCATCATGGTTTTTACAAGATATGTTCTTGAACTTTCACTTCTCTTTCTACTACTAATTGACTACCATTATTTTTGAAATTTCAGGCTTTTGAGATGGTTCTTTTGGTCTTCTATTATCAACTGGGATAAAACGTTAATGAGGTATGTTCTACAATTTGTACTTCTCTCTAATATACTCATCAACTCTGTAATATTTTAAAAAAGTTTCAGATAATTCTAGACGACACAGTCTCCTATTTCCAGCCAAGTTGTGTTAGATTTTAAGACGTTAACGAGGTATGTCTTTGATCGAGTTTTTAGTTTTTCTTTAGTTGTACTAATAAATGACCTTCACTGTTCTCTTGTTTTGGGTGTTATTAGTGTATTTTACCATAAGTTATTAGTGTATCGAATATAATCCATAAACTTACATTGTTTCAATAACAACAAGAAGCTATGTTATTAACACCAGTTAGTGACAAAAATAAGTTTTGGGTAACATTAGTGGTTTTAACACACAAGGCTTATTTCATTTTAAGCTAATTTTCACTTTGATATGTTTGACCCATATCTACCAATTTATTAGTAAATGGGTTGTAATATCTGCATATGCTTTATATTTCTATTTTGATTTGATTGGTCTTCCCTTGTACTTATAAATGCCCGAGGCTACAAGTTATTGAGGATCGATGGTACTGCCAAAGCTACTGGACCGACAATGTTGGTATTTCTCTTTTAGTAACAGAATGATTTTTATTTATTCCATATAATAAATATGACATGATTTTATTAACTTCAATCTAATGTTTTCTTGAGTTATACAAATCGACTCTCACTCTTTTTACATCTTTTGTTGTTTCCAGAAGACGCTTATACTCTAACATACCTAGCCATACTTTGTCAAATGTTAAGATGTTAATGAGGTATGTTCTTGAATCCTCGGTTATTCTTCATTAATTTGTACTAATCAACTTTCACGCTTATAGCTGATGGTTTTGTAGATGGTGTGATAGTACCATGTTCTCGGCCAAGCCGCGTCAAGTTTAGGTGTACTGGCCCGCTCTCATTGTTTTTCATGTTCCAGACCTTTTTACATGACGCTCCAATTTTGTATTGGGATCGAGCGCATTCAACCATCATGGTTTTTACAAGATATGTTCTTGAACTTTCACTTCTATTTCTACTACTAATTGACTACCATTATTTTTGAAATTTCAGGCTTTTGAAATGGTTCTTTTGGTCTTCTATTATCAGCTGGGATAAAACGTTAATGAGGTATATTCTACAATTTGTACTTCTCTCTACTACACTCATCAACTCTGTAATATTTTAAAAAAGTTTCAGATAATTCTAGACGACACAGTCTTCTATTTCCAGCCAAGTTGTGTTAGATTTTAAGACGTTAACGAGGTATGTCTTTGATCGAGTTTTCAGTTTTTCTTTAGTTGTACTAATAAATGACCTTCACTGTTCTCTTGTTTTGGGTGTTATTAGTGTATTTTACCATAAGTTATTAGTGTATCGAATATAATCCATAAACTTACATTGTTTTAATAACAACAAGAAGCTATGCTATTAACACCAGTTAGTGACAAAAATAAGTCTTGGGTAACATTAGTGGTTTTAACACACAAGGCTTGTTTCATTTTAAGCTAATTTTCACTTTGATATGTTTGACCCATATCTACCAATTTATTAGTAAATGGGTTGTAATATCTGCATATGCTTTATATTTCTATTTTGATTTGATTGGTCTTCCCTTGTACTTATAAATGCCCGAGGCTACAAGTTATTGAGGATCGATGGTACTGCCAAAGCTACTGGACCGACAATGTTGGTATTTCTCTTTTAGTAACAGAATGATTTTTATTTATTCCATATAATAAATATGACATGATTTTATTAACTTCAATCTAATGTTTTCTTGAGTTATACAAATCGACTCTCACTCTTTTTACATCTTTTGTTGTTTCCAGAAGACGCTTATACTCTAACATACCTAGCCATACTTTGTCAAATGTTAAGATGTTAATGAGGTATGTTCTTGAATCCTCGGTTATTCTTCATTAATTTGTACTAATCAACTTTCACGCTTATAGCTGATGGTTTTGTAGATGGTGTGATAGTACCATGTTCTCGGCCAAGCCGCGTCAAGTTTAGGTGTACTGGCCCGCTCTCATTGTTTTTCATGTTCCAGACCTTTTTACATGACGCTCCAATTTTGTATTGGGATCGAGCGCATTCAACCATCATGGTTTTTACAAGATATGTTCTTGAACTTTCACTTCTATTTCTACTACTAATTGACTACCATTATTTTTGAAATTTCAGGCTTTTGAAATGGTTCTTTTGGTCTTCTATTATCAGCTGGAATAAAACGTTAATGAGGTATATTCTACAATTTGTACTTCTCTCTAATAT
The DNA here is from genome assembly GCA_025506415.1 of Flaveria robusta. Taxonomy (NCBI): domain Eukaryota; kingdom Viridiplantae; phylum Streptophyta; class Magnoliopsida; order Asterales; family Asteraceae; genus Flaveria; species Flaveria robusta. The sequence continues at coordinate 4,761,711 of CM046460.1, read as the reverse complement.
ACTCATCAACTCAGTAATATTTTAAAAAAGTTTCAGATAATTCTAGACGACACAGTCTTCTATTTCCAGCTAAGTTGTGTTAGTTTTTAAGACGTTAACGAGGTATGTCTTTGATCGAGTTTTCAGTTTTTCTTTAGTTGTACTAATAAATGACCTTCACTGTTCTCTTGTTTTGGGTGTTATTAGTGTATTTTACCATAAGTTATTAGTGTATCGAATATAATCCATAAACTTACATTGTTTTAATAACAACAAGAAGCTATGTTATTAACACCAGTTAGTGTCAAAAATAAGTTTTGGGTAACATTAGTGGTTTTAATACACAAGACTTATTTCATTTTAAGCTAATTTTCACTTTGATCTGTTTGACCCATATCTACCAATTTATTAGTAAACGGGTTGTAATATCTGCATATGCTATATCTTTATACGCAAATATTATATTTCTATTTTGATTTGATTGGTCTTCCCTTGTACTTATAAATGCCCGTGGCTACAAGTTATTGCGGATAGATGGTACTGCCAAAGGTACTGGAGCGACAATGTTGGTATTTCTCTTTTAGTAGCACAATGATTTTAATTTATTCCATATAATAAATATGACATCATTTTAATAAATTCAATCTAATGTTTTCTTGATTTATACAAATTGACTCACACTTTTTATATCTTTAGTTGTTTCTAGAAGACGCTTATACTTTAACATACCTAGCCAAACTTTGTCAAATGTTAAGATGTTAATGAGGTATGTTCTTGAATCCTCGGTTATTCTTCATTAATTTGTACTAATCAACTTTCACGCTTATAGCCGATGGTTTTTTAGATGCTGTGATAGTACCCTGTTCTCGGCCAAGCCGCGTCAAGTTTAGGTGTACTGGCCCGCTCTCATTGTTTTTCATGTTCCAGACCTTTTTACATGACGCTCCAAGTCTTGTATTGGGATCGAGCGCATTCAACTATCATGGTTTTTACAAGATATGTTCTTGAACTTTCACTTCTCTTTCTACTACTAATTGACTACCATTATTTTTGAAATTTCAGGCTTTTGAGATGGTTCTTTTGGTCTTCTATTATCAGCTGGGATAAAACGTTAATGAGGTATGTTCTACAATTTGTACTTCTCTCTAATATACTCATCAACTCTGTAATATTTTAAAAAAGTTTCAGATAATTCTAGACGACACAGTCTCCTATTTCCAGCCAAGTTGTGTTAGATTTTAAGACGTTAACGAGGTATGTCTTTGATCGAGTTTTTAGTTTTTCTTTAGTTGTACTAATAAATGACCTTCACTGTTCTCTTGTTTTGGGTGTTATTAGTGTATTTTACCATAAGTTATTAGTGTATCTAATATAATCCATAAACTTACATTGTTTTAATAACAACAAGAAGCTATGTTATTAACACCAGTTAGTGACAAAAATAAGTTTTGGGTAACATTTGTGGTTTTAACACACGAGGCTTATTTCATTTTAAGCTAATTTTTTACTTTGATCTGTTTGACCCATATCTACCAATTTATCAGTAAACGGGTTGTAATATCTGCATATGCTCTATCTTTATATGCAAATATTATATTTCTATTTTGATTTGATTGGTCTTCCCTTGTACTTATAAATGCCCGAGGCTACAAGTTATTGCGGATCGATGGTACTGCCAGAGATACCGGACCGACAATGTTGGTATTTCTCTTTTAGTAACAGAATGATTTTTATTTATTCCATATAATAAATATGACATGATTTTATTAACTTCAATCTAATGTTTTCTTGATTTATACAAATCGACTCTCACTCTTTTTACATCTTCTGTTGTTTCCAGAAGACGCTTATACTCTAACATACCTAGCCATACTTTGTCAAATGTTAAGATGTTAATGAGGTATGTTCTTGAATCCTCGGTTATTCTTCATTAATTTGTACTAATCAACTTTCACGCTTATAGCCGATGGTGTGATAGTACCCTGTTCTCGGCCAAGCCGCGTCAAGTTTAGGTGTACTGGCCCGCTCTCATTGTTTTTCATGTTCCAGACCTTTTTACATGACGCTCCAAGTCTTGTATTGGGATCGAGCTCATTCAACCATCATCGATTTTACAAGATATGTTTTTGAACTTTCACTTCTATTTCTACTACTAATTGACTACCATTATTTTTGAAATTTCAGGCTTTTGACATGGTTCTTTTGGTCTTCTATTGTCAACTGGGATAAAATGTTAATGAGGTATGTTCTACAATTTGTACTTCTCTCTAATATACTCATCAACTCTGTAATCTTTTAAAAAAGTTTCAGATAATTCTAGACGACACAGTCTCCTATTTCCAGCCAAGTTGTGTTAGATTTTAAGACGTTAACGAGGTATGCCTTTGATCGAGTTTTCAGTTTTTCTTTAGTTGTACTAATAAATGACCTTCACTGTTCTCTTGTTTTGGGTGTTTTAACACAGCATTCTTACTACTATATCGTCAACATGCTCTTAGTTTCAACCTTTCAACTAGGTATGTTTAACAAATTTCAATTCTTCACTTGTACTATTCAATACCATCTTTTTTCCAATTTTCAGACTTTTCGCACTACTGTTGATAGCCAAATGCTTCATGAGACGCTATGATAGTCCCCTGTTCTCTGCCAAGCTGTGTCAGGTTCAAGGTGTTTACGAGGTATGTTTATGAATCTTTAAATCAGCTTTAGTGTTACTGATTGTTTTCTTCAAGTCTCAAGACTTTTCACATGACACTCCCAAGTCTTTTATTGGCAGTGAGCTCTTTCAACCTTTCAAGGATTTTATATTGTATGTTTTTAAACTTTTAATTCTAATATTTATCCACCGCTTGTTTTTCTTTTCTTTTTAATTTCAGGCTTTTGACATGGTTCTTAGTCTTCTATTGATAGACCGGATACAAGGTCAACGAGGTATGTTCTTCAATTTGTACTTTTCTATAATATGCTAATCGACTTTGAAATCTTTGTAAAGTTGTACTTGTAGGTATGTTCTTCAATTTGTAATTAAATCCATATTTTTTTCATATCTCAGTCTTTTCACATGACCATGGATAGCCGAACGTTTTTTAGATGCTGTAATAGTACCCTGTTCTCGGCCAAGCCGCGTCAAGTTTAAAGTGTTTACGACATATGTTCTTGAATCTTCGAATTACGGAATTACCTCTAGTTGTACTAGCCCGCTCTCATTGTTTTTCATGTTCCAGACCTTTTTACATGACGCTCCAAGTTTTGTATTGGGATCTAGCTCATTCAGCCATCGTGGTTTTTACAAGGTATGTTCTTGAACTTTCACTTCTATTACTACTACTAATTGACTACCATTATATTTGAAATTTCAGGCTTTTGAGATGGTACTTTTGGTCTTTTATTGACAGCTGGGATAAAATGTTAATCAGGTATGTTCTTCAATTTGTACTTCACTCTAATATACTAATTAACTCTGTAATCTTTTAAAAAAAGTTTCAGATAATTCTAGACGACACAGTCTCCTATTCCCAGCCAAGTTGTGTTAGATATAAAAACATTAACGAGGTATGTCTTTGATCGAGTTTTCAGTTTTTCTTTAGTTGTACTAATAAATGACCTTCACTTTTCTCTTGTTTTGGGTATTTTAACACAGCATTCTTGCAACTTTATCGTCAACAAGCTCTTAGTTTCAACCTTTCAACTAGGTATGTTAAAGAAATTTAAATTCTTCACTTGTACTAATCAATACCATCTTTTTTTCAATTTTCAGACTTTTCGCACGACTGTTGATAGCCAAATGCTTCATAAGACGCTATGATAGTCCCCTGTTCTCAGCCAAGCTGTGTCAAGTTGAAGGTGTTTAGGAGGTATGTTTATGAATCTTTAATTCAGCTTTAGTTTTACTGATTGGCTGCCATTGTTTTCTTCAAGTCTCAAGACTTTCACATGACACTCCAAGTCTTTTATTGGCAGTGAGCTCTTTCAACCTTCCAAGTATTTTATATTGCATGTTGTTAAACTTTTACTTCTAATAATTATCCACCGCTTGTTTTTTTTTTCATTTTAATTTCAGGCTTTTGACATGGTTCTTAGTCTTCTATTGATAGACCATATAGAAGGTCAACGAGGTATGTTCTTCAATTTGTACTTTTCTATAATATACTAATCGACTCTGAAATCTTTGTAAAGTTGTAGGGAATTTTAGACAACACTCTTTGTCTGCATTCCAACAAGCTTTATGTTTTGAATTTTTAGTTCTCTAGTTGTACCTTGCACTCTTTCTGCACTCTTCTTGGCGTATCGTCTACGAGCTCTTTCATGTTTCAACCTTGTAGCTATGTATGTTTAAGGTTTTCAATTCTCACTTGTACTAATCTATACAATTTTTTCATATTTTAGGCTTTTCTAATGACTACTGATAGTTTGGACTCTTTTTTAGACTGTATGATAGTCCCCTCCTCTCACCCAAGCTGTGTCAAGTTTAAGGTGTTTACAAGGTATGTTTTATATCTTCAATTCACATTTAGTTGTACTCATCAGCTCCGATTTTTTCAAGTTTCAGACTTTCTCCATGACACTCCAAGTTTTGTATTGGCAGCAAGGTTAAAACCTCTAAGTTTTATGAGGCATGATCTTGAACTTTACTACTGCTTTTTTTAAATATCAAGCTTTTGAATATTCTCCTTTTAGTCTTCTATTGACAGCCCGGATATAATGTTAGCGAGGTACCTTCTTTAATATGCTATTCTACCCTAAAATATTTTTAAAGTTTCAGGTACTTTAGACGACACTCAAAGTCTACTATTCCAAGCCATGTTCTGACCGATTTTAAAATGTTAAGAAGGCATGTTTTTGTATTGTGAGTTGTCCTTTAATTGTATAAATCAACCACCACGTTTTTTCTTGGTTTAGGTTCTTACACTGCTCTCTTACTACCATGTTGTTGACGAGCTCTTACTAGTTTCAATTTGTTTAACTAGGTATGCTCAAGTGGTTTGAGTGAATCAATCGTACTAATCAATCCCATTGTTTTTTCAAATTTCTGACTTTCATACGACTATTAATAACGAGAACGCTTTTTCAATGGTATGATCGTGCCGTGTATTTAACCAAGCTACACCACATTGCAGAGTTTACGAGGTATGTTTTTGAATCTTCAATTCACATTTAGTTGTTTTAATCGGTTCCTGTTGTTTTTCCAGTTTCATACTTTTTCACATGACTCTCCAAGTCTTCCATTGGTAGCGAACTCATTCAACCATCAAGGTTTATAGGAGGTATGATCTTAAATATTCACTTCTTTCAGTTTTACTAATTGACTACCATTTGGTATGTTTTTCATATTGTATTTTTTTTTTTTTTCAAATTTCAGCCTTTTTATATGACTATCGATAGTCTAGACGGTTTTTTTAGACTGTTCCTGTTTCCAGCCAAGTTGTGTCAAGTTTAAGGTGTTTAGGAGGTATGTTTTTGCATCTTCATTTTACCTTTAGTTGTTCTAGCTAATCGGCTCCCTTTGTTTTTCATGTTTCTAACTTTTCCACGCAACACTCCAAGTCTTATGTTTGTCGCGAGCTCTTTCAACTTCCAAGTTTTGTACAAGGTATGTTGTTGAACTTTCACGTCACTTTTAATAATCGACTACAATTTTTTAAACTTATGGCTTTTGACATGGTTCTTTTAGTCTTCTATTGACAGCCCGGTTAAAATGTTATCAAAATATGTTCTTCAATTTGTACTTTTCTTGGATATACCAATCGGCTTCAAATCCTTTTAAAGGTTTTGTTATATTTTGATGGCATGCATGGTCTACTTTCCCCGACTAAGCTGTCAATTTTTAAGATGTTAAATAAGGTATGTTTTTGAATGTTCAATCCATCTTTAGTTGTACTAATCGACTTCAAATTACTTCTAATGTATGACAATGAGCTCTTTCAAGTTTCAACATTTAAACCAGGCATGCTTGTGATTTTCTATTCTTCACTTGTACTAATCAAGTAATCGAATACAGATCGCATCCAACTTACAGACCTTTTACCTGGAGTTTGATAGCTTGGAGGCTTTTTAAGACGGTATAATAGTCCCCTGTTCCAAGCCAAGTTGTGGCTAGCTTAAGGTGTTTGCGAGGTATATTTTTTGAATCTTCGATTCCTCCTTTAGTTGTGCTAATTAGATCTCATTGTGTTTCATGTATCAGACTCTTTCTCACGACACTGCAAGTCTTGTATTGGCAAGGAGCTCTTCCAAATTTCATGTTTTTCATAAGGTATGATGAATTTTTCTAGAGTTTTTGGTATTTTTAACTGCCCACATAGTCTACTATTCAAGCGAAGCTCCGTCATATTTTAAACTGTATACGAGGCATTTTTTGAATTTCTAGTTCTTTACTTGTACTAATCGACTTCTACTATTTTTTTTTTCATGTTTCTGGTTTTTTACACACGACACTTCTACTATCATATTGACGACAAGCTCTTTCAAGTTTCAACATTGTAACTAGGTATGCGTATGATTTTTAAATTCTCACTTGTACGAATTTATTACGGATCTTTTCCAAATTTCATGCCTTTTACATGGATATAAATAGCTCGTAGGCTTTTAAAGACAATATAATAGTCCCCTATTCTCAAGCTGTGTCAAGTTTAAGGTGTTTACGAGGTATGTTTTTAAATCTTTAAATCACATTTAGTTTTACTAATTGGATCACATTGTTTCCATGTATCATACTCTTTCAAACGACACTCAAGGTTATGTACTGGCAAGAAGCTCTTTCAAATTTCATGTTTTTTTTACGTTCTATGTTGTTAAACTCTCACTTCTTCACTTCTACTAATCGACTACCCTTTTTTATATATATATTTATGCTTTCAACATTGTTCTTAGATTCTCTTATTGGAAGCCTGGATAAAATGTTAAATCTCATCTCTGCACTTTTTCAACAGTATCATCAAACAACCCCTTTTAGGTTTTGACTTTTGAACTTCTAACTAGGTATGCTTAAGATCAAATTTTCAATTCTTCACCTGTACCAATCAGTATCAGTTGTTTAAGGTGTTTACGAGGTATGCTTATGAAACTTCAATTCAGCTTTAGTTGTATTGATCGGCTCCTTTTGTTTTCTTCAAGACTCAAGACTTATCACATGTCACTCCAAGACTTTCAACCTTCAAGGATTTAGTATGGTATGTTGTTAAACTTTTACTTTTAATAATAATCTACCAGTTGTTTTTTCTTCCTTTTAATTTCAGGCTTTTGACAGGGTTTTTAGTCTTCTATTGATAGCTTGGATACAATGTCAACGAGGTATGTTCTTCAATTTGTACTTTTCTAAAATATGCTAATTGACTCTTTGAAATCATTGTAGAGTTTTAGTTGTTTTTAGACGACACTCGTCTTCTACATTTCAAGCCAAGTTTTATGTTTTGAATTTTTAGTACTTTAGTTGTACCCTCCACTCTTACTCGCGTATCGTCAACGAGCTTTTTCATGTTTCAACCTACTATGTATGTTTAAGGTTTTCAATTCTCGTACTAATTTATACCATTATTTTTTTTTCAAAATTTAGGCTTTTCTAACGACTACTGATAGTTTGGACTCTTTTTTAGACTTTATGATAGTCCCCTCTTCTCATCCAAGCCGTGCCAAGTTTAAGATGTTTACAAGGTGTGTTTTATATCTTCAATTCACCTTTAGGTGTACTCATCAGCTCGTATTGTTTTTCAAAGTTTCAGACTTTTTTCTTGACACTTCAAGTTTTGTATTGGCAGCAAGGTATTTCAACCTCTAATTTTTTATGAGGTATAATCTTGAGATTTACTACTGCTTTTTTTAAATGTCAGGCTTTTGAATATGCTCATTTTAGTCTTCTATTGACAGCCTCAGTCTGGTTAAAATGTTAGCGAGGTACGTTCTTTAAAATACTAATCTACCCTAAAAGCTTTTTAAAGTTTCAGGTACTTTAGACGACACTCAAAATCTACTATTCTAAGCCATGTTCTGACAGATTTTAAGATGTTCACAAGGCATGCTTTTGAGTTTTCAGTTGTCCTTTAGTTGTACAAATCAACCCCCACGGGTTTTCTTGGTTTAGGTTCTTTACACTACTCTCTTACTAGCATGTTGTTAACGAGCTCTTACAAGTTTCAGTTTGTTTAAATAGGTATACTCAAGTGGTTTGAGTGCTTCAATCGTACTAATCAATCTCATTTTTCATAATTTCTGACCTTTCATACGACTATTGATAGTGAGAACGTGTTTTCAAATGTTAAGGCTGTGCCCTGTTATCAACCAAGCTATGCCAACTTTTGAGAGTTTAAGAGGTATGTTTGAATCTTCAATTCACCTTCAGATGTTTTGATTGGCTCCCATTGTTTTTCCAGTTTCATACTTTTCACATGACACTCCAAGTCTTCCATTGGTAGCGACTCATTCAACCTTCAAGGTTTATATGAGGTATGATCTTAAGTATTTAGTTTTTTCACTTTTACTAATTGACTACCACCTTGTTTTTTGGTTTTTTCAGGAAATTGACATGGTTGTTTTTTAGTCTTCTGTTGACAGCCCGAATAAAATGCTAATGAGGTATGTTCTCCAATTTATACATCTCTTTAATATTATAACTGACTATGAAAATTTTTTAAAGTTTTAGGTATTTTTCCACTCATAGTATACTATTCGAAGCCAATCTCTTATAAGATTTTTATATGACCCTCATGACACCACTTCTCAGTAAACTTCAAGTCGGTCAACTTCTGGTAGATGCAGCAAATTCCCCAGATATGAGGTTACAGGGTTTTTTATATTTTTATTGTTTTGTTTTGTTTTGTAAAATAAACTATAATTTAGTTTCTTATATTTGTAGTTTTTCTTTTAGTTCTTTTCAGGGTCTTGCCACTAGTACAATTTGGGTGGTGTTGGTTCATTCAATGCTTATAGGTAAGTTTGATTTTTAAAGGCATCTATATCTAAATTCAAGGTATGTTTTTGAATCTTTAGTTCACCTTTAGTTGTTACTAGTTGGCTTCCATTGTTTTTCATGTTTTAGACTTTTTCGCACGACACTCCTAGTCTTGTATTGGCAGCTAGCTCTTTCAACTTTGAAGGTTTTTACGATGTATGTTATTGAACTTTCACTTTTACTAAATCACTACCATTATTTTCTTTTTCAAATTTCAGGCTTTTGGCATGGTTTTAAAGTCTCCTATTCACAGCCTGGATATTATGTTAGCTATATATGTTCTTCAATTTGTACTTTTCTTTAATATAATAATCAACTCAGAATTTTTCTAGAGTTTTTGGTACTTTTTAACTACCCACATAGTCTACTATTCAAGCCAAGCTCCGTCAAATTTTAAACTGTATCCAAGGCATTTTTTGAATTTTTAGTTCTTCTTTGCTTGTGCTAATCGACTTCTACTTTTTTTTTTTTTTTTTTTTTTTTTTTTTTTCATGTTTCTGGTTTTTACACACGCACTTCTATCATATTGACGACAAGCTCTTTCAAGTTTCAACATTGTAACAAGGAATGCGTATGATTTTTCAATTCTCACTTGTACGTATTGATTTCGGATCTTTTCCAAATTTCATGCTTTTTATATGGATATAAATAGCTCGTAGGCTTTTAACAAGGCATGTTTTTGAATTTTCAGTTGTCCTTTAGTTGTATAAATCGACCTCCACGGTTTTTCTTGGTTTATGTTCTTTACACTGCTCTCTTACTACCATGTCATTGACGAGCTCGTACAAGTTTCAATTTGTTTAACTAGGTATGCTCAAGTGGTTTGAGTGAATCAATCGTACTAATCAATCCCATTTTTTTTTTCAAATTTCTGACTTTCATACGACTATTAATAACCTGAACGCTTTTTCAATGGTATGATCGTGCCCTGTTTTTAACCAAGCTATGCCAACTTTCCAGAGTTTACGAGGTATGTTTTTGAATCTTCAATTCGTCTTTAGTTGTTTTAATCGGTTCCTGTTATTTTTCCAGTTTCATACTTTTTCACATGACACTCCAAGTCTTCCATTGGTAGCGAACTCATTCAACCTTCAAGGTTTATAGGAGGTATGATCTTAAATATTCACTTCTTTCACTTTTACTACTTGACTACCACCTTGTTTTTTGGTTTTTTCAGGATTTTGACATGGTTCGTTTTCGAGTCTTCTGTTGACAGCCCGAATAAATTGCTAACGAGGCATGTTCTTCAATTTATACATTTCTTCAATATGATAATTGACTGAATTTTTTTTACAGTTTTAGGTATTTTTACACTCATAGTATACTATTCGAAGCCAATCTCTTATCAGATTTTTATATGACCCTCATGACACCACTTCTCACTAAACTTCAAGTCGGTCAACTTCTTCTCGTAGATGCAACAACTTCAAGTCGGTCAACTTTTTCAGTCCTTCATTTGTACCTATCGACACCATTTTAAAAAAAATAACTTTCAGGCTTTCATATTACTATTGATAGCCAGGATGCTTTTTAAGACGGTACCATAGTCTGCTGCTCTCAGCCAAGATGTATAAAGTTTAAGGTGCTTACGAAGTATGTTTTTGAATCTTCAATTCACCTTTAGTTGTTCTAATCAGCTCTCATTATTTCTCATGTTTCAGACTATTTCACACGACTCCAAGTCTTGTATTGGCAACTTTTAAGGTTTTATGGGGTATGCTATTGAACTGAACTTTCACTTTTACTAATTTACTACTACTTTTTTCCCCTAAAAGTTCAAGCTTTTGAAATGGTTCTTTTAGTCTTCTGTTGACGTTGTTAACAAGGTATGTTTTTCAGTTTGTACCTTTCCTTAATATACAAATTGACTGTGAAAGCTTTTGGTATTTTTTGATGGCTAGCGTAGTCTACTATTCCCGACCAAGCTCTGTGAACTTTTAAGATGTTAACAAGTTATGTTTTTGAATCTTCAATTCTTCTTGCGTTGTACTAATTGATTTCCACTTTTTTCTTGTTTCAGCTTTTTACACACGACACTCCTAGTATTATACTTACAACGACCACTTTCAATTTTAAATCATTTAAGTTGGTATATTTATGAATTTTGAATTCTTTACCCGTACTAATTGATTATTGATCTTTCAAAGATTTCAGGCTTTTTACATGGTTGTCATACTCTCCTGTTGACAACCAGGATAAGATGTTAACTAGGTATGTTCTTCAATCTATAGTCTTCTTCTAACTCACCGATTCTCAATCTTTTTAAATTATTAGGTATTATTGGAAACTCATAGTCCACTATTCCAAGCCCAGCTTCGTCAAATTTTAAGATGTTAACGAGATAATGTTTTTGAATCTTTAGTTATTCTTTAGTCGTACTAATCGACTTCTAGTTTCTTTTTCATGTTTTAAGTTTTTTTACACTGCACTCTTACTACTGTACTGTGAGCCAGCTGTTTCAAGTTCCAACCTTTTAAGTAAGTATGTTTAAAAAATTTCAATTCTTCACTAGAACCTATTACCAAATTTTTCCCTTCAAATTTCAGGCTTTCAACATGACTATCAATAGCCCGTAGGCTTTTTTAGACGATATGATGGTCGCCTATTCTTAGCCAAGCTGTGTCAAGCTTAAGGTGTTTATGAGGTATGCTTCTGAATCTTTAATTCACCTTTAGTTGTACTAATTGGCTCCCATTGTTTTTCATGTGTTAAGACTTTTTCACAAACACTACAAGTCTTCTATTGACAGCTAACTCTATCAACTTTCAAGGTTTTTGCAAGGTTTGTTGTTGAACTCTCACTTCTTTATTTTTACTAGTTGACTACCACATTTTTTTTAGATTCAGACTTTTTACATGGTTTTAACAATCCACTCTCAATATTTTTAAAATTTCAGGTATCTTTAGACGATACTCTTGGTCTACTAATCCGAGCCAAGCTCTGTCAACTTTTAAGAAGGTACTTTTTGGATCTCAATCTATTCTTCAGGTGTGTTAATCCATTTCCACTTATGTCATGTTATAGGTTTTTTTACGCCACACTCTTACTAGCTTATCGTCAACAAGCTCTTTGAAGTTTCTACCTTTCAACTAGGTATGTAAAACAATTTTCAATTCTTTATTTGTACTAATCGACACCATACTTTTAGAAATGGTGTCAGGCTTTCACGCAACTAGTGATACCGCGGAGGCTTTTGTAGATGGTACAATAGTCCATTGTTCTTAGTCAAGAGGGTCAAGTTTAAGTGGTATGTTTTTGAATCTTTAGTTCACCTTTAGTTGTTACTAGTTGGCTTCCATTGTTTTTCATGTTTTAGATTTTTTCGCACGTCACTCCTAGTCTTGTATTGGCAGCGAGCTCTTTCAACTTTGAAGGTTTTTACGATGTATGTTATTGAACTTCCACTTCTACTAATTCACTACCATTATTTTTTTTTTCAAATTTCTGGCTTTTGACATGGTTTTAAAGTCTCCTATTGACAGCCTGGATATAATGTTAGCTATGTATGTTCTTCAATTTGTACTTTTCTTTAATATAATAATCAACTTAGAATTTTTCTAGAGTTTTTGGTATTTTTTAACTGCTCACATAGTCTACTATTCAAGCCAAGCTCCGTTAAATTTTAAACTGTATACAAGGCATTTTTTGAAATTTTAGTTTTTTACTTGTGCTAATCGACTTCTACTTTTTTTTTTTCTTCATGTTTCTGGTTTTTACACACCACACTTCTACTATCATATTGACGACAAGCTCTTTCAAGTTTCAACATTGTAACTAGGTATGCGTATGATTTTTAAATTCTCACTTGTACGAATTGATTACTGATCTTTTCCAAATTTCATGCCTTTTACATGGATATAAATAGCTTGTAGGCTTTTAAAGACTATATGATAGTCCCCTATTCTTAAGCTCTGTCAAGTTTTTGAGTTCCATACTTTTGACATGACACTCCAAGTCTTCCATTGGTAGCGACTCATTCAACCTTCAAGGTTTATAGGAGGTATGATCTTAAGTATTCAGTTCTTTCACTTTTACTATTTGACTACCACCTTGTTTTCTGGTATTTTTTAGGAATTTGACATGGTTGTTTTTTAGTCTTATGTTGACAGCCAGAATAAAATGCTAACGATGTATGTTCTTCAATTTATACATTTCTTTAATATGATAACTGACTCTGAAATTTTTTTAAATAAGATATTTTTACACTCATAGTATAGTATTCGAAGCCAATCTCTTATGAGATTTTTGAATGACCCTCATAACACCACTTCTCACTAAACTTCAAGTCGGTCAACTTCTTCCGGTATATGCAGCAAATTGTCAAGCTATAAGGTTATAAGTTTTTTTTTTTTTTTTTTTTTTTTTTGTAAAATAAACTATTATTTAATTTCTTATATTTGCAGTTTTTGTTGAGGCCCCTTCGGATCATAGTTGGGATCAATTATGGATGAACATGTTATGGGTTCTGCAAATGAATGTGCAGTGAACCCGGTCGAACACAGGGTCAAACAAGAACAAAATCAAACACACAATACTTCTGTTATTCCACACTTAATTCGACATACAAACAGGGTATTTATACCCTTACAATGGCGGTTACAAACTACTAAAATTAACACATCTAACCCTTGAATTCCCGCCTAATTTACATGTTTGACTTTTTGTATTTTGACTTTTCTATTCTGATTTTTAATTGATTACAAATTTCCAACAGTTTTTCTTTTAATTCTTTTGGGGTCTTGCAACTAGTACAATTTGGGTGGTGGTTTATTCTATGCTTATGGGTAAGTTTAAGGCATCTACATCTAAATTTAAGCTTTCTGTAAAACAATATTTACTACCCAAAATCACAACTTGCACTCTTACTACCTTATCGTCAAGCTCTTTTAAAGGTATCTATATCTAATACAAGCTTTCTTTTTAACCATTTCAAATTTCTTTCTTATAGCCATGTATGTTAAAAAAATTTCAGTCTTTCATTTGTACTAATCGACACCATTTAAAAAAAAATAACTTTCAGGCTTTCACATTGATAGCCAGAATGCTTTTTAAGACAGTACGATAGTCCACTGCTCTCAGCCAAGATGTATAAAGTTTAAGGTGTTTACGAAGTATGTTTTTGAATCTTTAATTCACCTTTAGTTGTTCTAATCGGCTCTCATTGTTTCTCATGTTTCAGACTATTTCACACGACTCCAATCTTGTGTTGGCAACTTTTAAGGTTTTTATAGGGTATGCTATTGAACTGAACTTTCACTTCTACTAACTCACTACTACTTTTTTCCCCCTAAAAGTTCAAGAATTTGAAATGGTTCTTTTAGTCTTCTGTTCTCATCCTGGATAAGTTGTTAACAAGGTATGGTTTTCAGTTTGTACCTTTCCTTAATATACAAATTGACTGTGAAAGCTTTTGGTATTTTTTGATGGCTAGCGTAGTCTACTATTCCCGACCAAGCTCTGTAAACTTTTAATATGTTAACAAGTTATGTTTTTGAATCTTCAATTCTTATTTTGTTGTACTAATTGATTTCCACTTTTTTCATGTTTCAGGTTTTTACACACGACACTCCTAGTATTATACTTACAACGACCACTTTCAAGTTTAAACCATTTAAGTTGGTATATTTATGAATTTTCAATTTTTAACCGGTACTAATTGATTATTAATCTTTCAAAGATTTCAGGCTTTATACAAGGTTATCATACTCTTCTGTTGACAACCTGGATAAGATCTTAACTAGGTATGTTCTTCAATCTGTAGTCTTCTTCTAACTCACCGATTCTCAATTTTTTTACATTATTATGTATTATTGGAAACTCATAGTCCACTATTCCAAGCCCAGCTTCGTCAAATTTTAAGATGTTAACGAGATAATGTTTTTGAATCTTTAGTTATTCTTTAGTCGTACTAATCGACTTCCAGTTTCTTTTTCATGTTTTAAGTTTTTTTACACTGCACTCTTACTACTGTACTGTGAGCCAACTGTTTCAAGTTCCAAACTTTTAAGTAGGTATGTTCAATGTTGTAAAAATCGCTAGGCGCTAGTCGGGCGGTGGGGTACCGACTAGGGATTAATCGGGATTAATCGAGATTAATCGGTTTGGAATTTTTATATATAATTTTCAATTTTACATATTTATATACACACTTTTATATGTAATTTTTATAAAAACCTTTAGTTTTATATACATATAAACAAATCTGGCCGGAAATTACAAAATTTTCGCCGGAATTTCAAGAGCCGCCGGAAGCTGGCCGGAAAACTCGCCTGAATTTCTGATTTTTGGCCGATTAGGTCCGCCTAAGGCCGAATTTGACCACCGTTGACCGCCTAGCGATTAATTGGCCGATTAGGTAAAATCTCCAAGGTGGGCGGCCGACTAGCGACTAATCGCCGATTAATCGGCCGCCTAGACCGATTTTTGCAACACTGGGTATGTTTAAAAGATTTCTGGCTTTTTACTATGTATGTTCTTCAATTTGTATTTTTCTTTATTATAATAATCAACTCAGATTTTTTCTAGAGTTTTTGGTATTTTTTAACTGCCCACATGGTCTACTATTCAAGCCAAGCTCTGTCAAATTTTAAACTGTATACAAGGCATTTTTTGAATTTTTAGTTTTTCTTTACTTGTGGTAATCGACTTCTACTTTTTTTTTTTCTTGTTTCAGGTTTTTACACACGACACTTCTACTATCATATTGACGACAAGTTCTTTCACATTTCAACATTGTTACTAGTAATGCGTATGATTTTCCAATTCTAACTTGTAGGAATTGATTACGGATCTTTTCCAAATTTCATGCTTTTTACATGGATATAAATAGCTCGTAGGCTTTTAAAGACAATATGATAGTCCCCTATTCTCATGCTGTGTCAAGTTTAAGGTATTTACGAGGTATGTTTTTAAATCGTTAAATCACATTTAGTTTTACTAATTGGATCCCATTGTTTCCATGTATCATACTCTTCCCACACGACACTCAAGGTTATGTATTGGCAAGAAGCTCTTTCAAATTTCATGTTTTTTTTACGTGCTATGTTAAACTCTCACTTCACTTCTACTAATCGACTACCCTTTTTTTTATATATTTATGCTTTCAACATGGTTCTAAGATTCTTTGAATGAAAGGCGGGATAAAATGTTAAATCTCACTTCTGCACTTTTTCTACAGTATCATCAAACAACCCCTTTTAAGTTTCAAACTTCTAACTGGGTATACTTAAGATCAAAATTTCAATTCTTCACCTGTACCAATCAATAACAGTTGTTTTCAAATTTTTTTTTTTTCACATGACTATTGATAGTGTGGATGTTTTTTAGACGGTATGGCAGTCCAAGTTCTCAGCAAGCGGTGTCAAGTTTAAGGTGTTTATGAGGTATGTTTTTGAATCTTCAATTCATGTTTAGTTGTACTAGTTGGTTCCCATTGTTTTTCATGTTTTAGACTTTTCACATGACACTCCAAGGGCTTGTATTGGCATAGAGCTCTTTCTATTCTCATGGTTTTTAGGAAGTTTATTATTGAAATTTCTCTTCTTTTACTTTTAGTTGTGACTGTTAGACTATAAATTTTATATTTATTATTCTAGAGGGCTTATATTGTAATATCATGCTCTATATATAGAGCCTTTTATGTTTCTGAATCATCAATCAATAATCAATTCATTCCACACGGTTTATCTTAGGTATCAGAGCCAAGAAAACCAAAAACCCTAGAAACCCTAATTCTGCCGTCAACCTTCTGCCGTGAGGAAAATTCCGGCCATAATCAAATCGTTCACCAGAAACCTTTACAAACCCTTCCTGCCCTTCATCTAATCACCGAAACAACATGAAACAACATGGCAGCCATTGTTGCTCTTACTTCAGCAGAGAAAACAGCCCTTAATTCCCACAAATTTGCCTTCACCCTCTCTCCTACAAACTATGGTTATTGGAAAGGCTATGATCGAGCCTTTCTTAATCTCCAACAATCTGTTTGGTTACGTGGATGGAACTATACCATGCCCTTCTAAAACCGTAACCTCTGGTACGTACCAGTGACAACCCTAGCTATCCACATTGGATAGCAAACGATGCACATGTTCGCATGCTTATCACTTCCACCATCTTTGAGGCTGCTTTCCAGCATGTTCAAGGCGAAACATCCAAAGATGTCTGGCTCTCACTACAGCGTGCTTATGCTCCAAACACATCATCTCGTGAATACACCCTCAAGACTCAACTCCTTCGAATCATGATGAAAGGCGATGAAACCCCAACAGCTTATCTTACTCGAGCACAAGAGTATGCCACTGCTCTTGCGAACATCGGTGAACCAATGAAGGATAAGGATCTTGTGATGCTTGTAATCTCGGGTCTCAAAGAGGAGTACAATGGTCTGAAATCCAACCTGCTAGCCCGTCAACCACCTATCACCTTCAATGAATTGCATGGTTTGCTTCATGATCATGATTACATGATCAACACAAATAGCTCAAGTTCCGTCCATGCTACCCCGCAAGTTTTCACTGCCACGGCTGCTGCAACTCCATCACCCAACCTCAGTACCATCCAATCTCAACTAAGCAGCTTGCAACTGTTAGCTGGTCAACTAGGGTATCACCTTCAACCTGCTGCCCCTCAACCACAGGCCCTCTACTCTCGTTCTTTTAACAACAACCGAGGTAATCGTCGTGGACAATTCCGGGGCTCTAATCGTGGCAGTTTTTCCTCCAACAGAACTCGAGACAATCGTGACAACAACTCCAACAGCTCCAACAGAATGTTTTCCTGGGCATCAACTCACAACATGGTCCATGGTCATTGCAATCGGTGTGGTATTGGCCACCTCCCATCTCAATGCCCTAATCAATCAGGCTTCTCTTTCACTCGACAGCCCACACAAGCCAACTTCACAACTTTTTCGGATGCTGGATCAACATTAGAGTCCACTTGGTTCCCTGACACGGGGGCTAACAGCCATGCAACTCCTGATTTATCAAGCCTTGACAACCCTGAAGTTTATCATGGTAATGACTCACTCCATGTTGGTAATGGTAATCCTCTTCCCATCTTTCATATTGGCTCATCCAAATTCCTTTCACCCACTAAAACCTTTAATCTTTCCAATATTCTTCACGTTCCAAGCATTAAAAAGAATCTCTTATCTGTTCAACAATTCTGCCTTGACAATAATGTTTTCTTTGAGTTTCACTCTTCTTTTTTTGTTGTGAAGGACGAGTCTAAACACACCACCCTTCTCATGGGTCCAAGTGAGGATGGTCTCTACTCTCTCAAACTCCCTCGGGTTCAGTCTCTTCCAAAGCTTGCCTTCACCGCCACTAGAGCATCCTCCACAGTTTGGCATCAACGTCTTGGTCATCCACACCAACGTGTTTTTCATAATATTGTTTCTAGTTTTTCATTACCTGTTTCTACAAAAATAAGTTCCTCCTTATGTACTTCATGCCAATTAGGCAAATCTTCTAAACTCTCATTGTCACCTTCGAATTTTCGAAGCAATAACATTTTAGATTTGATATATTGTGATGTTTGGGGGCCCTCGCCCACTTTATCTATTGATGGATATCGATTTTTTATGTTATGTGTAGATCACCATTCTCGTTTTATGTGGTTCTTTCCTTTAGCACGTAAATCGGATATGTACTCCATCTTTCAAAACTTTGTAAAAATGGTTGAAAGACAATTCAATACCAAACTAAAAAGCGTCCAAACCGATTGGGGAGGGAAATTTCGCAACCTATCATCCTTCTTCACCTCTCTTGGCATTATCCATCGACGTTCTTGTCCCTATACTAGTGCTCAAAATGGTTTTGTCGAACGTCGTCATCGTCATGTTGTTGAAACTGGTCTCGCTCTTCTTGCTCAATCCAACCTTCCACAACGTTTTTGGCACTTTGCTTTTGAAACTGCAGTCTACTTAATCAACCGCCTCCCTTCTCGTGTCTCATCTAACAAATCTCCTTTTCACACCATCTTCAACCGAAGTCCGTGTTATACGTTTCTTCGGGTTTTCGGTTGTCAATGTTTTCCCTATCTACGTCCCTATAACCATCACAAAATGGATTTCCGATCGACACCATGTGTCTTCCTCGGCTACAGTCCATCCCATCATGGCTATCGATGCTATGATATCACCACCGAACGCATTTACATTGCCCGGCATGTTCGCTTTAACGAACATGTTTTCCCATTCCAAACTCCACCTTCCCCCACACCACCCACCTCCAACCCATCCTCATATGTGTCCATTTTTCCTGATCCTCCACCAACCTTTCCAACAGAAACCTCCACCTCTACTTCCTCAACTATAAACCCACCACCTACCACATCTGACAACAACCCAACTCCACCAACTCCACCCCCACCACCATCTTCCTCATCAACACCACCAACTCCACCCCCACCACCCCCTCGTGCCCGACCCTCCAATCTACGACCAAATCCCAAACAAACCAAACCCTACAACCCATCAGCCTATACTGCCACCACCTCTCCTACACCTCCTATCGTTCCCACCTCCTTTACTGTTGCCAACAAATATCCGGAGTGGCGTCATGCCATGAACCAAGAGTTTCAGGCGCTTACTAAAAACGGAACATGGTCGTTAGTCCCTTATGATCAAAGTACTAATCTCGTGGATTGTAAATGGGTTTACAGGTTAAAATCTGATGCAAATGGCAAACTCACCCGCTACAAAGCGTGACTCGTAGCAAAAGGATTTCATCAACAGCATGGCATTGATTATCATGAAACTTTCAGCCCCGTAATCAAAACGACCACCATTCGGGTTGTGTTGTCCTTGGCTGTCACTCACAAATGGTCTCTACGTCAACTTGATGTGGAAAATGCTTTCTTACATGGGGATATTTCGGAAACAATATACATGAAACAGCCTCCCGGTTTTGTTGACCCCATCAAACCGAATCATGTATGCTTTCTACATCGCTCACTATATGGACTCAAGCAAGCACCAAGAGCCTCGTTTCATCGCCTCTCAACAGCTCTTTATCAAATTGGCTTTTGTGGATCCAAAACAGACCCGTCTCTATTCATTCTTAACAAAGGCTCTACCTTAGTCTATGTTCTTGTTTACGTGGATGACATAATCATCACCGGCAACAACAATTCCGCCATTGATAGCATCATCAAAGAGCTTAATTCCTCGTTCGCAGTAAAAGATCTTGGCCAACTTCATTACTTCTTGGGGTTTGAAGTAATACATCACGCAGAAAATGTCTTATTATCCCAACGGAAATATATCTTAGACATTCTTCAGCGTTCTGGCCTTTCGGATTGCAAACCCGTGTGCTCCCCAATAAGCACCTCTCAACCCTTAGCCAATGATGATAGTCCACCTCTTCCAGATCCCTCGCAATATCGTCAAATTGTTGGAGCTCTCCAATATGCCACTCTTTCCAGACCGGATATTGCTTATGCTGTCAACAAAGTTTGCCAATTCATGCATGCCCCCACGGACAACCATTGGTCAGCTGTTAAACGTATACTTCGATATTTGAAAGGTACAACAGACCTTGGTCTTCTTATTCGACACAACTCCAGTTCCACCTTACAGGTATACAGGCCTTCACCGATACCAACTGGCAGCCCACTGCGTTACAGGCCTACACGGATTCTGATTGGGCTGGCTGCCAGTTGACCGCCGGTCCACAGGGGGATTTGCAATCTATCTGGGATCCAATCTCATCTCTTGGACAGCTCGTAAGCAACGAACTGTTTCCAGATCTTCAACCGAAGCGGAATACAAGGCCCTTGCCGATACTGTCGTAGAATTGGTCTGGTTAAAAGCTCTTCTTCGTGAACTTGGGATTTCACCCAAGTCATCACCCATTCTTTGGTGTGACAACCTTGGTGCCACCTACCTCTCAGCTAATCCTGTTTTTCACGCTCGAACCAAGCACGTGGAAGTAGATTTTCACTTTGTTCGAGAACAAGTAGCCCAAGGTCAGCTAGATGTCAAATTTATCTCTACAAGTGATCAAATTGCCGATGTATTCACTAAGCCTTTGCCCTCACAGAGATTCCTCTTCTTAAGATCCAAGTTGCAAGTCGCTCCCCGCCCTCAACTTGAGGGGGGATGTTAGACTATAAATTTTATATTTATTATTCTAGAGGGGTTATATTGTAATATCATGTTCTATATATAGAGCCTTTTATGTTTCTGAATCATCAATCAATAATCAATTCATTCCACACGGTTTATCTGTGACTACCACTCTTATTATTAAATTTCAGGCTTTTGACAAGGTTCTTTTAGTGACATCCCAGATAAAATGTTACTTGTTTAAGTTTTTCGGCTTCTACTTTTCTCCAATGTGTTAATCAACTATGAAATTTTTTGACAATTTTTGGTATTTCTTGATGGCGATGGGGTAGCATAGTTTCCATTACCGGCTATAAGCTCTCTTAATGTTAACAAGTTATTCTTTTAGATCATCAGATCTTCTTTAGTTGTACTACTCAAACTTCCACTTTTTTCAATTCTCAGGTATTTACACACGGCACTCCTAGTATCGTATTGGCAACTGTTAGTCATACTAGACAAGTTAGTCTAGGGTTAGCTATTGTCTATAAAAGAGGGGCTCATGTGTAACTTTATTTATTATATATTCTCTTGTATTCTTCCATATTCAATACAATACAATTCACAATTACAATCATACGGTTCAACTTGGTATCAGAGCCAAGACCGTAACCCTAAACCCTACCAGCCTTCATCACCTTAAACTACCCTAAACCCTACCAGCCGTCATCACCTTCAACCACCCCTCTGCTGCCGTCGAACACCACAGCCACCTGCTACCTGCCGTCCAATACTATAGCCACCTGCCGCTCCAGAAAAACAACCTGCAGCCGCCTCCCATCACCACCAAACCCTAGCCGTCGCTACCAATGGCTCTCCTAGCAGCCTTCACAACTCAAGAGAAAACCTCACACAACTCTCACAAGTTTGCTTTCACCCTATCCCCACACAACTACGGTTATTGGAAAACAATGATCCAACCGTTTTTAATCACCAACAGCATGTTTGGCTACATCGACGGGTCCATACCCTGTCCTCCGCCAACCATTGAAGAAGCCTCACCCCCTTCTGCTACTGCTACTGCTACTGCTACTGCTACTGCTACTGCTACTGCTACTGCTACTGCTACTGCTACTGCTACTGCTACTGCTACTGCTACTGCTACTGCTACTGCTACTGCTACTGCTACTGCTACTGCTACTGCTACTGCTACTGCTACTGCTACTGCTACTGCTACTGCTACTGCTACTGCTACTGCTACTGCTACTGCTACTGCTACTGCTACTGCTACTGCTACTGCTACTGCTACTGCTACTGCTACTGCTACTGCTACTGCTACTGCTACTGCTACTGCTACTGCTACTGCTACTGCTACTGCTACTGCTACTGCTACTGGACAACAATAGCCGCCACCTAACACCCGCCCCAATCCCAACTATACAACTTGGTTGAGCAACGATGCCCATGTTCGAATGATCCTAATCTCAACTGTTTCGGAGGCCTCCTTTCCAACACGTTCAAGGTGACACTGCCCGTGATCTTTGGTTGTCACTTGAACGTGCCTACGCCCCACACACATCTTCACGTGAGTACACACTCAAAACCAAACTCTTGAAGCTGGAGATGAACGGGAGATGAAACACCTTCTGCTTACCTCACTAGGGCCCAAGAATATGCCAATGCCCTTTCCAACATTGGAGAACCATTTAAAGACAAAGACTTGGTTCTACTGGTTATTGCTGGACTACGTGAAGAATACAATGGGTTAAAGTCCACTCTTTTAGCGGTTGCATTTAATGAGCTTCATGGTCTGTTGTCTGATCATGACTACATGCTGGGCAAAGCACACCAGTCATTAGCCTTACCACAAGCATTTACTGCTGTCTCTGACACCCACACACAAACCTCTACACCATCTTCCGCTACACCACCCTCTACCCCTCTATCAACTCTTCAACAACTGGCTGCCCAACATGGTTATCAACTTACACCTTCTGCTCCCGCTCCCAAGCTTTCTACAGTCATCGGCCATCCACACAGAACCATCGTGGTCGTGGCTCCATCCGTGGTCGTGGTCGTGGCTCCAACAATCGCATATCTAGTGGCAACCGAAGTCAGTTTGAATGGGCCTCCAATCAAAACACTGTTTATGGCACATGCAACAGATGTGGCATTGGTCACCTCCCATCTCATTGCCCAAACCGAGATCCATCCACCATTCGAGGAAGACCATCTGCCAACTTTGCTGATCATAGGTCCGCTGCGTCAACAACTTGGTTTTCGGACACTGGCCCAAATAGTCATGTCACTCCCGATCTTTGAAGTTTAGGTACATCTGAAGCATATCATGGTGACGACTTCCTTCATGTTGGCAACGGTAAGGGTTTACCCATTCTTCACATTGGCTCTTCACATACATCATCACCTAACAAAACCTTTTCCTTGAATAATATTCTCCATGTTCCTCAAATCAAACAAAACTTACTCTCTGTTCAAAAATTGTCTTGATAATCATGTTTTCTTTGAGTTTCACCCATTTTTCTTCTTTGTGAAGGACATATCTACACGCACTACCCTTGTCAGGGGGCCAAGCCATGATGGACTCTACACCATTACTCTACCACAACTTCAAACCATTAATAAGTGCGCCTTCTCTGGCACGCGAGCTTCCACCTCAGTTTGGCACCAAAGGCTTGGACATCCAAATCAACGTCTGCTGCACACAATGCTTTCAAAATATTTACTTCCTGTTTCTGATAAATTGTTCAATTCTGTTTGCACTTCTTGTCAATTGGGAAAGTCCTCAAAACTTTCTTTGAACAATTCTTCTTTTCGTAGTAATAATATTCTAGATTTAATATATTGTGATGTTTGGGGGCCATCACCGGTTTTATCTTTTGATGGTGATCGGTACTTTATGCTTTGCGTTGATCACTTCACGTTATATGTGGATATTTCATTTAAAAAATAAATCTGATATGTACAATGTCTTCAAACAATTTGTAGCCATGGTTGAGCGACAATTCCAAACAAAACTCAAAAGCGTTCAAACCGATTGGGGTGGAGAATTTAGGAACCTTTCTAAATTTTTTAGTCCACTGGGTATAATTCACCGTCGCTCATATCCCCACACAAGCGAACAAAATGGCATTGTTGAAAGACGACATCGCCATGTTGTTGAAACGGGGCTTTCACTTCTTGCTCAATCCTACGTCCCAAAACATTTTTGGCATTTTGCATTTGACACATCGGTCTACCTTATCAACCGAATGCCTTCCAGAACTCACTCAACCAAATCCCCGTTTGAAATCATTCACCAACGACAACCAGACTACTCATTTCTGCGAGTTTTTGGCTGCCAATGCTTCACTTATCTTCGCTCGTACAATTCCCACAAAATTGATTTTGGATCCACCCCTTGCATATTCTTTGGCTACAGTTCGTCTCATCATGGTTATCGTTGTCTAGACCCCACAACTGACCGTATGTACATCGCTCGTCATGTACGTTTCAACGAATCCAACTTTCCTTTTGTCCCTCAACCGAAACCACCCTCCAGTAATCCTCCTTCAAATCCATTTACCAAGTTAAACCTTGTAATTGTAATTGTATTGAGTAGTTGTGTGTTTAGGGTTACAATAAAGGGTCCTTTATATAGAGGACAATATTACATAATTAACCCTAAACTATTCACTAATAATAACCTAGTCTAATATTTCCCCGCAAGCTAAGCTCGGGAGAGATTTAGCTTGAAATCTAAAACCAAAAAACTATTAACAATAAGAAAATAAAGTAAATTATTGATCTTGTTCAATATCTGATCCAGGCCACTTGATTACTCCATCACTTCTCATCCGACCCCATCATGTTAATTAAAAATAAATAAGGGTTGTTTCCCATATTTAATCCGATAGGCATGTTTGCTAGCCGTAGACATCGAAAATGGTGTGAGACACCGGTTGTGTTTCTCTTGTTATCGTGTTGTATACGATGTGAAACTAAAACTCCTGTTGTTCTTCTTTTCCTGTGTCTCCTTAACAACTACACCTAAAAATTTTGCAAAAAGATGCGCCGCCGTTGTATGGCGGAACCACTTATGTATAGCGGCAGGGAAACGGTGAAGCATTGCATTGTATGCGACGACTGGTTGATATGGAAGAGAAGGAGCGGCGACGATTGTATGTGGTTGGCGGCGGCTAAAATTAGGGTTTGGCGGCGGCTAGGGTTAGGGTTTGGCGGCGGCTGCGGCGGTTAGGGTTTGGGAGTGGCGCCTGTGGTTGCTTGAATGGAAAGAGACAACGGCGGTTTGTATTCGCCTATTAAAGGTGAAGATGGTAGTGGTGGTTATTGTAAAAGAAGCAATGATGGATGGTTGGACAGGGCGGCCGGCCGGGTTTCGGCGATGATTGAGCCCTCCTGGCTCTGATACCAAGTTAAACCTTGTAATTGTAATTGTATTGAGTAATTGTGTGTTTAGGGTTACAATAGAGGGTCCTTTATATAAAGAACAATATTACATAATTAATCCTAAACTATTCACTAATAATAACCTAGTCTAATATACCACATTTGTCCCACCCCACCAATCTTTCCCTCCTCTAGACCAGCCTCCCCTAATACCCCCCACCACACCAACCACCGGCCGATCTACAGCAGCCGAAGACCACCCGCCAACAACCGACACCACCATTCCTCTACACCATTGTCCAATCCGGCCAACCCAACCTCTCCAACAATCTAGGCCTGTTGAAAATATCCGTACCCGATTAAACCGACCGATCCGAATCAAAATTGGGTAGAACGGTTCAGGTAGAACGGTTATCGGGTAGATCCTATTCGGGTATTCGGGTAATCCGAAGTTTATCGGATCGGTTGACGGATAGGTAAATCACACTTCGGGTTAACCCGATTAACCCGTATAAAAATTAAATACCCTTACTATTAAAATTCAAATATAAATAGTGCCTACTGCCTAATGCCTATACTCCTATGATTTACTAATTTATACTTCACGTCTTTCTGAATTCCTACTACCCAATCTTTAGTTGAAGGCTTGAAGCAATCTTTGAAGTTTAACCCTAGAAAACCCATAAAACGGCAACCCTCAAGCATTAGCATCTTCATCATTCCCAAAAGTTGATCAAGATAATCCACCGAATTCCCACAATCGTTTACTAACAGGTTTGTATTTACAGTTTTTTAAGTTTTATGTTCACTTAGGTTTAGACGTTTAGTACTTTAGTTTGATTTTGAGTACACCGATAAACACATCTCATTCACAAAATATGTTTGTTTTTGTTTTGCGTTCATCGATTTGCATGCAATTGAGAAATTCTAGGTTTTATGTTTATCCACAAGCTATGTAATGCTTTCTTTAATAGTTTCATTTGAATCTAGAATAAGCCATGGATTTTTTGGTATAATTTTATTAATGTTCATTGGAATGTGAGTCCAGATTATTTATTATTAGGCATCCATCAAGTTTATTAAACTTTTATATTGTTATTGTATCATTTCTTATTTCCTTTAGTCATGAATTTAAATATAAGTGTAATATTTCTTTTTTTCCTTTTGAACTGAACTATGCCGATACAAAGTTTTGTGTTCACTTAAGTTTGTTATAAATTATTGGCATGATTTTGATTGAATCAATTTATGCCTATTATTAGTGTTCAAACTCTAAATGTGATATAATTTTATATAATAATCTTTTATGTTAGATGTTGAATATGTCTTTAATTGATAGATGTCAGCAACAAACAATTTAGTTGAAGAAGATACGATTGATCTTGAAAGCAATGAAGAAACTATACAAACAAAAGAGAAGAAGCTAAAATATACCAACCAAGATCAAAAGTTTGGTCACATTTCGAAAAGTTTACGGACAATGAAGGTGTTCTAAGAGCGAGATGTAAACATTGTGCTAACACCTACAAGTGTGAATCGAAATCTCATGGTACGAGTAATCTTAATCTCCACTTAAAGAAATGCACTGCTTACTTAGCTACAATTAGTGGTGGTCAAACACAATTAGCTTTTCAATATGGGGATGAAAACAAATTGGCATCTTGGAAATTTGATCAAAAAGCAATTAGGAAGGCTTTAGCCCATATGATAATAGTCGATGAGCTTCCATTTAGCTTTGTGGAGGGTGTGGGCTTTAGGTATTACATGAGTGTATGTCAACCATCGTTTAAAGTTCCATGTAGAAGTACAATCACAAAGGATATCTACCGAATGTTTGTAGAAGAAAAAGAAAAGCTTGGTAATTTTATTAAAAAGAACATTGGTAGGATTTGTTTGACAACAGATACATGGACTTCTAGTCAACAATCTACTTATATGTGCCTTACCGCCCACTTTGTAGATAATGAATGGAAATTGAAAAAAAAAGTGTTGAGTTTTTGTCCACAAGAGAGTCATCGTGGGGTTGATATTGGAAAAACAATTGAGAAATGTTTAATAGATTGGGGAATAGAAAATGTTTTCACAATTTCGGTTGACAATGCTAGTGCTAATGATGTGGCGATTGACTTCTTGAAAAGAAGATTTCAAAATTCTAACAAATGTCTCTTGAATGGTAAATGGACCCATATTCGATGTGTTTGCTCATATATTAAACTTAGTGGTGCAAGATGGTATCAAAAAAGTTGATAGGTCGGTTGAGATAGTTCGATGGGCGGTAAGGTGGATTAGGCAATCACCTTCTAGAATTGACAAATTCAACAAGTCTGCGGAGTTTGTTAATTGTGATACAACAAAGCATTTGATTAGAGATGTCCCAACAAGATGGAACTCCACCTATCATATGTTGGAAATTGCCCAAGCTTATGAACAAACTTTTGAGAGATATGATCTTGAAGAATGCAATTTTAGAACCGACATCGAAAATGCGGGTTTTTCATTACCTTCACCATCCGATTGGCAAAAGTTGGCATTTATGTCATTTTTTAAAATCTTTTTACGATGTTACTTTAAGGATTTCCGGGACACTCTACGTGACATCAAACACATGCATTGAAGATATTTATTCTATTCGTACCGTGTTAGAAGATGCTATTCTTGATGCTAATCTTTGTGATATTGCTAAGGCAATGAAAGTGAAGTTTGATAAGTATTTTGGAGACTTGAACCAAATGAATTTATTGTTATATTTTGCTTTGATTCTTGACCCAAGAAATAAAGTAAAATATTTGGTTATACTACTTGAAGATCGTTGTGGGGCAAATGGGGTGGAGTCGAAAAAGACTGTCATAATGGATTCGATGTATGAATTATATAATGATTATATTAGAATTCATTCTCCAAGTTCTACTTCTAGTACTACCGAGTCTACCACTTCATCGTCAATCTTAGGAAAGCGTAAAAGCCCGGATGCTATGGCACCAAAGCCACCATTGAGAAATAAGCTAAGAGAAAAAATGAAAACAAACGTTGTTGAATCGGTCGGTGAGTTAGAAAGGTATGTTAACGAAAGTGTTGAAGAGGACTCGTCAATGTTCAATATTTTAGAATGGTGGAAGGTGAATAGTCCTAAATTTCCAATTTTATCCTTAATGGCTAGAGATATATTCGCCATTCCCGTGTCAACTGTGGCTTCAGAATCGGTTTTTAGCACTAGTGGAAGGGTTTTGGACCCATTTAGAAGTTCTTTAACTCCTAGGATCGTTGAAAGTTTAATTTGCACACAAGATTGGCTTCGTGGTAGCTCAAGTGGCAAACCCGACTTTGATGAAGATTGGGAAACGATACAGGAAATTGATAAAGGTACTTTTCATATCGATATTATTTTAATATTTGTACATGTTAAATCTTACTCTTAATTCTTATTTTATTTGAATTTTTTTTATAGAATTTGATATGGCTAGTGAAAATCAGACTTGATATATACTTGAATGTGGTAACGTGAAGATGGATATGAAAGATGGCAACGTGAAGAATGAAGATGGAAGAAGAATGCATTTTGACTAATATGTTTTGATTTTGATAATATTTATATTTTAAAACTTGCATCTTTTTTTTTTTGGAACGTTGCATTTTGAATTTAGAATGTTACTTTATTAGTTTATTGGCTTGTTTTGAAGACTTAACTATTATAATGTTTTAGGTATGCTAATTATTTATAGTTTGTGGATGATGTTTGCAATTTATACGATGGTATATCATGAACATCATTTGTGTACAATTATAAACTCTAAATTTTATTTATTATTTATTAATCTTGTCATGTTTGATGAGTTGTCAAGTCTCAAACTTCAATAAGGCAATAAATTAATATCTTTCTGAAAAAAACCTGTGTTAAAGAATCCAAGTGAATATTTCATTAGTTCAACACTTCGGCAGGCCAAAAACTTATTAACCCGACCCGACTGTTGAATATCCGAAAAACCCGAAAACCAAACTACCCGACCCGATGATAACCGAAAACCGAACAACCCGAACCCGATTATCCGAACAAACTTACGGATCGGTTATCGGGTAGGACATTAAACTTGAAATACCCGAATAACCCGACCCGATCTACCCGAAATCCGATTAAAAAAACCGAAGAACACCCTTACAACAATCAACAACCCCTCACCTTCCGCAAACTCTACACCTCCTTTCTCATCTCATCCATCTCCATCCCCACCACCACCACCTCCACCTCGTACTCGCCCTCCTAACCTTCGTCCTAACCCAACACAACGGGTCCCATTTAATCCTTCAGCCTTTCATACATCCACCCAAGTTGTGTCAAGTTTAAGGTGTTTAGGAGGTATGTTTTTGCATCTTCATTTTACCTTTAGTTCTAGCTAATCGGCTCCCTTTGTTTTTCATGTTTCTAACTTTTCCACTCAACACTCCCAAGTCTTATGTTTGTAGCGAGCTCTTTCAACTTCCAAGGTTTGTACAAGGTATGCTGTTGAACTTTCATGTCACTTTTAATAATTGACTACTGTTTTTGTAAACTTACGGCTTTTGACATGGTTCTTTTTGTCTTCTGTTGACAGCCTGGTTAAAATGTTAACAAGATATGCTCTACAATTTGTACTTTTCTTTGATATACTAATTGGCTTCAAATCCTTTTAAAGGTTTTGTTATATTTTGATGGCATGCATGGTCTACTATCCCCGACTAAGCTGTCAATTTTTAAGATGTTAAATAAGGTGTGTTTTTGAATCTTCAATCCATCTTTAGTTGTAATCGACTTCCGCTTTGTTTCTCGTTTAAGGTTATTACACATGACATTACTACTAATGTATTGACAATGAGCTCTTTCATGTTTCAACATTTAAACTAGGCATGCTTGTGATTTTCTATTCTTCACTTGTACTAATTGAGTAATCGAATACAGATCGTTTCCAACTTACAGACCGTTTACATGGAGTTTGATAGCTTGGAGGCTTTTTAAGGCAGTATAATAGTCCCCAATTCCAAGCCAAGTTGTGGCAAGCTTAAGGTGTTTGCGAGGTATATTTTTTGAATCTTCAGTTCCACCTTTAGTTGTGCTAATTAGATCTCATTATGTTTCATGTATCAGACTCTTTCTCACGACACTGCAAGTCTTGTATCGGCAAGTAGCTCTTCCAAATTTCATGTTTTTCATAAGGTATGCTGAACTTTCACTTCACTTTTACTAATTGAGTACCACCTTTTTTTTTTTTTTTTTTTTTTTTGTGGAATTTTATGTTTTTGACATGGTTCTTAATTTCTTATGATCTTTTATTGACAGCCGGGATAAAATGTTAAATTTTACTTCTGCACTCTTTCTACTGTATTGTCTACGAGCCCTTTCAAGTTTCAACCTTTTAGCTAGGTATATTTTAGAATTTTCAATTCTTCACTTGTACTAATCAACACTACTGTTTTATTTTATCTTTTTATTTTATTATCATTATTATTAATTTTTAAATTCAGACATTTCACATGACTATTAATAGCTGGATGCTTTTTTAGACGGTATGGTAGTCCCATGATCTCAGCCAAGCCGTGTCTAGATTAAGGTGTTCACGAGGTATGTTTTTGAATCTTCAATTCGCCTTCAGTTGTACTAATCGGCTCCTATTGTTTTTCATGTTTCAGACTTTTTCACACGACGCTCCTAGTATTATGTTGGCGGCAAGCTCTTTCAACTCTCAAGGTTTATACAAATGCTATTGAACTTTCACTTCGTTTCTTTTACTAAATGACCACCACTGCTTTTGACGTGATTGTTTTAGTGACAGCCTGGATAAAATGCTCACAGTTTAACTTCTTCAGTTTGTACTTAAATATACCAATCGACATCTGTTTAAGGATTTTGGTTTTTTTTTTACGGCACACATAGTCTACTAATCGGGCCAAGCTCTGTCAATTTCAAGATGCTCAACAAGGTTTTTACAAGGTTGTTCTTAACTTTCACTTTTTTCACATTTACTAATTGACTACCAAATTTTTTAAATTTTCAGGCTTTTAACACGGTTCTTTTGCTCTTCCATTGATAGCTGGGATAAAATGTTAACGAGGTATGTTCTTCAGTTTGTACTTCTCTTTACTGTACTAATCCACTCTGATATCTTTTTAAAGTTTGAGATGATTTTAGACGACACACAGTCTTCTATTCCAAGCCGAGCTGTTTTAGATTTTAAGATGTTAACAATGGTATGTTTTTTGAATTCTCAGTTGTTCTTTAGTTGTACTAATTGACCTTCACTTTTCTTTCGTTTTAGGTGTTTTACACTGCACTCTTAGTACTATATCGTGAACAAGCTCTTACAAGTTTCAACCTTGTAACTAGTTATGTTTAAGAATTTTCAATCTTCACTTGTACTAACCAATACCATGTCTTTTCTGATTTTCAGACTTTTCGCATAACTATTGATGGCTGGACGTTTCTTAAGATGGAATGATGTTTTTAGCCAAGCTGTGTCAAGTTTAAGGTGTTTACGAGGTATGTTTATGAATCTTCAATTCAGCTTTAGTTGTACTGATCGGCTCCTATTGTTTTCTTCAAGTCTCAAGACTTATCACATGACACTCCGAGACTTTTCACATGACACTTCAAGTCTTTCAACCTTCAAGGATTTTATATGGCATGTTTTTAAACTTTTACTTCAGATAATAATCTACTAGTTTTTTTTCTTCCTTTTAATTTCAGGCTTTTGAAATGGTTCTTAGTCTTCTTTAGATAGCCAGGATACAATGTCAACGATGTATGTTCTTCAATTTGCACTTTTCTATAATATGCTAATTGATTCTGAAATCTTTGTATAGCTTTAGGTATATTTAGACGACACTCGTCGTCTACATTCCAAGCCAAGCTTTTTGTTTTGAATTCTTAGTACTTTAGTTGTACCCTCCACTCTTACTCGCGTATTGTCAACGAGCTCTTTCATGTTTCAACCTTGTAACTGTGTATGTTTAAGGTTTTCAATTCTCGTACTAATCTATACAAAATTTTTTTCAAATTTTAGGCTTTTTAAATGACTACCGATAGTTTGGACTCTTTTTTAGACTTTATGATAGTCCCCTCTTCTCATCCAAGCCGTGTCAAGTTTAAGGTGTTTACAAGGTATCTTTTATATCGTCAATTCAACTTTAGTTGTACTCATTGGCTCCTATTGTTTATCAAAGTTTCAGACTTTTTCCTGGACACTCCAAGTTTTGTATTGGCAGCAAGGTCTTTCAACCTCTAAGTTCTTATGAGGTATAATCTTGAACTTTACTGTCAGGCTTTTGAATATGCTCCTTTTAGTCATCTATTGACAGTCTGTATAAAATGTTAGAGGGGTACCTTCTTTAAAATGCGAATCTACCCTAAAATATTTTTAAAGTTTCAGGTACTTTAGACGACACTCAAAGTCTACTATTCCAAGCCATGTTCTGACAGATTTTAAGGTGTTAACAAGACATGTTTTTGAATTTTCAGTTGTCCTTTAGTTGTATAAATCAACCTCCATGGTTTTTCTTGGTTTAGGTTCTTTACACTGCTCTCTTACTACCATGTTGTTAACGAGCTCTTACAAGTTTCAATTTGTTTAAATAGGTATACTCAAGTGGTTTGAGTGCTTCAATCGTACTAATCAATCTCATTTTTCCAAATTTCTGATCTTTCATACGACTATTGATAGCGAGAACGCTTTTTCAAATGGTATGGTCGTGCCCAGTTATCAACCAAGCTATGCCAACTTTCCAGAGTTTAAGAGGTATGTTTTTGAATCTTCAATTCACCTTTAGATGTTTTGATCGGCTTCCATTGTTTTTCAAGTTTCATACTTTTCACATGACACTCCAAGTCTTCCATTGGTAGCGACTCATTCAACCTTCACGGGGTGTTTGGTTGGAAGGAATGGAATGGAATGGAATAGAATTGAGAAACTAGTATAATTTTCAAATAAAATTATGTTTGAGTGAGCAATTAAAAGTAAACCCAGCGGAATGTTTCACCTCAAATTCTCTTGGTTGTGGGACTCATTCAAATAAGCTTTGTAGATGGTGTTAGGTTTCAAGCGGCGCAGCGGAACCAACACACGAGCACAAACGATTATCATGCAGACAAAAAATAAACAATACAAGTTGGTCGGTGTGACCTACGTCCACGGGTTGCAACTAGGGTTTTCTTTATTTGCTCAGTACAAAGATTATAAATACATAACAGGGTACATATAGAGACTAATTAGGGTTAACAACTTAATGAATAAGAAAACTAAACATGGGCTCAAGCCCAAAAACCTTCACAAACCTAACAATCTCCCACTTGAATGCTTTGCGATAAATTCTAGCCCGCCATTCAAGTACAAAGCAACCCAGTCGTCTAGTAACTTCAATAATCTTTAAGCAAGTGTTTCAAGCCTCCGGTTCCCAAAGAATAAGCTAAGACTCCATCACATATCCTAGTTGCAATGACTCCTCATCATCAAGTACCAGAAGGGCCGGTTGAAGCTAGCCCGAGCTCTAACTCAGTCGTGACTAGTCCCGCCAACGACTTATCCTCCATCTTAACCGATTTGGACATTCCACCGGCTTCAAAGATACACTGAGGATCACCATCACTCTCCAAATTCAACAAACAATCACCAGGAGAGAATTTTTCAGTCGTAGTCTTTAAAACCCAACGTTTCTTTGTAACTATACCCGGAACACGTCCCGTGCTCCCAGTGTCATCGAATCCCTTGAATGGTTTAGACTTTCGAACTCGTTCACCTAACATCCCTGCTCTAGACTTCACATTTGCAAAATGAACTCTCTTAGCACAAGATTTAGCGAACAAGATTTTCTCGTGCTTAACCGGGACGGTCATACATCCCTTAGCAGGTACCTCAACCATATACAATGACCCGCGCTTTATACCACGAGCAATAACTAGATTACCATTGATCACCTTCCATTTACCACCACCAAACCTTACTTCTAGTCCTTGTTCATCCAGCTGACCAACTGAAATCAATTTCTTCTTCAGCCCTGGAAGTATCTCGTCATTAGCTAATCGTACCTTTCCAAAATCACCATGTTTCAGATTCACCATCGTTTCCCCGTTGTCCATAGCGTGAAACGAAGAACCTGAATCCATGACTCAAGAGTCCACACTGAGTATCAATACGTCATCATCAGAAACATTCCCAATGGCAGTGTTCAATTCTTTCTTATTCGGACACTGACTCTTAACATGTCCCACCTCATTGCAGCTCCAGCACTTCACATTCTTCGTAGGTTTAGATGAACTCCTACCTCGACTCCCACTTTTCCTGTTATTATTCCGACCCCTACCAACATTTAACAGCTCACTATTTGATGATTCACCCGAGTTCTTTCTTCTAACATCTTCACCCATAATTATATCCCGAATACCATCAAGAGTGAAACCCTTAGTCCCCGTGGAACTTGAAATTGCAGTCACAGTTACAGACCAACTATCAGGCAGAGATGACAACAGCAGTAGAGCCTGAACTTCATCATCAAACTTAATTCCAAGAGATACAAGTCTTGTTAAGATTGAATTTAGATTGTTGATGTGAGTAGTCACTGAGCTTCCTTCTTTCATCCTTGTGTTCACCAGCTCTCGAATCAAGAACACCTTATTCGCCGCAGACGGTTTCTCATACATATTTGACAAAGCAGACATCATACCGCGAGCAGTGGTTTCCTTAATGATGTTAAAAGCAACATTTTTCGTCAAAGCCAATGTAATAACCGCACATGCCTTTTTGTCCTTTGATTCCCAATCAGCTTGTTCTATTTTCTTAGGCTTTTCTCCAAGTACCACATCCAAGTCCTTTTGACATAACAATGCTTCTACTTGCATTTTCCACCAACTAAAATCGGAACCATTAAACTTCTCGATCACAACTTTCCCGTCTTCAGCCATCTCAAACAACAAACAAGAAGCAAATCGAAACTTGACGGTTGTTCTACTGAACACTGTCAATTGACCGATTTGCTCCTACAAAAAACCTTGTAGACAAATCTAAACCCGAATGTATTTTTCTTTCAATAAACACGGTTCCCAAAGCAGTTGATAATAACAAGTCAAAAACAAATTGAAACTTGAAAAAACACAAAAGCCTAACCTTTACCTTGACGAATCCAAGAGTTCTTCACCAAACCCTAATCGGTGGCTTCAAAGAGTAGTAACCTGGTACTTGACCACAATCGCAATCAATTGAACAATAAAAAAAAACAAACTATTATTGTTTTCTTTTCTTTGATTGAAGTAAAGTAATAGCCAAAAATAATAATAATAGCAACTCCACTTTTTTTGTTTCCTGCGCAACTCCCAAAGCAAAAGGAAGGAATTTTTTTTTTCTTTCTTTGTTTGACAACAGTAGCGCCAAGAAGGAAAAAAAAAAGATTTAATTTCAAGAGATCATTATTTTTTCTTTTTAATCCCAACTTCAAACGAGAATGGTGACGGTAATCTTCAACAAAAGATAGAATAAACCTTCTTGCGAATCGTTTTCCGTGCAACAACCGTGTGTTCAACGAGCCTGATACCACTTGTTAGGTTTCAAGCGGCGTAGTGGAACCAACACACGAGCACAAACGATTATCACGCAAACAGAAAATAAACAACACAAGGATTTAACGTGGTTCGGTCGGTGTGACCTACGTCCACGGGCTGCAACTGGGGTTATCTTTATTTGCTCAGTACAAAGATTACAAATACATAACAGGGTATATATAGAGACTAATTAGGGTTATCAACTTGATGAATAAGAAAACTAAATATGGGCCCAAGCCCAAAGCCTTCACAAACCCAAATGACATCTTGACATGAGCCATGCAACCAAAAACTCTCAAATGTTCTAGATTTGGTTTCGGTTCTATCTGTTAAATGGTATAAGAGTGAATGAATATTATTGATAGGTTATGTTGCAATATATAGAGATTATGATGTAAACCCTAAAACCTAAATGGGCCCGTGGGCTCATACTAATAACCCTAATAATATTGTCTAATACTCCCCCGCAGTCATAGCGGAAGTAACCGGACACTATGACCGGAAAACAAAAAAAACATAAAACAATAATAATATGATAAACATGCTTCGTTCGACTTGACTATCCAAACTATTGCCAACAAACAATATTGTTATTGAAATTGTCATCTATATTTTGGTTGATTGTGCTATCCATAATTTGCTTGATACTTCATGGTTTTTGATTCTTGGAATAATAAATTGAGACCTGACGACCGTAGTCGTTGGCATGTCTCGAGGCTAGCAAGCGACACTCTCTTGGATCTGTAGATCAAGAGATGACAAAAGTCGATATAAATATAAAAAGAAAACAAGACCGGTGACCGTGGTCAGGTGGCGGTCTCTTGGATCCGTAGATCTAAAAATAATAGAAAATTTAATCAAACCGTAGTTTGAGATCGATGGCCGTGGACTGTGGTCCTTGATGCGGCTTAAACACCGATAAACGAAAAAATAAAAAGAATAAAGAAGGGAAATAAATGAAATATAGTGTTGCTGTACGTTAGAAGCCATAATCCAGAAACGAACCAAGAGAATGGATGTGAACAAACCAAGAGAATGGAGATAGGTATTAGGTTTAAATATTCAACCGATAACGAAGCTTTATTCAACTGAAATTAGAAAATAAAGAAGAAACAAACATAAAACAAAGGCGGGACAGAGCGGTGGCGGTGGCGGCACACCATCCTGTCTAGGGTTTAAACTCGGTTGCGACGGCTAGGGTTTGTATGTATTTGTGGTGGTGCAGCGGAGAAGAAGGTATCCAGAACCCTAAGGCTCTGATACCATGTTAAATGGTAAAAGAGTGAATGAATATTATTGATAGGTTAGGTTACAATATATAGAGATTATGATGCAAACCCTAAAACCTAAATGGGTCTGTGGGCTCATACTAATAACCCTAATAATATTGTCTAATACCATCTCCCCAAACTTTTGTTGGAGAACGATTTAAGAGATACACGGCATGTCGGATAGCTTCTCCCCACATAACTTGTGGTAGATTGATAGCCTTTAACATGGATCTAGTAGTCCCAAGAATGAACTGATTTCTTCTCTCTACTATCCCATTTTGCTGAGGGGTATACGGGGCTGTCAAGTATCTTTCAATTCCCTCTTTGCTGCAAAGTTGATTAAATGGTTTGGAAACAAATTCCCCGCCCCAGTCTGTTCTCTAAGCTTTGATCTTCTGGCCACATTGCATCTCCACCAATGTTTTGAAAGAGGCAAAACTCAAAAGTTTCACATGCTTGATTTTTGGCTTAAGCATATACACCCACACGTAACGACTATAACCATCAACGAGTAATAGGAAGTACCTATTCCCGAATGGTGTGGGTGGTGTAATTGGACCGCACAAATCAGCATGGATAAGTTCAAGTGGAGAAGTGGCCCAAAAAGATGACTTTGCGGTAAATGGCAGCCTATGTACCATATTTTCACCTGTCAATCTTTGTAAAGCACCAAAGTTGAGATGGCCGAGACGTGCATGCCATAACCATGCAGTTTCGTCCATCTTAGTAAGTAAACATATGGGTGGAACAATGTTTAATTGGATTTTGTATAACCTGTTTGGTGATCATTGAACTTTCATTAGCAGGGTTTGATTTTTTTCATATACCCACAAATTTCCATCTTCCATAACAACTTTACAGCCCACTTCAGTGAATTAACCAAGGCTCAAGATGTTACTACAAAGATTAGGAATATAGTAAACGTTATTCACTAACCTTTGATCTCCAGTTTTGCATTGTAACAGGATTGAGCCTTTGCCTTTATTCTCGACTCCGGATTCATCTCCAAATCGAACATGACCAACCGTCTTCTCATTTAGTTCACTGAAGAATTCTTTTTGCCCGGTCATATGATTTGGAGCCTCGTTATCCAAGTACCATGTGCTATCATTGAAATTATCCTTGGCATAAAGACTTGGAAAAACTTTTTCTTCATTTAGCATTACAACCTCTTGAGAACACGAGGCTATAAGGTTGGTTCATCTTCCGGGGTTAAATTGGCTTCATCATTCGTCCTTTTTTGACTTCTGCATTCTGCTGCGATATGGCCATATTTGTTACAATTGTAACACTTAAAACTACCTTTACCACGGTTACGATTAGCCCCGAGAAATTATAGCCGTATTGATTTCCAAACTTCTTTGAAATTGGTATGCTTTGCTACCTGCAAGAGAGCATCTTCTGCGCGTGATTGAAAGATGAAGGCTCTTGCAGTAAGGTTCTTTCTTGATTCAACAGCTTTTGTACTTTCTGGGTCACTGCATCCCATAACCCATTTGCCTGCAAAATTGATTCAACCATGATCGCTCACGTCGTGTAATTAGTGGTTGTCAATTTTGGGCATTGAAGTGAAAGATGTGTGTTCTTTGGCCTGTACAGCAACGTTCAGTGGTCTTTCATCAGCCATTTTTCTTGAAAGCTACAATCAATCCACACAGGTTTGATTCTGGTCTTCTTCTTCAGTCCACAGCCCCACTTAGGTTGTGATTCTTTCTGCCTTCAAAACGTGAGCCTTCGTTTCTTCTTCAAGATGGCTCCCCTGTTGTCAATAGCGGCTATAGAGATCGCTATAGCGCGCTATGTAGCAATGCGCCCCTCCCTCGCTATTTGCAGATAGCAAATGCATAGCGGAATTTTTGATTTTTTAATTATTTTTTTTTAAATTTTAATTATTTTTTTTAGTAAATATGTGATTTGGATGACTAGTAATAGAATGTTTTAGTTATTTTGGGGGTGTTTGCTTAGATTTTCTAATACTTTATTGCTAAACATGTTTATTTATTGAATGTAAAACATTTTTACATATTATCCTATTTAATCGCTAAACACGAAATAGCGGTCGCTATTTACCGCTATTCGCTACGTAGCATATATGTGGCTTGTCGTTATTTACCGCTATTCGCTATTGACAACTACGGATGGCTATGATACCAATTGATATAATAATTAGTATAACAACAAATTGAAAAATAAGGCTGCAGTCAACACACAGTTTTTATCAACTCAAAACAAGAAGATGAGTACATTTTTCATCTTATTCTAGCCTCTATTTATAGGAAAAAATAACTCTTAATCAAAATTAAACATTGATTGCTTAAATCAAGCATTGCATGATTTTAGGCATGATTATTCTTTGACTGAATAATTAGAGATCTTTGACTGCCAGAATATCCTTGCCTTAATTACCATAAATTACCAACATTAGCAACATTTCCTCCAACAAAGTGGAAATAAACCTCTATATGTTTTGTTCGAAAATGAAAGACTGAATTTGCTGATAAGTATATGTAGCACCTAAGTTATCATACAATGACACTGGAATAGATGGCATAGAAACCTTAAGTTCTTACAGGAGGGCTTTAATCAAAGTGAGTTTTGCATTTGTGCTTGCTAAGGCTTTATACAATTCTGTTGATAACGAGAGATAAGTGCATTGCTTATTGGCAGACTATGAGATTAGATTAGAACCAAGGTAATTGGCAAGTCCCCCCGTGGATCAACGATCATTAGGGCAACCAGCCTAATCAGCATCAGAGTATGCATGCAGAGAGGCATTCGGTACCTTAAAGATTTTTGAGAATATGTTTAATAGTAGACTAATGATTCTTAGTTGGAGAATGCATAAACTAGTAGACTTTGTTGATTGCAAATGTGATATCCAAGCGAGTCAAAGTCGCATATTGAGGAGCACCAACTACTTGTCGATACCGAACGAGATTTGTAAAAGGTGGGTTGTCATCAAGGGCCAAGTTGTGCTTGTTATGGCAGAAGAAAAAGATTTGACTTTTGAGAGACCAGTTTTTTGAAGTTGGTCCATTATGTATTTCTATTAAGATAACATCATCTAGCCTTTTAGAAATAACTATAATACCCAAGAATTAAGATTCCATGTCTTTAACAAAAAAAAAAAAAAAACTTATGACTCAAGCGTTTAATGACCTGTTTAATGATTTGAGGATTATTACCTGTTAGTATTAAAGAGTATTTGGTATTAATGAAAACTAATCTATATCAAGACTTCTAGAAAGAGAGCGTGGGTGGGTGGGGGTGATTTTTTTTTAAATTATATATTATATATAATAAAATTAGCAATATATATTCCCAAAACACTAGGAGAACATATTGATTCGATTAAGTAATTAAATCATTTTGCCACGATACTTTCGTTTTGTTTATAGTTATAACAGTTATCGTCGTATTATAATTTTTTTTTATATACAAGTTATCCCCATGGTCTTTTAGGAATTATCGAGATCGGTTCTGATTCTTCTTGTTTCATCTTCATCCTTTTTTAGTTTAGTTAGCCTTACAAGATTGCTGACCTCATCCATCAGATCATATTGCTTCCAGCATTGAATACGTGGTTCGCAAAAGATAGCAATCGCAAAAATGATTCACAATTTTTATTGATCTAATTTTGAATCATTGAAAACAAAACTTTGATAAAACTTTTTTATTAGTAATAAAAACCAAAGGGTTGAACCTTACTAACCTCCAATCGGAGCACCCATAGGAGTATTGGAATTGGGGAAGGCGGTTATATGTACACGTGGGATGTGAAAACGGCATGGAAACGGCTGTTGAAGGGATGCGGGAGGTCACACGAACATATGGTTGGCGACGGTGGTGAGAATCGGAAATCGAATGGGGGGAAGACAATCAAGCGTGTCTTACATTAGTAGATTAAATTACCAATCTATCCATAGGATTTGTATTATATAGTAATAGAGATATACCTGGAATGATCACCATAAAACATTGATATGTGGTCATCGTACTCTAAGCGCTAAATGGACATATCATGTTCTCGTGTCATAATATGACACAAGAAATAATATCATAATCAAAGAATATAATAATGTATGTAATGCTCGGATAGGGTTCAAATAAGAAGTGTAATAAATATAAAATGTGCAAGAATCTCAACCATCAATGTTTTTAATTAGTGGTTGAGATCAAATCGTATTAAGAAGTTTGTTAGAATAGTATTTAGACATAGCCAATTTTGTCAACTTTTTTCAACTTCTTTGGTTGTTTTAAACGTTCATAATTTTAATATACGACATTATATTTTTAAAGAATTATATCATAAAAATGAGTATTTTTTTATTTTTAAAACATGTACAGTATCATTGTATAAAAAAATAATTTTTATAACATTTTTCAATTCAAATGAAATCTGCCTTTAATTGTAATTCCGTCTTTAATGTAGTTTATTGTCCCTTTGTTTGTTATTGTATAAACTATTGGTGAAACTATTTGTGTAATTGTACTATGTAAATAACAATGATAAGTTAACAACTAATTAATATAATAGTTAAAAACAATAACAAAATAACACTAGTGATATTAAATGTAAAACACAATGATAAAAATTTCTTATCATGTTTTTTGTTTCTCATCGTGCTATCATGGACACAATGAGTTTTGAAAACACATAAGTGTTTGTGTACCTCTAATCGTAACATATATTAATAAGATAACAACTTTATATAATAAATAAAAAGGGTAAAGGTTAAACGAGAACTCATAAATTTTTGTAATAACTACAAGAACTAAAAGAAAACAATAGACAAATGTAATTTTAACTATTACTAACATTTTTATTAAATTTAACATCCTTATATTAGTTTATATGATATTTTAAAATTTTACATATGTGTAAATGGTAAGATTAGATATATGTAAATGATAAAACCACATATAAATTTTTAAATACTTGAAATATGTATGATGATGTTATATTTTAATAATAATGATAGGTATGTTGATAAAATATTGGTTTTGATTGTTTATCACAAGCTTTTAGTTTTCATGGACAAAAAAGTTCTCAAGATAAACTTACCTTATATAAAAAACAATTACAAAAATTACTTGAAATTGTAAACATGAGACTCTTGTTTGAATATTTTTTTTAAATAACAATTGATGAAGCCTTTTAAATTTAATATATTTTTATTATAACCCTACCTATAATATTGTAAACATGCGACTCTTGTTTGAGTGATCTCAGATCAGTCGTTGATCGGGTGGGTTGGATTCAATGTCAAAGGTGTTTCGAGTTAGAGTGGTGAAGCTTTTTTGAAATTAAATATTTCAGCCATGTCTATAATAAGTGGATGCAAGTTAATTATGATGTATGAGTTGTGTTGTAAAGAACACAATCATTTATCTCTCGATGTTACATTATGTTATGTCATGTTATTTTATTTTAATAAGAAGGTTGTATATCACAGAATTAGAAGGTAGTATTGTTCATGTTATCGATTAGTAATCATGTTTTAGTGCATAATACAATTATCGACTTTCGATCTTGCATTAATACGTGGTGAGGACCTACACTCGTTACTCGTACTCTTCATAAATCCCACATTCCGTGCTCTTTTTTGTGGTGATGTTACTCAAATATTGTAAACCTGCGAGTCTTGTTTGAATAATCTGAACCAGTTGCTAATCGGGTGGGGTTGGGTTTAATATTTTGAGTTTGAGTGGGGAAGTTCACTTGAGATGAAAGATTTGAGCACTGCTTATGATGAATTGATGTAAATTAATTATGATGTAACATTAAATGTAGATTAGATTAGTATCTCAATTGTCATTTTGGAAAATCAATGGCTAATCATCTCTCAAAAGGCTTAAATAGAATAACTCATAACCTTTCTCTTAATTAAGTTTTCCAACTCAAAACTTGTTTTATTCTACCAAAATAACTTAAATGTTCTAATCTTATGAACCTTTTATGAATAATATAAAAAATTTAGGAGAAAGTTTAATAAATAATAACTAAATTTTATAATTGTTTAATTTAAGTTGAATTAAAAAAAAAGACACTTAATACTAATCAAGATTCATATATGTTTCATTTAAGTTAGTTAATTCTAAAGAGTTTTAACATTTATGATAAAAAAAAATTCACAAACATTAAAACATATGGAAAACAGAGCGACTTTATTTAAACACAAAAGCTTTAAGTAACTTTAGTAGAACACTTAGACCACTACCAATGGGTGCCTGTAAGGCCGCTCTTGACCGACATCTAACCACCCGCGACAAGGGCTCCAATGTGGAGCGAGCTTGTGAATCAAGTGCATGTGTCCAAGGGCGGTGAATGGTCATCTCGATTATAAAAAAAAGTTGTTTAGCTTTTATCTTAACAGTCAATTAACCTTATTGGGCCGGCCCCGTCTATGGGGCATATTTATAGGATACTCTAGTGAAGGTGAATACTATTATGTGTATAAATGGTCAATAGAATTCATTTTCATTACACAATCCATTGGAATTGTAGTGGGTTCAATTGCCCCAATATTTAGATGTTTTACGCTCTTGAGCTTCAATGCTGATGAAAACCGAAATCATTTTTTTGTGCTTAGAGTAAGAGAAGTATTGGACTAAAAAATTATATATTTTATTGTCAGCGAATAAAATAACCGTCATCATATTTAATCTTGATCGTAGGATCATTCTTAGGATTAATCTTAGGGTATGCGAGTTGTTGAATGTTAGTGAGGTTACCATGGCTGGTCCGAGATTCACTCCTCACGTTCCTTCATCTCCGGTGGTTTACATCTCCTCCTCTTTTTCCTCCCCACGTCGGTGGTAACCTCCACCTCTACCCCTACAAACACTAACTGATCGTCTTTCTCCTTTGCACTCTCAATTCGCAAATAGGTAAACCCCTATTTTCTTCATCAAATCTCAATTCGCAATGTGGTCTCTCCGTTTTCAAAGCAGTAACCATGGTTGACTAGAGTTGAAGACTAACCCGGTCACGCTGAACCAAACCCAAATCTAAGCGTAGAGTAGCCGGAGATGAACTAAGGGTCAAAATACACTTCAGGTCCGATGATGAATTAAGGGTCTGATCGACGACGACAGTTACAAATACTGGCGACGATTGACGATTGAGGTTACCGACAGTAGTATCTCGTGGCTATGGTGGTGGTGGTCGAGCTTGATGATGATACTTGATAGAGGTGAGATATGGTTTGATTGGTGCATACATTTAATTTCGTCTAAGGTTAATAAAGTACTCCTAAGTCGATGTTTGTATATCGTAAGAGATATTGTAAATTAGGGCTTATTTTATAATATTATGGTATGATTTAGGATATTGATGGTGGTGTTTATTGATCATAACAAAACGCAGGTGATAGAGGTTTAATATATGCTTCTTTTCAAACTATGGTGGGTGACACAAAGAATGGGGAATTACGGTCTGGATATGCCTACTCAAACTTAGTTTCTTAATTTAATAATTGGGAAAGTTAATGATGA
The DNA here is from genome assembly GCA_025506415.1 of Flaveria robusta. Lineage (NCBI taxonomy): Eukaryota > Viridiplantae > Streptophyta > Magnoliopsida > Asterales > Asteraceae > Flaveria > Flaveria robusta. The sequence continues at coordinate 4,717,009 of CM046460.1, read as the reverse complement.
TAACCTAATAATCTTAGCTGATAAGTTTTAACTTTTTAGAGTTTTCTCCTGCTACATAAATTCAATTGTTTTTTTACACTTTTGCTTGCAGTATTCTTTTCTATTTAGGCATTGACCTGACATTAACCTTTTTTTAATTTATATATGCATATAATTCATTTGATCTAATTTGTGGTTAGTTTCAATTGCAGACACTGATAACAGAAGCCTTTAGATCACTTTAAGAAAATAGGAGTGATCTCAACACCCTTAATTGAGGAATTTAACCTTTGTAAGGATATGATAATCATCCAGATCTTAAACCACAAAGGTATCTTACAGAGTTGTTTAGGGTGTGTTTAGTTTGATGGTTTGGATTTGATACTGTTTGAATTTGTTTAGTTTGGAGTATATAGTTTATTAATGCGGTGGTTATGGTGGTGTTTTTAGTGGTAAAGTTTGGTCCTTAATTCTTTTGTTTTATTTATACAATTGTTATTGCTGTTAAATGGTGTTATTCTGATTTGGTAGATCGGATGTACTCAAATAATAAGGCCATTAGATATGTCATCGTTTATAAATGTGGAGTGCCGTTATTTTTATGATTCGAAATCTTCATATGATTCTCACTTTGTTTTGAGGATATAATTAGCAAACATCAACTTATTTTATATACATGCATGGAAATTTAAACATATTCTTCTTCCTTCCTTTTGTCTTCCTCCCTTTTGTGGTGAGCTATGGTAGACGTGACTTGTGTATAACCAATCGATTGCATAATTCAATAAAAATTAAGGTGTCCTACTTTTACAACCTTAAGAAACTATACTGGCTGAGTTGGTGATTTACTTTGTATACCAGGTGTGTCGGGATATATTGCATGACAGGGCGAAGAACATACAAAACTTGGAGCGGACTTTGGATGATAAAGATGAAGAGCTCTATGCAACTAAAATAAATCATGAAGCGGTTTGTATTTAAATATTATTTCATGTGACGGCAATTAGTAAACCATTATCATGTTTTACAACTATTATACGACTTTTAAAGGCATGAGCTATACGAGTTGTACTTTGATTTATAAACAAGTACTTTTTTTATTATTTAGAATACAATAAAAAATAGTTATTTCATTATGACATTAATATACCCGGCCACCGGACGGGTATAGAACTAGTTGTTTGAGTGGAAAGAAAGTAAGTTTTTTGTCAAGTGGTCGTAAATCAAGAGCTCTTCTCCAGTGTTCAAAAAATCACATTCTAAGCATTTGTATTGGACTTCAGAAGGTAATCGTAGTATCATGCAAAATAACGAGGCTCGTTCCTGTTGTGATTATAATCTTTGTCATATATTGTTCAAATTATATCAAGGCACTCAAAGAAATGCTGTTTACTCCACCTAATGCCTCAAACAGTGATGACACAAATGAAGACCTTAGCAATTATGTTTTGTTACTTGAAGATAATATGCAGCTTGCTGAAAGAACAACCAAAAGGATTGCAGATTCTATGAATCGCTTGATTCAGAAAGCCGAGAAGAAACAAGATAACAATCTTCTAAAGCTTCTTGAAAAATCTGTTGCTTTTGATGGAGTAGAGACGTTTGATACCAATCAAGTTCTATCTCTACTTCCTGTTGAATCCGTTAACAGTTGGAGCTTACCAATAGTAAGCTTAACATGCATCGCCATTGCTCTACCAAATATTCATAAGGACATAGTCGATAACTTGTTAAAAAGTGTTGGTGAAGGTCTTTTGTACGCTCATCTAGTGGAGAAAAGCCTTAACAGGGAATATGTGTATGTGAATATTAGAAGGGCAACCACAACATTGTGGCATGAGGTCGAAAACAAATTCAAGTGGTTGGAGAACACTTTGTAAAGACGTTCTTACGAGGGGAAAACACCAAAAGAGATTATCAAATCGTTTGCTCATCTAGCAGAAGAAATGATAAATAAAATGAGCACTAGTATGAATGGAGAATCGCTAGAGAAGGAGAACCTTCCTTTGAAGTTTATGGCTGCAAACTCAATGTATCGTATTGCACAAACGATCTTGCATACATACGAAATTAGCAACTTAGAGATTACTGAAGATGAGTTGTTTACACGACTATCTAATATGATTGCAGACATATTAGCTGCTTGTCTCACGAACATACCACAAGTCATAACAATGAGATGCCATGAAAGTGTGATAGAAAAACGAGAGGCTAGTGTTGTGGTTGCAGTTGACCTTCTTGGACGGACCACTGAGATAATAAAAAGACTTGAAAAACGTGAACTACCCAACATGGACCCTAATAAGATGGCCTTTATTGACGAGTGGCATCTACATTTGAAGCAACCTTAATTAGGTTCCATGGTCTTTCATATGAAGTCAAGGTAGGTTTCTTCAACTTCGTTATCGAACCCCAAAAAAGAAAGAAAAATATTCCTCATATATATATATATTATGTTTACTAGTAATCTTAATTTGCTTCTTGGGTCTCTCTTTCAAACTAGGTGATGTCTCAAGAATTTAAGTGCTTCAACGGACGATCTCTTTATCTGCTCAAGCTTCAAGTATTGTGTGATATCCTAAAGCATTCTACCATATGCTATATTATTGAGAATGTTTGTTTTACTTCTCTTCACCTCTTTGTGTTATTTGCAAATTATGATTGGTATTTAGTATGAAACAACTCAAAATATCAATTGTTATTGGTATTTATTATACAGAAAAATGTTATACTCAAGTTTTCCAAATGTTAATATGCTACTTAAACTAGTAAGTGTATTTTTATTCATAAATCATAACTATTTGGCCATAATGTTATAAGATATGTGTCATGTTGATATTTTTGTCATCGGGTTAGAATAAATAGTAATTGGAGGGGTAACATCTCATCTAATCAGTTTTGAGTGAAGTACTAGAAAGAGTGAGATGTAAGTAAGTTTCAATAGTCAATCCATTGTTTGACGGCTAACTTGAAGTGACAAAATAACTACCTTGAGGTTAACTACCAACTATCACGGTGGTTAGCGACTAATATTCTGTAGGAACCTTTGCCGCCAATCGATCATTGTGTATGTCTCAAAGACGCAATCATCAAAGAAAGTCGTTGAAGCTACGAACCACACAATTCATTGATTATGTGAGTAAAATTTTTGTATGTTGCTTTTTTTTATTTTCATTTTGTTATTTTTTATTCCATTTTCATAATAATTTATTGAATAATTTTTGTTTTTTTACTACCATAGATATTAGTTTTTTTTAAGAAAAAATTACTTTTGTATATTTATTTTTATCGTTGCAAAGTTTTTATTTCTATATCTATTTTAGCTTTAAATCTTTTTCCAAACCAATCTCACTTTAATTTTTACTTGAAACCAATCTGTCGTGGCATGGAGTTTACGGACAAAAGCCCCCCGTCACACCACGAGTGGGTTAATTCACTAGTAATATACAAATTCAATGAAGAGAAAACAACTAGCCTAAACAAACTTGAAAACTTGCTTTGACCAAATAATACACGTCTAACATGAAAACCAACTTGAAACAAGAAACAAAAAGAGGGGAAGATTTGACATAGGGATGGTTGGCTGATCTCTCTTACCCATTATGGATACAAGTATAACAATTTCTACTTATCTTAATAAACAAAAGAAGTAAATAATAAACATGCCAAGCTCAAACTTTAAAATTTATCACGACCCAAGCTCGAGTGCTGGATATAAAGTTCGGAATAAACCGCGCGAGCTCGAGATCTATTAAACAGATTAATCTTGAGTAATATTAAATATATCAATCTTATTATTCATATATGTAATAAAAGAATGTTTTCTATACAAAGTTAATAAATTGTATGAAGTGTGTGAAGTAATTCCAATCGTTGATTTAATACATGGACGGTTCAGATTAAATGTGAAATAATCACGCATAGAAGGATGGCTGGAGAGTTAGATTCTGAAATCACGTACAATTGTTGATTTTTTTTCAAATTATCTCGGTTTTTTTAAACGCATATAACTTTTTTATACGACATTATTTAAAAAAAAAAAATTGCATCATAAAATTGAGATTTTATTCTCTTTAATTTGAGTATAATATTACTATATTTTTTAAATAAAAAATAACTTTTTAAAAAAAATATTTATATGTTGTGCGTATTATTTGCGTGATTATTAACTGCGTAATTATGAACATAACTTGTGTAATTATAATTATAACTTGCGTAATTATTTTTTATAACGTGGGTAATTTCAATTTGCATAATAATAAATATAACTTCCGTAATATTATGAATATAACTTGTGTAATTATATACATTATATGCGTAATTGTTGCTCGAACGAAAATACCCATCTGCTAAAAAGCACGTGTAATGACCTGATGACTTCGTGTGCTTCGCACGTAAATAAAACTTAGTATAGTAACTGCCCCCTATGTAATAAATATATAAAAACTAGTATTAAGACACCGCGTTGCGGCGGAGATATCAAACCATGAAATAATAACTTTGAAATTTTGCCGAAAACTCACTCGTTAAAGTACAAACGTCAAGTCCTTAAAACTTATTTAAAGCATCGATTCTTTTAACTACCAACCGGTGCTTAGCGACTAATATTTTGTAGGAACCTTCTGCGTTAATCGATCATTGTGTATGTCTTAAAGACGCAATTATCAAAGAAAGTCGTTGAAGCTACGAACCACAATTCACCCCAACGAACTTGATGAACATATCGTCACACTTCATCTCTAAAATTAAGCCTAGCTTTTTCTTGTTGTTATTTTGAGTGTTTTTTAATAATCAATTGAAGTTTAAATTATTATCATGCATGTATTTTTATTTTATTTGATGAATAGTTAAAAGATATAAAAAATATTTAAAGAAAATAAATAAATATGACATGATACTGGAAATAATGTACAAAAATGGACCACCGCGACTACCAATTAATAATGGAAATGCTCTTTCCACGAAACTATAAAGTTTTAATATTACGTTGGTCCCACTTGTATGACGAAGTGAGGCATTAGTGAGGCCTAAAAGGTAAATAAATTCCAAATCAATTGGTTTGCAAGAAGTAGACTTTCTAGTGTGAATGTCATAGTTCCGAAAGCCTAAATCAAAATCTAAAACACGGACCTTTTTGTTAAAAGAATTTTACTTTTGTTTAGGATCATAGCAAGTGTGTCACAATTTTTTTATATGAATTTTATAAAAAAAACACATAAAAACAAATAGCAAGTGTGTCATAATTCTTTTATACGAAGTTTATAAAAAACACACAAAAACAAATATTATAGTTGGAGTAAATTTTATTGAAAAGAAAACAAACAAAACATAAACATAACCGAATAGAAATCCCACTGGTACAATAGGACTAGGGTCCGGATAGATCAAGCGAAGGACAAATCTTACTCATATCTTGTGGGATAAAGATGTTGTTGCTAAAGAAACACCGATTCGTTTTAATGAAAAGAAAACTCTTATATTGATTCTTCACTCTATTTAACAACCCCTGAAAATTACTAAATAAAATTGAACTCTAAAAGTTAAAGCCCACCAATTATCTTGAATCTTCAGCTTATTATTTTTATTTGTTAACCTGCAGCTATCAGTTTATTATTAATAAACTTAATCTCACATTGAGTATAGTATCTGATGATGACCTCCTAATCAATGTATAAAGTCAGTCAATCGTGTTTGAAAGATATCTAGTTTTTTAGCTGGCATGTCATGATCTAACGATTAATGTCATGATGACTTAAAGAAAATATCGATGAAGACACGGTTGACTGACTTTATACGTTGATCTAGTTTTCTTTCATTATACTAAATTATTTAAAAAGGAATTATCGGTGAAGATGGATCAAGACTAAAATCCTAATTAACAACTACTAATTTTCAATTTAAAACTAATGGAGACATATTTACAATCCTAATTTCAATCCAATGGGAAATGACGATCACTTAAATTAAATAAATACAAAATCATCAGGCAGTGAATTCTTTTATAAAAATATGTAAAAGATTAATCGTAAAAGATTTAAAAAGAAATGATTAATTATATTTTATAGGGATTAAATTGTAAAATATTTAAAAAGATTAGGTTTAAAATAAAAAAATTAAAAGAATTTAATGGTTGTACTACATGCATAGAAATGTGTACACATAGGTTAATAATTAGAATATATATTACTTATTATTATAGTACGTCTACGCTTAGCATATAAAACGCCTTATCCACATAACTTCATGAACTAGAATCAGTTCACATATTACTTTGCCAAAAGCTTCAAACATGGGTTCATGTCCTGCCACTCATTATTGTTACAAATACCTCTTGGAACCGACGTATGATCAGTATTATAATCAAAAACCATATGTTAACCTCACCAACCTCAAGGTCGAGTCTTTGTACCATTTCTGCAATTTAATAAGAACATGTGAATCCGATTTAGAAACCGAGGGTGGGTATAGCCAGCCTATGGTGTTAATTGGGATTTACATCTCAATAGCATCGTTATTTTGCGTTCTTGCCATGGCGCTTGATTTGCTGAATGGTCTTCGAAATAGAAAATATTGGTTTCCAAGTAAATATTTTTCTCTCAATGCGGCGTCGATCACAGTGATAGCTGTGGCTATGAAACTGCCAGTGGATTTGACTAGTCCAATGCCAGGTGATATGGACCAAGTTGGCAAGGTCGGAGGCTTGGCCTTTATGTGCACAATGATGTCTAACTTATTGCCTTCGTTGGCTTCTATGGATGACAAGTCACTTCTTGCAAATGTCACAGGTTTATCCATTCTTGTGATCACGATAATTGCAAATATTATTATTCAGATTAGGACTAAGTTAATTGATTTTTACTTTTTCGACCATCCTATCCCCGTAGGCCTGATCTTTCCATGCATCTATTTGGGTATATTGTTATTCTTACTAATGATTATGATCTCTTCTGCTGTAATGATTCCAACAGCAAAAAAAGTTTTAGAATTCAAGTTTCGAGGTACTAGCAAAACAACTAATATTAATCAACATCCACAAGAAAACCTAATACCTACCGTTGAAAAGCTAAGACAACTTGTAAAAAGATATTGGATCATGGCGGAAACCGGTAACCCTCAATTTGTGATGGCTAGTAATCCATTATCATGTGCATCTGGCATAGTCTGTGCAGTTAGCATGCTCATGTACATATTTGTGGTGTGGGAGCTTGTTTTGTTTCATAAAAAGTTCTCGAAAGATGGTCACATAATCGCGTCGTTATGTAGATCTGTGTATAAGGGGTCAATGATGGCCATTGACATTACACAATGTATTGGGATTGTAGTGGGTTCCATTGCCCCAATATTTAGATGTTTTACGGTCTTGAGCTTCAAGTCGTTCACTAACAAAAATAAGAAACATTTTTTGGTGTTTAAAGTAGAGAAGTATTGGACTCAAAAGTTGTATGAGTGGAAAGAAGTTCGTATAAGCTTTTTGTTTGGGGGTATTAGATCAAGAGCTCTCCTTCATAATCTAAAAAACCTCACTCTAAGCTTTTGCATGGGATTTCAGAAGGTAGTTATAGTATCATGCAAAATCATAGGCCTCCTTCCAATTGTGGTTGTGATCTTTGTCGTATATTGCTCCTATTATTTCAAGTCCGTGAAGGTGATGTTGTTTTCTCCATCCACCACCTCAACCGCTGATGATCATACAAATGAAGATCTTAGCAATTATGTTTTGTCACTTGAAGATAATATGTGGCTTGCTCAAAAAACAATAAATGGGATTTCAGATTCTATGAATCGCTTGATTCACAATGCTGAGAGGAAACCACATAACAATCTACTGAAGCTTCTTGAAGAATCCGACGGATTTGAAGGAGTAGAGACGTTTGACACTGACCAACTTCAATCTCAACTTTGTGAGCAACATGTTAATAGTTGGAGCTTACCAATAATAAGCTTAACATGCATAGCTGTTGCTCTCCCAAATATTCATAAGGACAGAGTTGATAAGTTGTTCAAAAGTGTTGGTGAAGGTCTTTTGTACACTCATCTAGTGGAGGAATGCCTAAATAAGCCACCTGAGTATGTAAATATTCGGAACACAACAGTAAAATTGTGGCATGAGGTCGAAGATAACTACAAGTGGTTGGAGATCACTTTAAAAAGAAGTGCTTATGAAGGGAAAACTCCCATAGAGATTATAAAATCTTTTGCTCATGTAGCTGAAGAAATTGTGAGTGATTTTAACACAAGTACCGGCGGAGAACCACTGGAGAAGGAAAACCTTCCTCAAAAGTTAGTTATTGCCAACTCAATGTATCGTATTACACAAACGATCGTCCATACCTATGAGATCAACAATTCAAAGATTATTGAACATGAGTTGTTTACACGACTATCCCGTATGATTGCTGGCATACTAGCTGCTTGCCTCACCAACATACCACGAGTTGTAACAATTAGATGCCATGAGAGTACCATAGAAAAACGAGAGGCTAGTGTTGCAGCTGCAATCAACCTTCTTGGACATACCACCGAGATAATAAAAATACTTGAGAAAAGAGAATTGCCAAACATGGATCCTAATAAAATGGGATTTATTGATGAGTGGCGTCTTCATTTGAAGCAACCATAGCATTTATGCTTTTTCATATGGAACCAACGTAGGTTTTTTCAACTTAGTTATCTTACAAAATGAAAGAAAAAAAAATATCCTATGTGCTTACTAGTTTGCTCTAATATTTGTTTCTCTCGTCTGTCTTTGGCAGGTGTTACGCGTCAAGAACTCAACTGTTTCATGGACGATCTCTTGTCTTGAGGGAATTGTGTGTTTTACTTTTCTTGTTTCTTTTCCTTTCTTTTTTTAATGTTGTTTGTAAATTGAGGGTATGCTATGTAATATTAAACGTAGTTTCGTTCATATTGTATAGTAATTATATTTTAGAATTTTTATTTTGTAACAAATCTGTTATCAAACAAATAAATCATTATAAATTTCGGTTATTTTTACATGTGACCCTCAAGTTTTGAATTTGACCATCTATAATTAAGTCCACTACTAAGGTATCTATGCAAGGTTTAATTATTAAATAGAATATTATTAGTGGGTCATATGTTATTGCTGGTGATGTAATTGATTAAAAAAATGCGAACAGGTCGAAGGGATGGGGTTGGGTCTATTCTTAAAAAATAGCATCGTATTCAAACTTAAGTTTGAGTGTTTAAATCTCATAAATTGTTATAAAAATAAAATTAACCAGTTAAATTTAATTTTTTTAAACTTGATTGACTTGAGCTTGCCCCTAGCTGGATGGGTGACCGGAAGGGATGTCGTTGGGGATGGTTTTAATAATTTCACAATATATAAATAAACTAAAACAATAAATTATTTAAAACTATTCCATCTTAAAATATCATTGATACTCCTTAAATCTTTATTACTAGTAACTATGTCATAGATCCATGTTATTACGCGAGTTATATAAAAAAATTATAAATCATAAATAAGTAAATGCTTTCTATAACTGAAAATACCTATCACATGTAATAATGAAAAATCACGTAAATATCAACGGCACATTGTATGTCTTGTTATCTTTAACAGTAACGCCTGAACTGTTCTTATAATCTATAATCTCCCGCTGCTCATTCAAATTTACTAGAATCCCTACTAGTTTTCAGACAACTACTTTTCCTTTCTCTAATGCAAGCAGTGGTTGATGTTGTTGATCAAAACCACTACATGAATATTTTTTCACTTAATAAAAGGAATCAACATAAAAGGGATATTTTAGTTGTTCAACTACGATCATTTATGTTGGTTCATTAAGATTGATTACGCATGTCTATTTGTATATTTTTGTGTACATATTAATCCAAAAATCAAAAAGTTCAGTCGAATCCATTTAAAACCTTGCAAAGTTCATTCCAGATTAGTCGAATCCATTGGCCCATGGTCCATCAATGGATTTCAAATTTCACTAATTCTAAGACATACAGAAAATATGTTAGTTTAAATATTTGTTCAGTTAAAACCAAATGAACCAATACGAACAAAAATCATTTATATTTATTCATTTTGTTTTCATGCCTAATTAGGACTTTTGAATTGTTTAAATTTTTGATAACGTGTTTAGTCTGGATAAATAATAGATGTGATAGTTTTTGTTTTTGTTATCACCTAAATAAAGGGTTAATTTATGTTATAAATTAACTTTAACTAATCAACATGTGCGAAGTATCTTAGGACCAGGTGGGTGCCCCATCTTTTTTTTTCGTCAGTAATGTTATCTTTTATCCGATAGTATAATTTTTATATATATATATAGAGTAAACCTTTAAAAAATTTGTTTTCGCTCCCACTTCGCCCCCTATGGGAGTTATCACATCACGTATGTAGGTGAATTCTACTAGCTTACTTTATATACAGTAAGTCTCTGTCCAATAATGTCATGTCCAAAAAACAGTGTTTGCAAACATCCTCGAATTTTCTGCATAAAAACAAAAAGTTACAAAAGTGGTGCTTATTTTCTATTTTGTTTGTAATCAATTAGCATGAGTTTACACATATATATAAATTGGCCACAAATTCCAAACATATACACATTACTTGAGTACGTTTTAGGTTATAACATAAATATTATCACATCTATTAGTTATCGTTTGACACCGAACTTTAAACAACTGTTATAAATGATCGAGATGTTTTGTGACCATGAGGTCATACTTTCACATCTATTATTTATTGAGCAACTATTATAAGTGATCGAGATGTTTTGTAAACAATCGGCATCGTTTTAGTTACATATTACTTGGCCAATTAAAAGTTCCAAAGATGGATGAGTTTTGTAACACTACCATGCTACCTGTATAATATACGAGCACATGTAAGTTGGCACGTATCAATTCATATACAATGTTACATTTTAATAGTAATGTTAGTAATTTAGATAAATTAATAATTTTAATTGTTTCTCGTAATATTTAAGAGTTGTCAAGAGAATCTGAAGCCGCTATATTACATTACTTTACTTTTGAAAAACACATTTCCTTCAGAAGAAAAAATAATACGATAACAATATATAATAAATGTATATCTTAAAATGGATTACTTAAAAAAACCGTAGATGTGATAGAATTTGTTTTACCTACAAGGGTTAATTTTATGTTATATTTTACCTTCAACCAGTCAATATATAAAATTTAGATGCTATAGCATAAGCCATCACTCCAAGTCAATGAGTCAACGTCCAATGATGCCGCTCAATTCCACTTGCAACATCCTGGAAATTTCTACATGTGAACAACAAATTAATTGTTATATATAAAAGAGATGCTTATCTTTTATTTTGTAAACATTTATTATCACTTTCTGGCTAAAAAAATTTAAACATGAGTTCATATTCTGAGCATTGTTTTGATCGCTTGGACTGGTTGCGAACTCAATACGATAATGCATCCTCTGATTCATCTTCATTTGTAACCCTAGACAGCCAACTTTTACTCTCTTTGTTATATATTTGCGACGAAGAATTAGGAGATTCGGTAGGAGAAAATGTCAGATATAAATCTGTTTCAAAAATGGAAGGTAAGTATAGCAAACCTATGGTGTTAATTGGGATCTACATCTCAGTAGCGTCGTTATTTTGCATTCTTGCTATGGCCCTCGATTTGTTGTATGCTTTCAAAAATAGGAAATTCTGGTTTCCAACTAAATATTTTTCTCTTAATGCTGCTTCTATCACAGTAATAACTGTGGCTATGAAGTTGCCTGTGGATTTGACTAGTCCAATGCCAGGTACGATAGACCAAGCTGCCAAGCTCGGGAGCTTGGCCTATATGTGTACGATGATGTGTAACTTAATGCCTTCTCTGGCGTCTATGAGCAACAAGTCTCTTGTAGCAAACATCATAGGCATAACCATTCTCGTGATCACATTGATTGCAAATGTTGGCATTCAGCTTGAGACTAAAGTTATTACGATTCCATATATTGGCATCGACTTTTCACCCAACAAAACATACACCTACTTTCATCTCTTCATCGTGTACATCTACATGGGTATGTTACTCTTTTTACTAATGATTTTGATCTCTTCTGCTATAACAATTCCAACCTCAAAGAGAATTTTAGAAATCAAGTATCAAGCCACTTTGAATGATCAACATCCACAAGAAAACCTAAAGTTAAATGTAACGAAGCTTAGACAACTTGTTAAAAGATATTGGATAATGGCAGAAACCGGAAGCCCTCAGTTTGTGATGGCTAGTAACCCATTATCCTGTGCATCAGGCATAATTTGTGCAATTAGTATGTTCATGCATATATCTTTTGTGTGGGAGCTTGTTCCTTGGCACAAGTTGGGGAAGGATTTATCGGATGGTAGTGTTGACAATGCTCTAACGTATGAATCCGTTTATAAGTGGTCAATGGTTGCGATTGTCGTTACACAATCCGCTGGAATTGTAGTGGGTTCCATTGCCCCAATATTTAGAAGTTTTACACTCTTGAGCTTCAAATCCTTTACCAATCAGAAAAGAAAACATTTTTTGGTTTTTAAAGTTGAAAAGTATTGGACTCAAAAGTTGCGTGAGTGGAAAGATATCCGTATAAGCTTTTTGTCAAGTGGTCGTAGATCAAGAGCTCTTCTTCATAGTTCCAAAAACCGAATTCTAAGCTTATGCATTGGATTTCAGAAGGCTATTGTTGTATCATGCAAAATAATAGGACTCGCTCATGTTGTTGTTATAATCTTTGTCATATGTTGCTCATGTTGTTTCAAGTCGCTGAAATCAAAGTTGCTTACTGCATCTACCAGCTCAAGCAGTGATGATGCTACAACCACTTGCGACTATACCAATGAAGACCTAAGCAATTATGTTTTGTCACTCGAAGATAACACGCAGCTTGTTGAAAGAACAATGAAAGGAATTTTAAATTCTATGAATCGTTTGATTCAGAAAGCTGAAAAGAAACAACATAACAATCTTCTAAAGCTTATTGAGAAATCTACCGAAGAATCTGATGCGTTTAACGGAGTAGTGATGTTTGACAATGATCAATGCCAATCTTCACTTCCCGTTGCATTTCTTAATAGTTGGAGCTTACCAATAATAACCTTAACATGCATCGCGATTTCCATCCCCAATATTGATAAAGATAGAGTTGAGAACTTGCTCAAAAGTGTTAGTGAAGGTCTTTTGTACACATATCTAGTAGATGATAGGCTAAATAGGGAATCGGTGTATGTGAATATTCGCAGGGCGACCGTGACGTTATGGCATGAGGTTGAAGACAAATGCAAGTGGTTGGAGACCACTTTGGAAAGAAGTGCTTACGAAGGGAAAACTCCAGCAAAAATTATTAAATCTTTTTCTCATGCAGCAGAAGAAATTGTTGATGAATTCAACATGAGTACTAAGGGAGAACTCGTGGAGAAGAAGGATCTTCCTACGGAGGTAATAGCTGCAAACTCAATGTATCGTATTACAAAAACGATCATGCATACATACGAAAGCAACAAGTGGGACATTATTGAAGATGAGTTGTTTAGACGACTGTCTCGCATGATTGCAGACATATTAGCTGCTTGCCTCACCAACATACCACGAGTCATAGCGATGATATGCCAAGAGAGTGCAATAGATAAACGAGAGGCTAGTGTTATGGCCGCAATCGACCTTCTTGGACGGACAACTAAGATAATAAAAATACTTGAAACGTGTGTACCGAGCATGGATCAAGATAAGATGGCATATATCGAAGAGTGGCGTTTTCATTTGAGGCAACCTTAGAGTCCATTGTCTTTCGTATGGAGCCAAGGTACTTGTACGTCTACTGGCTGGGAGCTTCAAGTACAATGATATTAGAAAGCATCATTACATGTGGTTTTTTTAGTGTGTTTTGCTTCTCTTTCTCCTTTTGATGTTATTTGCAAAATATGTGTACTTTATTCTAGTTAATGTATTAAAATTTTATGTAAAATAAGTGGATATGATTGTATCAGGGTAGAAACAGCTAAAAATATATATTAACTAGTTTTAATAAATCCGTTTATTACACGGGTTGAATAAATATAATTATATATATATATATAATAAAAGTTTATTAATTATAAGAGAATGAAATTTTTATTTCAAAATAAACGTTTCAAAAAATTTATTAAAAAACTATTTTTAATTTTAAAAAACTATTTTAATTTTAAAATGAATTAAATAATATTATTAGTAATTAATGAGATTATTTAATAATAGAGAGAAGCGGAAAAAAATTGATGATAAAAAATATACTGTTGACAAGTGTCACACTTACTTACTATTTATTATTTTAATTAAAGATCTGTTATCATAAAAGTAGAGAGTCGTTCATGTTGTCGATTAATATCCATTTTCGTGTTTTGACAAATTTGCCATTTGAGTTGTAAGAAATGTGCCATGTTAAAATACACGGAACAAATTTGAATGAATGTTGAAAACTCAAATATGTAGCAACTATCTCATGACTTTAATATAACTAACAAAAGAGTTTGAATTCTTAAAAATTAATTGATCAAAAAGATGGCAGATCTTTAACTCTTGCCTTCCAAATTTCTATAAACGCAACCTAATAGAAGTAGGATAATCAATGTTCTAGAAAAACGTTCAAAGTTTGTAGATCCATATCTCACATGTTCAAGCTTCAAGATGTCAACATTCATGTAGATGAAAATTACAAGTCGAAGAAGTGAAGAACCATAGACTACAATATGGGCGGCTCTACAATATTAAAATAAGTTGGCAATTAAGGCCATCAAATTTTTAGCCACCATTAAAAAACAATGATATATAAGTGTAATATTTATTTAACTTGTTATTTGATTGTTTTTTACAAAATATATTATTGGTTTAGTGGTTATATGTATACCCCTTGACATAAGAGTCCCAAGTTTGATCATCGTACCTTTATCTTTTATTTTATACATGTTTTTAATAATATTTTTAATTCTTACATATTTTGTATTTATTTTTTATTATTTATATGTTTTTATTTATTTTGTTTTCTTACATTTTTACGTGACATAATAAGATGATTCAATTGAACAAGGCCTAAAAATATCTAATTTTTGTTGGTTAAATCACCCGACTCAATTTAATCGCCTACCCCAGTAACATTTTTACTTTACACCTGTTTCGATTGCAGATTTCAGCTTCTTTCCATCATAATTTGATAAACCCATTTTGGGTTCTTCCTAAATCTCCACTCCCCCAACCAAAAACTGTAGAAATCAGTCAATTTGACGTATCAATTGTTTCTGAACAATTGCCATCAATTTACGCGCATATTACTTGGCAAAAAAAATATTCAAACATGGGTTCATAAAAAGCAAAAAACACAATCATTTAGGAAATAAAGGATAAAGCATTGCTTGACAGCTTGAAAGTCGTGTTTTCATTATCCATTATAATAATTATAATGGGAGGCCATGACATGTAAATATTGGGAGGTTATGGGTTCAAGTCTTACTCTGGATAAAAATGCTTAGATTTGAGCCAGGGGGTTTTCTCAGCAATGGGTTTCCTCATGAGGGGGTTGGAGGTGCGGTATTGGCCGGGAAACGAATAGGCGGGCCCGATTAAGATAACACCTATTCTCCGAAGCAGAGTCGCACATTTGCCGTTCAAAAAAAAAAAAAAAGATACATGTTTATTATATTAGTTGAATAAATAAAATATTCAATAATTAGTTATAAATATTATTATATACTATTAAATTTGTAATGAAATGAATAGGAAGGTTTTTAGATTCCTCAAGATGTCCATATTATTTTTTGATATTATCATATCTGCACCATTTGGGGTTCAAAGTTCGATGGCTCCACTGTTAAGTCGAGTCTGTCAATGTTTTGACTTAATTTTCGTTCAAGCGCTAGTTGAGTCAAATATAAAATGTATTTGTTCTTAATTTTAAGTACGTTTTGAATTGGTATACGTTTTTACATAAATTTTGTTGGAAAACAATTTGGGTCAACTATAATATATTTTATTCAACGGTATAAATTCAAGTTATTCTATGTTTCGGCATAAATTTTGAATAGGAAGGTTTTTAGATTCCTCAAGATGTCCATATTATTTTTTGATATTTTCATATCTGCACCATTTGGGGTTCAAAGTTCGATGGCTCCACTGTTAAGTCGAGTCTGTCAACGTTTTGACTTAATTTTCATTCAAGCGCGAGTTGAGTCAGATATAAAATGTATTCGTTCTTAATTTTAAGTACGTTTTGAATTGGTATACGTTTTTACATAAATTTTGTTGGGAAACAAGTTGGGTCAACTATAATATATTTTATTCAACGGTATAAATTCAAGTTATTCTATGTTTCGGCATAAATTTAATTTGGAAACGAGTCAGGCGATTGTAGTCTATACTTAATCACGCCACATATGCCGCACGCCGATGTTCTTAATTTTGTGTATGTTTTGAGTTGGTCTACGTTTTGATGAAAATTTTGTTTTGAGTCGAGTAAAATATAATACGTTTTCATTAGAAATTATAAATTTGAATTACTCAGTATAAATTTGAATTTAATTTAGGTTTTGACGTAAATTTAATTTGAAAACAAGTCGGGGTCAGTATAGTCTATACTTTATCAAGTCGTGTACGACGTCGCCGCAACGCGTGACGGATAAAAATCCTAGTTTAGATTTATAAAACCATATTTTTATAAAAAGTTGTAATTATAATCACGTATAAATAAATAGTTTAGTAATAAAACATTATTATCATTTTATAAACTTTCGTTTTCTAAAAAATGTTGTTTATCAAACATTTCATTTTATAAAAACTGTTTTTAAGAATATGTTATGTTTTATTAAAACCCATTTTAAAATCCAGTTTATAATTATTTTTGTTTTTTTCAAAATGAATAAAGTGTTCTAAAACATTCTTTTTTTATTTATTAAAAACACCGGTTTTAAAATATGTCGTTTTTCAAAAAGTTCATCATTTAAAAATTTTCGTATTTTATAAAAATCTTGTTTTTTTCAAAAATGTGTGTTCTTTAATTAACAAAAACTAGCTTTTAATCTATAATTTTTTTAAGATTTTAATTTCAAAAAAACATGAGAGAGAGAGAGAGAGAGAGTTGAAAACACGTTCGTTTTCTTAGAGAACGAATACGAATACAAACATATTAATCTTATGAGAGAACAAACAGACATAGAATATGTTCATACTAATATTTTGTTCTTTTGTTTGTCGAGTTAAAGCCAAACAAAAATGCTAACAAACCCTAATCATATTCATTCAATTTGTTTACTTGCCTAGCTAATTTTTCCAATTGTTTAGAAGGTAATTGGTTGCCATTTATATACATGTAACGTGTTTAGACGTCCAAGATAAATGATGGTCTTTCTTTTTACTTATGCTATATGTTAACTTTAACTAATCAATTACGTACGTAAGAGTCATTATGTTGGTGAATTCTACTAGCTTGATTTATATACAGTAAGTCTCTGTCCAATAATGTCATGTCCACGAAACCGCATTTGTAACATCCTCCGGTTTTCAGCATACAAACAACAAGTTGTTACAAAAGTGATGCGTATTGCCTTTTTTGTTTTGTAATTAACTAGATTTTCAACCGCCGCGCGTTGCGGCGGCATCATACACGGCGTGATAAAGTATAGATTACAATCGACCCGACTCGTTCCGAACGAAATTATGTCCGAATGTATTATATTTGACCTGACTCTTTTACAAACAAAATTTATGTTGAAATATAGATCAACCCAAAACATACATGAAAAAAGCACATGCAACAACAACGTATGCAACATGATAAAGTATATATTACAATCGCACCCGACTCATTTCTGAACTAAATTTACGTCAAAACGTATTTATACCGTCGAATGAAACGTATTATATTTGACCCAACTCGTTTCTGAACTAAATTTACGTCGAAACGTATATACCGTCGAATAAAATGTATTATATTTTACCCGACGCATAAATTCACGTCAAGACATATTTATATCGTCAAATGAACATATTCTATTTGAATTGACCCGTTGTCCCATACAATAAACAAATTTCTCCAACCAAAACAAATATAGTAAAAGATTAATTAAAAAAAACTATTTATTTAGTTTTTAAATAAAATAGAAATTTTAAAGACTTAGTGGCCAATGTTGAAGAAACCATAAAATAGGGCTAAAAACAGAAGTATTAAAAAGTGTTGTGGCCAAATTTAAAAATATCAAACTTTCCTATTAATTCATTTGGTCTATTTACTATTCATTTCATTCAATTATTAATAGTATGTGGCCAAACTTAAAACTAAAAAAAGTTTACTATTCATTCCATTGCTTTGTTAATAGTATATAATTAGCATGAGTTTACTAATATAAGTATATAACTTGGTCACAAATTCCAAACATGGGTTCATATCATACACATTACTTGAGTACGTTTGAAGTTAAATCATAAATATTATCACATTTACTGTTTACCGTCTGATAGCGAATTTTAACAACTAATAAAGTAATGCCTTGTGACATTGAAGTCATGTGTTTAAACAAGAAACAACCTCTTACACGAAGTGTATAATAAGGTTGTGGCATCAACATTGTAAGGCGATCCTGCCCCTCCGCTAACACTGTGTAAAGCGAAAACTAAGTCAAGCACCGAACGCACCCTATGCCCTATTATTTATTTGTTGAAAAAAAGATGAACGCCAAATTTATTTTTAACATTTATGTTCTTTTGATTCATATGAGTTTTGATGTATTATGTATTTGTTAAATGAATTTTAATTGGATTTTATACGTTATTAAAATACAACGGTGCATGATTTTTTAGTGTAAAAAAACAAGCAACAAAGTGTTTTGAGTATGTTAAAAGGTTAAATATAACAAGTTATAAAAAAAATTCAAAAAGTTATATTTGAATTTACTTACTATAATAAAAAATTAAAACAATTAAAATTCATGATTTGGGGGAGCAGAACTCTTGTCATCTCATCCACATCCGCTAGTTTAACTAGCGAATCACTTAAAAGCAAAACAAGTTCAATTTTGGCCTATAAACTATATATGGTTGGATGGCCATGCCCCCTAAAATTAATTCATAAAAAATTCTAAGTTTTGTACACGTGTATAAATGATAATCGCTTATGCATATGCAAACAAAAGACTTATAAATGTGTAAATGATTATAAGCTTTCTACTCTAATAAAAATATAAATAGTAGGGACACGTGGCCGTATCATATTCATTTTAATTAAAATTTGCATGCTACTCTCTCCTACTTTATAACTACACTAGATTTTGTAAATATGTGTATTATACGAGTTGAATAAATATAATTATAAATATAATGAAATTCATTAATTATAAAACGATATTTTAAAATAAGAAATGATTGTAATTTTCTTATTATAAATAGAATGAAATATTTTTTTCAAAATAAACGTTTTAAAAAATTATGATTTTAAAAACCTTCTTATTAAACTAACAATTTTAGTTATTTTTTGTTTATAAAAACTTTACTTTTTTAAAAACACTAAATTTAAAATATTGCATATTATTAAAAAAGTTTGATGTTTTAAAAAATTTCTTATTTTATAAAATTTGGTTACTTAGAAATAATATTAATAAAAATTTCTCTTACTTAATTTATTAAAAACTATTTTAATTTTAAAATGATATTTTTAAAACAGTTTGTATTGAAGCAAAATGTTTACCTTTTTTTTGAAAAAAAAAAAATAAAGACTAAATATAAAAGTTCAAAATTTTATATCATTGTGTTAGTATTTCTAGTCCTTACTCTTACGTAATTTCAACCGCATCTTATATTAGAATATCGTTTTATAATTTATAAACTTTTTCATTATATTTAATATTTTATATACTAAATCTGTGTAATACATAAATTTATTATAACTAGCATATGATATTCTGGAGTTGTCACGAGAATCTAGAGCCACTCTTTTACATTTTACTTTTAGAAAACACGGTTACTTTCCTTTGGAAGAAAAATAACATAACTATAATAACGTATTTCTTATAATGGCATACTTTTTTGTAATAAAAAATCGTAGATGTTACATTTATGTTACATATCGCCTTTGTTTTACCTACAGTGGTTAACTTTTATGTTACATTTTAACTCCAACAATCATATGTATAAAATTACATTTTATAGGATAAATCATCACCTAATTGTCCTATATATTAATTTTGCAACTTGATGAATAGTGTTCTAAGGGTATTATTGGTATTTACCTATATATTAATTTTGCAAGTTGATGAATAGTGTTCTAGGGGTGTTATTGGTATTTCAAAGCATAAACACGTGGTAACCTCTTCAAGTCCCTGCCATTTCTTATTTTCTTCTATGACACCTGCACACTCCATTTTGGTTTCTTCAAGATATGCTCAGTGATGCCTGTTCCTTTCACCGCCTCTATATATCCCTTTTTCACTTTCTTCAGATAAAGAAAAAGATGGGGTTGGGGTCTGGTGTCTACACCCCCGCGGTGGGCTTTCGTCTTGTCCCTGTCGTTTGTTGTGAGTTCTGGGTTCTGGGTTTCGACCCATTTCGTGAAGGTGATAAAAGCGTTTCTGGCCGTTGTAGGTGGTAACCTTTCTGTCTTACATGAAATCCGACGCTGGCGTGTGGTGCACGTGGTGATTCTGGTGAGTGGTGGTCGGTTATTGTCTTGTGGAGGCTTTGGGGGTTTCTTGCTTGACCGAATTTCGGCAATGGCTGCGTCGATGTAATGAGATTGCCGCCTCTGCCCCCGCCCCCCCCCCCCTGAATCGCTGCCGCCACCTGCTGCGTGCACGGGTTCCTGGCCCGCCTTTGATTTCCGTGCCCTAGGTGGCGACGGTCGAGGCGAATGCACCGCCGGTTTCTGTTTTTGCACAGTAGCCACCATCACCTCAGTGCCTCGAAGGCGATGATCTGTTGCTCACGGCATGATGCTTGGCCTTATATTGTAATGTTGGGTATGTGATTGTTAACTGGTCGATGATGGTTTTTTAGGCCTTCATGTTCTAGCTTTGATTCCACTGATGAATATTCGTGTTTGTCTAAAATTTAGATCTGCAAATATTGGTTGTCAATGATGATAACTCTAGGATCATCTAAGATGTGGCTGTGATGATTTCATGAACTTGGTGTTGCCTAATGACACTGAAGCAATCAATGATATATGCTTCGGAACATATTATCTTGGCGTGGCAGCCATCTTTTGATGGATTGCAGCCATTGATAGTGACCAAATATGAGCCAAAACATTATTATCGTATATATTGAAAGAGATTGGAAATGAATAGAGAACTTCATGTTTTTCTGGTGAAAAAAATGGTCCGTTGTGGATTTGCAATTGCAACAACTCATTGAATATAAGGCATGTTTTTTTAGTTGGCATTTGAAATATATACTGTTGACCTCGGTTACTTTGTGGCTGTGATGATACATCGAAACTGGTTTTGGTTGTCCTGGCTTGGCAACCATTTATGGTTTGCAGCCGCAACCTACCATCGGTTCTGAGCCAACGTGCCATTTCTGCTTGCATTGATTCAGCTGTCATTTTCGATGTTCAATAGCACCCGACAAAAACCTTGGTTTTTCGACGCGCATCGCGCGTCGCGGATAAACACTAGTTAAGTCAATGAGTCAACGTTCAATAATTTCATTCACCTTCATTTGCAACATCCTTGATATTTCTTCATGTGACCAGCAGATAAATTGTTATAAACTAGGTTGATACGCCAGGCGCGTTGCGCCTGCGATATCTTGCTGAACTTTCCTTATACAAATAGTAACTTGTTAAACTGTTTTACACACGTCTTAGTAGCCGTTTGGTGATATTATAATGTTTCAAAAGAACATGCCATTTGTTTTCATAAAGTTATATGAGTAACAGTTTACATAACACTAAAAAGTATGTTGCACTCTACACTTTTTGTGATCTGCACGAACAGCTCTTGCTGCCCTTTGATTGCTATTCCGTGAGGTTGCAGAATAGTGGTCCTGATAAGCGGAGATAAAAGTTTCTGCTGCCTTTCTTTACTCAAGTCATCCTGTTGCGAGTTTCTTCTGAACTCTCAAAGATTAATCACCGTCATAAGATTGTGACCCGTTTGCTTTTTAACCATTATATTTTAATTTACCTGGTGATAGACAAACGGCTCGTTTTTAATCTTATTGCCTCCTTGGCTGCAGTTGGTGGTGCCACCTGTGGTGTAGGCGGGGTCAACATGTGAGTGCTAAAACATGTCCTCTTTTCAGCCTATAGCTAAAATGCTTTTATCTTTCCCTTTATAGTTTGAAGCGGGGGTGGAATTGTTGTATTATCCGTGAAGCCTTCCTTTGTTAAAATATGGCCAGCAATGAGTAAAAGTAGTATCTTTGAAAAAGAAACCAAAGATATCAATAACATGTAGTGATAATAGGAAAAGAATAATGAAACTTAAAATTCGAGCATATGTTAAAAGTTATCCTTGCGGCTTATGTGGGAGACATCAAACAAAAAATACTAAATTCTATTAGTATCCCTAATCGCAGGTTATTTTTCACTCTAGAATCATAATTGGGGCCTGGGGGGGACCCATAAGATTCAAAACTCCTTTAAATTTTGTGTTTGTATGCAAGTAGTATGTCCATGTAATGAAATAAAAGTAGTACCTTTTTATACAGAAGGCTTTCCTCTCTATACCACCAATGATTTCATGAATCTGAACAAAATCTGGTTTTCAATTATTTCAATGATAAGGTATATATTGTGTAAAAGTTAAATAGTTCATAAGTCAATAAAATAAACTAAATGTAACCGGTTATGGGTGTCCAACTGGTCAAGAGGTCTACTTAAATATATACCAAACAGAAACAACAAATAAATCTGAATTGAGGTACACTACTTCATTATGTAAGACAAAAGTGCTGAATGTAATCTTTTCTTTTAGAAACCAAAATAGTAAATTATAAACAACATACGAAATCCACCTCTAAATATGCATGCCACGCCTTGGCAAGATAGGTTTTGTCACATGAAACCCTATAAGTGGTAAAAAAAACATCATTTGAAGTAGCATCAATAATTTCGTACCCACATTCCTGCCCCATTTACTGGGTATAAACATTTTCCACTTGGGTAGACCCTGACATTATGTGAAATTTTTTTGTCTAAACTACTCTAAATTCATTAATAGGCTGTTAATCTGTGAAAAAATATGTCATATGATTAAGAAGAGAACAATAACTATGGTTTTTGGCTTCCAAGTTGTAATAATCCTCATCTCTTATTAACATGATAAGAATCTTGTTCAGACCTCTTTCGGTGAAAAACAACAAAAAACATAAAGATTTTTGCTTTCTGTTCACAGATACCGGAAGTAGCACATCTCTAACTTGTTACGAATCTTTCTTAAATGCTTCGTGGAGAGCTAGATGTCTTGCATTTTCAATATTTGTATTCATAAAATAGATCAAAACATGTAAATATTAAATACGGTGCATCATAAATGTTAAAATATGATGGTTAAACAGAATAAAAGGCTACCTCTTTATGCAATTATCTCTTTAAAAAAATTAAAAATTTTGTAATAGAAGTCTCAAATGTGTGTCAACTGATAAATCATGAATGTTTATGATTGTGTATTTGGTTTACCTTTACTTCCAACTTCAAAATCCTGAGTTTCTTGCTACTTAGGTGAACGGATATTCAAAGCCTCATTATGCTACAATGATATGTGTCACGACATGTAAGCATCAAAGCACGTGTATCATAGATATTAAAAGAAGGTTAAACAGAAGACAAAGCTGTCTTTTTTATGCAATTAAGCCTTTAATTTACAATTATATAATAAAACTTTTAAAAAAGCATGAATATTTATGGATTTATATGTGATTCACCTTTATTTCTAAATTTATAATCCTGAGCTTCTTGTTAACGGGGTGATTGATCTTCAAAGACTCGTGACAATGCAATGACATGTATCAAAAGATCAAACTTTATGTGTTGCATCGTATATAACTCTAACATGTGTAATTCCAGGGAACTTACAATGAAAAATAAGTTGACAATATACCTCAATCAAATCATATGCAGCAAGCCAGCAACCATCTACTCTTCCTCAATTACATGTTAAACCGGATGAAATATCAAAGCTAATGATGAGTTAAATTGTATAGTTGTTTTTGTATTCACAATTTCATATCAACAGGTATTACTATTCAGATGAAATATAAAATTTAGAAAATCAGAACTTAGTCAAATTCATGAAGTATGGTCTTTGTTTGTCACAAAGCCATATCCTATTCATCTGATTGATGGAGCCCAAAACACGATGATGCCCTTATAAACATATCTAAAGATCAATGCAACTTATATAGTGTTTTTTTGTGGTAAGAATCAAGATAGTTATATATATGGACATGCATTTTCAACATGATTAATTTAATAAGGAATGAAGACAATTATGTGATTTGCACTTATTCCAATAATTTCCTATACTCTACAACTACTAAAAAATATGATCATTTTTACCAGAAACCGAGATCAAGTGATTACCGGAATTCAAATCGCAATGTTGGGCTTATAAACAAAAGTGAAGTGCCATGCATATTAATATATTGCTTTTGTGTCGGTTATAATTTTCTTTCCCCAATTCGAAAGTAAACAAACCTCAAAGGGGTTTTGCAATTGTATATCCATCTTGGAAGATGTTAAAAAATAAAATGAAAACTTAGAGAGAAAAAGTTTCAAAAAAGAAATAAGCATGTGTTACAGTCAAAATACCTGTATTTTCAGCAACACTACAATCATCCTCAATTACATCAACCTATACAGAAAACAACGTTCGTTATGAAAGGGGGTATTCCATTTTAATTATAACCTTAAACATTTAAAGTTCAACTATATATATATAAACTGTAAGTTAGCACTTAATATTTAATACCGAACAAATCAATTTATTTACTTTTCCACTTCTCCTCACCATATCTGGTTGCTCCAACAGAAGGTCACCAGCTATATATGATTTACACCAGGATTAGACCTCAATAAGCATATTAATAGTAGGTATGAATAATGCATGTTCAAAATAACAAAACAGCAAATATGAACTCTAAATTGATTCATAAATATATATGAATAAGTTCACATTAATTGCGATCCTTACGCATCACTTAAGCCTATGAACTTTTTTTTGCCAAAGAACCAACTTTGTAACTTACAAAAATCGTTCATTATACTTAACAATTGAACATTAAATAAAAGGTTTACCATAAGTAAATCAGTGATCTTTGCTTGAAGGGCTGTTGCATGCCATCGTTACCGTCGTAGCCTTCGATCACCACCCCACTGTGATCGCAAGATCGAACCAACAACAATTTGTCTTTATCATTTTCCTCTAGTGGTGAAGCCTGTCGATCACCACCGTGACGGAGACCACCGCGTACTTTGTCTCACTATATATCTTCGAAGTCGCTGCATGTCTTCATCCACACCACCATCGCCTATGGTTCAGGACCGACTGATTAGGGCAAACGAAACCTAGCTACCACCCCCAACCTAGTCGGCAACTCCTAATCTGATCGGTAAACACAACGCCATCACCGCCACCTAGGATTCAGAACACCACTCCCCGCCCGATGACTGAAAACCCCTCTTTCTCTTCCTCAAAGACAGAGAGAAATAACCGGCAGATGAGACATAAAACCGCCGCCGCCGCCGCCGCCGTGGAAAGCCAGCAGAAGCAGTAACACCCCACATCCACCATCTCTCTATGCAGAAGTTTCTCTCTCCGAATGAAATGTCCGAATTACCCTCAGCGAAAACGAATTTAAAGAAACCAGCAAATACTTGATAGTACACTATGCATAAGAGGTTGTAACCTAACGTAGTACTGTTCATTCACTTCCTAAATTAACATATAGGTTAATTAGTGAGATGCATATTTTCTGTTATGTTAACAATCGTTTTATATAATTATATATTACTTGTCCAAAAAAAAATAAAAAAAAATCCAAACATGGGTAACTTTTGTAAAACTACCGTCCTACCTTTTAATCAAACATTTCCTCTTCCACCCTTCATCAACGCAAGTTTTCCGTTGTTGATGCATGTTTGCCTTGAATTTGAAAAATTGAAAACAGATTCAGCAACCGAGGCTAAGTATAGCGAACCTATGGCGTTCATTGGGTTATACATCTCATCAGCATCGTGTTTTTGTTGTTTTGTCATGTTGTTCGATTTAGTTTGCGGCATATCAGAGAATTGAAGAAGTTGTGGTTTCCAACTATTCTTTGTTCTCTCAATGCTACTTCTATCACAGTGATAGCAGTAGCTATAAAACTGCTTATGGATTTGAGTAGTCCAATGCCAAATTTAAGGGATCAAGTTGCCAAGCTTGGAGGTTTGAGCTTTCTATGAACAATGATGTCCAACTTAATGCCTTCTGTGGGGTCTATGCGCAACAAGTCACTTTTAGCAAATGCCACGGCTTTATCCATTCTTGTTATCACGATGATCGTGAATGTTGGCATTCAGCTTTCGACTGGCCGGCGTTATTTTTGGGTATCCCTTCATAACGATAGCATGCGTCTATATGGGTATGTTGCTCTTCTTACTACTAATTTTGATATCTTCTTCAACAACAATTTCAACCATAAAAGAAGTTTCAGAATTCAAGTATCAAGCCAATTTGACTGAACAAATATTCCACAAGAAAACCTAATATCTAATGTTGAGAAGTTAATGAATTCAATACAAGTACCAACAGAGAACTAGTGAGGAAGCAGGAGACTAACCTTCCTATGAGGTTAATCGTTGCAAACTCAATGTATCGAATTGCACAAACGATCATTCATACATATGAAAGCAACAACTTGGAGATCATTGAAGATGAGTACGTTGTTTACACGACTATCTGTCATGATTGCACACATATCGGCTGCGTGCCTCACAAACATACCAAGAGCCGTAATAAAGGAATGCAATGAAAGTGCAATAGAAAAAAGAGAGGATAGAGTTAGTGTTGCAACCAATCTTCTTGAGAGCACCACTGAGATTATAAAAAGACTTGAAAAGCGTGAATTACCGTATATGGATCAAGATAAGATGGCATTCATTGATGAGTACTGGCATCTTCATTTGAGGCAACCTTAGAATTCATGGTCTTTTGTACGAAGCCAATTAAGGTACGCAGGTTTCTTTAACTTTGTTATCTTACCAAAAAAAAAAAAAGATATATTCTTTTGCATGTGTTTACTCTAATCTTTGTTTCTTCAATTCTACCGCTTTTTGAAAGGTGATGCAGGGGCAAGAAATCAAATGCTTCATGGGCGATCACCCGTCTACCGCAACCTTCAAGCATAATAGCTTCAAGTTAATGATATTAGCATCAATATCATATGGTTTTTTTCTTTGAAAATACGTGTCTTACCTCTCTTTCTCCTATATATATGTGTGTTATATGCGAATTATGTCAATTATATTTCTAACTAGTATAAAGCCTACGTTGCGACGCGTTAAATTATATACGGAAGAGAGTGTGTACTTGAGGAATCATTATAAATATAGTTAAATTAAACCTAATTTGATCAAGCTATTAAGTTAAATATTTATTATTAAGTTAACTATTTATGTACCTATAATTACCAGCCATAACATGGATGGTGTATTTTTATAATAAAAAGTCATATTTGAAATTAAAGATCAATGCAATTCCACAGAACTAGACGTACTGTAGAAAGGAGAAATTCACTAATCGTATGTTAAAAGGTCACTTAAATTTCCATGTTATGTCAACGTACGTATCTATTGAATGAACACTCACTAATGAATATCAACTCTTTATATCTTCACAATATGCGGAGAGAAGTATATATAGATGAGAAACTTACATAAAGTGTGTAACACCCGACCTATCGTACCCCCAATATTGTTCGTTTTGCCCACGAGAAGCTCACGGATTTGCTTTTGGTTGTCCGGGTGAAAACTTCCCAAGGAGGTCACCCATCCCTGGATTGCTCCCACCAGAACACGCTTAACTGTGGAGTTCTCCTCTCATCCACAGTCAATACGCTCAAATCGCGTTGGTGATATTAGAGACCATACATTACTTATGAACAGAAATCTCTCCTGTCCACGACCGATGTGGGAAATATATAGGGTGTCACAATCACCCCCCCCCCTCTAGGACTCATCATCCTCGATGAGCCCGAGAACACACTCACCATCCCCGGTGAGGTTTGTCCCACCATCCCGAACGGCACAGGAGTGGATCTGATACCATTTTGTAACACCCCACCTCTCGTACCACCAATATTGTCCGCTTTGCCCACGCGAAGCTCACGGATTTGCTTTTGGTTGCCCGGGTGAAAACTTTACAGGGAGGTCACCCATCCTTGAATTGCTCCCACTTGAGCACGCTTAACTGTGGAGTTCTCCTCTCATCCACAGCCAATACGCCCAAAACGCGTTAGTGATATTAAAGACCAGACATTACTTATGAACTAGGAATCTCTCCTGTCAACGGCCGATGTGGGATCTATGTAGGGTGTCACAAAGTGACTAGAAGAATATACCAATTACATAAGTGACCCAATATGACTAAGATGGTGGACTAATATCACAAGCGAAACGGAGGCGGTCTGAGATGAATCATGCTTCTAAATGATTCAAATTGCGGTTGATATGATCTAAATTATATATATATTATATAAATATTTCTCTTACTTTTGATTAGTTTTACGTTAGTTTTTATCAAATACTATTTTTAATTGGTTCATATATATATTTTGAATATTTTAAGAGACCACAAGCTAAAAAGATATATGTTTTAACTAAACTTGAGACCAGTGATCGAAACTCTATATATATTTTGAATATTACGATTATTAGTTTGCCATGAAGTTCCAAAATCCAAACATGAAACTGATATACTTGACACAAAGAAAGTAAATGATTTAAATCGTTAGTATTACATTCATATTTAGTTTTTTTTTTAATTGTATGTTTAAGCAAAATATATCCTACAACATAATTATATATTGTTTATTCGAATGAATGATTTCACAGACCATATAATTATGTGAAGGAGAATCAAAGTCAAGATGCCATGTAAATTTGGAGTTTATGTTAGGAAGTCCACGTGGAGATGGATAAATATTGCAAGCAAAGTGCTTTGAAGACCCACAATCAAATTGGTTTAATTAATTATTATTTGTGAGTTTCAGGAAAAAAAAAAACCCACCTGAGAGGACTTGAAGGAAGAATTAACTCAAAGATAGTGGGCCGACGATCCATGAGAATAAAAAGAGAAGAAAAATAACCTAATGGTGTAGGGTATATAAAGGGGAATGCGACGGCTGCTTTTAGGGGGCACAACAAAATAAAGAAAAACACTTGGAATTTCATTCTTTTGATTTTCAACTTGGAGTTTTGAGCACGATTAAAGAGCAATCTTAGAGTGGAAAACAAGATTTGAAGGCATAGGATTGATTCAAGTATAGAAGACCATCCGGTTTCAATTCATTCTTGATTATTTTCTTCGTTTCGTCAATTCCTTTGTTTATGTTTCTAAAGTTTGAATCTTTATTATTGTTCTTGTTTTTAAACATTATGAGGAGCTAACTTTTTAATACTACCTAGGTTGGGTTGAAAACTAATATGTTTTGATTAAAGACTCGGTTTTGATTTCGTATATTTGTTTATTAATCTTAGAACTTTATTATTTTCTCAATTAAATATGAACATGTGTATTGTTTTATGCATGAAAGTTATTGCCATGCTCGTGCATATTTGATCTTGATTGATTACGTGACATCTTGATTAGGTTTTGCATGTTATAATTAATTACTTTGTGTTTTAATTTTATACTTTGATTAGAGATAATCTTAGGAGCATTGGTTGTGATTTGATAGTATTTTTCAATGTGCTAACCTTGTCTAAAACCTAGGGGCGATAGATATTGCTTAAAACCGCCTACCCATTGGTTGTTAGGTTTAGATTTCGCGAGAGCGTGTTTTGTCTTTCATTCGTGGTGTTAGTGTTTTAAGGTATTTAATTGGATTTAATCAAGTTGTCCTTTGTCTTAGGGTTAGAAAATATAATCTTGAAGATAATGTGGTTGAAAACCTAGGGGTAATCTTCCATTAGACATTTTAATAAACCTATCTTGTGCTTCACACGTGTTTTTGGTTTTCTTAAGGAGTAGCAACATACCTAGTTAACCCTAGATTCGTATTTTTTGGAGATAGTTATACGAGTCATTGCCTTTGTGTCATTACATGTTAGTTGGAAACGATCTGTATTCAATTACTCGATTAATACAAGTGAAGAATAGAAAATCACAAGCATGCCTGGTTTAAATGTTGAAACTTGAAAGAGCTCATTGTCATACATTAGTAGTAATGTCATGTGTAATAACCTTAAACAAGAAACAAAGCAGAATGTATGTTTATCGATTATATTCAATCCATTTTCTATTCATTATTAGTACAACTAAAGAAAAACTGAAAACTTGATCAAACAAATACCTCGTTAACGTCTTAAAATCTAACACAACTTGGTTGGGAATAGGAGTCTGTGTCGTCTGGAAACTTTTTTAAAAGACTACAGAGTTGATTAGTATATTAGAGAGAAGTACAAATTGAAGAACATACCTCATTAACATTTTATCCCAGCTGTCGAGGATGAGTGTCGTCTAAAAATACCTATAACTTAACAAAGATTTAAGAGTCGATTAGCATATTATAGAAAAGTACAAATTGAAGAACATACCTAGTTGACATTTTATCCCAGCTGTCAATAGAAGACCAAAAGAACCATCTCAAAAGCCTGAAATTTCAAAAATAATGGTAGTCAATTAGTAGTAGTAATAGAAGTTAAAGTTCAAGAACATACCTTGTAAAACCATGATGGTTGAATGAGCTCAATCCCAATACAAGACTTGGAGCGTCATGTAAAAAGGTCTGGAACATGAAAAACAATGAGAGCGGGCCTGTACACCTAAACTTGACGTGGCTTGGCCGAGAACAGGGTACTATCACACCATCTAAAAAACCATCGGCTATAAGCGTGTTTGTTGATTAGTACAAATTAATGAAGAATAACCGAGGATTCAAGAACATACCTCATTAACATCTTAACATTTGACAAAGTATGGCTAGGTATGTTAGAGTATAAGCGTCTTCTGGAAACAACAAAAGATGTAAAAAGAGTGAGAGTCGATTTGTATAACTCAAGAAAACATTAGATTGAAGTTATTAAAATCATGTCATATTTATTATATGGAATAAAGAAAAATCATTCTGTTACCAAAAGAGAAATACCAA
The DNA here is from genome assembly GCA_025506415.1 of Flaveria robusta. Lineage (NCBI taxonomy): Eukaryota > Viridiplantae > Streptophyta > Magnoliopsida > Asterales > Asteraceae > Flaveria > Flaveria robusta. The sequence continues at coordinate 4,685,716 of CM046460.1, read as the reverse complement.
CATTGTGGATCCAGTATCTTTGGCAGTACCATCGATCCGCAATAACTTGCAGCCTCGGGCATTTATAAGTACAAGGGAAGACCAATCAAATCAAAATAGAAATATAATCTTTCTGTTCTAATAAAAGAGTAACTTGGGGTGACACATGTCATCACCACATTTATTCTCACCAATATTTTCCCGCTTCTCTCTACTATTAAATAATTACCTTAATTATCAATTATATTAGTTAATTTTTTTTAGAATAAAAATAGTTTTTTAATAAATTTAAAAAAAAGATCTTATTAATGTTATTTCTAAAAAATAATTTTTATAAAATAAGAAATTTTTATAAAACATCAAACTTTTTTAAATTAGTATTTTTAAAAAGTAAATTTTTATAAACAAAAAATAATTAAAACTACAAATTATAATAAATTTTTTTTAAATGATATTTTTTAACACGGTTTGTTTTGAAACAAAATATTTACTTTTTTGGAAAAAAATATCATTTTATACTTAATAAATTTTTATTATATTAAATATTTTATTTGTTCAACCCGTGTAATACACGGGTTTACTAAAACTAGTATTTGCATATAAAGATATAGCATATGCAGATATTACAACCCGTTTACTAATAAATTGGTAGATATGGGTCAAACAGATCAAAGTGAAAATTAGCTTAAAATGAAATAAGCCTAATGTGTTAAAACCACTTACGTTATTTTTGTCACTAACTGGTGTTAATAACATAGCTTCTTGTTGTTATTAAAACAATGTAAGTTAATCGATTATATTCATCGATACACTAATAACTTATGGTAAATCTTTCTACTCTAATAAAAGAGTAACTTGGGGTGACACATGTCATCACCACATTTATTCTCATCAATATTTTCCCGCTTCTCTCTACTATTAAATAATTACCTTAATTATCAATTATATTATTTAACTTTTTTTAGAATAAAAATAGTATTTTAATAAATTTAAAAAAAAGATCTTATTAATGTTATTTCTAAAAAATAATTTTTATAAAATAAGAAATTTTTATAAATCATCAAACTTTTTTAAATTAGTATTTTTAAAAAGTAAATTTTTATAAACAAAAAATAATTAAAACTACAAATTATAATAAATTTTTTTTAAATGATATTTTTTTAATACGGTTTGTTTTGAAACAAAATATTTACTTTTTTGGAAAAAAATATCATTTTATACTTAATAAATTTTTATTATATTAAATATTTTATTTGTTCAACCCGTATACTAAAACTAGTATTTGCATATAAAGATATAGCATATGCAGATATTACAACCCAATGACAAATGAGATTAGTAGGGATCATCTCTCATCTGTGAAGGTTGATAGAAAAAATTGCGGATCTAGTGACACCATCCATTAGGAGTATAAGATGATACCTCTAATCAAAAATTAGTGTAAGCCTAAAGAGTTCAACTTGACACCCTTCCATTTAATCATGTTCAACAACCTAGTAAAATCTAGACGCAATGTATGATGCCCAAACAAAAAACCAGACATGAAATTTTTTTTAGTTCTAGTTCAAAACTACTAACATAATTTTTTTAATCTTAATGTTGTTGGATACTCGATTCTTAATGAAACTTGATTAAAATGATGATTGTTACTTCAATCATGAAATTTAGTGATTAAAAATTGGAATTTTAGTGATTACTACTTCGAATTTTGGTGATTGACTTGAGATTTTCTTGAATTTTATTAATTTAATGTTTCTTTAACTTCTAATGACAACATATATTTTTATTTACGAACCAGACCCGACCCGATTCAAAAAATTCATGATAGCTTGTTAGAAAATTAGGGGCCGAAAAACAGTGACCCAATTGGAAAATTTTTATGGTTCCACCACTGTTAATTATAATTATTAGTTTTGAACTTTTTAACTTATATATAAAGCTTAAGGCACCCTATGAGATATAACCACACTCAAGCACAATACAAAAACCACAACCATTGTTTATTCAGTCCATTTTCTATTCATCAACAACTTATAAACAACTTATAGAGATTCAATAGATAAAATGAAGTAGGCAATGATTATCCTTAACATTTTCGTTTCTACCTTACTTTTATCTTTCATATATGATTACGTAGTAAAATAAAGACAATTGTCCACCTCAACCATGCAGACATAAAAAAAAGTCGTTGATAAACCAAAGTCGTTTAAAACCCTTTTGGAACCTGGGTTTAACTTTTGCGTGGATAAACTAAAGTTAAGGTTTTTCGAGCTTCTTCTTTCCTTTTTTTCTTTTTATTTCTCTATTTTCTTTTAATCGAATAATGTAGCCAGCCACATGTATTTATTAGGGTGTTTGTTCACTACCTAGGGTGGTTTTATGGTGTGAACCGCCCCGTAAAATGGGTGCGAAGAATCCTAAATATCTAGGACTTTTTTGAGGCGGTTTTGTGGCTGAACTATCCTAACAAATCAACAAGCCCACTTCAAAAAATGGGGTTGCAATTTTTTTAGGCGGTTTAGGGGTGAATAGCCCTAACAAATCAAATAGAGCCTCCCCCAAAAAACTATTCCGTAGTAGTGGCATTAGGAAAACGTACGATGATTAGCGTTTATTCATTTATTCCCTCAAAAATTTCATTCCTGAAAAGGAATTGTTGGTTATTGCAAAAAATCTAATAATATGTAATAGCCACAACATCATAGTTTGATATGGCTTGATTCTTGGATTCTAAAGTTTTTGTTATGGATGAAACTGCTATAGAAGAAGATATCAAAATTGCTAGTAAGAAGAGCAATATGCCCATATAGATGGTGAATTTTCGGGCTCATCGAGGACGATTAGTCCAAATGGGGGGTGATTGTGACACCCTATATAAATCTCACATCGACCGTGGATAGAAGATATTCCTGATTCATAAGTAACGTCTGGTCTCTAAATATCACAAACGTATTTGAACGTATTGGTTGTGGATGAGAGGAGAACTCCACAGTTAATCGTGCTCGAGTGCTAGCAATCTAGGGATGGGTGACTTTCCTGATAAATTTTCACCCGGGCAATCAAAAACAAATCCTTGCACTTCTCCTGTGAAAAGCGGACAATATTGGTGGTACGAGAGGTCGGGTGTTACAATTTAAGATAGGTCAGAAAATAGACTCGATAACATTTGTTGCATCACTATATATAACAAATAGAAAAAATTATGAGTAGTGAACATGTAGGTTTTCTTAATGTTATCATAATAATTTTCTTTTTCTTCAAACTATAAAAAATCAATTTTGTTTAAAAATCACCAATAAAGATATGATTGATCGGCTTCAAAATATGAATACTCATAGTGAACAACTAAAAAAGATATTTTTCTTATATTTAATTTAAGTTGTATTTTTTTCTAGTAACAATGTTTTTTAATTATTTTGTGACACAACCCCATCTGACCTCTGACTAATCCAAAAACTATGATGTGTAGTTTGTTAGCATCCAAGAAACATAAAATATTGACACCACAAGAAATAAATCTTAATTCCACCACAGTTTGTTTAATACGAGATTTGAACCTTTAATCTCATGAGAAGAAATACCTTACCAAACACTCTATTATTATTAAGCTACGAGCCCTTTAGTATGTAATTACACTTATAATGACACATGTAATGATACTTTTTAATTTCATTTATTGATTATTCATATGAAGAAGTGTGCTTTCGGCTCGTTTAATTTAAAGGAGCTCGAGCTCAAACTAAGACTTTAATCATTTCAAGTCATATGTCTAAAACCGTAAATATAACCTTTCCTTTTTAGATCAATCATCGGGGGCGGAGATAGGTAGTTGGTTATCATGTCAAGTGACCCCCTTGAATTGTGGGTTTATATAGACGTGTGTTAATGAAGTTTCCGGGTGACCCCAGTATTTTTAGAAGCTTGACCCCGTATGATGAAGGATTTGTAAAAAGTTTAACAAATCAAAATCGTGTCTCGGTGGTTAATATGTTCCCCAGGCACTCTGATTGTTGGTTCGAGCTCTATTTTAACAATCCATTTATTTTTTACCTTTGAAAGCATGGGTCGGTAAAAATTTTAAACCCAATGTCAAATGAGATTAGTGGGCATCATTGTCATCTATGAAGGCTCATAGAAAAAATTATGGATGCAATGACATCATCCATTGGGCTTGGATTGCAATCCAGTATGAGATGATTCCTCTAATAAAAAATTAACGGAAGCCTAAAAAATCCAGCTTGATACCCTTCCATTTGATCATGTTTAACAACCTTGTGAATTATAGTCGCAATGTATGATGCCCAAACAAAAAACTAAATGTGATAATTTTTTAGTTCTAGTGGACAAAACTATTGACATAATTTTTTTAATCTTAATGTCGTTGGATACCTGATTCTTAATGAAACTTGATTAAAATGGTGATTGTTACTTGAATCATGAAATTTAGTGATTAAAACTTGGAATTCTAGTGATTAATACTTGGAATTTTAGTGATTAACTTGATATTTTCTTGAATTTTATTAATCTAATGTTTCTCTAACTTCTAATGACAACATATATTTTTATTTACTATGTCCTACCCAACCCGACCCGACTCTAAAAATTCATGATAGTTTTTTAGAAATTTAAATGCCGAAAAACAGTGACCCCATTAGAAAATTTTTCTACTTCCACCACTGGTGATAATTATAATTATTAGTTTTAAACTTTTCAACATATGTATAAAGCTTAATACACCGTAGGAGACATAACCACACTCAAGCACAATACAAAAACCACAACCATTGTTTATTCAATCCATTTTCTATTCATTAACAACTTATAGAGATTCAAGAGATAAAATGGGTAGGTAATGATTATCTTTAACATTTTTGTTTTTTATCTTACTTTTATCTTTAAATAAATGTTCACCTTAGTAAAATAAAGACAATTGTTCACCTCAACCATGAAGTCATAAAAAAAACGTTGATGAAATGTAATTGCATGTTTAAAAGTCGTTTGAAGCCCCTTTGAAACCTGGGTTAACTTTTGCATGGATAAACCAAAGTTAATGTTTTTCGAGCTTCTCCTTTCTTTATTTCTTTTTCTTTCTCTCTTTTTTTTTAATCGAACAATGTATCCAGCCACATGTATTTATTAGGGTGGTTGTGTACCGCCTGGGGTGGTTTTAGGGTGTGAACCGCCCTGTGTGAAACGTCTTTATTTTTATTTTTTTTCTCTTTTTTCTTTTGGAATTTTTGGCCAAGCGATTACTCTATTATTATTACACAAGACAATGAACAGTAATGTTCAACTTTCATTGTTCTGCGTACAAGTTGAGACATATGCCATACTAATATACAATCAAAGTGGCATTTACTACACGTGTTAGCTCCAGGCCATTTTGCTTAAAAGAAGAAATAGAGGCAAAGAAATAGAGAAAGATCATAGAGACGAGTCAGGAAGGATATGAGAGAGAGCCTCGACGATGGCGGTGATGCGGTGGTCGTGTGATGACTGTTTTAGGGTTTCGACGTTTTCATTTTCTACTCGGTGATGCGTTTGTTGACCAATGGTTGTGTTTAGGATTTAGGTGCTGACACTTGACGACGAATCTTCTTCATTTGCCTCAGAGAAACTAACAGGTCCGATGAGAGGCATCTCGCTGAAGCTACAGGAGGAAGAGACCCTAACAACAATAGGTATACACAATCTTTGATTCTTGAAATTAATTTTATAATCAGTCGGTCACAAATGAACGAGTTCGTCGTTTGAAGATGGGAAAGATACCCAAATCGATAAACTGCTAAGATTTGCACAGACGAGAAAGAACCGTTCTCTCAAGTCTCAACCTTATAAAGATTTCCCCTATTTTGATTTTAATTTGAATGTATGATTTTGGGGATTCTGATTCGTGTACAATAATTAAGGAGGTGTTCATCAATTACCTCATTGAATCAAAGCATTAATAATATGTAATTTGATCAACAACCAATTCTTGAAGCTATAAGTACGTGTAAATGTCTACCGAACATAAGTTTTCTTCTTTAGGTGTATTTTAAACTGTGATTGTAAAGCTTTGAGATCAAGTTATCTTGGGGGAAAATGTCCTTCAGTTTAAGACATGATGTTTATTAATAAAATTATTGACTATTGTTAACCATTGACAAACATATATCCATGTGCACTACTAAATGGGGTTTAATTAATGCTACTGGTAAGCATACTTGCCACATTTCTCATATTGTTATATATTTTAGATGATTTTGTTTTGGGCTCATCTAAAGTAGTTATGAGATTATGTATTTGTATGATTCGTATAATAATTTAGATCGAGTTTGTTGTTTAGGTTAAGTTTACATTTGTGCTTAATACTGTAAAGTGACTTGCACTCCTCGGCTATTATAACAGATGATGCACAATTCCTCCTTCAACATGATTTTTAGTCATCATTTGTGTTTAGCAGGTGGATACTTTTAGATTTTGATAACCTGCTTCACTACATGCATATAGTATTTTTATTTGATTTGTTAAAATCTTTGTATAATGTAGGTCAAAGATGGAGCTTTGGCGTATCTCATTATTTGAGCTATTTGCTGATTTTCTCAACCTGTTTTTGTTGCAGCTCCCACCTTTTTTCTAGGCACGATCGCTTTTGCACAAGTATGCTTCCTTTTTTTTTCTGCTTTGTCTCTATTACTACATGGGCTACTTTAGTCGTCGTTTGTTCATCTTTATATTGCTTTCAGATTTAATTTTGGCCTAATTTTTTGAATGTTGTCTTTTTGTCTTGAATGTGTAATGTGTATGTGTTTTGATTAATAAACCAAGAAATCAAATTCTAACTAGAGCAATAGTTAGTTGGTCTAGCAAAATCGAAGTCCATGTTCAGAAGTGTATTCAAAATAATGTTAAGCAAGATCAGAAGTGTATTCGAAATAATGTTAAGATGTTTGTCTTGCTGATAAACGAGGAAGTCCACTTGAAGCTTGCACAATGGTAACCTGGATTAGCACTATCGAAAGTCAATATAAGGTAATGATTGCTTGTAGGAGGTTTGAAAAAAAATAAAAGTTTATGTTACAAATACTTGCTCCTAATGGTCCGTTATATTATTAAATGTGCATGTAAGCAAACAACAATTACTTATTCTATCTGATTTTGCATCTTCATATCCTTTTAATAGATTAGCAAGCTCATACAAACACAGTGCAAGGTATATAATTAGCAGTTGTGGATAATAATGATTTTCATGTTAAATAGTTACATATCAGATATGAAAATGTTGATTTCATAAAATTGATGTTTCATTTTGTTTAGCTATGTTGTTTGGTTCCTTCTGATCTATTTAGAGCCGATGGGTGCAACTCATGTTGAATAATTGCATTGCCTTATCATTTGATAAAGAGACTGCCTTACAAAAGTCTTCACTGATGATAACAGTAGTGACATCCATGGAAGCAACGTAATACAATGGTTCGTTTAAAACGAACAATTGTTAAAATACCTTCAAGTGGACCTCTTTAATTGGGGATGTACGTGCAATTTTACATTATTTACTATTGTTGTTGCTCCTGTTTCTTACAATCAAAATAATGATTGAAGCAATAGCCATTCGATTCTGCAAATTTTAGGGTTCAGAGTTCCAAATGCCACCTCAGTTTGGTACACATATGCAACTATTAAAAATCCAAGTTTATTTTTTTAATGTGAATTTTAGGATTTAAGTTTAACTCTAAACAAGAAAAAGGGTGTTTAAGGTAAGGTGAATGATTATCATTTAAGTTGATTAAGCTCGACTTATTATTTTTATCTAATTTAAATTGCATAAAATGTGTGGTTTATAATGTGTATTTCATGAACAAGATTAAACAAGCAAATATAAGTGTCTACCTCTATTTTAAATTTGCATTTTAGCTTTATTGAAAGAAAAAATTGCAGAGTGGTGTGATTTCATTTATTTAGTGAAAATCAGTTGGTGAAACTTATATTTTGCGACATAATTCATGTAGGCATAATGTTAGAGATTTTGTTCTTTGTGCATAAATTCACATTCTGTCAAATGTGTAAATGAAAACAAGTTGGCTCAATGGTGGTTTTGTTTTGTTGATTTAATTAAAACTATTAACTTACTCATGAATAAAAAAAAACATTAAGATATCTAACATACCTAACTCAATTTTGCTATTTATCTTGCAACAAAAGAGATAAGTCTCCCTTGAAGTTAGGTGATAGTTTATTAAAAAAAAAATGAGTGTTTTGCCTGATTAGGTATATAGCTAGATTCATATATATGATTGCATTTAGTGTTTTTTTTCTAGACTACGATTAATAGCCACATACGTGCTCTGTGCAATATGTATTCTACTAGCGTTTGTTTTGTTTAGGGTTGAGCTAAGTTGTATTTTCCGTGTTGTTAGGTGGGGTTTTGTATGTTGGGTGGTTGTTTATGACCTCTTGGCGAGGTAGGCAGAAAAGGAAGTTTGCTAATCTTAAATTATTTACTGGAAGCTGCATCATATATAAATAAAACCAGCTTACTATCACTTGTATTGCAATTCGTAACCTTAAAAGCAGAGTGGTTCCGCCGCGAAGCACGGAGAACCTCTCTAGTATGTAATGAAAATGATACATTGTCCACATGCAAAAATTTCAAGGAAGTTGCAAATGAAGATGAGTGGAATTATTGGACGTTGACTCATTTGACTTGGGTGATGACTTATACTATAACCGTATAGCATCTAAATCTAAATCTTATAAATTTGACTGGTTGATGATAAATAAAAATGTATCTGACTAGTTAACTAAAGTTAAAAGTAACATATATAAAGCTAAGCATTTTTAGGTAAAACAAAGACTATTACATCTACAGTTTTCTAAAAAAGTATTATATTTTTAAGAAATACATTATTATATATAGTTTTCATATTTTTTTATTGAAGGAAATGTGTTTTTCAAAGTGACCGTGTTTTTTAAAAGTAAGTAATGTATAAATAAGATTATCTTTATGACTCCTAAAAAGTAATCTTTTTTACGGAAATTAAAAGATGTTGCAAAAGTATAATAAGAAGCTAGTTAAGAGGAAAGTTCGATGTTACAAAAAGTATTTTATAGATTTTAAGGTATGATTAAAGGATTTGTGATTTTGCGGTTCTAAAAGGAATAATTAAATACATAAGTTATTTAAAAAGTAAACAACAATATCTAAATTAAAGTTTAAATGCCATATTCAATAATATCTAAATTAAAGTTTAAATACCACTTGATGATTATAATTTTTGAGGTTAAGCAAGCAACTTCTCTCCGAGAATTAGAGAAACTAGAATTGTGCTCGCATGTTGTTGCGGGTGCCCTCTCGCTACCTATTGCAAGCGAGCATTATTTTTTTTGTTCCCAAGAGGCTTCATATTTTTCTTGAATGGCTGAATAATGAAGTTTTTGGTTTGGCTGGATTAAAACTTCATCCATAAATTCCTAAGCGATTCAATGATTGGTAGCATAGAAAAACCAGCTTCCATCATGCCTATGAAATACATGAATTAAACTGATTAATAATCATCTACAACACAAGATTAATAACTTCATGTTAAACCTCAAAACATCGAGTATGGTTTTGTTATACTTTGTGTTAAATTTAAGAACTTAAGCATATAGATCCTAGCTAAAGCAAGATAAGCTGAAGCAAAAAAACAGCCCCAAATTAAAGACAATTTATAATTTAAGTTAAACATATTCTACATCAGTAAATTCAATTTCCTATCTATACGAACTCTAATTCAAAACTATAGCAGATCCAAAACACTAATTGAAAAAAGTGTTACATAAAGTCCACAGACTTGGTTGCAAGGCCAACTCAAGCTTTTTGGTGGCCGAAGCGAATAAAAATTTGAGTCCCTTTTCACCCAGAAAAAATCGTTTTGCTTTCGATCCTATGATTCATATAGTATCTCTCTGTGTGCATTATTATAAACCACAAACCCCACCGTCAACACGTCTTAGAAAACTTGTCATTCGAACGTAAAGCCTTAATTACGAAGTGATCTTATGAATTTTGTAGAACATTTCACATATTTAAATGAAGCAACTACATTTTTATAAATATGAAACAATAAATATTATTCGGATCATTACAAATGAAGAATATGATCAATATGTCAAAACTAAGGGTGTCATTCGGGTTTTACTCGGGTTTATTCGGGCCGGATTAATCGGTGATCGGGTTGGCCCACTTGTAAATCTAAAAATTAAAGACAACATATTTGAAAGTGTTTTAGTTCTAGTAATTGGATTTGACATCTCTTTACAAGTAGGTTTGATAGTCATAGTAAAAAATAAAAAATAAAACCAACCTCTAAATCCACATGTTACTCGAACATATGCTTAATACAAACAAACATCATAACTATTATTGCTCGAACATAAGTAAAGCAATAAAACGTAACTAGGCCTATAAAACTGCTACCTTTATATTATTATGTTTGGATGTACAAGGAGTCACAAATAATAAAGTTTAAACATATACATGAGAATGTTCGAGTATGAAATCATTATACCTTGTTTGTAATCATTACAAAATGGTTTAGTATTCGAGTTTATGACTTGTGACATCGATTGAAAATTGGGAGTGAAGAAAGGATTGATCGAGCTCCTATAAAGTAAATAACAGATAGCGTCGAATGAAATCCTAGAATATGAAATATGGACTATTAATTATTATGATATGGTATTCGGGTCATTCGGGTCAACCCGAATTGGCAAAACACAACCCAAAGACCGACTTAAATAAGAATTTCGGGTTCGGTTTCTCCGAGATATGCCTTAATTGGGTTCGGGTAGAGTTTAATTGGGTTAGGAATTCGGGTTCGGGTAAAAATGACACCCCTAGTCAAAACGACTTAAATATTTAACAGAAACAGTAGTCAGTTAGAAGTAAGTGAAAGAAGTGAAAGTTTAACAACACATACCTCGTGAAAACCTAGAAGGTTGAAAGGGCTCGTTGTCAATACATACATAATAAACACCATAAACCCGACACAGCTTGGTTCTTGCCCAGGACTTTCATACTGTCTAAAACAAAGGTTGGGCTATCAATAGTATGGAAAAACTTGAAATTTGTAAAAAAATTGGTATCGATTAGTACAAGTGAAATAATTGAAAATTCTTAAACATACCAATTAAAAGTTTGAAACTTGAAAGAGCTCATTCAAGATGCGCTAATAAGAGTGTAGTGTTAAAGCCCTGAAACATGAAAAGAAGTGGAAGTTGATTAGTCTACGTATGGACGTAATTGGCAAAGCCTAGGGTATTGACGTAAATTTAATTGGAAAACAAGTAGGGCTGATTATAGTCTATGATTTACCACGAAACATATGATACCGGCACAACGCGCGCGGGTAACAAAAGTAGTTTTATTTTATACTTTAACTAAATTAAAAAAAACAATAAAGTGTGGACTGAAATTTGACAGAAGTGTCGGAGGAAAAAACGTTCGAAATTTCCAAAGACTTTCTATTTCACCAATTCTAAGACACAGAAAATATGTTAGTTTAAATACTTGTTCGGTTAAAACAAATGAACCAATACGAACAAAAATCATTTATATTTATTCATTTTGTTTTCATGCCTAATTAGGACGTTTGAATTGTTTAAATTATTCATTTTGTTTTCATGCCCAATTAGGACGTTTGAATTGTTTTAATTTTTGTAACGTGTTTAGTCAGACGTGATAGTTTTTGTTTATGTTTTCACCTAAATAAAGGGTTAATTTATGTTATAAATTAACTTTAACTAATCAACATGTGCTAAGTATCTTAGGGACCCGGTGGGTGCCCTCTCTCTTTTTTTTATCAGTAATATTATTTTTTGATCCGAGGATATAATTTTTTATGTATATATTGAGTAAACCCCTTTTAAAAAATTTGTTTTCGCTCCCGCCTTGCCCGCTATGGGAGTTATCACATCACGCATGTAGGTGAATTCTAAAAAAACGAATTCTAAGCTTATGCATAGGATTTCAGAAGGTTATTGTTGTATCATGCAAAATAATAGGACTCGCTCATGTTGTTGTTATAATCTTTGTCATATGTTGCTCATGTTGTTTCAAGTCGCTGAAATCAAAGTTGCTTACTACATCCACCAGCTCAAGCAGTGATGATGCTACAACCACTTGTGACGATACTAATGAAGACCTAAGCAATTATGTTTTGTCACTCGAAGATAACACGCAGCTTGTTGAAAGAACAATGAAAGGAATTTTAAATTCTATGGATCGTTTGATTCAGAAAGCTGAAAAGAAACAACATAACAATCGTCTAAAGCTTATTGAAAAATCTACCGAAGAGTGATCATATTTTGTCAATGTATTTAACCGGGTGACCAAACTTGTAATTTTTGTCGGCCAGAAAAAATTGGTGGCATAAAAAATATTTTAGAAGCCGTCCATTTACAACCATAAAGGTCTATATATGATATCATTGTCATTGTTTTTGAAATCTAAGCACCTAATTATGTAGGATAGTTAATTTGTTTAAATTTTTTATAAATTAAGTTCTAATAAATTATATCTTTCATTCTTTCTTTTGATGTCTATAAAACATAAGTGCTTAAGTTCTCAAAACATTTATTTAACTCTGAAAATTAAACTAAATGACTTGAGAGCACTAAGTCTATGGTCAACTTAACTTTTCTGATAGCATATATATATTAAATCAAAATCGGACCTTTTCGTTAAAAGAATTTATTTTTGCTTAGGATCATAGCACGTGTGTCACTATTTTTTTATACGAATTTTATAAAAAAAAAACACAAAAAATCAAATATAATAGTTGGGGTAAATTTTAGTGAAAAGAAAATAAACAAAACAAATACAATATCGAATAGAAATCCCACTAATACAATAGGACTAGGTCCGGATAGATCAAGCGAGGTAAGAATAAACTTTACCCGTATCATATGAGATAAAGATGTTGTTGCTAAAGAAACGTAGACTTATTTTAGTGGAAAAAAAACTCTTATATTATATTGATTCTTCACTCTATTTAACAACCCCTAAAAATTAAATAAATTTGAACTCTAAAAGATAAACGCTCTGATTATCTTGAATCTTCAACTTATTATTATTATTTTTTAACCTGCAGCTAACTATCAGTTTATTATTAATAAATTAATAAACTTAATCTCACATTGAATAAAGTATCTGGCGATGACCAAATCAACTTATAAAGTCAGTCAATCGTGTTTGAAAGATAATTGGTTTTTTTTTTTTTTTTTCTGGCATGTCTAACAAGTAATGTTATGATGAGTTAAAAAAATTATCGATGAAGACACGGTTGACTGACTTTATATATTGATCTAGTTTTCTTTCATTATACTAAATTATTTAAAAAGAAATTGTCGGTGAAAATGACTCAAGACTACAATCCTAATTAACAACTACTAATTTTCAATTTAAAACTAACGGAGACATATTTACAATCCTAATTTCAATCCAAGGAGATGACGATCAGTTAAATTAAATAAATATGAAATCATCAAGCGGTGAATTCTTTTATAAAAATATGTAATTTTTTTTATTAACCACATATATATAATAGTACGGACGATTAAACGGTGACAAAAGATTAAATATCATGAACCTTGAAGATTAAACAACAGCTATTATTTGTATTTTGCAGCAAATTTATATAATTTACTAATCTTGCAATACCCGTTTTATTTATTGAATTTCTGTTTATGTATATTTATTAGGGTAGAGTTATAGCAAAAAGGGTATTTAATCTAAAAAATTTAAAAAAGATTGTAAGCTTGACACGTGTCCTATTGTTTTGAAGAGTAGAGCATTTTAGTCATTGTTTGTATAAATTATATATACTTGTTATTTATCATTGTGTTTTACAGTTAGAAATTCACAATAATATGTTTTCACCAATGTATTTATTAAAACTTATAATGTTAAAAATAACACAATATGTTATTTTTATCATTATTTTTATTAATTATATAACCTTGTTGCTATCAATTATTATGTTTTACAACTAAAAATATGATCTTTTACATTCTAAAAACTTTGTAATATGCCACTTCCACCTCCTCAGGTTTATAAAGTTTCGGTTTACTCCTGTACAAGTAACCTAATCCGATATTTGAGTGCGTGTTGTTATAATTTGGAGCCCCTCTACGTTTTGTAATCGGAAACGACTTAGTTCAAATATAAAACTTTTATGTGCCTATTTTTATATACGTCTTATTTACAACCATTTATTTTCATATTTATTAGTTGTTTGTATTTTTATATTCAATACCGATTGACCCGATCAAATATAAAACACCTATTTGTCTATTTTTATATAAGTCTTACTTTTAATCTTTGCACTATCACCTCTTAAAATCTTTTAAAAACTTTATAAAATGTCACTTTAACCATATCGAGTTTTTAAAGTTTTGAGTTTACTCTTGTGCATTTTACTTAAAAAAGACAATTTCTTACATTCGTATTTTTATATATGTGTCGGTATAAATTCGAGTAAGTTTACGTATGGACGTAATTGGCAACGCCTTGGGTATTAACGTAAATTTAGTTCGAAAACAAGTAGGTTCGATTATAGTATATGTTTTACCACGAAACATATGATACCGCCGCAACACGCAAGGGTAACAAAACTAATTTTATTAATTTATACTTTAACTAAATTAAAAAAAACAATAAAGTGTGGACTGAAATTTGACTGGAGTGTCAGAGGAAAAAACGTTCGAAATTTCCGAAGACTTTGTATTTTTAGTTTTAATTTACTTAGTATTATACTACGTCTACGCTAAACATATAAAACGCCTTATTCACTTAACTTCATGAACTAGAATCAATTCGCATGTTACTTTGCCAAAAGCTTCAAACATGGGTTCATATTCTCCTGCTGATTATTGTTACGAATACCTCTTGCAATCGACGTATGATCAGTATTATGATCAAAAACCATATGTTAACCTCACCAACCTTGAGGTCGAGTCTTTGTACCATTTCTGCAATTTAATAAGAACATGTGAATCCGATTTAGAAACCGAGGGTGGGTATAGCCAGCCTATGGTGTTAATTGGGATTTACATCTCAATAGGACTAGGGTCCGGATAGATCAAGCGAAGGACAAATCTTACTCATATCTTGTGGGATAAAGATGTTGTTGCTAAAGAAACACCGATTCATTTTAATGAAAAGAAAACTCTTATATTGATTCTTCACTCTATTTAACAACCCCTGAAAATTACTAAATAAAATTGAACTCTAAAAGTTAGAGCCCACCAATTATCTTGAATCTTCAGCTTATTATTTTTATTTGTTAACCTGCAGCTAACTATTAGTTTATTATTAATAAACTTAATCTCACATTGAGTATAGTATCTGATGATGACCTCCTAATCAACGTATAAAGTCAGTCAATCGTGTTTGAAAGATATCTAGTTTTTTAGCTGGCATGTCATGATCTAACGATTAATGTCATGATGACTTAAAGAAAATATCGATGATGTAACACCCGGCCTCTCGTACCACCAATATTGTCCGCTTTGCCCACGAGTAGCTCACGGATTTGCTTTTGGTTGCCCGGGTGAAAACTTCCCAGGGAGGTCACCCATCTCTGGATTGCTGCCACCTGAGCACGCTTAACTGTGGAGTTCTCCTCTCATCCACAGCCAATACGCCCAAAACGCGTTGGTGATATTAAAGGCCGGACATTCCTTATGAACCAGGAATCTCTCCTGTCCACGACCGATGTGGGATATATGCAGGGTGTCACAATCACTCCCCCTTTGGACTCATCGTCCTCGATGAGCCCGAGAACACCCTCACCATCCCCGGTGAGGTTTGTCCCACCATCGCGACGGGTACAGGAGTGGCTCTGATACCAATCTGTCACACCCTCAATTTCCACGAACGGGGTAATACCGTTAGGCGCATGACATACCAGGATCTCAGCCATTAGTTACACCAAACGACGCAACAATTACAAAACATAATTGCTCATTTAATTAAAGTTGCCCAAATCAGAGTTAAATATGAAAACAAGAAAGTAATGCGGAAGCGTATTAGTTTATAATTCAACGGCGCAAACACGCGCAAAACCAGATAAGTGTAATGTGTAGAAAAATGCAATTGTTCTTTGTTGACCCAATAAATGATGAATGATATGAAGTGATGATCCTAGTCGTGCTCGATTTAAAAACCTGAAAGAAACATGCTAAAGTGTCAACACAAGGTTGGTGAGTTCACAGGTTTTGATAAATAGAACATAATAGTAAAATGATACAGTAAACAAAGTAATATCAGTAGATAGCTAGTCTACTTAACAAGTTACTAAGTGTATGAAGTTCGCAACCGAAGCTGACAATGTAAAGGAATGCCTCGGCTGTGAACACCAGGTCACAGCAACAGAATTTAGGTCAATTAAACACCCGTTTGACGTACCGTTGTGCTAGCGCGACTAGCCCGGGTGGGGTTTGTCAAACCCAGTAGATCTACTCAGAATTACCTCACTAAAGTACATACATTAACGGTTCGAAAGTGAGGACTTAAGTTAATACAACACTAGTAAACAAGTGATATTACAGTAATACTGATCAAATAAAAATACGTTTAGAACACACGTTTCTTTCACCCCAAAGAAAGTAAGTAAAGTGGGGCTGAGAACTCACCTTGAATGCACGGCAAAATAGTAACGCAACACTAAAGCTTAGGTTTCCAAATAACCTGAATTTCAAGTAATATTTAATTAACGTTAAACATTAATTAAAACAATTTTAATTATTGAGAATTGGATTGTATGGTTTCGCGGTCACGGTTTGGTTACGGTGTCGGTTATCGGTATGACTCCCCATACACAAGCAAACGCAAGCATACACAAACTCACACAAGCACAAAACCCAATATTCACGTATAGACCGAATTATATATAAAAGTACTCTTTATATATATAAATAATCATACGACATTTTACAATAGAACTCATACGTTTAGTAAGACATGACCCACACCTCCTAACGCATACTAATCTATTCGTAACATATTTGTTATAATGTAACCATGCGTTCCTCATCACCCATATTATTTATACATCAAACCCACACACATGTATATAACACACACAATATAATATTCACACACAATATAATATGCACCTACCAACTACACAACATATATTTATTTAAATGTACATGAATCTCATGCATAAAAGAAACACACAATGTGCAGTCAGTCACCCCTCTACAATCTCTGCCCACTCACACAATAATATATATATATATATATATATATATATATATATATATATATATATCCATAATGTATGTATGCATTCACACATACATGAAGCCATGTGAATCCATAAAAACATACATACTCATCGCAGAATATTCACTCTAAAACACAACCACACACAAACATTACAGAACCACACACTTAACACACCACTCATGCAGAACACCCAAACACAACTCATTTCAAAATTAGAAATCAAAAGAACATGCACCACCACTTAAACACCCATATATATATGGCCATTACACAACACAGCACACATGCGTACGCACATGGACGGTATACATACACATATATCCACGAGCACTCACTATGGACACACACTCTCGCAGGTTGCACCCCCCCGCACACACACACAATTAGATGCATGAACAACCGCAGATCACACACTCATATATACATATATATACACGCAGAAAACACACACTCGAGCGTATATATGTATATACGCAGAACACTTACGTACATATATACGCAGAAAACACACGTACGCAAAGCAAAACTTCCGTTCCAATTCCAAAATCAATAGCGAGTGAGTCTCGAAACAATGCGATAACCATAGATACGTACATGACACACCCAACAGTATATACATACATACACGCAACAGAACAGGCATATCCACACCGGCACGAGATCGAGCTGCTAAACCGTGACCAACAACCCGAAACAAAACAAAACGAAGGCGTAAACGTAGGACATGAAAACTTACCGTTTGGGGCTGCTTCAGTCGACACTAGGGATAGCCGGGAGAGTCTCGATCACCATTCACAAGGAATTTCGAATTTGTGGGAGAAGCTGCCGTCGATGGTTGCGTTGGGTATTAGGGTTTCGAATATGAGGGAGGTCAGTTATGAGGATTGGGTATTTTAATGAGATTAAGTCTAGTTAATTTACATCTTTGGTCCTCCTAGTTTACATAGTTGCATTTTTGGTTAATTTGATTTATTTAATTGAGAGTTAGTTGTTAATAGTAATTATAATAATATCATTATCATTTAATAATAACTAAATTGGTTTATTTAAAAAAAAAATCAGAGAGAGAGAGATTAGATTACAAAAATGATAATAACTAACCTGACAAAACACGGGTTGTCACAGATGAAGACACGGTTGACTGACTTTATACGTTGATCTAGTTTTCTTTCATTATACTAAATTATTTAAAAAAGGAATTATCGGTGAAGATGGATCAAGACTAAAATCCTAATTAACAACTACTAATTTTCAATTTAAAACTAACGGAGACATATTTACAATCCTAATTTCAATCCAATGGGAAATGACGATCAGTTAAATTAAATAAATGCAAAATCATCAGGCAGTGAATTCTTTTATAAAAATATGTAAAAGATTAATTGTAAAAGATTTAAAAAGAAATGATTAATTATATTTTATAGGGATTAAATTGTAAAATATTTAAAAAGATTAGGTTTAAAATAAAAAAATTAAAAGAATTCAATGGTTGTACTACATGCATAGAAATCTGTACACATAGGTTAATAATTAGAATATATATTACTTATTATTATAGTACGTCTACGCTTAGCATATAAAACGCCTTATCCACATAACTTCATGAACTAGAATCAGTTCACATATCACTTTGCCAAAAGCTTCAAACATGGGTTCATATCCTGCCACTTATTATTGTTACAAATACCTCTTGGAACCGACGTATGATCAGTATTATGATCAAAAACCATATGTTAACCTCACCAACCTTGAGGTCGAGTCTTTGGAAGGTTTCTGCGATTTAATAAGAACATGTGAAGACAATTCAGAAACCGAGGGTGGGTACAGCCAGCCTATGGTGTTAATTGGGATTTACATCTCAATAGCATCGTTATTTTGCGTTCTTGGCATGGCGCTTGATTTGCTGAATGGTTTTCGAAACAGAAAATATTGGTTTCCAACTAAATATTTTTCTCTCAATGCGGCGTCGATCACAGTGATAGCTGTGGCTATGAAACTGCCAGTGGATTTGACTAGTCCAATGCCAGGTGATATGGACCAAGTTGGCAAGGTCGGAGGCTTGGCCTTTATGTGCACAATGATGTCTAACTTATTGCCTTCGTTGGCTTCTATGGATGACAAGTCACTTCTTGCAAATGTCACAGGTTTATCCATTCTTGTGATCACGATAATTGCAAAAATTATTATTCAGATTAGGACTAAGTTAATTGATTTTTACTTTTTCGTCCATCCTATCCCCGTAGGCCTGAACTTTCCATGCATCTATTTGGGTATGTTGTTATTCTTACTAATGATTATGATCTCTTCTGCTGTAATGATTCCAACAGCAAAAAAAGTTTTAGAATTCAAGTTTCGAGGTACTAGCAAAACAACTAATATTAATCAACATCCACAAGAAAACCTAATACCTACCGTTGAAAAGCTAAGACAACTTGTAAAAAGATATTGGATCATGGCGGAAACCGGTAACCCTCAATTTGTGATGGCTAGTAATCCATTATCATGTGCATCTGGCATAGTCTGTGCAGTTAGCATGCTCATGTACATATTTGTGGTGTGGAAGCTTGTTTTGTGGCATAAAAAGTTCTCGAAAGATGGTTACTTAATCGCGTCATTATATGGATCTGCGTATAAGGGGTCAATGATGGCCATTGACATTACACAATGTATTGGGATTGTAGTGGGTTCCATTGCCTCAATATTTAGATGTTTTACGGTCTTGAGCTTCAAGTCGTTCACTAACCAAAATAAGAAACATTTTTTGGTGTTTAAAGTAGAGAAGTATTGGACTCAAAAGTTGTATGAGTGGAAAGAAGTTCGTATAAGCTTTTTGTTTGGGGGTATTAGATCAAGAGCTCTCCTTCATAATCTAAAAAACCTCACTCTAAGCTTTTGCATGGGATTTCAGAAGGTAGTTATAGTATCATGCAAAATCATAGGCCTCCTTCCCATTGTGGTTGTGATCTTTGTCGTATATTGCTCCTATTATTTCAAGTCCGTGAAGGTGATGTTGTTTTCTCCATCCACCACCTCAACCGCTGATGATCATACAAATGAAGATCTTAGCAATTATGTTTTGTCACTTGAAGATAATATGTGGCTTGCTCAAAAAACAATACATGGGATTTCAGATTCTATGAATCGCTTGATTCACAATGCTGAGAGGAAACCACATAACAATCTACTGAAGCTTCTTGAAGAATCCGACGGATTTGAAGGAGTAGAGACGTTTGACACTGACCAACTTCAATCTCAACTTTGTGAGCAACATGTTAATAGTTGGAGCTTACCAATAATAAGCTTAACATGCATAGCTGTTGCTCTCCCAAATATTCATAAGGACAGAGTTGATAAGTTGTTCAAAAGTGTTGGTGAAGGTCTTTTGTACACTCATCTAGTGGAGGAATGCCTAAATAAGCCACCTGAGTATGTAAATATTCGGAACACAACAGTAAAATTGTGGCATGAGGTCGAAGATAACTACAAGTGGTTGGAGATCACTTTAAAAAGAAGTGCTTATGAAGGGAAAACTCCCATAGAGATTATAAAATCTTTTGCTCATGTAGCTGAAGAAATTGTGAGTGATTTTAACACAAGTACCGGCGGAGAACCACTGGAGAAGGAAAACCTTCCTCAAAAGTTAGTTATTGCCAACTCAATGTATCGTATTACACAAACGATCGTCCATACCTATGAGATCAACAATTCAAAGATTATTGAACATGAGTTGTTTACACGACTATCCCGTATGATTGCTGGCATACTAGCTGCTTGCCTCACCAACATACCACGAGTTGTAACAATTAGATGCCATGAGAGTACCATAGAAAAACGAGAGGCTAGTGTTGCAGCTGCAATCAACCTTCTTGGACATACCACCGAGATAATAAAAATACTTGAGAAAAGAGAATTGCCAAACATGGATCCTAATAAAATGGGATTTATTGATGAGTGGCGTCTTCATTTGAAGCAACCATAGCATTTATGCTTTTTCATATGGAACCAACGTAGGTTTTTTCAACTTAGTTATCTTACAAAATGAAAGAAAAAAAAATATCCTATGTGCTTACTAGTTTGCTCTAATATTTGTTTCTCTCGTCTGTCTTTGGCAGGTGTTACGCGTCAAGAACTCAACTGTTTCATGGACGATCTCTTGTCTTGAGGGAATTGTGTGTTTTACTTTTCTTGTTTCTTTTCCTTTCTTTTTTTAATGTTGTTTGTAAATTGAGGGTATGCTATGTAATATTAAACGTAGTTTCGTTCATATTGTATAGTAATTATATTTTAGAATTTTTATTTTGTAACAAATCTGTTATCAAACAAATAAATCATTATAAATTTCGGTTATTTTTACATGTGACCCTCAAGTTTTGAATTTGACCATCTATAATTAAGTCCACTACTAAGGTATCTATGCAAGGTTTAATTATTAAATAGAATATTATTAGTGGGTCATATGTTATTGCTGGTGATGTAATTGATTAAAAAAATGCGAACAGGTCGAAGGGATGGGGTTGGGTCTATTCTTAAAAAATAGCATCGTATTCAAACTTAAGTTTGAGTGTTTAAATCTCATAAATTGTTATAAAAATAAAATTAACCAGTTAAATTTAATTTTTTTAAACTTGATTGACTTGAGCTTGCCCCTAGCTGGATGGGTGACCGGAAGGGATGTCGTTGGGGATGGTTTTAATAATTTCACAATATATAAATAAACTAAAACAATAAATTATTTAAAACTATTCCATCTTAAAATATCATTGATACTCCTTAAATCTTTATTACTAGTAACTATGTCATAGATCCATGTTATTACGCGAGTTATATAAAAAAATTATAAATCATAAATAAGTAAATGCTTTCTATAACTGAAAATACCTATCACATGTAATAATGAAAAATCACGTAAATATCAACGGCACATTGTATGTCTTGTTATCTTTAACAGTAACGCCTGAACTGTTCTTATAATCTATAATCTCCTGCTGCTCATTCAAATTTACTAGAATCCCTACTAGTTTTCAGACAACTACTTTTCCTTTCTCTAATGCAAGCAGTGGTTGATGTTGTTGATCAAAACCACTACATGAATATTTTTTCACTTAATAAAAGGAATCAACATAAAAGGGATATTTTAGTTGTTCAACTACGATCATTTATGTTGGTTCATTAAGATTGATTACGCATGTCTATTTGTATATTTTTGTGTACATATTAATCCAAAAATCAAAAAGTTCAGTCGAATCCATTTAAAACCTTGCAAAGTTCATTCCAGATTAGTCGAATCCATTGGCCCATGGTCCATCAATGGATTTCAAATTTCACTAATTCTAAGACATACAGAAAATATGTTAGTTTAAATATTTGTTCAGTTAAAACCAAATGAACCAATACGAACAAAAATCATTTATATTTATTCATTTTGTTTTCATGCCTAATTAGGACTTTTGAATTGTTTAAATTTTTGATAACGTGTTTAGTCTGGATAAATAATAGATGTGATAGTTTTTGTTTTTGTTATCACCTAAATAAAGGGTTAATTTATGTTATAAATTAACTTTAACTAATCAACATGTGCGAAGTATCTTAGGACCAGGTGGGTGCCCCATCTTTTTTTTTCGTCAGTAATGTTATCTTTTATTCGATAGTATAATTTTTATATATATATATAGAGTAAACCTTTAAAAAATTTGTTTTCGCTCCCACTTCGCCCCCTATGGGAGTTATCACATCACGTATGTAGGTGAATTCTACTAGCTTACTTTATATACAGTAAGTCTCCTTCCAATAATGTCATGTCCAAAAAACAGTGATTGCAAACATCCTCGAATTTTCTGCATAAAAACAAAAAGTTACAAAAGTGGTGCTTATTTTCTATTTTGTTTGTAATCAATTAGCATGAGTTTACACATATATATAAATTGGCCACAAATTCCAAACATATACACATTACTTGAGTACGTTTTAGGTTATAACATAAATATTATCACATCTATTAGTTATCGTTTGACACCGAACTTTAAACAACTGTTATAAATGATCGAGATGTTTTGTGACCATGAGGTCATACTTTCACATCTATTATTTATTGAGCAACTATTATAAGTGATCGAGATGTTTTGTAAACAATCGGCATCGTTTTAGTTACATATTACTTGGCCAATTAAAAGTTCCAAAGATGGATGAGTTTTGTAACACTACCATGCTACCTGTATAATATACGAGCACATGTAAGTTTGCACGTATCAATTCATATACAATGTTACATTTTAATAGTAATGTTAGTAATTTAGATAAATTAATAATTTTAATTGTTTCTCGTAATATTTAAGAGTTGTCAAGAGAATCTGAAGCCGCTATATTACATTACTTTACTTTTGAAAAACACATTTCCTTCAGAAGAAAAAATAATACGATAACAATATATAATAAATGTATATCTTAAAATGGATTACTTAAAAAAACCGTAGATGTGATAGAATTTGTTTTACCTACAAGGGTTAATTTTATGTTATATTTTACCTTCAACCAGTCAATATATAAAATTTAGATGCTATAGCATAAGCCATCACTCCAAGTCAATGAGTCAACGTCCAATGATGCCGCTCTATTCCACTTGCAACATCCTGGAAATTTCTACATGTGAACAACAAATTAATTGTTATATATAAAAGAGATGCTTATCTTTTATTTTGTAAACATTTATTATCACTTTCTGGCTAAAAAAATTTAAACATGAGTTCATATTCTGAGCATTGTTTTGATCGCTTGGACTGGTTGCGAACTCAATACGATAATGCATCCTCTGATTCATCTTCATTTGTAACCCTAGACAGCCAACTTTTACTCTCTTTGTTATATATTTGCGACGAAGAATTAGGAGATTCGGTAGGAGAAAATGTCAGATATAAATCTGTTTCAAAAATGGAAGGTAAGTATAGCAAACCTATGGTGTTAATTGGGATCTACATCTCAGTAGCGTCGTTATTTTGCATTCTTGCTATGGCCCTCGATTTGTTGTATGCTTTCAAAAATAGGAAATTCTGGTTTCCAACTAAATATTTTTCTCTTAATGCTGCTTCTATCACAGTAATAACTGTGGCTATGAAGTTGCCTGTGGATTTGACTAGTCCAATGCCAGGTACGATAGACCAAGCTGCCAAGCTCGGGAGCTTGGCCTATATGTGTACGATGATGTGTAACTTAATGCCTTCTCTGGCGTCTATGAGCAACAAGTCTCTTGTAGCAAACATCATAGGCATAACCATTCTCGTGATCACATTGATTGCAAATGTTGGCATTCAGCTTGAGACTAAAGTTATTACGATTCCATATATTGGCATCGACTTTTCACCCAACAAAACATACACCTACTTTCATCTCTTCATCGTGTACATCTACATGGGTATGTTACTCTTTTTACTAATGATTTTGATCTCTTCTGCTATAACAATTCCAACCTCAAAGAGAATTTTAGAAATCAAGTATCAAGCCACTTTGAATGATCAACATCCACAAGAAAACCTAAAGTTAAATGTAACGAAGCTTAGACAACTTGTTAAAAGATATTGGATAATGGCAGAAACCGGAAGCCCTCAGTTTGTGATGGCTAGTAACCCATTATCCTGTGCATCAGGCATAATTTGTGCAATTAGTATGTTCATGCATATATCTTTTGTGTGGGAGCTTGTTCCTTGGCACAAGTTGGGGAAGGATTTATCGGATGGTAGTGTTGACAATGCTCTAACGTATGAATCCGTTTATAAGTGGTCAATGGTTGCGATTATCGTTACACAATCCGCTGGAATTGTAGTGGGTTCCATTGCCCCAATATTTAGAAGTTTTACACTCTTGAGCTTCAAATCCTTTACCAATCAGAAAAGAAAACATTTTTTGGTTTTTAAAGTTGAAAAGTATTGGACTCAAAAGTTGCGTGAGTGGAAAGATATCCGTATAAGCTTTTTGTCAAGTGGTCGTAGATCAAGAGCTCTTCTTCATAGTTCCAAAAACCGAATTCTAAGCTTATGCATTGGATTTCAGAAGGCTATTGTTGTATCATGCAAAATAATAGGACTCGCTCATGTTGTTGTTATAATCTTTGTCATATGTTGCTCATGTTGTTTCAAGTAGCTGAAATCAAAGTTGCTTACTGCATCTACCAGCTCAAGCAGTGATGATGCTACAACCACTTGCGACTATACCAATGAAGACCTAAGCAATTATGTTTTGTCACTCGAAGATAACACGCAGCTTATTGAAAGAACAATGAAAGGAATTTTAAATTCTATGAATCGTTTGATTCAGAAAGCTGAAAAGAAACAACATAACAATCTTCTAAAGCTTATTGAGAAATCTACCGAAGAATCTGATGCGTTTAACGGAGTAGTGATGTTTGACAATGATCAATGCCAATCTTCACTTCCCGTTGCATTTCTTAATAGTTGGAGCTTACCAATAATAACCTTAACATGCATCGCGATTTCCATCCCCAATATTGATAAAGATAGAGTTGAGAACTTGCTCAAAAGTGTTAGTGAAGGTCTTTTGTACACATATCTAGTAGATGATAGGCTAAATAGGGAATCGGTGTATGTGAATATTCGCAGGGCGACCGTGACGTTATGGCATGAGGTTGAAGACAAATGCAAGTGGTTGGAGACCACTTTGGAAAGAAGTGCTTACGAAGGGAAAACTCCAGCAAAAATTATTAAATCTTTTTCTCATGCAGCAGAAGAAATTGTTGATGAATTCAACATGAGTACTAAGGGAGAACTCGTGGAGAAGAAGGATCTTCCTACGGAGGTAATAGCTGCAAACTCAATGTATCGTATTACAAAAACGATCATGCATACATACGAAAGCAACAAGTGGGACATTATTGAAGATGAGTTGTTTAGACGACTGTCTCGCATGATTGCAGACATATTAGCTGCTTGCCTCACCAACATACCACGAGTCATAGCGATGATATGCCAAGAGAGTGCAATAGATAAACGAGAGGCTAGTGTTATGGCCGCAATCGACCTTCTTGGACGGACAACTAAGATAATAAAAATACTTGAAACGTGTGTACCGAGCATGGATCAAGATAAGATGGCATATATCGAAGAGTGGCGTTTTCATTTGAGGCAACCTTAGAGTCCATTGTCTTTCGTATGGAGCCAAGGTACTTGTACGTCTACTGGCTGGGAGCTTCAAGTACAATGATATTAGAAAGCATCATTACATGTGGTTTTTTTAGTGTGTTTTGCTTCTCTTTCTCCTTTTGATGTTATTTGCAAAATATGTGTACTTTATTCTAGTTAATGTATTAAAATTTTATGTAAAATAAGTGGATATGATTGTATCAGGGTAGAAACAGCTAAAAATATATATTAACTAGTTTTAATAAATCCGTTTATTACACGGGTTGAATAAATATAATTATATATATATATATATAATAAAAGTTTATTAATTATAAGAGAATGAAATTTTTATTTCAAAATAAACGTTTCAAAAAATTTATTAAAAAACTATTTTTAATTTTAAAAAACTATTTTAATTTTAAAATAAATTAAATAATATTATTAGTAATTAATGAGATTATTTAATAATAGAGAGAAGCGGAAAAAAATTGATGATAAAAAATATACTGTTGACACGTGTCACACTTACTTACTATTTATTATTTTAATTAAAGACCTGTTATCATAAAAGTAGAGAGTCGTTCATGTTGTCAATTAATATCCATTTTCGTGTTTTGACAAATTTGCCATTTGAGTTGTAAGAAATGTGCCATGTTAAAATACACGGAACAAATTTGAATGAATGTTGAAAACTCAAATATGTAGCAACTATCTCATGACTTTAATATAACTAATTGAATTCTTAAAAAATTAATTGATCAAAAAGATGGCAGATTTTTAACTCTTGCCTTCCAAATTTCTATAAACGCAACCTAATAGAAGTAGGATAATCAATGTTCTAGAAAAACGTTCAAAGTTTGTAGATCCATATCTCACATGTTCAAGCTTCAAGATGTCAACATTCATGTAGATGAAAATTACAAATCGAAGAAGTGAAGAACCATAGACTACAATATGGGCGGCTCTACAATATTAAAATAAGTTGGCAATTAAGGCCATCAAATTTTTAGCCACCATTAAAAAACAATGATATATAAGTGTAATATTTATATAACTTGTTATTTGATTGTTTTTCACAAAATATATTATTGTTTTAGTGGTTATATGTATACCCCTTGACATAAGAGTCCCAAGTTTGATCATCTTACCTTTATCTTTTATTTTATACATGTTTTTAATAATATTTTTAATTCTTACATATTTTGTATTTATTTTTTATTATTTATATGTTTTTATTTATTTTGTTTTCTTACATTTTTACGTGACATAATAAGATGATTCAATTGAACAAGGCCTAAAAATATCTAATTTTTGTTGGTTAAATCACCCGACTCAATTTAATCGCCTACCCCAGTAACATTTTTACTTTACACCTGTTTCGATCGCAGATTTCAGCTTCTTTCCATCATAATTTGATAAACCCATTTTGGGTTCTTCCTAAATCTCCACTCCCCCAACCAAAAACTGTAGAAATCAGTCAATTTGACGTATCAATTGTTTCTGAACAATTGCCATCAATTTACGCGCATATTACTTGGCAAAAAAAATATTCAAACATGGGTTCATAAAAAGCAAAAAACACAATCATTTAGGAAATAAAGGATAAAGCATTGCTTGACAGCTTGAAAGTCGTGTTTTCATTATCCATTATAATAATTATAATGGGAGGTCATGACATGTAAATATTGGGAGGTTATGGGTTCAAGTCTTACTCTGGATAAAAATGTTTAGATTTGAGCCAGGGGGTTTTCTCAGCAATGGGTTTCCTCATGAGGGGGTTGGAGGTGCGGTATTGGCTGGGAAATGAATAGGTGGGCCCGATTAAGATAACACCTATTCTCCGAAGCAGAGTCGCACATTTGCCGTTCAAAAAAAAAAAAGATACATGTTTATTATATTAGTTGAATAAATAAAATATTCAATAATTAGTTATAAATATTATTATATACTATTAAATTTGTAATGAAATGAATAGGAAGGTTTTTAGATTCCTCAAGATGTCCATATTATTTTTTGATATTATCATATCTGCACCATTTGGGGTTCAAAGTTCGATGGCTCCACTGTTAAGTCGAGTCTGTCAATGTTTTGACTTAATTTTCGTTCAAGCGCTAGTTGAGTCAAATATAAAATGTATTCGTTCTTAATTTTAAGTACGTTTTGAATTGGTATACGTTTTTACATAAATTTTGTTGGAAAACAATTTGGGTCAACTATAATATATTTTATTCAACGGTATAAATTCAAGTTATTGTATGTTTCGGCATAAATTTTGAATAGGAAGGTTTTTAGATTCCTCAAGATGTCCATATTATTTTTTGATATTTTCATATCTGCACCATTTGGGGTTCAAAGTTCGATGGCTCCACTGTTAAGTCGAGTCTGTCAACGTTTTGACTTAATTTTCATTCAAGCGCAAGTTGAGTCAGATATAAAATGTATTCGTTCTTAATTTTAAGTACGTTTTGAATTGGTATACGTTTTTACATAAATTTTGTTGGGAAACAAGTTGGGTCAACTATAATATATTTTATTCAACGGTATAAATTCAAGTTATTCTATGTTTCGGCATAAATTTAATTTGGAAACGAGTCGGGCGATTTTAGTCTATACTTAATCACGCCACATATGCCGCGCGCCGATGTTCTTAATTTTGTGTATGTTTTGAGTTGGTCTACGTTTTGATGAAAATTTTGTTTTGAGTCGAGTAAAATATAATACGTTTTCATTAGAAATTATAAATTTGAATTACTCAGTATAAATTTGAATTTAATTTAGGTTTTGACGTAAATTTAATTTGAAAACAAGTCGGGGTCAGTATAGTCTATACTTTATCAAGTCGTGTACGACGTCGCCGCAACGCGTGACGGATAAAAATCCTAGTTTAGATTTATAAAACCATATTTTTATAAAAAGTTGTAATTATAATCACGTATAAATAAATAGTTTAGTAATAAAACATTATTATCATTTTATAAACTTTCGTTTTCTAAAAAATGTTGTTTATCAAACATTTCATTTTATAAAAACTGTTTTTAAGAATATGTTATGTTTTATTAAAACCTCATTTTAAAATCCAGTTTATAATTATTTTTGTTTTTTTCAAAATGAATAAAGTGTTCTAAAACATTCTTTTTTTATTTATTAAAAACACCGGTTTTAAAATATGTCGTTTTTCAAAAAGTTCATCATTTAAAAATTTTCGTATTTTATAAAAATCTTGTTTTTTTCAAAAATGTGTGTTCTTTAATTAACAAAAACTAGTTTTTAATCTATAATTTTTTTAAGATTTTAATTTCAAAAAAACATGAGAGAGAGAGAGAGAGTTGACAACACGTTCGTTTTCTTAGAGAACGAATACGAATACAAACATATTAATCTTATGAGAGAACAAACAGACATAGAATATGTTCATACTAATATTTTGTTCTTTTGTTTGTCGAGTTAAAGCCAAACAAAAATGCTAACAAACCCTAATCATATTCATTCAATTTGTTTACTTGCCTAGCTAATTTTTCCAATTGTTTAGAAGGTAATTGGTTGCCATTTATATACATGTAACGTGTTTAGACGTCCAAGATAAATGATGGTCTTTCTTTTTACTTATGCTATATGTTAACTTTAACTAATCAATTACGTACGTAAGAGTCATTATGTTGGTGAATTCTACTAGCTTGATTTATATACAGTAAGTCTCTGTCCAATAATGTCATGTCCACGAAACCGTGTTTGTAACATCCTCCGGTTTTCAGCATACAAACGACAAGTTGTTACAAAAGTGATGCGTATTGCCTTTTTTGTTTTGTAATTAACTAGATTTTCAACCGCCGCGCGTTGCGGCGGCATCATACACGGCGTGATAAAGTATAGATTACAATCGACCCGACTCGTTCCGAACGAAATTATGTCCGAATGTATTATATTTGACCTGACTCTTTTACAAACAAAATTTATGTTGAAATATAGATCAACCCAAAACATACATGAAAAAAGCACATGCAACAACAACGTATGCAACATGATAAAGTATATATTACAATCGCACCCGACTCATTTCTGAACTAAATTTACGTCAAAACGTATTTATACCGTCGAATGAAACGTATTATATTTGACCCAACTCGTTTCTGAACTAAATTTACGTCGAAACGTATATACCGTCGAATAAAATGTATTATATTTTACCCGACGCATAAATTCACGTCAAGACATATTTATATCGTCAAATGAACATATTATATTTGAATTGACCCGTTGTCCCATACAATAAACAAATTTCTCCAACCAAAACAAATATAGTAAAAGATTAATTAAAAAAAACTATTTATTTAGTTTTTAAATAAAATAGAAATTTTAAAGACTTAGTGGCCAATATTGAAGAAACCATAAAATAGGGCTAAAAACAGAAGTATTAAAAAGTGTTGTGGCCAAATTTAAAAATATCAAACTTTCCTATTAATTCATTTGGTCTATTTACTATTCATTTCATTCAATTATTAATAGTATGTGGCCAAACTTAAAACTAAAAAAAGTTTACTATTCATTCCATTGCTTTATTAATAGTATATAATTAGCATGAGTTTACTAATATAAGTATATAACTTGGTCACAAATTCCAAACATGGGTTCATATCATACACATTACTTGAGTACGTTTGAAGTTAAATCATAAATATTATCACATTTACTGTTTACCGTCTGATAGCGAATTTTAACAACTAATAAAGTAATGCCTTGTGACATTGAAGTCATGTGTTTAAACAAGAAACAACCTCTTACACGAAGTGTATAATAAGGTTGTGGCATCAACATTGTAAGGCGATCCTGCCCATCCGCTAACACTGTGTAAAGCGAAAACTAAGTCAAGCACCGAACGCACCCTATGCCCTATTATTTATTTGTTGAAAAAAAGATGAACGCCAAATTTATTTTTAACATTTATGTTCTTTTGATTCATATGAGTTTTGATGTATTATGTATTTGTTAAATGAATTTTAATTGGATTTTATACGTTATTAAAATACAACGGTGCATGATTTTTTAGTGTAAAAAAACAAGCAACAAAGTGTTTTGAGTATGTTAAAAGGTTAAATATAACAAGTTATAAAAAAAATTCAAAAAGCTATATTTGAATTTACTTACTATAATAAAAAATTAAAACAATTAAAATTCATGATTTGGGGGAGCAGAACTCTGGTCATCTCATCCACATCCGCTAGTTTAACTAGCGAATCACTTAAAAGCAAAACAAGTTCAATTTTGGCCTATAAACTATATATGGTTGGATGGCCATGCCCCCTAAAATTAATTCATAAAAAATTCTAAGTTTTGTACACGTGTATAAATGATAATCGCTTACGCATATGCAAACAAAAGACTTATAAATGTGTAAATGCTTATAGGCTTTCTACTCTAATAAAAATATAAACAGTAGGGACACGTGGCCGTATCATATTCATTTTAATTAAAATTTGCATGCTACTCTCTCCTATTTTATAACTACTCTAGATTTTGTAAATATGTGTATTACACGAGTTGAATAAATATAATTATAAATATAATAAAATTCATTAATTATAAAACGATATTTTAAAATAAGAAATGATTGTAATTTTCTTATTATAAATAGAATGAAATATTTTTTTCGAAATAAACGTTTTAAAAAATTATGATTTTAAAAACCTTCTTATTAAACTAACAATTTTAGTTATTTTTTGTTTATAAAAACTTTACTTTTTTAAAAACACTAAATTTAAAATATTGCATATTATTAAAAAAGTTTGATGTTTTAAAAAATTTCTTATTTTATAAAATTTGGTTACTTAGAAATAATATTAATAAAAATTTCTCTTACTTAATTTATTAAAAACTATTTTAATTTTAAAATGATATTTTTAAAACAGTTTGTATTGAAGCAAAATGTTTACCTTTTTTTTGAAAAAAAAAATAAAGACTAAATATAAAAGTTCAAAATTTTATATCATTGTGTTAGTATTTCTAGTCCTTACTCTTACGTAATTTCAACCGCATCTTATATTAGAATATCGTTTTATAATTTATAAACTTTTTCATTATATTTAATATTTTATATACTAAATCTGTGTAATACATAAATTTATTATAACTAGCATATGATATTCTGGAGTTGTCACGAGAATCTAGAGCCACTCTTTTACATTTTACTTTTAGAAAACACGGTTACCTTCCTTTGGAAGAAAAATAACATAACTATAATAACGTATTTCTTATAATGGCATACTTTTTTGTAATAAAAAATCGTAGATGTGATAGCCTTTGTTTTACCTACAGTGGTTAACTTTTATGTTACATTTTAACTCCAACAATCATATGTATAAAATTACATTTTATAGGATAAATCATCACCTAATTAAGTCAATGAGTCAACGTTCAATAATTTCATTCACCTTCATTTGCAACATCCTTGATATTTCTTCATATGACCCGCAGATAAATTGTTATAAATTAGTGAGATGCATATTTTCTGTTATGTTAACAATCGTTTTATATAATTATATATTACTTGTCCAAAAAAAAATAAAAAAAAAATCCAAACATGGGTAACTTTTGTAAAACTACCGTCCTACCTTTTAATCAAACATTTCCTCTTCCACCCTTCATCAACGCAAGTTTCCCGTTGTTGATGCATGTTTGCCTTGAATTTGAAAAATTGAAAACAGATTCAGCAACCGAGGCTAAGTATGGCGAACCTATGGCGTTCATTGGGTTATACATCTCATCAGCATCGTGTTTTTGTTGTTTTGTCATGTTGTTCGATTTAGTTTGCGGCATATCAGAGAATTGAAGAAGTTGTGGTTTCCAACTATTCTTTGTTCTCTCAATGCTACTTCTATCACAGTGATAGCAGTAGCTATAAAACTGCTTATGGATTTGAGTAGTCCAATGCCAAATTTAAGGGATCAAGTTGCCAAGCTTGGAGGTTTGAGCTTTCTATGAACAATGATGTCCAACTTAATGCCTTCTGTGGGGTCTATGCGCAACAAGTCACTTTTAGCAAATGCCACGGCTTTATCCATTCTTGTTATCACGATGATCGTGAATGTTGGCATTCAGCTTTCGACTGGCCGGCGTTATTTTTGGGTATCCGTTCATAACGATAGCATGCGTCTATATGGGTATGTTGCTCTTCTTACTACTAATTTTGATATCTTCTTCAACAACAATTTCAACCATAAAAGAAGTTTCAGAATTCAAGTATCAAGCCAATTTGACTAAACAAATATTCCACAAGAAAACCTAATATCTAATGTTGAGAAGTTAATGAATTCAATACAAGTACCAACAGAGAACTAGTGAGGAAGCAGGAGACTAACCTTCCTATGAGGTTAATCGTTGCAAACTCAATGTATCGAATTGCACAAACGATCATTCATACATATGAAAGCAACAACTTGGAGATCATTGAAGATGAGTACGTTGTTTACACGACTATCTGTCATGATTGCACACATATCGGCTGCGTGCCTCACAAACATACCAAGAGCCGTAATAAAGGAATGCAATGAAATTGCAATAGAAAAACGAGAGGATAGTGTTAGGGTTGCAACCAATCTTCTTGAGAGCACCACTGAGATTATAAAAAGACTTGAAAAGCGTGAATTACAGTACATGGATCAAGATAAGATGGCATTCATCGATGAGTGGCGTCTTCATTTGAGGCAACCTTAGAATTCATGGTCTTTTGTACGGAGCCAATTAAGGTACGCAGGTTTCTTTAACTTTGTTATCTTAAAAAAAAAAAAAAAAAAAAAAAGAAGATATATTAATTCTTTTGTGTGTGTTTACTCTAATCTTTGTTTCTTCAATTCTACCGCTTTTTGAAAGGTGATGCAGGGGCAAGAAATCAAATGCTTCATGGGCGATCACCCGTCTACCGCAAGCTTCAAGTATAATAGCTTCAAGTTAAATGATATTAGCATCAATATCATATGGTTTTTTTTCTTTGAAAATACGTGTCTTACCTCTCTTTCTCCTATATATATGTGTGTTATATGCCAATTATGTCAATTATATTTCTAACTAGTATAAAGCCTACGTCGCGACGCGTTAAATTATATACGGAAGAGAGTGTGTATTGGAGGAATCATTATAAATATAGTTATATTAAACCTAATTTGATCAAGCTACTAAGTTAAATATTTATTATTAAGTTAACTATTTATGTACCTATAATTACCAGCCATAACATGGATGGTGTATTTTTATAATAAAAAGTCATGTTTGAAAATAACATACATGTTAAGCCAAGTTTGGCTAAAAGAGAAGGCTAAACTGCGTTTCCTATACCTTTTTTAAGGTTCGTCCCTTTTCTTTGTCAGTTCTTCCTCATTTTTTTCTGAAAAACCAAAAACATATTCTTATGCTTACCCAAAGTGTAAAATGGATAAAGATCAATGCAATTCCACAGAACTATAAGAACTTACATAAAGAGACTGGAAGAATATACCAATTACATAATTGACCCAATATGACTAAGATGGTAGACTAATATCACAAGCGAGCGGAGGCGGTCTGAGACAAATCATGCTTCTAAATGATTCTAATTGCGGTCTCGGTAGACTTTTCGTGAAAATGTCAGCCACCTGCAACTTGGTAGTTTTTCAGAGGAACAAGCTCACGTATAAAATGATAATCGAGTTCGATATGCTTCATGCATTTATGTGATATTGGATGCTGTGTTAGAAAAAGAGCATTACGATTGTCAGGGCGCGCTGATGGCAAAGCATGAAGTTCCTGAAGAAGATGAGTTACCCAAATGAGTTTAGCAACCGTGCTCGTCATCGTGCGGTACTCCGATTCACAACTTGATTGAGAGACGGTCAGTTGTTTCGTAGCGAACCATGAGACACGATTACCTCCTAAAAATATTGAGTAACCATATGTAGCGCGTCTCAAGACATTAGGCCCAGTCAGCATCCGAATAACCAAGAGGAGATGTTTGAGACGGTTTCGAGAATGTTAACCCAGACATTAAAGTTCCCATGATACCGAAGAATGCGTTTGACAGCTTGAAAGTGATCCTCGGTTGGAGCATGTAAGAATTGGCTCACTTGATTTACGGCATAGGAGATATCGGGTCCAGTGATGGTTAAATATTGTGGAGCACCAACAAGAGACCGATGGTGGGTTGGATTTGAATAAGCCGCCCCTTTAGTGAAAAACAACATATCCATGGCGGACAACTGGTGGAGAAGGAGAACCTTCCACGAAAGATGATCGTTGTCAACTCAATGTATCGTATTGCACAAACGATCATGCATACGTACAAAAGAGATGACTTAGAGATAATCGTTGCCAACTCAATGTATCGTATTGCACAAACGATCATGCATACGTACAAATTAAAGACATGACTTAGAGATTATTGAAAATGAGTTGTTTGCACGATTAACTAACATGATTCATGATTGCAGATATATTAGCTGCTTGCCTCACCA
The DNA here is from genome assembly GCA_025506415.1 of Flaveria robusta. NCBI lineage: Eukaryota > Viridiplantae > Streptophyta > Magnoliopsida > Asterales > Asteraceae > Flaveria > Flaveria robusta. The sequence goes on along the minus strand of CM046460.1, from coordinate 4,649,876 downwards.
ACATACCACGAGTCATAACAATAAGATGCAATGAAAGTACAATAGAAAAACGAGTGGCTAGTGTTGTGGTTGCTTTTGATCTTCTTGGACGGACCACTCAGATAATAAAGAGACTTGAAAAGCGTGAACTACCTAATATAGATCCTGATAAGATGAGATTTATTGACGAATGACGTCTTCATTTAAAGCAACCTTAGAATTCATGGTCTTCTATATGCACCGAAAAATATCTTTAACTTTGTTATCTTAAAAATAATTATAATAATAATTCCCCATATGATTTTTCTCTAATCCTTGTTTCTTGTCTCTCTCCTTCAAAGCTGAAGTAGGTCTAAAGAGAGTCTTTATTGATATAAAAGACAATGTACAATCTGTTAAAAAAAGTGGAGATGATGAAAGCTAAGTGTACCAAGTGAAGTCTTTTGGGCATACGGTGCGTTTTAAAGGGTGCATCTCAACTTATCAAATTAGTCCGTTCATATGTAAATTATAAGCAAGCAAAACATTATGATAACCAACTTGGTGTTAGAACTAGTAAATATCACATAAAGATGGCAAGATTAAATATTAGTTAGAAGAAAAGTTCATGATAAATATGTGTTAAATGTTATAAAACCAAATTGCTTAAAATATAAAATATGTAACAAAGTCTGATTGATAAAATTTCAAAACCATCTTTTTTTAACGGCCAATGAATACTATAAACCCGACCACCCGAGTAAATCAATTGGCGAAAGATCAACTATGTCCTGCAAACATATAAATCGGTGTCACTCGGCTTGCCCACCATTCCAGAGGCAACCCTTCACCAATGGCACATTGTGGTAAAACATCCGACGCACATGAAACATATTACATCAAGCGACTCTAACCCTTAACCTTCACATTAGAAAATCCTATTGTGTCTTCTTCCAAACCAAATAATATAGAGCTCATTACCATCTAGTAGTGGAAAAACTTAACTTTATGTTAGCCACACATGATATTGCACATGAATGGAACAATTCATGGGTCGCACCAAATATCATTCAATAAACAACGTTATAAAACAACCTTAATTATATTCTTTTTCTTCCAATTTCTAATTTCTAAATTGATGCAACACGAAGTTAAGGTTGAATTTACTTAAAAGTATGCATCATTTGTAAAAACAACATTTAAAACTAATGTAATTTTTATTGGGTAGCGTTATAGTAAAAAATATTTTTGATTATAAAAAGCTAAAAAGAGGTTTTGGGATTGATATGTGGACTTGTATTGTTTTAAAATAGATAATATTTGGGTCATTGTGTTAAATAAATCAGTTTATTATGTTAAATATCAAGTCATTATATCAAATATTCGTTATATGTATCAATCATTGGGTTTTACGCTTAAGATCATTTCATTTTATTTTGTCATTGTTTTTTTAGAAGTTATATAGTTTATTAATATTTCATCATAGTGTTTTACATTCGAAGTACATAATTATGTTATTTTACTAATGTGTTTTTCAAAACTCATAGTGTTCAGGAAAACACAATGACGAGCAGATCAAACACAATGAGACATTTATTATTGTGTTTTTCGTTTTATATCAATTTATGTTATCTTGTAATTGTTTTTAATGTATTAAATTCATTTGTTATTTTATCTTTTTGTTGTACATACTAGAAGTACATAACAATATTATTTCATCATTATATTTTGTTTGATTTTCATCATTGTAGAAAAACACAACAGTGTTCATAATAACACAATAAAAAACAAAAAAAGACACACTAAAAACACAATGACGAGCAAAAATCATATGAACTAAAAAAAATAAAAAAATTTAATTTTTTATACAATGATATGGTACTCATTTTAAAGATAAAAACACTCATTTTATGATGTAATTTTTATAAAAAAAATTAATATCGTATATAAAAGTTACGAATATTTAAAAAGGTGTGGTTATTTGAAAGAAATTAACAAAAGTGATAATGATTAAAATATAACAACAAACTTCTTTCCTATAATTGATCTCAACCATTGATTAAAAAGAATAATTGTTAAAATTATCTTTTATAATTTCTAGATTTAAAACTTTTTTTTATTTTAACCATTACCTTTTTCTTTTGCTTTTCAAAATATTATATCCGATTTTATAACCTCCTAAATTGATATAAAATATTTATCAATTTACATTTTTCATTTAAGATTTAATTTAGTTTTTCTCTAATATTTAGTGTTTAATACAAATATAAAGATATTAATTTATTCAGTTTATGTCTACATTTTGATTTTTTTTAATTGAAAAATGAGTTATTTCATTAGGTGCTTTTGGTGTCACAAGAAAAAAAAAATACTTTAATTTTGGATGGAAATCGATATTCAATAAAAATAAAGTGAAGCTATGAAAAATAAACAAAACTACATGCTAAGATTCTTATTAAAATTATAAAAGATTATAGTGACATTAAATTATATCTTAAATAAATTTGTCAAAGAAAAAAAATTATGAAAAAAGTTACACAACAATTTAGAAAAGAATACAATTAACCCGTATACTATATTTTTTAAAATAATAATAATAATATAATAGTAATAATAATTGTAAGATTGTTGAGCATTCTCATTAATTCTAAAAGTATAACAAACTACAATACAATTACTACACCCATTTAATCTATCACGGTTTAGTTCGGGTTTGATCTGACGGTTTAAACCCACCGGATTACAAATCAATTTCCACCCTACGGTCAAGTCAGTTCTTAACCTGTTCTTTTTTACCGAACCGGTTTCAATATCAGATCGTGTTCAGGTTCGGGTTCGGTTCACAATGATTTTTTTTTGCAACTCTAACCTTTTATAAAGCAGATATGGGCCTGGATAGCCCAATTCAGTTCGGGCTTCAACTCTCACCCTTCAAATACATCCGTAACCCTAATTCTCTTCGTTTATAATCTACCTTCTCTCCAATCTCACCATCTCTGCTGCTGTTGTGGTCAGTGTAATCAACACCGGCAACAATGGCGACTCAAATGAGCAAAAAGCGAAAGGTTAGTATCATATAATACTGTTTAAAGTTGATGTTTTGTTGAGTTTTTGATAGATCTTACTGTAATTTGTTTTTGTGTATCAGTTTGTAGCTGATGGTGTGTTCTTTGCGGAGTTGAACGAGGTTCTTACCAGGGAACTAGCGGAAGACGGTTACTCCGGCGTTGAAGTTAGGGTTACGCCGATGCGTACGGAGATCATCATCAGAGCTACTCGTACCCAAAACGTTCTAGGTAAACTTTTAATCGATGTGATTTGGTTGTAATTGTGCATTCGAAGAACAAATCTCATAGAATTAGGGATTAGGTAAATCTGTTGATATTGCAATTATAGCGTGAATCCGCATTTTGCGTCTGTACTAGAAGATTAAACATTGCTTTGAGGTCTATGGATCTGTGATATCATTTCTGCCATTGTTTTATTTGTTCACGGAACATTGATTTGAGGTCTGTCATCTGTGATGTCATATGTGCCAACTATCTGTCATTAGTTTTCACAATTAGGTTGGTGGACTTGGACAATGGTACTTGCATATTGTGCCCTGTGACCTTTTTTTACAAGAAGTGATCCTTGTATGACTAATCAGATTGCTAGAGTGGGTAAATAGTCATTATGAAGATTAAAAAAAAGTTTTATGAAGAGAAGATGTTGTTATGTTATTGGCTTTGAAACTTGAAACCTTTTTGTTTCTTAGATCTTTATTAAGAAGATAACAGATAAACATTTGCATCATAGTAGACGTTTTCGGCTACCGCTGTACCAAACTGAGAACATTAATTACGATGGCAACTATTAAGTACTAACTTGCAGGACAGCCATTGTTGCTAAGCTAGCATCATTAACATTTTAGCATGATAAATATTAAATACTGTTTTTTTTTCTGTAGTAGTTTTTTATTGACTGTTCACCTTTGATAAAAGTGTCATTAGACATTTTAAGTTTCTAACAATATGGTTATCTGGATATTGAACTTTATTTTCCAGGTGAGAAGGGAAGGAGGATAAGAGAACTGACATCTCTGGTTCAGAAGCGATTTAAGTTCCCTGAAAACAGTGTTGAGCTTTATGCTGAGAGAGTCAACAACAGGGGTCTCTGTGCCATGGCACAGGCTGAATCTTTGCGCTACAAGCTTCTTGGAGGGCTTGCTGTTAGGAGGTTAGTAAATGCTTTTTTCTATTTACAACCAATTTGTCAACATGATGATGCCCTTATAACTCCCATTGTGACTCAAATAAACTGGTGTTTTGTTGACTGTTTTTAGGGCCTGCTATGGTGTTCTGAGATTTGTTATGGAGAACGGCGCAAAAGGTTGCGAGGTATGTATATTTTTGATTATCATCTTTCTCATTCTTTTTACAAAAGATTGTTAATTGTTTAAGTAATGTCCGTTGATCATTTACTCTCAGGTCATTGTTAGTGGAAAGCTTAGAGCTCAACGTGCTAAGTCAATGAAGTTCAAGGATGGGTACATGGTGTCATCTGGTCAACCAGTCAAAGAGTACATCGACTCTGCTGTGAGGCACGTGCTTCTTAGACAGGTAAACTCATTCGTTATCTGTTTTCATTTGTTTCCAGCTTACATCATTTATACTAACAACTAACCAACTTCATGTAAATTGTTTACAGGGTGTTCTAGGTATCAAGGTTAAGATCATGCTTGACTGGGACCCTACCGGCAAGCTTGGCCCCAAGACACCATTGCCTGACAATGTCATTATTCACATGCCCAAGGACGATGTTGTTGCACTTCCACCTAAAGAGGTTGAGGAATATAGACCACCGCTTGTCGCTGATGAGCCCTTGCCAATGCCCATCCCGGTACCTATGTAAGGCTCAGTTAGAAATCTATTTCATCTTTGAACTTCCAAAGTTATGGAAGATAAAGTTCTTAAAGTTTTAGCTGTTGAGTTTTGGTGAACAAGGCTTTCTTTTTGAACTGCTGTTGAATTGTTGAGATTTATGATTATGATTAATATTGTTTCGGAAGAATTGCAATGTGATGGTAGATCAAATGAGTTGGTTAACCAACAAAGGTTTTTAGCTGTCCTAGTTCTCTTAAAGTCTGACTGTTTTGTTGTGCCACTTGGATCATATGTCGCAACAACTGAACCAATTAGGACTCGGATTGGTATGAGATTAGTTTTTAAAAGATTTTATGATTATGAGATCAGGTGATACATGTTGTGATTATCTATACTATCTATAAAACATATAAAAGGAGTATTTTAAGATAGAGAAAATTGCATAAATAGTTCTTATGGTTTGATTAGATTACATGATTGGTTCTCAGACTTTTAAATTTGCAAGTTAGTTCACAAACTTTTGTGTAGTCATCGTAAATTTGGTCCCCAAATTTTACAAAAGTGCAAAGTCAGTCTTAACTTTTATGCAGGAGTTGCACTTTTGGTCCTTAAAATTAAATTTAAAAGTTAATTTAAATTTTATAAAATGCATAAAAAAAGAATGAATTTAGTGCTAGAGACCAAGCATGCAATGATTATATAAAAGTTTTGACTATCTTTGTAATTTTTAAAGTTTTATAACTAAACATGTAATTTGGTTAAACCACAGGAATTATTTATGCAATTTTTTCTTTAAGATATCATAAAGATTAAAAACAATTATTTTATCAAATGCATAAGTTACAACCATTTTTTAGGGTAAAATAGTACTTATAATATTATTTACAGTTACTTCTTAGTTCTTACAATTAGTTACATAATAATCTAATATTTAGTAATACTTACATAAAAGTTTACATTATTTACCCATAAACCAAAAAGATTGAATTTTTTAATATTTCAGCTATATCTTTTAATTTATTACGTTTAAAAAAAATTTTAGACTACAATTGTAACCTGTGTTTTTTTAAACGTTTTGATGTAACTTTTTGTTAAATCGACCTGTATTTTATAAGATACAGTAAGTTAATGTGCAAATGTACAAGTAGTTATACAAAATCTATTTATTTGTTGTTTTAAATTTCAGCTTAAAAAACCATAATAAACTTTTATAAAAACACTACAATAATAAAAATACTAGAAGTGCGTGCCGGATGTAAAATGATGTCCAGTCGTATTGCGCACGCCGCATTATGTGGGCACCCTCTAGTTAAAAGAATACATTTGTTTACATAGAGCTTCTCTAAGCATTTTATTTTATAGAGTAAATCTTTAAATTTATATCAAATTTTTGGTATTTTTCTTGAATTAAGAAAATAACAATAATTTTGTTATTTTTATATTTAAATAACAAAATAACTTGTATATTAAGTGCAAATGATGTATTTTTTAAAATTTTAAAACTTAAACATGTTTGGTGTATTTATTAAATTAAAGATTTAGTTCATGATTTATTTTTGTTGATCGTCAATTTTTTAACTTCTTAGTACCATCAAACCTTATACGAACTTAAATTCGTATAAATTTAAACTTACGTCATTTTTGTGGGGACAATTATCAATGCTATTAGGCTACAAAACCACACACCAATCCATAATTTACTATATATATGAAGAATAAATTTTGTAATATGATCAAATAAAAATAATATATACATTAAGGACTAAACACCATATATAAAACAAAATTCATTGAGGTATCCCATATTACACCCACATAATAACGGCCCAACCGAAGTTGATCTTGTTTTGATAAACTCTAAGTTAGGGCAAACCTAAAAGGTTAAAAGCCTAAATAGACTTTGTATAAAAGGGCGATGTACTCAATAACAAAGATGTTCTCTAGTTTTAAGCTCTTTTTATACACACTATTCTTGAATACTCACACATATACAATCAATAATGATCAATGTTGCGAGTTGAGACTGACTTGAGCGTCCAAGTATTATCGAAGCTATCGCTCTCAAATGCTTTAAGTCTTAACAAATGTTTATTGTGTTGCGGTATATATCACGACCCGACAAGAAGAAAAGCCAACGTCAATTTGTCACCAAGGTCTCTATGAAATGAATTTATCTTCTCCTAGCACTCTTATCAATACCCGAGTCCTACTTTACAGACTTTGGTCGCAACATTAATGCAAGGACCAAATGCACAATATGGCGACGAACCTTAGTGTGATTTGAAAATTGAAACATGGTATATTGTATTTTGTCCAAACCAAAATGGAGAACTGAAAGTCAAAAGTTAAAGTTCATCTTGATTTTGTGTTTTGTTTTTTTAAAGTTTAAATGGAAAGTTGAACGCCTCACAAGACTACAAGTTTACAAAGTAATAGAAGTACATAATACACTTTGAGCTTATGAACCACTTCACTTCATAGTCAATTAGGTAAAACATGGTTTGAGTTTCAACCCGATCGATTTTGTTTGATTTGTTGACCGTTTTGACGGTCTTTTATCAAGCTTGAACGTTTTTTGCTGGCTTTTAATCAGTTCACTTCGGTTTTGATCTGCCTTCGAGCCACTTTTCAATGCTCAGAGGATTCTAAACCAGTTCCATGCCTAGCTCTATAACCAATTTCAATTATACCGGTTTAAAACCATTTTCCTTTTGGTTCGGTTTGTCGGTTTCAGCTCACGACCCCTTTTTTTTTTCTTTTTCCCCTCACCTCTACAAAATACAAAATAGAAAGTAGCATTACACCATCACAATTCGCACGTGGGCCAAGAATCAGGACCTGACCCAGAACCATAAGCCCAGAAGTAATATAATTCTGGGCTGGGCTGGGCTGGGCTGGGCTTATCTTCATACTCGAGTCACCATCAACGATCATCAAACAAACAACCTGTGTAGTTTCTCTACCTACTCATCACCATCGTCTCTTCGATCTCACCTTATCGACTTTCACCGTTTATCTCCGGTAAGTAAACATGCGATCAACCTCTGTTATCATCTCTCCGATTTGAATATCCTTCAATCTACTTTCTTCAACTTTCTATTATAATCAAATAGGAAACAAAATTAGGGTTTAAAAATATGTATAATTGTATCAGAATTACCAATTTTAGCTTTGTTTAGGCTAGCTTTATAAGCTTACTGTATTTTTATGCTCTTATTGGTAGCCTAACATGATGTAACATGCTTTGTTAAACATCACTGCTGTTATTGGTACTTGGTAGCCTCATATGTCGTTGTCTGTTAAACATCAGTGTTGTTATCTTATATTGGTGAAATGATCTGCTCTGGTTCATTAAATGCTTTGAGAGGTCCAGTTTGGCAGGCGTTTAATCTGAGTAAAGTTAACCAAGCACATGAGCGGAGCATGTGAAACCAATTTTTACCAAATTTGTCAATATGAAGTGAACTGCCATTCTAAGCAAAAGGAGATTATTATGTTTTTTGAAATGAATTGATTTGCAGTTTCAAATTATTGACTTGTATGTTGTTAAAATCTAAAGATTATTGATTTCATCTTACTTTGTGTGCCCTGATAATTGGTATTCTTAAGTTGTGTGATATTATAACTTTGTACGTGTGAATATTGACCTTTTTTTTTGTAAGGAATTAGGGACTACACCATTTCGTATTGAGGAGAGTAAGTCTACTGTGGACTTGTAGTGACCAAAGTAACCACCATGCTTAACCATTTTTTTTTTCATTTCTTTAGTAGAGTAAGGTCATATGGAGAACGAATGTGTATTGATTCATGTATTCTTTATGCAAAAAGGAATGGTCTTGATGATAACTTTGGTGGTCCAGATAGATTTGTTCTTCTAGGGGATAAATTGTTTTGGGCTTTGTTTTCTCATTGCTCGTATTTTGTTGATCGGAGATTCTTTTGCCTTATTAGTACTTGACTTTTGTGGCTTGACTGAACTTGGTTTAAAACATTATACAATTAATGGGAAGAAGAGGATTACAATGCTTGTTTATCAAAACTATCACCAACTGCAAAGTTTCCTCATAAGAAAAAAGGTAATGTCATATCTGGAGTCGATTGCTATTTTTATCTTACTAGTTAAATACACCTCTAATCTTAGAATAGAGGTGGTAAATCATGCCCCATTTTTGAAAGATACTGAAATTTGACATTCAATCTTAATTTGCTGCTTCATTTTTGGATCAGATATTATATAAACTTGAATATTTCCACATCTTGTGAGAAAAACAATAATAAACAAGTGGAAAATACCCAAGATATAGATTTATAGTATAGAACCCTAAAACAGTAGAAGTACACAGTGATGACTATTTGACAATATATTACAGTTTATCAACATAGGAGTTGGCTTTACGTGCGTATATACCGAAAATATGAAATAGTTTATTCACTTTACTTAAAGTTAAAGTTTAAAACTAGATGTATCAAACACTTGTGAATTGAACAAGACAATTTGTTAAATATCCGTTGGTCAATGCTGGAAGGATACATTCATATTCTAACCATGATTGAATTTGAGTTGGTTATCGGCTAGTTTGTTACAAATCAGAGGTCAAAGATTGGTCACATAAATGAATTTTAGTAAATAATTAACACCTTTTCCTTTTCTACCCTGCTGTAGTGCTTGATGTTGGCTATATAATTCCGTTTTTTTCTTGAGCACAATGGCAAACTATTCAGCAAAGGGAGCCCCTGCAAATGGGTCTGTGTATGTTTCTAACTTGCCAACTGGAACAGATGAAGATATGCTAGCTGAATTCTTTGGCACAATTGGCTTGCTAAAGGTATGGGTTCTAAAAGGTATTTCTTTACCCGCATGTTTGTTTACGTTATTCCATATTACCTCATATCTTATATTGTTTATTGAAATTTTAGTCTTTTTGTTTCTACCATATAGAAAGATAAAAGAACAGGCCGACCCAAAATATGGTTATACCAGGACAAAGTAACAGACGAGCCTAAGGGAGATGCTACAGTGACATATGAGGATCCATATGCTGCACTAGCTGCTGTTGAATGGTTCAACAATAAAGAATTTCATGGGAATATCATTGAAGTTCTTATGGCACAGTCAAAAAGTTCACATAATTCAGTAGCACCATTTGTTGACCCCAGTTTGGTCAATGATGCAGGACCTGATGAAAGTGGCCTGAGTATTAATGGAAGTGGGGCCCGAGGTAGAGGCCGTGGTGATGCTTCTGGTAACGTTCCACAAAAAGCATGGCAACAAGATGGTGACTGGATGTGCCCGAATACAAGGTCTGTGATATGACATTGGTGAGCAGCTCATTCTTACTTATTTTAATGTGTTTATATTTTATCATGTAACCAGTTATGTTTGTTAATTATTACGTTCGTGATGTTTGTGTAATAGTTGTACGAATGTAAACTTCGCATTTCGTGGTGTATGCAATCGATGTGGAAGTGCAAGACCTGCTGGTGCATCTGGTGGTGGTGCAGGCGGTGGTGGTCGGGGTAGGGGTCGTGGTGGTTCTGATTCAGGTGGAGGTCGAGGTGGAGTTGGTGGTCCTACAGGTCTTTTTGGTCCTAATGATTGGTCTTGTCCAATGTAAGTACATAGTAGTCAAACATGTTTTTAAAGTATTCTACAAGTACAGAAATGATTATACTCTTTATCCAGGTGTGCTAACATCAACTGGGCAAAGCGATTAAAGTGCAACATCTGCAACACAAATAAACCTGGTGTTAGTGAAGGGGATGTGAGGTATTTAAAATGAATTGTAACATCTTTCTTGTTTTAATGAGTATACTGTGAATGTTTTACAATAAATTTTGATTTTGTTTATGTTATTAGAGTTAAGCCCATTGCGGTTATGGTTCTTAACATCTTTAATATATGGCGTATGTGGTCTGCGTATGTAGAGGAGGACGTGCTGGCGGGTACAAAGAACTTGATGAAGAAGAATTAGAGGAAACAAAGCGACGAAGGCGAGAAGCTGAAGAAGTAAGATTGCTTTATTCTAGTTACAGAAGTTAAATCGTTTCTGCATGTGCATGTTTTTACCATGCAAATTTCAGGATGATGGTGAGATGTATGATGAATTTGGAAACTTGAAGAAGAAGTTTCGTGTTAAAGCGCAACAAACTGAAGTTGGTCAGGTGTTACCCGGAACTGGGCGGGCAGGCTGGGAGGTTGAGGAGCTAGGTACCCTTATTATCTATTTGAATTATTGTTTTAAAGTTATTCATTAGCATGCCAAAAACATAAAGAATATAAATATTGTTTATTATAGATAGACGAGAGAGAAGCAGAGACCGAAGGGAGGAAAGAGAGAGCAGCAAGAACAGGCATAGGAGCAGAAGTCGTGAGAGGGATAGGGGTCGGGAAAGAGAGCGGGATCGGGATTACAATTATGAAAGGGAGAAAGATTATGGTCGGGAGAGGGATCGAGACCGCGACCGTCACAGGTATCATCACTGATTATTAATCTATAAAACTTGTGTTTTTGAAAGGGTTTTTAGACATCAGTTTCTTTTGGGTTCTGCATTTGCAGTGTGAAGTACTTGTATTCTGTCACTCTTTCTTGGACAATCATGTGGATTCTTTTTGCAAACATTTATGATCGAGTCATTTTGATTATAAGATGGATTTATGTAAACTGGATATATTGACACTAATTTTTATCGGTATGATCATATGACTATATTTTTCAGTTTTTAGTTGGATTAAATATATGCAACTTAGGTAATCAATAAACATTAGTGACTAAAGCCCTGTCATTTTTTTAGCGGCTATATAATTAGCGTAATACCCAACTAATTTGAATAGAATTGTATAATTAGCGTACAATCTTGTATCTATTTTTAGAACATCATACATTTTAGATCATATTTTTGTCAAGAAACATTTAGTAAAAATGATATGCTTGCTGCTATATATTTACTTATTGTTAATTTTGTAATTAAATTTTAATATCAACATACAATGAGAATTAGTTAACACAATTTTACGTATGTTTTCGTTCTAAGTTGAAACGGTTTATTTTCACCATGTCACCGCCTTTTTTTTTTTATTACTCGTTCTCTTCCTTTTCAAGTTTTTACCTACCTATCGTTTCAGGTGTAGAAGGTGTAGATCATAAGAGGTGTGTTCGTCGTTAATAAAAAAACACTTAATTCTAGTTTTCTTTTTCGCCAAATCCTTCATCTTCGTCTTCCCTTCCCTTCTTTTATGTTGAAGATGTGAAACTAGGCATAATTCTAGTCGAAAGATTTTGAAAATCAATAAACTCAAAATATGTAGTTTTAAATGGTAGTCACTAAGTTTTAATGTCAACGCATAGAAAGACATAATAAATTGAGTATACATTGTAATACGGTTTACACAAAGTTAAATAGTAAAATCCTTTATAAGCAAGAGTTGCCCTGAGAGTCCGCGACAACATCAGACGAATAAATACACGTAACTTTTTGGTTATAAACTAGAAATTAAATTCGCGGTAACTTTTTGGTTATAAACTAGAAATTAAATTCGCGTGTTGTACCGGGTTTGTGAATTTCGTTAGGTGTTAAAAATGATGACATTAACATGTTTAAAAAATTAAAATTGTATGAAGTTGATGCAATTAATTTTTGTAGATTAAAATATAAACACAAAAAATATTATGTTTCATATAAAAAACTATAAGTGCGTTAAGTGAAACATTTTAAAATTTTGGTTATTGTTGTTTAACTTATTTATTAAGTCTTCTTATTATATTAAAACCGTAAATCCACACCAAAAACTAATTTAATTCACATTTTGTTAATAATATATAATATATAATTTTATATTATCTTCTACCTCACTTGATTCTTATATCCTTTCCGATTAATGGGCCGGTGAGATGTCCTATTCGTCATTCGGTATAGTTCTGAAAACATTAAAATCAACTGGGGATTTAGCTTGAGAATCTAATGGACCGCGGAGGCCATGGTTTTTCCTTGCATGATGTACCTCTTTAATAAATATAATATTTTAATACATTGCAAGATTTAAAAGCTCGACTTCTATTATCTTATTATATAAAAGAAAGACACATCGTCATCACGATGTTCATTTAAAACCAACGTGTTATATGATAACTCTAATTAGTTATCTTGACTTTCATAAATGTGATATGGTAAAATAATAACTAATTTAATAAACCACATTAATTGTAATAATGTTGAAATCAATTTTATTTGAAAATCGACCCCATTTTATTTACATAACTAGGTTAGAGCCCATGTAATACATGGGTGGAAAAATTAAAACATGTCAAAACTATTAATTTTATAAATATTTTATTCTTTAGATGTTATTAGCTATTGGTAAAATAAAAATATAATAAATATCTAAAAAATTGTAACAAATAATAAAAATAGAAATTATTACGTTATATTTAAAGATAAAATATGTCTGAAATCATATAATTTAGAATGTATTAATAAGTTATTGTAATAAAAATATATATATATTTTAAATGTTTGATAGTTTAATTTACTTATTTAAAATAATTATAATTTAATATGAGAGAGATAAGAAACACAAATATAGATATGCTTGTTTAATTATTATTATAATTTTCGTATTTATTATAAGAGAGAGGTGGGAAATAATTTTTTTGATATGCTAGAATGATGACACGTGTGTCAAAAAAACCTTCTTTTATTATATACTAGTATAGTACTCCGTGTATTATACGGGTTGAATAAATATAATATTAAATAGTTTGTTATAAAAATTAAAAAATTAAAAAATATTATTTTTAAATAAGATGTGATTGAGTTGCGTATAAGTAAATATTTAAAGTAAAACAACAATAACATCATTTTAAACTTTCATTTTATAAAATTATGTTTTTTAATTGTTTTTTAAAACGTTTTGGTTTTTCTTCTAAATTTCATTTAAAAAAAGAATCCTCCTTACAAAAAACGGTTCTAAAATAATTCGTATTTTTAAAAAAGATTTTTCTTTAATAATATTTTTGTATCTTATGTATTTTCTATAGTGTGTTTTTAAATAAACAAAATCTAGTTTTTAGTTTTTATAATATCTATTTTTTTTGGAAATATTTTAAATAATATAGTTACTATATATATTATTATCATTTATTAGGAGAGAGAAACGAGAAATAAAAATAAAAAAACATAATATGTTGACAAGTGGCATTTTAAAACCTTCTTTTATTATAGTTAATAGATTATAGATTATAGATTGTTTACCATCTTCCGAACATTACACGTGAGTACGTGACCACGTATCATGGACTTCTACATTATTGATATTAAAATACATCTTAAAAGACATAAACTCAAAGTTTAAATCCTTGTATACAAATAGTTTATGAGTAACTTTAAAAAAAATTATATTTTAAATCCTGAAAACTTATATTTCGATCTCTTTTAAGTTAGCTATAGACACACATTGTAGTCTACACTTATCTATTAATCTTTTTGAACCCACAAATTATTTTTTATTTTTTCTTTTTCTCCTATAATTTTAAATTTTAATGTTTTATAAAATTTTAAATATACCAAGCTTATCATTATTTACATTTCGTGTAAATTTCTTTCAAAATGATTTATCGTTTCAATATATGTATAATTTTTTTTTCTCTTTTTACAACTTTTATAATATGATTTTTTATAAAATCCAAATATATACGTGCTTATTTTTTATTAACTTTTTTTTTTGTTCTGACATGCTTATTTTTATCAACGGTTTAGACTTTAATTTATTTATCGGCTTCGTTCTTTTGAATAAAGTTCCAAATATTATTTAAGACCTCGCTGCAACGCCCAAATTTGCGACGGTTTCATTTTTTTTTTTTACATAAAGTTCTGAATGTTATCAATGATGTACAGCTTTATTTTATATAATAGTGTGTACATTATCAACTTCCCCTTCAACAATTGGGTTCGCAACGACGTTTCAACGTTAGATTTTTTCACAATGTACTCTCCTGTCGGAACATGGTATTTCGTCCTTTTATATAAGGTTTCGAGTGTGATCAACAAGTTCCAGGATTCATTTTTCTTATATAAGGTAACGTATCAGTGTCCACAGTAAGTTCGCGGCAATGTTTCGATGGTAATTTTTCCCACGGTTTTATGCCTATGCCCCAACGCGGGGTCTTTATACTAGTATAGCTTTAAGGAAAAACGCAAAGTGATTATAAATATTATACAAGCTTTTAATGCATGTTTGCATCAACATTAATGTATGATTGCGTTTACGTCAACATAATCATTAATTATGAACTTATGTTGTTTTTACATATAACTTTTTACATATAATGTTCTATGAAACTTTAAATATAATATTGTAACGTACTCATTTTTATACCTATGGGTGTAAATATTGTTTAAAACCGAGTTATTTGTCTAATCATCAATTGGATAAATGTATAAGTGGTTAAAACTGTTTAAAATTTTATTTTATATTATATATATTCCCTAATATGCATAATGGGAAAGGCTTTATCCGCACTGAACAAACTTGATACAACATGTCTTTTTATCTACATTGTGTAGTAAATTTTATTTGAAATTGACTTGTAAATCATATAAAATCCAAATTTGTAACTCTTTAGTTTTATCAGCATTAATTTTTTTCATATTTTTCACTCCTCGCAACGAATGTTCTTAATAACAGTTTATTAAGTGTCCCATTAACATATATACTTTATCTAAGTGAAGTCTAGCCTTTTTAAGACGTATATAATACCAACTATTCTCGGTATTAAAGAATATAATTATTATATATTTAATTTAATGCATAAATTAAATTAAGAATAATTCGGTTATTAACAATGACTAAAAGGCTAAAACATGATGTAATAAAATAATTAGCTTACTATATTTATTTCACCATGCATTGTGATGACAATTCTTTTTGTCAGTCATGTTATTCGAAACTGGATTCATATATTTTTATATATAAAAGTACTATATTCATGCATTACGGAAAGATTACAACAGAGTAATATCGTTTAGATGGTGTGTGAGTTATATTGCGGAAGCATTTGTGTTTACATTCATTTATATCACTTTGATGCATCATCTACATTTTCAAACACGCCAACACTAATATGTATCGCAATGTAGATGTTCTGGCATTTCAATGAAGCATCGATTACTAGTGTTGAACAAAACTATTTGCAAAGCCTTGAGTTAACAATTACGTTACTAGAAAGCTAAAATAGGGATAGATAGTAATGGGTTGTAGCTAATTATTTATAGTAATGGGTTGTAGCTAATTATTTGCAAAAAACATAAAATAAAATAAAATAACAACTAATGTTGTCAAAGCAAGAGTAGATGAAAGAACCTTTTTAACAAACATACAGAAATAATCTGTTAATAAATAAGAAGGTTGTCTAATATTAAAGACTGTATAAAATCATCAAAAGTCTAATATATGAATTAAACTAAAGCAAATTTGATGCGACTTCATACCCAAGGTGACTTTAGCAAGAGCTTTTAAACCTGCAAGTCAATTAAACAGATAAAAAGACACACATACAACAAAATTTTTTTTTTTTTTTTTTTTTTGTTGAAAAAAGTCAACTAGCATAAGTGTAAAATCAATACTGGCACTTGCATGATTTGGTCCTAAAATGTAAGAAACATATTAAAGCTATAAACATTACAAGAAAATGATGTACGTCTCACTTGAAAAGAAGTTTAACATCTTTTAACGTTTTTTATCAGCCAAAATTGATTGAGCATGACTCCATCGAAGAAGAAACCAAGTATCTGAAACAATGAAGTGATTTAAACAACAGGACCGAATGCTTTAATGCAAAATTGAATGAATGCCACGAACCTTCCTCGGATTATAATGCGTAAAGCAAGCCAAATAAATCCTCTTTTCACCATAAATATAAAAATCAATCATTATGATCTTCAAGTTTACTATTCATTTATGTTGGTCTTTAATTTTTAGGATAATTATAACAAAACAAGTTCATACGTGCACACATGTTGTTAACATTCAATCTTAAACTTACAACATTTAAAACACTTAGTGTAAAAACTCTATGCAAGTTAAATCGGCATTACGCGAGTTACAAGTTTCTATTAACATTTAAGTTTGTCATATAAGGTACTTAAGGGAAGCTCAATGTTTTAAGTACCTCAAGCAAAGTTTTAATTTTTAACTATAAGTTGTTTAAATTTGTAGTCGCACCCATGTCTTTAGAAGGAAGAAATATCAAGATTATATATGTAGGTGTTTGGACTATGAGAAGTTAGGGTTACCTCTTAATTTTTAAGAGGTTATAAACTATTAAAAGGTAGTTTTTTAATAACCATTAAAAAACTACCAAACAATCTCTAAGTCTAGACACAAGCAAAGACTTAGCCAAGAACCCTAAAAACCCACACCAAGAATTACAATTCAATTACATGTTGCACAATATTCAACCATACCAATGGTCATTATCAAGATACATTGGTGGAGCTTGAACCACCATAAAGGGGGAGGGGGGAGGGTGGTTTATCTTGAGAACCATCTATTTTGTGATAACTCTAGAAACCAATCACAGTCACACAATTAAGTCACATGCAAGTCACATGTTAAATTCATCTTTTTTTTAAAATGTTCTTAACTTTTTTTCACGACATTATTTTTTCAAAAAATTGCACCATTAATTTCAGTATTTTTTTATCTTTCCAACGCGTACCATATTGATATACTTTTTTAAAAAAATCGTTCATCCGTTATTTATATATGTGTAAATTAGTCATTACACGTGTATAAATCCTGTTTTACACATGTGTATTTTCAGGTATTACATATTTGTAAAGTGACGTTCATGAAAATACGAGTTTTTTATATTTTTATAAATTTTTTTAATTTTTTTTATGAAAGAGGGAAACAAAAGAAAGATTTTGGCCATTTTACTTTTTTTATTTTTATGTTATTTTTTGTTTTATAAATGTTTTTATTATGTTATCATTATTTACTATTTTGCCATTGAAAATGTGTGACTCACGTTAGTTACTAGAGTTCTTACAAAATAACTGAGTTCTCATTTGAACCCTTCCCTATATATATATATATATATATATATCTTATCTCAAATAATAATTGTATAATTTATAAATATTGATTAATAGTTTTTAATTTAATATTTTTATTCAACGCGTGTGATATACGGATGTCTAAACTAGTTAAATTAATAAAGCAAAGGGCGAGAGTAATAATTACAATGACATGATTACATGAAGAGACATCTTCCAAAAACAGTAATAACGATATAATATTAAGAAATAATATTATTTTATTAAAAATAATACATAAAAATCAAAAGTAAAAAGAAAATTCTTAAAAAATATAAAAAAAACTTTATAGAATAATAATAACCAAGTTTTAAATTTGTTTCGGTTATATCACTTATATATATATTCCACCTACTAAGCAGATCAGCATGCCGATCTGACTTTTTTTCTTTAAAAAAAACTTATGTGAGTTAAACTTTATGGTATGGATTAAAAATATAAAAAATACAATTTATTAATTAAATAAAACCCATTTGAAAA
Organism: Flaveria robusta; assembly: GCA_025506415.1. Lineage (NCBI taxonomy): Eukaryota > Viridiplantae > Streptophyta > Magnoliopsida > Asterales > Asteraceae > Flaveria > Flaveria robusta. The sequence goes on along the minus strand of CM046460.1, from coordinate 4,631,481 downwards.
CAATCAATCTAACCCTACCAAGTTTATCCACGAAGAACTTACACGAACAAGTACTTTTAACGAACCCTAGTTGAGACGGTAATAAGCTTCGAGAACAATAAGCGAGAACAAGAAGTAGTGCGGTAATCTCTATTCACCTTTATTTGTTGTTTTGATCATAAAATTGTTTGATGTTTTTTTGTTACTTACCCTAATCTATGACAGCAGGTTTATGTTCGTTCTAGACTTGTGTTTGTTTTATTGTTTCGTATATATCGATTTATTTGTATACGCACATATCCAACTTATTTTGTGTTTTATTGTTTTGATTTCTTTGTACATGCACACACATATGTAGATGTCATTAGGCCTTTTCTTTTACACCATTACAATTTGTTTGGATTCCTTTACATTACTAATTAAGTTAGATCTAATTACAAAGAAGTAATTCCTTCAAATTTGTTCCAATCAACTTAAATCTAATTACCATGTTTTAGATAAACATGTTGACCTATTTAGCAGATGAAATATATAATATTAAAACACTCAAATATAGTTGAGTGATCTAAATAAAAAAAAAATGATTTAATATTAACAAAGTTAAAAACCTGATTATTAATCTACAAATCTCTCCCAAAATTACATAAACTATATAAATACAATGGTTAAAAAGAAAATTAAAAAAGCAAACGACAATAGGTGAATAGTAATAATTGTCAGGATATTATGAAGATATCATTTCTAAAATAAAACACTGACAATGAAGAAAATAATAATAAAAAAAAGCGATTTACATATGGTACCGTTACCCGCGTCCCTGATGAAGATCTATAAATTAATAGCGCCATGATTCTCAAAGATCTCCATTAGATTATGATGATGATGATCTTCTTCCTTCACTCTCATTATATAGCAACATTCCCATCTTCGATTTCAGTAGATCCCAAATTAAACATCGATCAAGGTGTTTCATCTGACTACTTCCGTTATTGCTACATTCTCATGATTTCAACAACATGATCCATCAAATGATCTCAGGTAAGTATAAACGTCGCTGGAGATATTAACTGCCGGCCGGTGGTGCCGCGACTACGATTTCTGATCAATCGCCGCCGAGGTCGACGTATTGACGTTCTTCAGTTGATCGGCATACGGATACTTTTTGACGGCTAAAACGCCGTTACCCGGCGGCGGTTGCTGCCGCTGGGTGTTTTATCAGACGATCTCCGGTAAGCATCATCCCCAAAATCCTCATATTTAGGTTTGAATTGAATCTATCTCAAATAGGAACTTCCGGCACTGAAATCAGGAGAAGGTAAACGCGTTTTCAATTCTACTTCTGATGAAATTCTGTCATAAGTCGTCTTCTTCTTCAATTTACTAGTTGTTTATGTTTTGGAGACAATAAATTTCCCAGGGTTTTTATCAGAATGTTTTTCTTTCACACAGACTAATTAGAAACCTAATGAAGCTAACGAGTTTTATGCTTCCATTAAGCTCAAATTTAATCTAATCAGGGTTTGGTGTTACTAATATAAACTGTTGATTTGCTTCTTCATTTGTGGTTTATATTGTAAATACTTCTATTATTTAACTAAAGTTTAGGCTTACTAATATAAACTGTTAATTTGTTCTTGATTTGTGGCTTACTTTTACAAAACTTGTTACTAATATGACTGACTTATCTCTAGAATATTGTTATTTCTTATTTATTTCTGCGTACTTCTAATTTCATGATATGTTGCTTCCTTGAAGGTGTCTGTCTAAAAAGGAAAGGTTGGGTACCTGCTACAAAATTATTACTAATTTCATTTCATCAATTTCGAAACACTACTACAATACTTCACTATGTTGACTGTTGAGTTTGCTTTATCATTCATTAATTTTATTATTACTTTTTATTTCTGCATACTAATTTTATGTTCTGTTCCTTCTGTTGCAGTTTGTCTCTCTCCCAAAGGGTGGGGATGGATGGTTGAGACTCTCAATAACTAACTTACTATGCTGAGTTTACTTTATCAATCGTTAATCATTTAATTTATTGTTGTTTCAGATTAGTGACGGATGGTTATTGCTGTTTCAGATTAGTGATGGATTGTCGAGGCTCTCAGAAGCTGAAAAGATATTCAACACCATAAACGACCCTAAAACCATCATCAGGTCTTTTGGCAGGCACTCTATTCCCGTACTTGTAGAAGAAGTGAAAGATGCTGAGATAAAGGGAGAAAATCAGCTATTCAATTTTTTTTTTTTTAAATTGTTTGCAATTATTTTCTGATTGTGCTTGGTTAAGTGGGTTTTTCTATATGCTAATTGTGTTAACTGATTGCTAATTAAACAGGAAAGAGGAAGGGAAGAAGGAATCACCATGGAGGATATTTTAATTGAAGGAATTACATGCAAACAGTTTTAGTTATAACACCAAGCTTGAAGGTAGATTTGTCAAGGGTTCGCCACGGTAAATAAATTAATTATTTCCTATTTTTAATGTTGTATTAACCATAAAACATGTTACTGTTTTCTTAATCTAATTCTTTCTAGTTATATCTTATAACAAAACAGCTGTTGTAGACAGCGCCAGTGTCATCTGCATACTTCTTCAATGCAGTCACTACAACCTAAATTTTGCATGCAATGCTCTTGTCTTTATATTTCTGCTGCTAAAGTATATTCATGTAAAAGTCTCTATCAATAACAATACACTATTATTTCCCACTGTTGAGTCCAACTGCGCCGGAGCAGACCCATCCCTGCTGAATATAGGGAAACGGGCCAACTATCCTGTTTCTTCTTATCTTAATCTAATCAGAAAGTTCCAGTTCCTAACAAGGTGTGTGTCTAAAGGACGTTTTTTGTTTTAATTTCAGGGAATAGGTTTATTTATTAAGCAGGTTCTCATGGTTACTAACTGTAGAGCTGCACTTGCCTACCTTTGGTTTGGTTGATTGTGATCCATCTGGCTTTGACATTTTGACTCTTATTTCTTACAAAGGGTTATGTGCTAATTGTATTAACTTGATGCTATTCAAACAGGAAAGAGGAAGGGAAGAAGAAATCAACATGGAGGAATTTGGCAAGATAAGTAAATAATACATCCGTTATTTCCAATATTTTAAGTTTTCTTTTTAAGTAATTGATTTCTTATTTTTTACTCTAATTGGTCAAGTAAGATGGCCGTGGGCTTTTAAATGCGATTGATATAAATGTGTGTGGGCGTAAGTGTTCTAGACTTACATTGTAGATTTAGATTCTGTTTATCGAAACATGTTTAAATCCTGTTACTTGTCACATTAATTACAGAAATTAGATAAAAAATTTGAAAATGGAATTTAGGAAGTAACATGAATTTAAAAATTGAATTAAGTGACCTAACAAGACTTCCTCTTCCCAGCAGAGCACGACAAAGAACACCCCACTTTCAAGAAGCACAAAAGAAGGAATGAAACTTTACTTTCGAGGTCAACGCAAGTGCTGGTCAAAATAATAGGTTTATCAAAGGTAATCATTATTTATCGTTGTGCTTTACATTCTTTGTTTCTATTGCACCACAACTTTTCCCATGAAGCTACTTTGCATGGATTTATGTAACTCTTTCGAACAATCCGTTGTAGACCGCACCATCTATGACATACGTATATTTCTTCAGTAGTGCAGTAGCCTAAATCTATGGTTGATATATGGTTTTCTGGTACACACACTCTATTCTAGTTCTTGTAGAAGAACTGAAAGATGCTGAGATATAACGCATATATGTTAATACAGAACAATATTTTCATATATCAACACAGAATTATGTTATGTACTCGAATGGGATGATGATAACATGCCATGGGTTACTAATATATTATCTTGTTATTGTGTTTCAGGCTACATACTAGTTGTGGAGAAGTATTCACGTGAGGCCTTTCTTTAGTAAAACTTGTGGGCCTAGCCTTCTTGCTGTTTGAAATTGTCTGAAACTGATAAAACTGTTACATGCATGTAGAATTCGAACGACTATCAAATTATTGTCTTTGCAATAATAATCATTGCTTTGTCATCACAGCATGCTTATATTCAGCTAAAATATTTACAAAAATCAGACATTAACTATATCTTTTTACAGGGAAGAGGTTATCCAAATATTCCAAGAAGGCGGTATCAAATAATTTTTTTCTTTTGTTTTAATTTATAAAGCAACTTCAATCTTAATGTTGTTTATACTTTGTTTATTTCTTCAACAGGTTCTTGCCTTACTAATTGAACAGCTGCACTTGCTTATCTTTGTTTGTTTGACTGTGATCCATATGGCTTTGACATTTTGATTTTTGACCACATACAGATTTGGCTCAGTGGTAATTAATGAAATTGGTTTCCAAATAATTATCAAAGGTAATTATTTCAGCCCAGATTTTTTTGATGAAGCTACTTTACTTGGCATTATGTCACTGTTATGAACAATCCATCATTCACCGCACTTGCATACTTCTTCAGCATAGTTGCCACAACCTAATGTTGTATGTAATGCCCTCTTCTTTTTATATCTATAATGTTGTTGCTGTTATAAAAGTCTCCATCTATGACTGATCTCCAATATTATTTCTTTTTTATTTCTACATACTTCTATTTTCATGCTTTGTTACTCCCTTGCAGGTGTCAGTCTAATAAGGGTTGGCACTTGCTGAAAATAATTAGTAAATTTACTTCTAATAAGGGTTGGTACGTGCTGAAAATAATTAATAAATTCATTTCATCAACTCAGGAAGCAATAGTACAATACCTTCTATGTTGAGTTTACTTTCACATCATTAATCATTTAGTTTATTGTTGTTACAGATTAGCGGTGGGATGGTTGAGATTCTCAGAAAATCTAACAGGATATTCAACTCCATGAACGACCCAAATACTTTAAGAGGAAAAGTGGCATCTTTTGTGAGTCGATGTTTAACTGAACTCAAGATTTAATATGTTGTTTTGTGGGCAGATGCACTCTATTCCAGTACTTGTAGAAGAAGTGAAGGATGCTGAGATACAATGGAGATCTGTAACCAGAAAACAATATGTTCATATATCGATATAGCTATATGGTATGTACTCGTATTGGATGTTGATAATATTTCGCAGGTTACTAATATATTATTTGGTTACTGTGAGTAGATATTATGAGTATTGCAGAGTACATACTAGTTGTGGAGAAGTAATCAGGTGAGGCCTTTCTTTAGCAAGACTTCTGGGGCCTGGGAAAACTTCTTGCTGTTTACATAAAAACGTGCCACAGTGGAGGTTTTTATCAAATATGCTCCTCTTTTTATTTATATTTTTTTGCTGTCACGTACCCTTCATTACTAATAACAATCCTTTTAAAACGTATTTCTTCCTCTCATATGGTTGTGTTACAGTTACTGCTATAAAGTGGAGTTAAATTTGAGATTGAAGCTGCTTACCTTTTTGAATGAGATTCAAAGCGATATGGTTTCCATTCTGATCTGCTACATGTTGATATAAACAACAGACCAAACTCTTATTCTCAGGTTAGTATCATCTTCAATATCCTCATATGCAGGTATGAATCTCTTGAATATGAGTTTTCTCTAAGTTTCGGCGCCCAAATTAAGAGGTAAAAGTGTTTTGAATTTTTTTTTTGATAAACTTGTCATGGGCTTTTTAAATTTTTTTTTATTGATTAGTTGAGTTTGCTAGTTGGCTTTCTGATGAATTTTGCTGGGTTTTTGTTCTTCACTTCTTCTTATGTTGCACCTGGGTCTCTAAAGGTATGTTTTTATTTCCCAAGACTAATTAAAAGCCAGATTAAACTAACGAGTTTTAGGTTACTATTGAACATAATTTTAATTAGGATTGAGAGTTTTGATGACATTCATAAGTAGGGAAAATTTGCTGTTCTATTACTTTATTAGGGCTACTAAAGTAAATTGTTGAAAATTTCAAAGCTATATGGATTACATATTTCGTCATACCACCAAGGATACTGATTTCCATTCTAGCCTGCTACATTCTGATTCAAATTACATGTTTCATCAGACGATCTCTTGTAAGTTTCATCCCCACAATCCACATATGTAGGTTTGAATATATCTTAAATCAAATATGAACTTTCTTCAACTTTCAGTACCCAAATCAGAAGGTAAAAATGTCAGTTTCGCAATACTTGTGGGCCTGCTGTTTGAAACTGATCACTTTACATGCTTCTAGTATTCCAACGAATATCAAATGATTGTTTTTGCAATAGTAATCATTGCATTGTCATTAAGGTAAGCGATTTTTCAGCTAAAATATTTACACAAATCAGCCATTAACTATATCTAATTACAGGGACGAGGTTATCCAGATATTCTTAGTAGGCGGTAATAAATCAATCTTTTTTCTTTTGTTTCAATTTATAAAGAAACTTCAGTCTTGTTGATGTTTGTACTTTCTTTATTTCTTAAAAAGGTTCTTGCTGTTACTAATTGAACAACTGCATTTGCCTACCTCACTGTAATCCATATGGCTTTGACGCTTTGACCACATACAGATTTGGATCAGTGGGTAACTAATGTCTTTGGTTATGCCCTTTAAATAACTAGTTATTAAATCAATTGCAGTTTCAAGATTATATATATAATTGAATTTCCCACTTAAAGCAAATGGCATACACAATTGAAAGATTCTGAAGCTTCTTGAGATAGTGTCACTTGGAGTATTTCTTTGAGATGCTTTGAAAATTTCATGTTCCACAAATGTCTCCTTCCTATGACAACCGAAGGTGTAATTCCACATGACTAAAATGATATTTCTTTAAATTATAAACTAGCTCTTCTTTTTGCATTATTCGTCTTTATATTATAAACTAGCTCTCTTAATTTCATTTGTTTTTGTTCCGGATAAGATCCAAACAGAGTCAATTTTAAATTGATGCTATTTACAAAGAAAAATGCCAAAGTGGAGGTTTTTATTGGATAATGCTCCTCTTTTTATTTACTTTATTTTGTTAGCACTTTGGATTACTAATAATAATCCTCTTAAAAGCATTTCTTCTTCTCATATGTTGCATGCTCCTCTTTTTATTTACTTTATTTTGTTATCACTTTGGATTACTAATAACAATCCTTTTAAAAACATTTCTTCTTCTCGTATGTTGCATCTACAGTTACTATTGCAAAGTGGAGTCAAGTTTGAGATTGAAGCGTTGTTGGTGCACTCGCTTACCTTATTGTCAAGACAATATCTACCCTCTGAGATTCAAGGTGAAAATTTTCATGCTTATATACAAAAAATTAAACATTCCATAAGTACTAAAGTAATTGTTTTAATTCTTTAGCTAAATTTAAAAATACAGGAAAACCCATTATCTTAGACTAATATTGTTACTCATAGTTAGGAGATGAATGAAGATTTCAAGAATGCCTTCATAATTGATTCTCGAAACTGCCATAAGGATTTGTTTCTGTCACAACAAATGGTTTCTATTCTCGGTGTTTCTAACACCTCTCCTTTAAAACTAAAAAATGAACTTTTTATTTTACTTTGATGGCATGATCATAAAGATTTTCCAAACACCTTGAAATTCTGCGTGGAATTCTGATTTCCATTCTAGTCTGCTATATTCTGATTTAAACAACAGACCGATCTCCTATCCTCCGGTAAGTAATGTCGCCAAAATCCTCATATTAATGTTTGAATCTCTCAAATATGAACTTTTAGTTTTGACAACCATATCCGAAGATAAAAGTGTTTTCAATTTTGTTTCATGATGAACCCATGCCATGGGTTTTTTTTTTCAACTCTTATTCTGTTGAAGTGTTAAGTAGTTCAGTTTACTAATTAACTACTGATTGTTTATTTGTTAAGGCTTCAGTTAACAAGAACTTTTCAGGGTTTTTGAGCTAATGGGTTTCGTTCTGTTCTTATGTTGCACAAGGGGCTGCTATCGGTATGTTTTTATTTCCCATGGCTAGTTAGAAGCACGTTGAAACTAACGAATTCTATGTTACCATTAAACTCAATTAAATTAGGGTTTAGAGTTTTGATTACCGGTAAGTAAGTGGAATTTGCTGTTCTATTATTTTGTTTAGGGTTTAGGGTTATGAATATAATTTATTGAATTTGGTTCTTGTTTTATGGGTTATATGCAGAATCTTTGTAATCAATTTGTAATTTAACCATCCTTCCTATAAATTTTCTAGCTTTTAGTTCTTATGACTGTTGGGTAATTGACTTTACATAATGTAAAAAAAGGGTTTTATTTTTTAATTTTGTTTAGCTAACTAAAAAGGAAAGAGGAAGTGAAGAAGAAGTCAACATGGATGATATTCTCATTGAAAGAATTACATGCTGCTACATGCAGTTTTATCATGACAACAAAGTTGGTGAAACTGAATTTCGCAGGTGTTAGCTAAGGTAAATAGATATGAATTATTTCCTATTTTTAATGTTCTTTTGTTAAGTAATTGATTTTTGCATCTCACTCTATAATTGGTCAAGTAAGATGACCATGGGCTTTTAAAGTAGGGTGATTGGTACAAAAATGTGTGCTGGGAAGGTTCTAGACATTTAGTTTAGATGTACCAAAACATGATGTTTACATCCAGTTACTTATCACATTAAGCTAATAGAAATGAGGTAAAGATATTTGAAAGTGGAATTTAGAAATTAACCTTGATTTGAAAATGGAATTAAGTGGCCTAACAACACTTCTTCTGCCTCATATTTCCTTTTCCTCTCTCTCTCCCCCCTCCCCTCAGGATTGATATTCCTGAAACAGTATGCAGCCGTGAACCACCAGCAAGCGACTCCACTTAAGTCACATAACCCTCCTGTGTCTCTATGCCACCCTACAACTACATCAGACACATCGCAATCACTGTTCCAACCAGTTGGGATTGACTCAATGCTCACCATTTTCTGGTTTTATTTGCTGATCATTTTCTTATTTTCCTTTCCCGTCCCTAAAAGATTTCAGGCCCAAGAAATGCTCAATCAGTTGCTGCTATGTAATCAAAAAACATATCATCTCTCAGTTACCTTTGAAACTGATGTTACAGAAGACCATTCATGATCACCTTTAATCCAGCCCAAACATATCATTATTGGTGAGTTTATATTTTTACTTGGTCCCTGTTTATTTGCTAGCCAATTTTATTTATTTAGGTTTTGGAGTGGTGACTAGGCAGCAGACTAGGGAGCAGTATTCCTCATTCGTGATAGGTGAATAAAACCCATGGAGACGAGAGTTCAAATTGGGCTTCCTTTCTAGATTATACAAAGAATTTATTTTGATTGTATTCTGGTAGTGCTTAGCTTTGGAAAACGGAGCAATGGATGCTGATCACATTCACCTCAAAGTTTCTTCACCAAAATAGAAGATGGAGTTGCTTAAGGTAAACTTTTAGTTGAGTTTCTTAAGAGATTAAATGACGAAATATACCCTGATCTTGGGGGAAAATGTCAATTAAATCATGTGAATCTAATTGATGCATACTAGGACTCGAGGTTTAATTGACTTTACACAATGTAAAGGGGTTATGTGCTGTTTGTGTAAACCTATTGGTAACTTCGAAAGAGGAAGGGAAGAAGGAATCAACATAGAGGGTATTCTCATCGAAGGAATTAAAAGCTGCTACAAACACTTTCAATTGTGACAACAAGCCCAGTGAAGGTAAATAAAACATCACTAACACTTTCAGAAGTGATCACACATGGGTTACTTCTTGTTAGATGAGATATATGTATTATTTTTATATAAATATCTCGGTATATATATACGAGTTTGTATAGGATATTTGAAATTCAAAATATGTATCTCATCTAGTACTTCTCTTTTTCAATAACTATATAACTCACGACCTGATGGCGTTTTTGAGGTGCTCTTTTTATAATTCTTTGACATCGTTTACACATGTATACTTGTGTTAATATCGATTTCATAGGTGCATTATGCTGGAAGGATAGAAGAAATCAGAAGTCACACATGGGTTACTTCTTTGTTTTCTGCGACTATATAACTCACGAGCTGATGACATTTTTTAGGTGTGTTTTTTAATTCTTTGACCTCGTTTACAGTTGTATAATTGTGTTAATCTCAAATGACATTGCTATGAAATTCGTTGCTTGATATAAATATGTGGCAAGAAGAAATGTGGCTCATTTCATAGCAATTGTACTCACTGCGAAAGACAATACATTTGGTTTGCTACAATATGATGGTAAGAAGTCTCAAATTATAATTTTTGGATACTTAATTAAAAATTCGGTATAATATACGTAGGTAGCATAAACGACCCAAATACAGTAAGAGGGAAAATGGCATCTTTTGTGAGTTAATATATAACTGAGATCGACATTTGATATGTGTTTTTCTGGGCAGACGCACACTATTCCAGTATCTGTAGTCTGTAGCAGAAGTGAAAGATGCTGAGATATAATGGAGATATGTAACTAGTGAACAGTATTTTTTTATATAAATATAGATATATGTTGTGTACTCGTATGGAATGGTGATAATATTTCACAGGTTACTAATATATCATTTGGTTATTGTCTATAGATATCATCAGTGTTGCAGGCTACATACTAGTTGTGGAGAAAGAATCAGGTGAGGCCTTTCTTTAGCAAGACTTCTGGCCCAAGCTGCCCAACCTTCTTGGTGTTTGAAACTGATAAAACTGTTATATGCATGGCATTCCAACGACTAGCAGTTGATTGTTTTTGCTTGAATAATCATTGCATTTTCATCACTGTAGGCGTGTATTCAGTTCAAATGTTTATAAAAGCCATTAACCATATCTAATTACAAGGAAGAGGTTATCCAGATATTCCAACAAAGCAGTAAACATTCAATTTGTTTTCTTTGTTATAATTTATAAAGCAACTATAATCTTGATTAGTTTGTACTTTGTTTATTTCCTATGCAGGTTCTAGCCATTTCTAATTGAGCAGCTAGCACTTTCCTACCTATTGTTTGGTTGACTTTGATACATGTGGTTTGGACATTTTGATCCATAAGATAACTTTTCATCTACACTCTTTTTCACATGCTAATTGTTTTAGCTTATTGCTAGCTAAAAATGAAAGAGGAAGTGAAGAAGGAATCAACATGGATGATATTCTCATTGAAGGTATTACAAAATGCTACAAACAGTTTCAATGACAACAAGCTTGGTGAAGGTAGATCAAATATCCCCTATTTTTCTTAATGTTTTCCTGTTAAGTATTTGGTTTTTTTGCTTCAAAAATGGTCAAGTAATATGGCCATGGGCTTTTAAAGTAGGGTGAATGTGTGCAAGTGACAAATTTTCTGAACATACATTGTAGTGTTGTTACACCCTGTTACATATCATGTAAATAGAAAGGTAAAAAATATTTATAATGGAATATTGGAATTTAGGAAGTAACATGGATGTGAAAATGGAATTAAGTGACCTAGCAACACATTGTCTGCCTCATACTTCCGTTTCATCTCTCTATGCCCTCTTGGGATTGAATATTCCAAAGACGGAACGCAGTCGTGAACTGCGAGCAAAGGACTCCCCCTAGAGTCACCAGCCCTATGACGACCACGGACCCCCCACAATTCCACCTAACTGATTTGCTTTTGATCTACCCTTTGTGATTCAGGTAACAATCAAATCAATTATCCTTTATATTTTTCCTTTTTGTTGGGTTCATTGGTCTCAAATGCTTTAGTCTAGTCACCATGCTCACCATTTTCTGTGTTTTAGTTCCTCGTTTTCTTATGTATGTGATTTTCTTTTCTCCGTCCCTACAAGTTTTTAGGTCCAAGAAATGCTTAATCGGTTACTTATGTATGTGATTCTTTTTAGTTCTTCATTTTCTTATGTATGTGATTTTGTTTTCTCCGTCCCTACAAGTTTTTAGGTCCAAGAAATGCTTAATCGGTTACTGCTGCAGAATCAAGAAACATATCATCTTTGAGTTACCTTCTAAAACTCTTGCTAAAGCTGATGCTGTTACAGAAGACCATCCAAGATCACCTCTCATCCAGCCCAATAAACCATTCGGTATGAATTTATATTTCAATTTTGTCCCCCATTGTTTTGCTAGACCAGTTCTTTTGTCAGCGTTATGGAGTGGAGACTAGGCTGTTGAATCAAAATCCTTAGAGACAAGGTTTTAACTTGTGCTTCCTTTTGATGGGGTTGCGTAAGGTACATTGTTCATATTTTAATTGTTGCATGCTAGCAATTGATGGTTTTTGCTATATTTTTACGAAAAATTTGTTTGATGTGTTCCATTAGTGCTTAATTTGTAACACTTGGCAGGATGATGCCCTAGCTCTAGAAGACTCAGCAATGGATGCTGATCACATTCACCTCATAAGTTTTTGTCTAACAAAAGAGAAGATGGAGTTGCTTAAAAGGTTAAATGACATAATAAACCCTGGTCTTGGGGGAACTTGTCATTTATATCCTCAGAATTTAATTGCTGAATACTTAGAAATCTATGTTTCTTGCTTTTGCAATGCTTATCCATCAGTTAAAGAACCACTAGAAATATCTAATAAAATGCAAGTGCATTGCACATTATATGCCATCAACAAAACATTAAACACTTCAAGTTCAACCTGTTTCGAGAATAAAAAAAATAATTCAATCTCAAAGTTTGTAGCATGCCTTAGATGACTTTTAATACAGATGATTATTTTTAAATAGCATGTGACTCATCCTTAAAACCCTTAAATGACTATGGGTTTTAAATGCATAAGCATTGGTGCGGTAGTAAAATTTTTTAGCTCTAAAAGTTAATTCCAAACGTAATGATCTTAAGGCTCACTTACCAATTTTGCAACAAATATATCATTATTGGTGATTTTTTTTGCTAACCTGTTTTTTCATTTAGGTATTGGAGTGCAGACCGGGTGGCAGAACAAGTTAACTTGAAAGACATCTACTAATTAACTCAAACTTGATGGATGGTTTATGCGTATATTTGGAACAAGTTAATTTGAAAGACGACTACAGAGCTATGATGGTGATATTTTGATGTTGTATCACGTTATTATTTCTACATTTGTTTATGTTTGTTCACATTCAATAGTTTAGTCTTATTCATATATTAATTTTTGGTTTCATAGGTGCATGATGCAGGAAAGAAAGAAGAAATCAGAAATCACACGTGGGTAACTTTTCTTTCTCTATAACTATATATCTCACGAACTCATGGCATTTTTTAGGTGTGTTTTTTGATTCTTTTACATCGTTTACGGTTGTCTACTTGTGTTAATCTAAAATGGCATTGCTATGAAATTCGTTGCTTGATCTAAATATGTCGCAAGAAGACATGTGCCTTGTTTCGTAGCAATTGTACTAACTCTGAATGATGCAAAACTATTGATCTGCTACACTAATGTTGGTAAGAAATTGCAAATTATAATTGTTAGGATATTTAATTAAAAATTAGGTATAATATGTAGATACGCATTCTGTGTTGCTAATTTTGGGAAATAAGATAAATTAGGAAATCCACTCACATATGTTATTTGGGTGATTTGGATTACCCTATACTTAATTTTTTATTTTTATATTTTAAGGGCCAGTGAAAATAGGGAATGAACCTATTTGAAGCCAAGGTTTGAGTGCTTGAATAACAGATTTGCAGCTCTTCCTTGGAAGTTGTATCTTTTTGTCAAACATTTTCCATATAATGTCATGCTAAGTGGCTGTGGTGATTACCTTTTTGTAGCTGTGAAGCAGTTGTTGTGGAGACAAATAAGAATGGTGTAACTTTTCAAAGTATTCTATTCTCCTGTATGTATGGTTTTATAAATTTGCCCTTCATTTTTCATAATATAATGTGCTAAATCTATGGTGGATGACCTATTTGTACTCCACCCTACTTTGCAATCCAACAGAAGACATCATTCTTAGATCATGGCATGTCAAGTCAACTCTTAAATGCTCTACTCTGAAAGGATCCATTCTTCAGAGGTAAGGTTACTATGTGTTTTCTTTTCACCTTTTGTTTTTTGTTTTCTGGGGGGGCGGCGGGATGTGGATTTGGTCTTTTTACTTGGAGATAAGGCGATCGGTGCTAGTATGTTCCGGATGCTAGTGGCTTTGCCAAGAATCATCTTAGTCATTGGTAAATATTTCAATCTCATTTATTGCATATTTGTATACAGACACCTATTTTTTTTAATATTGTTGCAGGTAAAGTATATTTATGTAATAGTCTTCATTAATAACTGTTCTCCGGTGTATTTTTTTTTCCTTTTTATTCGGCATACTTCAAATTTCATGTTTGTTTCTTCCCTTGCAGGTAAAAGGGTGGGTACGTGCTAAAAGATATTAATAATTTTATTTCATCAAGTCCGAAAACACTACCACAATACATTACTAAGTTGAGTTTACTTTCATTCATTATGCAATTTTTCATATTAATGGGCATAACAAGATTCAGGTGATAATTTTTTAAGGTGGCCAATCTAATTTTTAACCAATCTGGAGTGCATTCACGCTGTAATTGTTTACAAATATATATTAGAAAGTGGCCGTGAATACATGCCTATTACATAAGTTCTTTTTGCATTGGTGACTCATATATCAAAATTGATTTGACTTTTCTTTTTACCAGAACCTTTTGAGCAATCACCTTTTGTTCCTGCTACTACCAAATCAGTAGAAACTATGATGTCCTACCTAATTGGAAGCAAAGAGGATAGACTGATGTAGATGTGTCTCCTATTGACAGCCTAGCTGTTTTGAGCTTTTTACGAGGTATGCTCGTGAATCTTAGTTCTATTATAGTTGTACTAAACTTTTCTTTTATAGTTCTTTTATGCTTGTGAATCTTAGTTCTTTATGTTCTTCAATCTTACTTCTTCACTTGTACTAATCATCGTCTATTCTTTTTCAAATTTCTTCATGGGACTCCCAAGCTCTTAGCCTCCTATTGATTGCTAGACTCTTTCAAGCCTACGAGGTATGCTCTTGATTCTTACTTATTTTCAATTATGCTAACCGACTTCCAATTCTCTTTCAAATTTCTGGCTTTTTCTGCATGGGACATCCATGCTCCTATTGACAGCCTGGCTCTTTCAATCTTGGAACTTTTTACGAGGTATGCTCTTAGGGGTCAGGATCAATAAACAAAGAACTTTAATATTGCAAAGAGAAAAGTCACTCAAAAACTCAGTACGATAATTTTCCATTGATCATCCATCCAAAACATGGCTCTTTTGATCTTGGAATATTTTTACGAGGTAAGGTCTCAAGAGCCAACATTAATAAACAAAGGGTCAACATCAACAAACAAAAACTTTGATGTTGCAAAGAGAAAACTCACTCAAAAACTCATTACAATAATTTTTTCCATTGATCATCCATCCAAAGCCTTTACCCAAGCTTTATATTTATACCTACTCATTTTTATACCTACAGGTGTAAATATTGTTTAAAATCGAGTTGTTTGTCAGATCATCAATTGTAGAAATGTATAATTCGTCAAAACTATTTAAAATTTTGTTTTATATTATATATATTCCTTAATTTGCATAATTGAAAAGGCTTTATCTGTAGGGTACAAACTTGCTACAACATGTCTTTTTAATCTACATTTTGTTGCAAATTTCATTTAAAATGGACTTGTAAATCATATAAAATTCAAATTTGTAACTCTTTAGTTTTATCAACACTAATTTTTTTTTTATATTTTTAACTACTCGCAACGAATGGTCTTAATGCCAGTTTATTAAATGTTCCATTAACATATATACTTTTAATTTACATAACTAAGTCTAGCCTTTTAAAGATGTACATAATACCAACTATTTCTCGGTATTAAAGAATATAATTATTATATATTTAATTTAATGCATAAATTTAACTAAGAATAATTTGATTATAATCAATGCCTAAAAGTAGGGGTGTCATTTTTACCTGAACCCGAATACCGAACCCGACCCGAGTCATCCCGAACCCGATTAAAATAGTACCCGACAAACCCGAACCCGATTAAAACGTAAACCCGAAGATAAACTCTTTAGGTTCGGTAATTGAATACATTTTTTGGTAAATCGGGTCAACCCAATTAACCCGAATAAGAGAATACAATCAAATTTTTTTATATTTAGTTTACATATATTTGTATTATGATTACATCTTTATTAAATTTGAATTCCGTTTTTTTCTAGATTCTATTTATTATCATTATTAATATTCAATTAGATATAGGATTGCAGTGTCAAACGGTGGTAACTTTCAATCGGTATTCGGCAATCGGAAATCGGCAATAAATATGTTAAAGTTGTGTCGGAAACCTTTAGTTTAGTTTTAAAATTTAGGTTTATTTTGGCTATATGTTTTTGCTATTCTATACATAAACATTGTTTATCCCAAATTTAAATTATGAAGCTGTTATGGAAATTAATTTATTTGGATTCATTGCCAATTAGTTTAATGATTATTTACATTGAATTTAATTAGGAGTTTTAATTTTTACCTTAAAATTGATTTTGTTGTTTAGAAATTTTTTATTCGGGATAAACCGCAGGTACAAACCTAGAAGTATAATTTATTAACAAACCAATTAATAGCCAATTAATTAGGAACCCGATTACCGAATAAAATGACCCGAATAAACCCGATTATCGAAACCCGATTACCGATAAACCCGAGCTTTATTCGGGTCGGTATTCAGGTAGGATTCCAACATCAAAAAACCCGATGAACCCGACTCGACGAACCCGAAACCCGATTAAAAAACCCGATCAACACCCCTATCTAAAAGGGTAAAACATGATAGTAATAAAATAACTAGCTTACTAGATTTATTTCACCACGCGTTGTGACGGCGATTTTTTTTTGGCGGTCGTGTTATACGAAACTGTATTCATATATTTTTTTTATATAAAAGTATTGTATTCATGCATTAAAAAGAGGTTGCAACATAGTAATATTGTTTAGATGATGTGTGAGTCATATTGCAGAAGCATTTGAGTTTACATTCATCCATATCACTTTGATGCATCATCTACAATATCTCTATACGCCAACATTAATATATGTGGCAATGTAGATGTTTAGGTATTTCAATGAAGTATTGACTACCAGTGTTGAACAAAACTATTTGCAAAGCCTTAGAGTTAACAATTACGTTACCAGTAAGCTAGTAGACACCAACATTCCAGGTGTGATAATCTTGTCAAAACTGACAAAACTTGGCGTAAAACAACACCACGAATATGTAATGAGAAACATAAATGTGATTCGACGATATATCAACCTATTAAAGTGATATAGAAAACTATTTGCACGGCTATAACATATTTGTTTCATGTTATGTAACAACTAAAATCTCTACCATCATTATCATCAAGTTTCCTTGGCATCGAGAAGTTACTTGGAGTTCAAAAATTCATTGAATAAAAAGTCTTTACAAAACATAATCTCTTTACTTACTCAACAACAATCTGACATCCAGAAGCTCTCTAGAACTACCATTTTAGTAGCAGTAATATTGGTACGCATCAATTGCAATCTATTTCAGCATGAATACGTAAAACTCCACTTCAGCAACGCAATTCCGCATGATTAGTTGCATATTTTAAAATTTTTATTATATAAAACAACATGAACAATAATCAACAAATTTTTAAATAAATTGTGCTAGTAACATCAAATAAATTTTAGCAGCATCTTAATAGAACAGATATTTAGGCCAAATGTAGGTCACGAATTAATGACCTCGTCTTATCATTTTGGTTCTTGATGCGTCTTTAAGGGGTGGCAATTGTCTCGTTTTTTCTCATATGACACATCATTTATCTCATTTTTCTTAGTTTTTCCCGTTTTACATAGTGTGTTCTTTGTTTTTCCTCGTTTCTCCATTTTCTTCAATTTATTTTTTTTAATTTGTATTTACATTTCATACTTTATAATTAATTTTTTTCTAATAATGTTTTATTATAATGTATCTTTTAATTATAAACTAAAACAAATAATTATTTGTTAATAATTTTTTAAGAACCAACTGCCCCAAACGTTAATCAACTAATCTTTAATATACTTATATAGTTTTGTTTGTTTAGTTAAAGAACCGCCCCAAAATGTTTTATTTATAATCTAATGTTTTGTTAAAGAACTAACAGCCTCAAAAGGCTTTTGTTGGACTCCATATCGTGTTCCCACTCTGGGATGTGGTGTTCCCACATGAAGCTAGTTTTTTCCAAACAGTCCTCGGACTTCATACCGTGTGTCCTAATGAATAAATTTGGAGAAATTGATAGACAGATTTGAATGAACAGTGAATACCTTTGAGATATTACCGTTAATCTCCTAAATCAATGTGACATGACAGCCTTATAATCCATGTATTAGAAGGACAATATAAACATAGAAATTATCTACAGCATTATATTATCAATTCTTTCTGTCAGCCTCAGATACTAATTAAAGTAGTGTAAACGTGTCACGTAATCTATGAGAAATAAATCCACGGTCTCACTAATTGTGGGACTGCGGAGACATGTTTGGTGAACGATCTAGTAATGATATTTCACTCATACATTTTCCTATAAATGTCACATCAAAGAAGACAATGTTAGAAAAAGAGTTTGGAATAATGCATTAACATAGTAATGAAACAACAAACTAGAATTAACAAAATGGTCAAACGCAAAAGTTATCACAGATCATTTAGTTTTTAACACCCTGAGCTCTAGTTTCATCTCCACTTTTCGTATAATCAAATGAAGTAAAATGAATTACTACCTAAATTATGTGAAACATTTGAAATAGGCTTTAAAGTATTTTATATGAATGATAGAGTTTAAAGTTTAAATAATTTTAACTTTTATTTTTTGGCGGAGAATAATCACAACTCAGTAAATATTTACGGGCACTCGTAACTTTGAGTTTATTTTCCACCAATGATCCCTTGCTAACCGAGAGTTAACCCTGTTAGTTTTTTTGATGAAATGAGCCCAACTTTGAGCTATTTTTCAACTTCGCCGCCGCCCAGCCTTCATCAGGTCCGTTTTTCGGTGTCTAGCCTCCATCATCACTTGAAATCTACCTTCGACGAGTCAAAATGTTTCATATTAGGAGGTGGAGATTGACGGGATTCGGGGTGCAGAAGTTTTAGCAGATTGACGGATCTGATGGTAGATTTCAATGGATGTAAAATTTGATTGAATGCTTTATGTAAAATCGAATGAATGCTTCAGCGATTTAAACAACAGGACCAAATGCTCTAGTGAGATAATCAACACTTAACCCTTTAATGAAAAATTGATTGAATGTAAAAATATTCGTACATAAGGGGCTCTCGAATGTTCTGAAGTTGATTGAATTGGTGGCAAAAATTCGTGATCTTACAGTCGAGTTCTTGTGTGTATACTTATATTTAAAGATCTAATCTCACATAATTTTGATGGAACATTCATTTATTTAAGGCAGCTAGTTAAATCAATTACCGAGGTTTAGATAAACCAACATAGCCAAAGATGATGACGAAAAGATCTGATTTCGCACGTTTCATATCAATACTAGAACCAAATGGATCGTATTATGGTCTTCTAAAAATCCTAGCACACAAAATAACTGCAGTAATAAAAGTATACTACTAATCAAGATCGGAACCGGGACAGTACACCATAAACGGTAATAAATTTTAATTAAAAAATCTTTTGAGACAGTTAACAAATTTAATTTAAAAAATAATATTATCAATACCATCTTTAGAGTGGTCCCTCCACCTCCCCCACCAAAAATAATTATCCTATATGTTAAAAAACAAAGTTGACGAATAGTAGTTTTGTAGATCTAGGCCGTTGATTTTCTTATCGATGGTGAAGAGGGTTTCTGGTTTTGGCTGACGCGTGGTGATGGTTACCTTTCGTGGCATCTTGCATGAAGAGAGAGAGAAAGAAAGACATATTCCGGCGATTCGCTTGAACCGAAGTCGGTCTCGACATCTAAAGCTACTTTGTGGGGGTCACTGTGAAGGCAGTGGCGGCTTGGGTGATACCGGGTTCCGTTGATGCAAACGACGACAATAAAAAAACAATCATTCTTTACATAGTTGATTACAAAATTCCTTGAAAAGAAAATATTTCGATTTCATAAAAAAAACAATCATTCTTTACATCGTCGATAAATGAAATTAATTATTACGTAAATACAAATTAATTAGTGTAAAGAAATTTGATTTCAAGTATATTACAATGTTAAAGCAAATATATAATAATGTTTTTGCAAATCTAAATTTGTTGTAGAATTTCCATCTCATTTTTTATACTAGTCATGTCCGTATAATTTTAAGAAGAAATTTAGATTTAACATTCTATTACAATTTTTAGAGTATCCATAATAGATTGCTTATATTTATTTGAGTGTGTATCTATATTTTAAGAATGATTGTAAACTTTTTAATATTTTTAAAAGTGGTTGTAAGTGGAGGAAACAAAAATATAATAATAATAGTATAAAAAATTATTAATTAATTAAAAAAATAGTGACTTTTATTATAATTACAAGGATATGAGTAAAAAAGCTCTAATTTTTATCCTTATAGAAAGTTTTAAAAAAACCATTAAAAATAAAAAGTGTAAAAAATAATCTCAACCATCAATTTTTTTAATCAATGGTTGAGATCAAATATAAAACAACTTTTGATATGAGGCGGTCTAGAAACATTAATTATTAACTTGAATTTAATAAAAAATTATTATTATTACTGGTTACTTTCTTCTTGTATTAATATAAGTATAATTGAGTGAGCTTTTTAAGCAAGTTGGTTTCCATCAAAATGAGAGGAAAAAGTAAAAACTACAATTCTAACCATAATTCTAAAAAAAATATCAGATATGTTAGAAGCACAAAATAGAACCTTATGATGTTGAACTTCAACCCGACTTCAAGTATAGAAATCACAAATTATTCATCAAAACTTTAGCGGAGAAGTAATAAATAACGTAAAACTGTAAACTTCTTACCATAAAAACTAAAAGCGTCTTCATCAAAATCCTACAGACGACTATCGCTCAACCACCGCATCACCGTCTTTGTTGAGGAGAAAAGGAAACACCAAAAGCCTAGAATAGCCATAGAAACAACCACCTCATCACCATCATCGCCAAGACTCTCTCTTTGTTGTCACTTCTCTCTCATCTCTTGAGATGACTTTGTAACGTAATACTCTTGTCTCTCTTTATTTTCGTGCATGCCACGAACCTTTCTCAGGTTACGCATAAAGCAAGCCAGATAAATCCTCTTGTTACCACATATATGAAAATCAACCATTGTGATCTTCAAGTTTACTATTCATTTATGTTGGTCTTTAATTTTTAGGATGATTATAACAAGTTCATACGTGCACACATGTTGTTAACATTCCATCTTAAACCTACAACATTTAAAACACTTAGTGTAAAAACTCTATGCAAGTTAAATCGGCATTACGTGCGTTACAAGTTTCTATTAACATTTAAATTTGTCATATAAGGTACTTAAGGGCAGCTCAATGTTTGAAGTACCTCAAGCAAAGTTTTAATTTTTAACCGTAAGTTGTTTGAATTTGTAGTCGCACCCATGTCTTTAGAAGGAAGAAAGATCAAGATTATATATGTAGGTGTTTGGACTATGAGAAGTTAGGGTTACCTTTTAATATTTAAGAGGTTATAAATCATTAAAATGTAGTTTTTTAATGACTATTAAGAGTCTACCAAACGGCCTATAAGTCTAGACACAGGCAAAGACTTAGCCAAGAACCCCACAAACCCACACCAAGAATTACAATCCAATTACATGTTGCACAATATTCAACCATACCAATGGTCATTATCAAGATACATTGGTGGAGCTTGAACCACCGTAGGGGGGGGGGGGGGGGGGCAAAAGTCATAGGACCCAAATCAAAGGGCCAACTCAAAACATATAAAAATTTTCGGCAAAATACGTATAAATTTCCACTTTTGAGCAAAAAAATGGGAGTAGGGGCCCTCTCAGACCCCTTAAAAGCTTCGCCATTGTCAAGATAGCAATCTTGATAATGAATACGCATTGAGTTCTGTCCTTCTTGGTATAGCGATAAAAAAAATTCGTAGGTCATGTGACTTTTACTACTCTCTACATATTTGTCCAAGCTCCTCCGCAGCTCATGGTGCTCTACAACAACAATGGTGCCCATGATCATCTTCTTTTCGCTTCGGCCTATCATAGTTCTACTTCATCTCCTTACAAACTTTCTCCAACTCACTACTCTCCATTGCATTCTTTGCAGGTTTAATTCACGCAACATCATCAAGTTCAATTCCTTATTTTCGTTATACTTTCAAATTAGAGTATTTAATAAGATGAAATCTGAAGAAAATTTTTTTGATAACTATTAATTTCACAGAAATTAGCTTCGTAGTTATAGAAAGCTGAATTTGAAAAGAATTTGGCGTACTCACCATAAACCAATATCTAATAAATTACATATATACAATTAATCCTAGTAAACGGCCGGCTCAAATTAAATTAATATCGAGTAAATGGCGGGCTCAGATTAATGTTATAGTTGAATTGATCTCCATTAATATAATTAATCTCCTAGTAAATTCGATCCATCATTTAATTGAATTGATCTCCATTTAATCTCCTAGTAAATTCGATCCATCATTTAGTTCTATTATAAAATATACCATATGAATGGTGACGGAATATTATGTGTACCTCTAAGCTTCATGATGAGTTGATATACGGTAGTCTAGTCCAATTTAATTTAATATTATGGTAAGTACAAATCTGTAATTATAATTCATTGCGATAATTATAAAGAAAATGGGGATCGAGAGGTCCACTGGTATGCATGCATGTGGGAGACTTGTTTGGCAAGGTTTTTCTTTTACTTAATAAAATTTTTGCATATATTATCTTTTTTTTAAAATGGTCTGTTTTCTTTTAATTTATTTCTCTTTTGTATTTAACTTCTTTTAACAAGTTTTTGAGTGAATTATTGTTTTAGTCTCTGAGGTTTTGGTCAAAATAACCGCTTTGATCTAAAATTTAAAAAAATTAGCTTTTTAATCTAATAGTTTTTTATTTTTTATTTTTGTAAGAATATGAAAAGACTATAGTGTCCTTGACCCCAAATCGCCTAAACTGAAATTGATGGCATGAACATAATTGGCAGTGGGCGCACGAACCCTAAACTAAAATCGACATAAATAACCATCATTATCCATCATCATCATAGGAGAACACGATCGAAGCTTTAAATCCAAACTTTACCTAGACATAACCTCTGTCTAAACTGAAAAACTTTAC
The DNA here is from genome assembly GCA_025506415.1 of Flaveria robusta. Taxonomy (NCBI): domain Eukaryota; kingdom Viridiplantae; phylum Streptophyta; class Magnoliopsida; order Asterales; family Asteraceae; genus Flaveria; species Flaveria robusta. The sequence continues at coordinate 4,608,259 of CM046460.1, read as the reverse complement.
ATGTAAAGAAACTTCAAATAGAAGCTTTTAATAGGAGGGAAGCTATAGATTGCGTCAGGTGTTAATCGGCATGAGAGGGGGGAGAGAGAGAGAGAGAGAGATGAGAGGGGGAGAGAGATATATGGCGCTCCCTCAGGTGCTGGTGGCTTCAAGCGGCAGTGTGAGTGGTTTCATCGGGCGATGGTTAAGGTAGAGAGAAGGTAAAGAATGTGAAGAGAGATGGGGTGGGAGTGGGGTGAGAGTGGGGTGTGTTTGTAAATTTTTTTATTCTATCAAGGATATTATAGTCATTTTGTATTAACTTAAACAAAAGTACTAACGGTGTTAACGAACCGGATGAAAATGGTTAAAAATAAAACTACTCTACTACAAAAGTCATATTTAAACTTTTGTATTTGATTTGTTTTCTGTTAAATTTATTTATCTTTTTATTTAACTTCTTAAAATAAGATTTTCTTAATTTATTTCTTTCTTTAATTATACCAGGAATTAATTAATTAATTTATTTTTGTCTATTTCCTTTTCTACAATAAGTTACTTTATACTATGAATTTATTTTTTTATTTACTTTTCTTTCTAAATTTTTAAGCAAACTAAATGTATTTTCTATCTTTATATCATCATGTCATGCTTACTTTTCTCTATACATTTTTCTATTTAAGACACATTCCATATTTCCATCTATCGCCGCCTCCCACTGCAACAACGGTTGATCGACAGAAAACTTTCACGTACAAGTTTGATATAAAGTAAAGAGTAAAATGTTATTTTCGTCCCTTACGTTTTGTTGAATTTATCATTTCAATCCAAAAATTATTTTTTTGTCATTTCAGTCACTGTAGTTTACCAAATGTTGTCATTTTCATCCACTCCACTAACATCGTTAAAACTTCCTTAAAACTCCGTTAAATATATATGAGGGTATTTTAGTCTTTTTGAACACCCTAATTATCTTATTAAAACAAATAAATCAATTAATATTCAATTAAAACTAAAAAACACATGAAACGACTAATGAGACAAGACGCTTCGATTTAAAAGCTTCGATTAACTCTAACCCATGTTGTTTGATTGAGGTCTACCGTGAGATTTCAATTAATCTGTTGTTTGATTGAGGTCTACCGTGAGATTTCAATTAATCTTCACGTTTTGTTCGAACGTGTACCGTTATTTGATTGAGGTCTATTGTGGGATTGAGTTTTGTTGTTGGCATGCTTTATTTGATTGAGGTCTTTGATTGAAATCTCACAGCAGATATTAATCGAACAACATGTGTTAGAATTAATTAAAGCGACCATTCTCACGAGTCGTTTCATGTGTTTTTTAATTTTAATTGAATATTAATTGATTAATTTGTTTTAATAGGATAATTAGATTGTTCAAAAAGACTAAAATACCCTCATAATTAAAGGAGTTTTAACGGTGTTAGTGGAGTGGATAAAAATGACAACATTTGGTAAACTACAGTGACTGAAATGACAAAAAAATAGTTTTTGAATTAAAATAATAAATTTAACAAAACGTCGGGGACGAAAATGATATTTTACTCTAAAGTAAATATTTTTCACCGGAAGAGTAATCCTATTAATTTAGACTTCCTTTTACCCCACCAACGTATTACGCTTGAGACGTACGACCGCCACATAAATTTTTTTTATTCTTTTCTATAAACAACATTTTTCAAGGAGTATTTCACTAAAAGAGTTATCCCGCCGATGTATATTTCGTCAAAAGATGCCACAGGGCATGTTTTCGTTTGTATTAGCGAAAACTAAAAAGTCAAATGTTTATTTTAATAGATCAATCTTATCAATAAAATGTTTATGTAACACCCGGCCCCTCGTACCACTAATATTGTCCGTTGTGCCCACGAGAAGCTCACAGATTTGCTTTTGGTTGCCCGGGTGAAAACTTCGCAAGAAGGTCATCCATCCCTGGATTGCTCCCACCTGAGCACGATTAACTGTGGAGTGAGAAAGTCGTGTGTAGTTTATTTACGTTGTTGATAGTTTATTCCGGTTTATTAAATTAGTTATTTCATATATGTACCTGTAAAACAATCTTTACATATGGTTTGAGACCAGAAATATCCAATCTATTATCTTTAATTTCCTTCAAGATTAGTTTTCTCTAGAATAATTTTTCTCTATTTTAATTTCATTATCTACTTCAATTCAAGGTATGGTGTTCAATTCTAGTAATACACAAGTACGAAACGTTTGGACACTCGGTTGGCATATCTGACAAGGAAAGCTCGTATATCAATCCGTGCTCATCAGTCTCGAACCTGAGACACCTTCGAAAGAAAACTCACATTAGGTAAAAACATTCAACCCCCTAGCCAAAACCTAGAGCCCTCTTTTTCTATTACAGGTGGGACTTGAACCCAACCACTTGTGCTAAGGATCATTAATTGGTATCACGAAAGTTGGGTCTCTGAAGTGTATCCTTATTAACAGTTGGAAGTTAGGTTTTATAGTCTAGTTGTATCATGTTGTGTAGTTAAAATATTTTTTTCTAAATGTTTGAGACAGGTTCTAATACCAATGATCCTTAGCCCAACTAGTGAAGGTGAGGTACTCATGACATGTATATATTGGAAGGTCATGGGTTCAAGTCTCACTCTGAGCAAAATGCTCAGGGTTGAGCCAAGTGATTTTCTTAGCAATGGGTTTCCTCCTGAGGGGGTTGGGGGTGTGCTCTCGGCTGGGATACGAATAGGTGAAACCGATTAAGATAACACCTATTCTCCGAAGCAGGGTCACACATTTGCCGTTAAAAAAAAAAGTTCTAATCTTGTGATGGATATTAATGTAGCTTTAAAAATAGGTTTCAAAGGTCTATCAGTTAGTTGTTTTAAACAAAAGCTTGTTAATTATTAAAGCGTGCTAATACAATGATTTGATGAGAAATAAATGTTCTTTACCCATATATTAAATTGATCTCCTGATTTTGTGATCTAGTAAATGTTTGAAAATAGCTCATCGAGTTTGGACCGGACCATAGATCCAAAGTGCCATGTGAATGGATCCTATATTTTTTTGGTATCATTTCTGGAATTGAATTGACCGATCAATCTTTCCTCAGTACAAAGTCACATATTAAAAAATAATTTTTTAATTAACTAATAGTTGAATGAAAATGAGTGTTACCAATTTTATAATCTAATCTAATAAAGCAAAATATAAATGTGACACATGTTTATTCTCTAGCATGTCCACGTCATCAGCAACTAGTTGTTCATGTGTCACCACCACAATAAATTACAATTATAGTAAAAATCTTAACTTCAAATAAGTTTTCTTAATAACTCTCATTTAATACCATACTAATCAAGATAATTTCTTTATATAAAAAAATAATATTTTATTAAAAATAGTTTAATGAGACTTAATTTTGTTAAAATATAATTTAATTTGTAGTTAAGCATTGTTAAAATTAAAATACTTCAAAAAGATATATAAAGAGGTTTATGGATATTTATGAATAATTAAATCTTTTTTTCTTTTTATGCTAAATTTATTACTTAAATATGTTTGTTATATATAATAATTGGGGCATTTAAATATTTTCCCCTCATAAAATCATTAATTACGTATTTCCCTAACTTAAAAATTCAATTATATATTTCTCCTTCTTAAAATATATATATTACATATTTATCCATTCACTAAAATTAACTTATTGAATAACTACTTATCTTTATTTTTACTATAATATTTTTAGGTATTTCATTTTCTACAACCATTAATTACATATTACAGAGCCATCTATGTAATATAAACATTAAAATTGCATGTCCACATTCAAAAGTTTTAAACTTTATTTTAAAACAACAATCACTGATAATCGAAGTTACATCTCTGTATACAAAAAATTATTATCAAAATTCTAAACAATTATAATACTAAAAAATTACATGAAAATTTCATAGTAAAAATAAGAGTGAAATATTCATTTAATGGTTTTATTTTTATGAAATGGATATATATGTAATATATATGTTTTAGAATCTAATCTAATAAAGCAAAATATAAATGTGACACATGTCTATTTTCTAGCATGTCCACGTCATCAGCAACTAGTTGTCCATGTGTCACTACCACAATAAAATACAAATATGTTAAAAATCTTAACTTTAAATAAGTTTTCTTAATAACTCTCATTTAATACCATACTAATCAAGATAATTTCTTTATATAAATAAATAATATTTTATTAAAAATAGTTTAATGAGACTTAATTTTGTTAAAATATAATTTAATTTGAAGTTAAGCATTGTTAAAATTAAAATACTTCAAAAAGATATACAAAGAGGTTTATGGATATTTATGAATAATTAAATCTTTTTTTCTTTTTATGCTATTATTTATTACTTAAATATGTTTGTTATATATAATAATTAGGGCATTTAAATATTTTTCTCTCATAAGATCATTAATTACGTATTTCCCTAACTTAAAAATTCAATTATATATTTCTCCTTCTTAAAATATATATATATTACATATTTATCCATTCACTAAAATTAACTTATTGAATAACTACTTATCTTTATTTTTACTATAATATTTTTAGGTATTTCATTTTCTACAACCATTAATTACATATTACGGAGCCATCTATGTAATATAAACATTAAAATTGCATGTTCGTATTCAAAAGTTTTAAACTTTAATTTAAAACAACAATCACCGATAATCGAAGTTACATCTCTGTATACAAAAAATTGTTATCAAAATTCTAAAAAATTATAATACTAAAATATTAAATGAAAATTTCATAGTAAAAATAAGAGTGAAATAGTCATTTAATGGTTTTATTTTTATAAAATGGATATATATGTAATATATATGTTTTAGAAAGGGAAAATATGTAATTGATTTTGTGGCTTGGGAAAATATGTAATTAGTGGTTTTAGAAAGAGCAAATATGTAAAAATCCCGTAATAATTTTATTGATATGTTATCTATAACATATATTAGATTATACATATATATAATAATCTACTATTATTTCAATCCGTGTAACATATGGGTATCTAACCTAGTTATATATAAAAATAAAATATTTAAATACTAGGTTATATCCTCATGTATTACACGGGTTGAATAACAAAAATGTTAAATATTTATTGATGATGAGTAGGAATTGTAAAACATTATTTTAATATAAATATGATTAAATTTACGTATGTTAAGTATTTTGATTTTTTTTATTATTTTTAAAACTTTCGTTTTAAAAAATTTCTTTGAAAATTTTTTATTATTTTATCAGTATTTTGTTGTTTAAAAACTCCGGGTTTGTTTTAAATAAATGCTCTTTTTTAAATCTTTTTATTTTGTAAAAAGATTAAATTTAAATATTTCATAATTTAAAAAAACTTCATTTTTTTAGAAAATCATAGATTTAGAAAATTTTATTTTTGAAAAAATATATTTTTTAATCAAAATACTTAGTTTTTATTTAATAAAATAATATTTTAAAAATTATTAATTCAAGGACTTGAATTTATAATAGAGAGAGAAAGAAAAATATTTGAAAAGTAGTTACTTGACTTTTAAAAAATAAAATAAATAGTTTAGGCGGGAAAATAATTGGGGGAAGCATTGTGGGAATGTCATGTTTCTCACATTGTAAAGGATTAGAGTTAAGTTCATTTTTGATCCCTAATGTTTGACAAAAATAATCATTTTACTCCAAAAGATTAAAAACATTAATTTACCTCCAAATGTTTTATAATTTGTTTCAATTTTAGTCCAAAACTTTCATCATTGTTTAAACTTGAATCCAAAATAATAAAACTTTTGGACTAAAACTGAAACAACTTATGAAACTTTTGGAGATAAATTGATGTTTTTAATCTTTTGGATGAAAATGGTTATTTTTTGTCAAACCTTAGGAAGTAAAATTGAAATTAACTCAAAGGATTATTAGTATAGATTTAATAACAGTGAGGAGCCTATTAGTGCATCTATTTATAATTTAAGCAAGAGCACAATCATAATATCAAAATATTGAGTAACATCTACTTATATAAATAATATATATATTCAGTAAGATATGAAAATGACATGTAGGCTGTTTGTAATATCTGAGCATGCAAAATGAAGTTTACTTTTTATGAGCTATTTATTTATGATCTATTTATGTATCCGTGTAACGTAAACAACTCATTAATACGTTAAAAGACTATAATGCTCTACAATTAATGTGCAAATTATCATAAGAGTGTGAGCTAACACCGATAACGTAGTATCATCTACTCTGTATTTGTGTAACTTAAACAAATCTGTAAAACATGAGTTTAACAAAAAAGAACATATTATGACCTAATATATCAATACTAGGTTAAAAACCCATGTAGTACATGGGTGGAATAAAATTTAACATGTTAAAATTATTATTTTTTATAAAAGTTTTGTATCTTATATGTTATTACTTAGTCATTATTGAAATTAAAAATAATAAATATCTAAGAAATTATATAAATAAAAATGATAAAAAATAAAAATTTTAATATTATATTTTAAGATGAGATATAATATAAATCATATGGTTTAGTATGTTTTAATAAATTATTAGAATAAAAACATTTATAATTTAAATATTTTATAGTATAGTTTACATATTTAAATTAATTCCCATTTAATAGGAGAGAGAGGCGGGAAACATAATTTTAAAATTAACCAGAAATTACCAAGTGTCCATTTTAAACATTCTTTTATTATAATAGATAGATGTAACAAAACCAACCCACTAATATATTACAATGCCTATTATCCGTTTGTAATAAACCAAAGGAATATGGTATTCGCCAAAAATACATTTTCCAACAAAACTAATAATTAAAACATAGTAGTAAAATAATATTTTGAAATTTAGATGAGCATTTCAAACCAAATGAACATTACATTTCAATCATGATGTAATAATTGTCCGAATGGTACATTGAATCCAATTATCTGTAATAATAATAATAATCACATTATAAACATTATAAACAACAACAATAATAATAAACCATCTTAACCTATCCTCACAGCTTACACAAAGTGAGAAGAAGCCTAAGGAAACTAGTGAAAAAGCTGCTAACTGAAGAACATGTTGCAAGGTTTAGAGCTTTAAAGTACTACTCCTGTTAAACCTGTATATACTGATGAAGAAGCAAATCCAATCACTCAAGAACAACAACAACCCCTACAAATACATCACACCACAAGCTTAAAAAGAATAAGGCAAATGCTAAAATATTATTATTTCATAAACTACCATTATACTCTATAATTTTATACTTAAAGTTTTTCATTAGATTATGTGAAAATAATCATATATCTATTCTCAATTTAAATAATAAGTCACGATTTTAGTTTATAATTAATATAATTTATAATTTAAGAATTAACATAAACGAGCTACTGAGCAAGCCAACAGGCCAATTAACGTGCGAGCCACGAGTCAAGCTAATCCTTGCTCGCGCTCGGCTCGTTTATGAACCGAGCAGAGCCTCGTTTACAAATAAGTCAATTTCGAGCAAGCTATTTTTGAACGAGCTTCAAGCCTTCCAATGAGGCACGTAACGCGAGGTTTTTGAACAACCCTGCCAAGAAAGAACCAGAGATAGCGTATACGTAAGTTCGTGGTGAAATAGTAGTCAAACAAATGCCCTTGTATGTAAAGTTTCCTATTACTTGTTTGGTTTAAAAGATTTAATGAAAACCTTTTTAGAACGGATGGTTACAAAACTTAACTAATTGGTGTCGTTACTTTCTATTGATCTAGAGTTGTTGCTTATTGAATAAGTTAGCTACTAATGATGCAAAGTGATAATGGTGTCAGAAACTACTGATTAAAATGTTAGTAATATGTGTTGGTTAATGTTGACAAAAACTTATGGTGTTTAATGCTAAAAAGAAGTTAAACATGTTTTTATCAATGGAAACATGATATCTTTCTATTATAATAAAATAGTAAATTATGAAGGACACATGACAAACCTACGAGAACAATGTGACTCTGATTAAAATGTTAGTAATATTAGTTATCTCCTAAGATGTGTCATAACCAGTTGTGCACATAACACCACTTTGCTAGATGTCCCTAGTTATGTTTGGATCAACGCCATAGATTAAAAACAACTTATACATAACCCCGACCCTTCTTTTTTGTTGTTTTCATTGTGTCTTTTTTTTTTAAAACTTCATGGCTTAAATAGACATTGTGACTCTGCTATGGGACTAGAGAAGATACTCAAAGCAAAGTGTGTTGCATTGAATTCAGTTAGTCAAGACGTACTTTTTGTTGACGTTAAGCGAAAGAAAGAAATGCGATGCGCAAGAGGGTTTTCGCGTATGGAATAAAATAAGATATATGTGTAATCGATTTTTGAAATCACTCTTGCTATATGTGTGATTTGATTTGATTTTCTTTTATATTCAACGTGAAAAAGAAGCTATTTTTACAACTTGTTTTCTTAAAAGACTTCCGTTATGTTAAGAAAATTTTCTCATAAAACAAAGTAATCTAACGATACATCGATTTCAATAGTAGACGGAATAGACCACTGCTTCACAAAGAAACAAAGAAAGTATGGGATAATTTTTTTTAAAAGAAATTGCCTATTATTGCCCGCACAAGAGCCTTAATGTTAGGGGTACTGAAGAACCATGCCTACTAGTCCACGTATTATATTGTACGTTGAGAGTCATACCGTTGAACCTACAAGTACTCACAGATTCTATCCAATTAAAAAATGACAAATCATTTTAACTCAAATTTACCCACAAAAGAGGGGGCGGTGTTAAAGTTTTACCCACACACAAACTCTACTCTCTCGGTACACAAAAGAATATACACAAGCAAACTCTTGCGGGTGGGTTCATCGGCCTCGTTCACCGCCCAACTTGAACCCGAACTCACTTTCCAACCCTTCCACACTTAGGAGTATAGAAGGACACATGATAGCTGGCATGAGCCATAATTAGAAGGTGCATCCGTACAACATATGCATATTATAAATACCTACATCATGTGTTATGAAATAACACCACCAAACTCACAAAAATAGTTTTTCTGAATAGAGTTAGCATTACACCACCCTTGCCACCAAACGAGAAGGTATGCAAGTTAAGGTTTTTATTTTTATTTTTTATTTTTTATTATTACTAATGAGTATCGTGAAAGACGAAGGACGGTTCCGTCGGATGTTAGCAACGGAATTTCGTCTTTGACCATTTAAATAATTATATTAATTACTAATATTATTTAATTTTTTTTATATTAAAATAATTTGTAATAAATCAAGAAAAAGATCTTTTTATTAATGTTATTTCTAAAGAAATAAACTTTTATAAAATAAATTTTTTTTTAAAAATCCAATTTTTTTAAAAATATGAAATATTTTAAATTGGTGTTTTTTAAAAAGTAAAATTTTATAAAATAATTAAAATTAGGAGTTATAATAAGAAGATTTTATAAATGACATTTTTTAAAATGTTCTTTTTAAAATAAAATATTTTATTATACATAAGGTAGATTTCAATCAAATCTGATATTAAAATATCATTTTATTATTAACAAATTTTAATTATATTTAATATTTTATTTATTCAACACGTGTAATACACGGGTTTACTGAAACTAGTTTAATAAAGAGACACGAAGTTGAAAGCTATATAATCTCTTTTGAACTTTTCTATACTTGGCAAGTTTTACACTTTTATTTCAAACTTACATATTTTTTCTTATTTGTTTGGATGCATATGATAAAAGTCAGTTTTCAATAAAAATCGTAAAATTGTATAAGCTATAACAAAAAATGAAAAAAATGGAAGAAAACAACCAAGGGAATTAAAATTAGAAAATACCTGTTTTTATTGATGAATAATTTGCTTTCAATTTTCAACTTTCCTATATGGAATTCTGTACTTAGATATGGTATTTCATTGCTAGCTTGATGTAACATTTGCCTTGTGCACTGGTTTTGCCCTTCTAATATAAAATGTAAGACTCGTATTTATATACAGTTACATCATCCTCCGGAATGTCTGGCATTGCGACTCCGTTAGTAAGACCTAAGAGAAACAAGGTGTGGGTCGATTATCTAGTCCAGTTCCGATGGATTTTGATCATCTTTCTCGTACTTCCGATGTCTGTCACATTCTACCTCCTCGACTATCTCCGCGAAATTCGATTACACCAAAAGTCATACAAGCAACGCCGGATAGAACACGATGAAAACATCGTAAAAGTGGTCAAAAGATTAAAGAAAAGAAACCCGCTAAAAGACGGTCTCATCTGCACATCCCGAAACCCACGGGTCACAGTCGGCATGCGGAACGTCGACTACAAACGAGCCCGTCATTTCGACCTAAACCTTTCGGATTTTTGCAACATCCTAGAAATAAACAAGGAAAAAATGGTTATAAAATGCGAACCACTAGTAAACATGGGTCAGATCACGCGGGCCACCGTCCCGATGAACCTCGCACCCCCCGTCGTCCCCGAGCTTAATGATCTTACCGTTGGCGGGCTCATCAACGGCAGCGGGCTCGAAGGAAGCTCACATATATACGGTATGTTCACCGACACGGTCGTGGCGTACGAGATCATCCTCGCGGACGGGAGGGTGGTCCGCGCCACAAAAGACAACGAATATTCTGATCTATTCTACGCAATCCCATGGTCCCAAGGGACCTTGGGATTGCTCACATGTGCAGAAATAAAACTTGTCAAAATAAAACCATATGTTAAACTAACGTATAAACCCGTAAAAGGTAACACGTTAAACGACCTCACAAACGCCTATATCGAATCATTCGCCCCTAAATTCGGGGACGAGGACAACAACGACGTAGCGGAGCTAGTGGAGACGTTGATCTACAATCCACAAGAAGCCGTTTGCATGACGGGAAACTACGCTTCGAGCCATGAAGCGCTAAGTGACGCGAAGAAGATTAACAACATGGGGTGGTGGTTCAAGCCGTGGTTCTACCAGCACGCGCAATCGGCTTTGAGGAAGGGGGAATTCGTCGAGTATATACCGACTCGCGAGTATTATCATCGGCACACACGGAGTTACTTCTGGGAAGCGAAACTGCTGCTTCCGTTTGCGGATCAATGGTTGTTTCGAGTTCTTCTTGGGTGGATGATGCCACCGAAGATTTCGTTGCTTAAGGCGACTCAATTCGAATCGGTGCGAAATTATTATCATGATATGCATGTTCTTCAGGATTTGCTTGTTCCTCTTCATAAGGTTGCTGATGCTTTAGAATGGGCGCATCATGAAATGGAGGTATGGTTAGTATGAATATTTAGTAAAACTTAAAAAAAACATGCATATGAATTTTTTTGTTTTTAAAACCGGATTTGAAATCGAACTGGTAACTTTAATGGTTCATTGGTTGGACTGGCCGGATCGATCGAACTATATTTAGGAACTGAATGATATCATATATAAAAAAACATATTAATATTATTTTTATATATCCAGTTCAAAAATAAAATATGAATACGTAAATAACTAAAATATGTATCGTAATTACAAAATTATTAGAAAAAAAAATGAGATTTTAAAAGAAAAAAAAAACAGTTTTCTAGTAGTGTTTTTCCTCCAGGGAAACTTAAAATTACATTACATGTTTATAAAACAGGTATATCCCATTTGGATTTGTCCACATAGACTATACAAGCACCCATACAAGACCATGGTGTATCCCGAGCCAGGGTTCGAGCACCATCGCAGACGCGGTGACACCCCATACGCGCAGATGTACACCGACATTGGGCTCTACTATGCACCAGGACCAGTGCTAAGGGGTGAAGCCTTTGACGGGTCTGGTGCAGTGAGCCGAATGGAGCACTGGCTAATCGAGAACAATGGGTTCGAGACACAGTATGCGGTTAGTGAACTCAGCGAGAACGACTTCAAGCGGATGTTCGATCACGAGCTTTACGAGAAGTGTCGAAGGAAGTATGGAGCTGTGGGGAACTTCATGAGCGTTTATTACAAAAGCAAGAAAGGTAAGAAGACTCAGAAGGAGGTTGAAGAAGCTGAAAAAGCACAGTTGGAAACATCATATGTTGAACTTGATCAGCCAACAAATTAATAATGTTAAGGTGTTACTTTTTAGTTTCATGTGGACTTTTAGTAGTGTTTTTCTTAAGATTTGTCTGGTTTTGTGTTTATGTTTTTCTTAATAAGGATACTGAATACAAGGTATGAGTGATAGATGTGTTATGTGGGTGACAATAATATATTATAGACTTGATGTAATAAGTTGATGGTTTTTATACAATATTAGTTTTTACAAAAAGATTGCATTTACTGCTTCAATTAGGTATTTGAAACTTTTACAACAATACTACTTACTAGTTACTATACTGATGTTATAACATATTAAAGTGACTAGGTTGATCATGGTACACTAGTTTTATGATCTATAAATTAACCCTTAGTTTATTTCATTACTGAAAAAGCCGAAAACCAGGTGGATCACTTTAACTAATTATGTTTTCTACAAATCAATTTAACATCTTTTAGTGCAATGTGCAATTCAAAATCCTTTATTCACATTAGAAATATGAGGTTTGGATGTACATCTCATCTTACAAATTGATATTGTTGAAACATGCAGAAGAGTATGCAGATTATGATCTGCCACTGGGGCTTGCTTTCCATGCGTGGGCATGGTCCCTTCGGAAGACGAAGCCAATCCAACTGTTAAAAATTAGAGAAAAATACATAAATGGTCCATGTGGTTTAATCATATTGCGTGTTTAGTCCCCAAACTTTAAAAATTACAAAGATAATCCAAACTTTTGTGTAATCATTGCATGTTTGGTCTCTAGCACTAAATTCATTTATTTTTTTGTATTTTATAAAAATTTAAACTAACTTTTAAATTTAATTTTAGGAATCAAAAGTCCAACGCCCACATAAAAGTTTGGACTAACTTTGCACTTTTGTAAAATTTGGAAACCAAATTTGCAATTACTACACTAAAGTTTGGAATAACTTAGCAATTTTTAAAATTTGGACTAACTTTGTAATTTTAAAAGTTTGTGGACCAATTATACAATCTGATCAAACCACAAAGATTATTTATACAATTTTCTCTAAAAATTATTTGGTTTTGTTATGCAATAATTTTATCAACAGCAAATTTCCTAACTGGTTAGTAAAACTTATTCAGCAATACCTCTCTGTTAGTACGTCAGTGTTAATCGATATGTTATAGATCATCAAGTTGTTGGCCCACAATTACTACTCATACGCACATACTTTTAAAAGTAGTTCCTACTACTTATAGTTACTTCCATAGTTACTACTAACAATGTAACTTTTAATCAACCATGTAAATTTAAAGCGATTAAAGTTGATACAAAGCCCATGACCCCTTGGACCGTGTTATAGGCGATGTCCAATTGGAACCGCTAGGGGGTTTCGCTCCCTACATCTCCTGAGGTTTTCGCTCCCTACAACTCCTGAGGTTTTTATATGGTAGAAATCAAAATTGATCAATGTGATAATTTAGTTATAAGTTGTTAAAAATGTAATAATAAAATTCTAAGGTGTCAACTGATCCGACCTAGGTAAAACTATATGTATTAATGGGAACACATTTGACACGTTACACAACCCACCTATATGGCTACCTCTACCCCACACGCTCGGTTGACCAAACGAGTTCTAAATTAGAACCAAAATAGTTCCAAGCGAGAACGAGTACAGCGACTATTTTGCATTTTTCATTTTCGGTTTCATCAATCATAAAAGAATTATGTTACAATTCAGCACATCAAAGAATCCATAGTTTACAAAACTCTTACAAGCATATAAAAAGAAGGAAAATCTAAAGAATCTTTGGCAGCCCTATTGTTGCAATTTCTCTTTCAGACCTCCAAGAGGCCCATAACTTTTTGACTTTGACGCCTGTTGACTACAATTACAACTACCACTATTGAGATTTTGGCCACAATTTAGACACAAACCTTTGCACATTGGGTCACATATAACATTGATCTTTATTTCCAGATGGACCATATCTCTTATATGCTTGGATATATCTATCGATTTCTCTTCAGGAGGGAAATACAGCCAATCGTCTAAGTCAACAGACTCTTCATCGTCTTGCTGTTCACTTTGGCCGTAAATTACTCCCATGTTTATGATTTCAGGTTCTTCTATAGGCTCTTCAGTTAGTACAAGTGAGAAATTGGAAAACACACAATCAGCAGCAGGTCCACCACACCTTAAATTGAACACAACAAAAAAAAACTAGTTTATCAATCCTAAAACATGTGACACACTTGTTCCTATAGATGGTAGTAACCACAATAGTATTAACCATTAACATCAATTCAGGGAATATAAGAAAGAACCAATGAAATCATGAACATACTTTCAAGAACAGATGGTTACCTGTTGCATCCAAGGGTTATGACCGTACGTATGATCCCATCAAGCTTCAAGTTCTGTTTCTTCCTGGTTACATCAATGGATATCAAGACAGGTGTTCCCTGTGGAAAATCCTTAACAGACTTTGTGACCCGTAAACCCATCAAAGAGGCGCGAGATTTTGAAACTTGGGTTGAAAGATGTCCTAATCCCAATCTTTCTAAGGTTGTACAATACTCAAGGTGAGAGATTGAAGGGTTTCTTTGGTACAAAACAGCCCCTTCCCAAGGTGAATCTAAATCATCAGCATCTTGATCTAACCAATCATCTTCCATGAAGTTTTCATCACTGGCTAGCTCATAGTTGGAGTTCAACGAATCTCTTGCTCTAAACTCCAAATGTGACTTTTGTATTAGAATCGTTGGTCTGCGCTTATCAGCAAATGATTGTTTTTCAAGAATGTTGCAGCCGATAAAGTTGTAATATGGATGCAAAAATGATGTTTGAGGGAGTAGAAGGTGGGATGACTTGACATCATTAACATAAAAGCAAGGGGTCATGAAGGAAGAAGATAGAATTAGAGGCATTCCCACAACTTTATTATTATGCAACTATCAATTTTTTAAGTTAAGCTGTCTGCAGCCGGAGGGGGATTCAAAAAGATAATGATTTTATTTCAGTATTCAAGAATAAAGTATGAAACCGACTAAAATTGTATCGAAAAACTATGAAATTGGAACTCTAAGTGAGCAGGGGTATGTGGAAGAGCTGTGAATGGTAGCAATGAACTCCTGTAAGATGACTCAACTCATATCAGTAAAACATATAAGACATGAAAAGCAGCATAATACAAATTGAATATGGATTGCATCACAGACCTAACATCCATATGTTTCAAATTCAAATCAGATTTCAATTTATAGATACGAAGCTCAAGAACTCACTTCAATTTTCGCTACAATTTTCACTAATTTCGTATAGCCGACGAAACGAACAGACAAACAGAACGAAATGACTGAAATTGGAGCTAAATTTGTTTAATTTCATCGGTAATCATAGAAAACGAAAAGGGTAGATTAAAAAATGTGGAATAAATTCATAACAATTGCATAATGTTGGATAAATTCGTATCATCTTCGTCGTAATGAAACCCTAGGACTGAGACGTTGATGTTAGAGATAACGAGAGAAAGAGTACCTGTGATTGGTGATGTGGTAATGAAGGGTTTAGGAGATTGGATTGTAAAACCCACCCGAATGAATAATATTAATCCAAATAGGGTTCTAAAAAGGTGTGTGGATCACGTTTGGTTTTCATGATTTTTTTTTTTTAATTCTATTTTTAAATCGTCGTAGACGAAGCGCATGTTTGAGATTGCTTATTTTATTTCAACTTTTGACTTATTAACTTCTCAGAACAGAAGTTAACAAGTCAAAAAAAACATTTGGCAAACCCAAAAAGATTTTTCAAACTGACTTTTCATATAGGGTAAAAAGAAAGTTTTAAGAAGTAAGGAGGGGGTTACTTATTGACTTTTGAAAACTTTTTTTGATCAAATTTTCTATTATACCCCTTTACTATCTCCTATTAACTCCTATTGTTATTAAAATCATATCTTTTTTTATTATTTTACAACATTTTAGTTTATAAGTTAATCCAAATATTTTTTTAAAAACTCTTTCTGAAAAATCATAAGTTAATAAGTTCTTTTTTATTAAAAATCCTTTTCAATCAAAATAAGCAATCCCAAACATGGCCTAAACTGGTAAACTTAATCAGTTGGAGGGTGTAATTTCATATGACACAACTTGGTATTATTATCAACACTACTTTGGGATTTATGAAATTTAAAATAAAATTTTAATTGATGATTGATTAAAAAAGGCTTTTGGTATAGCGATATGCACGCAAGTAAAATGATGTTTTTCTCAAAAGGTCCAGGGTTCGGGACGCACTGTGAACAATAATATGGAATTATAAGTAAATTAAATTATTGCTTGAAAGTTTATTAAAGTAAAAGAATACAGCTTTCTTGAAACCACATTCACAACATATGAAGTAAAATACTTAAAGACATTCATGACGTTCATGAACAAAATGATTGTGAATGAATTTAGTCTAACAACTAAAGATAAGTTTGAGTTGACTATATGCACGTAAAATCATTGTGATCGGAGTTGTTTGGTCTCACATGATTGTTGTGAAATGATGAATATTGACGTATCAAAGCTTGTTGAATGATCCAACTCGAAGGAATCATTTTCTCACGAGTTTTCCATATTTTTCTTCATTTTTCTGCTATACAAAATGCATCCCTTTATGAAATCTCCATGTTCGTCCTTTAAAACTACCTAAAAACGGCTCACAACCACTTATGTTCATAAGCAACGTATGGATACCCAAATTAGTGTATGTGTCAGCGTGTTAAAGACAACATATGTGGGACACCAAGGCTACGATGGTTGTGTGTGGGTTTTAGTAGTGGTGTGTATGGATGATACCTTATGAACCTACGGGTCAATTGTCAAGTATTATGGTTCTTCTCTAATTTAACTCCTTAATGTTTTGTTAATCCACAACGTAAAACACATCTTTAGCAACTTAAATTGTAAAAAAAAAAAAATTAAGTCATGGTTGTATGTTTTAAAACATAGGTATAAAAAAGGTGTTAAAATTTGTAATAAAGAAAGATAAAATGTTTTTTCTTCTAAAACAAAACTTTACACAAACAAAAAAAGAAAAAATCTAAAAAGAAAAGAAAATAAAATAAACTGTAAAAGAGAGTAACCAAAAGAACTAAGAAGAAAAAAAAAAAAACAAGATATAATATTTTAGGAATTTTTTTTTTAATTTTGTAAAAAGGTTAAATAACATAATAAACGTAAATAACATTTCAATTAAAAAAAAGATTAAGAGAATGAAAAACACATCTATTTTATAACAATGATTACAACATTTTAGAAATTCGTTCTTATAAAACCTTTTTGAAAGAAATTAAAAAGAATATATCTCTATAAAACTTTAAAATTGATTCTATTTAAAAGAACATTTTGAAAAGTTAAATAAAGAGTTAAAAAAAACATTAAAAAAACAATTTGTTTAATAACCAATGTGAATAGAAGTGAGAAATAATAAAATGTTAAAAAGCTATACCATTTTGATAAATATTTTTCAAGGTTGCACACTTGCACTACTTGTCTACTTTGATAAATAAGTTTTCTAACCACATTATACTATGAAAAAACTCATATTTTATGCTAAAACATGATATTTAATGACACATAATTGCATATTGTTGTATTAAATTATGATGACCAAGAATCTTTCTATTATAGTAAAAAGTTAAATAGTGATGACATCTGTTGGCATCATATTTTTTCTTATCAAAATTCTTTTGTTTTTCTCTCTTACTAAATAACTATATTAATTACTAATAATATTATTTTTTATTAAAAATAGTTATATAATAAATTAATGAAAAGATATTTTCTATTAATGTTATTTCTAAAGAAAAAAAATATAAAAATAATTTTTCTTCTAAAACATCAAACTTTTTTAAAAATACAAAATATTTTAAAATTGATGTTTATAGAAGTAAAATTTTTATAAACAAAAAATAATTAAATTGCGAGTTATAGAAAAAATGATGTTTATACAAAATATGTAATCAATGTTTTTCAAACCGGTCCGACCGCTGGTGCGATCGGTTCAATCGGTCCGACCACTGGTTCAACGTTAAAACGGTTTTAAGCACCGAACCGGACCGGATTGGAGTCCGGTTCCCGGTCCAACCGGTCAGACCATCCGGTCCGGTCCGGTTTTTAAAACCATGTATGTAATTGTATGAGAGAAAAAAAAAACAGAATAAGGGTGGAGTTGAGGGCCTGAGGGGTATTGGTAGATTCCAAGTGGGGATTTTACTTCTTTATATAGGAGACAAATGGGCTATAATCATGTGAGCCGATATGTATTGGGCCTAACTTTGTTAGACACGTTTGGTTGGAGGAGCAAATGCACTAAATTAATTCATTAAGCGTAACTATTTTTACATACAACTTAAACATAGGTTCATATTTCAAACCTTTTTTGACATGTTTTTAAAAACATAGATTTACGAGGGTTGATTCTTACTAGAATTGAAGTCTTTCTTCTTTTTCTTTGCGTCATTCTTTTTTGAATAGTGATTTCGTGTAAGAAGAGTTGATAATTATGATTTATTATAGAAGATCAAACTTCCATCAATGGAAGACAAAAAAGCTTCTATAAAAGCTTTCACATAAAGGATTAAAATTCTTAACACTAGGTTAATTATACATTTTTATTGAAGCCTGACTGTTTCATTTATTGATGTTTGATCAATTTAAATAGGTTGATCATTGAAAATGCATACTTTTACTTACAAAACAATAATCTTTACAATAGATTTAAGACGTCACATAAACGACTAAATTCCTATTTATTTTTCATAATAATTACCGCTGGGCTATCAATATGTTCATCATTGTAACTTTTTTGTACTTGTCCATAGTCGCGTTCATATAGTTTTCAAACTGTAGTTGTTGGCGATTTAAGAATTATATCAGCAAACACAATGATATATGTTTAGTTCAAGGAATCATTGTCGGATCTCATAATTCACCCGATTAGATGATGACTAGTAGTAGCGGCCGAATGACGGCCAACAGTAACTCACTTGAAGAGAATAATATAAATTTTATCTAACAAGTTTAACAAAAAGGTTTAAGAATCATACATCATACATATAACATATTGTTTATAAAAATATCACCTAATTATTTTAAAATATATAAAATTTCGTTAAAAACACGAATTTATCTCAAGCTTACAGATTAACAGATGGATTAAGTTTATTTATGTAGCACTTAAAACATTTTCATAACTTCATATCATATAACCATCTATCAAATCTAATCAACTAAAAAAACATCAATATCAGTGCTTTCAAAGTCCATCTCATTGGATCAACATAACAACTGTATTACTATTATTATTATTATTTTCCACATCTTCGTTCTCTTGTCTCTCGTCGGAGATTCTGCTGCCGATCACTTTCCACCGGATCATCGTCTCATCTCCCACCTTTTGCCCTAATTTCAGCAATCAAAACTCTTACAATGGCACAATTCTTCTTCTAGGGGTTACTGAAAACCCTCCTCCCTCACTGAAATTCGAAGATACAGGGAGGGGAGAAAGAGAGAGAGAGATGTCTCGGCAACCGGCGACCACCGCCTTTCATAAGTCAAAGACCCTTGACAACAAATACGTAAGAAACTTTCATTATCTCGTTCAATTGCTATTGCATTTTGCGTGGTTGTACTGTCTTTGTTTTGAAAATTGGAGCCCTAGTTTTGACTTTGGATGCTAAATCTTGCATTATTTGAAGTCGGTCTGGTGTATGATCTGAAATTTTGATGGAAAATGGGTGACTACTGACTACTTGAAGCTTTCTGAACATGTTAGATGGAATAATGTTGGTTCTCAGTTTGCAACATGTTCCATAACCAATTTTGCCTGTTTCAATTATTAAAAGATGTGTCTTTCTTAGAAATACAAGAGGGTGCATGTTTTGGATAGGTTTTGAGATTGCAAAAGAAGTTATGTGAGTGCTTAATGTAGTGGGTAGTGTTTGTAATCATTAGAGCAGTTTGGGCTCAAAGTTATTTAATTGTAGCATGTGTCTGGCAAAGTAGTTTGTATAGTTAGAACTTAACCAGATGTCGCGTGAGATCTCATAGGTAGGCTTTGTAGGTATGTTGCTCTCTACTTGGATGATGAAGTCGCGGGAACATGTTAGCGAACTTTTATAGCATTATAGCTTTGTTTTTTTGAATACTAGAGTTTAAGGCTTTCAATCTCACGATCATATGCTCCCCCTGATTTAGTAGGATTAGTTGGCACCTGAGGTGTAAGTCCAAAACTTTATAAAACTATGAAAATAAATAGATGTGGGAAAAGAAAGAAATAAAAATTAACTATCGATGTTTAACTTGTGCACAAATTCAAATTCACTTTTAATTGGCAAGCACTTTATGTTTTTTAATTGTTAAGGCGTATCCTGTTCTTCATTCTTTGTTTAACTTTAACAACACCAAATCAGTTGATTTTGTTTGCCATGGGCTAGTTTAATAGAGACACTGCTCGAGTCTCCACGGCCAGTATAATTATTTTTAACGCATTGCCGTGTGAGCTTGTTTGTCATTTGAAGTAAGAAAAAAACACAACTACTAGAAGATACCCTTGTTAGGATATCTGTTTAATGTACTTGTCATAGAATAAACTTTTTCCAGTATATAGCAGAGACATAGGTCAACAAATATTGGGTTCAAAAACCAATTTTAGCCTTGGTGGACCAGCACGTGTTTACTTTTATATTTCATCCCAGTGGAGTATTTGTTTAGTTATAGATGATCTATTTTTGGAATGTGATATTCGCATATTGAATGTGTGCGCTAATTTTCTTCTGGACTTTTGAAGATGCTTGGAGATGAGATCGGGAAAGGAGCATATGGTCGAGTATACAAAGGTCTGGACTTGGAGAATGGAGATTTTGTTGCAATAAAACAAGTTTCTTTGGAGAATATTGCACAGGAGGATCTTAATATCATCATGGTTTGATTCAATCAGTTTTTTTCCTTTTAAAGTTAACATCCCCCTCAACCCCCGCCATATGTCTTTGAGGAAAATACTTGTATATTTTGTTCATTAAATTTTATTGGTTCAATTGTTTACATATCTATCTATTCTTTTTAGTTAAAAACAATCAATCTTCTTAACTTTTGCTCATTTTATTTCCATGTTGTCATTGTTTACTTAGTATAAATGTTTATTCTTAGGTGTTGTTTTGTATATACGTGTTCTCATTCATTCTCTAGTAGAATCTCGCAATAGAGAATCATAATATGGTTTCAGTTATAGCCTTTTACACCTAAAAATATGTTGAAATCATCTAGTAGCAGGTTTTTAGGTTTTTCTTGCATTGCTAGGAACTCTGTTTCTTCAGAGCATTTCATAGGGTTTTGTATTCAGTCAGTTATAATATTTAGTAAATTCTAGTTTGAACTTCTTAGCATGTTGTTATGTGATGTAATTTATCATCTCTAATGTGTTTCAGTGGTTTATAATAAGATGACCCTCTTGGTTATGTTGTTGGTTAGCATGTTGATACACAACTGCTTTAATTTATATTAACACATGTTTATTTTGCTTTCTGTATGAACAAATCATGAATCAATCGGAATTGGTTACTTCTCAGCAAGAGATTGACTTGCTTAAGGTAATCCTCTTGTTCTAATTTTGTTGTAATTAACTTACATACAGCACATGTTATTTAAATCACTTGGATAATGCTTCTGTTTCAGGATAATTTATGGCTATTTAAATCACCTGATGTGATGCTTCTAGATTTAGACATGTGGATTATATGTTAATGTTGTATGATGCCTTTATGTGATGCAGAATTTGAACCACAAGAATATTGTGAAATATCTTGGATCCTTAAAGACAAAGACACATCTTCATATAATTCTTGAGTAAGTAATCAAGTATGACATCTTAATTTTTTATGATTATTAATTGTGTCAATGCTGAAAACACTGTTCATTTGGTGGTGGCTCTTATTAACCTCAGGTATGTGGAGAATGGCTCACTTGCAAACATTATTAAACCAAACAAATTTGGGCCATTTCCTGAATCATTGGTGGCTGTTTATATTGCTCAGGTTTGC
Organism: Flaveria robusta; assembly: GCA_025506415.1. Lineage (NCBI taxonomy): Eukaryota > Viridiplantae > Streptophyta > Magnoliopsida > Asterales > Asteraceae > Flaveria > Flaveria robusta. The sequence goes on along the minus strand of CM046460.1, from coordinate 4,586,117 downwards.
TACTGGTCATTTATTCTTGTATTAGGTTTAAAATCTGGCATCCATGACTATCTTTCTGGCAGGTTTTGGAAGGCTTGGTTTATTTACATGAACAAGGGGTCATCCATCGGGATATTAAGGGTGCTAATATCCTGACTACTAAAGAGGTAAGTAAATATTTCCTTAGAACAAGCTAGTTCATGTGGTAGTATTAACATGTTCCATAAACCCCTGCTTAGGGCCACCGCCCACTAAAGGGTAGTTTGATAATTATAAGGGCAGAGTCTGAAATTCCAACACAACTTGTTGACATTTACCAAAAGTGTGTATTTTACCCTTGAAATTGGTTACCCATGCTGACATGGATGTGACATAGGCTTTTATCTGCTTACATGAACATAATTTTGGTTAAATACTCTGATATAGGCATATAGCTTTTCAGTTAGATTTAAAAGTTTCGTGATGTTATATCATTATCATTTTATTATGTAAAAACTTTAAAAAAGCCAAGGATCTGGCTAGCCCAACAGCAATGCACAATGTAACCAGTTTCAAGGGTAAAGTATGCACTTCTGGTAAATTTCAACGAGTGTAAGGATTTTATCATGCGGAAAAAGAAGTTTAGGGTCCTATGTGCAAAGACCGGGAAAGTAATTTGTTTTTTTCCCCGACAAATTGCCCATATTTTAAAGTAAAGTCGCCCATTCTGCTAATGTGGAAGGCATATCTGCTTTTATCACCAATTGGATTACATCATATTTTCCTTATTCTTTTAGCTCTAAATCAATCTTACCTTGTTACTTCTCTCAAAACCATTTTCAGGGTCTTGTAAAATTGGCAGATTTTGGGGTTGCCACAAAGCTAACCGAGGCTGATGTTAATACACATTCAGTTGTTGGTACACCTTACTGGATGGCTCCTGAGGTACATTTTTTTTATTTAAAACCCTATTTCCTATCCTAGTGTTTAGAAAATTTGACTCAAGGGTATTAGTATCTTCCACTTTTGTTTGGCAGGATATCGAGATCATATAGCATATTGATGTCTTTTAAACTTTTTTTTTTTTCAGGTCATTGAAATGTCTGGAGTTTGTGCTGCATCTGATATATGGAGTGTTGGTTGTACTGTGATTGAGCTACTTACCTGTGTACCTCCTTATTATGATCTTCAACCCATGCCTGCTCTCTTTAGGATCGTTCAGGTGTTCTTTTTTATCAATAATTTATCATTTGTCACCACAGGATTCATGCTTTTTTATTTCAGTTGATCCCATTGATTTGGATTTGACTGCAATGATTTCGATTTTGCTTGTTCTAATGAAACCACAACACCCGTTTAACCTTTTGCTGATGGTCAAATCACCATACTGAACCCAGCTACTGAATTTCCTCGATTTTTTCTTCAGGATGAGACTCCTCCGATACCAGATAGCTTGTCACCTGGCATAACTGCTTTTCTCCGCCAATGCTTTAAAAAGGTAAAGTGTAATACATATGACTTGCTATGTGCTTGCAAGTTATTATAGTGATCACAATTATGTATTTCGTCTAACATTAAATTTCATATTCAGGATGCTAGGCTGAGACCCGATGCAAAGACGCTGCTTTCTCACCCTTGGATACAAAATTCTAGGCGTGCTGTATTGCAGTCTTCACTCCGGCATAGTGGTACACTTAGGTAGTTACATGCTAATTTTAACTGCAATGATGCTGATAAGAAACAATGATACCTAGCCTGCCTCTTATAAAAGTGGCAAACACACTTTTTTCTCTCAGCTTATGTCTTTCTTAGCTTAATTATGATGCTTAATAGTTACAGCTATTTTGTTTAAGATAGTATAGTGTTTGTGAGACAACATGCTTTCATATCTGAAGAGTGCTTTTTTTTTTGCAGAAACATAGATGATGATGGTTCAGTGGGTGTCAAAAGTTCAACTGCAGATGACGTAAGCACTCTTGAGAACCTTTCTGCAGAGAAAGTCAAAGTATTTTCTTGTAATTGGAACTGATAAGTACATTAACTTTTAGAGCCTGGTATTGCTGGTGATTTATTTCATTGGGTATCTTTTTTATAATTTCTCTTTCCAATTTCAGGAAAATAGAACAGAGTTGGTAATAGCTGAGGAAAATAAATTAATTAATAAGAATGCCGAGGAAAAAACAGATGCATCCGAAGACGATGCTTCTGTTTCAGCAGATCAAGTTGTGACTTTAGCTATTCATGAAAAGATAGAACCTTCATCTGCTAATGATGAATCAGCTAATCAAACAGAAGTCCATGAACCAGTAGATTTGACTCCCCCTGAGGTAGTGATAACAAATGTTGAATCTGGATCTCCAGAGTCAAAATCAAAGACCACAGTAGATAAAAAAGCCAACGAAAATGGAAGCACTGTAACTACTGATAGCAGTTTACATAATTCTGGGCGCAAAGCCCATAATTCTCAAAAGGGTGTACAGGCAGGAGGAACAGTTGGAGAAAATGAGCTGAGTAAATTTAGTGATACGCCTGGTGATGCTTCATTGGATGATTTGTTTCATCCAATAGATGGCAAATATCTGGACGATCAATCAGCTGAAGCTTCAACATCCGCTTCAGCGTCACATGTGAATCAAGGCAACACATTTGCTACAGATAGTGGAAAGGCTGACTTGGCAACACAATTAAGAGCTACAATTGCTCAAAAACAAATGGAGAATGAACCAGGCCAGTCTAATGGTGGAGATATACTTCATCTAATGATGGGTGTTTTAAAGGAGGATGTAATTGGTATTGATGGTCTGGTAAGCTTTATATAGCATGTTTATGTTGTTGACTTCTTCACTGCTGACCTTGACTTCTCATTTTGTTTGTTTATCAGGGCTTTGATGATAAACTACCTGCTGACAATCTTTTCCACCTTCAGGTACCATCTAGTCTGTTATTAGTTGTCTGTGTTTTAAAAAGCACGCCTTAGGCATGAGGCGTTGCAAGCTATAGGCTCAATGTGTACACAATGAGTGTGCTTTTTGTTAGGTATCACAATCAGAGTGGGTTCCAGCGGAAGCAATCAAACACACACAATCACACAATATATATATAAAGTAGACACGAGAGAATTATAGTGGTTCGGTCTGGGTGACCTACGTCCACTCTGCAACTAGGGTTTATATTATTATTGTGCTCAAGAATACAGTTACATCATGGGTCTATTTATAATGCTAGATTAGGGTTGTAATTAAGGTAATAACTTAGGCTCCAAGAATTAACTAATTAACCCTAATTAGGGCCGGCTAGCCCATTCTTTTGTTTACCATTAGCCTAGCAAAACAGACCCGAGCCCCGTCCGGCTCGGCCCAAAGCCTTAACAACCCAACAATCTCCCACTTGAAGGCTTTGCACAAGTCTACAAACGCCGTCCAAGTAACCCAGATCCAGTAACTCCAGTATTCTTCATATCCAAAAGTCTTCCAAGCTTCAATTCCCATCAGCTAAGACTTCATTGTAACCCCTAGTTGCACCCCCTCTCATCAAGTAAATGAGGGGACAGTTGAAGCTCCCCCGAGGTCCAACCCATTGTCTATCTCAACTGGTATGCACGATCCACCAGCTCCAGAGATAACCCGAGAATCATCAACACTCTCCTCATTGAGCAAGACATCCATAGGAGAGAATTTAATAATCGGAGTAGTGGTCTTCACAACCCAACGTTGTTTTGTGACTGTACCCGAAACACGCCCCGTGCTCCCACTGTCACCAAACCCCTGACCTGGTTTAGACCTCCGATCCCGCTCAGCTTGAATCACCTTGGCACCAGGCTTCAGTCTTGCAAATTGAACCCTCTTTTGCCCCTTTGACTCAGCGAACCCAACTTTGTTTTCAGGAACGGTCATACTTTCCTCAATAGGTACTTCCACCATGTATAACGATCCCCGCTTGTTTCCACGAGCAATAACCATATTTCCTTTTGTTACTTTCCATTTACCTCTACCAAACTTTACTTCTTGTCCCTGTTCATCCAGTTGACTAACAGAGATAAGATTTCTCTTCAAAGCTGGAATCACCCTAACATTCTTCAAGTTCCAGTAGGTTCCCAATGGAGTTAACAGATTAACATCACCTATGCCCGTAACATCAAGGATATTACCATTTGCTGTTTGTACCTTCCCAAAGTTGCCAACTTTTAGATTCACCAACGTCTCCCCGCTGTGCATGGCGTGAAACGAAGAACCGGAATCCATAACCCAAGAGTCCACACTGTTTTCAGCCTCGAGTAGTAATGTGTCATCATTACATTCATCCTCAGCAACAGTGTTTACCTCACCAGATTTTCCTTGTTTACGCTTTGGACATTGACTCTTAACATGCCCAATCTCATCACAAATCCAGCACTTCACAGTTTTCCGAGCTCTAGACGAACTTCTCCCTCGACTCCCACTGCTCCTGTTATTTTCCCTTCCCCTGCCAACATATAACAAACCAGAAGATGATCCACCACCAGTGCTTTTCCGGCGGGTTTCCTCACCTAGCACAATGTTTCTGACCCCGTCAAATGTTAATCCATCAGTCCCCACCGAACTAGTAATAGCCGTTACAGTTCCAGACCAACTATCTGGCAAAGAAGATAACAATACTACAGCTTGAGTCTCATCATCAAACTTCATGCCCACAGAAGCTAACCTGGACATGATCGAGTTAAGATCATTAATATGCTCCAAAACTGAAGTTCCCTCATTCATTCGAGTCATGAATAACTCCCTCATCAAGAACACCTTATTGGCAGCAGACGGCTTTTCATACATATTTGACAGAGCCGTCATTATACCACGAGCCGTGGTTTCATGCATAACGTTAAATGCAACGCTCCTCGTCAAAGCCAATGTAATAGCCCCTCTAGCCTTCTTGTCCTTTGAGTTCCAAACCGCTTCTTCAGCTTTGTTCATTGTAGCCGGCTTTTCTTCCAATACTACTTCCAAATCTTTTTCACCTAGCAATGCTTCTATTTGCATCTTCCACCAAGCAAAGTCTGTCCCGTTAAACTTTTCAATTCGAACCCTCCCGTCTTCAGCCATTGCAAACGAGAAACGAATACAATCAAGAAACAGAAACTGAAGTTGATGAACACCGTGAGAAAAGATTAACCTTTGAAGAAAAAAAGCCAAAGAACCAAAGCTAACCGAAGCCAAGCACACTTCCAATAAAACCCTAAAAAATCCCGAAGATACCTAAACCGGTAACTTCACCTGCAGAACTGAGAGCAATACCAGCGACCCTAAGGGTTCAAGACAGAAGCCCTAATCCCGAATCGCCAAAAAAAAAAAATAAAACCCGGACAGCCCTAGATCTCGAACCAGCAAAAAAATCGATAATACCACAGCCCTCTCGATCAGCCTCCTATGATTTCAGTGCAAACCCGGTGTGTTTCCGAACCTCGGCTCTGATACCACTTGTTAGGTATCACAATCAGAGTGGGTTCCAGCGGAAGCAATCAAACACACACAATCACACAATATATATATAAAGTAGACACGAGAGAATTATAGTGGTTCGGTCTGGGTGACCTACGTCCACTCTGCAACTAGGGTTTATATTATTATTGTGCTCAAGAATACAGTTACATCATGGGTCTATTTATAATGCTAGATTAGGGTTGTAATTAAGGTAATAACTTAGGCTCCAAGAATTAACTAATTAACCCTAATTAGGGCCGACTAGCCCATTCTTTTGTTTACCATTAGCCTAGCAAAACAGGCCCGAGCCCCGTCCGGCTCGGCCCAAAGCCTTAACAACCCAACACTTTTTAGTGCTTTTCAAAGAGCTACTTCAACCGAAGAAATTTCTTTAGTAGCGAGAACCCTTCCTACTCGAGAATAAGGTCAGGGAGTGAAGCGTTTTTTCAGTTTTTCTTTCAATATATAGTAAGTGTTATGCGGGGTCTATGCGCCTCATGTAGCGGCCGCTTTCTTTGTTTATGCGCCATTTCTTTTTAATGGACTCAACGTAAATGGGCTATCCCTCTAAAGTCAAAATGTTAGCCTCAAGACACTTAGAGACACTTGAGCACCATTTCTTTTGATTTTTGTTTTGTTTTTATTCATACCCAGGTTACAGACTTGTTTGGTTGGTTTTGTACTGATTGTGGCCTGCCATATTATATGTTGGTATATTAGTATAAATTGATATGGTTCTCTCTTTTGCAATTTAACAATTCGAATTGTTTTTGCAAAAGAAGTGAGCCTTGCATATGTGATGTGCGCACCTTCGTCATCCTCCCTGGCTTTGGGACCCTATCACCTTGGAGCACCTCGCCCCTTGAAAATATAGTTCTTGAATTAGGTTATACTGTGTACAATTATTTAAATCATAGATGTATATTGATACACAGGCTAATGAAATTATTAACAAAGATATGCCTGAATTGTTAAAAGTATATTCTAGAAGGGGCAAAAAGGGGAACTCTAAAAGTGGCTAAGGAACAATCAGGGGAAAACGTAGTATTTAGTAACGAAGAATAACTTTTTGTGAGGTAGGTCTATGTTAGCTATCCTATTTTGTAGGCTCCTGCCATAGTGCATGGAGAGAGGGTGAATCCCTGGAACCTTCCTTCTTGTTTCTTATTGTTTCTTCCTCAAGCTATCTAATAGAATTGTTAATTCCATTAACTTGTTATCTCCTGCGGTGTTCTTGTCTTATTTGTGATTCCATTCTCCATCATTGGTCCGACCTGCCACCGACCTGTTCGGACTTCTTCAAATTTCTTGCTTCTTCCATGGAAACTCGTACAAATACCCGTTTAGATGCTCAAGAAACCCAAATTAAACAATTACAATCCGATGTTTCTGATATCAAAACCACACTTCTGTCCATGGAGGCTGATCGCGGTGAATCAATGGAGTTCCGCAAAGTGGTCTTGGATTGGATGAAACACCAACAGAAGAAACCGAACACCGAATCCTCGGGATCGGGTGTTAGTAGTGGTGATGGGTTTTCGAGTCGGTACACCTCATCCGATTCTCCCAAGGATCCCCCTGTTTCTTCTCCTTGGGCTGTTAAGAAGGTGAAACTGCCTGAGTTTAGCGGTTTTGACCCTCAAGGGTGGATCCAAAAGGCGAAACTCTATTTTGATCTGAATGAGACCTCAGAAGATGTTCGCCTCCGATTGGCGCAATTGAGCATGGTGGGGGTGGCGCAACACTGGTTTACCATTCTTACTCAGGTTCGGGATTCCTTAACGTGGCCTGCATTTGAAGATGAACTTCTTCGCCGATTTAGTGGGTTGTCCATTCATAACCCTTATGAACAACTTGCTACAATTCAGCAAGGAGATTCAATCTATGATTATATTGATGATTTCGAATATCTTTTATCCTTGGTTCCACGTTTACCGGATTCACAATCGTTGGGATATTTTGTGGCGGGGTTGCGACCGGAAGTGAAGAAGTGGGTTCGGTTACACCGACCTTCGACATTGTTAGATGCGATGTTCATTTCGAAGGATGTTACAGAGATGCTCCGACCAAGCGGTGGTTCCGACTCCACATCCCGATTTCGGTATTTACACCGATTTGGGCCTTCATCTTTCTCTCCTGTAGATGGCCTTCATACAGTGGGCCGCAGTGAGCCCAAGATGTTTACTCAGCCCAAAGGTTCAGATAGAAGTTCTTTTGGCCGTGGGGATTTACAGCGTTCTCAATCATCACCGAAATCAGGAGTTTCCCCATCGGATCCTTCATCCGTTTTTTCACGAGATCGGGGTCTACGCTCATTATCTCGTACAGAGTGGGAAGACCGGCGTAAGAAGGGTTTGTGCTTTCGCTGCGGACAACAGTACGGTCCTGCTCATAAGTGTCCGGAAGGGAAGTTGAGGGTGTTATTGTTGGGCGATGATGAGTACGAGGCCACAGGTGGGGAATGCTTCTCTATTGAACTGGGTTCTCCTAATGAAGAGGAAGTTCCTTCTGATTCGACAGTAGGGACTTGTATGTCCTTAGACTTTGAAGGAATTTTCGCGTTTCATGGGGGCTCGAATACACTGAAGTTTCAAGGAGTGCTACATGAAATCCCAATTTACATCCTGGTGGATAGTGGAGCTTCTCACAATTTTATTTCTCAACGATTAGTGTCGGCTTTAGGGCTCCCCTCGACTACGATTCCAGCTATTTTAATTAAATTGGGAGACGGTCACACTGTTTTGGTGTCGGAGCAATGTTCAGGTATCCCAATTCATGTAGGATCTTGTATGTTTGCAATTAATGCCTTGGTTATGGATACTGGAGGACTGGATTGTATTTTGGGAATGGATTGGTTGAAATCTTTGGGGGAGGTCATTCACGATTGGCAGCACTCTTGGATGAAATTCAACTTCGATGGTCAACAAATCCAATTGCAGGGAATTCTTACTAACCAACCTTCTCTCTCGGCGTTGCATCAATGGTTATCTATGGCGGAGGAGTCGTCTCTCAAGTCTCCTCCGCTCATGATGCCTTCTTGGTCAGCAGCTCCTCTCTCATGCTCGGTTACTTTAAAGGAGAACCAACAACAAAATTTGTCGCGCTTGCTTTCAAGGTTCACGACCGTATTCCAGGCCCCAAATTCATTACCACCTTCTCGCGCGCATGATCACATCATTACTTTGACCACAGGACATCCAATTTGTGTGCGTCCTTATCGGTATCCTCATGTTCAGAAATCTGAAATTGAGCGCCAGGTGGGTGAATTGTTGACAACGGGATTAATTCGGCCAAGTAAGAGCGCTTACTCTAGTCCGGTAATTCTGGTCAAAAAGAAAGATCAGACGTGGCGGATGTGTGTCGACTACCGGGCCTTAAATCAAGTGACCGTTCCGGATAAGTTTCCCATCCCTATGGTTGATGAGCTGTTAGATGAACTTCATGGTGCGTGTTTCTTTTCGAAGCTCGATCTTAAATCCGGGTATAATCAAATTCGAATGCATCCCGACAGCATAGAGAAAACTGCTTTTCGCACCCATGACGGGCATTACGAATACCTGGTAATGCCTTTTGGATTAATGAATGCTCCCGCAACTTTTCAGGCAACAATGAACGACATTTTTCGGCCTCTTTTGCGCAAAACAGTGGTTATTTTTTTCGATGATATTTTGGTTTACAGCCCCTCGTGGCAGATTCATTTGCAAGATGTTGAATTAGCATTGCAAATATTACAAGATAACCATTTCATGGTTAATCACTCCAAATGCTCTTTTGGTTTACCTTCAATAGAATATTTGGGTCATATTATTGATGGTGGTGGGGTGCACATGGATCCAAAGAAAGTGGCGGCAGTAGCAGATTGGCCGGTGCCAAAAAACTTAAAAGGCCTTCGGGGGTTCCTTGGTCTCACCGGGTATTATCGGAAGTTTATTCGAAACTATGGAAGCATTGCTAGACCTCTTACGGATCTCACAAAAAAAGATGCCTTCTTATGGCAACCGAGTGCTCAGCAAGCTTTCGAGGAATTGAAACACGCTCTTCTTGCAGCTCCTGTTCTAGCATTACCGAACTTTCAGGAGTCTTTTGTAGTAGAATGTGACGCCTCGGGTCGTGGTATTGGGGCTGTACTCATGCAAAATGGCCACCCCATTGCTTATTTTAGCAAGGCATTAAGTGATAGAAACTTGGCTAAGTCGGCGTATGAGAGGGAGATCATGGCGCTTGTTTTGGCGGTACAACATTGGAGACCATATCTTTTAGGCACACGTTTTACAGTCTTTACAGACCAGAAGAGTTTAAAATTTTTACTTCAACAACGTGTGACAATCCCTGATCAACAAAATTGGGTGGCTAAACTTTTGGGATACGATTTTGACATTCAATACAAACCAGGAAGGGAAAATAGAGGCGCGGATGCATTATCGCGAAGGGCGGATTCAGGGGAATTTAATCAGCTTATTTCGACACCTATTTGGGTCCAAGGAGCACTCCTACTGGAAGAGGCTAAGAATGATGTGGAAATTCAAAAGTTAATACAGAAGTGTTTGGATACACCAAACAAACGTCCAGGGTATTTTGTCAAACAAGGGGTGTTATATTATCAAAATCGTGTGGTCATCTCTCGCAATTCTAGATTCCTTCCGGCTCTTTTACACGAATTTCATACCACAGCAACGGGAGGACACTCGGGATTTTATCGGACGTAGGCGGTTAGCAGCAAATTTATATTGGCCAGGTATGACCACGACGATTAAACAGTTCATCCGAGATTGTGACACATGTCAACGTTGCAAGTCCAGCTCAGTTTTGCCGGGTGGCTTATTACAACCGTTGGCGATTCCGGATGCTATTTGGGAAGATGTCTCAATGGATTTTATCTCGGGTTTGCCCACATCTCGTGGTTACAATGTTATATTAGTAGTGGTGGACCGGTTATCAAAATACGCCCACTTTATTCTTTTGAAACATCCATTTACTGCTAAATCTGTAGCCGAGTTATTTGTCAAGGAGGTCATTCGCCATCACGGAGTGCCCAAATCTATAGTAAGTGACCGTGACCCATTGTTTCTAAGTAAATTTTGGCTGGAGATTTTTCGCGCCATGGGAACTGCTCTTCACATGAGTTCTGCATATCACCCCGAATCGGACGGTCAAACGGAAGTAGTTAATCGTTGTTTAGAATCGTACCTGCGTTGCTTTGCCGTGGATCAACCAAAAACATGGGCAGTGTGGCTTCCATGGGCGGAGTTTTGGTATAACTCTACTTTCCATAGCTCAACAGGTATGACACCTTTCGAAAGTGTGTACGGCAGACGACCACCTTCGGTTATTCAGTTCATTCCCGGTGAGATTAAAGTAGAATCAGTGGTGGAAGAATTAAGAGACAGAGATGAAGCATTGAAACAACTCAAAAGACATTTAGCTAATGCTCAAAGTTCTATGAAGACTCAAGCGGATAAAAAACGACGCGACGTGCAATTTCTGATTGGTGATTGGGTATATGTGAAGCTTAAACCTTACCGACAGATGTCGGTTAAGAGCCGAATACATCAAAAGTTAGCTGCGAAATTTTTTGGTCCCTTTCAGATAATCGAACAGCTCGGACCGGTGGCGTACAAACTTCAACTCCCTTCAACTTCTAAAATACATCCTGTTTTTCATGTTTCGTTGCTAAAGAAAGCAGTTCAGGGGGCGGTTGAATCATCGTTACCACCGGAATTATTAACAACCAACAAAGATATGTTAATTCCGTTAGCGGTTTTGTCAAAACGACAGTTGGGAACTAATGCAACAAGCAAAGAAGAATGGTTAATTCAGTGGCAAAACCATTCAGTGGAAGATGCAACGTGGGAGGAGGCAACATGGATTAAAGGCCAATTTCCTAACTTAAGTCTTGAGGACAAGACTTTTTCTGAAGGGGCGAGTAGTGATACACAGGCTAATGAAATTATTAACAAAGATATGCCTGAATTGTTAAAAGTATATTCTAGAAGGGGCAAAAAGGGGAACTCTAAAAGTGGCTAAGGAACAATCAGGGGAAAACGTAGTATTTAGTAACGAAGAATAACTTTTTGTGAGGTAGGTCTATGTTAGCTATCCTATTTTGTAGGCTCCTGCCATAGTGCATGGAGAGAGGGTGAATCCCTGGAACCTTCCTTCTTGTTTCTTATTGTTTCTTCCTCAAGCTATCTAATAGAATTGTTAATTCCATTAACTTGTTATCTCCTGCGGTGTTCTTGTCTTATTTGTGATTCCATTCTCCATCATATATGCAGGCTGTTGAATTTGGCAAACTTGTTTCGCAACTGAGACCAGAAGAATCAGAAGACGTGATTGTGTCCTCATGCCACAAGTTAACTGTTTTTTTCCAACACCGCCCTGAGCAGAAACACGTGTTTATGACACAACATGGGTTGCTTCCTCTTCTGGAATTGCTTGAGGTTCCTAGGACACGGGTATGGCAATTTGAAGGGGGTTGCTACATATTTTTCTTTTTTCTTGTCTGATTATTATATAAGATAGTAATGTAGTTACTGTTCTCCTTTAGGTGCAGGTTATATGCTCTGTGCTGCAGGTTTTAAATCAGATTATCAAGGATAACACTGATTTTCAGGAAAACGCTTGTCTTGTTGGCCTTGTAAGTACTACATAGCCTAGGTTACAAGTTTGTAATTATACATGTATACATTATACAATGGTAAGATATTTCTCCTCTAGGTCCCTCTTGTTATGGGCTTCGCAGCGCCTGATAGAACACGGGAGGTTCGTATGGAAGCAGCTTACTTTTTGCAGCAACTTTGTCAGTCAAGGTACCACGACATCTCATGTCTAGTTAACTTGCATGTTTTTGTAATATTGAATATTGCGTAGATGTTGTGATTTACTATACAATGATTATGGATTGAGGTGGAAGTTTTTGTTTCAGCTCATTGACATTACAAATGTTTATCGCTTGCCGTGGGATACCTGTTCTTGTGGGATTTCTTGAGGCAGACTACGCAAAATACAGGTTTGTACCTTTTATACTAAGTTCCATACTGAAGCAAACTGTTATTTTGGTTTCTTAAATAAACTATTTAACCATGATGAATCTTTTTGAACAGTTGTATGGAACTCTCATGATTATGGTTGATACCTTATATATATGATAATTATGTAACTATGCTAATAGATTGGGATTCTGAAACTACTAAATTAGTTATTTGATTATCGCGGTTTGATGTCATAATAATCAGTTTGGTAATTAGATACCGCTTCTGATTATGTATTGTTCAAATAATTTGTTTCATACCAGCAGCAACAAAGTTTGTTATCTGAGGGTAAAATAAATTTATCTATTTACCCCTTCCTTTATCTGAGACTTATGCTCAATTCATATAACGTCTCCTTTTCTCTTTTTACTACTTCTGATCACTTTATTTTAAGTGCGCTAGATAATATGAATTTATCAGATATTTACTATTAGAACTTCAGCAGCAGAGGCACACCAAAACACTACTTATGTATCTTGTTTTATTACAGCTATTTTTGTTATTCAATATCAAATAATCACTTTCAATACACTATCCAAGCACCCCTGCTTTTTGCATGGTAATAAATATATGATCATCTCCTGTAGTTTATCTTTTTTGTATGACAATAAATATAGTGATCTCTTCCTGCAGTTTACCTGCTACATGCTGATATCTGCTATCAATATCGTCATCTGGTTGTAATTTATAAGAACTATATTGTAAATTTTTTTAGATGTAGTAATGAAGTTTCTTGATATCTGATATCAATATGGTCATCTAGTTGTTATTTATAAGAACTTAATAGTTAATTTTTTAGATGTAGTAATGAAGTTTCTTGAATTGCAGGCAAATGGTCCACCTAGCTATTGATGGCATGTGGCAGGTATTTAAGCTTCAGAGATCAACCCTTAGAAATGACTTTTGTCGAATAGCTGCAAAAAACGGAATATTACTCAGGCTCATAAATACCCTCTACAGCTTAAACGAAGCAACAAGGCTAGCCTCCATATCAGGTGCAGGTGGTTTTTCATCCGATGGTTTAGCCATGCGGCCCCGTTCTGGCCCACTGGACCCTAGTAACCATACTTTCATGCAGAGTGAGAGTTCAACCAACGGTCTAGATTATCCTGATCACCAAAAAGTCAAACATGCTGCAACAGATCATCCATTTGCACCTGGTCCACAAGAATCTTCTAGACTTTCATCTTCTCACTCCCCTGATTCTAGATTCTTTACACTAGAAACTGATAAACATCAATCAAGCAGTACTAGTGTTGAAGCTCCGGTAACGTCAAAATCACCAGATTCAACATCAATGGAGAGAGATAAAAGTGATCCTTCACAAGACGCAGAACCTAAACAACGGCTCTCTAATTTTGGAAGGTTGTCCACTGATAGGCCTAGGAAATCCATGGATGCTGTATCAAACGGGTATTCTTCAACAATTCAGCAAGAAAATGTGAGACCGCTTTTGAGTTTGTTGGATAAAGAACCACCTTCACGACATTTTTCGGGTCAGCTTGAGTATGTTCGACATCTCACGGGCTTGGAGAAACATGAAAGCATACTTCCTCTTTTGCATTCTTCTAATGAGAAGAAAAGCAATGGGATGGATTTCTTGATGGCTGAATTTGCTGGTAAACATCATTTTCTTTTCAGAAATACTCCTGCTACTGATGGTTTCCTTCCATGTTCTTCTGATTTTGATTACTTTTAGTAGAAGTGGAAACAGAATGGGTCAGGTGGGTTGTGTAATGGGTCAAAGTTGTTAGTTTCTAGAACGGATAGGCTGGGCTATAGCATTATATTTATTTACTTTATTTAAAAAATTACAATGGTAATCTAAATTTTGAAATAAAACAACTTAGGTGGCTTTATGCATTTTGAATACATTTTGGCTTGTTCCACCCTTTTCGATTTTAACCATTTCCTTGAATTTTACTCGGTGGCCGCATGTAACTCAAGTTTACCCATGTACCCGTAAATGGGTGGAACTTGCCACCTCTGATGATCTGTGCTATAGCATTGTTTTATTTATTTATTTCGGTATTACATCTCAATTTATGCTACTTTTCTGATTCTAGTTTTTTTTTTCTTTTTGTGATTGTACAGAGGCTTCTAGTCGTGGAAGGGAAAATGCTAACACTGAGGCGGTGACTAGGACTTCACATAAATTAACTAATAAGAAAACCGCAGTGGTGGCATCCAATGAGGGAAAGGCTTCGACATCAGGAATTGCATCTCAGACAGCATCAGGCGTACTCTCTGGTTCTGGAGTTCTTAATGCTAGACCAGGGAGCGCCACATCATCAGGACTTCTGTCCCACATGGTATCCCCTTGGAATGCCGATGTGGCTCGTGAATATCTGGAAAAAGTGGCAGATCTTCTACTTGAGTTTGCTGGTGCTGACTCAACTGTGAAGTCCTACATGTGTAGCCAAAGTTTGCTTAGCCGGCTCTTTCAGATGTTTAATAAAGTAGAACCACCTATCCTGTTAAAGGTATTGACTTTATTTCACTTCTGAGGTTGTTTGACTTGCATTTGTAGAAAAATCCTATTAGACATTATTGTTATCTTATTTGTGGCTTGGATTGCAGTTATTAAAATGTATCAATCATTTGTCAACTGATCCACATTGCTTGGAACACCTACAAAGAGCTGATGCCATCAAGCATCTTATTCCTAATCTTGATCTCAAAGATGGTCCTCTCGTGTCCCAAATTCATCATGAGGTTAGTGAAATTATTAGGTGTTTATTAGAAGATAATTTATCTTATGTTGCTAATGAATAATCTATTATTTAACTTTTCTCTATTGAAGGTCCTCAATGCGCTATTCAACCTATGCAAGATAAACAAGAGGAGACAAGAACAAGCAGCAGAAAATGGAATTATTCCACACTTGATGCGTTTTATAATGTCAGATTCTCCATTAAGACAATATGCATTACCTTTATTATGTGATATGGCCCACGCGTCACGTAATTCTAGGGAGCAATTAAGAGCTCATGGCGGGATGGATGTATACTTGAGTTTACTTGAAGACCAACTTTGGTCTGTAACAGCACTAGATTCTATTGCTGTTTGTTTAGCACATGATAATGACAACAAGAAAGTGGAACAAGCTTTGCTTAAAAAGGACGCAGTTCAAAAATTGGTTAAATTCTTCCAGTGCTGTCCAGAACAGTTCTTCTTGCACATACTAGAACCCTTTTTGAAGATCATCACGTTTGTTTTCTTCATCTTCTTTTTTGTTCCTTATTTTATGCTTTGTGTAGGAATTTTCATAATTTTCATTCAACAAAATTTGCAGGAAATCATCTCGAATAAATACAACATTGGCTGTTAATGGGTTGACACCATTGCTCATATCAAGACTGGATCACCAGGACGCCATAGCTCGTCTCAATCTGCTTAAACTTATAAAGGTTGGAAATTTCCCAAAATAGTTAACCAATAAAGTTACCAATTGTCTTAACCTGCTCCAATTGTTGTTTAGATTCAAAACAAATTTGAACTTTGGTATTTTGTGACAGGCCGTATATGAACATCATCCACGACCAAAGCAACTAATTGTAGAAAACAATTTGCCTCAAAAACTTCAAAACTTAATTGAAGAACGCAGAGATGGTCAAAGTTCTGGTGGTCAAGTTCTGGTGAAGCAGATGGCAACTTCACTGCTAAAAGCACTCCATATCAACACTGTTCTGTGATCCAAGTCAGTCATCTTTTTGTCCGTGATTGCACATGTAAATATAATTCTTGGTGTGTGATATAAGTAGTTTGGCTTTTCATTTGTCGAAATTACGATGCGTTTGGTTTGTTTTTTTTCGTGGCTTTTTGTGTTCCCTTAGAATCCTCTTACCATGTATAACAATGGTGTATAGATCTATTCTTATGAGCCAACCTGACAGTTAAAGAACATTAAGTTATTTTTGTACTATCAATATATTCATATTTTTCTGTTTCTCGTCTTAAGAACTGACCATATGTATCCATATACATAATTACATATATGTATTAATATATAGTACATGTATGCTGTATGTATATGTGCACGCACCATGTATTTAGTTGAGTGATGGTAAAACATGTTCTGTATAAATGTTATGAACTCTTCATGCAAAGCCTTAGCTTAGCTGAGTGTATTTATTTGGGCTTTTTTAGTATACTTTTGTATTATTATTTATTATTACTATCACTGCTATTATTACTTTATGCATGTGTGCAATGTAGAAACAATTTCAAGTAGAGAACTACGAGAACATTATGAGCACTTATGTTAGTGTGTGTGTGTGTGAGAGAGAGAGAGAGAGACGATTACAAGTGTTTTTGCCGGCATTGTAATGAGACCTCTATTATTTATCAGTCAATTACATTATAATAATAATCATCATGATCATAACGATTATATTCACATGTCTAAGTAATAATTTGAACAGGAAGAATTTGAATCAAGGGTAACGATTGTCATATACATCTTCTAAATATATATCAACAAATTAGTTATAGAATTACAAGAAACTAAATTTCTCCATGAATCCATCCAAAAAATCTAATGAATCAAATGTCTGTT
Source organism: Flaveria robusta (assembly GCA_025506415.1). Taxonomy (NCBI): domain Eukaryota; kingdom Viridiplantae; phylum Streptophyta; class Magnoliopsida; order Asterales; family Asteraceae; genus Flaveria; species Flaveria robusta. Next base: position 4,569,120 of record CM046460.1, on the reverse strand, counting down.
TCACTGTATCTTAAACATCAAACAGATAGGCGCCATTCTTTTGCAGCCAGAACCAACTCCCTTTTCACCTCATGCTGTTTATCTTCCTCCGCCTTCAGCCGCTGTAGTTCCACCACCACAGATACCATATCACTATCCGCCTTCTCCGCCACCTGCTGCCGCCATATCCGCTCTTCCTCCACCAAAATCAAAGCCTTCTCAAGCCTGTGCCAGGTCATGTGCCCGCCCAACGCCTGCCCAGTCACAAACCCCTTCATACACGTTTTGCATCGATGCAACCCCGAAAACTTAGGAACATCTATATCAAGATTTGATAAACTTGCATCATTACTGTCTTTAAATTTAGCCTTCTTATGGGTTCCCTGATGGCCACCTAGCGCTTGAAAAGTATCAAATCTCTTTTTGCATGTTCGGCATTCATAACGACCGCGATGGACCCCGTCGTTGGCGTTGGTAAAACCGATTTTGTAGCCCGGATGGGTCACGCTTCTGCTGCTTTTCTTCATCTTGATGGTCATGGCTGCAGTGGAGTTATTAACTTTGTGTGTTTGATGATGAAGAAGGGAGTTATATAAGTAGAATATATAATGGGGTTTAGAACTTAAGATACGCGGTAGATTATGGAAATCAGAGGAACGCGTTTGAAAAAGGAAACTGAATATTGATACTAGTTACGGTTTCTTTCATTGCAAGGTTTTAAAATAAGACATTTTTGGTCTAATTAGGGTTTTATTTATATTAAAGTTTATGTATAAATTTTGTTGTGCAACTTTGGATAACAAAGGGAGACGGGTAGAATTCAAGTAGGGCTTTGTGGTTTGGTTGGTCTGTTAAAGGAGGCGTTAGAGGTGACGTGGTTCGGTCGTGCTCATGGGACACCCGTTTTTTCGCTTAGAAGTGGAAATTTATGCGTATTTCATTTGAAAATTTTATACGTATCGAGTCTGGTCTCCTCTGATTTAGGTCCATGACTTCGGCTCACCTATACATTTGTTCAAGCTCCGTCAATGCGAGTGGGTGGGTTTCATTAATTTTTTTTTTTACATTTTTACTCCTATATATACAACACTTCTCTACCATGCTTGGGAGGCAATGGAGAGTAATTAGACTAAAATCTTTTAAGTTTAACGTAACATAAATTTTTATTAATCTTAAAATCAACCGGCCAAGTGGTGCAAGTGATGTAGACATTTTACGGAGTGGCATTCTTCAAAATGGTTTACCGTATTGCTTATGGCTCGATCAAAGTCGTCTAAAACGACATCATCAAACAACTTGGATGATAGTCCAGCGGGTTTCGATGCTCGTTGCTTCTATGATCTAAACGAGGAAGCATTACGGGTTGGAGAATTATGACGCCTCGTTGGAACTAAGGAAAAGAGCCCAAACTTCCGTAGCTCCCGTCAACACCAAAACCATGGGAAATTTGGTGGGTGAATTGAACAATTTAACGCCTACTGAAATGAGAAGATCGACTTGAAGAAGGATAAACAAAAGTGTGTCAGCTTCAAAATTCTCGCTCAAACATCCATTGTTTAATGGGAGTGAATCGTCAATTGGCCAAAGGAAATGAAAAAAAAAAAAAGGGGAAAACGAGCTTTCTTAGTTTATGTTTTTCTTTTCATTTATGTTTATGTTTTTTTTCATTTCATATTTAATTTGTAATGTTTTAAAAAATAAAATAATTTATAATATTTTATTACAAGTTGCCTTAACGGTGACAAGACCAATGACAGTCACTTTTTGCTGACTTTACTAATCACAAGTTGCTTTAACGGTGACAAGACCAATGAATATGGTTGTGGGTAATTGAGCTGTTAGAATTCATCAGTAATGTTGTAGAGTCATGAGGGAGGGATTGTTTACGCTTACAAAGTAACATGGTGGCGTTAGCCGCACTTTTAGTGTCTTACGTTTAAAAAGTTGTATTGCAAGACCAAGAATCAACGATCTTGTGCTTCCCATATCATACTAGTTAAATCATATTGAATGAACTTGTTGATTTTGCGTTATAGAAGATGTTGGTGACTTGAGTTGGAGATAAAGTGATAATCTATTGATGAAAGCGATGTGTAGATTTTAGATTTTTGTTATATTTGAGGTTTTAAATTACGGATGGATGAAAATACCCTCATATGAGATTCACGTGAGGGGTAATGACACTAGTTGAAGTTGTTTGTCTGCTGGACTCAAATATAGTAAAATCGAAAAGTCAAGTACAAATCAAGCTGTTCAAACTTAAGGATTCAAATAGTTAAAATATACAAATTAAGTATTTTTTTAATTTTGTGACTCAATGTGGTTCTATGCTAAACCACTGACTATTTGTGTAACTGGCACAATTTGATCTCGTAAATATATGTAAAAGGTGGTGACGACATTAAATGGTGCTCCTAAATTGACACCCACATCAACAGTATACTCCAATATCTTCATCACATAATACAACCGTCATATAATATCAAATCAAGCCTACATAGCAACATCAATCATGCATGCCATATGGCTTTATTACTGATCACATAAGTCATTTCTATGTTTGTCAAAACACCATACGGGTCATTTGATTTGACAAACACAATGCACTTCATACAGCCCATATCACCATTTTCCTCTTTCCATACGACCCGTATGTATCTTTTCTGTAGGTCATACAACCGTATGGACCATGCATCTCGCATCAAACATTTATGATGACTACATGGTATGTCAGTGACGTACGCTTAGTTAATTAAATTGCATTAGAAAATGAAACACATGTTTCTGGAAATCTTGGATCTGTAAAGCAAAAACAGTAAAATATCCTTATATTCACAAAACAAAGTCAACAAATCATAACATAGACAGTAAAAACACAACTAGCCTACAATAAGTAATTTAAGATCAAACTCCAATCCCACAATTACAATCCATACAACTTAAAAGTTTTGCAGCATCACAGATCCAATCATTACTCAGAAAACCATGAAATTACAACTCTTTTTCAGCAAAACAAATCATCAATCAATCCACATTTGATTTTTCAAAACTTCTCTCAGCAATTATATCAAATCCGCCACGTTCATTGGCATTTCATCGATCTGGGTACTGTAGTACTGCTCTATGTCTCTTAAAATTTTGATATCATCGGTTTTCACAAAGTTTATAGCAACACCCTGCAAAACATTTCAAAACAAGAGAGATTTCAGACTAAGTTTGGTCCAAGAAAATATATTTAAGGAAATAATCCGAAGCTAACTGATTGTATATCCAACTATCGTGGCACAAGAATAAAAATCTATGTTCTAAATTACCACAAAACATAATAAAGTAAAAATAATTGGAATCTCCACCTCATATGGGATTAAACAATTATCTTGGATCATAGAAAAAAACTTATTTAATCAGCATTTTGTTAAGTAACTCATTATGGATATCATAATAATGTTTAAAAAAATAATAAAGAAAATAACTCTTATTACCTTTCGTCCAAAACGACCAGATCGACCAATACGATGAATATAAAGTTCTCGATTATTTGGGAGGTCATAGTTAATGACCAGAGAAACCTGTAAAACACAGATTATAAAATATCATATTTTAATGATAGGAAATAAACTTCAACAGATGCTTTGTGACTTTTTACACAAGTAGTGTAACTTTAACATAGTAAAATGAGATAATAAGGTAAAGGTGTTGACTTACCTGTTGAACATCCAATCCCCTAGCCCATACATCTGTTGTAATCAAGACACGAGTAACACCAGATCGGAACTCTTCCATAATTGCATCTCTCTCTTTCTGAGGCATGTCTCCATGCATCGCTGATACAGTGAAGTTATTCTCACGCATCTTTTCAGTTAACCAATCAACCTACCACACATACAAAGGGAGGCAATGTCAATTTTAACCCCAAATAATATTTAAGAAATATTCTCACGCATCTTTTCAGTTAACCAATCAACCTACCACACATACAAAGGGAGGCAATGTCAATTTTAACTCGAAATAATATTTAAAAGATATATGATCTAAATATCCCCACTGCTTAATGTTGGCTCGATTAATGAAGTTTATATCAATTGTTGAAGTAATCTTGAAAAAGGGCCTTAACCATGGTTTTCCACATAAGAAACTGAGAATTGAGCAAATTCTTGGCCCCTTACCAAGAGATTCAACCAAATTCTTGCAATTTACAGTTTTGACAAAGTTCTCAAGCTTTAACATGAAATTTAACCAGATTATTGTGATTTATAAATATTATTCACTTTCCCAACTTTTTGAGCTTTATAATAATGTTTAACAAGATTCTCAAGCTTCATCATGTCATTTGACCAAAGTCCTCTAACATTATTTAACCAATTAAATTGTTAACCAGATTATTTTGAAATTTGGGTGTGTTATTCATAAGGCTGAGAGCCTTATTAACATTATAGTCTGAAAGCTTTAATGAGGCTCTACAAAGATATTGAAAAAGAATCAGTTACACAAGTAAAGGATTGGTTCCAGCTGAATTTGGATTACCCAAAGTAGATGGACATGATTTTACTGGAAAAGTAAGCTTTCCAGGTTGACCTGACTTACACAAACCCACCAACTAAATAACATAACTATAAGTCTAGTATAAAAGGCGGCCCAGGCCTACAAGATTGTTTCTAGGTAAAAGACGCAGAGTTACACATTACAAACCCACTACATAAGTAGTTTCAAATTATCCACTATACAGGAAACAAACTCTAATAAATTTCAAATATACAAAATAAGATAAACGAAAATGAATTAATTACCTTCCGCTTTGTGTTACAGAAAATTACAGCCTGGGTAATTGTAAGGGTATCGTATAGATCACAGAGAGTATCAAACTTCCAATTTTCCCTTTCTACCGCAACAAAGAATTGTTTTATTCCCTGCCATAGTAAAATAAGTTAAAATAGACGAAAATTTGGCAGACAGAACAATTCTCAGAGAAACATATATCATACCTCAAGAGTCAATTCATCACGTTTTACAAGGATTCGAACAGGATCAGTCATGAATTTGCTTGTCATTTCTAGTATTTCATTAGGAAGGGTAGCAGACACCAAAACAACCTGCAATTTTGATGCATGTTATTATTGTAAAAATAGTGTTGAATGAGAGAAAAACATATTGTTTTCAACAAATCAACTCAATAGTGATGCAATGTAAGAAACCCTAAGCAGAAAGTCAGAAGCTAGACTAAGTACCAATTGATCAAAAAAAGATTCTTCACATATAAAAGAAAGATAAATGGAAAACATGCTTAAATAATATATTCGAACATGAAAAGAATATCATATAATGTAGTCACTAAACAAACATCAAGATTATAGTAATAGTAATCTTATTGATATCACTAGTTTCAAGAGAATAACATAACATGTTACAATACAAAAGTTAAATGTTTGTCATATCATATGATTTAATAGAACTTTAGGACCAGTGTATATAATCACAAAACAAATACCTAGATGTCTTTCTTTTTCTACTTATCTTCTTTTTACATTTTGAACCCTTCATGCTAGACCTTTAAACTATATACTTAGCATGTTGATACATTAAAAATTACATAAAAGATAACAACTGCTATATTCATGTCATGCAACACGTTCCCTCTATTTCTGTTAGCAGCCCTAGTTTAAGTGCAACCTATAATGTAGTGTATTGAGCTTATCCCATGGCATAGTAGAGGGGAGAGAGAGAGAGAGAGAGAGAGACAGAGAACCTGAAGCTCTGGTGGAAGATATCGATAAACATCATAAATTTGATCCTTAAAGCCTCTGCTCAACATTTCATCAGATTCATCCTGTTGAAATTTAAGAAATCCACACAATCACATATCAACCAGAAACTTACATCCAAACAGAACATAGCAAACTTTAGAAGCATCCATGCTAGCTATAAATGTAAAAACATAGAAAAAAAGAAATCTCACAAGAATTAGCAATTTAATGGCTCTAGTTCGCAAGGTTCTTCTCTTGATCATGTCACAGACTCTTCCTGGAGTTCCAGAAACAACATGAACTCCATTTTCTAACTTTCTAATGTCCTCACCGACACTTTTTCCACCAATGCATGCATGAGCTTGTATACTGATGAAATCACCAATAGCCAGAATTTGTTTCTCTGTTTGAGCTGCAAGCTCTCTTGTAGGTGACAAAATCAAAGCTTGGACCCTGTAGATGAGAATGAGACATTAGTAAATAAAACTACCCAAGTAAGAAAAAAAAAAGAAAAAGAACAAGTAATAAAACTTCTGAATGATGGAAATAACCACTAAAAAGGAAAATCATACACAACTTAACCAAACATGAACAAACAAAAACTAGTAACATCATCATTGTCATCCATAAGTTAGCATATCAAGCATAAATCAAACAAAGTGGAGTAAGTGATTTATAAAGACTCTTTGAAGAAGAAGAAGGCCAGGGTTTAAATCCTGACATGGGGTAAGAAAGTTGAGCTAACAGCTATACATTAGACCTACACCGACAAAAAGTTCATGAATTCCATATACTTTTCATAATTCAGAGAAAGCCCAATTTCAACTATACTTACAATTTACATCAAAAGACCACATTACTTAAATGCAAAAAGAACTTGATTTCTGGTGTTACCAGGTAAGACAAAGTACTCATTAAAAGATCCTAAGAAGATTATACTGTCAAGAATAGCAAATGAAAAGGGATATAGCCACTAACCCTAGAAAACAAAGGTACAGTTTCTTTTCAAATCAAATAACAAAAACTTGCAATCAAACAACCAACTAGACAAATAAAAACAACATACTCTCTCGAAGAGGTGTCAACAATCTGGCAAACCGTAAGCGCAATCATGGAGGTTTTTCCGGTACCAGACTGCGCCTGAGCAATCACATCACGACCTTCAATAATCGGCCGTACAGCCCTCTGTTGAATCGCCGAGGGTTTCTCAAACCCGTGTTGGTAAATCCCACGGAGGAGATCGTCTTTGATTCCCATCTGATCAAAGCTCATGATTGGCTCCACCCCTCGCGACGTCTCGAACACCAGCTTCTCGTCGTCCACCGTCGTGTTCCGCCGCCCCCTGTTCGCCGGCACCACCGACGTTCCCGCCATCGGAGATTCGTGAATCTTGTGGCTCGTGTTTCAGATTTCGATTGTGTTAGGGTTCGTATGTGAAGACCTTTGAGAGAAAAACGTGAGAGGGTGTATTTAGGGTTTATCTTGGATTAGGTTAAAATTGGCATTTTGCCCCCTTTTACGCTTATCACAACGAAATATTTATATTTTACGATTTACATATACATATGGGCTCAGAAGTAGGTCGAAAACGATTTACATATACATATGGGCTCAGAAGTAGGTCGAAAACGTATTTGACGTTTAGCCTATCATTCATAAATTGTTTAATGGTAAGTTTGTTTATGTTCTTTTATTAATATGAACGGACATGAAATAAGAAATTATATTCGATAAATTATATGAATGAACATGAACAAAATGTATGTTCACTTGATCATGTTCGTGTACATTCGATAATATGTTCATTTACATTTATTCACATTTGATATTAGTTCATTAGAGATTTTTATATGTTTTGGTTTTATATTTTTACTTTATTACTCAAAACATCATGGTGGTGTGATCATCATTACCCCTGTGCTGCTTTGTTTCTTTGATTTTACGACCGCCATTACGGCTATCGTTGAACGATGGAAATGATGAGTGCTTCATGATGTTGATGATGATGAGGCCTACCTCATCTGAGACTAGTTTGTTGGTTCGTTGTTATGTTTTCTGTTTTTTTAGGTGTATTTTTTTCTTGATGTTACAGTTGTCAATGATGAAGATGTGTGTCTCGTTTGAGACAAACATCTGCTACAATATTAGCTTTATTGTTAGCCATATGGTTCTGTTGGTTTTGTTGTTGTTTTCATGTTTAGTTCTAGTAAAATCTGAGGGCATTAATGAAGTAACCGAAGTAGTGTCTGTTGCTTTGGTGTTGTTGTCATCTGTGGTTAGCAGCTCCCTCCCCCCACCTTTGTATACTGGGTTCAACAAAAGGTAGATATTCTTGCTTGGCGTGCTGAGCTAGACCATAACCAAACAAGCCTTGCTAAGAAAAACATAAACGTCATGTCGATTCTTTACCCTTTTTGCCTTCAGCTACCTGAATCTACAGATCATATACTCATCTCATGCTATTATGCTATGATGTTAAGGAGCTATATTATTACATGGTTTCGGTTACCACCAATATTCGTTTTTTACCATCCATGACATCTTTGGTTATCCAAGGAGGACCAGCTTCCTCCAATCAAGTGACTGCATTGGAGGCAATTGTTTTAATAGCTATGTTGTGCACATGGAAGATGAAAATTGAAGTGGTGTTTGGAAATAAAAAATCATCTCTAAGGACTCCTTTAAAGGAAGTGAAGAGTACTGGGTACTTATGAGTTAATAATATATCAAAAATTCACTAGTTTTATTTATTTAATTTTGATGTCCCAATTATCACTTACCATCAATGATAAGAGATATTTTTATACTAACTTGTTATCTTTTAAGTTTCAAAACTTTATTTTTAGTAGAACTGAATTTGCTATTCAAAGGGGGTCGCAGCGTAAATTGTTGCTCATTTACCTATCACTTTATTGTGAATGTTTTATTTAAAGATGAATATATAAATCAGTTTTATTTTGAAAAAAGAGTACCTGATTATAAAATTATATCCCATACCTTGTCTCATACCCAATCTATTACACCTCTAATATAAATTCGCATACACGCAAACGCGGCTTCATAGATCACCTTTAACGCCTTAATACACACGCTTGATTTTATCATAGAACATTAGAACTCAAGTTTGTTCTCTATAAGTTTTATATTGGCTTGTTTTTGGAGCTTGTTCGACGATAAAAATTGATCAAAGTGCCAAGAATGATTAAAATCACTCCATGAAGACACATGTAATGTATATTTTCATTGTTTTTATAATACATATATAATAGTACATATGTTCGTAACAGTCAACAATAAAAACACCATAAAGATAGTTTTCAAAATGAAATTTTGCATATATATGATGTGCTAAAAAACACACAACACGCGAATGTGACATCTGATGTTAACGCCCTAACGTCGATAGAAAATCATCAACCTTTAGATTCGTATCCTTCGACAAAAACTTCATGCAAATCGGTGGTGTCACCTTCGCCAAAGCCAATATGGACTTAGGCACGGACCAAATCCCTTCACCACAAATCAAACCAGAAGCGACTGCGGGTCCAAAAGCATCGGCCTTTGTTTTGTTCTTCTTTTCCCATATGAAAAGAATCAAGCTCCCGACACACATGTCAATAGCGAATGACGTTCCAATGTAGAACGGGATCGCCATTGCCATGGGGATCGGGATAAACTTAGCCCACCTTTTGGGCACGGTGTCACGAGCCATGTTTATAAGGATTGCAGCCGCGAAAAGCACGTAGCAAAGTGTTAAACAGTGTTTTGGAAGTGACCCGAACCCCTCGACTCCCAAAATAGCAAGATTTCTATACACGAGAGCGTACGGAGCGGGGTACTCAGACCCTTGTTTCCCAAGATCCGGGAAAGCGCTATAGAACACCCAAAACACACACGGTGCAATCACGCACCCCATCACGGTCCCAATCACCTGGCTCACAAACATGGACCGCGGTGAAGCCAGGGTCAAATAACCCGTCTTAAAATCCGACATCAAGTCCGAAGCCGTGGACACTATGTTCATCATCACCCCACAAGCGGCTAGCCCGGCCAACACACCACCTTGCGACTTCCCAGCCCACGCCCCTATCACGAAAATAGCCAACTTCCCATAAGTCGGCGCCAGCGACCAGTCAGTAAGCCCGCACCCATACGCGTTACAAAACGCTAAAGCCGGAGCGAAAATGTAAATCACTACCACATAGTACCACTCAAGCGGCCCAAATATCTTCGGGAGAGTAACCGTCGCGACTGCAGCTATCGCGACATACCCTGCGACGGCTAACCATGTTGGTATCCGATCCTTCATAAACACCTGCTTCCTACGCTGATCATCAAAAGATATAGCCTGAACACCATCTCGGGTCGCACCATCGGTTGCCACCGGAAGAACGGTTTCTGACTCTTTGTTTTTAAGCTGATCATACAACCTGACTCCGGTGTTTCCGAGCACTTTTACAAAGTTATAAAGACCATCTCCTAGGATCACTGCTATGGCGGTGAAAACCTGAGATAGTTTTGATATATAGTTAAACTTATAGGTGATAAAAAGTTGAAGGTTGAAAGAAGATTATGAGTTTTGATTAGTATATATACCCTATAACCTTGAATGCCATGAAAGCTTGAGGGTTCGAAGCCAGCTTTATACCAGTGGCCTTCTTGTTTCTCGATGAGTGGCCACATGATGCCCCATGAGAGGATCGCACCCAGTAGCAAAGAGACGTTTATAAGGTATGGGCATATCATCCCTACTCCAACATACATGGTTGAGAAATCAAAGAAGAACCTGCAAGTTTTGTACTAGTGTATGTAAACAACAATAATAAGGTGTTAAATACCTCCTTGTTAGCTAAGTTAGCTACAACCTAGCCAGGGCCGGCTCTATAATGTAAGTTGTGATACATTAAACTTGGGGCCCCTCAAAAATAAGGGCCCCCGTTTATAAAAAATATTATAATGAATTTTGGTATTATATGGCTCAATGAAATTTTAAAACGGGAATAACACTTGAAAGTTAAGTCCCGATGAAAAATTTGATGATTTGATAGGTTATTAAAGAAACAGAGTTACACAATTCACAAAGCAAACGACCATTCCTAAGTTCATTCTTCTCCGATTGATTTGATCGACTTCGTCTGGCCCTTTTTAATTTAAAGAAATCAACTATCAAGTACTTAAGTTAGTATACCAGATTTTCTTTGATTTATTGTTTTTGTTCAAAGAAATTTGATTATGTTGCTTTTGTTTAGATTGTGTTTTTCAAAAGGGCCTCATTTTTTTTAGTGTGATTGGGGTCCCAAAAAACGTTGAGCCAGCCCTGAACCTAGCCGACTTAATCATTGGTTGGTCCCGGTTAAAAAGCATACAGGGAGCTGACTCATGTACCAAACTTTACCAAAGTCGGGTTGTGAAAGGCCTGTTAAGGGCTAGTTGAGTGGCCTGCCAGTCGGATTTGGCTAAGCCGGGATATGTGTCAGCTCGCTATTCATGTTCGTGTGGGACGACCAATAACTATGTTGTTTATGGAGTAGCTGGTTTCGCCAGAAGTGGGGTATTTGACGGTCTCATATTGGTTGAAAGTGGATAAAAGAGTGTTACTAAGTCAAATGGTTAATTTGACTTTTTTTTGGGGTGTTAAATGTTTACTTTTGGTCATTTTTCCTTGGTTAAACATATATTAACTACAGTAAATAGGTCAAAGTCATGTTTTTCTAGAAACTCTTAATTTTATAACAAAAATCCGAGGGCCACTTGACTTAAGTGGTTTTGCTATGGATATTAGCAAGTATAGAAAATGTAAAACTTGCAAGGGTAAAGGAGTAATTACTTGTTTTGGTAAGCTTTGAGGCCAAAGGTAGGGAAGTTTATGAAGCCACATTCATCCTCATCAGAAGTGAAGAACCATTGAAAGAAACTCCATAAGAAGCTGAAGGAGAAGAACTTCCCTAATGCACTCACTTGTTGCCTATACATATTACCAAATTTCATGCATTATATTGATGTTAATATTGTGATTGCTTCTTCTATAAGATGCATAAACACCACCACACAACTAGGCATTTGTGATCGAAATTGTTGTCACAAAACATATGTGGTAATTATCAAAATCAAATTTGTCACCCTCTGTCAACATTTGCGACGACTTTTAGCATACTAAAATTTTGGTCTCAGTTGTTGCACCCGGTTTGCCTTCTGCTGTTTTGCGACCAATTTGCAACATTTATAGCGACTGATTTACAATCGTTTTTAGCAAACATTTTTGCGACAGTTAGCGACAAACTTGTAGCCCCCAGTTTGCGACCACTCTTTTTGGCCATGGCTGTTTTTTGGTTGAAAATATGCTAAAGAATTAAAAATTCTCCTATTCTCTTACATATCTATTAAAATTTCAAAAAGAAAAATACAAATCAAACCAAATCTATTCATTTTCACACACGTAAATTTCAATTGCCTTTTTTAATGGGTACCCCCTTTCTTACTTGTCATACCCCACCTCTAAAAATAACTTTACCAAAATTTCATATTAACCCTTTAAATTTTTTAAAAAATATATACATCTACTCTTATTTGTCATATCTCTTTCTAATTGTCATATTCCTATGTAAAAAGATTAAAAATAATTTTAAAAAGTAAATAAAAAAGGCATATTTCTAGGACAAAGAAATTTGAAAGCGTATATGCTTGTTAAAAACGCATATGCACTTTACAAACGTAAATTGCTCTCTTTGGTCTTGTATTCTTTATCATTATTATTGGTTAAAGATGTTTTTATAAAGTTATAAATAAATAATTTTTAAACAAAATTTATGTAAAAATAAAATAAAGACATTAAACGGCTATATATATATTATAATCTAAGGATTTGAAATAAGATGTTGTTTGGATCCAATGAAATTACTTTATTTTTAGCCAAATATTTAAAATTTACGTGCTCGCAAATTAGAGAAAGAAATGTAACTAAAATATATGTAATTTATAAATACATGACGTCTACAGTTAATATATATTTAAAATATTAGTTATTAAAGACAAACTCAAATATGTATCATGAACTAAAAACACCATAAAATTTTTATTTAACATACTAGGGAATGATGCGTTAAATTAAAAAGTTAAAAGAAAATGTTAAGTAATTTAAAAGCTGAGTAGAGGGATATATCAAGTAAAAATAATAAAAATGGGGTATATATAGCATCACTCTTTTTAATTTGTTGCGACCTATTTGAAACTGTCTCATATCTATGAACCGTTTAGCAACCGAATCTGTTGCAATCATTTTTTTCGGTCGTGAGTTTATCGTTAAATTTGCGATAGTTTTTCGGTCGCAAATGTCCAATTGTGACGTTGTGTGGTATCGGAATTATAAAACAAGTTATTTCGAAGATAGATGGATATACTTGGCAAGTTTGGCACCGTGAGGGGTATGAAAGCTGTTAATGAGGTGGGCCGTTGCAGTTCCACTGGGGTATATCAGATTGAAGTCTATGATCATGATCTGTACGTACATAAACCGTCACATATGTTACAAAATCTTCATATTTCGCGTGTTAACTACTTCGAAAAAGTTGTTTTTTGGGTTTGATGTACTACCTTTCGAAGAGGAACCACTGAGCAAAGGCCAATGAAGCTAACGACGAAGAGGAAACCGATCATCCAGCTCAAGCTCGGGTTCTTGACGTTCATGCTTCGAGTAGGCCAGTCCGCGTCTGATGATTGTGACGCGATCATATCGCTCATTCCAAATAAGTAACTTCCAAATCCTCCTGTTAAATTACACGCAACCTCAAAGTGTCAATTTTTACTTTCTTTTACATTTACATTTTACATCCCTGTAAGATTTAAATCTATAACATCTAGCCAGGTAGTATATTATTTTATCACTATAACGTCTCCCTTTGAGTACATGTCAATTTTACATATACATGATATATTTCGAATGTTTGTTCTCATGTTTCTCCTCTAATTTCTCTAGTAAATCACAAGAAGTTCTTCGCAAAAAATAATTATATAATAATTATCAATTTTTATGTGCTTCATGATGTGTATGTAATGTTTTAGCGAGTTAAACTTACTATCTGGTTTTTTTCTTTTTTTCTTTTAGTATTAAGCATCAATATTTTTTCGCTTTTAACTTTTATCTTCTATACTTTTCATCTTTTATAAAATTTTCGTTTTACGTTACAGTTTAAATTTTGCGAGTTACACGCCGCAACATGCCTGTGTCATTCAGCGTTTTCATACTTATTTTTTTTGCGTTTAACTGTCCCAACTCAACGAATGGGTCCTAGATCAACTTAATTATTGTTTTCAATGTTTTATGTTTCGCATGCGTGGTTCAACGTTTTCACGTCTATTTTTCGTTCGGTTTTAGTTTTTCCATTTTTATTTATATTTTAATACGAGTTTTTCGATGCTGATGGTCGTTGACGATGGTGTGACATTGGTGTTACTTGAAATGGTTTTACGTCTCTCACTGTAACGTAGGGGTTTAATACTAGTTAAGAATTGAAAACAAAATATGTGAAAAGCGCCCGCTATATATTATGGGTAGGTTCCAAATTTTAGGTAGAGAAATTTGAAAATCTTACTATAACTTTTTAATTATTAATTTGAATCAGATCACGGTTAATGTAACCTTTTACCATCTTTCTTTCGCTCTCATTTACAAATTTTATGATTTTTATGATTCTCTATATCCAATTGGTTATGTATATACTATTTCTATTAGGAAACTATGGATGTTAAATTTCAACGTACCTCAATATATAATTAAGTTCACTAGTGTAATTTCTTGTTTTTATCCAGCCGGCCTACAATATTTGTTCATTTTAATACTATCCTCAGAATACGATGTTCTTGTTTTAAATTGTCCTCAAAATAAATGATAAAATCGTCACGAATTCTACAAAGTAATTTAATGATGATGATAATGTATTAATTTGCAAAATTTGCGACCAGATTGATTGTAGCCGCTAATCTCTAGACCATTGAATTTGGTAGCAACTAAGTTGCAAAATTTGCGACTATTTTTTCAGTCATAAATACACAGTTTTCTAGTAGTTTGTATATATATATATATATATTCGATGAATATAAACGAAAGAGTTGTACCGCTAAATGCGATGCCTGAAGTCGCGACAACACACGTTTGAATAACAGTATTCTCCTGCCTCGTAAACGGTTGCTTCAAGATCCCGCACTGCTCCAACACCTTCGTCCACGTCTTAACGAAGAAAAAACCTAGCAAACCCGCAGCAACATTTAGCGACGGTATGATACCCGTCGTGAGGCTGAGCTTCATGACTATGAAGCTAAACATCACACCCAACATAGAGCTCACCACAAACGCCCTAACGGTTAACTGCCCCTTCCACGACGGTATCAAAGTGTCCCTAAAGATCATCTCTATCGACTC
Source organism: Flaveria robusta (assembly GCA_025506415.1). Taxonomy (NCBI): domain Eukaryota; kingdom Viridiplantae; phylum Streptophyta; class Magnoliopsida; order Asterales; family Asteraceae; genus Flaveria; species Flaveria robusta. Next base: position 4,553,985 of record CM046460.1, on the reverse strand, counting down.
AACTACTTTCCCCTTCGTTTCTTCATCATTTTCCGCCGTTTTTCCTTCGGCCTCGAGCAAATTCTGGTCGCTTTTCTCCCTTCCATCGTAGTTTTCGAGCTCTCGAGTGCTATCTGTGGCCATATTTGAGTCTATATGATTAAAATCTTCTTTGTAAGGGTGTTTATATATATACAAAAGGATATACGACGATTTTGTATTCCTCATGTGAATAGAATATAAAAGAATTATAAATCCCATCTTTTTGGTTATAAAAGTACTAGTTTGATCCTTTAACTTTGTTAATTACACAAATGATCCCTACTTTCATCCTTCGTTTGAATGTTGTTTAGTTCAATAACACATATTTGTTTTAGGTTTAATCGCACAAATAGTCCATGTGGTTTGCTAATGATCACATCTTTAGGGTCTAAGCTTTAAAAGTTGTATGTTTGGGTTACGTGGGTTTAAAATTATAATAGTATTTATATGAAATGTCATAATTTAAACAGACATATATATCATATATTTTCATATCGGATCGAACCGAGCCGGCCAATAAGAGCGGGAACCGATCATAAAACCTATTTGGTTGTGTGTATTTGGATCGCTTTCAGTTGAACCGGCTGATTACCGGCCGTACCGATGAACCGGACAAGATGGTCGGACTGAATTTTAAAACATTTGAATTTTTTTCTTTTCAAAATCTTATTTTTTTATTAGCTTAGTAATATATGATACATATTTTAATTATTTAAGTTCTTATGTTACGTTAAAAGTATAAATCCATCGTAGAACATATATATTTTCATATTTTGTCTTGTAACTAGATAAATATAAATAATGTTAGTACTTTTTTATATATAACATCATCCGGTTCAATCGATTCGAGTGGTCCAACCAGTAAACCCTTAGGACAATCGGTTTGTTACCCAGTTCAATTATAAAAACATTAATATATGGTGGTAGTACAATTAATAAAACAAAATACGTATGAAAATTTTGAAGATTAAATACAAGAAATAGTAACAACTACTAAAACAAAATAAGCATAAAACGCTAACATATATGACGTAAAACAATGTTAGACACTAAACATGTTACAAAGATTGAGACTAAATATGCATACTACAAGAATCATTCGTCTAATTTACTCCAAATGTTTTTCGGTTTACCTTAATACTTTTTGGTGTGGAATACATTAATTATCGACAAATGTTTTTGTTGCTATTAAAGTATGAATGTATATTCGTGATGGATGACACGGCAAGTTGGTCCAAAATCCAAATATGATTTATCTTTGATGTGTGCTTTCATCGGTGACTTCTGAAGTCACATCTTCCGTGTTAACTTTCCGATCCAAGCAATACGAAAATCATATGAATTAGTACCATCCACGCTCGGGACCATGCTTGTTTCATGGTTGTACTACTTTATTACGACCAAAAGTTCAAGTTCGATTAGGTCGTTTATGAGTTAAAGTTTGAGTATCATTTGATATAAAATGGTTTTTACTAGAAAATTATTGTTTTCGTTAAATGAAACTATGATGTTTACCTGCTTCGAAGTTAAGTTTATTTATTATTATATCTAATTTTTCTAAGAGGCTGTTTGATTTCACTTACTCGGTCAGAAGGTGCTTACCGGGTAAGAGATTGTTCCAAAACTGACCGGGTAAGTGAAAAAATATGCATGGGTCAGTGGTGTCGGACCGGGTCAGACGCGAAAGAGTGCAAATCAAACACACTGACCGGCCAAAATGTCTGACCGGGTCAGTGGGTTAGACATTTTGACCGGGTCAAAAGCAAATCAAACAGCCCCTAAGTTGTATTTACTATATTTGAACCTTTTGTGAAACGGCTAAGAAATCACATTTTAAATATTGAGATTTTATTATCTCGTCCAAATTAATCATCAAAAAAATACTTGATAAAAAGTTGGTTGTTCATTATGTAAAGAGTTATACACCTTCATGACATACTTTTTAACTGTTTAATAATGTTGGTTAAACGTACCTCTTAAATATTGTATCCTTTTTAAAACATCAAATCTTAGATATGTTTTTGTGTTTTACTATAAAAAAGAGGTTACTTTTAGTATAACTCTCTGTGTTTTACTATAAAAAAGATATTTGTCTTTATCATTAATGAATTTGAAGGAGAAAAAAAAAGGATTAGAAATAAATAATGCATGCTTTGATGTGGATTTTGAATCTTCATTATAGACTTTTGGATCCTTGATTGATAATGATATTTTTAACCTATGAGACGTCTATCCAAATTAAAATCCAACCAATTGACAACTATGTGTAGAATATATCGTAGCCAAAGCTTTGTTGCTATCAATATACCTTAGGTAGTTAAGTCGACCTTGACAACCTCATCTTAGGATTTTTTTTTTTCCCTTTCATCCGTGAGTTCCCAAGTATATTCTATGGTTTTAATTTCGATTAAAAGAGTATTATATAATTGAATAGATATAAATATAACAAATGAGGTGTGAGAGGGTGTTAAGAAATAAACGGAATTTTAAGATAAATATAAATTTTAGTTAAATTTTAAGGATATATATAAAAAACTATGATGTGAATACTCTGAGCAATCGGAATTTGAATCTAGCTTGACAACTGATATTATGCACGTAACATCCTAGGCAAAATTATACCCCGGTTTTAAATAGGAAAGATATTAAAATCATAATGGATGTCTAACCTTGAATATGTGAACTTTTATATTAAAGTTTCAATCTTATATCCTACATGTAACGTCTACACTCTAAAATTGATTGTATTGATTTTTATAGATAAAGAAAACAACGAAAAACGAACAAAGCTATAATAGAACGATGTACTAAAATTAGTTTACGGGTTTACAAATAAATTTTTGACCCCTTTTTGAATCATTAGGATTAGTTGTTTAAGATTCTTAAGATTGACTCATGTGGTTTACAATATGTTTTGACTTGACTCTCTTTTTTAACATCATGAATGATGAATATGATAATAATTTCATAGTTAAGCATTTTTAATGGGTAATTTTAATTTTTAAGATGGATAACCTTCAGTGAATTCTCTATTTAGATGACAAAAAATAAATCTGTGAACTTCCTAAAGGTAAAACGGGTAATATTATCTGACACGGGCTTCTTTAACGGATTTGGAATAGAAAAAATTATGAAATAAATAAGGGGTTGATGTGGAATAAGTATTTGTAGGGACTCTTTTTGGATTATTTCACTGATGAATGATGATGCTACTTGCCTGCTTTTATACCACAAATATGAAAACGTGTAGGGTACGATTTGGACTCTAAATCTTAGTCAAAGTCTCCAACTGTACAAGTTTCATTCAAGTGGAATATATTACGGTGTGGTGTGGTATAACTTTATACTAAAAAGGTATTTATTTTAAAAAGATTAAAAAGTATTATGAATTTGACACGTGTTCTTATATTATTTAAAAAATAAGAGTATTTTGGTTATTGTGTCAAATACATTAGTTTATTATGTCATATATATACATCATCTGTTATATGTTCATCATGATATTTTACGTTTTATATCATTTTGTATTATTATTGTTATTGTTTCTATAGATTATATAAATTTGTTGTCTATCATTGTATTTTACAATTAGACATGCACAATAATATACTTTTACCAATTTATTTATCAAAACTCAGTGTTACTTATAACACATTATGTTATTTTGTCATTGTTTTTAATTTATTAGATTAATTAGTTGTTAATTTATTATTGTGTTTTATATATTAGAAATACACAACAATGTTATTCAATCGTTATATTTTTTTAAAATATATCATTTTAGAAAATACAATATTATTTAGAAAAGCATAATAACTGACAAAAAGACACAATTAACTGCACCAAAAGACACAATTAAGAGGAATATCAATATATGCAAATTTACACATATATCACATTCAACGACGGACAATAGAAAATTGCACGTATTTTGTTAGTCATCCACAAGTGAAAACATCATAATCGATGCATCAATGACACATTATTGGTAATCTGTTGATGATATCATTCATGTTTTATTAAAAGAATTGAACGTAGGTTTTATAATTCATAATGGTTTGGATATCTCTCTAAATCTTGTTAGACTCTTTCAAATTGAAATATTTGTTAACACTCGTGGATTTTCAATTAATTAATTCAAAGAGAAGTGACAAGAACGAATATATAATATATGTTATGAAAACAACGTAATGAAACTACACCAAATACTATTCTTATATCGACGAACAAACACAATGTTTCAGTTGGCTGTCGTAACTATCGACAACTGGATAATCACATCAATTAGAAAACATCAATAGATACTCTATTAGCGATAACTCAGTTATTGCTGATGACCGGTTACAGTAGTTGCAACTAATCGCAGTTACTAATGATAATCTGTTTTATACTCATCGTCAAACTAACAACCATATTCTATGCAATTTATCATTAATCATGCATATCCGATGCAACATCTAGTTTATCTCTAACGTTGGTCATTTCTTTTATAGAAAATGCAAAATCTTATGAAACAAATGAAAATTGTCTATCGATCGTATGTATCAACTGCTACCTATCATTTATAATCTTTTGATGTTAGTTTGACAGAACACATAAAATCATGCCCAGAAGCAACTCTCCGTTGATCACAAATACAAAGATTGTGGCTGCTAAGGTTACTAGCTACGTTATCATTCTATCTTTAACAATGTCAAACAAAACTGACGTTGTCGGCAGCATTAAAAGCCGAAAGGTGACTTTCTCCTGCTTCCACCTTCTCCATATTGCTCGTTCCATTTCCTGAGTTCGTTCATGCTAGCCGCGTCATAAGCAACAGAGGGCCCCACCTGTGGATTTAACATTAGTGAGAAGATAACAAACACATCATTCCTTAGAACTCTGGTCAAAGTCAAAAGATGAGTCGGTTGTGTAACGGGTCAAAACAAATTTTGGTTGACAGTAAACGTCAAACAGGTCCAGGTTGGGTTGGATTAGGTTAACCCAAAATATTTTTCCTCCTTTTTTGATTTTTGCAAATGCATAACATCTTAATTATGATTATGAGAATACTAATCTAAATCTTCAAACAAAAACATAGGAAGGCGACTAGTACTTTCAAGCGGTTTTGACCCGTTCTTATCTATATTTTTTTATTTGAACCATCGGAGATTAAAAACAACCCAAATCGACCCATTCATAACAAATGGAAGATCTAGAAAGTTTACCTTAGCTTTGGATTGAATGAAATCCTCCAAATTAAGTGGTCTTAGTGCTGGAGTTGTATCATGTTTCTTTCCCTGCAAAAGCAGAGTTTATATATTACAATTTAGAAACATGGTACCGATTCAAACAATAGCATGTGTTATCCAAAGCTCCGAACGACTGTTTGTGTGCAGTTATACTGCACAAGCATGTACAGTCAAAGCCACATACGAAAATAAGATCAATGAGCTCAATGGATTCATTGTGAAGTTTTAAATATAAACATAAAACCAATGTATGAAGATGAGATGGTTAGTAACGATGAAGGATGCTTGCTTTCTTTTCTTCATCTAAAAGTTCTTGAACAGGTCTATACGCTGCAGCAATACAAAGATTCTGTAGAAAAAATAGGGGAATTCAATCACAATGTGTGACAAAGTCAAACTTATACGTGGCAAATTTGATCAATTTACTTAAGAACGGGTCATATTGGCCAATGTTTTACTTGTAACAAATGGGTGAAATAGAAAAAGAAAAACAAAGATAAAAATGAAACAGGTCAAACAGGTAGGAGTCGCCTAATGTGTGTTTTTAATGCATAAAACCTTGAAGATCATTTTATTCAAAAATCAGATTGTTATTAAAGAACAAACTTTCAGTAATATTTGACACAGTAATTGTTTATACAAAATTTATATATTCAGGCAAAAATTACTTCAGAACCTGACCCTTTTGACTTGTTACCCAGCCTATGTGACTAAGCTCATTTTGCCACCTCTAGTCTGTAAATGAGAGGATTACCTTCAAGTCACTCCCTGAATATCCATCCGTTGCATTAGCAAGACTTCTTATATCAAAATCAGGTTCAATGTTTTCTTTAGCAAGAAATATTTTCAATATCTTCAACCTGTTATCGGCATCTGGCAAGTCCACATAAATCCTAAAACCAACATCCATAAGCATTAGAATGCTTTGTTCAAGTTCAAAACGAATCATCAATCACATAAGTTCAAACTGCATGTAAAAAAGTGCATTTTTAGTCGATTTCTTTGAAGCACATACTTTCAAAATCCATATATATTATAAATATATGATCAAATAGACCCTTAAAACAGTTAATGGTTTGATTTTGAATGTGTGCGCACTAATAGAAAAAAATTTTAGTCAAAGTAGGCTTCTTTTACGTGCCATTATCCCATTATAATATGTGCAGCATTATCTTACCTTCGTGGTAATCTACGAATCACAGCATCATCAAGATCAAATGGTCGATTCGTGGCTCCAAGAATGAGAATCCTTTGACTATCTTTTGACCTCAATCCATCCCAAGCCGCCATAAATTCATTTCTCATTCTTCTGGTAGCTTCATGCTCAAATCCCCCTCCACGGGCCCCAAGCAAACTGTCAACCTGTTATCAAAAAACAGATACATAAAATGAGAATAGCAGGGGTTGAAAAATAAACTAAAAGTATACCATCTATAATCGTTGTTTGAAGGACTAGGAGGTGAAAAACAATAGGGTTCTTAATGTTTCAACTTGAAAAGTAACTCTCACCTCATCAACAAACACTATTACAGGGGCCAACTTGCTGGCAAATGAGAAGAGGGCCTTTGTAAGTTTTTCAGCATCACCAAACCACTACAAAAATGAACAATAAAATCAAGAATTCAACGTAATAATTATGCTCAAAGAAAAGAAAAATACTAGTGGTAGCAAACTGGGTGGGTCTGCCAGATTGAGTAATGGGTCTAAAAGTTAATATTTGTTCAGGCCAGGCTGACACACAAACACTTCTTTTCTTTTTTTAAAATTTACAAATAATCAAGGTTTAAAAAAAGATTACACTTAGGGTGACACGTTTAAGATTAGCTTGTTTTTATTTCAAATATAAAAGTTTAAGCATACACATTTGACCCGTTAGAGGCAAAGTATAATCCAAAATGACATACTTATATATGTGTAGACGAATCAATATTGTCACGTCTATAAAATGCCACAAAGGTAAAACGAGCACAAACACTCTCTATTCTACAATTATCACTTACATTAAGTTTTGGGTTTTTAATAAATAACTTAAACTAGAACCGGATATCATCTATGATCTACCACAGGTTTCATAATGTGTATGTACCTTAGATGTAAGTGTAGAACCCGTAATACTGATAAAATTGGCACCTGCTTCAGTTGCAAGTGCCTTTGCAAGAAGTGTTTTACCAGTTCCAGGAGGTCCGAAAAGCAATATTCCTTTGCAAGGCTGCAAAAAGGCTTATGTTAGTTACAAGAAGCGTAGCATGACCGGATTACCCATCGAGAAAGAACAAGCAAAGTACCCGCAATAGATTTCCACGAGAGAAAAGCTCGGGTCTTTTCATTGGAAGAATGGCTAATTCATGTAACGCTGTTTTCACATCTTCAAGAGCACCAATATCATCAAATTTAATACCAATTTCACCGGGAGGAACAACTGCTGAAATAAAGTTGCTCTCATATTCATCCTTAGCAAGATTCTGCAACAAGTTGTTTGTGTTACACATTTTACAGTTTGTGTTACACACACAAAAAGTAGATGCGACAAAATGATCGGGTTGGTTAATGGGTCAAAATGGCAACTTTGGAGCGAGCCAGGTTGGCTCAAAACAAGTTTGTCCAAAAAGTAATAAAATCTTATGTAAATAAAGTGTGTGGCAAATATGAATAAAAGATATACCATTGGTGCCTTTTGACATGTTCATCTCATTTGGTTCATTTTCTTTAGTTCTTTTATATTGCCCGTTTATAAAACACAACCCAATATGGTCATTAGAAAGTATATGCATAATTGCCACAGCAAGCAAGAGGAACAAACCTTTAGGTTTTGGGAAGGCTTCTTGGAGATCGATTCCTGCTCTTTTAGCCTCAAAATTGCAACCTCAAGACTACATGTTGAAAGGTTTATCAGATTAAATAATGCAATAAAGCACGGAACCATTATTACAGCCCCATATCATTTCATTTCGTGACTCGATTTTTGGTACTCAAATCCCACATGTGAATGGGATCCACAAAACAAAATTGAAACTAAATGAAATGAAATAGCTTAACAAACAGAACACTAGTTAATCAAAGATTTTAATACCTTTCACGGGGTAAATTCAATCTATCTGATTTGATGGAAGGAAGGTCACAAGTGGATAAGTAATGGTTTTTAGCCCACCCAACAACAGTCTCAGCTTCTGCAAATTCCAAAATAAGCATTAAGCATTTGACCACTTAAATTTTTTATTCATTATGTCATTGAACAAGTGCCATGGTTTACTCTTTTACAAACGAGGAATTTATATGGTAATAAATAATCTTACTCTTAGTTGTCAGTATCACTCCATCAGTATTTACATGCAAGAGGTCTATGCAAGTTAGTTCATTTTCCTCAAAAACCTGAAACAGAATCACATAAAAAAATAAGTAATAAATTGATAAAACTAAAGCATACTTTAGTTCAGTAGCATCCGCCCTATAAGATATACATACCTTATACAATTCAGTTATATTACTTCGTGATATAACAATCCGTCTGTCTTCATCAAGTTGTTTATTAAATACTCTAAGGGTGTCTTCCTCCTGCAAAAAAGAAAAGAGGAATATTAGACTAGGTTATTATTAGTGAATAGTTTAGGGTTAATTATGCAATATTGTCCTCTATATAAAGGACCCTCTATTGTAATCCTAAACACACAATTACTCAATACAATTACAATTACAAGGTTTAACTTGGTATCAGAGCCAGAGGGCTCGACCATTGCCGAAACCCTAATCAGGGCGGCCGGCCGCCGCCGCCGCCCTCTCCAACCATCCATCATTGCTCCTACTCTTTTCACATTTTTCTTTTTCCTTTCTTGTTAACCAATAAGGTTTAGATCCAGCCTCTAACCTCTAATCTTCACGACATCACAACAACAACCCTATCACACCACCATAGCAGCACAACCCGTTGCTTCTTTTACAATAACCACCATTACCACCATCACCTTCAACAGGCGAATACAAACCGCCGTTGTCTTTTTCCTTTCATGCAACCATAACCGCCGCTGCCAAACCCTAACCGTCGCCGCTGCCAAACCCTAACCGCCGCCGCCGCCAAACCCTAACCCTTGCCGCCGCCAAACCCTAACCCTAGCCGCCGCCAAACCCTAACCCTAGCCGCCGCCAAACCGTAACCCTAACCGCCGCCAAACCCTAATTTTAGCCGCCGTAAACCACATATAATCGTCGCCGCCCTTCTCTTCCATATCAACCCATCATCGCACACAATGCGATGCTTCACCGTTTCGCTGCCGCTATACAACAGCGGTTCCGCCATACAACGGCGGCGCACCTTTGTGCAAAATTTTTAGGTGTGGTTGTTAAGGAGATACAGGAGAAGAACAACAGGAGTTTTAGTTTCACATCGTATACAACACGATAACAGGAGAAACACAACCGGTGTCTCACACCACATTCGACGTCTACGGCTAGCAAACATGGCTGTCGGATTAAATAAGGGAAACAACAACCCTTATTTATTTTTAATTGACATGATGGGGTTGGATGAGAAGTGATGGAGTAATCAAGTGGCCTGGATCAGATATTGAACAAGAACAATAATTTACTTTACTTATTTTCTTATTGTTATAGTTTTTTGGTTTTAGATTTCAAGCTAAATCTCTCCCGAGCTTAGTTTGCGGGGGAATATTAGACTAGGTTATTATTAGTGAATAGTTTAGGGTTAATTATGTAATATTGTCCTCTATATAAAGGACCCTCTATTGTAACCCTAAACACACAATTACTCAATACAATTACAATTACAAGGTTTAACTAGGGAAAAAATTATCTAAAGTTAACTGCAAATTTTGTAAGCCATGGCTCCTGAGTGAAGATGCCGGTTCATCTAACAAATAAAAATATATCATGCTTCTAATATATAAGTACCTTTGGAGGATGTAGACACATAACATTAGTAAATATCTTGTAAATATCGTTGTCCTCGGGTCTTCTTGTGGGCTTTAGCCCCTCAGCTAGCTGCTTCAAAGATTGAGGCTGAAAAAAGGTATTTAATGCAGTTAATGAATGCTTAATCATTATCATGTGCAATGATGTTTAGCATAAACAAGAAAAGGTTGATTCGGTAATGTTATATCTCTAACAGGACAGATAAAATAATAGCTTAAAAGGAACAGATCAAAAGGTCTAAAGTCATCCAAATTTCTATATTTTGATGCCCAAAACATTTTACTCAAAAAATTAGATTATTATTTAAATAGATATTCATTACTAATTACTACATTGTAATCATATTTGAAACACTATATATTCATTACAAATTACTAATTTCCAGAAAAACTATGTTTCAAGTCGACCAAACCCGAATGGAACCATACCAAAAAATTACCCCTTTTGATTTGTTACCCAACCAACCCGACCTACTTAGTTTGCCACCTCTACCAAAAAGAAAGAAAAAAGAGTGATAACACAAAATGCTTTGAAAATATCTGAGAATTACCAATTTTGCAAGGCGGCCCAGATTTGGAAGAATCATAGTCTGCTGACAAGAGAAAAAAACAAAATTACCAAAACGTTTTACTATGAAGGAAAGAACAAGCATCACATAAGAACCCTAACCACATAAAAGCAAAAACACACAAAATTAGTCAGAACTACACTTACAAATTTGTCTTTCTCTTTTGATCCAGTAGCAACTTTGTTTTGCCCACATATCAAAACAACAGGCCCTGATATCTTGTCAAACATTTCTTGAAGTTTATTCACAAACTCTCTGCGGTTTGACTTAGAAACAGCCCGTGACAACCACAAAGATGAGTTTGGGAAATACACAATAAGAGGTTGCACAGAGCCCAAGACCTGCCATCATTACAGAAAAAATGACAAATGAAATAGCCGTTCTACTTTTCTACTTTTTCATATTTTTTAAACTGCTAATAATAGGAACTATTGAAGTCCTTATGTTACCTCAGATAATGCCTCCATTGCAATATAAGAGTCTTCAGCTTCAATATCAAAATCACGCTCAACATGCTTAACTACAAAATAAAAACAATATATCTATCAGCACCAGAATAAATAATGAAATAAAATGACTACAAAACATTAAACTATTGGTTAAAAAGTTTTACCATGAATCCAGTATATAGATGATGTTAAAGATTGCTCAAGTTTCTCATTATCTTTTGCATCGTCTGCCTTATCTTCTACACTATCTAGGATAACTGCAACTCTTTCCCCATTTATTTCAAAGATCTCCCCACGTTGACCCGTGGCTAAGGATCTGAACAAGAAGAAAATATATCAAAAAGAAAAATTAACCAATATTTCAGAAATATCTATTTGTGGCTCATAATGAAATTCCAAAATGCTAGTTAAAGATATATACAAAAGAATAACTTTCAGAAATTACACTCACAATCGAACACAAGCAAAACCAAGACCTTAACTGTATGTTTCAAGATTCAGCACGAACATGAAATTACGAACAGTCGAGTAAAATAGCAAACAGAAATAGAAACAATACTGAAAGAAACAATTTCATGTCACTGGAAATGTTGGGGAAGCAATTTAATAACAAGATAAGTCGTACTGTCGTATAAAAAAAATAATACATTTCACAAAATTACATGTTATACTTCTATATAAGGTCCAAGCAATCGTGCAAAAGCACAACTTGGAATTCTATGCAAAGTGAAGGTGGATATACCAAGGGTTTGGTTTCAATCTCTATAGCATTGCTGTTATTATACAATGTCAATAAACAAACCTACATTAACAGAGACCATCAACACCAAATGACGGTCATTAACACAATGCACAATATACTAAAGTCAAGAACTCAAGATCCACCATTGAGATGCCTGAATCATTCAGAGCTCCCCATCCCAAACAAGCCATAAATGGTGTACTCCCCAAATGGTTGTGGGTTCAAATCCTGTATAGTGCAGGTTTGGTGATTTTAGAAGTAGAGTAGGTGTAGAACAGAGAGAGTGTGTGTGTGTGTGTGCTCGGTCAAAAAAAATTGACCTCCGCCCACCCCCTGTCCCTTTCTCTCTCACTGACAAGTGACACCCAAATGCCCCTCCACTTAGTGGAAATCTCTCGTTCCCAATGCATTGAAAGATCCACCTTTTGAGATGATGGATACTACCACTTTGTCTTTAATTCATGCTTATCATGCCACATATATCCTTACGTTAAATCCAAAGCAAACCCTCATGTGTTTGCATTTTATGCTACTTTCAAAACCTACTTCTATCTTGGTGCCAAACAATCTAACTAGAGAAGGTAGAATGGATGGGTGGGGTAGGTAAAGGTCAAAATGAGCAGGACAGGGATGACACGAAACACTTTGTCCTAATTCGAAAGAAAAATCAATAGATAAATTGTGTTATATGTGAATAAAAAAAATATACGATGACAGTAAAAAATACTTTTTTGAATGAAACAATTTGGTAGGTTGTATGCATTGAAAATACACTTTGGAAACTTCAACCGGTTTGACTCGTTTCCTTTCAGCAAATTTTTGTTTTACATATTTCACCCATTAAACACAAACAAATTTGTTGTCTCTAATTTTTAACCCATAAGCAAACATCTCATTGTCCTTGTTTGAACAGTTCCTTCAACTATATGAATTTTTTTTCATTACATAAGACTATGTTCAAGCCACCATTTCTTTCATCACACTCTTACCATACACTAACACCCTTCTCTCTAATTTCTTGTTGTCCTTGTGACTATATTAGAAAGAAGTGTGTTCACTCTACTAGACATTGTGCATTCCTCAACAACTCGCCCACAAATTTTCTAATTTTTTAAATAATCATTTTTTTCTTACATATATTTTGGAGAGAAGGTGAGTAATTTGGAAGGACATGGAGAAAATAGTTTTAAAAAAAATGTGATATCAAGTTTCTTGAAGAGAAGAATCAAGAAAGAATTGAAGGGATATTTTTGGGTGATTTTCTCTCCAAAAAGTTTCCTCCTAAATGGGGAAAGATTTGACTAGAAAAAAAAATCCAAAAACTTTATAATTTATTTTCAATGATTGAACCACCCCTTCCTAAGCTATAAAAAATTTTACATAGTATTGTTACTGTTGTAAAACTAACAACATTCCTATCATTTTCAACTCGAGGATGTGGAAAAGATTTACACTACACTTCCATTTCCTTGTTTAAGAGAACACAAAGCTATGTTATCTAAACTTTAATATGTGATAATTATTTTTTAAATCATGTGTCCTCTGATTTTCATAGGTAATTATGTTGTTACTTCCCTAGTCTTGTGCTTCAGTGCCTTTCCTTTTAGAAGATATTCATATTGTCATCCATTTATTGTTGTGACATTTGTTCTTCCCTTGAAATTTATACATGATTTCCTAGAATATTGATAACATGCCTTTATCCTCAAACCATATGTACCATTAATGAAAAAATGAGATACAATGCACCAAATAAATGGGACCTAAAGACTGATTTTAGTGCAAAACAATGTTATGAAACAAATTATTCGTAAATTGAATACGTGAGAACATGGCAACAATAGTTGTTTCTTCATACATATGAGTACGACTTACCAACCCACCTGCGTGTGATAAAGGTATATGCATTTCTTGTACCATCAGATGTTGCTATCGACCCCAATTTAATCCTGTGATGCATTGGATATGTAAATAATCATGTGAGTCTAAAGTCGTTCTTCATGTGGATTCTTAAGGCCAAGGGCTTTTCAACAGATGCACATCGATAGCATTTGCAATTTCAACCCATTTACTTATTAATGGAATGTGTTTATCCGAAATGGGTCAAAACAAAAGAGTTTGCTCAAAGGAGAATGGGTCAAGCAGAATGAAAGGTGCCTGAGTGGCTAAGTCTATTTTTCATGCCTACGTGCTCCTAAATTTGAAGATTTAAGATTTACTGTAATAATATTGCTTTGGTAATCATGATTAACATAACTATTTATTAAAACAAGTAGAAATAGACAAAAATAGTCTTCTTGGATCAACCTCCTAGATATATGGAAAACACAATCAAGAGCCTATAACTCTATAAGTCACATATGTGCTCACAATTAAAGAGAACCAGTCCACACAAAAAGGTCAAGAAAGAAGTAAAGGGCTAAAGGCCATACTCAAGTTGTTATATATTGCTCAAAGTAAAAACATTATTTTTGTAACCATATTCCTAATAAATTTACACAACAAACAGTAGTAAATAAAGTAATTACAGCAGTTATTTAGGCATGGAAACTACTAATGAGAGATAATAGAGGAAGAAGGCAATAACCTGCTATCTTCTTCCACACGGACAGAAGGTCCAACATACTTGACACGGTCCCCTGGTTAAAGTACACAAAATAATTAGTCATTACATTTTAAGAAAAAAGACAAGCTTCTAATCAATATAATAAGAAATTTACAGAACTCCATTTGAACGGATGGATGGACTTTAGTGAACATGCACAAGAAGGTATTAGAGAAAATTACTGAATAAAAGATTTTGGCCGTAAAAGTCTACCTTTCTTTAATGGCTCATCTGCTTCCTCAGAAGACTCAGCCTCCTCCCGCTTTGAGGACTCAGAGGAAATCTCCCCAACAACAGCAATGTTCTGTTGTAAAATGAAGTAAAATTGGAAGGAAAAAAAAAGAAGTTAAAAACACACAACTAACAGGCACCTAATTCCTCCAATCGCATTTACATAACCACTCATCAGTGATATGTAACATGGAAATCATAACCTCCAAGTAACTTTAAATTTACAGTTCTAAGTAAACCCATATTTGGAAACCAATACTACAACAATGACTGTTTCATGAAACAGTTTTTAGAAATTTGGCAACCTAGAAAGTTGAGAGTAAAACCTTTAAAGCAAGATTATAAGATAACTCAAATATTTTATATATTCAAAATTTCAAATTACAAAAAATTATTTAGGTTTCCCATGCACCATAGGGAATCTAAATCTTTGAATACAATCTAAATCATAATCTAGTAATTAATATTATGATTAAATTACAATCTAAATCTTTGAATACAATTACAAAGATGTATGCCTGTGCTGGAGGTCTCACTATGAGCGGCCTCTCTATGAAAAGGATAGAGGAAAGGTCTTCCCTCATCTCACCGTCCCCAAACTCTACCAATAGCTTTGTGCTATGAGTAGAATTGTACTGGGTATATTTATTTGTTTACTTGTTCTACAAAGACGTATGCATGGAAATAGACTTTAAACGAATTTTAACCCATTCAATCCCTTTGATTGGTTCCCCTTTAAGCTAATAATTTTTTATTTAACCCATTTAAGATAAAAAGACAACCCAAAACAACCAATTCATAAGCAAATAATCAAAATTGCCATCTAAGAAATACCTTTGCAATATCTTCAAGGTTCCCAGGAACAAGCTTCTTTAGGGCTTCAACAGCCCGAGCCTCAACATCTTCATCATCTGATCTTGAGTCCCCACCGTTAGTCCACTCTTCCTCATTGCTTGCATCATCATCAATTTCTGATTCAGAAGCAGTTTCTTCAGCTGATTCACCATGTTCTTCATCTGATTCGTTTTCTGAGTTATCTTCACCAAAATCCTGCAACAATTAAGCACTAACATATAGATGTCCATAACCATGTGCATAGACATTGTTTGGCTGATGGAACAGCTAAAAGAAAAACTAAGAATTAACTTACATAAGGAGCTAAAACACTACTGTCAAGAATCAATAGGGGAACTTGTAAATCCCGTGCAAGTGCTCTAATAAATCTCTCCCGATAAAGCTCAGTACCTACATCATCATAATCATCAATCATTAAACTATAATACTGCTGGAAGCATTATTACAAAGGGAAGATGGACAAGTCAAGCAGGTTAGATTAAAACAAGTGGTTTTATGCGGGCAGGTTCAGTTGATTGACCTGACAGTACTTTTTTGTTCATGTTTTAGAATTATATAAACAGGTAATGTATACAATATGATGATAAAATTATACTACTAATAATAATCTGAATGTTTTTGAATAAAGCCGTTTGAGGTTGTAAGCATTTAAATACCCTTTGGGTGGAAGGGTGGGTCTGTCTAACCCGTTCCATTTTTAGTTAAACTCTAAGATTTTACCAAGCTAACCATTTGAGATAAAATATAACCCAAATTAACTCGTTTTAAGGTATATGGATTGAATGGCTTATACCTGGTGCACTCTGAAGCAATATTCTCCCACTTGAAGAATCCAACCGTGAACCATATGTAGTAGTAAACTTCTTGTTTTTTAAATGAGAAGCAGCACATTCCACTAAAAGGTTCTTGGAATGTTCACTGTACTGAGATAATTAGAAAAA
Source organism: Flaveria robusta (assembly GCA_025506415.1). Taxonomy (NCBI): domain Eukaryota; kingdom Viridiplantae; phylum Streptophyta; class Magnoliopsida; order Asterales; family Asteraceae; genus Flaveria; species Flaveria robusta. The sequence continues at coordinate 4,537,419 of CM046460.1, read as the reverse complement.
AAGCAAAGAATTTAAAAAAAAAGTAAAACAATAACACAAAAGGCTTAGTACTTACTGCACATAGTAAGGAAATGTATCCCATGAAACAGTTTGTTTCTCCCATGGTACAATCCTCCTTAAGAACTCATTTTTGAATCTCTGCCGTTTGGTTAAAAAAGGTGATTCTTTTCTTTTACTTTCAATAGCCAACTTCTCATAAATAAGCCATTCCTTTTGATCTTGATCGCCTAAACGAGCATGTGCATCATGGTGATTCACATCCTCATTTATATTTCCATTACCGATAATACCCTTATCAGTTTTGGACACATCTTTTAAGGGCACATGTTTCTCTTCACTTGTGTTTCTTCCATCACCATCTGAGCTATAATATCTAAAAGAACCATAAGAATTTGCATAAGATCCCACAAACAATCTTGTGGAATTAGAGCCAGAAAACTTTGTAAAATTTGATAGATATCTTCTATAAACATTATTCCCAGAAATATGATTAGTTTCAACAATGCAGTGGTTTAAGGATCGGCAACAGGATCTCTCTGTACATCTTAAGCCAACTAAATGCTTGTATGGTTGAAACATGAGGTCCCATCTTTTGTTCTTATACTTTAGTTTCGTTGAATTCATCATAGCCTCACACTTTTGTTAGATCGAACAACTGACAATGAGTGCCCCAATATGCTTACGGACTCAAACTGCTTCCTGAATTGTGTATGAAACAAAAACAAATATTCAATGTTTATCTGGTATACATGGTATACATAGACTAAACGATCGGTTTGCAAGTTAAGTGAAGATACATCAAAAGTAACTTGTTGAAGGGCAAGTGATGAAAAAGCAATCATCAAACATCCAAAATTCTGCATGATGTCGCCATCAAAAAACCAAAACTAATAAAAAAAATGATGATTACTACACTATGTATAGTTAGTGTTTGAATTTGTGTATTGAAAGTGATTGTGTGATCTTAAATAGCAAGAACCAAACAATCAACTAAAGTAAAACAGACTGTAGAAGGTAATGTTAATATGTGCAGTTTGAAGTTGTAATAATTAGATAAAAGGATGTTTTGCGTGTATGAAAAATCTAGTGATTTTTAGGAACCTAATAGATGAAACCTAGCCTAACTTGGTATTAAAATTGTGAGGCGCCCCAGGGCCTTGAAGCATCGCTTCATGCACACGTGGGCCAAAATTGGTGTTAGGGTATGTAGGAGACTGATATGTAAAAACAACCAAAAGGGCGAAGAGATTATGAATGTTATGCTTGATGAAAATCGCTGAAAACTGATATATAAAAGAGATTAGAGAGATGCAGCTTTTGGCGGTACGTAAAGCTTATTTGGTTATACATAGAGCAATGCCTCATGTAAGTGAAGCTCTCGCTTCTCAGCTCAGCTTTCGGGGCCAAAACGCTTCAAAGTGCATCTCGCTTTCTTAAGCCAAGCGGACAGAAACGACAATTTTATGAAAGAAGGAGAGACAATAGTTATATGTTCGCAAAATATTCCATAATCATTTCAAAATAACGGGTAAACAGGCAACTAAAGTTTTCTCTTTGATGATCAGTTTGTATCAGCTGGTCAGTGTGAAACTAACTATTTAACCCTTAAATAACCAAATACCGAGTCTGTTATCTAAAGGTTGAAAGCTGATTACTATGAATTATAGTTAGACTAAACATTACACTAAACAGATAATCCTTTCCAAAACACATATTCAAAACAACACCTAATACTAGAATCAGTAAACACTTCACAGTTTAAAAGGAATTATCATGGTGGCAGCATTTGCAAGTTTGATTAGAATCAAGAAAGATGCAAAATTTTCCATTGTCCACTTCACAGAACCACTTCACATTATGGTTGGTAGTTAAAGCACATGTAAACCGAACCAATAAGAGTTAGTTTTCACAAACTCATGCATCAAACAATAAACTTCCTATAGACACCCATTTAATCCAGATAAATAATAGAATTCCAAACATGACTTTTAGAGGTCAATTGAGCTCATTTATCACTTCAAATCCTAACAATAACTATTTCAATTGCAAATTACAAAATGTCAAATTTCGATTTAAGCATAATAACACATTGTCAAGCTAAAAACCCATAAACACACTGTTACAATGTTCAAAGGTTCAAAAATAAAAACCGTATCTTTCTTGGGATAAATGGAGTCTTTAATTGACATGAAAGAATCATTAGCAATTCTAACAAATTCCCATAAGAATCACGATTAAAACAAACCTTTAATTCATGCATGTGTGCATCGAACGAACTTCAACAAACCCAACTCATATACGAAACTCTCTTGTTAATGGGTTAATGGATCTGGGTGCCTTCAAGAATGATGGTGAAATTGATTTGTTTTTAGTTTAAACCTAAGGAAGAAGACGTCGATTCTACGTTGTTCCGAAGGGCAAATGTGAAGCGATGCGTTCGTGTGTGGGTTGGTGTTCGGGTGTGCCTCAGCCCTCGGGTGTGAATTCGTGGGTGTTTGGGATTGCTTATTTGCAAACGGTTTTTAACTTATTAATTTTTTAAAATTTAATAAGTTAAAAAAAATATTTGACAAACTTAAAATGATTTTTTAAATCGATTTTTCATATATGACAAAAATAAGGTTTTGAAAAATAAATGGGGAGTTATTTATTAACTTTTAAAAATGATTTTTAGTCTAATTTCCTATTATACCCATCTGCTACCTTCTATTAACTCTTCTCATTTTAAAATTTTGTCTATTTTGGTTATTTTATGAAATTTTAGTTTATAAGCTAATCCAAATATTTTTTTAAAACTACTTTTGAAAAATCATAAGTTAATAAGTTATTTTTATCAAAAGTCCTTTTCAACCAAAATAAGCAATCCCAAACAGGTTGCGAGGGTCACTTTTGTAATGTTTCAAAACATGATTTGTAACTTTCTTTGTTATTCTTTTTGTTTTTCAACAACCCAAACTTTCATGTACAAATTAGATAGGATTTGTTAATTTAAACTTATTTGAGGATGTAATCACGGTAATAGGATCAGACGTCTGATAAAGGTTGTTGGATTTAAGTAAGACGTGTGATAAAAGCTATGGGTTTTTAGGGGAGACATATTATAAACTTATGTCGTTTGTAAACTTTTTAACCACTCGAGTTCGTGTTTAAGTCTTTTAATTAAGGGACGTGTCAAGTTTAACTTGATATCGCTAAGCTTAAACTTGACTTGTTTAGTTAGTCGTCGAAAAAAACTCAACCACGAGTCCATTTGTGTTTGACCAATGTAACTTAGGCACTGTGATTTGTTTGTATTATTTAATAACAACTAACTTAGGCATCCTATATTACCACTCATAAAGTTATGTCTTTTTTTTTTTCTTTTTTCGTATGTCATGGGACTTGAACCGTTAAGCGGTCTAGCACCTTTCATATGTGCTTAATACCGTTGGACCATATGCCTTTGGTTGATCCATTTATGTAAAGGGTTCGTCTATGTGTTGAAAACTAAAACCCTCGTAGTATATGTTATGTATTGATGTTTACTCTTCAGTTAGAAAAACTCCGGTCATCATCACATGTATTAGGCATGTTTTAGTTATGTTTGTCATGTGCTATAAGTGTGAATTGTGTTGTTATAACTTTGCACTTATACACAAGTTAGATGATTGACCTACCATTTCAAGGTCACATAAACAACTCTTTCAACACTGGAAGGTTTTAGTAAACATCAATTTACGAACACTTATATATATCAATTGTCGCGCTACGAGTAAACTTTAAAAAGCTAGCGACCATAAGCAAGATAAACTTATTGCTAGCAGATAAAATAATATGATTCCAACAAGAATATCAAGCAAATAAACTATAAGAACTTAAACTCTAACTCTGATGATGTGAGTATTAATATAATACTAATTACCAATATGGTTTGTGCATTATAATTGTACCATAGGCTTCAAATGTTGTACTTGTACCTAGGGATGAGCATTTGGTACACAGTACCCATACCGGTACCCAATCGGTACCGAAAATATATATAAGGTACCGGTACCGGTACTTGATTTTCTTATGTTTTGGGATCGGTACCCGCCGGTACCGGTACCTGTATTTTACCCAAAAGTCCCGTATAGTCCCGCTAGTACCCGAATACAAATATATTATTTTGGAATATTTTGTTTTGTAATATTTTTCATCTCGTCAACTAGTATTCTATTTTAACTTTTGAAGGTAATTATTATTATTTTTTTAATATCATTCTTTTTACTTCACTACAATGTCAAGAGATATATTATTTATGATTTTAATAAAAATAAATGGTGGACTAGTGTATGAATTGAGTTAGAAGAAAATGAGAAAAGTAAATAAACTATCATTTTATTTAAATACTTTTTTGATATTTTACTTTGTTTATTTATTATAAATTTTTTGAGGTATCGGATACCAAACATATACTAGGTGACAGGTATAAAAACAGATACTAGGTACTATAACCAAACATACACCATGTATTAAGCCTAAAAAATAATATTGTGTAGGAAACGGGTACCAAAGAGGTATTAGGTACCGAAATACCAGTACCGGTACCTGTACCCATATACCAAATTCGGTACCGGTACTCGTTTTTTATAAAATTCGGGACCGGGTACTTTCGGTAACGGTACGGGTACGGTACCGAGCTCATCCCTACTTGTACCTCAAATTGTCCATTAGTCAAGTATTACTATTACTAATTATCAACTTAAAAGATGCATCAATGGTTGTACAATAAGCATTAAAGGTTGTACATTTGTTGTTTTATTTTTCTTTCTTTTAAATCTTTATTTTAAATCCAATACATTTATATGTTTTACTATTTAACCCCTATAATTTTTATTTTCAACTTTAGTCCTTTACACTTTTCATCTTTTACAAATTTTTCATTTTACATTTCGGTATAAATTTTAAAAGTTAACACGTAGTAACGTGCGCATGTGATTCAACGTTACGTTTATTTTTTCATGTTTAACGGCCGCGTCACAATGCACGAGTCATGGACTGACTTTGTTATTGTTTTTAATGTTTTACGTTTCACGTGCGTGGTACAATGTTTTTACATCTATTTTCCCTTCGGTTTTATTTTTTTGTTTTTATTTCTTTTTTTAATATGAGAGCTTTTTCAGTGTTTGTGGTATTGAAGATGGTGTGACATTGGTGCTACTTTATATGGTTTTATGCCCCCGCCGCAACGCGGGGGATTAAAACTAGTTGTTGTATCATTTATCAAATTGTCTCGAGCTCTTCTGGGTATCCTTTTCGGCTAGTTGCCCCGTTCGTTTGGCTAGTGTACTTCATCATCCTTCCTTTATTATTTTGAATCATCTTCGTTCATCTCCTGTCCCCTTGATTGCGTCTATGAGAGGAGTAAATAAAGAACTTTCATATTTTTCGTTACTTAAGGACCTTTATTGTTGATTCATATTTTGTTGGTAGTTCTTTGATGAACATTGGTGATGTTCTTTTTTATTGTATTGGTTTATCCGACAACCACCTTATTTGTAGTCTTGTTGGTGATTTTAGTATGGTTGCTTCTTTTGGGTATTGTCTTTATCTAATCATTGAAAGTTATCATTTAATTGATTTGTTACAATTACCATACATGGAAATTGAGTGGTTGTCGAAGTGATTGTCCACACCTTTCACGGGAGCTTGCATAAACATGCCATGATTGCATGGAAATCTATTGAAGGGTATACCATTATAGTCATTGATAATTGATGGTTAGCCATTCCTCCTTTCTTGGCCCACGTTCCTCTGGTTTCCTAGACTATGACTAGGATGTTGTTGGTAACCTTGCCGACCTCCATGACCCAGACCCTATGGTTCTCTTAGTACGCCATACCCTTTATCCACTTAGAATCCATTCTTCTTATTCCACCCATTGTCCCAATCATATATCCTTTTGTGTTTTGATGGTTATCTTGACGAGACTCTTAAATGTCGATAGAATAAATAACATGACCGATAGGATTACGAGGTTGTGGTTGAGGACCATTAAGGTTGTACGAAATTCGCTAATGGTTTGGGGCATGAAAAAAATATCTGTGTATATTCACTAAAAACGTAAAGCAAGTGTTATATGTTTCAAGTTTGCATGACTCGGTTTAATTTGATGTAATGATATCCATTTAAACATACAAAAGAGAATCTTTAAAAGGAATCTCGCTCCCTACACGGTTGACCTTTGTTGCAATAAATTTGTGTTTTTTTTTTTGGTGGTCATATTGTGCTTCATGCGTAACAAACTCATATAATTTTAACTAGCTTTATTAGAATAAGCATTTTACACTAGCGTGTTCTAGTTTTTTTTTTTTGCAAGGAAGGATAAAAGTATGGGTATGTAAGTCAACTACAAGGCAATGTTTTCAAAATAGACTGGATTGGTCGACCAAATTAGTTGGATCAGAAACCGATTATATACCCATATCATTATGCCAGGACCATCTCCATTTGAACCAACGGGTTACCGATTGAACCAATGAACCCCACAACATCCCTTTCACCCATGTTTAAACATGTTTTATTTATTACTTTTTTTTTTCTTCATTAAAATTCTCAATTTTTTTTTCTGACTATTTCAAGCATTATGATGCTTTGGCATATAACGCATGTGGCTGTGGGGGGGGGGGGGGGGGGGGGGGGAGGTTGAGTGTAGTGCAAGTGTGGGGAGAGAACTCTAGTTCGAACCCCACAACCTCCCTTTCATGTTTCACCTATGTTTCGACCGGAGTTCCATATAAGTGCACATTATCTTTGGTGTACCAGGTATGAGACAACCTGCCATCATATGGTTAGCATGTTTGATAACACACGTCTTAAGTATTTTATTTATTTATTTCATATTTCAACAGACTTTTTAATATCTATATTAATAAAGCAAAATAACTATTAGCCACATGATTATATTCTAGCACGTCCATATCATCGCCACCTAGGCTATACACAGGATTGTCCACATGTCATCATCACATTAAATTTATAATTTATGGTAAGGATCTTGACTTCAAAAAATTCCCTAAATGTTAATTAAATACTATATTAATATAATTTCTTTCTAAAAATAAATAAAATTTCACTAAAAATACTTCAATGAGACTTAATTTTATTAAAATATAATTTAATATGTAGCTAACCATTGTTAAAACTAAAAAAAATTTAAAATATATATAAAAAGATTTATGGATATTTATGAATAATAAAATCACTGGTATCTTTGCTATTGTTTATTACTTAAATATGTTTGTTATATATTATAATTTCATTGTTATGTTGTCTATAACATATATATATATATATATTATATAAACTTTTTTATTTTAATTCGTGTAACGCACGGATATCTAAACTAGTTTGTAATAATTAATCTTTTTGTGTGTGTGTAACATGAATCACACACTAGAATAGAACTATAACTCCATAACTAAAAAGCTCACCGTCACGTCGCACAAACGGAAAGCCCGACACGCTACAGAAAACGAAAACCTAAAACTAACGCCGTTAAACCCCATAAATATCTACGGATATCAGACCACACCCTTCACTATATATTAACCAACGTCCCAAGTCTCACCCCCACTTTTGTAAAACCCTAATTCTCCTTTAGGGTTTTTGAAGCTGCTCTTCGCCGCTTCTACCTCAAGAACCCTAATTTCATCAATCTTCTGTTCGATTCTTCATCATGCCTAAATCAACCAAGAAGTCCGCCTCCAAGGTACCGTTGATTTTCAATTCGTTAGTTGTTGTATCGATACGCATGTGTTTGTTTCCGATGGTGATTTGTTTTGTTTTGGTTTCAGGTTGACTCGACTCCTGTTGCTGTAGCGCAGCCTACGAAATCGGCGAAGAAAGGTAGTTTCGAGTTTTCTATTTAATTGTTTTTTGTTGTGTAGGTTTGTTTATATAGTTATATATATGTGTGTGTGTATTTGGTCTTTTGTATGTGTATTTGGATTGATTCATCTGTTTATGTGTATTGTATGAAGTTTGGTTGTATGAATTTGTTTGAGATGCAGGAAAGATGGTGGTTATTCATTGTGTAATCGTTTGTTTTTGGTATTTGCATATATAACGTTGTTTGTTTAGTCTGTCGATTTTATGATTACTTCAATTAATTAGCTTATTGTCATGATGAAATTTCTGTTTTGAGTTATGACTGTTAACAGAATACTTCTGGATTCTGAATTTGATAATAGGTGTATGTGGTATATAATTTTTTTCCGATTATGTTACTGTTTGTGATAGAAACAGTTTTTGAAGCGAAAATCATTGTTTTTTCTGTGCTTTAATTGAATGTCTTAATAAACATAGGCAAGAGAGATGCGGAGGAGATTATAGAGAAGGAAGTAGTGAGCAGTAAGAAGCAGAAAGTGGTCAACGGTGGTGTTGCACAGGCTGTTGAGAAAAAGAAAGTTGAGACAAAGACCCAAAAGATTGTCAAGAAACAGGAAAGCAGTTCTGATGAAAGCAGTTCATCAGAATCTGAAGAAGAACAGAAGCCGGTATAACATTGTTTATTGTTTAACTCGGTTTATTTTGTAAACGATAAAGCTGAAATTTATATGATTTATTTTACTGTTTCCAAACCATGATTAATTGCTGTTTATATAGTTTCCAATTGTAATTTAAAGTAGTAATGTTTATGATCTAGATGTTAATTTGACTTCAAAAATTAGAGCACCATAGTAGATTACTTTTGATCAAATTGATTTGTATTCATTTTTTAAATGTTAATATACCAGGTTAAGGTAGCACCCAAGAAAGTCGAGACAAAGACCCAAAAGAAGCCTGTTAAGAAACAGGAAAGCAGTTCTTCTGAAGAAAGTAGTTCATCAGAATCTGAGGATGAACAAAAGAAGGTATAACCTGGTTATATGGTGAACGCTGCACTTGATATAGATGATAAGAGCTGAGAATGATCTACATGAAACTATTTTTTACTCTTTTGCAACGAAGAGTAATAGAAAACAATTGTTCATTAGTTTTGTTATACTTTGAATTGGTACTAACCTGATTGTTGAAAGGGTCTTTCTTGGCCGCAAAACATAGTGTACCTTTCTCGATCAGATCTTGGTCCTTTTTTGTTAAGCTCTTGTGAACATGTATTGATGTTTTTCTCATGTGAAACCATGATCAAGGTGCCACCCAAGAAAGCAGCCCCTGTTGTTAAAAAGCCCGTCAAGGAGTCCAGCAGCAGCGATGACTCTGATTCTTCATCTGATGAAGTAAGTTATGATATTTTAAGCTATTATAATTCTATTATGTTGCTATTTGTAAAAAAGTTGGCTTATTTTCAAACCCTTGTGTCATTTTTTGCCAGAGCCTAAGTTTTTAAGAAACAGTTTGTTGGTAAACAAGTTACTAGTTCCGACCTCCGATTCTGCGAGTTAATAGTGATTTTTTAGATAGCGTGCCTTTTAACAAAGATATTTTCCTACAGAAATGTATCTAGCAAAGAGAGTTTTGATGAACTTGAATCCTTAAATGATCCGGACTTCTATACGAAGTTTCTACGTATTTTTTATTTCTTTTGCATCTATTAACAGCTCGAATACTTTTACCTACTTTTGTTTGCTCTTTATACTATGTGATCATTTTGACGGTAGTATTTTCTGAATGTTTGTGTAGGAGGAACCAAAGAAGCCAATTGCTGTGTCCAAGAATGGTGCCGTCGCAGCTAAAAAGAAAGACGATTCAAGTGATGAGGACTCAGATGACAGCGACAGTTCAGATGAAGTAAGTTATCATTGTATTTTGTCTAAGGTATTATGTGTAAATTTATGTGTTTCTTGAACCTAGTAAGTTCTTTTGTACAGGAAGAAACTAAGGTTGCAAAGAAGCCTGCAACAGTAAATGGGTCTGCTGCTGCTGCAAAGAAAGTAGAGAGTTCTGATGACAGTAGCTCTGAAGAAAGTGATTCTGATGATGAAGTATGTTGAGTTCTTTCTTTTTATAATAGTTTTTTGTTTTTTTTATTGATTGCAATTCATGATTTCTATTTATGCAGGTTAAAGCTGCCCCACCAAAAAAACCTGTAGCGGTTGCTGCAACCAAGGTGTGTATCCAATGCTTCATTATGTGATGTCATATACAGTTCTTTTTGTATCAACAAACTGGCTGCTTCTGTTAGTAAAATATATTAGTGCTTTTTTGTTCATTACTATTCATTTGTGTGCACAGAAGGCTGACTCTGAAAGTTCTGAAGAAGAAAGTTCATCTGATGACGAAGAACCCCAGAAGAAAAAATTGAAGGTAAATGTTGTGAAAAGTAGAAACTGCAATTGATGTTTTTTTTTGGAGGCGTTCGACATGATGATAGTTTTTTAGTACTATAAATACTATATTCATGAAGACAACATGTTTGCAGCCATCTGAGACAAAACCAGCTGCCAAGGTGGATAGCAGTGATTCTGATGAGAGTTCTGAGGAGAGTGACGATGAAGAGCCAGAAAAGCCAAATGCTGTTAAAAAGGTGGATGGATTTTCTTTGTGCTGATTGTTTACTTAAGAAACCCTGTCTGTTTGATTGATGCTAAATTCATAAATGTAATTGTGATTATATTTCAGCCAACAGAGACAAAACCAGCATCTAAGGTTGAAGAGGATAGCAGTGATTCTGAGGAGAGCTCCGAGGAGGAGAGTTCTGATGAAGAGCCAAAGAAACCACAAGCTGTTAAAAAAGTACGCGGACTTCAAAATTGTATCGTGCTATTTGCAGACTTTGGAAACCTTGTTATTTGTTTTAATCCAAGTTTATTGATGGGATTGTTACTTTTTCCAGCCAACTGAGACAAAAGCTGCAGGGAAACCAGCTGCTAAAAAGGACAGCAGTGATTCTGAGGAAAGCTCTGATGATGATTCTGATGAAGAGGATGATAGTTCTGAAGAGGAGGAAGAACCTAAAACTTCAAAGAAAAAGGTTAAACCATTTTTTGTTTGTTCTTTTGTCAATTTCTTTCTTCATGCTTTTTTGCTCTGACATTGACATTTAACTTCTAATGCAACTATAAGCAGGATACTGATGTGAAGATGGTTGATGCTCCATCAGCAAAGAAAGCGGTTAGTGTGATGTTCATATCTGTTTTGTTTTTAAAAGAATTTGATGATTAAAACGTTACTTTTCCAGCCTCAAACCCCAGCTACTCCTCAAACTACGGGAAGCAAAACTTTGTTTATGGGCAATTTAAGCTTCTCCATTGAAGAAAATGATGTGTATGTGCATCTTAGTTATACTTAAAAAGTATCACAACTTCATCTTGTATGCTTGTATCTAACTAGTTACCCTACAGCATTAATTTTTTCAAAGACGTTGCTGAAGTGGTTGAGGTTCGCTTTGCTACGAGAGACGATCGATTTGCTGGTTATGGACATGTTGAATTTGCCACCCCTGATGCCGCTCTTGAGGTTCCTTTTAGTTCTATTTTTCGTTTCTTTTTTTTTTTAAGTGATCTGCTGGTTTGTTCTCACAAATGATAATAAACTATGTTTGCAGGCCATGAAACTGAGTGGGGAAACATTACTTGATCGTCCTGTGAGACTTGATTTAGCAAAGGAAAGAGGCGCATACACTCCTAGAAGCGGGTACATTCCTTTGCCATTAAGCTTTTAACATTTTGTTAGAAAGCTTTAATCTCAATGCGAACACACTTTTTTTTGTAGCAATGACAGGTCTTTCCAAAAGGGGGGGCAGTCTCAAGGAGTAACTGCATTTGTAAGAGGATTTGGATATGATGAAAATTTTGACAATGTATGTTTTTATACCCGACTGCAGTTTATATTCTGGTAGTGTTGTTGAGATCCACATTTTTTTAACTCTTATTTTTTGTGTCTTGCAGGTTAGGAGTGCTCTTGAGGGGGTCTTTGGGAAATGTGGAGAGATTTCAAGGTTGTCTATTCCTAAAGATTATGAGACTGGCGGTCCCAAAGGGTAGGTTTTAATCTAAATTTAAATGTAAGGTCTTGGCGTTTGGAAACTTTCAAAATAATGATATATGAGATGATCTTTTCAGGGTTGCTTTCGTAGATTTCGCCGACAGTAACGCTTTGAATAAAGCTATTGAACTCAGTGGAACTGAGGTTAATGGCGGCAGTATAACTGTAGAGGAAGCTAAGCCAAGAGGTGATGGTGGGTCCGGACGTGGCTTTGATGGCGGTAGGAGCGGCGGAAGAGGTGGTAGATTTGGTGGCAGAGATGGTGGCGGTCGTGGTGGCAGGTTTAGTGGTGGTCGTGGTGGCAGGGATGGTGGTCGTGGTGGACGTGGCGGCGGCAGAGGTCGTGGACCGAGCAGGCCAAGCATGGCAACTCCTGGTACAGGTATGTTCAGTTTTTTTCCTTTATACTTAAGTTAGGCATATCTTCAACAAGCATTCAAGCTCTTACACCTTTTTTTTTTTTCTTTCTTTCAGGAAAGAAGACAACTTTTGGTGACGATTAATCTTCTAAATGTTAATGAGGGCTTTGATGCCTGTTGGGCTAAGTTTATGTGTTCCGTTTTTTCTTAAAATTTTGTTTCAGCATTGACGACTATATGGTGAGATTTTTGGATATGTAGTTTGTAGACCATCTTTTTGGAGCCGGTTTATTATGTAATATTTTTTAGCAACTTATATGTTCTATTAATACATGCCTTTGTGGACGAATTGTTGTGGACTGTGGTTTGTTGTTCTCATTAGAGGTTTTTTCATGGTTTGTTGTTGCGGTGTGGCCGTGTGGGTTTTATATATCAAGTTTGTTTTATGCCCTGGCTTTTGGGCTGAAATTTATATGGGTTTGGTCAACAAAAGTCAAAGATACTAAACAGGGCTGGTTTTGAAAATCGGGCCTTATTTTTTTATGGGTTTTGACCGGTTTGGAATTTGAGTTTTGACTGATTTAGGTTCTGACCCGTTTCAACCTAACAAGTTACAAAATGAATTAAAATAACGTGGTTTAGGGTAGAGTTGTTCAGAAAGACCGGTTTGGCAACCGGTTCGGAAAAAAAACCGAAACCGGTTTGGGACCGAAACCGGTTTGGGGCCAAAACCAGTTTCAAATTGGTCCAACCCAGCGGTTTAGGTTCGGTTTGTAGTTTTACTCTTTCAAACCGGTTTCTAACCCGGTTTGGTTTCAAGCCGGTTACAAACTGGTTTCCAAACCGGTACCCAAATGATTTTCAATCAATTATTTAAAATTTTGTCGTTTGAATTCTTTCTATGTTTTATATATTATATATTTTACTTTGATTTTAAATTGTGTACTTAATTTGAAATTTTGTACATTGTTTTTAAAAACGAATAAAAATATATAAATGCATCTTATAGGTTTATTTAATTTATACAATTAATATGTAATATTCATCTTATAAGTTTATTTAATTTTTACAATTAATTGTTTATTTAATTTATAACTAAAGAAAAACGAACCGGTTTTCAAACCGACCCAAACCGGTTTTATAGGTTTGGGTTTTTTTAAGTCCAAACCGGTTTAGAACCCGAACCGGTTTGAGGCCAAACCGGTTTTGACCACGGTTGACCAAACCGGTTCCGGTTTGAACCCCAAACCAGTTTTAGAAAAAACCCAATTTGTACGCCACTAGTTACTTAGTTAGGGTGGGTCCTAACTTCTTCTCAGAGTGGTTTAAACTTGTTTTGGTTACAAAGCCGATTTTTCCCCGCATACTTAATTATGGCTATCGTCATTGTCCAAGGCGACCAACAAATAACTTGAATAGGCAAAGATGAATGGAGTTATACGTTTGCTGTTACTTATAAACGCTTTTTTACACTTCTATTGTAGTAATTAGTTGAATGTTTTGAAATTAAAATTGAATTTAATATTGGTTGTTTATATATATATTACTATATAAAGTAAAATTTTAAGACACAAATCAAATGTAATTTTATAAAAAAAATTAAGACAACTAATATAAATTCTTAAACATTATGTACAAACGTTTTATGCAATTATTTCTATTTTGTTCTTTATTTAATAAACTTTTTTTAATTAATACAGATTATTAATAGATTATTTAATAATATGAGAATATATAACTCACTACATTATATATTATACTGGGTTAGTACCCCGTGTATACACGGGTTTAATAAATAAAATATAAAATAATTAGTAATAAATATATATAAATTATAAAATCATATTTAAATATAAAATATGATTATAATTGCATACCAATAGCTATTTTAAGTAAATAAACAATAATTTATTTTTCTTAAACTTTTATTTTATAAAAAAATGGGTTTTAAATATTTTGTTTTAAGAAAAATGAATTTATTTTAAAAAAAAGTTTGTTATATTCTGTATTTTATAAAACATTTGTTTTTAAAAAGTGCACTTTTAATTAAAAAAATATAGGTTTTAATTTATTAAATTATATAAATTTTAATTTGAAAATGATATGAGTAATATTATTAGTATTCAATATTATTAATGATAATAAAGACAATGAGAAAATTAGTATGATAAAACTTATAATTGTGTCAAGTCTTATTTTATATTTGTTTTTGTTATAGATAGATAGATATACAGATAAAAAATAAGATAGAAACCTATTTATTAAACATATTATATTTAGTAATAAACACAAAGAGTTTTAGTACGATATTTTACTATAAGATATGATTAAAATTATATATACCTAATAGTTGAAGAAATAAAACAATTATACTACTTTTTTATAACTCTTTTATCTAAATAGTTTTGTTTTTAAACATTCGTGTTAAGATTTTTTTTATTAAAAATTTATTGTTTGTAAAAATCTTGTTTATTAAAAACTCACGTTTCTAATTATTATGGTTGTTTCAATAAAACTACTTTTAGATCATATTTTTATAATTAAAAAAAAAATTGATTTAAAATATTTTGTTTAAAAAAGGTTTGGTGTTTTAGAAAATTTCATATTATATAAAAATTTTGTTTTTTTATTATAAGATTTGAGTTTTGATTTCCTTAATAAAATTTAATTTTAAAATCATAGCTTGATTTTAAAAAATTTAGATGGGAGAGAGAATTGTATTAATTAATAAAATTGATTTTTACTAAGAGAGAGAAATTAGTTTGAGTTATTAAATTACTATAATACCCTTTTGGAGGGAAAATTAAGTGAGGATGTTTAAAAGAATGACAAGTATCAATAAGATAGTTTAAGAGAGTGACAAGTGGCAAAAGAAATATTCTTTTATTAGATACTATAGATTATTTATAATACTTTTAATTAATATTTAAATTTATTAATAAGTATTATTTTATTTAAGGCAAATTGGATTTTAATAATCCAAACTATTACCTATTGGCCGATAATAATCCATACTATTAATTTGGCTGGTAACACTCCCAACTTTCACTTTTATAATCAACAACAATCCCAGTGACATAATTTTCAATCTTTTACGCTCAATTTGCATCTATTTTAGTCTCAATTTAGCTTGTATGTTTTTTTATTTCGTTCATAGTTATTGTTGCGAATCGAATCGAGTACAAATCAAACATAAAAAATTAAAAATTATGTCATTGGGATTGTTGTTGGTAATAAAAATAAAAGTTGGGAGTGTTACCGGCCAAATTGATAGTATGGATTATTATCGGCCAATAGGTAATAGTTTGGATTATTAAAATCCAATTTGCCTTTATTTAAAACCTTAACTATATAAACACTATATACTTTTATTATTATTATTATTAAATTTATAAATAAGTATTATCTTATTTAAACATCCGAGTTATGTTAAATTTATATTTAGTAACATATTTAAAAAAAAAAATTTACTTAAGTCTTTTATTTATGTCAAATTTACATTAAATCAATTAAACTTTTTTAAGTTTATAGTCAAACCTTTGAGTTATGCAAAATTTCTTTTAATCAATTTACAATAGAGTTTGTTAATTATAGTAATATCATTATTTACGTATTCGCTAATTTTCTTCTCTGTTTTGAGATATTTATTTTTATAATATTTTTCTATTATATTTTTTAATCAGCGTTTCGCACGTGATCTGTTTTCGTGTGGTTAGTACTGACGTATAAGTCATCAGAATTAAATTTTTTAAATTTTGTAACCACCACTGTATAACATGGGTTACACCCACCCACCGGTATAAGTGTATAACCTAATATAGAACCCAATATAAGTTACTCGCATGCAATCTAAAAGATTTGATTGAGTTTGTTGATTGGGTTGTGGGTAGTTGGTTCGGGTCAAGTGAGTGATTCGCAATGTATTTTAAATTTGTGTTCAGTTTAATTGATTACCGAGTTTGTTTAGGTTTTGTTTTCAACGGAGACTAACAATGTAATTAAACGCAATTGTTGAACGAAACACATCCTTGCACCAGTATCAATTATTAAAGAATTAAGTTTCAAAATATAACCAAAATCAAAACATATTGAGTTTCAAAACCATTCTTCTTCCACCTTCATTTGCCGATGCATGTTCGTTCTTAGTTTTATATAAACAAAAGTCAAATAAAAAAGGTATTAGGTGCAATAGCCCCCTAAGCCATGTGGCAACACCACCGTCGACCCCCCACGCCATATTTTTTGGTGCTGCATGGCATACGCACGCCGTGAACTCTTGTGTGTTTATAGTGGTGCGGAGTGACATGGTGTGATAATACTGCCGTCATCAAATTTAAGGTTGTGATATAATATGACATGACATGATATGATATGACATGATAAAATATGATTGATTGATATGTGATATGATGTGTTAAAAATTTCCCTTCCATAGATGTTGCTTAAAGCTTGAAAAAATACATTTTTAACCAGTTGAACTTATAAACATTTTTGTTTTCATCCACATGCATAATGCATCATGTGTGTAATCTACGCAAATATTAATACAACTAACGAATATCTACTTTTCCTTTATTCTAGACCAGATATTATATTAAAAGAGTCCTCCTATACGACGCGATGAGGCTATACGACACGTATAAAATTTTAAGGTGTTGATTTAAAATATTAGGGTGTCTATTTAACCGAACCCTGTTAAAAACGTTCAATGTGGCAGTGACTTTGATTGTGATTGGTGTAAGATAATGCCCACGAGTCATTAATTGCGTTTCAAACAAACGCTGTCGTTTTACGTACCCAATACTACGAAAACCCATCGTTCAAATTCTCCATAACTATTAACTACACACACACTCTCTCTCTCATCCACCATAAGCAGAATCTGGTATCTCTTTCTCTCTCTCTATACGTTCAAATCGATCCATATTTTCTTCAAGTTCTTTAGTATAATTCATTAATTTGTCTTTTGCCTTATAGTGCTGTAAAATTAGGTTTTTGTTCTTTAATTTTGCTCTTTAGTACGCAATTCGTTCCACTAAGAAGATGTAGGTATGTGTGTTTTCTATTTTTTATGGTCCAAATCGAGGTAGTACTTGATTTTTACCATGGTGGACTGTTACTGCTTACAAATTTTAGTTGATTTTTTGTTTCAGTTCTGATTTAAGTTGAGTTAGATCATTTAGCACAAATTGTTAGGGAGGTCTTCGATTTTGTGAGGGGTATGGGGGACTATAACTTTAGTGTTGTTAAATAATGTTTGTTTGTTCTTTCTGTGATGAAAGTTATTTTGATATTAATTTGGTAAGTATATTCTTTAAAGTTCAGAGTCAATATTAGTGTTTAATCTGATTTTGCTACTACTTTAATGAAGTCGTATAAAGAATTAAAGATTGTTTCTTTTCCCCCTTGGGGAATAGACTTTTTCAACCTAATTTTGACTTAAGAGTCAACTCTTTAAAATTCTAAAAGTAGCTGTCTCCTTTTTCTTAAGTGAAGTGATACTTAAAAACAACCTGGGTCATTTTTTGAATCCCATTACTGTATGCCTCAGTTTTAAAAACAAAATAAATGCACATCTTGGCCAATTCAAAAATATTAACATATTGCTACTTTTAACAATATAGAAAATATAGTTATAATCTCTAAACACATGTCCATTTGCATGTCATTACATATCTTTCGTACCTCAGGAGCCATGCCTGAGGGTATAACACCTGAAGATCTTATCAACAACATCATGGATTCACTTTCTGATAAGCATCAGAAGCAAAACTCTGGGTCATTCTTTGTGGAGGAGAAATCACACTCTGTCACTTCTCAATTTAACAAGCTCTTTGGGAGACAGAAGCCAATTCATCACATTTTAGGTGGTGGCAAATGTAATGCTCATCTTATCTTCATTATATCTGATCTTATGATGATAATAATATTGTTCTTTCTAAAATGAGATTATCTTCATTTTCTAGCTGCTGATGTACTCCTATGGAGGAACAAAAAGATATCAGCTAGTGTCTTATGTGGTGCCACTGCAGTTTGGGTGCTTTTTGAATGGCTTGACTACAATTTTATTCCTCTTGTCTGCTTTGGTCTTGTTATATGGATCATTGGCCAGTTTATTTGGTCACGCCTTCTGAACAGGTACACTTTTTATAGTTTTATGTTGATTCTTGTATAAAGTACAAATCATTAGTAATAAAAATTTGAAATTTGAAGATTACATTTCACCTATGATCTGTACTTTCTATCAGGGCCCCACCTAGTCTTGTTCTGCCAGATGAACTATTTGTGAACATTGCTAACACCGTAGGTGCTGAAGTTAATCGTGCTTTAGGTTTTCTTCAGAATGTTGGTTCTAGAGGAGATATTAAGCAACTTGCAATAGTATGTCACATTCTAATCTTGATTTATTATATTCATGAGATTTTGAGCATGTCACCAGTATCATGCCTTTTTTTTTTTTTTTTTTTTTTTTTTTTTGATTTTTAAGGTTATTGGGAGCTTGCTAACTGCTGCGATAATTGGAACCTGGTGTAACTTTTTTACAGTACTTTATATAGGTAATGTCTTGCAAATTGCTGTTGCTTTTTTCAGTTTTTTATGCTCCATATCTTTTGCTTGCAATATGAAATCTGTTATGACTTTATATATTCTTGATAAGGTTTTGTGGCTGCCCACACATTGCCTGTCGTGTACGAGAAGTATGATGATCAGATTGATAACGCTGTGTACAATGTACTTGGAAAGCTTCAGAACCACTATAGTAAGTTGGATGCCAGCGTGCTAAGCAGAATTCCCAAAGCGACAAGGAAGAAGTTTGCATAGTTGTTGCAAAAATGTTATGTAAGTTTAATATGTCATTTTAGATTGGGTATGGTGTACTTATCAGTAGCTTTTTAATAACAAAAGCTTTATGGTTGATGCTAATTTAGACATGTATTAACTGGGAATATGAATCGTTTTTCATTTTCTCATATATTAGATACAAATTTTAAAACTAAATCTAAGAAAAGAAGACTTCCTTGGTAAGTTACAGTTATCAAACATGAAGGAAGTAATTCGAGGTTAACCGTGTATTTAACCATGGAATGAGATGATCAATGATAGGATTGAACCGAAATCTTAGCTTGTGGGCCGCCTTGAACATACACAAAAGTGCACTCAGAACCAGGTTTGATCACCTTAATCCATTCTGGAAGCTCATATATGTTCTTGTTACGAGTCGGAGACAATCCCCATAGTGCCCCTGATAAGTTTTCAATTTCTAATTTTAAATCTGTGATTGGTTTCTCTGACTGGTTCTTGATCGTCACCTTGTGCCTATAGTATGCAATTCTCCCAACTTTCCATGAATCTGTTATAGTGTGAAAGAATTCCACTGGCGCTCCTACTTAAAGAAAAACCACTCAAGTAAGTTTTCATTCACTTCTGTTTTAAATGAGATAAAGATATACCGATACTTTAGTCAAAACTCACCAGGTTTTTCATATGGTTTTGGTGCCACCTTAGGGTGTGAATCTGCAACAGTTAAATATTTCGTATTTGAATTAGTATTCATAATATTGCATATGCTTACGGATGTTTGAATGTGTGCTTTTACTATATTATGTGATTTGACTATATTATGCGATTTTGAAATAGATTGCAGCTTGAAACTTCCTAAGTAGAAATGCAATGGTTTAGTATGGTGAAACTTACATGAATTGGGTTGGCCCTTGGTTGGCGTGGGTCCTGCTGCATGGTTTGATATCATGCTATGTAACTTAGAAAAGAGCCCTACAAGAGGGGCGGTCCCAGACAGTGTAGGTTCTGTCTGTTCATAATTTGATCGATCATCATCAAAATTGTCATTCTTGTCTGGCCCACCAACAAGCCCTCCATGGATAATGTTTGGGTTAGCCTGTGGGCGGCGGTACCATGTGTCGAACCCTTGAACACAACCCACTGTTGAATGGAGTACAGATATGGATGCAATGGATGCACCCCTGTGGTGCACATGAATTGGGTATGTTTGACCATACCCGACCATATAACTCATTGACTTCGGGTTCTTTCCTAAGATATAATCAGCCTGCATAACACCCAACGACCCGTTTTGTTAACCACATGAGCTGAAGTTTACAATTTTTAAGAAAATGGATTAAAGCAAGACATACCTGTGATTTAGCAAACACAAGGAGTTCTTGAGGTTGAACATCAGCATCCGGGCATTTTAGGACTGATTTAGCCGCTGAGAGGTAGTCTGAGTAGACGGCAAGTAGGAATGCGGCTGAGGCTGCGTATTGCATGTTGTTCCACTCATGCAAGTAAAGTAAGCCACCTGTATCATATTATGTTAGTTACAGTTTTGACTTTTGAGGTCAAACAAAGTCTTTAAGATAGTCAACAGACCAGGAGTCAAAGGTGCGTTGTAGCCATCATTCTTTTGGTGGCAAGCACAAGCAAAGTAATCGGCTTTGGCCTGGTATTGTTTCAGTGTGGCGGTGTATGCGCCACCATCGCCATCCAACAACACCTTAGAGAGAAGAATCTGGACTCCTGCATATTTGTTATCCCAAGAGAATTCCTTCACTGCCCAACCAGTGCCGCCCATGGAGGCGGCGTTATCCACCACATATTTCAAGTATGAAGCGTCCTTGGTTGCTCGGTACAACCATGTAGCCGCCCATAGAAGTTCATCCTTCAAACCCAAACAAATAGGTAAGTTAGAGGGTGGGGAGTTTTGGCCATTTTACCTATGCATGCATGGATTTGGGTTGTTTTTCATCCCAAAATCTACTTTTATGCATACAAAATTAGAAATCATTTACATTCAAGATTTACTAGATGATATATATATAATTTTATTATCATTAGGATCACGAAGTGTTTGTGGGTCAACTTAACCTATTATTGGCTTGTTTTGCCTTGTACTAAAAGTTTCAACTTTAATCCATTTGACCCGTTACCCATCCCATCTATCTTGCAGTCTCTAGTACCTATAAGGAAAAAAAAATAGATTAACTTACTGAGTAACCCGATGATGCATAAAACTCCTTAGCAGATGGGATCGAGTCCGTGAACAGTCCCCTAAATCGATCAGCAAACCAAAAAAGCTGCATTTGTGAACAGAAAAAAGGAAAAAAAATTAACATCAAAACAACCAAAACAATTCATTAAAGAACTAGGAACTGAATTAAGTTTTTGTTCCTGACCTGTTTTGCATGAACTAACAGCAAATCAGAGTAAGAGGAGTTAAAAGGCCTAAATGCAATAGCGGCTGCAGCCATAGCAGCAGCAGTTTCACCCGCAAGGTCTGAACCCGGGTGTTCAGTATCCACTTTATAAGCGGTTCGTGGCGTACTCATGTCTTCTGCCCGCTCCCAACAGTAGTGATCCGAGTCCCCATCACCAACCTGCACCACAAGTTTTATAAAAATTTAGGTGACCAAACTTTTTAATTTCTCAAGTCTCAACTATATAATTACTTCTGTTTCATAACAATTATTATTATTATTGTCAATATTATGATATACCTGTGCCCAAAGAACATTGGGTTGTGAATGAGCTTTGATGAAGTAATCAGTACCCCATTTGATAGCATTCAAAACATGACCCATTTGGTTAAGATCCATCATGCTTCTGCTATACTCGATGGCTCCCCATGACAGCATTGTGACACTATAAGCCATTGGCAGTCCAAATTTCACATGGTCACCAGCATCATAGTACCCTCCAACAAGGTTCACCTTTTGTTGGTATCCATCATGAAGGCCCGAATCGCCACGCCATTTCACCTGCTGGTTCCAGGGTAACTTACCTGACCGCTGTGCCTCGAAAAACAACAAGCTTTTGTCAACGGCTTCCATGTAATCAAACGCTAATGATGCGTCGATGATCGTTAGAAGTATGATGAATGTGGTTAAAACGCGTCTTGACGTCGACATTACTGATGATTAAGATGGATAATGATGATGATGATGGTGAAGGAATGATGTGTGGTATATATATAGAGACAACTTATATATATATATATACAGAGAAAGAATGTGAGAAAGGTGGTAGGGTTCACGTTGATGATTAAAAAAGAATCAAGATTAGAGCTCCTCACGTTGTGTTTAGTATTTCATCCTTATGATTGCTCATACGGAGAATCTAGGTTTGACTAAAGTTTTAAATATTATATTTTATAGGTTTGTTGAGAGAGGGGTGAGATTTTGATTCATTTAATTTATAAATTTTTATGTAACAAATAGATTTGTGTTCCCTGCAAAAACTTTTGGTAGGTATGACTTCAAATTTTTTATTTATTTATTTTAAGTAATTCGGTATCTTGGGGACTTTGTAAGCATTACAAATCGCCATGTGTTATTTTCTTGATTATTAGGTCTTTACTTTTTGATTTCAATAATCGTGTAACACAAAATTATGATTTTTGAAAAATTAGAAAACATAGTATTTTATTGGCAAATTGAGTTATAAACCCGTGTATTACACGGGTTAAATTAAAAAAAATACTAAATATTTATTAACGAAGAGTTAGGAATTATAAAACGTCAAATATAAATGTAATTTGATTAGCTGATATAACACTTTTAATATTCTTAAAACTTTCGTTTTTAAAAAGGTATTGCTTTGAAAAAATTCGTTTTATTTATGAATATCTCACTCTTTAAAAACTATGGGCTTGTTTTGTAAAAAATATTTTCATGTAAAACTTTTATTTTTTAAAAAGATTGATTTTAAAATATTTCATAATTTAAAAAGGTTTTGCTATTTTAGAAAAAAATCATAGTTTTAGACAATTTTGATTTTAAAAAAGTATATTTTTAATCAAAATACTTAGTTTTTATTTAATGAAAAAATGTTTTTTTTTAAAAAAGTTAATGATTAAAAAAGAATATGGATTTATAATATAGAGAGAGAAGAGAAAAAATTAAGAATTAGTTATTTTACTTTTTAAAATGGAATAAATAGTTTGGGCGGGAAAACTAAGATGAGAGGGCTTGTGATAATGACATGTGACATCACATGTAAAGGATTATTAGGTTAGATGTGATCTTTCAGTAACACTTCAAATAACCTAGAAATATGAAAATTTTATTATTTTAACATGCAATATGATGGTCTAATCTTGGTTGACAAGTTTGCTTAAACACTAGAGTGAAATAACTACAAAATTCTGCCCATGGTTGATAACGGTTTATGTTCGCGGTCTAGCTGAAAATTGGACGTCACAACGCTGAAACAGTAAAAGTCTGACTACCCTCTAGTAGAGGTCACAAATTTAAATATTACTTCTACTGAAGTTTTTCTCATAACCTTTTGAAGACCGCATGTTTAATGCGAGCTACAATTTATCTAATCATGTTTGTTAGCAAGGTATTGATAAGATTGTATGAGTTTTTCTGTCATGAGTTTAATGGTTAAAAGAAAAGAAGATTCTACAATTTAACAAATCTGTTTGTCATTGATAAACCTGCAGGAGATTGTTAAGATGATGGATGATCAGCATAAAAGATGTATAAATTGTAACAGATGATCAAGTTACAGAGAAATCTCCTTAAGTATAAGTTAAAAAAAATGAGGAATCGTTATGTGTAAGATGAAACAAGGGCCTAAATACTTACTTTACTGAGTAAAGATTGGCAGCAAATAACAAGTCTGATCATGCCATTACAAAGTGTTTAGCATTTCTTTTTCTCTGCAACAAAGGGATAACATAAAATATCATCTGATCATAATCCAATAATCATCATGAATTTCAACTTGGATAACAGTTTGATTCAAGAGAATGTTCAACAGTTATTGATGATTTAGGTTAATTAATTTATAAAAATCAAACAAAGTAGTCTAACTGATATAATAACAAGAACATAAACATGTAACAAGTATAAGTAGTATGTAATAAAATGAAATAAATACTGGTACTAGTTATCTTCTTCCCATATGCAAAATCACAAGTTAGATCAGTTTCACATAACAAAATGTTTACACATACAACACACTTCAGAAACTTCACTAAGAATCAGTTAATTAATAGTTTAGGAATCACCATTATCGTTGTTCAAAGGTTTCAATCACACTTTCGCTTCATCTGGTTGCACGTCTTCTTATCCAATAGAAGAAGTTGATTGTGAGTGGATAGAGAAGATTATAGAGGATGAAAGAGATTGTTTGGTGGGTGATAAACAAAGGGGATGTAGCTCAGATGGTAGAGCGCTCGCTTAGCATGCGAGAGGTACGGGGATCGATACCCCGCATTTCCAAATATTATTAAAACATTTTTAGTTTTAATCGAATCTTCATGTTTGTTTTGATGTGATTTTTAAGCATATTATTCATGTTTCTTGTAACTTAGATTGTTTTGATGCTTAGCATAATCACGCGCCTCGTTGTTTTGTTTTAGAAATTTACACTTTTTTACTCTAACTTATGTTTTGTTTCATTTTTCGAAACAATTAGAATCTATTTATAATTGGTTGTTTGAATAAAAAGTCAGAAATAGCTTACAATTGCAACCAACAAAAATGAATTGGCTAACTGTATTACAATACACAAATATAGTTTTTAAAAAGTGACTATTGTAGATAATAAGTCTTAAAAAGTTATTTTTCTTGTCAAACATATATAAAGCATATAAAACTAGT
The DNA here is from genome assembly GCA_025506415.1 of Flaveria robusta. Taxonomy (NCBI): domain Eukaryota; kingdom Viridiplantae; phylum Streptophyta; class Magnoliopsida; order Asterales; family Asteraceae; genus Flaveria; species Flaveria robusta. The sequence continues at coordinate 4,512,488 of CM046460.1, read as the reverse complement.
TAAATCCTTAATATTTATTTGACTTATCAATTAAATCCCTGAAAATCCTCCTGATAAGATATACTTGACTCAAAGAAACAAACCTTGCCATAGTGGTTCATGGTTTGGTTTGGTCAAGTGCAGGGTGGGCTCAGGGTGGTCAATCACCCTTGGGTCCAAGGACTCAGCCACTGGTTCAAAAGATTCAAAACAGTGCCAAAAGAATATAACATATTTTCAGTCAATGAATACAAATACAACCTTTAACTACTGCTACTCTCAAATGTGTATAGTACTAATTCTTTTATTTCCTATCACCAATACTTTTTAATTTTCTCAAAATGACAATGACTCGATAGCAAGGACGACAGATACCAGAACTTGGTTAAATAGAGACAAAAAATAAAGAACAAGATAATTTACTAATCACGAGCCGCTTTGTTCTTTCGACCACTTGTTGGCTTTGGCAATCCATCAAAGAGTGGGCTGGCTATGGCTGCTATGGACATGGCTTGAAGATCAGCCGTGAAGTTTAAAAAAGTTGGCCAAATTGATGATGGAGTCGGGCTGGTATTGCTATTGTTATTAGTCTCTAGTTGTAGGAAGGTTGGTGCACTAGAAGACTTCCTCACCCCACCTAAAGCCGGAGCCACTGATGAGTCTTTGGAACCTGATGGAACCATGCTGGGTGCACCTGGTTCAGGTTCAGCGGTAGTATGGTTAGGTATTTTAGGCTGCAATGGTGTCAAGTCTTCTGGGGTGCGATTGTTAAGGTCCACCTCTGATTTACGCCTTCTTACCAACTTTTCAATGCTTTTATCAGCACCAGCAGCTCCCTTGTTTTTTGGTTTACGAACATTATCCGTTTTACAAATCCTGGAAAACCCGTTAACTTCACTTTTTGACTTCCTGTTAAGACCAAGGATGGGTGTGTTAGCTTGAGTCATTTCAAAACCTTCACCGACACCTTTCTGATCGTTTGATGGAAGACCATAATAGTCTCGTAGAGAATTGATGGATGATGAGATGTTCCTTTGAGGTGAAGGTGATAATTTCAGAGGTATAATTGGGCTACATGAATCGGGATATTTATGGTTGGGTGGCGTCATTTGGGAGCTTGTTTGTCTGCAAGAATATAATAGCCATGATAAGCAATCCATATATAAGCATATAACACATTTTTGCAGATACTATTAAGTATATTGGTAAGCTGGATTCTGTTATTAAAAAAAAAAAAGTTATAAATTATGGACATTCTATAAAGTAAATAATATACATAACTTATGATTGTACACTACATTTTTTACTAATACCTAAGAATAAAGGCTCTAAAGTTTGGACCGATAGCTTAGCACCTTAATGGGAGTCGAACATGAGACATGATGATTCATTATGCACTAAGATGCATGCATTTGAAGACTGCCGATTTGACAACAATTTTTACTTGACTTACTTCCATGAAAACCAAATAAATACGGTAACTAAGAGGAATCCATATAATTGATTTTGATACCTTTATGAACAATAAAGATGCATGCAACATATGGACATTCCTATAAGTGATTAATAACATGAATTCAATTGATGTAGTTCTGGTACACCATTGCTTCCTACTGTTTACTACTAAACATATATGAGACTGAAGCAACATCCCAGATCTATCAAACATATCCCGCGTCAATGGTGAATTGCATAGTCCAGAAAAACAAAAGTTACATGTGCAGCAAATATGTGTGTGTAGGTCTATGTATATGGTACATCATAAACAAATAATTAATGGATAAAGGGACTCTCTTACATTTCCATTATTGTGTACTCACTCCTTTGAAGAAAACACGCTGTTTATTAACAGTCTTCTGAGTAAAATCAGATTCCTAAATATGCCTCAAGAAGACAAATCTAAATAAGCTTGTGAACCAAAATCAACTTCACCAATATCTCCGACTTGTTGTTAATGATCATATAGGCAAAATTGGATTATAATCATAATCTTCCTAAAAAGGAAATGTCAGCATTCTTGAACAAGCAAAATTAGAAAGTGTTGCATTTTCTTGGGACCGAGGAACACACAACAATAGTATAAAAACATTGAGCAATTCCAAAGAGTTCCAAAATCAAATGAACCCTAATATTGGGATGATGAAATACAAAAACTCATGAATTTCATAAGACTATAAAAAAAAGTAAAGTATTCATCAAACAAACAGAAAATGGTTCTTCACAAATAGTATATATAGATGGAAAATAGATATACCCTTCAGTATGATATCCATTTGACATTACGGGAGACGGCGGATGCCTCCCTGGTGACGGTATCTGAAGCGACTTGAGGGCAAACATTTGTAAATCAGTGGTAAGGCCATTCATCCGCTTGACGTCAGCCACCTAAGATAGAAAATGCTATTACTCACAAAACAATTGATAAGCATGATCACAATCTACAAAAAGCAAATAGTTCTAAAGGCAAACAAAGATAACCACTGATACAATAAGAGAATATATCATAAGCACTTTAAAATGCATCTGAATCTCTATCTAAAGATATTGTTTCTCACTCAATTAGCTTCCTTCAAACACTTCAGATTGTAACTCTAACATAAACAATGGATAATCTATGCATCATATCATGATAAAACCATAAACCTCTACAAATTCATCAAACAAATCATTAAACATTGAAGATGATAAACATGATTGAGTATAACATCTACAGCAATGATTTAAAAAACAACCTCAACGCCATATTTGATAGCGACACCAGCGAGCGTATCGAACTTCGTGACAGTGTGTTCAATACAACCGACACCACCGTCACCGACACTTGACCCACCGTCGTAAGATGAAGAATGCTGCTGCATCTCTAACGGAAGCGAAACACTCGAATACAACTTCGAGTGTGATGCTGATTCCATTAACAAACTCCGATCTACTCAAAGCTAATCATTCCAATCAGCTCCACTCACCAACAAAACTTACATCAAACCCTAAATCAGAGTTGTCGACAAATTACTCCATCAATTTGATCTTATAGACTAACTAATCTTGAGCAAATGAAATACAAACTTATAAACAACAGATAATAGATTGATGAGCTGATCTATTGAAAGATGGAAACTATTTTGAGGATCTGATTGATGAATCGATTGTGGTGTTAGAGTTGAACGGTGGTGGTCAAAACGAACTCTCTGTTTATACTGGTGAGGAAGGTGAGATGCACAAGGTACTACTGGTAGAGCAGGATGTACAACAGAGACAGCAGTAAAACCTTTATCACTTTCACCTGTGAGAAGTATTTTTTCATAGATTTATTAAAGAGAATCTGTTGGGAGAATGTAACAGGTGGTGTTTGGATGTTATTAAGTAATGGTTTAACAGGTAGATCTTATATTTTTGACTAGGATTTTAAGAAATACGAAAACATAGGTTAATTTTAGAAAATGTTAAAATAAAAAGGCTCTTAAAATAAAAAAAATATATAAAAAGTAATTTAAACCATCAATTTGTTAAGAGATATTTTAAAAATAGCCATTTTTGTTGATTTTTTTTAAGTTCTTCAAATTTTTTTAAACGCTAATAACTTTTATGTACAACATTATTTTTTTACAAGAAATATAACAAAAAAATAAACGTTTTTTAATCTATAAAACAAATATAGTGTTGCGATATAAAAAGATAACAACTTTTTTTTTGTTTTATGTTTTCAAGCTCATATCTCGTCATTGTGATATTAGTACAGTTCATTGTGTTTTTTTGTTAATTATTATATTTTTTTGAATGCTATAATGTTTTTTTAAATTTATGAACATTAAAAAAATATAATGACGGAATAACATTATTGTGTATCTCTAATATGTAAAACACAATAAGAAATTAATCTAATATATTAAAAACAATGAAAAAATAACACAATGTCTTATTATGTTTTTTTATCATCATTATGTTATTTTGAATACTATGAGTTTTGAAAAATATATTAGTGAAATAACATCACTGTATACCTTTAATTATAAAACACAATTGTAGATAATTACAAAATTTATATAATCTATATAAAAGCAATGACAAAAATAACACATTGTATTATCTTTAACACTATGGTAGCGTTTGGTATGTAGGAATGAGAGGTGAAATAAAATGAACCATTGAGGGTGAATGAACATGTTTGGTTGGTGAATATAATGGAATGAACCATTACATAGTTGATTACATTCCCTCAAATTCATTCCATCCACCACCCCATCTTTTTTTTCATTCCTTTCCTTTTTCATCATTAGTCAAGAACACCACCCACCACAACAACCGCCACCGGCCACCAAGATCGATCTTTACCGTCAAACCATTGGGCCCCGCCGGCCACCCGCGGCGCCACCAACCCCCGGCCACCGGTGGCGCCGCCAACAACCACCACCGAGAACCATCACTACCATAACCAATTTTACATTTTATTATTTTGTTTTTTTCCTACCTAACGAACAACACAAATTAACAATTCATTTCATTCTTAAAGGGTAGCCAAACACGATAATGAAATGTAATTATTAAAACACGATAATGAAATGTAATGATTAATTTCATTCACTCATCTATTCTATTCCTTCACTTATTACATTAGTTTGTCCATTTTATCACCCCATACCAAACAGAGTTTATGAGTTTCGAAACATACATTGATGAAAACATGTTACCATCTTTCATGAAATGAGAACCGCAACATGGTCAAAATATAAAGAAATAGAAGAAATTTTATTTGGTATTTAAAGTAAAAAAGTTAAGTAGCTAACCTCAAATTTAAATTATGTAGAATTTAGTATCTTTTTATACAATTTGTTATAATAAACAAAAAGAATGATACATGGTTGAGGAAAAAGCATGTGAATGGACGGAATCACCCTAAAAGAAACCTTTTACAATTGTCATGTACTTGCAGCAATATATTTCAAAAAGATAATATAGATGCTAAAGGGTGACAGGTAAAAATGATATTAAAATGATAAAAAATGATAGCCCCAAATTTCACCATCCAAATAAGCTACAACAAATAATATTGAACAAAAATCCAATTATACTTACAAAATAGTAGTGTAATTTTCTTAAATATAACATTTTATAATTACAAACACACATTAGTTAAATGTTGTTTAACTTTAAAAAAATGAGGTTATGACTTGAGCAACATGTAACCTATTTCTTATTCGTGCATCGTGTTAACTTTAATTAAAATGCAAACTTTAAAGTCATAATGCACTTAGTTTGGTTTGAGTCATAGACATACCCATCGTTCAAGTCAAAAGAATACTTGACTAACTTCAAAGCAATTTAACACATCTTTTGTATGTCTACTAAAAATGGTTTATTAGTCATTTAAATTTGACTTTGATTCGCATGATACACCAACACAAGTCGAGTAATAACTAGATGCTGTATTCATTGTCGAGAATATGGTCTCTCATTCCTTGAATGGCTTAGCAAGTTCTTTCTATTATAAGCCATTAAATATGTCAAATTATAACAAAAATTATCCTCAACTTAGATGATGGTTAATTTTTCTGTTAAGTTTTTTTTTGAAAATAACTATACTACCATTGAAAAAAAAAACTCAAAAAAAACTTAATTTGATGGACGCTATTTGTCTTGACCTCTCCCATGCCAACACCGTATCTTCTTCATCCTTTACAGTTCGACTGTCGCACCGCCATGGAACTTCTCTCCAACACTCACGGCCATCACATATATACCATATGCTTCCAACAATCACCACTACCACACACCTTCAACATCCAGCCACAGAGACATCGTCAAGCTCACCTACACCTCCCTCTCTTTGCACTATCAACCACCACCATCATCAGCCATAACAACCATCTTTCACTTGAGTTTCAATAAAATTGATATGGTTGTGTTAAGTTTTCTTCACTAACTTCAAAATCTGAACATCTTTCTCGCTTTATCTTTATTTGGCAAAGATGATGAAAATGGTGTTGGCCATGGTGAAGTCGAAGATGGTTGCCAGAGGTGGAGGTTGATACAAGGGAAAAAGAGGTTGGGAGGGGGGTGGTGACTACCGGTGGTGGAAGCAGTGGTGCTGGCGGTGGGTGTTGTCGGTGTTCAAGACGGTGAGGATTCTGCAAGGGAGGGGGTGAGTTAATAAAAAAATATATTATAGTTTTAATATATATTTTCTCTCATTTTGTCTTTTAACTAAGGACCAAAAATCATCACATCCACTTAACAAAAAAAAATTTAACATTCATCCATCCAAACTATGAACAATTTTATTACAGCTTGACATATTTGATCAGTAAACCTATAATAAATGATAGTTAGAAACCAAACATAAAAAAAAAAAAATTTACATATATCCCTCTCCACAAAAAAAAAAAAATTACATATTTTCTCAAAACACAAAATTCAATACATATAGTATAATGTTTTTAAACAGAATTTAGTGATATATTTAATTTTACAAGTTTAAAGAGGGAATATGCAATTGCCCTTAAAAAAACCATACCGCAAGAACCATTTGTGTAATTGACTCTAGTGTATAAAGTAAGCCCGATACACACACTAACAACAATCGACGGTATGATTTAAAAAACCCCTAAGGGTGCGTTCGGTTCACGGAGTTTATAGGAATTCATGGGAATTGGAATTGGTATTAAAATTATGTGATTTGTCAATCAAAATTGTGTTTGGGTGAACAATGAGAGGGAATGTCTTACCTTAAAATTCCTTTGGTTGTAGAATTTAAAATCCTTCTCTAGGTGGAAGGAATATTGAAATCCCACAATCAAAAAAATTTGAGGTAAAATATTCCCTCTCATTGTTCACCCAAACACAATTTTGGTTGATAAATCATACAATTTCAATACCAATTCCTATGAATTCCGTGAACCGAACGCCCCCTAATATTGTTTTACTGCTCACTGACGTACTAAACAACCACCCATACGTCAACCATGTATAAGTTTTTGGTTTTAGCCTTCAGATAATATATGCGTAGCAAGAGGAGAAAAGATGTCACACAACTTCAGTGCAAGTATTAAATGGAATTATTTTTAAAATGTTGATTATGCATTTGATAGTCCCAAAGGTTATATCGTCATACATATCTTGTATTGTAAGGCTTTAATAGTATTACTGCTAAAGTAATGTCAGTATAACAAGACTTGTTAAATGGAAGTTAGTCTAATGTGTAAATATAAAGTAGTTACGAAAGATGATGATGCATATCGCATGACTATAAAAATGGATTTATTCAGCCTTGCTATAGAACATCCCAACACCGTCCAATGAGTCTAGTAATCCATATACACAACTCGTCTGAAATGTGCTTTAAGTCGAGTGACTGTAGGCACTCGGAGGAAGAGTTAATCCGACAACCGAAAGTGAAGAAAGCAACAATGGAGAGAGATGCGAGAATATTGAATAAGTCAGTAATGTTGATAGAGGCCAATCTGAGGCTTTGTCTGAACCTGTTTGAACATCTTTCAAAAGATCTTTAAAAGCATTCAGGCTCCCTATTCCCATACCTATAATTTATCTAAAAATCATCACCCTCTAAGTTTATTTCATATCAAAGTTTAAAAGAAGAGAATCAAGCCTTGAGGCGTAAGCCTCAAGTCAAAACGAGGTGTAAGTCTGAGATGAAATAATAAATAAATATAAAGATTATATAGTTGACATGGATGTTTTTCATATTCTCCTATGGAGACCAAGAGATTAAAAACATGGCAACAACTCATAACATGATGACATGTATATGGTTTTAGTGCTTTTCGCGATGGCCTACAATCCTATAGTTCTAGAATATCAAGAAATATGGTCCACAGTAAGAATGATGTTCAAGCTAAAACAAAGAAAAAATGAATTCCTTGAATATCAAGTATCCAAAGCAAACCCAACGATGATTGATACTCGAGGAGGAATGGTGTGGAACATTGCATGGCTAACAATCGGACATCAAGGATGATCCAAGTTCAAAGAGAGAGAGTACAGGTGAAGAACAGAGAAATCATGGGACATGGTCATTTTAAACTAGTAACCATTTGTTCAGTTTCAATTTTGGTTCTAAACACAATTAAGTTAGATATAAAATATGATCCAAAAAGTCAACTTAAAATGTGTTTGGTTTGTAAGTTTAAAAATAGAACAGAAATGAGAGTGATGCATAATGTTTGGTTTAACTTTTAATAAATGTTTGTTTTAAATAGTAAGTTTGAGAAAACTCATCACATACAGGTTTCTTCAAAACTGTTAATACTATTTTCACACACCTCATAATCTTTCAAAGATACACCCATTTCCAAATTCCAAACTTATTTACAAACCAAACGCCACCTTATTCCGTTCTAGTGATGTCAAATTCAAATCAAAACTTCCATAATCTAGTATGTCGTAAACATTTATTAGACAATTAACACGAGACATATGAAAGAAAATGTTTTAGATAGTGAAATTCTTACTTGTTTATAACAGTTGTCATCAGTGCACTTTCTGAAGAAAAGATGTCTTTGCTCAGTCATGTTAGCAAGACACTAGACTTGTTCATCTCTAAGAAACTCCAGAATGTATCCCACTTCAATAAAATACTCACTAATCTACATGCTAGTAGTGACATCAACGCGTCTTTTTTGGCGTCAGCACAAGCATTCAAGAACACAAGCATGAAGTACCAACGAGTTGTGGCTTGACTTCGAGAAATTTGAACGTTTCAGGAACACAAACATAACTCCGTATAAATGGCATAGCATGACATCGTTTATAACTAACTAGAAGACATGATTGATAATAAGAGTCATGCACAGCAAACAATCTCCAGGAACTCCTGCTACTACCAAATAAAAATTTGAATCTTGTTTATTGTCTTACACTTGAAATTGTCACACTGAAGTTAAAGAGAATGACCAAAAGACGAAAGAAAAGAACAAAAAAACTTCAAAAAAAGTTCTATGTATCTTGACGTTAATAGTCATGAAAGAAAATAAAGAAAATGGGTAATTCTAAAGAGGGCTTCTCTGAAAAAATCATGGCTAAAAAGGTGTATTTGTATTATTTTGCATCTAAAAAGGAAAATTATCACATCTCTCTACTCTATTAAAAAAGTAACTAGAGAGGATACGTGGTAACATCACATCACTCCTCACCAAGTTTTTCCCACTTCTCTTTCCAATTAAATGATTACATTAATTACTAATAATATTATATAATTCTTTTTTAGACTAAAAATAGTTTTCTAAAAATTAAAGAATATATCTTTTTATTAATGTTATTTCTAATGAACAATTTTTTATAAAAATTTTTTTTTATAAATCATCAAACTTTTTTAAAAAATACAAAATATTTTGAAATTGGTTTTTTTTTAAAGTAATTTTTTTATAAACCAAAAATAATATAAATTGGTAGTTATGATAAGAAATTTTTTAAAAATAATATTTTTTTAAAACGCTTTATTTTGAACAAAATGTTTAATTTTTTTTTTCAAAAAAAAAAATTAACAACCAAAGTTTAATAAATTAATATAATTGTTATATTACTTTACTCATACGTAATTTCAATCGTATCTTATCCTAGAGTATCGTTTTATAATTAATAAAATTTTATTTCATTTAATATTTTATTTATTCAAACCGTGTTAATACAAATGTTTATTAAAGCTAGTTAACTATATATAGAATCCAGTTCTATCTCTTATCTATTATACAATCGTCAACTTTGATCAGTCCTAAAATATGCACTTACTTTGCATTTTTAACTTTTAGAGTAATTACCTTATTTGCAGGTTTAAAGTCGCATATAAACTACAGTGGTGTTATTAGTGGAAGAACTTTTTTATATTAGGATTGTAATACTTTATATTTTTTAAGCAAAATAATAAAGTATGTGACTAGATCAAAATATAGTGGTGTGAAATCAAAGTAAAAGTACAACATACTTGAAAATTTCCGTTGCTTACTTGGTTTCCTGTCCTCATGGAGAGAAATAAAACCGTTTGATATACTTATATAATTAAGAATGAAGATACTTAACATGAAAATACGGGATATCATTGCAATTTATCTACAATTTTTAATATAACTGTAAATACGAAAAAAAAGTAAAATAATATATCCATAAGTAAGTCAAGTAAAGATAAAAAATGAAAATATTTCAAAACCGAAAAACCCAAATATGCATGGAGAGATAAGAAAGGGGTAAAAACCACCATAAAAAGAGGTGTTTTCCATTTCTATTTCAGCCATTTGCATAAATCTGGCTAAGCAAATTAACTCATTATGTCCTAAAGATAAATGACATATTATTCTAGTTTACATTATAGTTGAAAGAAAATGTATGAAATGAGTGATGCGGGCTTACACTCTGTTGTCCAGGAAGCATCTGCCAAGAGAAAACTACAATATACAATCCTGCAAAGGCCCTCTTCACAACACCATCAACTGGTACCAGACATGCAAAACAAAAACGCACCAAATCTTCCAACCTTTATGACATATATCAACCAAAGTCACCGCCTATAAATAAAATAAAAAAGAGAAAAGAAGTAATATCAGAGATAATGAGCCTGAGTAGGATTTTTTGGGCAAAAAAAAAAAAAAAAAAAAAAAAAAAAAAAAAAAAAAAAACAGGTAATTCACGTCCTAGCTGGCAGCTTACTTAAGCTGGTCTCCAAGAATTAAGGGATGGCATCATTAGCGAACCACTATGGCCTGAAAAAGAATAATTAAAAAGTTAATTTAAGTCCGCAAAGCATGATTTGATTAATTACGAAACAAGATAAAGAATAAAAAACAATGCTTAAATCACCTGGAATAGAAGCTCCAGGTGGAACTGCATTCTGGCCTGGGGGTTGAAAACTATTATTGGTTGGGGGTGGGGGTCTCTCCATAGGTGGTCGAAAATAACCTGCCATGGTAACAACAAATTAGTCACAAACTAAAGTTCATTGCAAAACTTTCAAGCACAATGATGATTATAGAGGTTCAAAGCAGTCCCAAACCAATACTCAAGTGTACAACTTGGAAGAGCCACATCTAGATTTTCTGATCAGTTAACTGTAATACCCATATCCTATGTGACATTCACAATTCTAAAATTTTAACCAGCATACACTAACTTTTGTGGTCATATGCTATTGCAAATGGGCACACCCGCTGCTTAACTTAGCTCAAGTTTTGCATAGGGGCTGAGGGAGTGCCTGATTGCTTTGCGATCTGATGTACTAAGGCTACAAAGCAACAACCTTAACACTTGCTTCAAGGCCTGCCCTGCAAAAGGTCTTATCTAAAATAGATGAGCATGTTCAACTAGGATGGTTTGACTTTACAGTGTATCCTACAAGCAGATTTATCTTCATGTTGGCTCTTTATATCAAGTGAAATAAGATTCTCTCAGAACTACAAATTTCCTGCCAATGCCCACCTGACCGGAAAGGACAATGGCAATCTACTGTCTCCAACAAACGACCTCCTCCACTACCCAGCCAAAAGGTGCGCGCTCAACTACTAATCCTTATCCCGTATAGTGCTATCTGAAAATGATAATCATCACCAGCCTACTTTATATTGCTAGTCTTGCCTTTGTGCTTATTCCTAAAACTGCAGGGGACACCTTATACCATCCCGGTTGGCAGACAATTATAGATAAGATGATGACATTACGCTCAAAGATGCTTTAGAATTAATTCCATTACCTCAGCAGAAAACCAGCAGTTGGTTTTTGTTAAAATTTCACTGCCAGATTGATTCGGAAAAGCAAACTCTTGAGGCTTACTAAGATATAACCAGATATTTGGCATGGATTACAGTTGTACCCTCTTTTCTCTTGTCACCAAAATGACTAGATACAACTCGTCTCTGATGGCCATTAGAACAGAACTGACTTCTGTAGAGATATTTGGCATGGATTACAATGATACTTTTTCTCCTGTACACAAAATGACTAGCATACAACTCTTGTCTATGACAAACTATCATAAGCTTGACTTCAAGGGATCTGATTGATCCTGAGTTCCTATCTTTTTCTGTGCTATAAAAATAGGGTATTCGGATTGAATAAACACGTGGATATTTCTCTAACACTTCAAAACTTCCATCAGAAGCTTATCATTAATTTCCAAGCAAACTCTACATGCAGTGATATATTCAGCGTATATGTTTTACTCAATCTGGACATTATGCCATGAATGAAGGATAATATAAATATATACATAAAATTCATTTTCCTAGTTTAATACTTTAACTCACTCATGACAGAAAATAACTTGTTCATTTATACAAATATTTGTACTTTTATCTTCTTTAGATTTATATTTAGTTGTTCATTAATATAAATATTCATTACTCTTCATGTTTTGTTAAATCAATGTACCAATATTGGTGTGAACAGTATCTTCTCCATCAGGTGGTTTTATAATTCAAAGGCCTTAGGCTAAACTTCTAAATTTTTTAAGTGCGTCGACAAAATTTGAAGCCAAACTTGTGTAGCTAGCTAATTAACGTAAACTGAAAGCTTATTACTTCCAACCTTCACTCTAGAAAGTTTACAGAAAAGCAAAAGCATAAAAAACAGACCACCACAGGCTTGAGACCTGCGGGAGGTGGTGACCGGCGGAGTTTCATAAGCTACGTCCGTGATGGTGAGCGGCGACTGTGATTATGAGCGGCGACTGTGATTATGAGCGGCGACTGTGATTAGGAGCAGCGACGGCGCAGTTGGCCGTAGTTGATGAGGTGCGCCGGTGTTTGTGAACAGGTGAATGGATGTGGTTGTCTAAAGATTAATTAGTTTATTGGACTTTAAGAATATATACAATTTTATTAATTATGAATTTGAAATCCACAAAGTGCAGACAAGACCTTAATGGACTTCAAAAATACATACAATTCGGTTAATTTTAAATGTGAATCGACAAAGTATGAACATATTTTGTAAATAAATATGAATTTTAAATACTAAAAATGTATTAGTTAAATTATACTAAAATGCATAATTATTAACGAACTAATGAATAACAACGCTCTCTGACATATCGTATATCTTTTTTGGTCTCGGTAACTAATTTTACATATAAGACATGTCTAATTTCAAAAAATGTCCCTTTTGTAGTTATCAAAGAATATAATGTTAAACTTCCGCAGCGAAGCGCGGATAGAAATACTAGTTCTTTTATATGCAGCATACACAAGTAAAGTATATATCAGAATCATATCCTAAGACACTAAAAGTAAGCAAAACTAAACATCAATTAAAACATGTCCAAATTAATAGGTGCGGACATTAATAAACATCAAAAGTTAATGCATCTAATAACCTAATTTCCAAAGCCATTGTTAAAGTTTGGTTTCATACCTTCCTGAATAAAAGGACCTGTGGATAGTGGAGTCCTCCCATTACTTATCCATGCACCACGCTGACTTTCAGTGCCAAAGTCATTTGAAGGCGGCCTCCATTGTTCATCGGCACCATATCGCCTTGGGCCATCAGAAGGTTTTGTTAATCCATACAGAGGGGGGTATGGATGCTGTAGCATTGCAGGATTAGGAAATTGAAATTGACTAGCAACAGCCTGAGTCATCATGGGAGGTTGGAATGTTCTTGAAGCCAAAGATACATTGCCATTTGACAATTGCTGCTTTGATTGAGAAACTTGAGGATTTGTATAGGTTTCATGCCCATATTGTACAGTTCTTGAAGAACTAAATCCCGAAGGTTCACGTGCAGCTGGCAGAAAGGTCGACGATTGCCGAGAAAATATTTCGCCTCTCACTGCAGCATCAACATGAGCACCAATACGAGAGTTCAATGGTACCTGGACAAAATGATATTCAAACATATATTATATTAAATTTAATACAATATTATAAAAGCAATAGCTGAGTATACATTGGATGACATAGGTTGCACTGATGATTGAGAAAACAGCACCTGTGGTAAACCCGCAAGAAGAGGATAAGTTTGCAACGGAGGAGGCGGAGGCGGTGGTGGAGGTGATGGAGTTGACGGAGGTGGTGGAACCACGGTTGGTGACAGAGGTGGTGGCGGTGAAGAAGGCAATGGGGGAGTGGAAGGGGGAGAATCAGGTGGCAGTGGCGGTGAACCCTCACGAAGAGGAGATGCCTCATTTGAATTACTCAAGGCTGTATCCGGTTTCCTACTAGAGCCACCATCCTCTTGAACAGCCTTATAGAAACTGCCACTTGTCAATAAATTTTCATCTTTCGGATGCCCAGACACATCTTCCATTTCAAGTTCACCATCCACATCCTCCAAGATGCAGTGGCGTCTTTCATGTGAACTTACTGAGCATGTTTCAAGTTCTCCTGTGGCAGTATGTAGCTCTACTATTGACTTGCCGCTGCTTTCTTTATGTGAAAAGTTGAGAATATCATCATCTTCTTCTTCAAAGACATTAGATGACAAGAGTCCAGGCAACTGAAATGTTGCATTGCTGGAAAATAACAAAAAAAAATATAGAAACTTCTGCACATCTTCAACTCTTTAAAACTACATGACCCAAGACACATTTTGTTTCCAAGAAGTGTGAACCAAATATTGAGATAGAAATGAACATTAAATTGCGTGCTAGCAAAAAATTGGTAAGAGAATTAAAGATTACACACCTCCCATATTCATCAACGAGCATGCCCTCCATCTCTCTGATAGGATCATCAACAGCCCGTTCAGCTCGAGATGGACGCTTGGAGAAAAAACCAGCAGAAGAATCATCATTTGAAGACCCAATGTCCTCTATATAGCTCCGAAGTAGAGTATCGGGTAAAATTTTCCTCTCAAGCCACAATTTTAGAACCTATAAAATATTTATCAACTCAAACTCTGTTGAATATAGAAAAAGAAGTTGTAAACCAACTTATAATCTCAAAGAAAGGAGTGACCACCTTTAGGCATTGACGACGATTCTCACGAGCATTAGCACCTGCTGGAGCAGCAGCTCCCAAAATACGAGGCAATGCTTCTTGAACAGTAGGAATGTAAGAGGCTCCAGCAATGCCTGGAAACGAAAAAAATTTTAGTACATTCCAAAAACAAAATTTGATAAAGAAATAAGTAATGTACGCAATCTAAAATTTACCTTTTTGTGAATGTGAGCACTGTGTAATGGAATCCACCAAAAAGAAAAGATCCACTCTTCGATGCAAGCTGGATTCATTTTCCAACTTCCTGGTAAGAAGCTCCACAACCTGCAGAAAAAGAGGTGAAGCTCCAGAGACGCAAATCACAAGCACAACAGAAAAGAAATGAAGAGACTCTCGGCTTTTGACCAACACAATGATCGACACTTTTTATGATAATTAGAACAATATAAAAACTACAATCATCGTCCCACATTAATAACCCAACACAAACTTAATCTCCACGCTTAACTAATGACTCTTTAAGAAAACCAAATCAACCCTCACCAGTCACCAAATAAAAAATAAAACCCAAATAATAAATCAAACTAGGACTCGAATACTCCACCGACTCAAACAAACAAACAAAACAAATAAATGAATTAAACTTACTATCTGACCCCTCTAACTATTGAGTTGTGACGATATTAGTCCAACAATCCCTTAATCTTATATTGTTCAAATTATACTTCACGTCTATGGTAAACCAACATCATCTGGTTGAGTCAAGTTTGTTGCTTCCTTTCGCTCCCACTTGCCACAAAACGCCCAAGCTCGTTACACTTGAAGCATCATACACGATTTTTGTCTCGCTCACTATGACCTCCACCGCTGTCCAGTCCATGTCTTCATGGTTCAAATTCCCTTTACCACCTCCTTCACATTGCTCATAAAACAAGTTGTTTCCCTTTTCTTTCCCATCATACTTTGTAAATAGCAACTTACCGTGTCGATCCCCACCTTGATCAGGTTCCTTCACACGTTTTTCACAAACCTTCAACCTACCAACAACTTCATCGAATTTCATATCATCTAACTCGAAGCACTACTTGATAGATACTACGATTTAAATGTGATCTAGTTTTTGAATCCAACTTCTCACCAATTGTCCATCTTTGATAGTATTCCAGGACTCTTCGCCTTTGGCATCAAACCACTTGGTTTTCCCGCAAATATATCAACTGAATCACCCTCTTGCATCTAAAGGATTTCCGACTTCCTCCTCAAAGTTTGAAGACATGCCGTTTGTACTTGATCCGTCCCAAGAAATCTGGTCTTCAACGCATCCCAAACCTGCTTGACATCCTTGTAACCCGCAAACTGCAACACGAGATCTTCGGATATTGCTTGAAACAAGAAAGCAACTGCCATCTTTGACTTCTATGGATCCACGACGTCACTGGTTCTTCAAATTCAATGGCCACCCAAAACTTGTTTGCATCCATGATCGTCCTAACCCTTACCGCCCACACCGGATAGTTTGTAGGCGTTAAAATAGAAAATTGATAACTCATTAAACCTACCTTTCATTGCTTTGCAATTTTGAACCAACTAGAAATCTTTGAATATTTCATTTTAGTAATCTCAACACATGGTATATTGGTATGTAAACCAGAACATAATTCTTCACATTTTGACAACTAGAATTCCGTGTGGAATAGAAAGCATTTCATTTCAACACTTTTAACAATGAGTAGAAGATTTTTGAAACTAATAAACATGTTCAATGCAATACCTGCTTAAGTAATTAAATCATCAGACCATGAGAGACGGGAAATTTAACAGAATTTAGAAAAATACTCACTAGTTAATTGATTATGATTTGCATTAAAAAAATTATCACTTTAAGTGCCATCGGTCTATAATCTACTTTCCAACAGTTAATCAAATGCTTAAGCTGGCTTTAAATGATCAACCAAAGAATTGAGGACTACCCCTAACAAACTTTGTGCACGTTGCTAATACAGTAATACGTCTCCAACCGACTAGAATCATCATGCAACCTACAATTTCCAACATGCTGAAAACATATTGTCTAATAGTGATAAACAAAAGTCCACCCGATAAAAATGTTAAAAACCTACATTATCACTAAGAAAGTAGAAGATCTAAGCCACTGAAAGCCAAAAGAAATAACACTATGACAATTAAAGTTTATAAACTGAAAGAGACTATCTAGAAGGTTAATCGACAGAAGGCCTCCTACCACACATCTAGGATAGAAAACGTAATTGCTACGAACGCATCAAAGGATTTATGGCACTGCTTAAAACAACGTATGCCTAAAAAGCACTCCAGTAGGAACAAATGCTTTAGTAGAACATAGTCACCGTACCGGAGGGTACCACGAACCATGAGACTATGATCCTAACATCTCACAATAGAAGGTGATGGGAAATTGAATATTGATGAAAGGAAAAACTCAAACAGTAAGATGAAAAAGAAGCGAAAGGGAATAGAACTTGATATATTTAAGAAACTAGGAATAGAAAATACAAAAACAACCAGAGCTATGCTCTCTCTCCATACAAAAAGTAGGAGCCACTCATATCTGACAACTCTGCCTACCTCACTCTCCTTTATGACTATTAATATATAATACTTTTTCTTTTTAACAAACTCTCAGCCACTTTTAAGGTTGACATGTTTACCCCTTCTAGAATAAACTAGTAATTCTTTTGAGCTTCCTTTAATTACTGGCTTTCCATCATTACTCCCTCCTGCAACAGCAGTCTTGTCCTCAAGACTGATATTGCCAAATTGATCTTTCACCCACGCAGCATCCTCCCAAGTCGCATCATCTGCAGATTGGCCTTGCCATTGTACCAAACATTGTTCCGTAGAAACCGACCCATCCGGCAAGACTCGATTCGCCAGGATCGCATGTGGACGTAAAGGAGGAGAGTTTGACATATCCAATTCTGGCGGGAGCACCGGTTCCACAGGGGAAGAGACCGCTTTTTTTAAGAGTGAAACATGAAAAACAGGATGGATTTTGGAAGTCACCGGAAGCTGCAGTTTATAAGCTACGGGACCCACTTTTTCGATTATCTGAAAAGGACCAAAAAACTTGGCGGCTAACTTCTGGTGGATACGATCAGTCACGGACATTTGACGGTAAGGTTTTAATTTCACATAGACCCATTCACCCACCGCAAAATGAACATCCCTACGTTTTTTATCTGCCTGAGACTTCATGGAGCTTTGAGCATTGGATAAATGGATTTTAAGCTGTTTCAAGGCCTCATCCCGGTCCTGAAGTTCCCTAGCGACCGACTCCACCCGAATTTCTCCGGGTAGAAATTGAAAAACGGAGGGAGGGCGCCGCCCATACACCGTCTCAAAAGGGGTAGTCCCGGTAGAAACATGGAACGTGGTGTTATACCAAAATTCTGCCCAAGGAATCCAAGTAACCCAATTCTTGGGTTGATCAACTGCAAAGCAGCGTAAATATGTTTCTAAACATCGGTTAATAACCTCAGTTTGACCATCGGACTCGGGATGATAAGCGGAACTCATTTGAAGTTTAGTACCCATGGAGCGAAAAACCTCTTGCCAAAATTTGCTAAGGAAAAGCGGATCCCGATCACTGACAATCGATTTTTGGATCCCATGAAGGCGAACAACTTCCTTAACAAAAATCTCAGCCACTGTTTTGGCGGTGTATGGGTGCTTTAGAGGAATAAAAAGGGCGTATTTAGATAACCGGTCGACCACTACAAAAATTACGGTGAAACCTCGAGAAGGAGGCAATCCTGTGATAAAATCCATAGAAAGTTCCTCCCATGCCAAAGCTGGTATCTCTAAAGGCTGTAGTAACCCCCCCGGAACCAACGAACTAGCTTTACACCTTTGGCAAACATCACATTCTCGAATTAATCGCTTAATAGTCGATGTCATACCTGACCAATACAAATTAGCCGCCAGACGACGATACGTACGGTAAAAACCAGAATGTCCACCGGTTGCCGTGACATGAAATTCATGAAATAGTGCAGGAATAAATTTGGAAGTACGAGGAATGACGAGACGGTCTTGATAAAATAAAATTCCATTTTTAACAGAATAACCTCGGTATTTTTCTGGAAATGAGAGGCATTTTTGAATTAATAACATCAGGTCAGCATCATTTTTGGCTTCTTCAAGCAGTTGAAAGCCTTGGATCCATATAGGAGAGGAGAGTGTGTGCAACAGGTTCCCTGCATCAGACCGTCTTGATAACGCATCAGCTGCTCGATTCTCCCGACCCGGTTTATAAATTATATCGAAATCATAGCCTAAAAGCTTTACCACCCAATTTTGTTGATCAGGTGAAGAGACCCTTTGTTGTAGCAAAAATTTCAAGCTCTTCTTTGTTGTAGCAAAAATTTCAAGCTCTTTTGATCTGTATAGACCACAAATTTGACACCCAATAGGTACGGCCTCCAGTGTTGAACCGCTAAAACCAACGCCATAAGTTCCCGTTCGTATGCAGATTTGATGAGACCCCGACCGCTCAAAGCCTTGCTGAAATAAGCAATTGGCTTGTTATGCTGCATAAGAATAGCCCCGATACCGCAACCGGATGCATCGCATTCTATGACGAAAGGGGTGGTAAAGTCGGGTAAAGCTAAAACCGAAGCAGAAACCAAAGCATGTTTTAATTGATCAAATGCCTCCTGAGCAGCAGGAGACCAAAGAAAAGCATCTTTCTTTGTCAACTCGGTCAAAGGCCGAGCGATGGTACCATAATTCTTGACAAATTTGCGGTAATACCCGGTCAAACCCAAAAATCCACGCAGTTCTCATAAAGATCTTGGTACTGGCCACTCAAGCACGACACTTATCTTCTTTGGATCCATAGAAACACCCTGACCATCTATAATGTGACCCAAATAATCAATTGATTGTTGACCAAAGCTGCATTTGAGAGGGTTGACTTTAAAATGATTAATGGATAAAATATGAAATACATCCGATAAATCTTGTAAATGGGTCTCCCAAGATGAGCTGTAAACAAGAATATCATCAAAAAATATAACCACCTTGAGTCGCAACAGGGGGCGAAATATGTCATTCATAATAGCTTGAAAAGTTGCCGGAGCGTTCATGAGACCAAAAGGCATGACCAAATATTCATAGTGACCGTCGTGAGTGCGAAACGCAGTTTTGTCAACGCTATCGGACCGCATTCGGATCTGATTATAACCCGATTTCAGATCTAACTTAGAAAAGAATTGCGACCCATGTAATTCATCGATCAGCTCTTCAACCACAGGAATTGGATACTTATCTGGTATTGTGGCACGATTCAAGGCCCTATAATCCACACACATACGCCAAGAGTTGTCTTTCTTGCGGACCAAGATCACGGGGCTCGAATATGCGCTCTTGCTCGGTCTGATCAAACCCAAAGCTAGCAATTCCTGCACTTGGCGTTCAATCTCTGCTTTTTGGATATGAGGATAACGATATGGACGCACACAAATAGGGTCCGAGGTTGTTAAGACAATACGATGATCCTGCGATCGTGCTGGTGATAACGAAGAAGGGGATTGAAAAACCGAATCGAAGCGTGACAGTACCTCACATAATGCAGACTGCTGAGAAGGAACCAAAGTGAGTGGGAGGGACTGAGGAGCAATGGACCAATCCAAAACAAGAAGACTCCCCCAGGGAATCAGCTTCCAAAGACAACCATTGATGGAATGCTATGAGTGGCTGCTGCCCCACCTTCACCCCCTGCAATTGCACCTCATTACCGTGATATACAAAGCGCATCCACGAATTCTGCCAATCATGAACAACCTCTCCCAATGATTGTAACCAATCCAATCCCAAAATAAAATCCAATGACCCGGTGTCAAAGACCAAAGCATCTAACGTAAATGTACATGGACCCACCACCACAGGAATTGCCACACATTTCTCAGTTACAAACACAGAATGCCCATCACCCAGTTTAATCTGAATACCCCCGAAAGTAACCGCGACTAACCCCAACGCGAGAACCAATCGGCGAGAAATAAAATTGTGAGATGCACCACTATCCACCAACATACAAACAGGAATACCATTAAAAAGACCTTCCAATTTCATATTGTTGGCAACCCCATATGTAGCCAAAGTGCCAGCGAATTCCAATGCATTGCACGTGCCTATATCCGGAGCAACACAATTGTCACTGTCAGGGGAAGACGAAGACTCCAAAACAAATTGTTCTCCGAACGAGGTATCACCCTCATCGTCCCCGAGAAGTAAAATTCGCAGTTTACCCTCCGGACACTTATGAGCCGGACCGTACTATTGACCGCAACAAAAACACAAACCCTTCTTGCGACGATCTTCCCATTTGGTTCGAGATAAAGACCGAACATCCCGATCGCGCTGAAAAGAACCACCACCCTCAACAGGTGAAGACGAGGGTCTCGAAGAAGACAGAAGACGAGAGGAATCGAACCGTGGGCTAGGAACTCGAGGCCCAGTCTTCGCGAAAACTTGCGGTTTAGGCTCAGAACGACCCAATTGTGAAAGCCCATCTCCGAATCCCGGACCCGGCTACCCAACAGAGTTCAGATAGCGGAATCGATTCATCAGCGAGTTACCAGAGTTAGGGCTTAACATGGCGTCGACATCCTTAGACAAATACATCGCGTCCAAACGCGATTGAGGCCGATGAAGACGTACCCACTTCTTCACATCCGGTTTTAGACCGGCGACAAAATAGCCCAACGCCTGAGATTCCGGCAATCGTGTAACCAACGACAACAAGTACTCAAAATCATCAATGTAATCGTAAATAGAATCAGACTGTTGAATCGTAGCCAACTGTTCATAGGGGTTGTGAATCTCCAACCCACTAAAATGTTGTAATAGTTCAGATTGAAATTCAACCCAAGTAAGGGACGAACGAACCTGGGTGATGATAGTGAACCAATGTTGCGCTACCCCACTCATACTCAATTGAGCAAGTTGAATTCGCGATTCATCTGGAGTTTTGTTGAGATCAAAATACAAATTCGCTTTATGGATCCATCCCTGAGGATCGAAACCCGAAAATTCCGGTAGCTTCACCTTCTTAACAGCCCACGGTAGAGTAGAAGAAACAGTAGGGGAGTCGATCGGTGGACCTGAGGAAGATAAGCCCGCATCGAATCCACCGGAGGGCGGCGAACCGGCAGACACCCCCGAGGGCATACTGGAATGTGCCACCGCATGTTTTTCATGTTGTTGCATCCAAGCGAGAACCACCTTCCGGAATTCGCCCGATTCCGCGCGTTCGTCATCCAAAACCTTCAAGGTTTTCGTGATATCGGTGACATCACTTTGAAGTTGTCGGAGATGAGCCTCCTGAGCATCGAAACGAGTATTGGTACGAGTTTCCATGAAATATGTGAACAACCTCCGGCAATGATCCGGCAGGTCGGACCAATGATGGGAAATTGAATATTGATGAAAGGAAAAACTCAAACAGTAAGATGAAAAAGAAGCGAAAGGGAATAGAACTTGATATATTTAAGAAACTAGGAATAGAAAATACAGAAACAACCAGAGCTATGCTCTCTCTCCATACAAAAAGTAGGAGCCACTCATATCTAACAACTCTGCCTACCTCACTCTCCTTTATGACTATTAATATATAATACTTTTTCTTTTTAACAAACTCTCAGCCACTTTTAAGGTTGACATGTTTACCCCATCTAGAATAAACTAGTAATTCTTTTGAGCTTCCTTTAATTACTGGCTTTCCATCAGAAGGTCTCTCCAAGTTCTTAGATTTTATCATCACTCTTCGAATCATAGCATATTGCACCCACCCCTTAACAATATAATAATTAAAAACTATTGCAAGACGCAACTATTAAGTTTCTATATTCCAAACTTCCTACGATCACAAAAGGCAATGTCATGTGTGTGGGCCTCTACCAGTAAAGCAAAATTAAACAACTTAAAACAAAACTAAACAACTTAAAGAGACCCAAAACTGCATAGCAATATAGAATTGAATAGTGCAAATACGTTAGGATTATTAGTTTGAACATTTAGAATTATCTGTTTAATAGTTCAATTATTTTGCAAATTTATCTAGTTTATTTGAATGTCTAGAAAATAGGAATTTTGAGTCCTAGTATGATAAGCCTTTGTCTAAGGTAAATAGGGATGTTATTGTTTTATAACCTATGGTTTTGCAAGTTCAAATCAATAAAAGTCTCGAACATCAGTTTGTTCAACATCTTTTATTCAGCTTCTGTTTTTCTTAATTTCATGAGTAATCCGCGCCAACATAGGTTTCATAATATATGCATCGGCACGAAATACAAAGGTAAGGTATTTTCCTACCTCGCTGGCAATACCATGCTTTGCACAATCAATTGCATGTCGTGTTGCACGCCCAATGCTTTCTTTTGTTCTTGATAAAGTTTCTATCATTCCTTCAAAAGCATCACGAGCAACAGCCGCCTCAGTTCCACCACTAAGAGATCCGCCAGAAGGGCGATGTCCTGAACTAGTCCTCCTCTCCTCGAAATCTGCAGGATCAGGCCGATCATCTGTCTGACCAGTAACTCCAGTACTCAGCGGAGTTGGCTGAGCAATAGAAACGCGGCCAGGACTCCTTCCAATTTTTTCAGTATGTACAAAATTATGACTTTCATGTACAAGGTTGTGTGATTGAGCTTGTTTTCTTTTTGCCTGGGCAACTGCAATCAAATGCCTCATTGACGTATTCGATTCTGTACTCCCGGAATCAGCCAATGAAGTTGTTCGATCCACTCGAAATTCTGGCCTGTATCAGCCAGAGGAAAAATATTAGCAATTGAAAAGATGCAGTGTTTTATGAACAACAATGAAAGCATATTCTAACACACCTTTCACTAGAATGACTATATGACAAGTTGCTATCACTCGGCTTCCTTAATACAGCTGCAGAATCATTAACCCGAGAAGTTGATTTTGGAGTAGTTTTGGAAGTAATTTTCTTCTTCTCCCCGGAAAAAACAGCCTTGCTTTTTTCATTTACTGCATTATTCTTAGAATGATGCCCAGAGTCATTAATCCCAATTGACGACTTAGATGACCCTGATTGACCCTTCTTTTGAGGAACATTACCAGAAGCTTTGCTTAAGGACTTGTTCACTTTAGAAGGTTCTACCATTTGGTTGTAAGCATCAAAAGGAGACTTGATGGGAGAGATAAATTTCTTTATAATCTCTTCAGAAGATTTATTTTCAGGTTCTGCTTTCCCAGGAGTATGACACAACTTCTGCTCAACTACTTCTGTAACATCTTGCTGAGAATTGGGCACAACATCTTTCACATGCACACTTTTTTTCAAACTAGGAGAATCTTGGATAGCTTCAGTCACTATAGCAACTTCTTCAACAGACATTGATGTGTCTAAGACTTTATCAACTACTTTAGATGACCTTCCATGCACAGGAGTCTTGGGCTCATCTTCATCATCATCGCATATACGAACAGCTCTCCTCTTCATAGGCACTTGGGTACCAGATTTAACAGAATCACTGTTTTCCCCTTTTTTAGGTGTAATAGAGCCTTCAGTTGTTCTATGTTCAGACACTGAAGTGGGACTAACCATGTCCTCTAGCACCAGACGACGGCGTTTTGTAGGTGGGACAACATTTTCATCACCAATAACTCTAGAGTCGGAACCATTTGTCTGCCCCTTGGATGACAAGCGGTTTTTTGTTTTCAAATTTGGCGTAGACTTTCTGACTTCTTCGTTCTTCCTGTATGCTTGGGACTTCTTGGGGGTGTCATCTGATAACCTAGACTTTTTTGTAGGATGCAATACTCCATTCTTGAGAATATCGTCATTCCCTTCCCCAAGTTCAGACTTCGTTTTCCTTCCAGTACCTTCAACATCCTTTAATAAGTCATCAGTCAACTTGACATGTGTATTATCTATCACAAGTTTCTTTGTTTTCTTAATACTGTCCCGAGATTCCTGGTTCGCCACAACCACAGTAGCTTCGTTCTTGCTCACGTGTGAGCTATTCCCCCGTGTTACATCCTTCATGTTCTCAGTTGCACTGAACTCATTATGAGTAGTGTGACTGGTCAGAAATGTAGAACTTACACCAGCTGGGCTATTAATTTTTTTTATTCCATCACCACCATCATGGTTGTTTTTTAAAGCTTTTGGGATCTTCTTGGATTGCTGCCCGTTTGTTTCCACCTTTGCTCCAGTCTTTAGATTTGTATTATGACCTAAAGCATACAAGATTATCCAATTAAGCATAGCACTAAAAAATCCAATCTGGCAGCACATAAGCAACTATAGCAAGCACCAAAGCCCTTTACATAACAAACTAGTAACTTACAAAACAACAAAAAAAAAACTCCCTATTAAAAAACAAATACCTCATCACCTAACAACAATAATAATGATAATAATAAGTTGTACCTGCACCAGAAGTAGATGTACCCTCCGCATTAGGTGAGGTTATATAATCATTGCAAAGTTCAGCTTGTTTTTTGGTGTATTGAGAAGGATGATCATTCACAAGAAGTGAGATGTTAAAGTCTACATCCTGATTTTCCATTTCTCCATTCATATGAGAGCAACGTTCTAATCCAGGGCCACGATTTAATATATCATGAGGAGATATTTCTCCACTGGGTCCATGGGTAGTCATCCCATCATCCACCATCTCCATTAAATTAGCATCAGGCTGAAACATTTGTCCATCATTACCATCTTTTAAAGAATCTGAACTCTTATTCTCCATGTCTTCAAATATGTCACAAATCTCCTTTACAGCTTGAGAAAAGTATTTAACTGTCTTTCCTTTACATCTATTCAGCAATTTGTCTTTTGACTCCCTGGTAAATGGCTGAATATCAACTGGAGCTACAAAAGCTCTGCGATTTAAAACATAAAAAATACAAAACACTTGTAAGTAAAACAAATACATAATAACTGTTTTAAGATCTTTATCTCACCTGCACTCAATAAACTAGCAATAGCATAGCCTACTTCCACACAAATTATTCTAATACATTGAAAACTCTATGTATAATGAACTATGCTATTTTGACATTTTAACAGCATAACTGTCAACATGTTACCTTGTCATTTATTAAAAATTGCATGTGTCGTTGCCATTTGGCATACCTCGTCAATAAAAGTTAACTTTTTTGGATGGTAACCTAAAAAAGATGGTAAATTTACATAACTAGAGCAGAATTTATGGGTAGCATGTACTTACATTTCTTCTGTACCAAAGAACTGTACAAAATATTTCCTTGGATCAGGAGTTCGCTGCCAGTCTTCAGGTTTGCTGATCTGCATAAAGAGATTAAAACAAGCAAACAAAAAGCTTTAAGAAACCTGCTAGCAGCAGTTCATCTTTACACCATGTGAAAACCGACACATCATGTAAACCGTACAACATGAAGCAAAAGCCCCAAAAAAACACATTAAACCTTCTCACACTTCTATTTACAGAATGGTGAGTTGATCAAGGTTATACAGTATCAGAATCAACAGAATAGTAGAGCCTCAAAAGTGCCATCCTCTAGAATGTAGTCAAAACACCTCCCGAAGCTACCGTTACAAAATGCGCCATGGTAACATCATCCAAGATCGTCTACATGGAGACATCAATTCAAATGGCTTCTAGGTTGGAAAAAAATTCTAGTATAATTTAGAATATTTAGTTCACAAAATAGCTATGTGTTGAATGAGATTACTGGGCGTGCCTTTATTGTCCCTAGATCCTATTAATAGCTATGCTATGAATGGAATTTATTGGCTTTAGTTATTGTTACGGTTATAATTCACAAAATAACAACTAACAGGTACAATGATTGTTCCGTAGTGCGGGTAAGTTGGTGGATGCACCAATAAGACAAGTGGAACTAGAAAATCATATAAACATCCTAAAACAAATCATGTACCAGTGTATGCTTTATAACCGCACCCGTCGGTTTAAACGATTACCAAAACTAACGAGAAAGTAAAGCTCCAAATCATGTATCAATGTATGTTTTATACCAAGTACCAAAACTAACAAGAAAAGTAAAGTTACTGCTTACACCAAGGCCTACAATGAGTTAAAGAATTATTGAAGCGATCTACAAAAGGCAATTTGAGTTAAGAAGCTAATCACCACAATACAAGTCGGAAGTATACCATCGTCCACAGCCTACGAGATTATTGGAAAAAAAACAGTAATTCAAGTGCTGATCAGCAATCATCAATAAGAGATTGGCAAATAAGCGATCAAATCTAACTAAAGAGAGCTTCAATAATTCCTATCTCAATACAAAACTAAGCACGAATACAACGAACATGAAACTAAACCGAATTAAAGCACAATGCATCATCTCAAACCATCATAATTAACCTAACCTTGGCAGGCCATGCAGGAAAGCCCTTGACCTTAGCAAGAACAAGATCGCCCAAATTCAACTGATTATTCGCCTTGGCTCCTTTCCCTCCACCGCGTTTTCGGCCAGGAGCCATCGGGCATCGTCTTCGGTTCCAAAACCAAAACCAAAACCCTAGGCGATATCACGGAAACGAAACGCTAACGATGTCTCGATAATGAGTGATCGGAAACCTAATTGGTTGATGCGAAGGCAAAACCCTAAGAGGACGGTGGCGGAGGACGGTGGCTGAGGGCGGATGAAGGGGATCGGAGATGGAAGATTCCGGTGAAAACTATGGACGATAAACGGGTGTTGTGTGTGTATGTGTGTGTGTGTTTGGGAGATTCGGTAGCCGGTGGGATGTGGTTTCGTTAAGGCGGTGGATGGAGGAGAGTGGTGATGAAGAGTATTTTTGTGCAAGTAAATTGTAAATACTTGCGTACATGAACCAAAAGAATCAAAAAAATAAAAGTTTGTTACGATAGTAAGATTCATATATACATACAAAATTATGAGATTTTGAATGTAGTCTATCAGTATTTTGATAGTAATTATCCATACGTACACACATGATGTTTATCTTTAGGGATCGTTAGATTTTATATATTTTAAGATATTAGATGAAAATAGTTTAAGATAATCTGCATATGAATTTGATATATATTTATCATACGGATAAAGATTACCTTTAGTTTTTGCTTTTTTTTTTTTGTTCAACCTTAGAATATAGTTGTTTTATCTGAGAAACTATTGGCAGGGAGATGCCAAGGCTTGTTGGTGTGATCAACAGATGGTTTTCCTATACGAATACATGTTTTATCATACGAATATGTTTATAGCTAGTTGGAAATTCACTAGTCAGGAGACTTGCTATGCAAAAGCGTGTGTCAAGGCAAACCTTTGTTAACTATGGTACGTAGTTACAATTAGTGCATACCAACCCAAACGTAAATCAATAGTGATAACATGAGTTAAGTATCAATTGAAAGATACTCATAGAGTTTGTATTTAAGCATCCTATAAACTCAAACCAACCACACATTAAAAGAAGATCGCACAGAATCAACAAACGATTCACATGTTAATCAATCGTGGATTAACAATCAAAGACATTACATCAAACTAGATCATTCTATTTAGAAGTGATTTACAAACACCCAATGTATCAACCATCTAAAATATAAATCATAAATGGCATTTAACCACAACAGTCAACGACACACATCGATCACGCATGTTGTTGACAAATTCAAAAGACTGAAATTCAATCATGCATGTTGTTGATAAATTTTAAAGAATGAAATTCAATCATGCATGTTGTTGACAAAATTCAAGGAATGAAACAAGAGTGAAAAAAATTTCCTAGTCCACTCTAACAATATGAAGCATAAACAAGCTCTATAAATGATTAGTTTTCTGATTCGTAAACTTAAATTATAACTAGTAAGAAAACTAAAGAAATTTCATGTTTCCAGATGATTTGTGTAAAATGATACGAACGTAACAACAATACAACGCATAATCAAAATGCAATATAAATTATTTTCAATACTTAGGTAACCCTAAATAACTTGAATTTACAAAATCAATTATAAACATAGAGCTTTATAATCACCCGTACATAATGCTTTGAATGTTAATATGACGATTGTCTAAGCACTTCTCTCTCACTATATCTAGTCAATACTAGGTACAAGTGTCAATGTAATTCCACGGTTCTCTAATTAAAATTGTGTTGCAGAATATCGTCCTGCTAGTATAGAAAGATAATTAATAATCATTCATGTGTAGATATGCAACTTTAAATTTTGGAGTATTGATGGCCTCGTAATTATAGAATAACTCAATAACAAAATGAGTGTCTTTCTGAATTAAGGATTTATGTTTGGAGGAAAGTAACAGGGCGATTATGATCTAATTCGTGATGATTCTAAGTGCCCAAGCTTTTACATTGCAAGTCCATACATTGACACCAATCTATCCCGGCAAAAAACCAAAATTGAACAAATACGGTGGTTGTTAGCAAATCAAAATTCTAATCGCAGCAAGTTTGAAAACCTTATCAGAGTTCATAGTGGCTCGAAAGTGAATTGAAATACAAACTTACTAGTAATATCCCACTCATAGAGTAGGCCGTAGGGTCAAATCGAAATAATATCATAAAATCTCCAAAAAACTTGGAGATTATCCGAAAAATATAACCAACTTACTGAGAATGGCAAGAAATAAACATGATTCAGTATTGACCAAACTGGCAAAACTTGTAGGAGTGGACTTCTGTTTTCTAATTCAATCAGCTGTTTGTCAACGTCAACTTTTGCTCCCAGTTACCTGCACCACATCAACAAATCTTAATTCCTAAACTCAAATCGAAAAGAGCTAATGATCTTATAAAATTACAAAAAGTCAGCGCGCGCGCAAGAAGGGTAGAGATGTAATCCTTACATTAAATTCTACTCTGGATCTTTCCCCTTTGCGTCATTTCCAACAGCATCAGTCACTAAAGTTATTGGTCTCTCATTCATAACTTCATCTATGATCCCAAACTCCTTAGCTTCTTCCGGGGTCATAAAATAATCTCGATCCATATTCTTTTGAATTACATCAATATTCTGTCCAGTATGTTTTGAATATAATGCATTTAATGAATCCCAAACACGAACAATTTGCTTGGTGTGAATAGATATATCTTTAGCTTGCCCACTGTATCCACCCGAGGGTTGATGAATCATAATAGTGGCATTAGGAAGCGCTCGCCTTTCCCCTTTTGCACCAGCAGCCAATAGGAGAGAACCCATCGATGCAGCTTGACCCAGACATATGGTATTAACTGGAGAGCGTATATACTGCATTGTATCATATATAGCAAGACCTGCAAGAAAAGTGTGATTACAAAAAAATAAATTATTTCAACAAAACTTCAGACTACATCATGCATGCAGGAGCCTTGTGCGCCAGGATTGCTGTTTTAATTATGATGGGTGTAGAAATGCTATTAATCAACTATAGTTGTATTAATTCATATAAAAAGGTCAAAATGGCATGCTAACAGTTCACTAAGAACTTCAAACTTGAGCTGCAGTCAGCATTATGTAGTTAGAGAATGAAAATGTAAGGAAGCTAAAAACTGAACAAAAATATGTAGCAACTAAAATTCAATCAGAGTTGTTTTAAATGTAAAACAGTAACAAAATGTGTGCACCTAGAAGCTAGAGGGCAATTACCCATGCAAGTCAGATTGACATTTGACACATAAAACTACCATAAATCTATTATATTCTTGAGGATTAAAAGCTGCATCCATAAATATGATAGCAAAGATCATTTGATATATTTTGAATGTTTCTGGTATAAAAGAAATTACAGAGCAGAAATATATAACTAAATAGTAAACAATTTCTAATGATACGAGATCTCCTAGATATCTAATGATCCAAGATACTAGAATTTAAAATCACATACTATTCCTAGTAAACAATGAAATAAAAATTTCTGTAAATATTGGCACATAGCTCCTAAATAAATTATCTACTATTTACATTAATGCCCTTGCCCTCCACACTCAAACTGTGAGTATATCATTGATAAAAAGACAGTCACCCTCCATTCCATATATTAGAGATGCATTTTAACTTTGTTGGTCAACATATCATTCCAGGATCCAAGATAATTATTTATAAGGAGCCCTCTAAATTATACTTTCCCTCTATTTCAGAATTTATTGACGGTGTTTTCATGTGGAGATCATTGAAAATACTATCAACATACTCCCTGAATAAATACAAATACCTTTTATTGCTAGATTTCTTGGTAATTACTTAAATTAGACATAATAGCAATAATTGCTTTATTGTATTTGCTAAGGCAGTAAGGCACCATCTGAAATGCCCACTGAATTGCGTAAAAGAATTGATAATTAAAATAAAATGGTTCTTTTGAGGAAATGGGTTGTAGAACAGTGGTTCAGTTTGTACCAAGTATCAAGTACGTAAGAAGCAATCTGATACAAAAGCATGATGTAATCTTGTTTGTATGGTTGAAACATAATTTTAGGCTTGTTTAGTATGGGTAGATGGTAAGTGTTAATGACCTCATTTATTTCACATTGAAAAGAATACAAAAAGAATATTCATGTATAAAGGGCCATTACATATGTCACGGTCTAGAGCTGAAAATAATTTCACAAAAATTTTGGGTGTTCGAAAGTACACAGGAGGCCAGGAATAAAGGCCAGTATTAATTGAGTAAAAACTATGATTATTGATTAAATATGATTTTTTTAGGAAGCGGGTGTAGAACAGTAGTTCACTTTGTATCAAGTACATCAGAATCAACTGGAAATAAAAGCATGATGTAATCTTGTTTGATTAGTTGAAAACTAGTTTTGCTTATTTAGTATGGGAATATGGTAAATGCTATTGACCTCATTTATTTAAATACAACAAGAACATAAGAAGAAAATTTATGTATAAAAGGCCATACAGCATAACTTTTGTCAGATTTTGGAACTGCAAATAAATTCACAAAAATTTTGGATGTACAAAAGGACCCAGGAGGCCAGGAAAAACGGCCAAAATGTGTCTGGTTTTGGACCCATGTTGGAGTAGCAAATAGCACTCCTACTTAATTTGCGGTATAAAGATTATGTGGTAATTGGTATTACATTTTAGTAAGATTGTTGCAACTAAAGAGAATGTATATAGACCTGGATTAAGAAATATGAGATCAATGAGATAGAATTTAAATAAACACACATCTCCTGTCCTTTTTCTACTTCTCCTATCACACATCTCCTGTCCTTTTTCTACTTCTCCTATCACTGATAGGTGTAAAAACCATCACACGGCAAACTAAAGTCTAAGAAAAAGCTTTAAAAAAATACAGCACATTTAAAAAATGTAGGATCAATAGCTTTAGTTCCTCAAGTTTCACTCCTCTTTCTTTACACATTTCTAAGCCACATGCCCGTATTTTTATCTAACTTTTGCAGATTCTCGACCGTGTAAACTTCCATTGAAACTCAAGTAATACTATACACACTTTTGCGCACAAAAGTAACGATCATCAACTTCCTATATCAAATGAGTGCCAATATTCAAAAACTGCATTCTTTTATCATGTTCCCAGTAAGCTACACTAATACTTTCTAAACATCAATCTAAAACACCCTAAGGAGATATCAATACTGATTTCAAGCCACCTACACATCCAAAGCACCAAATTTTTTGAAGATGATAGTATGTCAAGAGTAAAATATTAGGGGGTTTGCATTTCGGAATCAACTGTTCTCTAACTACTGCAACTTGAAGTAACAGTACCCCTTTAACCCCAAATTCAAAAATTGTTTGTTCAAATCACTTAAACATCTAATTACCTAATTATGGAACACCCAATTACACTTTCCGCCATCCCTTTACTTACCAATGTCATTCTAATCACTCAGCATCACATCACCTTCAAACATCACATACGAAGATACCAACCCTTAATCAAATCCAAATTGCAACAAGAGATATAACGAACCTGCAGTGACGGCTCCACCAGGGGAATTGATGTAAAGATTGATGGGTTTCGAGGGGTTTTCGGATTCGAGAAAGAGAAGCTGAGCGACGACGACGTGTGCTGTATCATCGGCTATGGGTCCGTTGATGCAAATGATTCTCTCTTTCAGGAGCCGTGAGAAGATGTCGTAGGCTCTTTCTCCTCGCGATGAGTGCTCTATCACCATGGGTATTAGGCTGTAGGAGCTTCGTTGATTGGCGGTGAGTGGGGGTTTTGATAATCCACTCCATAGCTTGCTCAAATTGCGTGTGAGTACACTCGGCATTGTGGCGATTATTCGAATGAGAATGAAATTGGGGGAATTGGGGAAGTTTTGGTAGGGGTTATGAATGGGGATTAGTACAGTTTTGCCAACAAATGAAACTAATGGACACCAAAGGCTAAAACTAAACCCGCACATAAGTAAAATCTATACGGATACTAAAAGCTTCTTAAGGGCATTCACACTTTATGTCTCCATCTCTCATCTTGTTTCTATAATTACATTAAAAATATTTATTTTTTTTAATTAAATAATATTATTTTATATTTTTATCATTATCTTTTTCTTTAATCCACTCACAATTACTTTTAAATATTAAAAAATTTATTGCGGTTATACCATGATTCTTAAAATATGAGAAATCACGGTACAACCTCTGTAAATTTTATTTCTCCTTCACTCACAACTAGAGGTGTTCAAATCGGTTTTTCCGGCCAAACCGGTTCGGGTTCAAAACCGAACCGGTTTTTTTTCAAACCGGTTCGGGTTACAAACCGGTTTGGCTCACCGAATACTCGAACCTGTCAAACCGGTTCGGACCGTTTTGAAACCGGTTTTTTTACTGAAACCGGTTTTTCTCACCGGTTTAACCGGTTTTTAACTTTTAAACCGGTTTATAAACCGGTTTTGAGTTCGGGGCTACCAAACCGGTATAGAAACCGGCGGTTTGGGTCGGTTCAGAACCGGTTTGGGCCAAACCGATTTTTCTATGAAACCGGTTCCAGTTTTTCCGGCCGAACCGGTTCGGGAACCGGTTTTTTTGCCCATGCCTACTCACAACCACTCACAATCATCCCCTATAATATAATGCACCCACTCACATAAAAATAGGGCATGGGTTGTGAATGCTCTTACATTTATCTCGTGTCTCTAGTTACTTATATCATCGATTATTTTCTTACAAATCTGCATCTCTAGCAAACCCCGTCTAATATTTTTTCTCGTATGAGTGTTAGCCTATCTCCTTTCCCCTTCCCCTCTACTATTGCCATCTACCTGTTCCGCTCATGTTTGAAGCATCTTAATTCTTCGTCCCTTATCTTATCTGAAATTGTGATATCCATAATCTAATGCTAAAAACTTCACTTTTTATCATGGACATCCAGCCTTGTGTACTTATACATCCGCCTCCACATCATCTCCGAACATCCATTTTTTGCATTTGCGTCTTTTGGATTGCCCAACCACTAGTTTCATATGTCATAGCTGGACAAACTGCAACAGACAATTAATCATGTTAATAGTCTTAATTTTTTATATTAAAATAGTGTCTTATACATGGTATCATATCTGTCAGGTGTGTATTCACTCATTATTTGTCCGATGTTTGGTATACTGATGAGTAACTGATATACACATTAGTTTGTTAAAAATTACTCGTTGTGCCTCGACGCACATATGTTACCATTTTATTCTATTTATATAATTTTACCAGTCAAGTAGTTAGGAATATAAAAGTAGAATGTCAATGGATTGATAGATTACTCTGCTAGTTAAGAATAAAGAAAAATAAAAAAAAAAACATATGTATAGAAAATTAGACCGCATATCACCTAATGTCATACTCGTGTGTGCTCGTATTATTAATACTTTAAAAGACATACTGAACAAGGGTTATGCACATAGTACAAGTTACAATACAATGATAGTTTGGTAATTTTTTCTATCTTTAGGGTAATTTTTTCAAACTAACTTTTACTTTTTATGTTTTAGCCCCCTCAAGTTTAACAATATTTACATAATATAGCCTATACTTATCCACTCGTAATTTTTTTCTTATAACTTTTAAATTTAATATATCATTAAATTTCAAATATGCCATCGTGAAATACTTATTTTTATCTACGTTTTGATTTAAATTTCATTCAAAACGGAGGCATATGTCATAATGTACAACCTATCAAAGCAAAAACGTATAGGTTGTCAAAATAGATTAAACTTTCTGATTTTTTATAGTTTTTCCTTTTCTTCCTACAAATTTTAAAATATGACGTAATACTAAATTTAAATTTACAAATGATTATTTTTATCAATGTTTTTTGTCAATTACGATGTGCTTATTATATCAACGTTTTCACATGAATTTTTTTTCAACGACTTTGTGTTTTCACATAAAGTTTTGAATATTGTCAACACCTTCCGAAAACCATGAGTTTGTGATAATTTTGTCTTTTTTATATAAAGTATCGGCTGTTATCAATGTCGTTCGGGTTTCATTTTTATTATATAAAGTTACATGTGTTATCAACGTTTCATTCAACACACAAGTTCACGTCAATGTCTCCACGTTAGCTTTTTACATGGCTTTACGCTCCCGTCGTAACGCGAGGGTCTTAATACTGGTTAGTTTTTAAAACCAAACTTATCTTGTGCCATATACCTAGGTAAATGTCCTGAATATCTATGGAGTTATGCTTTTGGGTATATGGGGTAATCATTTTAATTATTATTTTTTAATCATTCAAACTTAAGGTTGATTTTTAATCATTATGCAAAGTGCGACAATTAGATAAGTTTTATTTTTGGTAAATGTATTTTTATCTGCGTGAAAATAATAATCATTTGCTTTTTATATGTTCAAAAGATATCTAGAAAAGATGAAGTCAATTTCTCGTTTGTTGACGTTTTGCTGATGGTTTTAATAAATAATAATATCATGTATATAAATCTTTTAAAATGGCAGTGATTTGTTGATTTTAGTCCAGTCTAAGCATTAATCCTGATTTCGACGGTGTTTTTTGGCCTCATGTGTTAGTTTTTGGATGGTATTTGAATATTTAAAACATGACATTTAGCCACCAATTTTATTATTTAGTTTTTGGAAATATATGATAACTTTGTAAAATGTCAGTTAATATAAGAGAAAATTTCGTTACATGTATTCATTCTGTATACTATCGTATGATTTTTTATTGTATCATATCATAAGCAATAGTAAATTAGAAAAAAAGCAACTCAAGTATTAAAAAAAAACAAAAATATGCACCAAAGTCGCACTTATAGCATAATTTTTGATAGGGTTAGGAGAGAACTGGACGAGTACAAAATTTTATTTTATTCCATAGAGAGGTTGTAAACAAATTAAGTATGAAGTTATAGCATATGTTTTATGGCTAAATAAGATTGGAAGTTTACTTTTAACGAATAAAGTGGAACTTAACCGAATTTTGTTGGAAAATGGTAACGACTCGTTTGGTTTAGTATACATGGTAGTCGAGTTACGCATCTGTGTTGACATTTATGTTTATGTCATTGTCCGTTATATTTATGATTATTATTTTTAATAAAAACTATTTATTCATATATGAAATTACTACACTATCTAAAAAAACTACTTACCACAAATAAAAATTTGACACATATGTATTTATCAAACCACAAAACGTTCATAGAAACATTTAATTCTGTGTGAAGTTTTATAAAAATATCTATACTTGTTAATAAAATAATATTTTTAGTGTCATGTGTTATGTTTCTAGGTCTTTATATCTCTGATTTCTCGTTTAAAAATATATGTAACATCATTCTTGGTTATAGTTTATTTTACTAAAGTAAACTATTTGTTACATTCCATAATTGGAGAGGATTAAAAAAAAAAGGTTAAAAATCAAAATTAAATACAATTTGTGCCATTGATTGCACAAAACAGGACATCAAGTTTTAAATAATAGATTTATGAGACACAATTTGTACTATGATTTATGTTTTGTATTAATTGTTAAATGCTTTTTTTGTTGTATAAAAAGCTATGCTACGAAAGATTCGATCGGATTGAACTAAATTGATATGAAAAAGACAATTGCTTTTAAGATATTATTGTAACAAATCTATTGTGAAAATTATGACGTGAAACTTTCAATTTTATATTATATATCTTAAACACTTTATTATTTGAAAATTTTAATTATATATGCCTTTGGGACATTCGACAACTTGATTTATTATTATCATATTTTTATCTCAAAGTTTCATATACAAAAATTGGTGTTTTAGTTCTTTTAAGTGTTGAAATACACAAAAGACGAGTAAAAAAATCAATAGTATTAGTTTTAGAGATGGTGTTATGTTCACCATAACTTGAGTTATTTTAATTTTGGCTCACCTGCTCAATGAGTAAGATTGATTCATTACGTTGCGTTATATATAAACAAAACTATAGACGAGTTAAATTATTATTTTTAGATAAGATAATAAACTTACAAATGCTACATTAAATATTATATATAAACAAATATTTAGAGATTTGTAAATTATAAATCTAACTTTTCTTTATTTCACTTTAATATGTAAAAAGTTACTTCAGTAATAAAAAATATACATAGATTTATGAATTGCATAAGCGATGTGTTTTGCAATAATAATAAACAAGAGCTAAAGACAATCACTATCCAAAGTTGGTTTGTTTTTTTTAAACGAATAGTGTTCATAAATGGTTAACCTATATTGCATTATATTCAGTAATTAAAAGTAAGGAACAATTAAAATTATTAATATTAGATAAAAATAGTTTAGTTACCAAGATAATATTAAATATTATATAGAAAGAAGTCTTCAAATGTTTATGAATTTCAAGTATTCATTTGCATGTTCAATTGTATTTGTTTACTACTTAAAATTATTATCTAAGTTTATTTCATTTCACATAATACACTATTTAGGGTTATAAGCAAGACTACTAATATTATTCTTATTGATTCAACCTCTGTAGTACACATGCATAATTAACTAAGTACATTTATATATGAACATTACTGTTTTTAGGAAAACACCATTAAAAGACTTGTGAAAAACATTTATCCTTTCTCAAGACACTTCAGTCTTTATAAAGCAACTAGCTTTAGTAAACCCGTGTATTACACTAGTTGAATAAAAAATATTAAATATAATAAAATTTTATTAATTATAAATCTATATTTTAAAATAAGATATGATTGAAATCTTTCTTATAATAAATAAATAAAAATTTATTAAAAAAAAACGTTTTAAAAAGTGTCATCCTTAAGAACTTTCTTATTATAACTCTCAATTTTAATTATTTTTTGTGTATAAAAAATTTATTTTTTAAAAACACCAATTATAAAATATTTTGTATTTTTAAAAAAGTTTGATGTTCTAAATTTTTTTTTATTCTTATAAAAATATTTTCTTAGAAATAACATTAGTAAAAAGATCTATTTCTTAATTTATTAAAAAACTATTTTAATCTAAAAAATAAATAATATTATTAGTACTTAATATGATTATTAAATATGAGATAGAAGCGAGAAAAAATTGATGAGAAGGAATATGGTGTTGACATATGTCCCCCTAGATACCGTTTTATTAGAGTGGAGAGATATTCTTATCATTTTCTTATAGCTCTTATAGTTAAATATTCATATAAAGAAGTTTGTTTATTATATGCAAGAAAAGTCCTGGAAACCCTACCTTTGGTATTGTTTTAGACATTGTCTTATAAATGAAAAATATAAGGGTCAAGGGCGTGTTAAATAAATAAATGAAATAAATGTTGTATTGGTTTATTTTCCTTACAATTATTAATGTTATATCTATTTAAATTTGTATAGTGGATAATTAAGTAACAAGTTGGCCATTTATTACTTGGATAAGTATAGTATCAGTGAATTTAAAAATGAGAAATATAAAATAACACATAATTTATATAATCATGTGGAGTGTGCCTGCTTAAATTTGTGTTTTTAAGAAAGATTGACCGATTGCAAATCAACGGGAACTCAAAAATAGATTTCTTAAGTGTTAAAATAAATAATTTATGTGGATTTGCAAATCATCGTATAATTAAACTAAGAGTTAAGTTTATTTTTGCTCCCTAATGTTTAACAAAAATAACCATTTTTCTTCAAAAAATTAAAAACATCAATTTACCTCCAAATGTTTCATAATTTGTTTCAATTTTAGTCCGAAAATTTTATCATTGTTTCAACTTGAATCAAAACAATAAAACTTTTGGACCAAAACTGAAACAACTTATTAAACTTTTGGAGGTAAATTGATGTTTTTAATATTTTGGATGAAAATGGTTATTTTTGTCAAATCTTAGGGAGTAAAATTAAAATTAACTCTTAAACTAAACACCAACATTCAATACCAAGTCATGATCGGTGAGGACTTTGATCCAATCTTACACAACTAGAAAACTACACTTTCCCCGACAAATAATTTTGTCGAATATCCGTTGGTAAAAGATATCAGTGACGAGATTCAAATATAAATTTTATCTCTACGATGCTCTAGTTTTCTAGTAGTGTTAACTTTGTGAGACGAACCTAAAGTAGTAATAGTTTGGCCTTGGGTTGAGAATCATGTGATACTAATCGTATAAAATCCGTCTAAAATACAATGAGAGCAATTGGATACACGCAGTCATAGTTAAACTTTCATATGATACATATGAAAACAGTTGAATAGCTGAATTAGAAATCTTTCTAATGATAGACACAAATTATATTGTGTTAGTGTGACTGGTTTATTCTTTATTTTCATACACTGTCCTTACAACCATTTTCATGTAACTTCTATAAAAAGTCTTCTACTCTAACACTTGCATCTATATATATTTATATCTATCTTTTCCATCAAAAAGTTTTTGACTTCAAACAATGTACTTATATAGAAACTTGATGTGAACACATCTAAAAGAGTAAAAGGTCACTTGGACACATAAAAAGGTCATGTATCAATCAAAAGCCAAAAGAGTTCGGTTAGGTTCTCGTCAATAGGTCTTATTTGCAAATATGGTCGTTAAAGGGACCAACGAGTCTTTTCATCTGACCCGTCACCTAACCAACCATATGTTCCCTAAAACTCCAAGCATCACAGTCATCACACCCCGAGCTTGCTAAATTATGCATAAAATCATATATTCTTTAGAAAAATGCTATGACATTTCGCTTATCTTCACACAATCATGTCGATCTTCAAAACCATTTCTAGTACAAAAACTTAAAAATATTGTATCTACAAACTCCTAGTACCATGTGAAAACCAAAAAACTAAAATCAATTAAAAAAAGAAATATAGAAAAATAACATGAGTATGAAAATCATGTTTAGTTTTCTGCCTGTCCTGCGAGTATGATTATGAAAACATTGATTATAAACTATAATCACCTACAACCGACCAATAACGTTCCGGTGGTTTCTTTGAAGAAGCCCTTCCAAAACCACCTTCTTCTTATACTCCACCGACTCCAAATTCATATTCTTTTGTAACTCCGGCAACCGCCTCTCCGCGATAGCCACTGTAGAATATCTACCAGGGGCCACCAGGCGAGGCGCGACAAAAAACCACGTACAAGTACAAAAAATAGCACATAACTTACCCCATAACACCATCACCACCAATATCAATAATAATATCGACATAGCAATTATCGAATCAAACTCCCCAACGGACGGAGGCGATTTGCGCCGATCAACCCCTTCTCCTCCGTAGTCTCCGCCGCCGGTCGGAGGAGCTTTTGCAGGCTTCCGTCGCTTCGGTGCCGGCAGCGATTTCGAATGAGTCAAAGGCTTCATCGGAGAAGAAACAAAAGAGTTAGCTGTCGTCACAGTCTTCTTCTCCGGCGACTCAACTCCGGCGACGGCAGCCGGTTTCGCATCTTTCCGGCGGCTTCCGAACGACCCATTTTGACGCTTGACGATATCAATCCATTTCTTCCGATTGATTTTCTGTTCACCGGATGCACATGTCGCCGGAGCATCTTCTTCCACCACCGGAGTTTCCCACGCTGCATAGGAATTCTTCGCCGGAGTGCCCTTTTCCGATTTGGATCTCCGGTGGACGGTGGTAAGATCAACTTGAGCTGATTCGACATCAGATTTCTTGCAGCTGAAGCTCCAATCGGAGATCCGGCGACGTCTCCGGCTGCTTGTGTTGACTTTATGATCTGTTTCTTGCATATTCTCGCCGGAGAAGCCGAAGCAACCGAGGAAGCGGCTGCTCCGGGAGGCGGTAGAGGGCGGTCCCGTGGCGGTTGTATCGTTAATCATCGTCGGAGTTCAAAGAGATTGAATATTTCCGGTGGTATCATGAAGAACATTTGTAGTCCGATATGGCATGTGCTAATGTTGTGAATCAATGGGTCATGATGGCTTCTAAGGTCTAACACCAATTTGTTTTTATATATGTTAGGTTATATGTGACCAATGAAAATGTGTGTTTTATTTTATGGTTTATTATACATCTAGTAGAATTTATTTGTCAATGACTTAAGGGAGGTGACGTATTTGCATGTATAAAAAATTGAATAATACATAGAGAATAACATGTCATGGTGATATTTATTATGATTTTGAGGTGTTATGTATGCTTAAAACTTGGTATAATAAATGAACCAATTGACAATGATAATATTGAAATATATTAATTTTTTTTTTATCTATATCATGTATAATAGTTTATTAAAACTCGTGATAAGAGTACGTTTGGACTCTAAGGAGAAAATCAAGAGTATAAATGTATAATAATCATATTACAAATATATGAAATGTATTTGTGAAATGGATGTATATGATATTTTAATTATTTTACACATTTATATATATCCTTTTAGTAAAACTTGTATTATTAATTTTTTTTATTGAGTAAATATGATATTATATATGTTTTGAGGGATATACGTGAAATTGTCCTATTTAACATCCTAGAATCACTTATTAGTTACCAGAGAGGGTGCATACTAAATTTCATATTTATATGTGAACGTCAATATTATATAGATTGTATGACAATTAGATGGATTGTGTGAGTTTCGTTCATATCAATATCAATTGTCGGGTATGGTGGTAAATAGAATATCGGCTAGTGATTTCTATTTGCTTAAGACAAAGAATCCAAACATATTATTTCTTTTTATTGATTAAGGTTAAGATACATTTGTGAAAATTTTACATATATTTATAACATTGACCGTCTTAGGTTAAGATACATTTGTGAAAATTTTACATATATTTACAACATTGACCGTCTTAGGTTTCATATGAGAATGACATTTTTAGCGAGACTCGACCATTGATACTTTTTTAGAGTTACAAGTATGATTGAAAATTATATAGAACTATGTTTTTTATTTTTGGTATGCAGTTTGTGAAATTACATGTTATTGTATAAAAAAATAATCATACTAATAATCACAAACATTCCTTAAAACTTTTACATGATAACTAACAAATATAATCAATCCGATATAAACTATGGTTCAGAACAAAATATGCACCTTTTCGTATAGTTATATATATAATTGATAATTGTGTAATTAATAAGAAATAAAAAGTGCAACAATATAATTATGTGTGTGTGAGATCATACAATGTATGATTGAATTATATTTAAAGTAACTCGTCTTATTTTTACTATTTAGAATAGATAAGTATGATATGTTTCAAAATTCAAAAATATGTGAGAATCGACTATTCTTATTAATTAACATTTTAATAGTTTCATTGCAAAAACTATCTCTAGGGTAGTGAAATAGTGATGTAACTTGTTACGTTAACGTTTTAAAAAGCAAGTTGAAGTAATGACTCTGATGGTCAAACGTTCATTAATCGATCGATCAATCTATTCTTATGAATTTATCTAACAACAATACTAAGAGTTATATATTTACTTATCTTTCATCGTATTCTATTGATTTTATCTTGTTCACTTGTTACCACATGTTCATTATGCTTATCCACTAACTAATAACCAAACCAAATAAATTAGGTTTTCAAGACAATAGATAAATAATTGTTGTGGTGGCTTCTTTGTTCGTATAGCATAGCATTGCTACACGTTGTATCAACCAACATATGAGTAATCAATATACTTGTGGATAGTGGTGCCAAAACGGGTGATTTTAATACTGCTAAAATGATCCATGTTGGTGCTATATAGACAAATAGACAATTGCATCTCTTGTCACTTTTGTTCAGTTTCTTATAAAAGATCCATTAATTAATATGATTATAAAATATTACATGTAAAAATTATTATTATTTTATGTGGATAATTATTCAGATAAATGATCCCAAATATTATTAATTAACATTTCAATAAAGTTTTTTCATCATAGCAATGCAAGATGTCATCACTAAATTATTATATCTGAAATTTTAAATGCAATCGTTGAATAATTAAGGTGTTTCGCAACTAACATATAAACTGTTGATAAGGGATGTCATTGTAACATGATAATATACAATATCTTTCATATTTTTTTAACTGGTCATCTTACCAACTATTTTAGCGAATTAAGTAAAAACTTCCTTAAAATAATACATGTTGGCCGTTTAACATGCGAACACAGTACGTGCAAACACTCATCTGATTATTATGCCTTTTACCCCATGTTAGAATGCTAAATATACAGTGAATACTAAGCTAAAAACTTATATATAATAAAACATAATACAAATAATAAAGAAAATATATTAAAACATAGTATAAAATAATAAACAAATTAATTTTAAATCAAAATATTTAAAAAGTAAATAATTACAATTTAATTTATATAGTTTAGATAGAAGCACAAAAAGAAGCGATGTGCTTACATAATTGTAACACGTGTCGTAATCATTTACTTGTTTATTACACACAGAGACGTACACACACATATATATATATTATAAATATTATTTATTTATTGTAATATTTTTTGAGCGTTAATTTTTTTTACACATAAACACCA
Organism: Flaveria robusta; assembly: GCA_025506415.1. Classification (NCBI taxonomy): domain Eukaryota; kingdom Viridiplantae; phylum Streptophyta; class Magnoliopsida; order Asterales; family Asteraceae; genus Flaveria; species Flaveria robusta. The sequence continues at coordinate 4,468,711 of CM046460.1, read as the reverse complement.
CCTATCTTCCATTTGTAATAACTTAAATCATACTTTTTTAGGGGCTTGACACCATACCAAGTTACCAATTTGGGATGAGCGTGTTGTATCGAGACCGCCACCAATATTTGTACCGTACTAAACAAAAATGGTACTAGTACTTGACTTTACCTAACTAGGTTATCGATACTAATCGGTATTGGTACCGGTAAAAGCTGAAAGTATCGTTTTGGTACCGAGTTTCGAAAAATAGTTTTTCTTTGCCATTTTTATATAAATTTTAGCACGTGTTGAACTTTTATATTTCAAGTTCCTAATTACGAATTTTTTAATACAATATTGAGACACTTGTGAATGTTTTTGGTTCAATATTACGAGTGATTATGATATGATATTAGAGAAATTTTTAGTTTTTAAGCCAAAATATAAAAAATACAAAAGTTGTACTAAAGTAGTAAAATACCGAAAACCGGTACTTTTATTGGTAGTGAACAGATATTTCGGTATGTTACTCAGCACCCATTTTTCTCAAATTAAGTAATATATTTCCGGTATGGTATGATACCAATTTCCTCCATAAACCATTAAGTAATGAGTACATATTAAATATGTTTAATATATAATTTTATGTATTAATGTATTTTGATATTGAACAGTGGGACCTGGTTTCTTAAATTTCTCCGCGATCTTTTGCTTACTTCTCCCTTGTATTTGTGTGATTGTCATTGTGTGGATGAGTGATATCCGTGTATTACACTCTCATTAACAAAAGTAATTGTTTAGTTTTCGTATATTTTATGGGGCGATAAATTACTTAAAATTGAATATTTAATTATAAATGAGTAATATTTCGAAAAATATCATTTACGTATTTTTTACGTCCCATGAAAATATATAGTATAATTAGCTTTAGTAAACCCATGTATTACAAGGGTTTAACAAATAAAATATTAAACATAATAAAACTTTATTAAGTACAAAACTATATCCTAAGATAAAATATAATTGAAATTACGTATAAGTACTAACTATAAGTAATAAAAAATTATATCAACTTTTTAAACTTTTATTTTAAAACTTTTTTTCTAAAAAAAGTAAACATTATGTTTCAAAACAAATCATATTCAAAAATATCATTTTAAAAATTTTCTTATTATAATATTTAATTTTAATTATTTTTGGTTTATAAAAAATTTACTTTTTAAAAATAATAATTTTAAAAAAGTTTGATGTTTTATAAAAATTTGTTTTTTTAAATAACATCAATAAAAAGATTTTTTTTCTTAATTTATTAAAAAACTAATTTTATTCTAAAAAAAGTTAAATAATCTATCTATACTGATAAAAAAAGGTTTTTGGAAGCCACTTGTCACAATTCTAGACTACCTAAGTTTATTTTTCCGCTTCTTTCTCCTAATAAATATCACATTAACTATTAATGATTTTATTTAATTCTTTTTCATATCAATTTTTTTAATAAATTAAAAAAAAGATCTTTCTAAAAATGCAATTTTTAAAGAAATAACATTTATAAAATAAAAAAATTTTAAAAAAAATATCAAACTTAAAAAAACAATATATTTTAAAACCTGTGTTTTCATAAAATTTTTATGAAACAAAAACAATTAAAATTCAAAGTTTAAAAAAATTATTAAAAACAACACTTTTTTAAAAATAGTTTTATTTTTGAAATAATTTGTTTAAAAACTAACTTTTTTGAGAAAAACAAAAAAATATTAACAAAAGTTTTAAAAATGATGTTGTCATTTTATCACTTGTACGTAATGTCAATCATATCTTATATTAAAAGATCGTTTTATGATTCATTAATTTTTATTAATAACTATTAATATTTTATTTATTCAACTCATGTAATACACGAGGTATTAACCTAGTTTTATTGATAATTAAGTTAATTATTTAATAGTAGAAAGAAGAGAGAATATTTTGATGAGGTAAAATGTGATGCTGACACGTGTCACCACAAGTTGCTTTTTTATCAGAGTAGATTTCTTTTTTTAAATAACATCAATAAAAAAAAATTTTCTTAATTTATTAAAAAACTATTTTTATTCTAAAAAAGTTAAATAATATTATTTGTAATTAAGTTAATTATTTAATAGGAGGGAGAAGCGAAAAAATTTTGGTGAGATGAAATATGATGCTGACACGTGTCACCACAAGTTACTCTTTTATTAGAGTAGAAAGATTATTTTAACGAGTATTTCTCAAAAAGGTTTATATTTTGTATTAATGGTTTTATAAATTAGGTTTTCTTGTGATCTTTATTATTATTATTTTTGGTTCGTGTTAATAGAGCAGGCTGATTTTGACGAAATCAAACTAGACCTACGCTTCATTCTCCTCGAAATTGGTGATTGTTGAGAAAAATACAAAACAATTAAAATAATTATATGGTACGTCGTATGTGTAGTTTTTTTTTATTCTACACATGTTCGTTAAATTGTGCAAAACGTTGGCAAGAGTTTTTTTGCAAGTTTACCAGTGAAATTTGATCAATAAACTTATATCGAAACTTGTAATTCTGGTGATCATGATTAACGTAGCTCTAAGATGGCAAGAAGTTGATGTTATTAGAATGATTATTGATAAAGAGCGTCAGTGATCTTGGTGTTAACAAGCCATTTTGGGTAATTGGGGTCCATTTATGATCAGGGAAATTATAATATATATTTATACAAGTTAGGACGTGAAGAGTAAACTTCATAAAGATTATTATATTTTCTGAAGCTAAGAAGTTCAAGGGGGTGAAATCCGGTGAACAACGAGGCTCGTGGGTGACACCTCTAATAGCAAGATCCAAAGAGCAATAGCGCCTGATGGGGTCCAAAGGACAAAGTTATGAAAAAGTTACTTGAAAATTATCTTCGATAGTAACTAAAGATTAGTAGTAAATATATTATTCGGTAGCAACTTTGTACATTAGTAACAAAGTTGGTCGGCAACAACTGAAGCAACAATTGTATACAAAGGTTTGACAACAACTTGTAACTCGGTAGTAACTATGAACATCCGTGGCATTAGTGTTTAGTAGTAATGATGGTCGATAGTAGCAAATGTGAGTTATTATTAATGCTTCTAAAGTGTCAACCGTTTAACCAATAATTAAATAGTTGTGATGTTCATTGCACCAATTCAACTTCTACACAAATGAATCATGTAGTCTGATTTGATACATTTGTTTTTACACAATTTCTGGTGCGAATTTTATAACAGTTTTCATGCTTATTCTTAAAACCATTCGTCTTATTAGATTAATGATTTTGAAGTAGCACCTAAATTACTTGGTAATAAAAATGATAATACGAACTCGAATACTATCCATAAAAACATCAAACCTCAATTCCTATAAAGAGTGTTAATTTTCTACTGGTCCTACATATGTATTCTTCAAAACAAATAGCAAACTAATACATGAGGGAGGTGGTGTTATGGCATGGTGTACTAGTTTTTGCTGTGTCCAAGGATGAAACAACTTTTTTTAATTAGGAACCCGATGGAAAGTTAAAATTTGGGTATCTTTTTTTTTTTTCTTTTTTTCATTTAAGGCATCTAGTTTCATTTAATATTTTCTTTTAGAATAATCTAATTCGTGCGCACACTATGGTGAAGGGGCGATGTTCCTTTGAGTGCCACATGGCCCCATATGCACTACCGTCATGTCATGCATCCCACTCCCTCCCCCTTGGGAGGGTCTGTTATCAAAAATTCAAAATATATGATTCCTAGAAACTGATGTTATCTGATGCGTATGTTGTTTGATTTCTTAAATCTAACAGTTTAAGAAATTCGTTTAAAACATGCCTACTTAAAAAAGGACATTTAATAAAACAAAACGGTTTAAAAATATGTTTAAAAAACTTTCAAAAAATAAAAATAAAAACATTTCTTAAATATATATAAGAGTAAATCACGCTTTTGGTGAGGTTTTAAAATTACCAATTCAATCCAAGTGCATTGGACTGAAAATGTTACGAAGCACAAATCACAGGGTTTTTTTTGTTAAAAAAATTTATTTTTTTGACTAAAATAGTTAAAATGACAAACCACATGAACAAAAATTGTAATCACTTAAACCAAAAGGAGACATAAAGGGGTGTTCTTGGGTTTTGAACCCGTAGATTTGCAAGCCAAGCGGCTAAACATCATGCAAAGCCATTTCTTTGTAATCTCAACCAAACAAATTGTATTTTTTAAATGTTAATTGGATCATTGACGGATAACTGACCAAACTGATTATCTATAATTTAAGTACCGAACTTTGGGGCATTAGACAGATACATACTCAAAAGGATGCTCGTATACCAAAACATTCATTTATTTTTATAATATATTAGGTACCTTAACTTAACTACTTGCACTAAAAAGAATCGGTAAACTAATTGTATTTAAACACAAGAAAAAGTTGATCTAGAAAGACGAAATGATATTGAGACTAAGAGTTACATTTTAACATATAGGATAACTATTAACATAATATAGTAGACAAGACATGTAAACGTATCTTGTATTAACTAATTAACCCTCTAATGGATGATAAAACATCGTACAAATTTGATATTTTAAACCATTATCCTAATAATTATTAATTCCTATTATTTTAATAACTAGGTTTGAAAATATTAAAATTAAAATGAATGAGAGTGGTTCAAACGAAAACAACACGCTTTCACCTTCTCCACGTTTTAAAGTTTTCATGACAAATATTTATTCTTAATACTCGTAGTCCATCACCCTATTGATTTGGTCAACAACTCGAACAAAATTACAAGTTTACAACTTGCTTTTATTTATTTTAGAGTTTACGTGATTAAAATTTTCTTCAAATAGTCGAGCCATTAGGCCCAATACCCTAGGAAGATATATAAGGTCAACTTTTGTAGCATGGAACTTTTCTTATGTCATCAACAAATAATGAAAGTTTTTTTAGGGGCCGTTTCGTACTTTCGTTCGCAGAATGTTTTGTAAAGAAATTGAAATTGGAAATGTAATTGGAATTGGAATCTTGTTAAAATTGATAACGTGTTTGGTTGGTCAATTTTTAGTGAAATTAAAATGTTAATTTTGAACATTCCATTGGATTGTTAAACATTCCATGGGTAAGTGGATGGAATGTGAATTCCAATAAATGAAGGAAAATTTACCAATTCCAATTCCATCCATTGAACAATCAAACATGATTTTGGATGAAAAATTTTCCAATTTCAATTCTTAAGAATTCCGTGAACCAAACGAGGCCTTAGTTTGTGAATCAGTAGCTCTGTTGGTTATCTGGTGTCTTAAAAATCATATGGCTAGCAAAAAAGAAAGCAGACATTAACAATTATATTTTAGGTTTTTAACGATCTTCATTGTGCCCTTTTCTAACCTATTTGTTCAATTGTGTTTGCTCTGTTATTTCAAAACTAAATCAATGATGAGACAACTTATGTTTTAACTTATTAGACATACTTATCTTATCCAGGTTTCAAAACACTAGATACAAAGCATACATATGCTGGGTTAACTTGTGTCTACATGATTATACTAGATTTACTATAGTTATACGGTTATCATTTGATAAAACTAAATAAAATATAGATGAAACGTCTAATACTGGTGAAAGATAGACATATGATCATGCCATGGATTTGTAACTTGTTTATTAACAATTTAACTACGATAAATATAGCATTAGCTATTTAAATATAAAAAGAATAAAAGTTAAAAGTTAATTTAGTTATATAAACGTATATACTGGCAAGCATTAAGATTCTATAAAGATCATATACTGAGATATATTGTTATTAGTTTTACAATGTCTAAAACCATTACCATATGCACCATTTATTTATTCATTCATTTATTTATATATTTATTTATTTGTTTATAATTTATTTTCCACACGGAGTCTTTTAATTTCAAATAATATTATATTTTTAGAAAAATACAATTCTGTTTATTTTAGATTTTACAAAAACATATATAATTTTTAGTATGTTTGTTCTAGAACTTTTTACTATTTTCTTTAAACAATGAGACGTGTTTGTTAAGCATGTAGTAAGTTAAAATTAAACTTTGTTCCAAACAAAGTCTTACCGGCATGTATATATCGTCAAAAAGATACTTATGTAAATAACTTAAATTGACAATTACGCATTTACTTATTTTGTAAGGGCATTGACGTATTTCTCATTCTTAAAGTCATTTATTACATATTTATCCAAATCAAAAAATCAATTATATATATTTTTATTTTTAAAACATATATATTACATATTTACTTATTTTATTATAATTTTATTGAATAATTATTTTACTTGTATTTTCATTGAAATATTTTTAGACGTTTCTCTTCCTAAGACTATTAATTATAAATTTCCTCAAGTTCGAGTCTTTTATATAAATATAAACAACAAAATTAAATCTTGTTTAAAATTTTATTCCGAAACAACAATAACTGATAATTAAAGTTATATCTCTAAATATGAAACATAATTGTCAAAAGTTTTAAAGAACTATAATAATATAACATCAATATGCAAAAAGGTAAAATAGTTAATTACTATGTTAATTTTAAATAAAATGAATAAATATGTAATGTATATGTTTTAGAAAGAAAAAATATGTAATTGATTTTTTAGCTTGAAAAAATATATAATTTATGGCATTAAAAAAAGAAATATGTAAAAATCCTCGTATTAAAAAATTCAGATCAATAATAGAAAAATAGTCATCACCTTGTTAAATAAATAAACATTGTTAAGATAATATATATCAGCCTAGATAACAAATTTTCATATTAAGATATTCTAAAACAAAGACACCGGTACTTCTATAATATATTATAAGTTACTAATATATTATACTTTAGAAATAATATGCATAAGTAACCTTAAGGTCTCACGGATATTATTGACGTATTTATGGGTTTTAATAACATATAAAAAATGGACATAAAAATGCCTAGATCCGGGTATGGGTTTTATGGGTCACTAGGTCGGCTGAGTTACGACTGGACGTATAGTGAAAAAAAGATTCCAGAACTGAAATTGTTTGAAACCTGAGTCGCAACCGACTGAACCAGTTAGACAAGACCTGGTTAGGAATTGACTCGACCCTAGAGTTGATATGAGTTTGTAATCCTATAAGTTGAAACTAGTTTATACCCAGTCAAACCTAAACTGAACATATGAAACCCGGTTGGACCCCCTCCCTCAATAATCGGTCCGAAACCCTAACTAGCTTTAACCCAAACATGTTCAAGCATTCAACTCGATTGTACACTTCTAAATTTCTGTTGACAACAAAAAGATTTACGTCATTGGCCCATTGTTATAATGTACTGGTCTTCTTGGGCTTCCTTTGGACTGGGCTTCACAAGGGTTTATGATTAGCCGATTGCCAAATTAGGTTTTCACTGATGATAATTAAGTTTTCACTATTTATCATCATAATTATATAAGACTAGTATAAAAACACGTGTATTACATCGTTTGAATACAAAATATATCGAATTAAATAGTTTATGATTATGATTTAAAAGTTCATCAGTTGCGTCAAATTCCCATCTCATATGTTAGATTTCATTTTTTTCCCCTCTAGCTAATGCGTCAGATTTCTTCTTCGTTGCCAAACTCTTTTATTATGTATCTTAATATTTAAAAATAAATAAAAAGCCTAAAAATATGAAGACTTTATTTAAAAAAATAAAAACTTAAAACTTGTGAAAATTAAATTTAAATGAAAAAGCAATTGGTTGGTTTAGTAAAAAAAAGTCAAATTAATTAATTTTATGTATTTTCTAATAATAAGAGAGAGAGAGAGAGAGAGGAGAGGAGGGAAAACATATTTGTGGGGTTCTAAAAACGTGTCATGTGTTCATTTACTTGTTTTTTAGTATAAATATAGATATAGATATAGATCGTGTTAAAAATTATCAAATAAAAATAATAACGCCTTAAAATGGATACTCTCTAATTTTCCCACTGTTCATATTATTATTTAATTTTTTAACTTAAAAATAAAAACTAGTTGACATGTTACCTTTTATGTTCGTTATCCTCCATATAGATGACTAATTATTCATTTAGGTTTATTTGTTCGTTTTTGTTTGTTAATCGTTTTAATAAACATAAAAGGATTACCAAAAGATTTATATATAATATAAAGTAAGCACTATCACAAAATTTTGTTAGTTATACGGATTACGGAATATTATGTCCGTTGGATCTTTTTTAACCCTATTTAAAATATTACAATTGGTACATTTATTGTTAGTTAAATTAAGTATGGATTTTATTACATAACTTTTTACCTTATTGATAAAACGACGCTTTAGTTATAAGATGCCTTGAAATATGTTATTTAACGATGTAAACATTTTTATAAAGTTCAAAAATGTCTTAAAAATATTTAGTTGAAAATCAGTTACTCGTTTCATAAGCCCCAACGGCCCAACAAGCCCATGTCAACGAGCCCAGGTTTTGAATAGTTGGTCTAGATCCGGCCCAGAGCATAATAACCCACGTTTTATTTATTTTCAGCATGATGTGTTTAGATCAACAATGTAAACCAGTAGAGTACGATGTAACCATTTAATTTCTCGATGTTGACACATTGTAAATACAATTATTGTTAGAAAACAATGATAACATGTTTGGCACTAAATGCATTTGTTGACTTTTGGTATAATTATTGGTATACAGACCATATATTGTAGAGGTGTTGAGTATTATAGACACTTTATTTAAATTATTATTTGTATATTTTGTATTCTAGAACTATCCTAACTGTTCATTTGAACTGCCACTTGGGTTGTAGCCTCGTGGTAAGAGGTAAAGTTTTCTTAGAGTGTAAATTCATATTCAAATATGAGAGGAAGTTATTCATGTTGTTGTTCAATAGTAATGTAGATTTTTCGTTAAAAAAAAACCAGATAACTTGTTCATCGAGATTGTCAAGGTTGAAAACCCAAATATATTTGATCGGTGAACAAATATATGTATTTTAAGTGTCATATTATGCCAATAACCCTAAACATGTATGGTTGAAATCATAAAGTTCCATCCGTAAAAGTGAAATTACGAAACTCAAAACTAGAATCTAATTCTTTCATACACTAAACGATTTTAGTCTATATGTGGGCGCACACGCATACGTCTAACTTTAATATTTCATCATTCATGCACACCCTTGTTTCTTACTTTATCTTTTGTTATAGTTACATCTCTAGCTTGACCATCTATAATATATTTATATTGGGGCGATAATATTAAATTAGTAAAAGTGTTATGATTGATGAATAAGCATTACAAAAATCTAACTTGTTATTCATTCAACGTGAATGTGATATGAAAATTTTATTGTTCTAGTTTATGTTGGAGTCCTAAAGGAAGTAATTTTACTAAAGTTATTGTTATGTTACATACTTCAAGCGATATCGACTATTTCATATGCATGAGGTGCAGATGTGGACGGATCCACATGAGGGTGGAGGGCGGAGGGTGGGGTGGGCACCCACTCAACTTTTGAATTATGCGTTAATTTTTTTGAAGAAATAGATTTATATAGCTATGCGCCTCGTATATATTTTATGAAAGCCTTAAAAACATGTTTTTTCCTTCCACTCCAATTGAAAATGAAAGGGTTTTACAATATAATAAAGAATTTAAGAAGAAAAGAGAGAGATAGAATGAAGAAGAATAAGAGAAAACGAAAAAAATATCAAGAATAAAAAAGAAACTGAAGCTTGCGTATAAGTTTTAGAAAGTTGATGGAGTTAAAACGTTGCATTAATGCTATCATTATTAGGTTTACGTTTATTGGAATTCTTTAATAAAAATTTTGTTCTATGAATTAATGTACTTTTACGCCACCCGTTATAACCTAACATAAACATGTTGTAACAAGGCCAATTGTTGGCCCCACTAACCAAAAAACCTAGACTCGTTGCTGAGCGCAGATAATTAAAAATATATGGTGTATTGTTTAGTCGCAAGCGCTGAAATTATGCTAAGGTCATGTTTATGGTAAGCAGAGACCAAACATCACTCTAAAATCTACTCTTAAAATTACATTTGTTATTTTATGAGACTCAAAACATAACCAACTTATTAAGAATAGACAACATGGGACATCTGGTCAAACAAATCACACCAAAGTGTCTTTAGCTTTTTGATAAAATCCGTTTATTTCAAGTTTATTATTAGATTAAAAAGTTATATACTATTGGGGTTCACTGTACATCATTATAATTTGGCATTATAATTGATGTTAAGCTGAATATGTTTTATTACGGTTAATTTGGGTATCGATTGTTGTTGTGTCTATTATATTTTGTATCTTCTATGCATTTTAAAAGTTCTTTTACCATTAATTTTAAGCACGTTTAGCTTAAGATCAGTGGCGGAGCTTGAATCACGGCTTAGGGGGGCGGGGGCGAAAACAAACTATTTTAATGAGGGCGAACTCCATATTTATTAAAAAATTTTCACTACCGGAACGAAAATTTACACTGTCAAACAAAAGATTAACACTATTGATGAAAAAAAGGAGGGGGGGGGGGGGGGGACGGGCTCCCCCCTTGGCCCCTATGAAGCTTCGCCGCCGGTGCTTAAGATACGTCTAAAATAATACAAATGAAAGTCATGATTTTTCGTATTCTATTAATACTACTCAAAATTTAAATCAGAAAGTCTAGTTACCGTATAAAATATATAAAATACAACTCCAAATACAAATAATATAGAAATAATACTATATATTAATGGTTTAAAAAAAAACAAACGCTACACACCTTCTCAGGCAATTCTTGAAAAACAACCTACCGACTATTAGAAAACGCACCCGACAAGTTATAATGTTATATAGTGTTTTGAATACCGTGGATATATGTATATATTGTTTTTATAAATATTTATTTTATGTTGTTTGATGACTTTATGGGTTTTTCTGTTAGGTTTTATAAATCTTGTAGGTCATTATTTTAATTATTAATATTTAGTTTAAGCAATTTATCATCTTTAATTTGTGTAATTTGATCTATGTAGTTTTAGTTTTTAGTTTATGTAATTCTAATCTTTACTTGATATTACATTCTATTATAATTTTCGGTTTTCTACTATAATGCAAAATTATTTTAAGTAGTATGAAATATAAAAAAAATATTTATAAGTTTGCATGTATTTTGTACTTATTTTAAAAATAAAGTTTAGGGAATTTATGCAATTTATCATCTTTAACTTGTGTAATTTTGATCTTCGTACTTTTACTTCTTAGTTTATGTAAAATTTATTTCTACTTAATATTACATTCTATTTTTATTGTCGGTTTTCTAGTATAATGCTATATTATTTTAAGTAGCACGAAATATAAAAAATATTCATAAGATTACATGTACCTTTTATTTTGATTTAAAAATAAAGTTTAGGGACTTAAGAGGTGATCACACCATGACCTAAGGAAAAAACCAAAGAGAAATAAAATGAGATTAATGTAAAAGAGATGGTACATAATTAGGTGGTTAAGTTGTATAAATCCATTTAGCCAAATCATAAAACATTGGATAGTCGACCGATTGTGTTGGGTAAATATTCTCCACCACTTAGTCCTATCATGTCTTAAAGACGCTTACAAGAGAAAAAAATACTTTATTTTAAAAACAACTTCGTTATTAATAAAAACATTAACATAAAGTAACACAAAATGGTGCATGAAGATATTTGACATAAAATTAACAAGTTATCAGAAAATTTTAAATTGCTTGTTAATTTGATTATTAATACACAAACACATCATATCACTTCTCCTAAGTCGGCCAACCATCATGAGATCACCTCTACTAACCCTGCCGCTCATGGGTGGGGCGATGTTCCCAAACACGACCCAGCTTTCACTTCGGCTCTCCAAACCGAACCACATCAACGGGACTAATATGTAAACTCGATTAAATGTAGGATTAAATTTTAGTAAGGTTATCTAAAATACACTAGTTAACAAAATTATTTAAGTTGGAAGCAATTAATTATTTAAATCGTTATATTTATGTATTTATAATTTATAAACGTAGATAAATTGTCTGGCATGTCGTCTACTGTTTAGTAGTATGGTAAATATTCAAAGTTTAAACAAATATCGTTAGAAGCGCTTTATATTCTAAGGCTAGTTGCCACATAAAGGAATAAATAAAAATAAGAATTGGTAGGAGTCACCAAAATTTGGTGAGAATTTAATAATTTAGTGCACATTATGTTTATTATTTATTTAGAGAATGAGCGAGTCAAATAAGAGAAGCTAAGCCACGGAACCGCGTTGGTCATGTGGAATACAAACCAGAGGGATAAAAGTCCTGGTCAAACTTATTGACCATCTAACTGGAAAAGACCATATTACCCCTTGACACTCAAATGTATGTTTGATGCATCTCTTTGGTATTGGTTTTGTTTGAGTGTAAATTTAAAATTTGGCAAACAATTTGATGTGTTGCTTTCGTATAAACTTAAATTAATTCTAATTATCTTCTTTTTACCAAATATATATAGACATATATATCTTGTAAGAACTCTAAGAAAATAATGTTTAATTCTTAAAAAGTTTTAATTTTTTTTTTAAAACGGTAATTCACAAAATCATTTAAACTGTTTCTAATTCTACACAACAATTAAATTACATTAACTAGGTATATGTGATACTCAATCCGTTAAATTACAAATACACATACACATGAAATAAAAATTCGAGGTGAGTTAGAGCAATGGAGGGTGATGGTTATAAAATCGTTTTTTAATGATTGGAACCGCATTGTTTGAACCCGAAATTGATAGCTTAGCCAGCCCAGATTCATATTAACCGTTTTCATTTGAATCACTGAAAGAGTGGTCAAACACGTGAACCGGACTGGTCAAATAAGATCTCAGCTTTTACCTTTAAATTTATTTTACTGATAGTCTAATGTTGTGGTCCTTGTGTTTTATTTATACATTTAAATCTTTTAAATTACATATCAATATAATTTCTTTTTTCATATTTTGTTTCAAATTAGAGTGCCACTTTGATACTCGTTCCAGTTACAATGATATAGCTGAAAAATATTAAAATTTGGTAAATGTTAAATTTGTGTGTTATGTGAGATGGTGTGCGCCTAATTTTTTATTTAGTTTCATGATAACAGCACATCATATTTGATATTTCATATTATAATCTATCATTACTTTTAACATTTAAACAAAAATAAAAACTAAAAGAGTACCAATACACATGGAAAACTAGAGAGGGAAAAGGGAAAAGGAAAAGTTTGTCAAAAACTTCGATCCAAAAAGCAATCATATGTTAAACTTAGGGCGGATCAACGGATCAAATGCACAGAAGTCTCATCTAAGTCGCTTTACGTACACCTGTCAAAACTACTCGACTCCCACCCTCACTTTCATCATCCTGGTTCATAGGTGTGTCAAGCCGCTTCTCCCCCCCTCACTCTACCAACTCACCCAATAAACTCTTCACTGCACCCTCCTCGAGCTAGAGGGCATCCACCCCCACCATTATGAATCACAGTGCTACAAGTTCTCTAAAACATGTAAAAATATGTAATATTTTAATATTATACCTAGTTTTTAAATTTATTTTCTCTTTCTTTTATACGTTTAAAAATATTATATTTATAAAATTTCAAACATACCATTGTAACGTATTCATTTTCATATATGATTCCATATACATTTTGTTTAAAAATGACCCGGTCAAAATTAATTTTTATTATAACTCTAGTTATATAATATTTTCTGAAATTCTAAAGCTATCCATTTGACATTTTTATTTTCCACATATTTCGAAATAAATTTTAGAATTAAATGCGTTTTACGTCCCTGAGGTTTCATAGAAATTGACATTTGAATCCAAAATTTTAAAATGTTATCATTTGCATCCAAAGGTTTCACTAAAATTGTCATTTGAATCCGTTTGGCTACATTTAACTAACACGGTTAACTTTTTTCGTTAAGTTTCTAACATGAGAGTTATTTTAATTAAAAAAAATTACAAAATAAAAAACTAACTCACGTGAAGGTTTTTATATATTTAGCTTCTTTTGATAATTACAGTTATGATTTGACTTTATAATAGTCTTTTATTATTTTGTCTTGTTAATGTATTTTGGTTTAGTAATCGTGTTACTTTTGCCCATTTTATTAAACATAGATTTATTTGGTTTAAAGTTTAATTATAGTTACGATAATTGATATTTTATGATTATTATTCTTGGCAGTTAATGCCATATTATTAATTGCTTTTATACTTTTATGATAATCTGTTTTTTATAGTTATGATTCAAATAATTTATGTTATCATTTATATATATATATATATATATATATATATATATATATATATATATATATATATATATATATTTTGTATTTGTATGTTTTATAAAATTAGAAATGGATCACTTTTAGTTAGTTAAACTTATATTTTATTTTATCTAATAGGACATCCAGAGATGACTTATTTGATAAAATAAAAGAACTACTGATCTATCATTCCTTGTAAATTAAAATCGCAATGATGATTACCAAAAGAGACTGAACGCATAAAACTTATCACGTATAGCCGATTTTTATTATTTTGTATTGTTTTGACTAAAATACCTCTAATTTAGGAAACTTAACGGAAAAACTTAACGACGTTAATTTGGAGTAGTTAAGTGGATTCAAATGACAATTTTTGTGAAACCTTTGGATGCAAATGACAACATTTTAAACTTTTGGATTCAAATGATAATTTATATGAAACCTTAGGGATGTAAAACGAATTTTATTTCAAACCTAACAGCGTCAATGCTCATAAAGCATAGCAAATTCTGACCGCAATCGTTCCGGAAAATTTCACTAGCTAAAAATTAAAAATCATAACAACTTAAAACTAAATAATTTCATTTCCTATAATTTTACCCATAGAGCAGGAACTTTTACCCATGCAGAGCATCATATATATTATTCAAAGTTTAAAAAAAATAGAATTCTCTGCTTGTGGGGCTTCCCCACCAGTCTATCACCATTTTCAACTCTTTTTGGGACAGTCAAAGCATTGTTCCCACCAACACTTTCTTGATTTTCCGGCTGCTTTCTCCATTTTTCCACAAATTTAACCCCCAATTTCTCTCTAAATCAACAATTTCCCTTCGTCCATCTCTCGATCCATATAACCTTTTGTATGTTTTTGTTCAATTTCACCTCCATTCCATCTCTGCAATAGCCCACCGGCATCAATGGCGATCAAGAGCTTCCTCTTCCTTTTGATCTTCTGCTTCGTGGGTTCTGCTATTGGAGCTCATAACCTTCATACCCATGTCCAGAATTTGAATAATTTTAACCAGAATGTTTCTTCGCTCCTCGCCGGAATCGAGATGCCCAATCATTCAAGCTTCAATGGCGTCTCGTCTTCCTCCGATTGCGACTTCACGTCGCCGGAGAAATCAGAAACAGAACAACCACACGCTGGTGTTCATGCTGATTTCGATCGGAAGAAGACGAAATCGTCGGTCAAACTCCACCTGAAACACCGATCAGCCGGTCAAACCGACGCTAAGGATTCACTACTCAAATCCGCTGTTAACGACTTCACAAGGATTCAAACCCACCACCAACGAATCCTCGAGAAGAAAACTCGCAAAACGCTGAAGAAAACCAGAAAACCCACCGGAAAAACGACGGTTACAGAACCAGAACCAGAACCACCGGCGACGGCGGAGACGTTCGCCGGAAAACTCATGGGCACCCTAAAATCCGGCGTAACCCTGGGCTCCGGCGAGTATTTCATGGACGTCTTCATCGGAACCCCACCGAAACACTTTTCCCTAATCCTCGACACCGGTAGCGACCTCAATTGGCTCCAATGTACCCCCTGTTACGATTGCTTCGAGCAAATCGGACCTCACTACAACCCTAATCACTCATCATCATACCGCAACATCACCTGCAACGATCGCCGGTGTAATCTCGTAACGCCACCAGACCCACCGAAACCCTGCGAATCGGAGACCCAATCATGCCCCTATTTCTACTGGTACGGCGACAGCTCCAACACCACCGGCGACTTCGCCACCGAGACGTTCACCGTCAACCTCACCACCACCACCGTCGACGGCCGCCAGCAGCACCGCCGTGAGGTGAAGGTGGAAGACGTGATGTTCGGCTGCGGCCACTGGAACCGTGGGCTGTTTCACGGCGCCGCCGGACTTCTAGGGCTCGGCCGTGGGCCGCTGTCGTTCGCCTCTCAGCTTCAATCGTTGTAC
Source organism: Flaveria robusta (assembly GCA_025506415.1). Taxonomy (NCBI): domain Eukaryota; kingdom Viridiplantae; phylum Streptophyta; class Magnoliopsida; order Asterales; family Asteraceae; genus Flaveria; species Flaveria robusta. The sequence continues at coordinate 4,452,441 of CM046460.1, read as the reverse complement.
GGCCACTCGTTCTCCTACTGTCTTGTTGATCGGAATAGTAATTCGAGTGTCAGCAGTAAGTTGATATTTGGAGAAGATGAAGGTCTGTTACAGTCGCCGGAGTTGAACTTCACGGCGTTGATCGGCGGCGAAGCTCCGGTGGATGTGTTCTATTACGTTCACATCAAGTCGGTGATCGTCGCCGGAGAAACGTTAAACATACCGGAAAACACGTGGGATTTGACCTCCGACGGCTTCGGTGGCACCATCATCGACTCCGGCACCACCTTAAGCTACTTTGCTGATCCTGCTTATAATATTATCAAGAAAGCTTTCATGGAGAAGGTGAAAGGGTTCCCATTGGTTGATGACTTCCCAATCCTTAAACCTTGTTACAACGTGTCGGGCGTCGCGGATTACGAGAAAGATTTGCCATCGTTCGGGGTCGTGTTTAACGATGGCGCGGTGTGGAACTTCCCCGTCGGGAATTACTTTATCAAGCTCGAGCCCGAGGAGATCATGTGTCTGGCGGTTTTGGGGACGCCGCGATCTGCGTTGTCAATTATTGGTAATTACCAGCAACAGAATTTCCATATTATGTATGATACGAAGAAGTCTAGGCTCGGGTTCGCGCCAACGAGGTGTGCTGATGTTTAAGTTAAAACGTTCGTCGAAAAGTTTGTGATAAACGTGTTTGTCTCGGAGAGGGGGCATGAACAAAGTAGAAATGAAGCTTTGTTATTATTTTTTTTCATTCGTTTTTTAATTTTTCCGGTCTAGAAGTCGAGAATGGCCGGGGCATAGAATTAACACTTGATCGACAATAGTATTGTTTTTGAATATCCGTTAATAATATAAAGGCTTTGTATTTATTATTGTGTTTTAACTATGGTTTGAGTGTTATAATTTGTTATAACTTGTACCACATAATATAGTTCCAATGAACACATAAAGTTGCTATAAAATATGTGTTGTGTGTAAATTTAATTTTATTGGTAACAATTAACATTGAACTATATAAATGACCGACATCTTAAATGCGAACCGAATTATGTTAGAGTGATCGTTCTCGGCTTTGATTCACTCCTCTTTACAGATGACAATAGAGCAGGCTGCGTTTCAACTTGATCCCCTTTTAACGTTCTCTTTTATATATCTCCAAAATATTGATCACTTATTATAACCATAAACTATAAGGTTTAAATATTTTTTTTAATGGTGTAACTATTTAAAAAACCACTTTACATTTTGTAGTTTATATTTAGAAAATATGCTACATAAAATTTGAGTGGTTTCTAACAAATTTTATTACTTTTCCAACAATAATATTATCAATGTATTAAGATCCAACAAATTGAATATTATTATTATTATTATACAAGTAGCGGAAAGTATCGTGCTGCTTCCTTTTCAGCTTGGCGTAGTTGAAGAACATCAACCGCAGAAGCAATCACCATCATCACATTACAACCATTGATGGTGGAATTCCTTCTTTACACTCCGATCTATCCCCTCAAAACCCTAAATTTCCCATTTCCGATTGGTGGGTATGGAGAGATCCGGCAGTAAAGACTCAAGCAGCATCATTGGGGGTTCATTATCAGGTGAGCTCATTTCTCTCCCATTAGATTAACGAACATGTTCAATGTTCATTTGATTCGACACTTGCTCTTTGATAGTCGTCAGTTGGGATTAAACCAGCTAATTGTATGTTTGAATTCGAGTGTAATGGCATGAGATCTTGAAAAACACTTATGTGGGTGTCAAATGTGGTGGATTTTAACTTAAAGATTTGTGTTAATTGCGTTGGTTAGAAAGAAATCTTGAATCCAGGAAACTTGATGCGTGTATTTTGGGTGTAAATCTTCAAATTGGACATGGAAACTATTCATGATATGAGTGGTGAATCGGTGGTTCATGATCAGCTGCAGTTTGTATGTGCATAAAGTTCACATTTTTTGTTCTTTTTATATCTTGTGGGGAATGCCTGTTTTCAGCTACTGTTTTTCGATTTGTGTACCTGATTGTTACTTCAAGAATTGCGTCAACCTTTGGTTTTAGGAACCTGATCTATTTTCAATTGTAATGCAGATGACAAACTCTTTGATGCATCACAATATGCTTTTTTCGGTAAAGATACTTTAGGTAAGGCTGATTTTGGGTGTTTAGAAGTTGAAGAAGATAATCCTCTAAATGGACCTGGCAATGATGAATATCGTTTGTTTGATAGAGAAGAGGTATGTTTGTATGTTCTACAAGTATGGATGTTATACGTGTTAGTTGTGCTTTTTGATGATTTTCAATTGGTTACAAGACCAAACTAATTTACCTTAATTTTGAAACTTATGGCATTCTTTTCGCGTATTTTGTTTGTATATTAATATTGTATGCTCCTGGGAGGAAATTCGACGGTTTATAGTGGGTGTTGCTTCATAATTTTTTATCTTCTTGTTTTGTTCATTTAGGCTGGACATGTCATGTTGACTTTTGAAGTTGCTACAAATTGTGACTTTTAACCTCTTTTAATGTTTATCTGTTTTGTATTTTGACTTTTAAAGGTGCTATACTCATGTTTATTTGCAGGAATCAGGGGCTAGCTCTCTATCAGAATTAGATGATCTGTCAACTATATTTTCAAAGGTCAGCTTCCTTCAACCAAAAATCTGCTTGCAGTATATATATTTCTTCCAGTTTGACCCTGACATTATTTAAGTTTGTTGCAATATATACATTTCTGTTTGTGTCCTTGGTTTAAAAACAACTACCAATGTTTATGGTGGTAAGTAGGGGTGGCATAGGCAGGTTGGATAACGGAAAACAAGTAGTTTTATGCGAGTCTAAATTAGTTGAGTCAGGCTGGTCCAAGAAGCCAACACTTCTCTGTCCACTTTTTAATTTCAGAAATAAACAAGTACATTTTTTAGAAATATTTTTAGTAAAGCGATTTAGGTGGTTTTAAGCTGTTTCTGAAGCTATAGGTTGACCAGTTGTAGATGTTATCAAACCCAAATCAGCCTGCTTCCGGGAAAATGGGTTGATATTGCACCTCTAGCACATATGTTTTGTTTAGAAGTAGCTGTAGTGATGCAATCTTAAAACTAAAAGCTTGATATGAACTGAAATAGAAGTATGCTCAAATTCAATGAAGTCTTTTACGTTTGTAGTTGCTGAATATAAGTAATATGTTTAATTGCTGATACTCATCAAACTGTCTTATCATTTTTCATGTTTCTAATTGATGTTTTCCAGAAAGATAATTAAAAGTTAATGTGTCAGTTATAATCCATTTGTAGTTATTATGTGTTGGATCAAGGTAGGTAGTGTGAGTGTATGCATTGCTGAAATGGTGGAAGACATTGGCTTAGTCAACCACCACCTTAGGACCAATCTAAGAACTAGAGGTGGCTAATTTGGCCCATTTACTTATGAATGGGTCGATTCGGATTTTTTTTTTTATTCCCAACGGATCAAATTGATAAAAGTTTTAAAAATTAGTATATGTGTCAAATATCACCCACAATTATTATTGTAAATATGTTTGCTGTTTTGCAGTTAAACAGATCAGTTAGTGGACCTAGGCATCCTGGAGTTATTGGTGACAGAGGATCAGGATCTATTTCAAGGGAAAGTGAGTACATAAATAACCAAATCTTCTTATTTCTACATTGTATATCTTTTATTCATTATTATTGTATTATTTTAAATGCTTGTCACCTCTACAGTCAATTAACTAAGCTAATTACAGGTTCATCTGCCTCTGAATGGCTACAAGAAAGAGAATCAACCGATTGGTTGGATCAACATATATCTGACACCGAGACCTATCAAGGAAACAGAAGATGGTCATCACAACCTCATCTCTACTCAGATTCAAAATCATTGTATAGAGCTTCATCATGCCCTCAAGAACATCAGTTCTTCAATGAACCCTTTTTAGTACCCGACCCGTCGTTTCCCTCTAATCTGTCATTGCCACGTCAGCATTCACATCTTCCGAATCTTTGTCCCACCATCACTAATCCACAGTTGGCCTTTTTAGAGAATAACAATAAGCTGCAGTTAAGTAGGGCCCTTCATGGATCCCTGGGTTATAAGGGAAGTAGGACCCATCTAATTCCTCTTGGTCTTTCCGGTTATTCTCAGCCACAAAACAACTTGAGCGGTCATATGTTGTATGTTGACCACGCGGGTCTGTTAAGCAACACTTCTCCGCAGAAATGGCTTCATAACGGGTCACTTTCCCCACACTTTATGTTGCCTCGTCATCACTCGTTTGGTCCTTTTTCACCACTCCCGATGTGCCCGCTCTCTTCCCATCCACTACATTCAAGTAATCTAAAACCAAAAACTACACGTAAAAGTGGCAGGTATGGTGGACGCCTTTCCCGCCAGGGATCTGATGGTGGTAGTAAAAAAAGTGATAAACTCCAGGTACAGTTTAAGTCCAAGTATATGAATGCTGAAGAGATTGAATCCATTCTCAAGGTGCAACATGCTGCAACTCATAGCAATGACCCTTATATAGATGATTATTATCATCAAGCCCGTGTTGCTAAACTTTCTTCTGAGTCAAAATCAAAAACTCGTTTCTGTCCCGCTCATCATAAAGATTCATCTTCTAAGTCCTCACGTAATAGTACAGAAACTAAAAGTTCACTTCCCTTCATCCGTAGGCCCCAGACGCTTCTTGAAGTTCACTCGCCAGCTGGCACCGAAGAGAAAGGATCTGAGAGATCATTAGAACAAGAACCGATGTTTGCAGCCAGAATTACAGTTGAAGACGGGCTGTGTCTTCTTCTTGATGTAGATGACATTGACCGTCTCCTGCAGTTTACTCAGCCTCAAGATAATGGTGTTCAACTGAGGGAAAGAAGACAGATTCTTCTTGAAGGGTTGGCCACATCACTTCAGCTTGTTGACCCCCTCGGGAAAAAGTCAAACTCAGTCGGGTTGACTCCTAAGGACGACATTGTCTTTCTACGGTTAATGTCTCTTCCAAAGGGTCAAAAGCTCATTTCAAAATATCTTGAACGTCTCTCACCAAACAGTGAGCTTGCACGAATAGTATGCATGACAATTTTCCGTCACTTAAGGTTTCTATTTAGTGGTCTTCCTTCTGACCATGAAGTTTCTTTGACTGTTAACGGGTTAGTTAAAACAGTCTCCATGTGTGTTGGGTCGATGGATCTTAATTCTCTGAGTGCTTGTCTAGCTTCAGTAGTGTGTTCTTCAGAGCAGCCGCCACTTCGGCCAATCGGGAGCCCTTCTGGTGATGGAGCTTCGGTTATTCTCAAAGTGGTTTTGGATCAGGCAACCCAGTTGTTAAGTAACCCTCAAGCTTCAACCGACACCAGGTTGCAAAACGCGAACCTTTGGCAAGCTTCATTTGATGCATTTTTTGGGCTTCTTACAAAATACTGTTTGAGCAAATATGATAGTTTAGTGCAAGCTATGTGTACAGGAACTCCATCGGACACAGAAGTTATTGTTTCAGAAGGGGCTCGAGCCATCAACGGGGAACTGCCAGTTGAGCTTCTGCGTGCTAGTCTTCCACACACGGATATTAATCAGAGGAAAATGTTGGTTAACTTCTTACAGCGGTCTATGCATGTTTCTGGTTTGACTGTAGTGGGCCCAGTGATCAAGTCAACCTCGAGCCCGACAAAGGATTTTGTAGAAAGCGCGATACATTGACTTATAAAGTTTCACTTGATCATATTATGGTCCCAGCTGGTGTCATGGTTGGTTAACAAATGACTATTTTAAGTGGTGATGAGTGGTTTAAGTGTGTTTTGTGTTGGTCCTGCATCGAATGTGGTTTCCTTTTGGCTGATGAAGGCGGTGGGCATGACGGCAGTTGGCGGGCATGACGGCACCTAAGTTTCTAGCGAATTTTAACTGCTAGAGTGACTGAGGTACACTGGTGGGAGTTCAAAGGGAGGCATGTTTTTGTGGCCCTCCTGAACCATGCAACATTTGTAATTTGCATTCTTGTTTTTCTTTTTAACTTGTGGTGTTTGTTATGATCGGTAATCGTAATTCGAGTCAACTGAATTACCTAACTGATCCGTTTGTTATACGGGTTATTGGGTTTCGGGTCAAACCAAATAAGAAATCATTTTAATGGTTTGGAGTATTGAATAGTGCCCAATTTGAGTAGCAGCAATTATCAAGTGTATCATTGGCATGTTTAAATATATATTCAAAATTATTGTGAAGTTTCTTATGATGATTCCTGTAGATATTTAAATTATATCTAGATATGTAATCGGGGTTAAACATGCTCTTTGTATACGATCTTATAAGATCATATGTTACTAGTCGTGTCCTCATGTGTTGGACACTAAAATTTTAACATATGATGCCTTATAATATTATGGACACATAAGTTAAGCAGATGTCTGAATGGTTCAGCACTTAATGGTTCAGAGTATTTGTTTCGTTAGCAGATTTCTGAATGGTTAAACACTTTTGCCTTTGAATGGTTAAGTATTATACCAAGTTTGAATGGTTAAGAGTTTTTATCATAATTGGTCAAACATTTGTCTCTGAATAGTTAAGCAATCTACTAGCTATTAATGATTCAGACATCTTACTGGTTTAGCACTCAATGACTTAGAACTCTTAATGATTCAACACTTACTCATTCATTCAGAAATTGTCAAACAGTCAGTCATCCTACATAGTTACAAATGTTGAACCTTCTATTTAAATTTGCACAACATCCATTTGGATATCTAAGAACAGAATGTAATGCAACTATATCAAAATAATGGTTACCCTAACTAGTAAGGGATGTTCATGAGCTGAACTCAGAGACAAGTTAGCTCGGACTCGAGATTGAAAATATATTACACAGTAACCTTCTCACAAACTTTCCCTAAGCAATCTATTTCATCAAGCATCCTTACATTTTCACATCATCATTTACTTTTACATTTATTTCTCATAATATAAACCTATGGTTTTCAAATTGGCCTAAAAATTTTCTAACACCCCTACTTGTGCTTCATTTAGTTTGAAAAGTTAACAAAACGACCGTTTAAGAAGGTAGTAATCTTGATTAAGTTTCCGCCTTGTGTGTTTTACCTAAAAGTATACCTTAGTCATCATATTAGCAATACTAAGTGATAATAGATGCCATAATACATAAGTGGATATTCAAATCCTCAATACATCAAAAACAGTATCAGTGAACAATACACCACGCGCTCACCTATTCCGTTGATGTGGTGGTGGCGACAACAACTGATAAGTGGTGGGAGCGGTGAGTCATTCCAATTCTTCAACCAAGCACATCACAACTTTTAATTTCTTTTAGGCAAATTGGATTTTAATAATCCAAACTATTACTTATTGGCCGATAATAATCCATACTATTAATTTGGCCGGTAACGCTCTCAACTTTCACTTTTATTACCAACAACAATCCCAGTGACATAATTTTCAATTTTTTATGTTTGATTTGGACTCAATTCGGTTCGCAACAATAATTATGAACGAAACGAAAAAACATACAAGCTGAATTGAGAATAAAATAAATGCAAATTGAGCGTAAAAAATTGAAAATTATGTCACTGGGATTGTTGTTGGTTATAAAAGTAAAAGTTGGGAGTGTTACCGGCCAAATTAATAGTATGGATTATTATCGGCCAATAGGTAATAGTTTGGATTATTAAAATCCAATTTGCCTTTCTTTTAAAGATTCTAGTTTCTCTTTTTTCAAATTCATTGACAATTTCAATTACATATCCGGTCCTTTCAAATTCCAACTTTTTTATTTAACAAATTTCTATTCCTAGGAGAAAGACAAAAAAAAGAAAAAGAAAAAAAAAAAAAAAACTCACAAACCAAACACCCCCAAATCAAGAAAACATTTTATTGTTATATAATTACCTAGGAATTGCAAACCTGAACTTTTGGAGAATCTTAAGATTTCTTAAGTGATGCTGATCACATTCTTGTTATCTGTTTGTTTTTTTTTCTTTTTGATTTTTTCATCAAGTTTAATCTAGTTATATCAGCTATAAAAGACATGTTATCAGCATTTATCGATCAAATACAAATAAACATACAAATAATATCCCACTAATGTAGTAGGTCTGGAGAGGGTGAGATGATGACAAACCACCTCTACGCTATAGGGTAGAGAGATCACTCCCATAGAGACCTCTCGACTCACACATTTACAAATCAAATCTAGTAACTTAAAAGAATGTAATAAAAGCCTTCAACTATTGATCAAATGCCTATAATATTAGTTAATAAAGCAAGGAAAACAACCTGAAATCAAAAAATGCTTGCTATATTGAATCCCCAACTATGGTTCAGAAACTGAAGTCAAAACTAGAAAAAATGACATCAAGTTGCTTTAGAAGTTAGAACCTAGATATTACAGATGACGAAAATCAACAAACCGTAAAACTATGCTGCAAACATAATTATCCCATACATCAAATGATTCGTAGAGTAGTCTTTACCTAATCTCAGATCAACGGAACTCATCATGATATTCATAATCTTCATCTTCATCTTCATTAAAGATGGCACTATAAAATACATATGGGCTATCAATCATTTCTGTCAGTGATAATCGTCCGTCTTTATCTGTATCAGCCTGAAATAGAAAAAAATGGGGATTTCAGAATTTAGGAATTTAAATTTCTTAAACCACTTGTAACAAACCCAAATTCACATTTCAACAATGCTAAAAAAGGGTGAAAGTTTATTGTTTACCATTACAATAACCATAACCAAACCCAGTATATCCCATTCATAGCAAAGCTATTAATAGGGTCTCAGGAGGGTGAGATGTAGGCAAACCTTACCTCTATCCATATGTATAATATAATCTTAAACGTGCTCACCTGTGATATAATATAATCTGCCTGCTGTTTAGCATAGTAACGCTCTGATGGATGAAGCTTTCCAATGATAGGTAGCAGTTCCACATCAGACAAGAATCTGCAGCAGAAAAATTGGGTCTCATAAAACTACCCCCATATCATAAAAACAAAATGATATTTTACTTAGGTTTATATTTACCCGTCACCATCTTTGTCAAGCTGTGCGAAAAAGTTTCTTGCCGGGGATTCCAATGAATCAGTAGATTCATGTGAAGAATTATGACCCTCTTCATCATAGTTTCTTACAAGGTCAAATAGTCCGTGGAAGAACTCTTTGAAGTTCAACTTACCATCTTTGTCAGTATCTCTTTCCCTGCAGAAAATCAAGAAAACATATAATCAGGAAGAGGTCAGAAACTCTAGCAAATTAATAAATAAAACTGTTTTTCTAATTACATGACTTGTAGTTGCTATTATCAGTTTCCAATGCGTGGATAATTAGTTTTTGATTTATCATTATCAGTTTCATACTAACTGCAATCAAACTGATTACTCAAAGTTCTTTATTATCTATTTTTTTAAACTAGTCTGACAAACTTCTACTTCCATAGTTCCATCCCAAGTGATGTATTTGCTTTTTGGTCATTTTACGTTAGCATTTGTAAATATACCAAACACCACCTCTTATAGCCCGTTTTATTCATATCAAATAAATAACTATTCTCCAAACACACATCCAAAGACCCCTACCCCTACATGTTGGAAATGGTTGAATGGAAATTTAGCGGGATTATCATAGTTAAGCTGATAAATATTTTTTCCTCTACAATTTATATGCATGGCCGCATGGGACCAGATCCAAGTTAATAAATGAGATGACACGGTCTAGCATGTTACCTTACTTCCTCCTTGCACAGCCATTGAAGCAGTCTTGGATTTTTAGTGTCTGCAGGGTGCTGAAAGCTAGATATCACAAAAAATGGCACAAATTAACAGAAGAACAAGATGGAAGGTTTAAATGAAGCTACAGATTCATTAACAATTTCAAGAGAGGATAAATCTTACTCATTGAACTCAGTTATATTCAGAAAACCATCCCCGTCGGCATCAGATGCATTGAAATGCTCCTCTTTCCACCAACCCATATCATACCCAAATGAGCTATTATCTAGTAACCATATACCCAGATTGAATAGTAAGTCGTTTATCTAAATATAGAAAACATACAGAAACTTAAAAAGTTATTTACGAATCTTATAAGAATCAGAAAGGGGGTATCATGCAAACACTAAGTTTGGCACACAAGTCTCTCAAGTCTCAAATACTTAACAATACGTATGGTTCCAGTCCAATTTTTACAGCTTTTTAGTTGCGAACTTCTTTCTATTTGCCCTAAAGAAGATGATCATTAAACGATCTAGATATCACTCAAGAGTCAAGTGAATCATCCACAACTACATGATAATAGCAAAATCCAAAATGTTGATATTAAAACTTTCAAAATGGAATGTATTCATAAATCATAACAGATCAAACTCATAAGGTACATTCTAAAAGTTCTATAACTATCTTTGACTACCTATTCTGTACACTTCAACCCCTCATAATCATATAGTTAAATGCAGCAGTAAGCAAGTTGGAAGTTAAAATAAACTCATATCAAAAGGCAATAACAGAACTCTAAACTTATAAACGGGCAGATGGCAAGAAACCAACATTGCAACAAGAGGGATGGCATGCAAAATGGTCATTTTCATTGTAATCAGCAATCAATTGATGCATCTGCTTAATTCACGTAGAATTGATTCGTAAAACATATTACCCCAATCAAGAACCCAAGTGCTTGATTACCTATTACATAGATCAAACTCATAAGGCTCATTCAAAAGTTCTATTACTATGTTTGATTACCTATTCTGTACCCTTCAAACCCTCCTAATCATATAGTTAAATGCAGCAGGTAACCCAACTGGAAGTTAAAAGTAACTTAAATATGGCAACAAATCAACATTCCAACAAGAATAATGGTATGCAAAAGGGTCATCTTCATTATAATCAGTAATTAGTAATGCATCTACTTAATTCACATAGAACTGATTCATAAAGCATATTACCCGAATCACGAACCCAAGAAGGAGGCTGATATTCAGCAAAAGAAACCAAACCATCATGGTTCTTATCATGCAACTCCATCTCTCTCTGACTCCGGTGAAGAACCTCTTTCTGAGACTGTTCAAGATTCCATTCAGTAAGCTCATGTTCAGTCACAAACCCATCTGTAGGATCAACATCAATCCGAGGGAAAAGCAACACCAATCTATGAGTAATATTAAACTTCTGTTCATCATTAAGGTAATCTTCAGCATCAATGAAATCCTCCCACTCGGGTTGCGATTCCATCCCCGGAGCCCCATGTGCATCTGAATCACCCCCTTGATAATGATGATCATCATCGAAATAGTGACTCTTTTCCCACAATTTGTCCTCCATTTTACGCTCAATGTCGGCCACCAAAGGGTCGAATGAGATGTGATGGTCGGTGGGAGTTGCGGTGGTGGGATTGATGGAGAAATTTGACCGGAGTTTGAGTCGCCGGTGGCGGCGATGGTGGTTCCGGTAAGATGATTTGTTGGGGGAATGAGATATCAGGAGGAGGATGAGCAAAGCTACTGTGATGTAGATGATGACCGAGAGTTTACCCATCTCATCGGCCGGAGACGGCGGCGGCGGCGGCGGCGGCGGCGGTGGTGGTGGTGGTTTGAGGGGATTTCAAGCGATTTCAGTGGATTGAAGATCTTAATTTGCGTCAGTGGATTTGGGGTTTGGGAGTTGAGGGAAGCGGTTGATTTATCAATTCAATGTGGGAAAGATATGGGAAGATTGAAGATGAAGAATCAAGATTCAAGAATGCAAGATTTTCAACACAAAAACTATGGTAGATCTGGTTTGCTGATTTTGTGATTTGATATTATAGTGGTTTTATTGTGTTAGATATCAATTTAAATAAAACTTTTTTGTTTAGAAAGCATTGATTTTTAATTAATTATTATTACAATAAATTGTAAAATAAGCAAGTAAACCATCTTTTTTTATCCTTTTTATTTTTATGTTTTACGTCTTAAAAGCACTTAATGTTGAATTGTATAGCATTATTGCATTATGTTTTTTTTTATATTATGTTACTCTTTAGAATCTTCTAGTATTTTAATGTAGTAACATTCAACTCAAGAAATGGGCAATCGGATATTATAGTGATGAAATTTGTAATATAATTGAATAAATCATCTTTTCATTTTCTTCTCTCTTTTGATGCTTTACATCTTAAAGCGTTTTAATGTTCAATTGTATAGCATTATTGTATTATTTTTTTCTTTACAGTATGTTACTCTTTAGAACCTTCTAGTATTATAATGGCAATAACATTCAACTCAAGAAATGGGCAATCGTATATTTTAATGATGAAAAAGATTTGAAAGTTGAACGCCTATGTCAAAATTAAAATAAATTAGAAAAAGATTTGAAAGTTGAACGCCTAAGTCAAAAATAAAATAAATTAATACTATAATAATAAAATAATAAATGTTAATAACACTTATTAAACTTTTACTAATTTGATTTTTTTAATAACTTTTTTTCTTTAAGTTTATTTCAATAAAGTCTTGATGTCCTTGTTTATAGATATCGTATGCTATATCGATTAATAATAACGTGTTGATACAACTAAAGAACATCGATACAATCAAAGAACATTGGTACCGGTATACAATTGTTTTCTATTTTTCGATTTTCAAAACCGAGTCTTTGCAACTTTGTACGTTTCTTTTATCTACTTAACCATGTTAATGCTATCGCAATAACACACGTAACAAGTTTGCAAACAAATTGCATGGGCTTAACTTTTAATTATATGTCAATTATAACACTAGTAAACACATAAAAAAAGTTTGGACCCTTTTGAGTTATATCATAAGAAACCGTTGCCAGTAAACTTAAAAGATAAATCAAAAAATTGCTAGCGAAATCAAGTAAAATTATAAATTAGGTCATGACTTTCAAGAGATTGTGATAGAGGCAAATTTTGAGATAAAACCCCTGCCCAAAAAAAAGTATTTATTAATGTACCACCTATTGAAAGTTAACTCTTTTTCTAAAGATATTTACTATTATTGGCGAGAGAAAAGGATGCTCAATAACGCCAAAAATGTCAACAAAATTGAAAAAACCCCGTACTTCATTTCGTCTAACAAAATACAATGAATTATTTTAATCTACACATCTCTAATCTATCTTAATAAAGCACCATATGAAAGCCGCTACAAACAATCAGAGAATCGATCATAACAAAACTAGAGTTGGCTAAATTCCTCAAAGAGGAATAATAGAAGAAAAAAAACCCGAGAATCAAGCTGAGAATCGATTGTAACAAAACTAGAGTTGGCTAAATTCCTCAAAGGGGAATAATAGAAGAAAGAAAAACCGAGAATCAAGCACGATTGGGTTGTGGCTTGGTAGTTAGATCTAGATTGCGGGTGGCGGCTGAACGCGACAAATCTTACCCTAGTTTAATTTATGTTTTTCTTTTTACCATAAAACACACGTTTTTTATTTTACGCTTACTTTATTTTTAAAATCACCACACATACGTTTTGTAGAATTTGAACCCACCCCTCTACCATGAGGTGTGCTCTAATTTATGTTTATAAATATAGCACAAATTAAAGACAATGCATCATCCTAATATTAAAAGAATTATATGAACAATGAGATAACAATAAATGTATATCATTATTTAACGTAGTTGACCAATTTTTAGTTTATAGTGTTTAATAAATTGATTTTGATTTTTATGTTATAAACTTTGGGAACGATACTAAATAAATACTAATCCGATTATTAAGATATAAATATTATTAATAAAAAAACCCTAATTTGGATATAACTTTAAATTTGCAACAAAATTTATACTACAGTTATGTCTAGACTGATGTTATTAACCTTGTACTTTATTATAATAATTATCTTGCTTTAAAAATGATTTTTTATTTATCAATGTTTTATTTAATTACAAAAAAATATTTTCAACCCTAATTTTTTCACGAATAAACTTTGTTCATGAGAGATTATTACATTAATATTCTCGAGGTTGCTTAAGGGTTTATGTACTTACATCTCACAGTAGTTTCCAGAAGCCTGGAGGACCAAAATCTATGGAGACCCTAATCAAGAGTCTTCACTCTTCACCTGAATCCTCTGAATCTAAATCTTGATCTGAATCTACACCAACAACCATCTTTTCTAGTGATTCCATATCACCGTCCTCTGCGATTGTATGCAACCGAAGCTTTTCAGCATCCTCGCTGTCAAATTTCATAAAGATAAGTGGTTAAACAATGTAACAGCACTTGCTAGTCATGCAATTGCGGAGGTGACAGTTTTGACCCGTTTGCCTGTAAATGGGTGGTTTTGGGTAGTGTTGTATAACTAATGGGTCAAATGGGTTAAAATAAAGGGGTTTGTTGGTCAGCCCAGCCCAAACCAACCACTTGACCCAAACCCATTAAAAAATGAGTAAATTACTTTGTGGTCATTGTACTTGATTCGAGTTAAAACAACAGAAACACCTTTAATTCTTACAAATAGAATATTGTCAGCCATTTGTACTTGATTTTAACTCTAAAAAAGATTGCACTTGACAAATTTTAGGCTGAATATCCAAGTTATATAAGTACAATGTTTATTTTCTTTCGAAATAAATAATTTAAAAAAAGAAATTTACTATAAAAAGAATGATCCTTACTCTGCAACACCAAATATTTCTTTCACTATCAAGGAGCTGCCTCTTGCACAGAACTCGGGCAGCTGGTAACACAATGTAAAGTAAATACAATCAACAATTATATTGTTTTCATCCTATTTCAACCAAATTAACCAACATAAATGAGTTTGAGAGAAGAAGCCGTATAATTGGTATGATTAGAAGAATATAATAAAAAAAATGTTGTAAGAAATGCATGGGGGTATGATATTTGTGGACACAGGAGCAAGTTGAAGAACTTCTTTGGATGCAAAATTCATTTAAGAATGACCCATGTACAAGAAAATTCATTTTAATAATTTTACCTCTGAAAGATACAAAATCTTTCCAAAAAGAGCTTGGACCGCAAGCTTTCTCCTCAAGCCCTTTTCAGAATATCCCGATGTATTCAGGACAACTGGACCTGCAACATCGAAGAAGCATTATGTGAAACCAATGAGGGTTAGTTAAATAAATTAAAATAATAATGTGTTAATCATTGTTATAAAGAATATTTTTAGTAAAATAGAATAACTCTTTGAATAAAAAGATTTAGGAAATTGTATGTTGTATGCATTAAAAATAGACTTTGTGTGACTGTGACCTTTACCCCCTTTGATATGTTCCCGTTTTAGCTACACTTTTTTACTTAACCCGTTTTAGATAAAACACCAGCTAAATTATGAACTATTCAGTTCATCAACTTATCTTTATTTGTATCTAGACCTACCAACACATATATAAAGATTCAGCAAGAGAATGAGAAAATATAGAATCCTTGGAATTAGCATGCTTTTAATTGGGATTTTACTATTGTTCAGGTCTTGAATAAAGCATTTATGTTTTGCCAGATAAGTTTGACATACGTGACATTATTGTCTACATTTTGAGTGTGTTAGCAGACGATAGATTTAGACTTGCTCTTATTGGAGATGAGGAATTATATATAGATATACTTCAAGTTATATTGGACATATGCTGACTTTTTCTAGCCATGTGCAGTCTGTTTTAGCTAGCTGTTAAAGATATTAAAAAAAATTAAGGAACAAATTAGACTTAACAATTTGCAAAAATTATAAGCAGATTTTGTACCAAAATCCTTAACAATGCGCCTTGAAATTTCATTTAGAACTTCAGCAACTTGAGAATCATCCAACAGAGTTGCTTTCCTGAGTTGAATTAATGCTGCAACCAGTTTCGGATCGAACGGCTTTTCATTCAAGGCATATCGAATATATTTACGCAATATATCCGCCATGCTGAAGCCTGTCTGGATATAGAATTAAAAGAACATCAAAGCCCATTCTTTTTATTGAAGGTGATTAATAAAGAAACTATGAAAAAACACACAAGGACCAGATATTACTAATTTAAAAGTTATAAAACTCTTTTTTCTAGTTAATTTCTATATGCTTAATTGCTGATTATATTAAAACGTCAGGACTCAATCACAATCCTCGATGAAAAAAAAAATTAGAAAAAGTATAAGGGTCTCTCCAGTTTTGTGTGCAGAAATACACACACATGACCAAAACAAATCATAATACCAAAGCTTTCCTTATCATCATGCGAAAAAGTTTAATGTATATCACCTTCTGCATCAGTTCCTTTAAAACTTCATGTTGTACTCCATTTTTTTCTTTCTCAAGTAACTCATCTATTGATCTGCACAGCTCTGCATTTTTGCTCACCTGTAATATACATCATTAATCAATCATCTAAGTATCTAATAACGCATCACATGACTTTTAGGAAGTTTCTGGCCAGTCAAACTAAAGAACAGACAGGCAAAACAAGCTTTAGCTGTGTTATATTTTCGTCACACTCTTACTTTTTAAGTGTTGCCAATAGGCCTCCCACTTAAAAAAAATGCAATACTTCCCTTCTTTTTAAGAATCCCTCTAGAACTTTACCTAACTGGCGATAAACGATCATCACAACTTACAAGATACCGGGATCAATTCTGATCTGCAAGCTTTCTTAACATTGTTATTAGGAATATTTCAAGTATTTGATCATTTAAGTTCCATTTATTGAGGTCAGTGGAAGCATCTGCTTATTTTCAGTAAGCATAAAAGTAAATTTAATAGAGATCTAGACTTAATTTTTTTCTGTTTACATCTACAAGATATACCAGTGATTACATTAGACATAAATAATTGAAGAAATTAAGTTATTCCAACCTCCAAGTAAGCTTCATAGTTTCAGCTGGGGTTCTTTTGTGATTTGCCAACCAGATAGTGTACTTCCATGACGGTAATGTCTAGCAACAAACTTTTAAGAGAAAATTACAATATAAGTCCATACCCAAATTTTGTCTCATTAAATCTATCTTATATGTACTAATTTAGTCAATAGTAACCTATGACCTCATGATATAACACATCTTTCTATTTAATGATTATACATGTGGGTGGTTTCCATGCATAATTTACTCTAAAATAAGCAATCATGTGTGTGCTCTAAGATTATTTAACATGGAAAGGGGAAAATTGTCCTTGTATGGATCACGGATAGGCTAAAATTTAAATCTGATTATTCCCTTATGAACAATTGTGGACCTACCATTGACCTAAATAAAAATACAAGCCAAAATAAATGAGCCAATTATGTACACCATATTTCAAGCGGCCATTTATCTTATTCAATTTTTGGGATAATATTTTATAATCTTCATTTTCATATTCATGGCATGCTTTTAGCACATTCTAAGTAGACAATAGGTAAATTTATATACATCATAATTCATAGGCAATTTAGATGATTCATTAGCCAAAACACAGGTTTGATGCTACTCACCTCCGGACCTAAGATGCAAATAAGAAAAATATGAGAGTGATAACAAAGGAAAGAACTTCAGTAGCACATTATGGTAGTAAAATACTCTGAAACAGTGAAACCAGATAAGTAGAAACATTAATATCACCTTTAGATTTGAAAATTGAAGCTTTAAACTTCCAAACATCAAATTTTGGCTGAACGAGTAGTCAAACATCGAGGGAATTTCTCACGGTGAGGGCCGTCTCAATGTTTCTCTTGGTCTCGACTCTCATATTCTACCTTGCGTTCATATGTTGATAGGTCGGATGTCCACATGATCATCGGTCCATGAGGAATTTGCTATCTATTTGGGTTTCAAACTTATCTCATAGGCTGCTCACAAAGAACGCACATTTTCTCATTCCTATACCATTCGAATACAAAGCTCTCACTAACGCAATGGTTGAATTTACCTGTCTAGAAGCTCCTTTTTTACGAACTCAGTGTTGGTGCAACATACATCTCGACTAATCCTATCTTCAACTCCCCGACAAAGCATGTGGAAGTTGACTTTCATATTGTTAGAGAAAATGTTGCTCAATGCATCTTCATGTGCATTTCATGTCAACTAGCGATCAAAACTATTAATATCTTTACAAAGTCGTTGCCAACGCCTAAAGTTCTCTCTTTACAATCCAAGCCACAACGTTGTTAGCTTGTGAGGTGTATTAGACTAGTTATGCACTTAATTGAGATCGTCATAGTCTAGATATCAAACTCCTGTATATACAGCATTTTTGTAACCCTACTATACACATAATCAATATACAACTAGCTTTCCGGTATAACTAAGTGCAATCTACCTATTATGTAGGCCAATGGTTCAGCAAATTCATACTCGTTAAGGACTTATAATCAACCATTGAAGACAAATGCAATCACAAACCAAAACAGTAACACAAATCAAGGTGAAAGCCATACTCACCAGCCTACGGCGAGCTTGTTTAGGCGAAGTGAACTTGCGAATGGTCTTAACAACAGCAATAAGAAACGAGATTCCAACATACGCCAACGGAACAGCCAGAATCCACGGTAACGACGATCGGCCAACCCTAGGGCCAGGAAGTGCCTGTGTTACGGAGCCACTAAACTCAACGATATCCAACGCCTTCTCTTGTATCCATGGCAAATCCTCCTCCACTTCCTCCACCTCCTCCTCATCGTTCTTCTTCTCTGTCTCCTTAGGGTTTATGTCGTTCCTTGATGTAGCAGTGACGGTGGAGGAAAGCAATCGAGTGCGACGAGATGGAGTCGATAATAACGAAGTGTTGAAGGTAGTGAAATTCGATTTGGGAGATGTACAGTTGTTGAGGTTAGTGGTGGAGATGATTTTGGTGATTGTTGAGTTTGATTTTGATGGTGGTGGTGATAGCAACCATGGGTGATATGCAGAAGTAGTAGACATTATTATTACTTAACGGGATTTCGATTGTATGAATGATAAGATTGAATATCTTCTTCCTCCGGTGAGTGTTACTGAGTGGATATTTCCGGTGGCGATGGTTGGATACGGTGGCGCTACTGCTCGGCGGTTAGAACTAGGTGACTCTGGGCTGGGCCTTACATGCACTGCCTTCTGGGCTTCTCTTGGTGGCTTCGTGAAAAGAAAAGGCTGGTATGGGCCAAACCGGGTTTTTTTCGAGTTAAACGAAGCTGAACTGGTTTGGCCCAAACCGGGTGGTTTAGAAACTAGTTTCTAAAGAAAAATAATACAAGGTTAGATTCTAAAGAAAAATAATACAAGGTTAGATGGATCAGTTTTGAACCGGATTCAAACTCCAGTTCATCCCTAAATCAGTTTTCAAGTTGATATACACAAACTGATTTCAAACTGACGGTTTCGGATCGGATTCAAATCAGTTTTGCGTAGTCTGGTTTTGTTTACAGCTCCGAATCGGCTCTGGATCCAGCTTCGGTCACAAACCAGTCTGCATTATGAACTTTTTATTTAACTTATGTAATTAAAAAAATTTGAAATACAATAAATGCATTAAAAATATGAGGGCGGAATTGCTCTATAATTTTAGGTGTAGCGTGTGTTGGTGGTGTATGCTTATCCTGATATCAAACACATCAAGAATTAGGTCACCCTGATGAGTCCAAGACAAGACCACAATAAGTTTTAGTTACACGCAAGACGGGACGTTGGTCCTTGAGATGCCTTGTAGACAAGGCGGGTACGTGGTGTGCCCATGTCGTTCTCCCAAGTTATTTGACAATTAAATAATGGTATTCGAAGCGAGACGATATTAGTACCCAAACTTCCAGAGCTATCACGTGGAGGGACATGACAAATAGTTGAGACAACTTCTATGCTCGAGGTTTTTGAGAAGGACGTAAACCAAAAACGAAGAATAAGTATTAGTCATCTAGAGCAAAGAAGTGGTTATCGGTGGTTGAAGTTAAACTTCCGCGAGAACACGTGTTTCATTATAGAATCCAAGTCAAGAACCAAGAGAAATGCATAATACATTTTTACATAATGCTTAACGTGTATAACAAGAGTTTGGGAAAAAGTTAGGTAAGTCTTAGAGCCCCGGGCTCCACCCGCTGCTTGAGAGCTTACGGTTTCATGTTCTATTTCACTCCCCAATGGGGAAAAATAAAAAATCAAGCAATTATTAGTTTACCATGATTCTCTAAATAAGAAAAATTAAATTTAATAATTCAAACTATTAACTATTGGTCTATATTAATCTCAACTAATAATTTGACTAGTATTAATTCCAACTTTTGATTTTGTTACTAATAACAGTCCCAGTCTAAAAGTTCGTCAAATCCGTTAGTTTTTTACGACGTCTCACGTGATGTGGCTCGTGACATGACATATAATATAGTTATAATTAAAATAAAAATATATTACTCAATTATTTTTTATTAAAGAACATTTTCTAAAAGTTATTCAACGTAACGCTTTTATCGTTGGTTTAGTAGCTTGAAGACAAAGAGACGTAAAATTGAGTAATATATTTATAATTTTTATTTTAATTATATAATATGTCATGTCACATACTACACCACGAGCAACGTCTCGTGTCACTTCAAATTTGTTATTGGTAACAAGATTGAAAGTTGTGATTAATATTTATCAAATTGTTAGTTGGGAATAATATTGGTCAAATTGTTAATTGGAATTAATATTAACCAATACTATATAGTTTGTGTTATTAAAATTAAATTTTCCTCTAAATAAATATAGCTCTATATTAAACGTTTCAAGTGTTCAACCACTCATGACAAGGTAACAGATGTTTGCGTTGCGGTCTAACTCTAATTTCCAAGACCATCATAACCAAAAATAAACGTACTAAACACTATAAATCAACTTTGGTTAGCTTTCCAGCCAGCCTAAACATCCATTACAAAACTAAGTTTATATACAAACCAAGTAAGTGTACAAATATTACACACAGGAAATATGTTTCTGCTACCACTGTAAATTACTATATAACACGTAAAATAAATAACGATCACTGTAGATAATACAACACATAAAAGTTCCATTGACACTTGGCACGTGCAACTCCTGCAACTTCTTAATTCCTTATATTGATACCTATGATCATAATAGAGAAAATGAGTTTTCTAGACATATTTTCACTTGATCAAGATACGAAAAGTACCATAAGCATTCTAATCAAGTGACATAAGGATTAAATGCAAAAGTCTCCTTATATTGATTAGTTTGAAAACAAGTTATCCACATACACTTGATAGAAAAAATAAAGACGTCTCGATGAGCGGATGATCGACAAAAGAAACGCCATACACTTAGGGCGTGGCGATTACTAATTACAGAGCTCGATCTTAAGCAACACTGAATGAAGACGCGGATCCCTCAACATATTTCCTTGCTCCTTTAAACCATCTCTTGTCACCCGCTTGTGCCTTGCAAATGTAAAGCTTTCCATCTGACACGGTTGCACTGATCAACTGGTGTTTGCCACCCTCATCTCCATCGGCCGTCCTTGTCAACACTGACAAAAAGTAGTACTGCTTTCCATCCACAACCGGGGTTGAAGCCTCCAGTATATTTGCTGTTGCGACCGCATCTTGTTCAAATCCTCCCTAAACACGTATATTACAACAAAATATAGTTAACATCGCTATAAAACAAGGCAAACAAGTATATTTACTATATATTGAATGTATAAAACATTTGAAAAACGGGAAAAAAGTGATTATGGGTTAACAGGACTCTTTTCAACTAACCGAAAAGATTACTTGTTATAATGTGTTACTCAGTGTGACCTTACCATCATACTACAATGTCGATATAATGACTAGTATCTCATGACGAATGCAACTTAAGTCTAAAAGTAGCATTCTAGGTGATCGAGTTCCTGTATGTTTACATATAGGGAGGTAAAATCATTACCTCGGATGCGGTTTGCCCAAAGTAAGCTTGCTTCCCAAGCAAGTAATCAACCTGAAGAAAACCAATACATTAATTTATCAATCATTCAATCCCAACATTGCTAAAGATTCATCTTTAATTTATCAACTCATAGTAGTATTTTCAAAGAATAATAGTAAGTTACATTGAAAACATGATATGTTAAATGTCTATGGACCTTGGAGCCATATGTTTTATGTTTTTATTAACAGCTAAACCTAAACTACTCCACTACGTCATTTGTCAAATTTGAACCCCCGTCTCCCCCAAAGAAGCAATTGCGTCTTACCACCCACCTAAAACCATGGCGGCACCTTGACGCATTTGTACATAGCAAACATAATTGTTAAGTGACACATGTACAAATATTTTATATGTTACATGTCTGTTACTTGGTATGATTGTTGTTGTTGTATATCTGTTACGTGTTTTAATGTGCTATTTCCGTATCCGTAGATTGAACACTATGCACTACACTATTTGTCAGATTTGAACCATAGTCCCCTAAAGAAGCTATTGCTTCTTACCACCAGCTCGCGGCTGCACCTTGGGACATATGTACATAGGAAACATAAAACATTACTGTCAGGTGACACAAGTAAAAATATTCTATATGCTATATACTTATATAGTATCTGATACTTGTTTTTATGTGTTATTTACATATATGTTAATCGAGGGTGTTTAGTACCTTGGAGAGGAATTCCTCAGGTGCACCATAGTCAGTAATGGATTTCTTATCAGTAGGTGTGACCATGACTGCAAGATTGCTTGTGGTGTCAAAGTTGTCTTCATATCTAAGCACCTGACCGGGGTACTCTACCTCCTTGCTAGGGTTCCACTTCGCAGGAATCGACAGCTTGAACCCCGGGCCGGAGTACTGCGAGAACTCTGTCGACTTCGGCTTCCCGAACACATTCGCTGAAATCGCACAAATCAATCATACATTTCAACTCAAATCATCAAACACACATTGATAAATCGCACAAATCAATGATACATTTCAACTCAAATCATTAAACAAAAATTCACTGAAATTACACAAATCGATGATGCATTTCAATTTTCAACTCAAATCATCAAACACACAAATGCATTTCAACTTTAATCATCAAATACACATTCGCTAAGATGATATAATCATATAATCACACAAATCGATGATACATTTGAGCTCAAATCATCAAACACACTCGCTAAAATCACACAAATCAATGATACATTTCAACTCAAATCATCGAACACACATTCGCTAAAATCACACAAATCAACGATTCATTTCAACTCAAATCATCAAGCAATCAAACACACATTCGCCAAAATCACACAAATCGACGATGCATTTCACCTCAAATCACCAAACACACACGTTCCGATTTCAAAACCTCAACATCCAACATCTCAACACTACTCACCTGCTTCACCGTACGCCGCGTCCGCCGGAGACACCTTGGATCCAACAGCAGCAGCTCCAATCAGAGCAGTGAGAGCCAAACGGCGAGAGAACGCGATAGCTCCGTCGTCAGCAGTTATAACATCTTCACGTTTCTGCGAGCGGCAGATGATGAGCTGATTGGGCTTGATCGGCGCCTGTAAGCGAGGTGAAGGTGACGGTGATGGTGATCTGACGGAGAGTGCGTGGAAGCAGGAGGCGGCGGCCATTGGTGGTGGTGGTGGTTGCGGTGGAGATTGTTGATCGGAGATGTGGTGAGGATGATGGTGGTGAATGTATGGGAGAAGTTAAGAGGAAGGAGTGGTGGGAAGGGGATGAGGAGGATGAGATTATTGGGGTTTTGGATAAGGGTTTCATGGTGGAAATTGGTGACAACTGGACAGAGATCATCTTCAACCTCAACCAGATGAACAAGGTGGGGTAGATGATGATGAGGAGGAGGAGTGTGTGTGCAATGGGAAAATGAAATAACCATTTTTGTTTTTTAAGTTTACCATTTTTTAAAGTTGGGACAAGTTTCATATTTACGTTGGTAACTTTTAATGTGTTATTTGTTAGTTTAAATGTGAAAAAAGTAGTAGACTTAACCAGCATAGCTCCATGGAGTTTACTTTGGTTTACATAAAACTACTCATGTTTGGGATTGTTTATTTTGATTAAAAAGGACTTTTGACAAAAAGTACTTATTAACTTATGATTTTTTAAAATGAGTTTTAAAAAAAATGTTTGAATTAGCTTATAAACTAAAATGTTGTAAAATGACAAAAAAAGACATGATTTTAATAACGATAGGAGTTAATAGGAGATAGTAAAGAGATATAATAGAAAATTTGATCAAGTCAATAAGTAACCCCCTCCTTACTTCTCAAAACTTTGTTTTTAACTTCTGAGAAGTTTGAAAATAAGTCAAAAGTTTGAAAAGTCTTTTTGGGTTTGCCAAATACTTTTTTTGACTTATTAACTTTTGAAAAGTTAATAAGTCAAAAGTTGGGATAAAATAAGCAATCCCAAACATGCATGTAATATACGTTCTAAACTAACTAATGTATTTTTGTTTTAACATAACCAATGGTATTTGCTTATTTACTTAGAATGTATAGAATTGTATCTAATTGTGTAAGTATAATTCGTCTTTTTGCTCGGACTTAGATATCTGTGTCAAAGACGTGTTGCAAGTACTTGAGACAGGCCATTCCCATGTCCCAGTATCTATAAGGTTGTGCGTAGGTTTTTTAGGTTCGGTTTTGGCCTCAAACTAATATTTCGGTTTCACTTTGATTTTAGTTTTAGTATCGGTTTTATCATTTGGGTTTTAAGGTTTTAGCTAAAAAATTTGGCCTGAAATAAATTTGAGTTACAACTACTAACACAGCCTAGTGACAAAAAATGTATGTTCCTTCTCTTTGATTTAGAGTATATTTAATTTGAAGTATAGTAGGAATATATCATTTCAATAGTAGTAGACCAAACATCGGATCTTGATTGGTTTTGGTTTTGTCGGTCTTGTTGTACCAGTTATTTTTGTTAGGATGTTATTTCAGTTTCATGCACGCCCATAAATCTATACTGTGGACAAAACACAAACAATGTAGCATTTGTTTAAGGTGCCACATACGGCCGATTTATTATTTAGTCTCATCTTCCACAACAAGGTTTTGCTTCACCACCATAAACAAAATATAACATTAGTGATTCTAGTACTATTTGTAACATCAAATTACACATACCAACTAGTATGATTTGCTTTATACACAAAAGGCTTACATTTATCTAAAACGATTCATATTTTGCTCCACTACTTGTCACTTGTGTCATTTTAACCATTTGCCTTTAGTGTAAATACAAGACACTTTATCACTTCAAATCGTCCCATTTGAGACAAAAACGCTTACATGTTTGAGTTGGTTTGGGTGAAAACTTATCATTTGGTCATACATCAGGTGTTGTATACACTCAAATATGATTAACTATAAAGATATATTATTCATAGTGAATACGTAATACGCATAAAACATGTTGGTGGTATATGAGACTAGGACATTAACATCTAACCAAGTGCCATGCAAGCATTTATTGAGTTTTCTTTTGTTATAAAGATTTTTTTTAGAAAATCAAACTAGTAAACTTTTATTAAAAAAGCTTATAAGAGTTTAAATTTTCAAAATGAAAATAATATGTTAATGTTTATTTTAATTATATATTCAGTCTCAATTATTTCTTTTTACAAATTTAACTACTTGGTTTCCCGGGTCCTAACCATTTTGTAACACATCAAAGTGAGGTTTATTAAAGCCGGTCAGGCCCATTACCAAAGTTTATTTTGTACGTATTATTTCATTAAAAAGAATAATATTTACTCAATTATTCCTCAAATTAAGGTTCAATAACCCGATCCAACCGGTAGCCAACAAGTTTAAACAAAATTGTCATACCAGACCGGTTATGTATTTTCAGTTCATTTTTTAAAAAACTAATAAGAACTAATGAGTCACACACACGGTTAAAACATGAGAAGATTTAAATTTTTGGAGTAGATTTACAGGACACGTTGAATGTTAAATTGTTCCATATGGTGTTATAGAAAATAAATAATATGATTTTTTATATTGTTAATTAGAATATTTTTAGAACATAATTATGCAGGAGATGCGGTGATATGATTTAACGTTATCTAATAGTAAATACACGATCAAACTATTTATGTAAGTGATACATCATTATGATTTAATGCTATCTAAAAGTAAATAACAATCATAAATACACAAATTTTTACTGACTGAGATATTATGCATTTAAGATCAACAATGGGAAATTTACTTACATTCTAAGATTAACCATATAGGATATATAAGTTGAGATCTTTAGTTTTATACACTAGCTTCAACTAAAACTACCGTTTAAAGGTGGTAAACTATCATTTAAAGTGTAAACAATAATTAGGCTGTGTCAGAGGTGTATATAATGTATGAATCTATATCCTCAACGTTTTTTGTTTATTCAAAATTTACGCAAAACTAGCTCCTGGAGGTACGAGCATACTCCTGTTAATGGATTCAAGGTATTCAATTCAGTATCACAACAAGGTCATCATCATTTTAGGCTTCATTTTTTTGTTTTTGTCAAGATGTGTTGCCGCTTTCATTAATTGAATCGCTTAGATTTCATATAATATTTTATAAAATGCTTATGTGTTTATGTTCTCTGTGTTTTTTCTTCTATGTGAACCCTATAAAACTAAAATAACATGAAATAAAGTTTTCTGATACCAGCACCAAATAAATTACATGAAAGTTTGAGTTTGTACTTATTTGTGTTAAACCATAAGTTCATATTAAATAAAACAAGGGTTTTACATTAAAAAATAGGTTGCAACAATGAGCAGTGATGGACAACAACTATAACTTACAATGTGGGGAGTGATGCATCGAATGGTGATGCCCAACAAAGGTAAGCAATTAGCGGCTACAAACGATTGTTGGTGGCAACAAGCGATTGAGGTGGATGGTATACGACAACCAACAAAGGTGGTGGGTGATGATTACGAAAACCGACAATTACTTACAATAGACGATGGTGGTGGGTGGCAACGATGACGATTAGTAGCTAGTAATATTAAACAATGACGATAACAATAGCTTAAAACGATACTAAGAACATTAAATTAACAAAAAAAATCTAAAAAAACTTTAATAGCATAATAAACTTTTCTTTTCTTTTTATTATTAAAAGACATATATTTAAGGATTTTTTCTCATTTTCATATTTCCTTTACAAACCCTTACTTGTAGATACTTTTCTTTTGTTATTATTTTGACTACCATCATTGACATCATATTACAAATGCCATTATCTTATTAAATACCCTTTAAATCACACATTATCAACACAATCATTTTCTTTTGTTATTATTTTGACTACCATCATTGACATCATATTACAAATGCCATTATCTTATTAAATACCCTTTAAATCACACATTATCAACACAATCATTTAGACAACCATATTTAATTAGCACTTTTACGAAACAAAAAGTAAAAATGACAATCCACAAACTTAAAATGAAAGAAAACCAAATACTCATCAACTAACATAAATGATTAATTACAGATAGAAAAATAAAAATAAATATTACCCTTCATATATAAACACACACACATATATATGAAATTTCCTTTTCATCCTTAATCTTCATTATTTACACTAGTAATATTTGATATTTAAAGTTTGTCACAAATCCGTATTTTTTTAAATAAACGTTTAATTCAAACAATAGTTATGTGTATTGTATGTTTGTTTGCCTAATACACAAGACTCATAAAACACAATAAAAAAAAAAGTCAATGAGTCCTTCTACTCTAATAAAAGAGTAAATGGGGGTGCCACGTGTCAGCACCACAATCATTCTGAGAGAAATTTTTCCGCCTCTCTCTCCTATTAAATAATTACTAATAATATTATTTTAATACTTTTTAATATTTAATAACTTAAGAAAGAAATCTATTTATTAAGGTTATTTCTAAATAAATTGATATTTTTAAAAAGTTAATTTTTTAAAAACAAAAAATAATCAAATTTGGGAGTTGTAATAAGAAAATTTTAAAAAATTACATTTTTATACGGTTTGCTTTAAAACAAAATGTTTATTTAGTTAATATCATTATTTTATTATTTCAGTTATATCATATCTTATAATATCATTTTATAATTAATAAATTTATTATATTAATATTTTATTTATTCAACCCGTGTAATACACGAGTTTACTAAAGCTAGTTGAAAATAAATAAATAATATTATCATCTCTACCATTGCTCAATATATTTAAGACGGACATAATAAATGCCAACCACCATCAATACTTTAGAAACAAAAAGCAAATTAACAAAATAACAAGCTAACAAAAAGTGTTTATGAACATGATGACTCGTTTTGGTGTGATGTCTAGTGCCTAGATATTTTCTGTCTATATTTTCTTGGCCCACAATCACCTTCCTCTACCTTCAAACTCCTTTTTGCTTCACATTTTGTCTTCCGCTGGCTTTGGGTCTACTCCTCCGTTGCTCCGGCGGTCCTCCCTGATCGATTCTTGCAAAATCGAAGCAGAATTTCACATGGGTCTTTCGAATCTCATTTAACTGTAAGTGGGTTTAGATTCAATTGCATCTGGAGTAAGTCTTTCAACACATCTTCATTTTTTTAGAGCACAAATTAAGTTTCTTGAAATTCTTGAATGCATTTGATGAGTCCCTTGAGTTAAAGTTGTGATTGCATTGGTATAGTTTGTTGAATTGTATGGAAATTCTTCCAATTTTGATATCGATTAGAGTTTCTGTTGTAAAACCGAGTAATTAGAAGGCAAATTTTGGTTGTAGATGGTTGAGTGTGGCTTATTATACTTCTTTTACATCACTATTAAGTTTCATTGATCAATCCATTGAGTTTGCATTAGTATAATTTGTTAAATTGAATGGGGATTCTTTCAATTTTGATTCAGAACAGTATTTCTGCTGTAAAAATTAGATCTTGGTGGTTGATGTTAATTTTGGCTTAATTGCATCACGAAATCAGACAACTGGAGTTTTTAATCTTAGTGATATGATGAATTGATGTGTTTTTTCATGGCCTTTTGTTGACAATTTTGTGTTTTTCAGGGGATTTGAAGGAGATGGAGTAGCAGAAAGTAGATAACTTCATATCTTGCAATCAATACCAGAATGTCAAGATTGGATACGGAATTATCAAAGGATACTGCGATTATGGGTCTTAAGCTATGGGTAGTGATCTGCCTTTGTGTTGTTGTGTTTATCTGTATGTTTGTATCTCTATTATCCATGTGGGTCATATGCCAAAGGAAATCTAGAAGAACCAAATACCCTCTTTCCCAAATACCAAACGTACCGAAAGATATCAGAGTTGATAGTGTTGGGGGTCCAAGCCAACATAATTACTTTGAACATCAACCAGCAACCAATAATTATGAACGAAGCGGCAGTAAGAGTTCAGGAAAGATGCTATTTCAACTTGGAGTGAACAAATCTGGTGATACTGATAATGCAAGTCAAAGCAGTTCAATGTATGAAAGGGGATGCAGGTCACAATCAGGGGAAGAAGGGACTTCTGGAAATTTCTGGAAGCAAAATTCAGTGTCTCGTGGAGCGATGGCGTCTCCTTTTATTGGGTTACCTGAAACATCACATTTAGGGTGGGGACACTGGTTTACTCTGCGAGACCTGGAGCAGGCGACATGTAGATTCTCCAATGAAAATGTGGTTGGGGAGGGTGGATATGGGGTGGTATATAAGGGCACATTGATTAATGGGACTGTGGTAGCAGTGAAGAAGCTACTTAATAATTTGTAAGTTTAATTTTCATTCATCAATGCAATCTTTTGTTAATATTGAGGTTTTACTGTCATCTTATAATCTTATTGTGAGGTAATATGTATAGGGGGCAGGCAGAGAAAGAATTTAGAGTTGAAGTGGAAGCTATAGGACATGTTCGACACAAGAATCTTGTTCGGCTTCTTGGGTATTGCATAGAAGGAACCCATAGGTGCATTTCTATCTCGTTCTAATACATTAAATTTAATGTCCTTGTGATTCTTTTTAAAAATTGTATTGTGTTAATTTTTGAGCTGGTGCTTTCCGTTTATCCTCTTTATATGTTGTCGGCTAGAGGTGGCAAGATGGACGGGTTTGGTGGGTTAGGTGGTTGGTCAATATGGGTCTGACATTAAAGGGTTCATTTATTAGTTCGGGTTGCTGTGATTCATGTTGAGTTGACCCTCAAACATTTTGTCCATTTTGAAGTTTTTATTATAGATAACTAAAGCTTTAGTTTTGAATACAAAAACAATATTATTAGAATAGTAATCTAAATCTTTGAATTATAACAATTCTAGGTTGTATTCATAATAAATATAGTTGGGTGGCTTTCAAGTTCTATATGTTGGCCATTGGACTTGTTTGAAAAAAAAAAAAACAACCCAAATCAACACTTCCCTAAGTAATTGGTTCAAATTTGTCACTCCACAATCGACTAACAATTCATGTTTTCTTGAATAACTTAGGATGCTTGTGTATGAATATGTGGACAACGGAAACTTGGAACAATGGCTTCATGGAGACACTCATGAATGCGGTGTCCTTACATGGGAAGCTCGCATGAAAGTTCTTCTTGGTATAGCAAAAGCGTAAGTAAATCTTCTAATTGATATGTCTAATTGTAATCTGTATTGAGAAGATTTTCTTTATTTCTTAATTTACACTATTTTACAGTAAATTATGCTAGTTTCAACATTTACAAGATTTTAGTTACTAGTAATTGAAACTTTTTGAGTACTGATCTTGCAGGCTTGCATACTTGCATGAATCTATAGAACCGAAGGTTGTGCATCGAGACATTAAATCTAGTAATATTCTAATTGACCATGACTTCAATGGCAAGCTTTCTGATTTTGGATTAGCCAAGCTTTTGGATTCAGGAGAAAGTCACATAAATACTAGAGTTATGGGGACATTTGGGTATGATTTCAATTTCTCATTTTCTTGTCAAACATCTATCTGTACTGTTCTATGTAAATTCAGCTAGAAATAGAGTGGTTGAATATTGTTAAATAAATTATGTTGTATTTGCAGCTATGTGGCCCCAGAGTATGCTAATACTGGCATGTTGAATGAAAAGAGTGATATTTATAGTTTTGGTGTGCTCCTTCTAGAGGCCGTAACCGGAAGGGATCCAGTGGATTACAATCGTGTTGCTAATGAGGTACTAATGGACACAAATCGTCTTATGCTTGTTTTGAGATTATATTACGGTTGAACTATGTCAAGTAAAAGTAAAGGCGGAAAGATGGGTGGGCTGGGCAGGTTTGGATAACAGGTCAAGACTGGCAATCTTTGGTCCATGTGGGGTCAAAACACTTTTCGTCATGGTATTTAATAACAAGTGCCGTATATTATTATAAAATCTATTTTGTTCCAGTAAGAATTCGCTATATCTTTTTATAATAATTGTTAGCAGGTTTGATGCAGTTAAGAATATGCTTTGGATGAATTTGACATGTTCAACCCATTCGACCTGTTAAATTTTAGCTACTTCTAATTTATCTCTTTGACCTGTTTCATCTCGAAACGTATCCCAAGTGGACTCATCGATTACTGAATGGGTTGAATTTGTCAGCTCCACGTGAAGGAGTGATACAATATTTATTATTTTTTGAAGGTCAATCTTGTTGAGTGGCTTAAAATGATGGTTGGAAATAGAAGAGCAGAGGAAGTTGTTGACCCAAATCTTGACCTAAAACCCTCAACACATGCTCTAAAACGTGCACTTCTGGTGGCACTTAGATGTGTTGATCCTGTCTCTGAGAAACGGCCTAAAATGAGTCAGGTTGTGAGAATGCTTGATACAGATTTCCCATATCGTGAGGTACTACTCGCCTTCTTTCTTTGTTGTACTTGTCAGTTCTTTATTCGAGGTGGCCAAATGGATGGGTCAGGCAGGTTGGGCCACGAAATGGAAACATGTGCTTCCATGGACGCACCTAAATGGATGGGCTTTGACCCGAAACACTTTCTGTCCTAAATTACAACTGTTGTATAATTAGTGTCGAATATGGTTAAAAAAAAATTATTATTTCAACAAAAATTATGTTGTTTTGATAAATGTTGTGCACGTAGACGTTTAAGTGTGCATAACCAAAAACAAGAAAAATTCAAATGTAACAAAAGAGCAGAGGGATATTGCGGTCTTTTTAGCACGCGCTTCAAACCAAATTGATCATTTTGGCAAGTCCAGTATAGTAATATGTTTTATTGTTACAAAAAGCAGGACAATCTTAATCTTCATGCCAATCACTATTAGTCGATCGTGAGGGGTAATGATTTCTTCTTAGCATTTTGCTGTAACCGGTTTTAACATGTTTGACTTTTTTCTAACAGGAACGAAGGAGCAGGAGAAGCCGCACCACCAGCATGGACAGTGAATCCATGGGCGAATCTGCTGACATAGACCAGCCGGCTGTCTAATCAGAAACCTGACTGGATCCCTTGAACAGAATTAACAGTAATTGTTAACGGGTCAAAATCATTCTTGATAGATTACTAGCAGGAGCAAGTGGTATATGGCGGGGTGTTGGTGAAACCAAAAATCATGAATGGTGTAAATCACATAACAAGAGAGTACAGGGGACAATGTTTATTTTCTTTTTCCTTTTTGTGTTAATAATCTTGATTGTTGAAGTTTTTGATTCTCCAATTCCAGTTCAGGTTGGATGGACAACCTTTAGCGTCGGAAATAGTTGTGTGTAATAGACAAATCTTTCTGTTTATGTGTGACCTATTTAATAGACAAATCTTTCTGTTTATGTATGACCTATTTAATAGACAAATCTTTATGTTTATGTGCGACCTATTTAATAGACAAATCTTTCTGTTTATGTGTGACCTATTTAATAGAAAAATCTTTCTGCTTATCTGTTTATGGGTGTTCCAAACTGAAACAGGTGTTCCAAGATTTGCGCTTCATGTGATTATGCTGGTTACATTATTCCGCTAAATACCATAATTCACCCCTTTCAGAGGAATGTTTAATGTATAACCAATTTTAAGTAGAGAATTGCACATCCAAAGACCTCCAACAGAAGGGTGAAGTATGCTGCAAATAATATTAACAAAGCCTGTCCAATCAGAAGCCTCAAAAGCCAGCAATTATAAAAACTCACACAACTGCATGTATAAATCATTTTCACAACTCAATTCACCTGTAACCAATAACAAGCCTCATCAACAAAAATATGTTTTTTGTTTACCTGTATGATATCTAAGGCTGATGGTAAGAAGCATTTGATTGATCCTGTTGTGTATCGTTTGGCTGTAAAAAGACAGGAATATCCAAACTATTTCCTTCAGTATCAGGTGCAATTTCCCTAACATCAGCCATTCTTGCTTCTGTTGCCTCTATATCATTCCAATCGCCGTTGTAAATTGGACGGGTTCCTGTTGGATCTACAGATGGTGGTGGGTGAATCAAATTTCTTTCTGAAACTGAAATGTTTGTAGAGTCATTAAGGCATGCTTTATCCACATTTTCTTCGGATGGATGCACGTGCTTGGTTAGAGATTGAGTGGCATCATCAGAGCAAGATTCTCCTCTCTCCTCCATGACTTGCTTAGTATTCTCCTCCTGCCTGCTAACATAACAACATATCACAAACATGGGGCTAACGTAGAGATGACAGTTATGAACACTTTCCTTATGGGTGGGTCACTTCGGGTTTATTTTTTATATCTAATAGGTCAATAAGAACAAACCTAAAATGGAAAGAAAAGCTAGAAAGGAAACAAGTAGAAATTATAATTTATTTATCGTAGGTCAAACAGGTTTAATAACACAAACACGTACGTACATACAGACATATGAAATGGAAATGTGTTGTTAGTTGCCTAAAGTGTATTCCGAAGCATAAAAACTAAACCATTTTATTAAAAAACTTAGACTACTATTTTCTTGTTATCATACCTGAGACTCAAATTTTTAATAGAAAAAAATATACAAACAGTCGTTAGGTTCAATCCAACTGGAACTGTATAAAAAAATGTTTGTTTTGACCCAAACCTGTTTTGAAAATGTAAGCAGAAAAGTGATATGCGGTTAATTTAGCATTTTAGCTAAACGCACCTTTGAAGTTGTGATTGTAATATATTGATATATGCCAAAAGCTCTTGATTTTCCCTTCTTGCTGCGGTTTCTTTCTCTGCAGCCTCCTTTATTGCAGCTTCAGTCTCTGCATCCTTAACCTTAACTTTCTCTTCAGCCCTAACAACAGCTCCTTCTAAAATGACTACACGTTCTCTAGCTTTTGCCAGCTCAGATCGCCACAGGAGTGCCTCTTGATGAGATGAATCTCGTTGCTTCATCAGTTCCTCTTTTTCTTTACTTAAAACCGTCACCTTTTCTTCAGATTCTCTTAGCTGCAAAACCAAACCAATTATAACATTTTTAAATATAGCACATACTTGGTATCTTGTGTATAATTTGTTGTTTCTACTATGGAAAGCAAAAGGCGTCAAAAAAACAAAAACATAAAAGCTCGAAAATCATCATTTAAGGCAATTTCCTAAGGTAAAGATTTTCAAGGGCCCTGCCAGATTGTCATGAAATTTGAATTTTAAAAGTTGACTACCTTAAATCATTTTTCTTAAAACCATGATAGTTTTTCTAGCAAGAACAAAGTGAGTTGGCTAAAAGCCTAAAAACACAATCAGATCAAAGTTGATGAAATGTTAATTAGCCTTATCCCAAATGGGTCAAATCAAACAATTTAGCTAAAAGGAGACATGGTCAATATATGTAGATTCAAAGATGTAAATTATTACAGAAACCCAATGTAGCTAAAATGCATTAACTAATTAACATATATGTTTGAAGACGAACAAAAAATGTTTTAAGAGTCTACCAATCCAACCCAGCCGAATTTAACCCGTACCAAAAATAAACCACTTCAACACTTTGACCCGTAAGGCAACCCTCCTGCCACAGTCATCTTGCCACCTCCAAAGAACACACACACACACTAACCATCAAACTGTAGGACACTGCTCGTTTCTCCAACTCTTTCTTTAAGTGATCAACTTCAGAATTTGCGATCCTCCGTTGCTCATCCAGTGTATGAGCTGCAGATGCAGCACTTTCTGCTGCTTCGGCTGTCTCGGTTAGCTTTTCTGCTATCTCTACTATTGTTGAGCCCCTAGCACGAATATCTTTGGCTAACTTCTGCAGCTCTTCATCTTTTACTCTTAGTGTTTCCTATAATAATAACAAATTATATAATCATATTGCCCTTTTACCTGGCTATCCATTTACAAAAATAAGATCTTGTATACCTTCATGATTGTAAAATCATCCAATGGGGGATCAGGTGTTTTATTCATCACTGATCCTAAAGCATTTCTCCTTGAAATCTGCATTGCCGCTTCAATTTCTTTGGAAGATTCTAGAGCAGTTGAATTTGCAGCGGTAACAACAGCAGAAACCGTCCCTAATTGTGTATTACTATTTCCAGATAATGAGTTCACTGCCTCTTTATGAGCCCTTAATACCAACTGTGTTGCACTGCCGTTTTGTGTACAGGGTAAAACATATATCAGTAACTAAATATTCATAATGATATGAAATTTGGCTGTATAGATATTCAAAAGAAATAAGACTAAAAGTATAATATCAGAAATGCAGAAATCAATAAATAACTCACTGCAACGTCGCCACCCAAGCTCTAGCGGCACCTGGAGTTTCTGCACAGAGGAAATATTCTTTTTTCTGTGGTGTTGCAATATCTAATAAGTCAAGTTAGGGTCATACATGAAACGGTTCTCCACTATGTTATGAAAATAAAAAGGTAGTTACAATATGTAAATACAAAAAATGACTATATCTAATACGGAATGCGGTGGATACAAATATTACAGTTATCATACTTCGGCAGTCCCCTGAAAATAAAAGAGAATAAATACAGTCAGATTATAAATCATCAGATATCCAACAAATTATTGTGATGACTGATGAGCAATAATCTTACTGGAAGTTAAAGGGCGATGTCATGATTGTGCTATTTGAATCGAACACAATTCTTCCTTTGATGTTCGGATCATTCCTCCTAATTCTGCATATATTTATAACTATTAAAAACAAACACGCCTGAATAGTGCCAGATCTTAACAATGAAAAAAAAGTAAACTTTGCATAGCATCTTACTTGTATTCCATTTTTCCTGTTGTCGGGTCTAGGATCACCCATCTCTCGTTCCATTTCCTTAGCTATTACAATACAACAGTTGAAGCTATACATCAGAATAAAGTTATAAACAGCTGAATAACAATCCGTTCGTTATGATACGATCCATCTTGAAATCATTACCTAGTTCGTTTTTCTTGATTGTAATCTGGCTAACTTACATAAATTTATAACCTTTAATCCAATATTTGGGGACTTATGTTTCTACTGTTCTCAGATTAGAAAAGTCATAATCCACAAAGCTTCAAAATTTTCTCATCAGATATACAATTTGCATCAAATAATAAAAGGGTTTCTCTTTCAATTAAGTGATCATCTGATTAGAAACTGAATTGAAACAATTTGATTCAAACTAAACAGTAGATAACAAACAACGGATTACCGTTTCGGATCGCTTAAGAAGAGGACCCTGCAAGAGGTTTCTACCCGACCCGGATGCCAATTGTCGTTTGATCTTATCCAAACTGGCCTCTGTAGTGTTAGCCCCATCTCCATCTCTCTAATTGATTGAAGTCACAACAACAAAATTCAATTGAAATCAAACAATCTTGAAGCAGGGGAAGAAGAAGAAGATGATCACCAAAAACAGTGGAAGAAGGGAAACTGACCACAGAAGAAGCCCCATTGGTAGCCATGGTGGTAGAAGATAGTGTCAGTTGGTACTGATGGAAATCAAGATTCAGAATTGAAGGGTGATCAATCGATCATGATGTTTGAAGGGTGATTTAGGGTTTATGAGTTATGTTCGTTACTTGAAGGGCACGTTGACTTTCTTGATGATAAAGATTGCTCTTGAACAGAAATTGTCATACCTTTTTCATTTTGGGTCTCTTAAAAAAATATAAGAAGTTTTTACAATACAATCAATATAACTTTCACATGCACACATAACTCACATATTCACACATGAGGTGTTATATGATCGTTTAAAATATGAAATTCATACAATACTTTATAAGTTTACCAATTATATTTCGTGTGATACACGGATTTAATTAATAAAATATTAAATAATTTATAATAAAAATTATAAAATGATATTTTCAGATAAAATATTATTAATTTACTTATAAATAAGTACTTCAAGTAAAACAACAACAATATTATCTTAAACTCTCGTTTTATGAGATTGTTTTTTTTTATTTTGTTTTTCAAATATAATTTATTTTTTAATCACCCTTAAAATAAAAAAGTGGTTTAAAAAAGTTAAAATTTCTAGAAAAGTTTTTTGTTCAAGAAAATATTTGTATCTTATATTTTTTAAAAGTTTGTTTATTTTTTCTATAAAAATCTAGTTTATAATTTTTACAACATCTTTTAATTTGAAAATATTTTAAATAATATAATTACTATTTATTATTATCATTTATTATGAGAGAGAGGCGGGAAAATCAATATGAGAAAACATAATATTTCGATACGTGGCGTCTTAAAACCTTCTTTTATTATAATACATAGATAAGACTAAATAATCATCTGAGATGAAATTACATTAAAAAATTTGTTTAAAAGATGTCATGCGTCGTTTAACTAGAATCGTTAAAACAAAACGTCTATTTAAATGTTAGAATGACTAATGTGATAGGTATGTGAAATGATACCTTTTGATGTTATAAAAATAATTTAACCCTTTAAGATCATAGTAACAACAAAAAGGGTGTTGGTTTTGTAATTAAAAATAAAAAACCATGAGATAATAATTTTCTAGTATAAACATATACGTCTATGTTATATGGATTTCGATCATTTAAAATGTTTTAAAATGTGAAACATTATGCATTTTGTATTTTATATTAAAACATGAAATTTTCATGATTGCATGTCTATTTGTCACATACTTATAGTATTTTATTTTTTCAAAGTTGGTTGGTTTGTTGAAAACATTTATGATTTTAAGCTAGTACATAATAAAGTTATGAAATTTATTAATATATTTTGTGACTATATTTGTAAATTTATTTACATATTTCATGGCTGTAAAAATAAGACCATTAACATTTTTGTCTCCGCTAAGAGGAATTATTATAACTTTTCTTTTTTGCTGTATTCTTTTATTCATGCTAAACATCAAACCGAATCTTAGGTTAGAATAATTGGGCGTGTTAAAAACACCAATGGCTAGTTAAAAAACAATCAAAAGCCTTAAAATAATACTTATCAAAAGCCTTAAAATAATACTTACATATATGGGCTGTTAATGTAGTAGCGAGTAATGTCAAAAGTAAGCTAGTAAGCACACTCACATATACAGTGTGCATATATACACACACATACCATTTTTAATAAATACCCAACTCATACATGCTTTCATGATGCCACCTAAAGCAAACTCATTATGGTGGACATACCTGTTTTCACATAATACCAGTAAACAACTTGATGATCACACACAAACTTAGTCCACAAAACAAGATTCCCCTTGAGCATTTGATCAAATACGTCACAACACCCCCACAATTAGTTAATCAATCAAATCAATTTTTTTAATAAATAATTTTGCAGTCAAAGTGAACATCAAGATCCACTCTCATTTACATTCTTTAACGGTAGGATATCTAAATCGTCTCACTTGGATAAATGATGTCAATATGGATATGAAGAAATGATCGTGTTTTCAAGGATGACAATAGAGAAATGGATGCGATATTCGAAGGCGTATTTTTGTCATCGTTCACTTGAATAAAATATAAGAGAAAAATTACTTGTATAGATTGAAGCAATTAGTGTAATTTTAATATTTCGTCTTTCTTAATGTAATATTTCCTTGGTAGCTCACCGTTAGTTTTTATACAATTTTCACAGTCAAAAACAATATAAGAGCATTCACACTAGCTTTCCCAACCACATCCTCATATTTACACTAAAAACACAATTTTTTTAATATCTTTTTCAATTAAATAATACTTTTTAATATATTTTTCATTATCTTTTCTCTCTTCTTCACTCACAATAACTTTTAAAAATATTAAAATATTTATGGATGTTGTACCTTGTTTCTCAAATATGATGAATCACGATATAATCCCCATAAATATTTTCCCTTTTTCACTCACAACCACTAACAACCATCCCTCAAAATATAAGACACACACTCACATAAAAATAAAAAACCTACTGTGAATGCTCTAAGACGTCTCATTAAAGAGTCGGATTCAAACCTTTTATCCGTGTTAAATAACCATTGTTGTTAAAAGAAAGAAAATATATATATAGACAAAAATACACCAGTTCTCATAAATTAGGCTCAAATCAAGCACAAACATAAAATTCCAAAACCAATTAACCTAATACCGTTTACCAAGAACTATACCGATGATCACCGATACCAATGCTACCCACATTACGAACTTAAAGCTTGTGACAAACGAACCATCAGATGCTTGAACCTGTGTGCTTGATGAAGACGATGGTGCAGATGCTGTTGCAGGTGAGGATTCTACGTTCTTCTTGCTTTTACGCTTTGATGTTGTTGTAATTGTTGATCCTATGTCCCTTGATCTTACCTCACTTGAGTTATCCCCGTTAACCTACAATTTCAATGTCAAAACTGTCAATATTTTATAAATTTTATTCACATTTTACACCTTATCCTTGGTTTTCTTGAAAATTCACTGTGGGCCCTTGGGGGCTTAGTAGCCATCTTAGGTTGTTTCCCAGCATGTATAGATGAAAAAAGTTATATACTTGTACTATATATAATGTGAGTACAGATGTAAAGTATTACCTGTTCTTTCAATTTAGCATTTTCTTTAAGATCTCTGACTTGTTTCTCCAAATGCAAAAGTGATTCTTTCTTTGCATCTAGCTCCAACTCCTTTTGTGAATGTGTCTCTTTCTGTTTAACATATATCAACAAATCATATAATACTTTAATATCATAGAAGTAGTTATGAAATATAATGATATAA
Organism: Flaveria robusta; assembly: GCA_025506415.1. NCBI lineage: Eukaryota > Viridiplantae > Streptophyta > Magnoliopsida > Asterales > Asteraceae > Flaveria > Flaveria robusta. The sequence goes on along the minus strand of CM046460.1, from coordinate 4,412,450 downwards.
ATGGTTGCTGACCTGTTCAACAATGGTGTTATGGGCTGCTGCTAGTTTTTCTTCAAGATTCTTTAGGTTGGTCTTTAGTGCGGCATTCTCTTCAATCTCTACCTTGAGATCTTCCAGCTCAAGTTTTAGAGATGTTTCGTTAAATGTGTGTTCTTTAACTTGCTCTTCAAGTGTACTTATGACCGTCTGAAACTCCTTTTTAGCGTTCTCATGTGCTTCGTTTAGCAAGTTGTTCTCTTCCATCAACGACGATATCTGTGAATCGACAATTATTTTTTAGAACAATTGAAACTAGAGGTGGAAAAATGGGATGATGAGCGTTAGAAAGGTATTTTTCTAGGAGTGAAACAAGACGGGTCAGGTCGGGTTGACACATATCACTTATTGTCCAAAAAGATAAAACTTTGTCAATTATGATTGCAAAACTAACTACTTATAACAAAATATTTACAAGGATATTCACATTTAACATAATATTCAGATTTATTGGGCCTATTTGGGTAGCTTTTTATCAGTTACCTTTCTGTTTACTTTTACCTGTTTCACATGCAAGACAAAGCATAAACTAAAAAAACAATACAGCATGGTTTTACCTGTGACTGGAGCTTTTGCCCTTCAGAAGAAAAATGCTCTTTCAGGTCTTCTATTTCTTTCTTGGAGGCAAGAAGCTGACTCAGAGTCTGATCTTTTTCGGTCAAAGCTGCTGTCAAACTGGTCTGCAGATCATTCAGTTTAGACTCATAAGCAGCAAGTTCTTGAGTAAGCTTCAAATTTGTTTCTTCTTGCCGACTGGACTTGCTTTGCATTTCCACCACTATACTTTCCAGATCATTTAGTTTCAACAAAGCTTGTTCCAGTTCATGCTTGTGGTTATCAGCCAGCTCAGCAGCTCTGGAACATTCTTCAGTTAAATTGGCAATTGTCTTTTCATGTGAATCAACTGTTTGACCCGTCGATTCCTTTTCACTTTCAAGTTCATTGACCTTCTCTTTAAGCTGAACAATGTTTGCTACTAACTTTTTGTTTTCAGCAGATAATGTATCAGCACTATTTTCTGTCTCTGATATCTTCTTTTTGAGGCTTTCATTCTCACTTTCTAAATTAGTTTGTATTAGCAAAAGCTGGTCTAGTTCTTCTTTTAGTGAAACAGTTTTTTCAGTTGCTTCAGCTAACTGTGTCTCGAGAGTTGTTGATTTCTCGAGCAATGCTTTGGCCTCTGTGTCTCTGCTAGTGAAATTTGCTATTGATTCTTGTAATTTTAGATCAAAATCTCTAGTGTGAGTTTCATGTAGTGTTTCATACTCTAAATGCTTTGCTCTAGCTTCATCTAGTTGTTCCTCAGCTAACTTAAGCTTGTTCATGGCTTCTGTTTCTCTAATTCCGGAAGCTTCTAGATCACTCAAGACAGTTTCCAGCTTCTGCTGAGAGACTTTCAGTTCGTTTCTCAATACTTCTAGAAGGTTTTCTGCTTCCGCAAGCTGTTCTGATGATTTTCTTGAGTTGTCTTCTAACTGCTTTTTCTCAGTCATTGCTACATTCAGAGATTCAGCCAATTCTTGCTCCTTTTTAGTGGCAGAACCCAAAGATTCAGTTAGTTCTTGCTCCTTCGTAGTAGCGCTTTCCAGTGCACCCTCGAGAACCATTGCTTTCGATCTCAAAGCTTCAATTTCTGCTTCGAGTTCAGATGATTTTTGAGAATTGTTTCTAGAATCTTCTTCTGTGTCCTTGCATTTCTTTTCCAGTGTGCTTATTTGTTCCTCAAGCTCCTGTATTCTGCACCTTTCTGCTTCTAGAAGCAGCTCCAGATCACTTGCCTTTTTACCTGCATTCTCAGCCTTCGAATTCAAATTCTGAATTATATCTTCAAGTTCAATGCTACGCTGGTGGCTCGTGTTGGCTCTTTCTTCATGATCAGCTGACTTTTCAAGAACAGTTTTAAGCTCCAATTCAAGCTCTGTGTTGCGCGTGGATGATTGAGTCAACTCAGATTCCAGCTGAGTTTCCTTGTCCATGGAGTCTTGCAGTTGCTGGTTCAGTTGTTTGTTTTCTTCTTCAAGAGTGGCTATTGTTGAGGTAAGCTCGGATATCTTGACAGAACACTGTGCAAGTTCTTCTTCCAGTTTCGCTCCCAGTGATTTTGATTCTTCTAGATTAGCCTTTAGTAAATTTGATTCATGTTCCAGTTCTTTATGTTCTGCCTGAGATTTCTGAGATTCAGACAAAAGGGTGTCATAGTCACTGGACAGCTGGCTGACACGCTCCTCACTTTCTGCTAACTTGCTTTTTGATTCAACCAAAATGGCCTCAAGTGCTTCCTTCTCCTTTCTTGTTTCAGCTTGTTCTTCTTGAATCTCATGAAGCTTCAGCTTGACTTCTTCCAGTTCAGATTCTTTAGCTTGAAGATCTTCTTTGGTTGATGATTCAGAAGCCTGTTTCAGATTCAGTTCTTCAGTCAGTTCACTTATTTTAGCCTCGTGTGAAGCGTATTTTTGCTGAATTTCCAATACGTGTGATTTTGAAGCCTCTAATTCTTCTTGGACCATGGATAAGTCAACTGTGGTCTTCTTAAGTGCTTCTTCAACCTTTTCATGATCAGCAAGTTTCTCATGCAAACCCTTGAGTTCCTCTTGGAATAAAGCCATTTGATCTTCCATCTCTTTCCTGAGCCTTTCATTCTCGCTTTCTAAATTAGTTCGTATCCGCAAAAGTTGATCTAGTTCTTCTTTTAGCGAAACAGTTTTTTCAGTTGCTTCAGCTAACTGTGTCTCGAGAGCTGTTGATTTCTCAAGCAATGCTTTGGCCTCTATGTCTCTGCTAGTGAAATTTGCTATGGATTCTTGTAATTTTAGATCAAAATCTCTAACGTGGGTTTCGTGTAGTGTTTCATACCCTAAATGCTTTGCCCTTGCTTCATCTAGTTGTTCCTCAGCTAACTTAAGCTTGTCAGTGACTTCTGTTTCTCTGATCCCGGAAGCTTCTAGATCACTAATGACGGTTTCCAGCTTCTGCTGAGAAGCTTTCAGTTCGTTTCTTAATATTTCTAGAAGGTTTTCTGCTTCCACAAGGTGCTCTGATGATTTTCTTGAGCTGTCTTCTAACTGCTTTTTCTCAGTAGTTGCTAAATCCAAAGATTCAGTCAATTCTTTCTCCTTTTTGGTGGCAGTTTCCAGTGCACCCTCAAAAGATTCAGTTAGTTCTTGCTCCTTTTTAGTGGCGGTTTCTAGTTCACCCTCAAGAACCATTGCTTTTGATCTCAAAGCTTCAATTTCTGCTTCAAGTTCTGATGCTTTTTGAGAATGGTTTCTTGCATCTTCTTCCATGTCCCTGCAATTCTTCTCCAGTGTGCTTATATGTTCTTCGAGCTCCTGGATTCTATGCTTTTCTGCTTCTAGAAGCAACTCCAATTCACTTGCCTTTTTACCTTCATTCTCAACTTTTGAAGTCAAATTCTGAATTATATCTTCAAGTTCAATGCTACGTTGATGGCTCGTGTTAGCTCGTTCTTCATGCTCAGATGACTTTTCGAGAATAGTTTTAAGCTCCAATGCGAGTTCTGTGTTGCGTGAGGATGATTCAGTCAACTCAGATTCCAGCTGAGTTACCTTGTCTGTTAAGTCTTGCAGTTGCTGGTTCAGATGCTTCGTTTCTTCTTCAAGAGCGGCTATTGTTGAGGTAAGCTCGGGTATCTTGAGTTCCAGTTCTTTGTGTTCAGCCTGAGATTTCTGAGATTCAGATAAAAGGGTGTCGTAATCATTTGACAGCTGGCTGACACGGTCCTCACTTTTTGCTAATTCGCCTTTTGATTCAACCAAAATGGCGTCAAGTGCTTCCTTCTCCTTTCTTGTTTCAGTTAGTTCTTCTTGAATCTCATGAAGCTTCAGGTTTACTTCTTCTAGTTCAGATTCTTTGGCTTGAAGATCTTCTTTGGTTGACGATTCAGAAGCTTTCTTCAGATTCAATTCTTCAGTCAATTCACTTATTTCTGCCTCATTTGAAGCGTATTTTTGCTCGATTTCCATGACTTGTGATTTTGAAGCCTCCAATTTTTCCTGGACTGCAGATAACTCAACGGTGGTCTTCTTTAGTGCTTCTTCAACCTTTTCATGATCAGCAAGTTTTTCGTGCAAACCCTTGAGTTCTTCTTGGACTAGAGCCATTTGATCTTCCATCTCTTTTGCACTAACTTGAGCCAACTGAAGCAATCTTTCAAGCTCTAATGCTCTGTTGGTCTCTGATTCGGCATGTGATTCACTTTGTTTATGCAACTCTTCAAACTTTTTAGCATCACTTGCTGAAAGATGCAGTTCTTGCTCTAAATCATTCATCCGTTTTCTTGAACTCTCTAACTCGATGTTTAGAGCGTCAAATGATTCTTTTACTTTGACTAGCTCCTTTTGGTTTGACTCTTGAGCTTGTAATTCCTCTTGCAAAGCAGAAATCTCTGAAATGTATCTCTCCTTGGTTTCTGTCAAAAGATCTTGTAATTTCTTATGGTTGATTTCAAAATCTTCTTGTTTCTTTTCCTGTTGCTCGAGCTTTTCGTTCATAAGTGAGACTTGGTTCTTGAGTTCAGCATTCTCAGATTCTGCATGCTTGAAGTTTATGGTTAACTTTTCTAATTCAAGCTCGAGTTCGTTTGTCTTTCCATTCGCCTCAAGGACTTCTCTGCTCTTTTCAGTGATGGACTGCTTGTTATCTTCGACAGGCAACACTGTAGATGTCTGGGACCCACCGTCATGCGTAGATACGGTTTCCTTCTCAACTTTTACAAATTCCCCATCTAAAGGTGCTTCTTCTTCTTTCTTGACATCCTTATTTATCTCCCCTGTAGTTTCCTATTAAAACAAAACACATAAATCATGATGAGCTTATAAGGAATTCGTCACGAATAGGTAAGTGTAGGTTATGCCTTATCTCATAACAAGTTAAACAAATGGAAATCAGAGAATTAGCTTATGTGGAAAAGGTGGACAAGCAGAGCATCCTAATTGTTGATCAAGTGAAAAAAAAAAAAGATTACTACTGTAAGTATGTAGTTTTTGTAATCATGCTTGTTACACTGATCATTTGTGAAAATTTTAGCTTTATTAGATAAAAAGCATTTTGGGTCAACCTGACACATTCTAAATTGCACAAATAAATGTCTTGTTCTGAGATGTTACCTAATCTGTCCGTCCCACCCATTTTATAACCTCTACTTCTCCATATTAATTCACACAAATACAAGCAGCATAATAATAATAATTAACTTAACAAAATTGTTTAGTTCATCAAAATAAATTGCCACATGCTTCAAACTGTATCTATAGTCCCTTAAAATTCGTCTTTTCCAAATTCAAGACCACTTAGATAGTTCCTAACAGATCAGCTAAAACACAGCTTGCGGTGTTCAAATCACCTTCAAGGGGTTAAAGGCGAAACACCAATGGATGTTGGATTCGAACCCAAGATCCCTACAAGAGGGACTCAGCCGCTTACCGCTGTCTCACCCCTTAAACTTACATCTTTGACCCAAACAAAAAGTTAGATGATTGGTATTCATTTTTCTTTTCTTTTTGGTTTCATTTTCTGGACAATCCACTAACTAAATAATAATCTAATGTGAACAACTAACCTCAGCAACCTTGGTGACTGGACCCTCTGGATTTGCTACAGTCTCCTCTTCCATGGAAGCCTGAATGTTGAATATTAAGCTTTGTTATGAAGGCCTGAAAGACATGAAAGTGACAAATTAGGCAATGAGTATAGAAATCTACAGGAGGGAATCATTTAATGAAAATTTTTTTTGAAGTTACAACAAACAAAATTAAGTAATTGTAGCTTTAAATTTACATTTATGCCAATTTATTAAAGTGATCACTTATTAATATAAGTTTTCAGTATATATGTTATAATCCAGTTATTTTGAAACGGTCTCTATATGTTATATAGAAGTGCTCGGGTTTATCTACGAAAATTGGTCTGCTTCAACTTAAACTCATTACCTAACTCGACCTGACTAGTTTTGTCGGGCTTAATACTCGACAAAACAACATAGCTACGTGAAATAAATGCTTAGAAAAGAAAAAAAAAGTAACGTGTGCAAGATATTGCGCGTTAGAAGGAATCTACGTATTCGTGATAGTAATTTGTTTTGTATTTCATGATTATATAGGTATAAGTTTGTGTGAAATTAACATTTAACATATAAATAAACCAAGAAAATAGACATGTATGGTTTCTTTTTAAAAAGGAAGTACGACATTAATAAAATGAAGAATGAAATATATATGTTTGATAACTGCAGTTGAATTCATGTGGTAGTGTAGTTATTTTTTCCGATTCACTTATGGGTTACTATAAAAGATATTGATAATCAAATATCTAAACTTAAAGTTGATATATTATATCATCACTTAAGTAAAATATAGTTAATAAAATAAATCAGAAACATAGATTGTAATATATGTTGCATGATTAATTCTCTCTTCAAGACTAAGAAGCAATATTTTATAAACACTTATTTGCGTGAAACATTAAAAGCTAGTTATATCTCATTTTAACAAGAGGAAGTCACCCAAAGGCCCACTGCGGGGAAATCCCAAGCCTACCACCCACCAATTCAGGGGAAAGCCCGTCACCTGAAAGCATCACCTGAAAGCCTGCTGCGTACTTGTTTGGTAAGGTATTGGTATGGTACAGATACTTAGTAAAAAATGTTCATTCTTACTCCTTGTCACTTGTGCAACTATGTCCCTCTCTTTTCCACCTCACCTCTTGAGCGTCTTATAGGCATTCAATCGCAAATGGTGGAACCGCCAAAAACCAACGCTAATTATAGCCTCAATTAGAAGTAATGATCTCTTGTATTTCATATCATGTTATATTATTTCCCAAATTAGAAATTTTAAAGAGATATATTTGTATCTTCTTTAAAGAGCGAATGTAAGAGATCAATTACTACTGAATATTAGCGTAAGTGGTTGGGTTGAGGTATACTAAGATTTCAATAAAATAGAGGAAGATATTGGGTTTAATTTTCACCTGTGACAAAAAAAAATTTTAGTTTGGGCCAGTGGTTTTCTTACCAAAAGCTAAAGTGAATTTCCTTCTGAGAGTGGTATCGTCTGGCTCGTCAATGATCCTTTAGCCGCTTAAATTTTTTTTTAAGAGATCAATTATTGGATGTATATCTTGAAAAACGAAAACGTCATACTAATTTGTGCCAAGAAACATGTGGCAACACTTATTGGCTGATAAATTGATTTAAGACGACATCGGGATGTTCGGAAAGGTTATGTTCGCGTTGGAATTCCACGAAAAAACTTCTAGTTACCGATCAACTATATTTACTCATGATTATATAATCTCTAGTCTACACCTATGAGTTTAGGGAAGAGATTCTTTAAAATCCATATTATAATTAAAACCATAAAAACTAATATTTAACAATTAATCATATTTAATTAAAGGTTTATATTAAAAGTGATTTTAACTAGAGGTGTTTATCAGATCGGATAACGGATTATTTGGAGTGGATTATTTGAATTTGAAAATTTAATGACCATATCCGAAATCCGATCCGAATAAGAATATATCTATCCGATCCAAATCTATCCGAATTCAATTCGGATTGGATATATCCAAATAATCCGAATTTATCTTAATAAACCAAATAATTATGATTTCTATTTTTTTGTTCCTATTTTTTCAAATTTTTTTTATTAATATTTATAAGTTTAAAATCACAATAAAATATATAAAACTACAAAATACAAATTTGACTTGAATATAAATTGAAACATAATAGGCAATTGTATAAAACCCCAAGGTTAAAATCTTTAATTTAGAACAATAATCGATTATTGTATAATTGTTTAGGATTAGATTACTAGAATGTGTTAAAATTCTTAAGTTTTAAAACATAGTATGTAGTTGGGCAATAAGTATTTGGTTAGATATAGTCGTTGCAAATATATACAATATCGTATACTTTACTTATAGTTGTTAAATAAGTTTGGAAAACGAACGACTTTAAAAATCTAAGGGATTTAAAAATCAAACAAATTTAAGCAACTCATGATGTTAAAAAACAAACATTTTAAATAAACATTTATATAAAAGAAAGGTTTAAAAAAAGAAGTCAAGAAATGAATGCTTCTAAAAAAAGAACTATTTTAATAGACAAAAGTTTTAAAAGATGAACAAATAAACAAGTTTAAACAAACGATTTAAAGAAAAGATTTTTTTTTTTAAATGAACGATTAAAAAAAAGAGTTTGAAAAACAAATTGAAAAGATGTTTATAAAAAACAAAGTTTACAAAAAAAGACGTATTTTTACATTTCAAAATTTTTTATTAAACTATAATTATAAAAGTAAAGAAAAAAATCAAAATAACAATAAACAGTTTTCAAAAATAAAAATAAAAAATATTTTTTTAATATACAAACAAAAAAAACTCATTTAGTAGAAAAGTAATTATTGGGAGTTGTTTTTGGTAACTTGAGTAATTACATAAATAGGCCATTAATTATTAAAAGCATTTTATAATTTACATAAATAGCCCCTGAAGTGTAAATGGTCTAAGATACTCTTATAGTTAACATATAATAAATTAAAAAAGTTGGTCTTGAGGGCCAAACCCGTTATAAAACGCAATCTCAAGGTTTGATATATCAAAAGATTTTTTTTTGAGTTAAAAAGGTTAAACTGCCTAAACCATATGGACCAAAATAGTTTTTTACTCTAAAAAATTTAACAAAGATGTGTTATATATATGTTTAACTTGAGTTACATATATATGAAATCGGGTTACAATCGATAAAAATACAAGTGATAATGCCACCAAACGTAAGCAAAGAAAAAAAAAACAAATGGTGTTATGCATACGTATCACAATGCTAATACGAATAAGTAACATTGATACGGTACGTATACGTAATAATAGTGTATTGCGTATACGTAACATCAATGTTACTTATACGTATCAATGCTATGGTACATATACATAATACTTACATAATAACAACGTTATGCGTATGTAACTGTATCGTTCGTCTTGTTAATGGTGTTGATTAAACAAGATAAGCTAGAGAAATAGATTAATGAGAGAGGTAATTAATTAATTTTAGTCAACATATTATTTGCTTAAGGAGATAATCAAGTATTCAATGTAGATAATTAAAAAAGGTTAAAATTACATTAATAAAAATAATTGAAAACATAAGCATGATTGATTGGCTTTGGTTTTTCTAATTTTCAATTAAAAACATAATTTTCATTTTATCTTTCTTCTATGAGTTTATTGTGTATATATGATTTAAATAGCTGCTTTACCACTTAATGCTCAAACCAGGTCATTCAAATTGGATCTTTAAACTAACATAACATTCTTATTCATGTTCATAGTAACGTAAATTTATGTTCTAGTTTTCTATATATCAATTTAGTCTATTTATATAAGTTAATTAGAATAGAATGTAACCAATATCTAGCAAGCCAGTGACATTGTTGAAGAAAGTGATATAAAGCAAAAAAATATATATATGATATTTGACATAGCTCTCGTTTTACATATGATTTAAAGAAATGTTCTAGATCGTTTCACGATCTAATATACGTAATCTTATCATGCATTTTAGACAGGAAAATGTTTCCCACAGAATAATAAAAAATGATGTTTAAATAATAAATAAATATAATAGTGTGACAAATTTGAATTCAAATAGTGACTTCTGGAGATAATTGTTTTCTTTGTTAGCTATTCATAGGAAAATATTCTTTATAAGGAAATATACTAAATTTAATATTTACTTTAATTATGGAAATATGCTCATCAACAATACTGTTGGTGAGGAAAGATGGTGAAATGTCTTTTTCAGCAAGTGACATAGGCGGAACTAAAGGAAGTTCCGAGGGACCAACGAGCATTTATTTATTTTTGTAAGGGGTAACTTTATAAAATAGTAACTAACTTTTAAAAGTGTTTCAATTAAATAACTTAAGTTTTAAAATTGTCACAATTAGGTAACTCAGTTTTCATATTTTATATAAATTAAAAGCTTTAACATGCTTTTTAGCATGTCATACTTTTTGTTTCAGTTATAAAATATTTTTTTATCTTTTGATGCTAATATGGAACGTTGACGTAAATTTTATGTACTTTTTTTATTTTTTTCATAATTAACATGCTTTTTTATTTTTTAATATAATTGTATATATTGAAAATTCTAACCCTCACGTTTTCACCACTGTTACTTTCTTGACATAAGAAAATTTGATTATGACTCGATATGATCGCTTAATGGTCCAATTTGAGGAAAAACACGCATGAGTGACTAAATTAGAACGCTTTTGAAACTTGGTTACTATTCTATGACATTTTACCATAATATGGCTCTTGGTTTTTAAAATCAAACGACACTCTGAAGCGTTTTGGTCTCGAAGCTTTACGTATATAAAGCGCTTCTAGATATACAACAATAACTTTATGTATAACCAAAAGCTTTCGTCTTACATATTAAACCTTAAAAAATAACTTATCTTTTTTTTTTAATCCTTTTTGTCATTTTTATATATCAGCCTTCTATACATTCTCAATCCCTAACTTCGACCCGGATGCGGATAAAATGCCGCCTCACAATCTTGAGGCGGTTTTCCTATCGCCTAGTGCATGGGACGCGTTTTCTAAAACCAAGATAGCGCGGTCCAATATTATTACCCATAGAGTGGCTGCAGCGGATATAAAAAACCATATTATAACCCGGGTTGAAAAGGTCGAGATTTTTGGTTCGAAATTCTGTACTTTTACAAGCACTATCATGAAATCAAATAGTTTATGAGAAAGAGGACAAATCTTACCAACTCATACTAAACAGTATATTCTATATGTTACAGACTTATAGCAAATTCTGAAATTCATCCCACAGAACCAGAGAGCTACGCATCTGTTAATGGCAATTTCGATCTTCAAATCAATTAGGTGAGTTCCAGATCATCCCGATCACAGAACTCCGTGATCGGAATAAGAAGACGATTTAAACTGAACAAAACGAGATTCAAAGTGATACAATGATCACAATCGAATCAGTCAAGTAACCAGAGCACGTTGATCGTAATATACGTACAGCAAAAGTTCAAATCGAGCAGTAAATGCATCAGAAATCGAAGTTTATCAACAACAAAATCGAACATTAAAAGCATCAGAAATCGATTCTAAACTTAATACCGTGATCAGAACTCCTACCTAAGTTCGCTTTCAATATTCAGATGAACTGAATACGAAAATGCATCTTCCAGATACGAAATCAACGAAATATATTCCAAAAGTTAGATTCAAAACAACAGTTATAGAATTCCATATGTCGATACCTAATTTTCAAATACTTCGTTCGAAATTCAATTGAATGTATTCGAAATTCGAAGTAATCGAAAGTTGAATTCACAATGACAATATCGTAAATCAGTAAAAGCTCTTGATGAATGATGAATCGACTAACCTTATATCGATCTCTGAAACGTTTCGTTCAGCTTTATTGAAGATCGTCGCCCTTTAGCAACGTAACGGCATATACAGAGCGATATAGAATGAACTCATGAAGAGAATCTGAGGGTATTTGTAGTGGTGCTTTTGTTGGAAGGGGGTGGGTCCGTTTACAGTCATCGCCAGCCAATGAGGGCATTTTAAATAGTAGATGGCGTCCTTCACACCACTATGTTACACTATTGCCCCTCATTGCTCATTCTTTTACAATGCTACCCTTTCTCTTTTCGCTGACCGTTTTGTTCGTGTCAGGTTGATGGGTTTTATAAGTTATGAGGTGAATCGTTGAACTTGAATATGGTATGTGTAGTATATGTGTTAAAGGCATGAGCTTTAATTCAGACAGTTTAAGATCGTATGATCTAGTGGTGTGAATGAGTCAATCCGATTGTGAGATACTCAAGATCTGCTCATTGAAAGCTCGAGTCAAGTCGAGCTTAAACGAGTCTGAGCTTGATTTGATCTCGTACTATGGCTCGTTTAATAAACGAGCTTGAGCTTTGGGAATAAGTAAAGGCACTAGGAGGAGAAAATGTCTTGATGAACCTTGGTAACATCCCAAGCAAGATCTATGGCTTTAGCTACGGCTAGGCGAACTACCTATTCTATATATTTTATAGAATTGAATATGAGAGAAAAAAGTTTTCTTTCACACAGTGAGAGATTGACCTTCTCTCTTCCCAATTCTTCATAAACAAGCAGAGCTCAGGCTCGAACACTCTTAAATTGTCGAGCTTAGGTTTGGCCCGACTCTTTTACACCCATAATATGACATGAACATGATTTGTTAATAACCTATTTGTGCTAAACACTCCCTTACTTTAACGTTACATAATAATCTAATATAAGTATTTAATATATACTTACCAGTAAAAAAAAGTGTATCCATATAATATGTTTTCAACTTTTACATTAAGTTGATTCTAAAATTCTAACATGTACTACAATAGAGTTGGTGGAGTGGCATGTGCCATGTGGCTTTCTTCTTAAAGAAGAAAAACCATTTACAACTTACAAGGGCAATGTTGGTATCTCAGGTGATATAAACCTTTTAAGACAAAAGGGTGGGCCACACCAAAGAACCGACCAAACCGGCCTAAAATTCGAGTCTGATAAAGGTGACGGGTTAATGTCTTGAGCGAAAGAGACATTAGACATATATGCTTTCCGATCTACCTTCCTTTATTTTCTCATTTGGTATGACAACATTTATTACAACCGTAATCTTCCCGGCGTCACGGACCCCACGTCGCAATTTTTCGCTCAACATCCCACAAACTGAAAACCTCTCATGAACCTCCGTGTGCTCTCTTGTAGAAACTCTCTTTCTAGTTTGTTCCGAAGATGATCTGTAATTAAAAGCTTTTGTCTTGAAAACAGACGAAGTCATTGGCTTTTAATGTCATGCGGCCTCTATGTTGACATATGTGGATTAAAGGTATGTATCTATTAGAGATGGTCTTATTTCATTTATTGTGAAATGTTTATAATAAAAGTTGTTTATTATGTTTTTATTTAATAAAATAAAAAAAAACTAACTTTTTACAACTTAGCAAAATGATAACCAAAATCATGTTGTCGATAACTAATATGATGAATTGAGTAACCTTTAATTTTTAGGTGAGTGTTCAGTGAGCTATGGCCTAGGGATGTTTAATTTGTGAAGGATTGATTATTAAGGAAGAGTTCTTATCAAGTGAATGACACATCCCTTCTAAAATTATATTGGTTTTTACATTGTTCTAACATGATTAAACCATGTGGGTGATTATGTTATTTGATTTAATGATGTGTTACTAAGTTGCATGGGGGGTTTTCGTGATCGATATCAGTTTGTTATTAGAATGTCATGGTAGTTTTTGTGATTTCAATGTCTTATTGTATCATTGAATATGACGCTAGTTTTAACAGTTAAATGTAGACTATCACTGGAGTTTTCATGCTTTTAAACCGTATGAGAGTTTTTATGGTTCACATGTGTTGTGTAATGGAGTTAGTTTTTATAGGCTTATGTGATATATTGGCGAATTAATGTATACTAATTTATTGAAAATAAATATACATGCTTCTATACACTTTCGATGAGATTACCACCGTGGGAAGGTTGAAATCAAATCAAGCAACATGAATTACGGATCGAACACACATTTTGTTTAGAATACCAAAAATTCTTTTTGTTGATAAATAACCAAAAAATATTTCTATCATTATTTTATTGTAAATTTTATTTTGTTTTTACAATTTGGTCTTTCTGAGCTAAAACTCTGATTGATTTGAGGTTTAAACATCGGGTATTACAAAGTTGGTATCATAGTTTATGGTGGGATTCGTGTAGGTTGCAAATGCCTGTACTGAAGCTGTAATATTGTTGATATTGGAAATGTGATCGATCGAGAGTTAATCATGAAAATTACAAAAAGGTAGTCTAAAGGTTTCTCATGCGAACGTATATGTTGTGATTATTTAATGTTTTTACGATATACAATGAAAATCAGTGATTGAAATATGATGCGGTATTAATGAGAATAAACATGTATAATATGTGTAAATTTATATATGGCCAGTGCTATGGTAAACGCACAATGCTAAGGTATTCTTAAGATTATCATAACTATATTGAAATTACTAAAAGAGTAAACAAGACGGTAAATTATATGGTATGAACATTGTATGCCTCTAATGGAGCATTGGGACACAAACAAAAGTTGAAGTAGTCCTAATAGCTTATATCATCCAAGTCTTTTGTTAAGGTTGGTAAGTAAAACCTAAATAAAGTTATTGATGTGGAAACGAGTGACTTGTAAGAACACGAAAAAAATAATTTATTCTTTGTTGTTTGTGTGAATACTGCGACTTTTCGTTAAGAGCGACTTGTAAGATACCTGATGAAAAGGGAAATGCTATTCGGATGATTATTCTGCTTTTGAGGAAGAAATGCAAACCACTTTGAGGAACTCTGTACAGAGATAGACTAATTCATAATATTGTATTGTAATTTACTTGATTATTAAATGAACCCATATTTGCTAAGTAGTTAACATGTATTACTTACGTTGGTTACCCACATACATCACAATATTACATGCACACAATAAATACATAACCCGTACCACTCAGACAACCAACCTACATACACTCTAGTATCTAACTCGTACGACTTAAGTAACCACCCACATACACCTAGATGGCTAGATATATAACTTGTACCGACTCAAATATCAGAGATATCATGAGAATAACACAACAGTATCATCTCAAGCTAGGACGTAAAAAAACAACAATATTAGACTCACCTAGGTTATGGTTAGGATTAAGAATACTTTTGCACAAGTCAAGATTACCTATAACCCGAAGGAAATATATCTAGAATCATCTACCATGGATAGAAAGACCTACCTCGAATTATGTAGAAATCATATCCACTAAAGAGAAACAAGAGAGAAATAAACAAAAAGTTGTAAACCATAAGAGAAACAAGAGAGAAATAAACATTTTTTTTATAAAAGTTACCACATATCTTACTACTATAATAAAAGAGTAACTAAAGGTGACACATGTCACCATCATATTTCTTCTAATCATAATTTTTCCGCTTCTCTCTCTTATTAATTACTCCATTATTTACTAATAGTTTTATTTAATTGTTTTAGATTAAAATAGTTTTTGATAAATTAAGCAATAAATCTTTTTATTAATGTTATTTCAAATAAACAAATGTTTATAAAAATATTTTTTCTAAAATATCAAACTTTTTAAAAACAAAATATTTTAATATTGTTGTATTTAAAAAAGTAAATATTCATAAACAAAAATAATTAAAATTAGGAGTTATAGTAAGGAAATTTTCAAAAATGATGTTTTTTTAAAATGGTTTATTTTGAAAAAAGAATATTTAATTTATTTTTTGAAAAACAAAGTTAATATCATTATTTATCACTTATAGTTTTTACTCATATGAAATTTTAAATTTTATATTATCTTGAAATATTATTTTGTAATTAATAAAGTTTTATTTTATTTAATATTCTATTATTCAACCCGTGTAATACACGGGTTAATTAAAGCTAGTAATACATATATCACATGCTTATATATGAAAATCACATCTGTTAGTATTTATAGTAGGTTTCATTCCGGGAGCATCCATTCTATCTATACTATAGATTCTATCTGTAGCTTTGATACGAGCGAGATTTTATTAAACATATTTGTTTCTTTGTTTTGTTTCTAATCCTAAATCCCAATGGCCCTGTAAATATTATTCCAACCCGACCCACGGCCCATTGCTGTTGGACTTTGTAGCAATACGAATAACGCATCTCGCAACTCATCTTCCTCTTCCGATTTGTCACCGGTCAAACCCTCCGGTCGTTGTTTCTGCGTGTTCTTCGGTCGAATCATCGCACGGTATCTTCTTCTTCTTCTCTCCGTCATCGCAGGTCACCTCATATTCCTTCTATTCTACCCTAGATTCTGAATTTCTTATAACTATACGATGTGATTGTGTTATTGAAATTGAAAATTGGGCGTCCGTTAATAGAACCATTTGAACGTGATTTACATATCGTGTTAGGTTTTGATTGCTCTTATCTGCGTGATTTGATTGCAAGATTGCTGTTTTTAATTTAATTCTTCTCAAAATCGCAGGTGTATGCGATGTTTTTGCAAAAGGATCGGTACATCATGGGTGTGAAGCAAGTTATAAGGAATCTGGATGCGTTTCCGCGTGCTGAAGATCATTTATTACAGAAAACACAATCTGGTGCTGTTGGTAAGCTGTTTTGATACTAAAATTCCCTTGATCTTTGTATGAATCTGTCTTAGCGAGTGTGGCCTCACACGGTATCTCTGATTTGAGGAGCAATTGAGAAGAATTCTGTCAAATTTACTTGAATTCACCCCCAAGGCTGTACCTTATGTTGTAGCAAGTCCATTTTTTGCTCTAGTTTTGTAATCCCTAACCAAAAAGTCAGATACACAACATATTATTGGGATCTTCTGTATTGGGGTTGGTTTTTGCATATATTCTTGGTGTCAAATGCGATTAAATAGTTTGTCAGTAATTGGAGTCTCTGTTTATCTCTTACCATCTTTTTTTTTTTTTTTGTTCTAGTTTCTATTGTAGGTTTGTTCATAATGGCAACGCTATTCTTGCATGAGTTAACATACTACATTTCTACATATACTGTTCATGAGGTTTGTGATCGTCACTCGGCTGTGATGGTTTCTTCTTTAAATTTATCCGGGCATGTGCTTATAGATTTTAAAATTGAACATGTTGGCAGATGGCTGTTGACCTGAAACGTGGAGAAACACTACCAATCCATATAAATATGTCATTCCCTTCTTTACCCTGTCAAGGTTAGCAATTCACCAATTCTATACTTTAGTTTCACTTAGTTAGCACTCTCCTGTGTTTTTCACATTTGTTGTTTGTTCAGTTTTGAGTGTAGATGCTATTGATATGTCTGGCAAACATGAAGTGGATTTAGATACAAATATTTGGAAGGTATGGTTTAAGTTATGTTGTTACAGTTTAACATATTCTTATTGTAGATGAATAAGATTTTCATTATGTGTGTAGATTGCAACAGACCCTCTCAATAGCTTTGCTTTGAGTAGGATTTACTGGGTATGGTTGTTGTTGTATGTATGTAGACATGCAACACCTTGACATATACAATAGCAATAACAATATGATTTAAGTGAGTGATTTGTTTATCCAGTTGCTAAACTTCAAGTCTAAATAGTAATTCCATAACTATTCCACGTTTCCTCCATTTTGTATCTTTATTATGGCTATGCATCTTCATTTATTGTCATACTAATAAGTCATACCTACAATATGAAAATGGAGAGGAGAAAAATTGGCCAATATCAATGGTTGCTTGAACATTATGGATATTTTTTCTTCTCTCTGGTATATCTTCTGTTAAGAATCACATATTAAGAATTATTTTCCATCTTTTCACTATACATCTCTTACCTCATTTTACATTGATAACCAAAGTGAGTTGACATAAATATTAGGTATACGCATTCTAGAGAATATATAGAATTAGATTTACACTATTTTATAAAGCTGCCATGAACTGCTTGTTCCTGATATGATTCTTGAGAATAATAATAGAGTATGAATACTATATGATCTTGCAATTCCCCTTGTTTATGAATTTTGTACTTCCATTTTGCTTGGAACGATTGATACCTATTATTCCATGTGAGGAGCCTTAGGAGATAGAACGATGCTTTGTTTAGAGATTCTATTTGTAACAACCCACGTAAGCCGTAACAAAATATTGTCCGCTTTGCACCCCATGGGGGCAAAGCGGAGTGGACAATATCTTGGTACGGTTTACGGGGCCTGTTACACGATTATTCTTTTATCACTTCAAACGCAGTAGATGTACTGTACTGTGTACTTTCATGGAATATGATGACTTGCATTTGCTTTTTTTAAAATAGAATAACACAGAACTTTTAAAACCATGACATCTATGTGTCTAGGGTCTTTCCAAGTAGAGTATACATTCTTAACATACAATTATGACAAAATAGCTGAATTAAATCCAAAAGAAACTGTTAGACCCATGCGTGAGACTCAGTCCAAGCAAGTTTTTACTTTTTACGTCTAGGGTGGGTTAGTTTATAGGGCAACTTCTTTTTTTTTTTTAGTTAAGAAACTCAAGAGATAATGATCAGTTAAATTAGGTAATATGCTTTTCTTTGATGTAAAATATAGGGTTCATTTAAGCATCTTTGGGAAACGGCTGTCTCTTGAAAGTGGGTTGATTTTTTATTTTGTTTCTTGTTGTTAGTTAATAAATTTGATTCCATTCTTGATCATCTTTCGTTCTTTTGGGATTTATATAGCTTACTCATGCTAGTTTAAGATAAAGTCCTTGTTTGATTGATTTTTATTTATATCTCACTTGTCATACTTGATGTATTATTGTTCCTTTAATGGCTAAGATTTACTGCAGCTTCGATTGAGTAGAGAAGGGGTGATTATTGGGACAGAATACCTATCCGATCTAGTAGAAAAGGGGCATACATCTCATAAGCATGGTAAGTGCCTCTGGTTTTACTGTGAATCTGTGATCCTTATTTATACGTTTATCATCTCCGTACGTTTTAAATTCATTTCATGATTTTTTATATTTTTCTCATAGCATGCATATGCTTGCGGAATATCTATGTTGCACTTATGTAAAGCATTCTACCGAATTTACGAATTGCTTTAGAAATGTTCCGAAATCACTTTATTTGAACTCTAATGTATGAGTTTTTATTATCTTAGATATTAACCACACTACAAAAAGCTTTATTTTTATAAGCAGATATTTTACTGACTACAAGATGCAATTTCCATTTATACACTCTTCATTCTTCTTAAATCATATAGTTTCAAGACTTGAATAACTACCCATCTTGCGTGAGGTAAAATTGTAAAAATATCGAATTATTTACGTGGATTCCAAAAGGTCTGAATGAAACTTTAGAATTAACCTAGTGCCCAATTTAAAGAATATGAATTTATTCCATATTTTCTTTGGATTATAATTAAATATAAGCATCAATATGTATTTCTTTGTTGTAGTATTAAATTATAAACATACTTCAGCTGTATTTGATGGTTTCTTGTTAAATTACCATGACATTTTATAGCTTGCTGAGCCATAAGAGCTCACTATTTTCACTTAACATGCTTTTATCTTCTTTATGTGTTAAATGTTTTTGCTGCATTGCATGTTAGTTGCTTAACATATTTGTAGTTGCCATTGGGATAACTAAATTATTCGTTCTTAGAAAAGACAAGACTGAACCAATGCATTTTTTAAAACTCTTTATCATAGTGCATGGTTCTTACATATTAGTTTGACCAGAAAATGAGACAGATCATCATGAGGATTCAGACAAAAAAGTTCATCTGGGTAAATTTGATGACGAGTCAGAAAATATGGTTAAGAATGTCAAGCAAGCATTGGCTAATGGAGAAGGGTGCCGGGTATGTGCTCTACTATTTTATAAACATCATTGATACAAAGACATTGATTATAGAAACACAGTATTTTGGATAAATTTGTTCATATAGTATTAAAAGCACCAATATTCTCCTTAACTGAATTAGGTTTATGGGGTGTTGGATGTTCAAAGAGTTGCTGGAAACTTCCATATCTCGGTTCATGGTTTGAATATTTTTGTTGCACAGATGGTAAGTAAACATGACATTTCTCTACTTTACAAATCATCTATTTAGTTACTTACCATGTGCTTTTCTGCAGATTTTTGAAGGAGCTACCCATGTTAATGTCAGCCACGTGATTCATGATTTATCTTTTGGCCCTAAGTATCCAGGGCTCCATAATCCTCTTGATGAGACAAAGAGAATTCTCCATGGTGCCAGTGGGACATTCAAATATTACATAAAGGTTAATTTACTTGTGCATATCCTTCCCGGAAAATTTAATTTTTTTTTAAAAGGCATAAGGCGTTCCGAGGTGCTTAGGGTCTTGGAAGCCAAGGTGCGAGGGCCGAGGCAAACACTTTGGCCTCATGTATGCGATGAGCTTGGTATTCATAAAATACTTATCATTTGATGCTAGATAACATTTTCTATCCTTAAACTCCAAAAAATAAGATAATAACAGAAATACACACATTTTAATAATCTAAAAAGCATGAACTATCCAATTTATGAAATTTCTTAGTTTAAAAGTATCACTATCTGCAAAAGAAGCAACATATCATATCAGAGAACCACTTGTATATAAAAGGGAGGTATTTGCAATAAGACAGAAGGAATCAGGTTGGGCTAGCCTGCCTTATACATGAAGCGCCAATCACCTCAAGTCGCTTCACGTTATCACCTCGCTTCATATCCTTTGAGAGATTTCCACTCCGACGCCTCGCACCTCTGGCACACTTTTCTTAAACAACATTCCCTCCATTTTATGACTATAATTCTATCCATTTTGCTAGCTACATCTTAACATTCTTGAATTTTAATGAGTAATTTCATTTTCTTAATCAAATATCTTTTCTAGTTATCAATATTTTTTCTACAACAAAGGCTTTTTTTAGACTAGAAGTATTAAATCATTTGACTGTTAAAACTCGAAAGTAAACTTTATTTGGTATCATAATATGGTATTCTTTTGTGAATTTTGTAGATTGTTCCAACCGAGTATAAATATATATCGAAAGAAGTCTTACCTACCAATCAATTCTCAGTTACCGAGTACTTCTCCCCAATGAATGAATATGACAGGACATGGCCAGGTTTGTTTCTGCATTGGATGCTTGTTTGCTTATTTATACCATGATCTAAAACCTGTTTTTATGTGAGGTCTTATTTAATATTTTTCATGTGATTCAGCGGTTTACTTTTTATATGATCTTTCACCAATTACTGTTACCATCAAAGAAGAACGACGGAGTTTTCTCCACTTCATAACTCGTCTTTGTGCGGTGCTAGGTGGTACATTTGCTTTAACAGGTTTGTCCCAACTCTTGTGCTAGAGGTTATAACCTCTAATAGTCTAATTAACATCATATGTAAATGGACTATGGAACCAGGGTGGCAAATTGGTGGGTAGGTTATGTTGTCGGGTAACATGACAATTTATGTTTGGGTCAAGACATGTAATTTATATCATGGGTGAGAACGAGTTGGGTTGGGCCGGCATGCAAACACTTTAATTTATAAATTTGTGTCTAGATGTAACGCAGAAGATTCATATGTAAAATCTTGTCGCCGTTTAAAAAAAGATGTAATGAAAAAAAAAACATTACATCTTTCTACGACATACAACCTACTTATTATTTTTGTTATCATCGTTGACAGGAATGCTCGACCGATGGATGTTTAGACTCCTGGAGGCAGTGACAAAACCTAATCCTAGGCGTTCAATGCGGTAAAGTTTGTCACAAACTTGCTGGGAAAATATGAAGCAAGTTTCATATAACAGAAAATGTGTTGTTATTTTGCCTTTTTATTATCTTTAGTACTTGGTATCTTTTTGTTAGGCTACATTTTTACTGGTAAATGTATAATTTAATTACATACATGCTGGTTTAACCAAAACAGCATTTTTTCACTTCTGGTTAATCATAGTCTTGAGTTAACCCGCATTGTCGACACGTCTGATATAACTTTGGGCTTCACTTCAGCTGTCATCATTATAGGGGCCAAGTTTAACTTCAGTTTAAGAAAACGGGTTATATCGGGTTGTAATTTTTTACGCTTTTGGTTTGTTAAAGGCTGGATTTATAACGGATTAAAGGTTTAAAACTAAATGAGGTCTTGGGGTGGGTCACATCGGGTTAGAATTTGCCAACAGCCTTCTTCCATCGTACAAAGTCAAGTCACATTCATCATAAATTGATGAAAATAATGCATGAGTTGCGGAACTCTGTTTTTATATGCATTTCGATGTATTGTTGGTCAAAGTTATACCTAACATGATCCAACCATTTTTATGTATGTTGGTTTTACAGGTTCATGTATGTTTGAACTTGAAAGTTCTATAATTCTTTTTACTAGTTTTGATGTTATAACTTATTATTTCTACTAATTAAGTATACTTTATAATGAGAGAATTGTATGGCAGGGTAATGTATTATATAATCAATCTTTTATAAGGGTAATTTACACAAGTATTATAATTTTGAGATCAAAATCACTCTTTCTAGAAGTATCTTTTATCGAGTAAAAGTGAAGAAAACAAGTTACCTTGCTATACAAACCCAATATTAAATAGAAAATCCTGATAGTTGTAAATAATGTTTGCGTTGTAGTATATAACTTATAAGGCGGTCATTTAACCTTATAGTTAGTTTTGTTTTTTCTTTTCATTATATTTTATAGCGTTATTTTTAAGTGTATATGCTATCTTTAAAATTGTTTTTGTATTAAATGCATTCTACTCTTGTATTATGAGTAAACATGAGTTTTCCTATCACAATTGTATTTATTATTTTGGTTGTGAAGGGTTCTAGTCTGATCAATTTAAAAAATAAAATTTTCATCTAATCATGTCTATTGAAATTTACTTTTGGTTTCAACGAAAAAATAATTATAGAATCCTTTTTCCAGATAATATGTGCAGAGTGACTCGTCAAAAGTCAAATAAATTGAATGATGAGTCGTTTTTCGTATTTTTAACTTGAACTAATTTTGCCTTGCTATACACTATCCACTCTCACCGTTTGAGGGCTGGAACCTCTAATCCGTGTGTAAATGTGCATGTCTATATATAAATCAAAACGATAACAATTGAGTAAGTTCATTATTCTCTAAATAAATTAGTGTTGGTTATGGTCATGTAACATATATGTTTGCAACTTTATGATTAAAAGGTCAAAATCAAACATCTTTGATTATGATATTAACATAGTCCTAAATAGTTAAAGTAAGCTATATGATTGAATTATTAACTAGCAATTTAAACGCCTAAAACACTGTTTGGTTTGTGAAATTCAAATGAATAATAAATGGAACTTGAAAACTTGAAATAATAAATTATGTTTGGTTGTTATGAAGAAAACTAGAATTAAAAAAATATTCCATGAATTCTGTTTGGTTGATAAAGGGTAACAAACCTTCTACAAGTTAAAAAAGAAATGTTTAAATTATGTAATTCTAACTAAATGACTAAATTACCCCATTTTTTTCTTTGGACACGTAAAAATCACAAAAGAAAAGTTGAAAGATTGAGCACATGATCCAAATACAAACTAAAAAACACAATTCAAAAGTCCACATCGGTCAAAAATCTAAAAATCAAACACAAGTCAAATCCAAAAAACACTATTAAAAAATCCACATCGGACAAAAATCTATAAATTAAACACAGTACCATAATTAAAATTTAATATTTATTCCCATAAGACACAAATATATTGAAAAAACAATTAAACCAGGAACTCGCGTTTGGAAAAATTAACCAAAATAGTCGATTCAATCTTAGATTGTGCCCTTGATTATTGAATCATAAGCTTCTCTTCTCTTCGTTTTCAACGACAAGTCGATGCCCGAACCAAAAAAGTCAAACTAAAAGCCTATTTGGATTGAACAATTGAAGGCGAACTAATATTCTTTGAATTGGAGTCAATCTTAAACATTTTACAAGTGCCTCAACTTGTTTACACTTTTAAATACACTCATTCAACTTTTAAATCGGGATTATCCCTCACTTTATGTTTAGCTCGTTATAAAAACGAGTAAATATCTTTCGTCACTGACGTTTTGTTAAATTTGTCATTTCAATCCAAATTTTTTTTTTGTCATTTTTAATCACTGTAGTTTACCAAATATTGTTATTTTCATTCACTCCATTAAGACCGTTAAAATCTCCATTAAATATTATAGTATTTTAGTCTATTTTATTCACTCCACCAAGACCGTTAAAATCTCCGCTAAATATGAGAACATTTTAGTCTTTTTCAACGCATTAATAATTCAATTAAAACAAATAACCAATTAATATTCGATTAAAACTAAAAAACACATAAAACGACTAGTGAGATCGGGCGTTTTGATTTAAAAGCTTCAATTAACCCTAATTCATGTAGTTCGATTGAAGTCTGATATGAGATTTCAAATAATATTTACGTTTTATTCGAACGGGTACCGTTGTTCGATTGATGAAGACTAAAATACCCTCATACTTAATGGAGGTTTTAACGGTGTTAATGTAGTTGATGGGAATGATAACATTGGTAAATTATAATGATTGAAATGACAATAATTTATTTATAAATTAATATAACAAATTTAAGAGATCAGTAATGAAACAACATTTTACTCAATTAAAAGAAAAATTGTTCGGGTTTATAATTATTTTTAATTTTTAATTCCATTCCGAATAAAAACTTAAAAAGCTTATCTATACCTCTTTATCTAAAAGGAGACATTCCTTAACGACACCGTTTGACTCTGTTAAACGAGGCAAAAAAGCTCACAGTGATGAAGGTGATAGATACAGATTACATACACATACATACATACTAATTACCGAACTCCACTCGCCACCACCACTGACAACTATCGAATGACGAAGCTTTAAGCAACCTCCGACTACAACTCTCCGGCGACTTTTAACCTACTC
Organism: Flaveria robusta; assembly: GCA_025506415.1. Classification (NCBI taxonomy): domain Eukaryota; kingdom Viridiplantae; phylum Streptophyta; class Magnoliopsida; order Asterales; family Asteraceae; genus Flaveria; species Flaveria robusta. The sequence goes on along the minus strand of CM046460.1, from coordinate 4,387,815 downwards.
CGGCACCTCTTACCTATATGCTGTTGGTGCTTCAATTGGTGTCTGTTTTAAAGGCTTTATTCCATAGATCTGAACACTAAATCTCACTTCAATTGGCAGCAATTTGCGTCTTCTGAGGTCAGTAAATAAGTAATATCTGTTTCTAATGCGACGTAAGATTGTAATTGAAAACTGCATTATTCGAATGTTATTGAGATCCAATGCGACGTGTTTTACTTATGCACTGTGATTAGGAATGCGGTTTGACATGTTTAGTTATGCATTGTAATTGACCTAATTGGACGGGTGTTTGACCGTGTTTTTGCTAATTGTTTGTAGTTATTTCGTTAGTTTGAATGCGTTCGTTTGGTTTACTGTGAGTCGGCTGGTTGAATGTCGTGTTTGAGTGAAGTTATTGATTGTTTGTTAACTGGTTTTGCGTTTATGTGATGAGTAAGTGGTTGCATTGAGTTGGAATTAGGGTTAGTGCGTTTTAGGGTTTTGGAGAGGTGAAGCATTTAGATATGAAAGAGGGTGGTTTTCGCAGATGTTTGATCACTGTTGTTACCTTTGTTGGTGTTTTCTGTAATTTCTTTTCTGGAGGGAAAGTTGATCAATGTATGCATCACTTTCATTGCATGAGGTGCAATTTGTTGTAGCACAGTTGCTCAGGATTCTTGAACTTGTTTAAGATGGTGTCCATGGATATAAGATTTTGCAGTATCATGGAGAATTTGGGTGTCTAGTGAGTTTGTTATGCTTATGGACCTAATGTAGCACTGCTTAAATTTTAAACCAACTATACCAAAAATGAAATATGATCATAAGTAAGATGTTACTAATGGAGTACTTATAAGGGAAAAAACATGGAAATTATGGATGTAGGTTCACATATCTGTTCTCTTATGTAGTGATGATTTAATTGGTTGAATTTAAGTGAGTTTGGCTTTGAAAGTATTCTGTGACATTTTGATATTGTATATTGATGGAGTCTGATACAAACCTGAGCTCAATGCTGGATCAAATATGGGTCGGGTCAACTGCTAAATGGAGGGAAACGAGTGGAGGGAAAGTAAATGGAGGGAATGATTCAAAAGTTTAAGGGATAGGGGCTGATCCATGAAATCAGGAAGTGGGATAACTACTCCCACCAATTTTTGAAACGAGTGGAGGGAAAGTAAATGGAGGGAATGATTCAAAAGTTTAAGGGATAGGGGCTGATCCATGAAATCAGGAAGTGGGATAACTACTCCCACCAATTTTTAGTTTAAGTATTAGTCCTCTGCATTTTGTTTTGGATTGTCAATGTTTATGTAATTTAAATTGGGTATCTATACCTTTGCTCTTGGAGATTAACCCATCTCGAATTGGGTCTTCTATTTTGTAATCTTTCGGTTCTAGCAATCAAATCTATCAATTACCTTTGTTTGATTTCTGGGTTCTATCATTTGGTTCCATTGCCGGGAAAAACGAGGAGAAGATGATTCGGAATCACTTTAACCACGGAGAAGATGCTATAGCGGCTCAACTAGCGGTCATTGTTGCTCGATTAGATTCCTTGCTGGCCTTGAAGGATGATGTTGCAGCGCTCAAGGCTTGGATGAATGACAAGGAAACCAAGGATGAACCTCAAGGCACATTGACAGATCTGATGCTGCTGCCCGAGAATGAAGACGTACCCACTGATTTGAAAAGCAAGGATTTATCGCTTGATGTGGGTGATGCTGACATGACACCAAGTTCTCCTTCACTTAGAATTGATCCCAATTTGAATGAATGGAGACCGGATGTCATTGATGGCAAAAAAGATTGGAGAAAAGTTGCAAAGGACACAACAAGTGCACGCTGTTGGCGGGAAGTAGAAACAAGCTTAATTGGTAGAAAAGACAGACGGAAGACTGATCTCTACCATGTTGATGCTGGTAGAGACATCACTGATTCTAGAGAGTCATCTTCTCTAGACATGTGGCATGATGGTAGTAACCATAATTCTAGTCTTGAGACACGGCTTGATAGCAAACGCTCCTCTAAGTGGGGTCTAGATGAAAACGATAGTGAAGTTGCAAGGCCTTCACAATCTGCTTTAGCTTTTGGAGGGGTTTATGAAGTAGATCAACCTACAATTGAATGGCTGATTGCTTGGCACAACAGTCAACAATTACCGGATTGTCGACTTGAGGACAAGTTGTTTCTCCGGACTGGTAGTATTGATACAAACCTGAGCTCAATGCTGGATCAAATATGGGTCGGGTCAACTGCTAAATGGAGGGAAACGAGTGGAGGGAAAGTAAATGGAGGGAATGATTCAAAAGTTTAAGGGATAGGGGCTGATCCATGAAATCAGGAAGTGGGATAACCACTCCCACCAATTTTTAGTTTAAGTATTAGTCCTCTGCATTTTGTTTTGGATTGTCAATGTTTATGTTATTTAAATTGGGTATCTATACCTTTGCTCTTGGAGATTAACCCATCTCGAATTGGGTCTTCTATTTTGTAATCTTTCGGTTCTAGCAATCAAATCTATCAATTACCTTTGTTTGATTTCTGGGTTCTATCAGAGTCCCTTATAATATTTGATGTAAGAGTAATTTATCATCTAATTATGAGTGCAAGCTTTGTTCTAATGAGCGAACCGAACTGTTATGGAGATTCGTGTGAATGTTTTTTTGTTTATGTTTTCATTTCAGGCCAGACAGAACATGTCATCTAATGGCCATTGTTTTAGAAGAAAGCCCCGCCAGCCTGTTGCTGCAAATTTGAATATCGACTCACTGGTAAGCTGTGGTTACAAGTCTTGTGTTATTTATTCATACTGAGGGATGTTAAGGCGGCTTGTGTTTCTAGATTGAAACTGAACAATCAACATTGTGACTATTTCATACAATGTTACAAACCCCTGTTCATCACAATAGGAAATTTCATTACTATTGCCAGAGTACATGACATGAATAGGTAATCTGTGGATATTCAAAAACTATATCATTTATTGAAATTATCATTTTTTGCAGCTTGATGAAAATCTAGAGCAACTGCCACATCTAAATGAACTTGTTCAGTGCTACCAAACGGATTGGATAAAGGATGAAAACAAGTATGGGCACTATGAAAGTGTTGGCAGCATATCCTTTCAGAACCAAATATTTGAAGGGCCTGATACTGATATTGAAACAGGTAATGCAGTAACATATGAAAAAAATGTACATTAATTTGAAATTACTTTTTATTAGAACAATTAAATAATTGTTTGAATGTTTTGATTGACTCCTAAAAAAATACACCAAACAGTTTTCATGGACTTGATAATATGGTCGAACAGAGTACTATATGTAATGCAACAAAAATTGTTTTTGTTAATTACTTTTACATGACCCTTGCTTTTGAACTCTGCAGAAATGCATCTTGCTAATGCTAGGCAAGATAAGATTGAAGACAACGCTGATGATGATGTACCTAGTACCTCTGGTCGACAACTTTCAGAGGTTATTTTCCCATTGATTATTTATGCATTTGTAGGAATTAGAATAAAATCACTGATTGAATTTTAAATTATTATTCAGCACTATGGTGAATCCCCCCTGCCTACTTATGAACCTGTATTTGACTGGGAAAATGAGAGGTCAATAATATTTGGACAAAGAATTCCAGAATCTAATATACCACAGTCTCCAAGGTTTAAATTTATTTATAATTTAGAAACTTGCACCAAATTTGTGCTTTTGTTGTTCCGCTAGTTATTTTTTTTCCTAATACATTCTTCATGTCTGTAGTGGCTTGAAGATTTCTGTAAAAGTTCTTTCCCTGTCATTTCAAGCTGGATTAGTTGGTGAGATCATGACCATTAACTTCATCACAGATTCTTCTAATTTGTATTTCATTTTGTTAAAGTCTGATGTCAGTTAATATGTGCTTGTAGAGCCGTTTTATGGTACTATATCATTGTATAATAAAGATAAAAGAGAAAAGCTGTCCGAGGACTTCATTTTTCGTGTTCTTCCATCTGAAATGCAGGATGTAAGCACCAATAACATATTAGGTTATTTATACGTATAACTGACAATCGTACCAAGAACTGAATATTTGATATTATCTTATCAACCTTTTCAGGCTGGCAGTTCATCTGAATCTCATGGACATTTTTATCTAGACGCCCCGTTAGCATCTGTTTGCTTGTTTATACAATTAGAAAAGTGTGCTACTGAAGAAGGCGGAGTAACTCCATCTGTTTATTCGCGCAAAGAACCAGTATGTATTAACAACATTAATAACAATGACTTATGATTGATAAATGTAATTACAAGTGTTATTGATGGTACAATTATGGAATAGGTTCATTTGACTGAGAGAGAAAAGCAACAACTACAAGTTTGGTCTAAGATGATGCCTTACAGAGAGTCATTTTCTTGGGCATTAATTCCATTATTTGATACCAACATTGGTTCAGTTTCTGGTGGTTCTGCTTCCCCTAGCAGCCCACTTGCTCATAGCTTATCAGGAGCTAGTTTGCATGATGGTATTTCTGAGCCAATTGCAAAGGTCTCATTAGATGGACAAATGGCTTACTCAAGTGGAAATTCTGTTGTGGTTGAAGTGTCAAACTTAAATAAAGTCAAAGAGAGCTATATTGAAGATTCACTTCAGGTACACTAAAATCATTTGTTTGAAAATTTTGTACTTTGTGCTTATTACTGGAGCAAATTGCATAAAAAGGTAAACACTGTAACATACCCTGGAAGGATTTCCATTTCAGAAACGAAGGCAACAGACTTTTAATTTCTTGGATTTGATGTAATTCAAATGTTTTGATTTAGGGTAATCTGACCCGATAATGTGGTAAAAAATGATGTGACAGCTGACGTGTTGGCACTTTAAGTTTCCATTTCAGACACGTGTCTGTACTTGACGATGTTGAATTTTTCTGATTTGGAACTGATGTGACATCTGAACACTAGTTAACTTACAAGATCACCGTTACTTGCTATTATTAGTTAAATATGAATCCCTTTTTATTAGTGTGTGTAATTTCTAAACATGTTTGTGCTTCTGAACTTCTAATATTGGATAACTTTAATGTTCTTATATTAATGCTTGGAGGGTTTGGCAATGGGACATTGAGGAACTACTTAAAATTACATATGCCTAGTGTGCTATGCAACAAGTTGGTCTATAAAATACATCTTCCCAACTGATTATTTCAGGATCCTAAACGGAAGGTTCATAAGCCTGTGAAAGGTGTGTTGCGATTGGAAATAGAAAAGCTTCAAGCTGCTACCACTGAATATGACAATGCTTCAGATGGCAGTATAACCAATGAACATGACCATGGGTATCGACTAACTGAGTCCACAGTCGGTGAGTGGAGAAACATTCATTCAAATAGACATAAAGAACAACCTTCAAATGGATCGGTTGCAGATGTGACCACTAATGATGTAAGTTTGACATATATCTTTGAGTAAACAAGATATCATTTAGTTATTATGTTGTTTTATGTTTATTACTTTACCCTTCAGTCCTTTACTTTACAAGAATCTCTAACAGGAACCCTTTCATTGCATGGTACTATCTATTAGTAATGCTGCATTTTTAGTTTATTCCTTTTTTGTAGCGGAAAGGAAAAGGGAAACATGGACATAAAAAATCCTAATTACTACGCTAAATTGTTATTTTTTGAAAGATATCCTGATAAATCAAAAGTTCAGTCTGTGTTCTGAGGTGATCTGTTACTGCGTTCTTTATTTAACACTTAACAGAGAAAGGGTTTTTATTCCGGAATGGTTATGGGTATATTAAAGCTGAAAAAGGCAAATAATTGAACAGGTCCAATTTTAATCCTTTTTTCCACATGAGGTTTCAGATTTCCACACACCCTTAAGAAAAACGAGTGTTGTCTTTTCATTCTTGCCGCTGTGTGGAATTATCACTTCTGTCTATCAATTATATATTTCAGTTATGCTGCTGAATCACTCTATAGTAGAATAGATATGCAAGGAAACAAAGACATGCAATATGGTTTTTTATGGTAGAATTATTGGAATTTTGTCGAGGAGGAATTTCTCTCCTACCTAGTTTTCTGCGGTTTACTTGAACATATGATTTGCCTTGTGCAGTGAACGTTTTTGTTCTATACGAGTTCATAATTAAGTTTTGATTGGATTTACAGGTTCAAGCTTTTGACTTCCGCACAATGATAAGAAACGAGCCTTTTTTACAGCTTTTTCACTGTCTTTATGTCTACCCATTGACTGTCAGTTTGAACCGGAAAAGGAATGTATTTATAAGAACTGAACTCAGGCAGGATGATGCCGATACCAGAAAACAGCCACTAGAGGTTGGTGAAATTTTAGCATACTTTACAACTACTTCTATAAATCTTGTAAACAAAATTGAAATCTGGTTTAATTTAAACAGGCAATGTATGCAAGGGAACCGGGTGCCACCCTTCAAAAATGGGCCCACACACAAGTGGTTCCTGGAAGTAGGGTGGCTTGTTACCATGATGAACTGAAAGTTTCACTTCCTGCTGTGTGGACCCCACAACATCACCTTTTGTTCACCTTTTTCCATATTGACCTTCAAACAAAGTTGGAAGCTCCGAAACCAGTAGTTATTGGATATGCAGCTCTTCCATTATCAACACATGCTCAGTAAGTGTTTTTGTGTGTTTCCATTTATCCTTTTACTTGTAAAACTTTAGGCCAACCTGACCACATTTACATTTTTTTCCCCTAGGTTTAGATCTGACATTTCTCTTCCAATCATGAAAGAGCTGGTTCCACACTATCTACAAGAAAGTAGCAAGGTATGTTACCTTTTGTATGTGATATTTCGTATTTTCGTACATTTTTGTATTATTATTGTTATTTCTGAGTTTACCTCTGTACCTTTTTGTAGGAGAGGCTGGATTACTTGGAAGATGGGAAAAGTGTTTTTCACTTGCGGTTACGACTTTGTTCCTCCTTGTTCCCTATTAGTGAGCGTATTAGAGATTTTTTTCTTGAATATGACAGACACACACTTCGTACAAGCCCACCTTGGGGTTCTGAACTACTTGAGGTACTCTTTAAATTTTTTCTTAAAGATATTAATTATTTATGTTCTTGTTACCAACTGAAATAGGGCAATGTTACATCAACTGATATTAATAACAACCTAACATGTAAGTAACTCTTTTTCAGGCAATCAACAGCTTAAAAAATGTAGATTCAACTGCTCTGCTGCAGTTTCTTCACCCTATACTGAATATGCTTCTCCATCTTATTGGCAATGGGGGAGAAACTCTTCAGGTTAGTCAATTTATTTCCCAGTATATTAATTAATTTATCACCAATTTCTGCAGCGTGGTTTCTCCCTTGCATCTATAGTGATCACCAAGTGAAATCATGTTTATCATCGGTCTTTGATCTAGGTTTATTATTTGTATTCTCACAGGTTGCTGCTTTCAGAGCTATGGTTAATATATTGACACGGTATTTACTTCTGAAAATTTTCACATGATTGAGATTCCTTTTTTGTTTATTAACATAAAAATTCTGCGATGTTATCTTCTGTAGAGTACAGCAAGAGTCAGTTGATGAAGCTGAACGAAATATATTTCTGGTAAATTATGTGGATTATGCTTTTGATGATTTTGGCGGTCGACAAGCTCCAGTATATCCTGGTTTGTCAACCGTGTGGGGAAGTCTGGCTCGAAGCAAGGTAAATGTTTGGCTTTTTTGTTTATTATTGCTGGTTTCTTGTGTCCAAGGATCTTTTATTTATTTGTTTATTTGTTTACTCTTCAGGCCAAAGGCTATCGGGTCGGACCCGTATATGATGACGTATTGTCAATGGCTTGGTTTTTCCTTGAATTAATTGTAAAGTCAATGGCACTGGAGCAGACCCGACTATTGTATCACAATCTGCCTCTAGGTATTCTTTTATTCATTTGGAACTACTCATAACAATATTCTTTTATTAAAATTTAAAACATTTATGAAATGGATATATAAGAAGTTGAAACCTACTCTCATTGATGTTTGCCACAGGTGAAGATATCCCACCAATGCAGTTAAAAGAGAGTGTATTTAGGTGCATCATGCAATTATATGATTGCCTTTTGACAGAAGTGCACGAACGTTGTAAAAGGGGGTTAAGTTTAGCAAAACGTTTAAACAGTAGTTTGGCTTTCTTCTGTTATGATCTTTTGTCAACCATAGAGCCACGCCAAGTTTTTGAAATGGTAGGTTTATCTACCTTCACTTATCTTAAGCAGCAATTATTATTATATCATAACAATTGCCAAGCATAAACATTTTGGTTTATATATTAAGCCTTCTCATTGCAGGTATCTATGTACCTGGATAAATTCTCTGGTGTTTGTCAATCAGTGTTGCATGATTGCAAGCTTACATTTTTACAAATAATCTGTGATCATGATCTGTTTGTTGAAATGCCTGGGCGGGATCCTTCTGATAGGTATATATTTTTTGTTTAATTATTTGTAATTCTTCAGTTAATCAAGTTCGAGGAGACCTATTCTTGAATTCATGGTAGGTCTAATGCATTTGGTGTTTTGGACTATGGGCCATCCCTTATTGTTCACTTATTCACAGATCTATTTTAGGGAATATTAATTTTTTGTTTTCCCTCATGTTCACATATGATGCACTTTTTATTCAGGAACTACCTTTCATCTGTGTTAATTCAAGAACTTTTTTTAACTTGGGATCATGATGATTTATCTCAGCGAGCAAAAGTGGGTATAATAATATTTCATTTTTCTATAAATTTAATCCTTTCCAATAAACTAGTGATGCTCCTCATTGTTTTCCGTATTTCTATTTCTAGGCAGCAAGGATTTTGGTAGTCCTCTTATGCAAGCATGAGTTTGATTCTCGTTACCAGAAGCCAGAGGATAAGTTGTATATTGCCCAACTATATTTTCCACTTGTGGGACAGGTAACTAAGATGATGATTCTTTTTATTTTTTATTTTTTTTATGGGAGACTAAGTTAACAAATTGTTGCTCAAATCATTAATTATCATTTTCACTCACCATGCATGTAAACATGTCAGTGATTCTGATTTTATTATACTGACCTCTTAATTTAGCAGTTTTATTTCCTCTCCTGTGCAGATACTTGATGAAATGCCCGTATTTTATAACCTGAGCGCTGTTGAAAAACGTGAAGTGTTGATTGTAGTTTTGCAAATATTACGTAATCTGGATGATGCATCACTTGTGAAGGCTTGGCAGCAGAATATTGCTCGAACAAGACTGTTTTTCAAACTACTTGAGGATTGCCTAGTTCTTTTTGAGGTTTTCCTCCACTACCAAAACTTGTCTATCGATTTTAATGTGTTAAAATTAACCACTTAAAATGCAAAATTGATTGATGCTTATATAAGGGGAATAGTTGTATTTTATTGATATTTGTTTGTGATACTTTTGAGATGTTATAGATTTATACCTTGTCTTGTTGCCTGTTTAATTTTTTAAAGGATTGCACAAATGCAGCACAAAAAAAGTGTCGATAGCATGCTTATAGGCGGCAGTTCTAGGAGCCCAGTTGCTGATGCACCTATGTCTCCGAAGTACTCCGACAGGCTTTCTCCTGCCATTAATCAGTATCTCTCTGAGGCATCTCGTCAGGAAATTCAGGTATGTATAGTTATACTGTTTTTAATTTAAAATTATCAATTTTTGAGTGCTTGGTAAATTCTTGTTTGTAAAAGTGATGATGTATGTGAAGGCCAGCCATGTATTCAATGTTTTTCATTATGGCCACTACTCATATATTGTAACTAATTTATGGACTACCCACGTATACATCTGATTTCGTTTATATAAAATTTAGCCTAAAACATGCCTAACGACGGAAAAGATCTTAAAAGTTGCAAAAAAGACAAAAGCACCCTTGTATCAAACTATCAATCTACAAGAAGTGACTAAGATGCAAAAAACTTGGGTTTTCTTGTCATGTTACAATATTCCAGAATGTTTTTGACAGGATTTTGTTGGTTCAGGCCCAAATTAACACACACAAAACTCACACACAGAAAGATAACAGTTTACTGCTCAACTACTACTTTCATTCATACTGATGGAGAAATATATATACAACTACATGCAAAAGTTGGACTAAATAAAAAGCATATAATTGACTCCTACAAAGTTGCTACTACCCCATGTTTTCACTCAACAAATTAAACAACTAGCCCATGACTTTGTTAACTTTCAACTACTTAAAACTCTTAAAACTGATGCTGACCCGTTCGACCTATGACCTGACTTAACCCGATCAAGATTAATAACCTACAGATTTGGTGTAAATGAAACCAGGATACATACTTTGGTGGCCTATATAATAGTTTACATTGGGTGAGCTTAATGAAAAAAGTTGAATGCTTTGGTGGCCTCCATATACATTATCCCAGAAAATTAATAGGTAACATGGCCAAGACAGAACAATTTTCGTGAAAATCTGAAAGTGAAAAAGTATGTGAAATGGGAGTAAAAGTCTCTAGAATAAGGTTAAAAGAGAGGTAAAGTGGTTATTTTTATTTTATCCTTAAATAATCAGTTTTGCTTTAGCTAGTATGAAACGGACAGTCCAAAATTGATTATTGACCTTTAAATAATTAAAAGAGAATCTGTTTAGTCACACATTAGAAATCTGATTATTGCGATTTAAATTTGCAGTAATTAGATCATTAGTCAAAAAAATTATACTTATACTATTTATCATCGTGGTTATTATGTTTCTAAATTGCTGACATTTAATCAGCCACAAGGTGCATCTGAGAATGGATATTTGTGGCAGAGAGTGAATTCCCAGCTAAGCTCCCCTAGCCAACCGTTTTCCTTAAGAGAAGCTCTTGCTCAAGCACAATCTTCTAGAATTGGAGCTTCAAGCCAAGCACTCAGGGAATCTCTACATCCAGTTTTAAGGCAAAAACTTGTATGTTATGTAAAATAAACGTGGTGCTCAACTGATATCTGAATTATGGTGACACTTATGTCAATTATAGGCAACAATATTGTTTTGTTTCAGGAAATTTGGGAAGAAAACCTTAGTGCTGCTGTCAGTCTTCAAATCCTGGAAATAACAGAGAAATTTTCTAAAGCTTCTGCGTCACATAGTATAGCTACCGATTATGGAAAATTGGATTGCATTACATCCATATTTACCAGTATGTTCTCACGTAGTCAATCATTGGCATTCTGGAAATCACTATTTCCAGTATTCGACAGTGTATTTCAGCTTCATGGGTCAACATTAATGGCAAGGGAAAATGATCGTTTCTTAAAGCAAATTGCATTCCATCTTCTTAGACTTACCGTTTTTCGTAATGAAAATATCAGAAAAAGAGCTGTGATAGGTTTGCAGATCCTTGTAAGGGTATGTATACACAGTTTGTTTTGTTACTTTAAATATTAGGGTTAGAGATTATGTGTTGATTTATCTCATACGGGTAAATGGGTTGAATCAAAAGTTTTAGCTGAAAGGGAACTGGTCAAGCTCCAATGTTCTATTTTTATTGTATATAACCTCCTAAATTGTTTTTATTTTAATATTAGATTATATTGTAACAATGCTTTTAATATAATCATGATTACACGTTAGTTGTATGCCTTTTTAAAAAAAATAGACTTGGAGGTGTTTGTAGGGCAACCCAACCTGTACTGAGAATGGCCATTTCAACCTTAGCCTGTTTAACTCATTATCCTTTGTTTTGGTTCCAACTTTCAATTGTTACCAACTGTTATTTGCCCTTTGTATGCTTTTTCAGAGCTCTTTCTCTCACTTTACACAAACAGCAAGATTAAGGGCCATGCTTACAATTACATTATCAGAACTAATGTCAGATGTCCAAGTAACTCAAATGAAGTCTGATGGAACACTTGAAGAAAGTGGTGAAGCACGTCATCTTAGAAAATCGCTAGAAGAAATGGCAGATGAAAGCAAAAGTCAGAACTTATTAAAGGAATGTGGGCTTCCAGAAACTTCACTTATTGGCATTCCAGAAGGGTCAACAGAAAGTAGGTGGTCATGGCCACAGGTCAAAATTTTATCTAATAGTCTTCTTCTGGCTCTTGATGCCAGCTTGGAACATGCACTTTTGGTAATTCTCAAGATTCTTTGCATTATTTCTTATTGATGGGTCTACTCGGGTTATATTTTTATCTCTAATGATTCTAGAAAAAGAACTATAAAAAGGAAACAAGTCGAAAGACACCTAAAGCGTATTGTCACGCATAAATCCTCAATGTTTTTATTTAAAATTTAGTATTTTTGGTAACCACAATCTAATTAACTATTAAAAATATTTTTTTTGGGTCAACCTGATCCGACACGTACTAAAAAGACCCATTTTGACCCATTACCCAACCTGAACATTATGGTAATTTTATTACCTGGTTGATGCTGCAGGGATCACTTATGAACACAGATAGATATGCTGCTGCAGAAAGTTTCTATAAACTTGCAATGGCATTTGCTCCAGTACCAGATCTTCATATAATGTGGTTACTGCATTTATGCGATGCACATCAAGAGATGCAGTCATGGGCTGAAGCCGCACAGTGTGCTGTTGCTGTTGCTGGTGTTGTAATGCAGGTGAATAGCAACCAGACTGCTAAGAGTTAAAAAAAAAAAATGTCAATTCACTCTTTTAGAATAACTTATTTAGTATTAAGATTTCTTTTGCAGGCTCTTGTGAGCAGAAATGATGGAGTCTGGAGCAATAATCATGTGAGTTCACTGCGCAAAATATGTCCAATGGTCAGCACTGAGATCACATCAGAGACCTCAGCAGCAGAAGTTGAAGGATATGGTGCTTCAAAACTGACCGTTGAATCTGCTGTAAAATATTTACAGCTGGCAAATAAGTTGTTCTCTCAAGCCGAATTATATCATTTTTGTGCGTCCATTCTAGAACTTGTGATTCCAGTTTATAAAAGCAGAAGATCTTATGGACAACTAGCCAAATGCCACAGTATGCTAACTAACATCTACGAATCGATCTTAGAACAAGAATCAAGCCCAATTCCATTTATAGATGCCACATATTATCGCGTGGGATTTTATGGTGAGAAATTTGGGAAACTTAACAAAAAAGAATATGTATACCGAGAGCCTCGTGATGTAAGATTAGGTGACATAATGGAAAAACTTAGTCATATATATGAATTACGAATGGATGGTAATCACACGTTACATATAATTCCTGACTCCCGGCAAGTAAAAGCTGATGAATTAGAGCCTGGTGTCTGCTATCTACAAATTACAGCTGTTGATCCAGTAATGGAAGATGAAGATCTTGGAAGTAGAAGGGAGAGGATTTTTTCTCTTTCCACTGGTTCGGTTCGTGCTCGTGTTTTTGATCGGTTCTTGTTTGATACTCCTTTTACTAAAAATGGCAAGACTCAAGGTGGGTTGGAAGACCAGTGGAAAAGACGAACTGTGGTTCAAACTGAGGGTTCTTTTCCTGCTTTGGTGAACCGGCTTTTGGTTATTAAATCTGAATCACTTGAATTTTCACCTGTGGAGAATGCTATTGGTATGATTGAGACCCGAACGGCTGCACTAAGAAATGAACTTGAAGAGCCACGCAGCTCTGACGGTGATCAGCTTCCGCGGCTCCAGAGTTTACAAAGGATCCTTCAAGGGTCTGTTGCAGTTCAAGTGAGTCTTCATTACTTTGAACTTTTTTTTATTCTTAAGTGTTAAATTGGTTTTTCAATTTTAGTTTTGCTTGAATGACCAAATGTAGGTGGCAAAATCCAAACTGGGCTAGTGGGCAGGTTGTGTAACGTGTCAAAACATGTTTGGGTTAAATGATGGTATTTTGCATGTGTTGGGCTAACCTGCAACCCCTTTTTTCCTGTTAGCTTAACAAAGAGGTGGAAACTTAAACTGGGAAGAGTAATTGTATGTTACTGTGTGTATAATAGGGTTACACAAGGGGCTCTATATAGAGTATACTATTACATTTGGATACCTGTAGATGTGCTAAGTGATAACTAATCAAGCAAATATTTTCTGAGCCTTGATGGTTTAAAAAAACCTAAAATATACTAGCCTAATATGGTATGGTGAGTAACGGGGCAAAACCTGTTCAAGTTTTAAAAGGGCCATTTTGAACACCAGACAAATTATCATCCTTTTTTAATATATATACAAACAATGAACGTGTTAGATATTATTACAGTCTGCTTTTTGGCCATTTAAGATAAAACACAACTCAAATCAACCCATTCGTAATTGATGTGTCAAAATTGTCACCAGTAATTTTTATAAGACTAATTATTAACTTATTTATGCATATTGGTTTGTACATTATGCTATTATTGTTGCACAATAACAAAGGGGGCCTTCTCAGTTTAATTTATTTGTAATGTTTCAATACTATTGCTAAAAATTTTGTTGGTTGGAGTGGTTAGACCTTTGGATTTTAAGACAATTGACACATGTCGAATTCATGGATATCTCTTTTTGTTTCTTTTTTTTTTCTTTTAACTCTTTATATTTTTTCCCTAATTATTTTATTTTTCTCTTTATATTTTTTCCCTAATTATTTTATTTTTCTTGAGTGATAAACTTATAATCATTTCAATGTTAGGTTTATTTACGACGCAATGTGCCAGACATATAACTCTTATATCTATACCAACCGTTCTTAACTTCGCTTGTATATTTTACATATTTAACCATGTTATTATTGTCACCGACTCAACAGGCATAGCAAAGTTCACAAACGCGCCGCAACGAGCGAGCTTAGTTTCTAGTTTCAACTAATGACCAATATATGTGTAGGTGAACAGTGGAGTACTTAGTGTGTGCACAGCTTTCTTATCAGGGGAGCCTGCAACAAGACTTAGGTCACAAGAACTGCAGCAACTGATTGCTGCTCTTCTTGAATTCATGGCTGTTTGCAAGCGTGCAATACGAGTGCATTTTAGACTTATTGGTGATGAAGATCAAGATTTCCACACTCAACTGGTCAACGGTTTTCAGTCGCTCACTGCTGAGTTGTCACATTACATCCCTGCAATTCTTTCGGAGCTGTGATTGCATTGTATGTGTGAGCCCACAGCTGCTCAGTGGTTTGCCTGTTTAATTTTCGGTCATTTGTTCATGTAATATGGTTGATAATTGATAATGTTTGGTTTCTTAGATTTCTTTGATTTTGTTGAATAGAACATCTTGTAATTGTATATTTTTTTGCTTGTACAAATTTGGGGGGAAATCTTATTGAATCATTCACTGGTTTTCAGTATACCTTCAGAAATTTTGATAGTTTATTGCTTGTTTAACAAAATCAATATTTTGTTAATCTAAAGATTTGTTCGGCTATACTTTATACGAAACAAGCTATTCTATACTTAATGATAACAATTGTAAGATCGCGTCTACAGTAAAGTACAAAGATTAAGCGTAGGGTTCATTTGTGTACGATTAGAAGCTTGTGTCAATGAGTTAGTTACTTGAAAACACAAACGAATTAGTGGAATATATTAGATTAGGGTTTTTAGTATTGAGCCCATGAACCTATTAGGTTAAATAGGGTTATTGGAATGTATTCATCACAAGAACTCATGTCCTTTTGACAAATTAGTTTTCCCAACATGTCTCTTGACTTTTTTGATAAATGTCCTTTAACATAGGTGCTACCGCCTGTGAAATAGAGCCATCCGCACATAAAAATAGAGTAATTGCTTGTGAAATAGAGTTGTCTGCCTGTAAATAGAGGCGCCCGACCCTAAAAAAGAGTCGACTGTTTGTGTTTGAATGTCGGCCTCTATTTGATTTGATTTTGATTTTGATTTTAATATTATATTGTTATAAATAATTTTAGTCATATTTTGTTTTTTCTTATTATAACTTTTAGATATTAACGTTTTATAAAATTTCAAATATACTATTGCGACTTGCTTATTTTTATCTGTGTACATGCGTAAATTTTATTCAAATCGAATTGGGGTCAAATTTATATCGCGCGTTGTATATAAATTTGACCCGAATTGATTTTGAATTAAATTTACATCGCCGCGAAATTTACATCGTCACGTAGATAAAAATAAGCAGGTTGCATCATTCTATTCGGAATATAATAAAACTGTATATTTGAAAATTTATAAGAAAACAATAATATAAGTAAAATTAATTATTATAATATAATATCTAACTTATAAATCAAAATAAACTTGCTACGTTCGGATGACACTAAATATAAAATAAACGCCCCTATTATGAGAAAGAGCATCTTAAATTTTCTATATGGGTGGACGCTTGTATTTATAGGCGGACTTCTTTTTTTCTGCCAAGCGTCTTCTTTTGATTTGTCTTAATTGGATAGAGGAGGGACCGTGCTTGTTTAACCATAATAGAAATGAATAAAAGTTTTGAGAGGACAAATGAGCATTGTTTTCACGACCGGATCGGACCGGCCGGTCCGACCGGTTCGACTGGTCCACCGGTCCGATCCCCCCCAAATTGTTTTCAGCAAGTTGAACCGCCCGGGAACCGGTTCGAACCGGATTTTGTATTTTTTTTTATTTTTTTTATTTTTTTGTATTTTTTTGATTTTAATGGGTAAAAACAGGGTGTTGAACCATATATTAGTGTGTTGGACATAAAAATATAGTTAAGTTTTCTATATAACTATAAAATACATGTATAAATTACTTATATTTAATTATATATATAACTATATATATAATATACTATATATATAATTATGACGTCATCCGGTTCTTAAATCCGGTCCGACCAGTCCGACCACCAAACCAGTAAGGCGTCCGGTTCGACGTCCGATCCGGTTCTGAAAACATTAAAATGAGGAATTTGAGTGGTAAAAGAGATATTTTAAGAATTTTTCCATTATATGAAGGTTTCTATTACTGAGCCTATGTGTCAATTAAGTTAATTAGAATTTACTTATGATGTATATAATGTAAGAGACACCCCACTCAATAATGAATCAATTCACTATATTACCATATAACATGTTATCAATGTATTTAGGAGCTGGCTGTTTCTTTTCTTCTACACAAATAGAAATCTTAATCTAATACATTCCAATAAAAACATATGATATGAATATAAGTTCTTACAAATACAAGATTAATTGGTATTTAAAAAAAAAAAAGTTATGTTAAAAAAAGGAGGAGAAAACATGTTATCCAATTACAAAATGAAGCTTAAAATGTGTATTAAATCCTCCTTCGAATCCTTCTAAGTGCTTAGGATCATAAGAGATCTCTTGGTAAGCAATCTCATCAAGCTAGAAATAATCAAATAAAAATCGAATTTTAAAATGAGTTTATAAAAATTTTCATAACACAAATAGTCCGGGGATAGTAACATAGCCCTCATGATATCATCTAAATGAAAAGAAATACATCTAAAAGTTGGAAAGCTGAGTGGGGCCTACCACAAGAATCACCACAACCAACGTACTAGGACAAGTGTTGAGGATTTTTTTAATGATTCGTGTGAGGAATATAAAATTGAAATGAATTTGACGTTTATACTTGTACCATCACTAAAGAGAACAAAAACGTTACCCCCCAACAAATATACTAGTCAAACTATTTCAGATGTCCGTTCTCAACAAAGGGAAATGAACCTCAACAACACCGGTAACGAGCCCGAATCCCACGACGAACCGATTCGCTCCCCCGGGAGGAACAACAAAGGAAGACATTGCAACATCTTCCTCCATAAAACCCGATTACAAACAAACTTTATAGATACTATATCGGAGAGGATGCAACCGTTTAACGAGCTAACATCTGTAAAAATTAAGTCAAAGAAAAAAGAACAAAAATTTTCCAAATATTAAATTACTTTAGACTAATATCGATCATTTGACACAGTGAAATCTAAAAAACACCCGCACACGCAATGTTATTTATGTTTTCTGTTATATTTTTATTAATTTTTTATATAACTTTGTAATAGTTAAAAAATCAATATAATATGAAACCTGTTTAAAGAGTGTAATAATATTATATATTATAATAGTACTATACTA
This sequence comes from Flaveria robusta, assembly GCA_025506415.1. NCBI lineage: Eukaryota > Viridiplantae > Streptophyta > Magnoliopsida > Asterales > Asteraceae > Flaveria > Flaveria robusta. Next base: position 4,369,815 of record CM046460.1, on the reverse strand, counting down.
GGATACTCGATGTGTACGTAAAGCTAACTTTTTGTAGCAATCACCAACTCATGAGTCATGACACATGTCCTAAATTAACAAACCCTTAGAAATTTTACATCCCACAAAACTACAAAACATGTGATGTCCGTACTTGTTCTCAATAGTTACCAGTGATTATCGGCACACGATCCAAACCCTTCAAACCTCCAATAAATCACCCCCAAATGAGTGAAATCGACCACATAACACCAATAGCAATGGAAGAATTAGAACCAAAAGAAGAAGAAATAGGAAGCATTTGCATCAACGAGCGATTAAGGGACGATGAGCTCCGATCAGTGTTGTGGAAACTCGAAAGCGGTAAAGACAAAGAGGTGTTCGGTCTTGTGTGCAAGCGATGGCTCCATCTTCAGAGCACAGAGTGCAGGAAGCTCTGTGTTTGTGCTGATGTTCATTTGCTTCGTAAGGCGGCTGCACGATTCACTTGCGTCAGTGATCTTGATTTAACGCGATCTGTGGCGCGATCGTTGTATCCAAGAGTCTCTGATTCGGATCTGTGGGTTGTTGCTACTGGATTCACGGGGTTGCGAGTACTTAAACTGCAGTATTGTGAAGGTTTGTTTGTTGTTTTGGTTTAATTGTTGCTTCAATTTTAGGGCCCTTAAAATTGAAGCCCCGGGTCTGAGCATTCACAGTGGAATCTCTAAAAATATATTATTGTGTTTTCTATATTATATGGAATGAGTTTGAGCGGTTGTGAGTGAATGAGATAGAAAATGCTATTGTTTATCGGTATATTTGAAGAATCAATGTTCAATCCTAAAATTTTTTTAATATTTTTGAAAGTGGTTGCGAGTGGAGTGGAGAGAAAAAAGTGATGATAAGAGTATAAAAAGTATTATTTAATTGAAAAGAAAAGAGAAAAGACAGTGATTTTAGTGTAATTGTATGAATAAAGATGGGGAATCCACTACGAATGCTCTAAGAGCATTCACATCCCATTCCTTAAAAAATTGTGAGTGTAATGTCTATATTATATGGTATGATTTTGAGTGGTTGTGAGTGGGTTGAAGAAAATGTTACTGTTTATCTGAAAATTTGAATATTCACTGTCGACCTTATAATTTTTTTTAATATTTTTGAAAGTGGTTGTAAGTGAAGGATAGAGAAAATGTAATAATAAATGTGTATAAGTATATTATTTAATTGAAAAGAGAGAAAAAATAGTTGTTTTTAGTGTAATTACAAGGATAAAGATAGAGAAGGGGATAAAGTGTTTGTTTCTTTTGTTTGTACTTGATGATTTTGCTGGTATGTTTGTTTGTTTGATTTTGCTGATATTGCTATTAGAATTATTGCTCATTCTTGGAACACATCTGATTAATCATCAAACCTCAACAGCTTTTGGTAACAGTTTACTGACAAATGATAACAATCATGGTTTTGTAGGTATCACTGATGCTGGAATCTCCGCCATTGGATCTGGTCTTTCTTCTCTGCAGTCACTAGACGTTTCGTACTGTAGAAAACTAACCGATAAGGGGCTATTAGCTGTTACAGAGGGCTGCCATGAGTTAAAGATCTTAAATCTTGGTGGTTGCCGCTTTGTTACCGATATACTTCTAGAATCTCTCTCTAAAAACTGTCATAAGTTAGAAGAATTAGGTTTGCAAGGCTGCATAAACATCACAGACACTGGACTCACTGCTTTAGTTAACGGATGTAAACGCATAAAACACCTTGATGTAAACAAGTGCTCCAATGTTGGAGATTTAGGAATCTCCACCATTGCAGAAGCTAACTCAACTTCCTTAAAGACATTAAAGTTGCTGGATTGTTATAAACTCGGAGACAAATCTATACTCGCAGTGGCTAACTTCTGTAAAAACCTTGAAACCTTAACTATCGCAGGGTGTCGGCGTTTATCCGGTAACTCAATAAGATCACTGGCCGCGTCTACTCGAAACCTTAAGGTCTTGATAATGGGTTTTGGTTTAAATGTTTCAGACACTTCATTGAATTGCATACTTTCACAATGCACTTGTTTAGAGGTTCTTGATATTGGCTGCTGTGAGGAGGTGACGGATGCTGCATTTCAGGGGTTAGGGAATGTGAATAAGGGAGTCGGGTTAGGTTTGAAGGTTTTGAGAATCACTAACTGTCCAAAGATTACTGTGTTGAGTATAAGCATGGTTTTAAAGGCTTGTAGGTCATTGGAATACCTTGATGTGAGGTCGTGCCCTCATGTTACAAAAGCCGGTTGTGGTGAAGCTGGATTGCAGTTTCCTGAATCTTGTAAGGTGAATTATACTGGGAGTTTTATTGAGATTGATTATGATTTGAATACATGCTAATATGTTTTGCTTTGTGTTTTTTTGGGTACTTGTTGCATCACTTTAGGATTTATTGTGTGCTATTTTTGTGTATTTTACTGTGTGCATATTATGATGATTATGAGTATTTATAACTTGTTGATTTAATCTTTGGTTTCAGATTCGAATTCAAGAACAAACCAACAACAAGTGTGTTATTTCATAGATTCTAAAGTTGTCTTGTTTGCGAATAATTATTTGGGTGGCGCGGATGGAAGTTCTAACCACAGTTGTAGTACCTTTGCTCTGTCAATGGTAAATAATACTTGTTTTCAGCTGTGATTTTTTTTTTTTTTCTTTTTTTTTGGGTATCAGTATTTATTTTGTTCATGGAGACATAGATTAAACTTTTGCGACGTTCAAATAAGATGTGGAAAATTGGGCAGGTTGGACAGTTGGGTAACGGGTCAAAAATGGGACCAGCATGAGCAATTTTAAATGTGCATGGGTTAAAACGGGTCTGGTTGTTTCATGCACCTTTGGTCTGTTTTCCTTAAGTTATCTAAATAATTTGTATTTAATATGATTATATGAAACTGTAATATTAGTATACTGATCTAATTTCTTTTGCTAGAATAAGATGATTTAAATTGTAAGCAATCATGCCATTTTCCACTTGTTCAACCCATTTAACACGTTCTATTTTCAAGATGTTTTATAGTTTATCATTTGACCCGTTAAAGTTAATAGTATAACCTGAATTAAACCCATCAAGTATCAGCACCAACCTTATGTGCATTAGCAACTAATGTGTAAACTTTACAGAAACCATCAGCTTGACGATGGTAGTCAACGACGTTTGTCAAGACTGGGCATTTGAGTGTGTCGGGTCTGCTGGCGTAGCGTACTACGAATAATGTCAACTGGCTGTTGGGAACAATCGTGATAATACCCAACCACGTGAAAAGTCAAATGAAGTGGTAAATCACAGCATGAATGGATTTATTCAAGTAATTTACTAGCACAACATATTAATGAACCCAAGTATTAACTAAATTAAACATATCAGACGCCCACTTGTTATGCTTATAAGACCGAGTTTGAGCGAATAATATGGTATAAAAATAATAAGAAAGCATTCCTAAGCAATTGTGTTGCTTTTCAAAATGAAGCAACATTATGTTGGATCAAAGTTTTTCTTTTGTAATATGGGACCAAAAGTGTATATGCAGAAACATCATGCATGCCATGTGCTGTTTGTGCTGATGACATAGGCATACATGGGATGTTTTTGGTGCTGCAAAGGATAAGAAATCCTCAAAAAGATTACAACTTTACACATCAGTCTGATTAAACAAAATAAAGTATCAACATTCTAAATTGATCTCACAAGTCAAAAGGGGTGCATATATTCAATTGAATCAGGCTTTTCAACCTCTCACATGCTAACCACCAACAAGCATGACACAAAGATGACTCATCCAACTAACAGTTGGTAGTTTATGTCATCTTTATCACCTTATAAATATCATGATCCAGAAGACATTAGCCACCAACTTCAGCACTAAACACAACCAGATCACAACGACTCGAGGTCAAGATATGGATGACAGACTCTCGAGCAGTGCCATGACCGCCTCGACTGTATCCAGGGGTCTGCTTATGTCTAAATCGTGTCAAACCCTTTGCACTCTTCCATCTTCTTCCAAAATCAACGTTATGGAAAGAAAAGATAGTCTTGCTGTTTCAAGACTACTAGAAATTGTGAAACATAAGTTGAGTTATGGTGCCAAAATCCTACCATTCGGTCGCGAAGGAAGAATCTTTAGTAAAAATTTCAGCACCCACGATTCTGAGAAGTTGTTGCATGCGACGCGATGCTCCATATACACTACAGTTGGCGCGATCGCAGGCATCCTCTTTGTCACTAATGAAAAGGTTGGATTTTGCAGTGATAGATCTGTCAAAACATACTCTGCAGTAGGAGAGATGTTAAAGTTTCAATATAAGGTAAATGGGCTTTAATGCTTATTTGTATAATATTATTGGCTTATAACTTTTAAATAGTGTGTTGACTCTTGATGTAACTGTTTGTGTAGGTGTCGATACCATTGGGAAAGATTAAAAGAGTAGGAAAGAGTGTGAACTTGAAGAGGGCATCAAACAAGTATGTGGAGGTTATGACGGTGGATGATTTCAGCTTCTGGTTTTTGGGATTTCCAAATTACAAGAAAACTTTAAGAGTTCTTTTTAATAGAATGATCACAACTGCTTAAACAATTGATGTGGAGCGTTAGTAGTCAACTGCATGTAAATGTAAATTTATCAAACAATCAGACTATATCAGTCTATTGTGTTTTTTAAATTTATTTTGTAGTCATATATGGCGTCCGGTTCTTACTATAAACATTCTTCCATTCATCTGCTCAACGTCGAATTAGATATTAAAACTCGTTATACTTATAAAACTAAGTTATATATATACTAGGTTAGTACCCCGTGTATTACACGGGTTGAATAAATAAAATATTAAATAGTTAGTAATAAAAATTTATAAATTATAAAATTATATTTGAAGATAAAATATGATTATAATTGCATATGAATAGCTACTTTAAGTAAATAAAAAATAATATATTTTTCTTAAATTTTTATTTTAAAAAAATATGGGTTTTAAATATTTTGTTTGAAGAAAAATGAATTTATTTAAAAAAAAATTGTTGTATTCTGTTTTTTAATAAAACTTTTGTTTTTAAAAAGTATGTTTTTAATAAAAAAAGGTTTTAATTTATTAAATTATATAATTTTTTATATGAAATGGTATGATTAATATTATTAGTATTCAATATTATCAATAATAATAAAGAGAAATAAAAAAGTTAGTATGATAAAACTTACAATTATGTCAAGTCTTATTTTAGATTTTCTTTGTTATGGATAGATAGATATATAGATAAATAGATAGGCTAGAAACCCATTTATTAAACGGATTATAGTTATTAATAAACACAAGTAGTTACAGCACGATATTTTAATATAAGATATAATTAAAATTATATATACGTAATAATTCAAGAAGTAAAACAACTATACTATTTTTTTTAACTTACTTATCTAAATAGTTTTATTTTTAAACATTCGTTTTAAGATTTTTTTATAAAAAATTTATTGCCTATAAAAATCTCATTTATTAAGAACTTGGGTTTCTAATTATTCTGGTTATTTTAATAAAACTGCTTTTAGAAAATTTCATATTTTTTATATTTTTTTTAAAAATGACCGATTTAAAATATTTTGTTTCAAAAAGAGTTAGTGTTTTAGAAAATTTTATATTATATAAAAATTTTATTTTTTTATTATTTCTATTTTAATAAAAAGATGTGAATTTTAATTTTCTTAATAAACTTTATTTTTAAAAACGTAAATTGATTTTAAAATATCAAGATGAGAAAGAGAAATGTATCAATAAATAAAATTAATTTTTATTAAGAGTTAGAAATTAGTTTGAGTGTTTAAATTACTATAATACCATTTTGGATGGAAATGAAAGGAGTATGTTTAGAAAAATGACAAGTGTAAAAAAATGGTTTAAAAGAATGAAAAGTGAAAAAAAAAACCTTATTTTATTAGATACTATAGATAAGAAATAAGAGTAGGGAAAAGTCAACGTGAGGGAAAAAAAAATAAAGGCTGTCACCACTTGCTTTCTGTTTGCTATTTTTCCCATGTCATGTGCATGTGACTTGTTTCCATGTTGATTACAAAATCATTATCCAACTTCTAACCACTACCAGCTGATGTGTATCTATGAAAGTAACAGTCAGCATGACCATAGAATTCAAATGTATAAACTTATCTAAAGGACAATTGGACCATTATTACTGAAGCAAAAGTGTCACTAAAGAAACTGGAAAACCAACCTTCTTAACTATGCTAACCAGTCAATATAGGCAGATCATGCTTTATTTTACACACTAGCATTTAAACCACCATTAACTATGACACATAGATGATTCATCCAGCTAAAAGTTGTCAACTTTAGCCATCTTTATCAACTTCTAAATATCATGATCCAATATGCATCGCTTAGTAAATTCAGCATTAAGCGAGCTCGATCAGGATCCATACCTGCAAAGCAACCAGACTAAAGGGTCAACTGTCCTAAATGGCTATATATACACTAACAAGTATGTCGATTCAGTAACCATGGATGATCTCTAGTTGTTTGGGGTTTTCCAATTACAAGAAAGCTTTAATACTTCGGTCACACAATCATTCATGGCTGCTTAACTGATTTGTGACACCTAATTAGGCAATTTCCATGTCGCTATGTTCTGTTCGCATTAGAGATTTTGAACGATATCCCTACTCAAATGTCACCAACATGCTTTGGGCGCATTAACTGTAGACACAAATAAAACTTCGCAGTTAAGCATATGCTTGATTGGAAGCAATCCAAGGATTACTGACTAAGAAGTTTTCACTCACACAACAAAAAAAACAAATTTGTGAGCTTTTTATGGGTAAAACAGACAATATTGGTTGGTATGAGGCGTCAAATGTTATATTATTAGTCTTGAATGAAATGATTAGTCTCGAATGATGGACCTCAAGGTATGAATTCCATTTTAAGGCAAATATGTTACTGGTCTCAAGTAGCTACGAGGTCAAATCTAAGGCGTGCATCGAGTGATTTTAGTCTAAATGCCAACAACTCACATGAAGATTACCCAACCGGGCTAAGGAACTTGAAATGTAAGTGATGATATTGGCTTGTCTTGAATAATCAGATTGGGCTCTACAGAAGTCATAAAGGAAGCTTTACATGTCATCAGATCTTACACATGAAACTTTTTCTACTTACATAGAATCCCAAATAGATCAAGCCATGTCATGATTTTAGAAAAAGGAGACATGATGACAAGTCAAAAGGGATGAATATGTCCTATTCAATCAGGCTTTTCAACCACTCACATGCTAACTACCAACATGCATGACACAAAGATGACTCATCCAACTAACAGTTGGTAGTTTATGGCATCTTTTTCACCTTATAAATATCATGATCCAGAAGACATTAGCCACCAACTTCAACACTAAACGCAACCACATCTCAACGATTGGTGGTTAAGATATGGATAACAGACTCTCGAGTAGTGCCATGACCGCCACGACTGTGTCAAGGGGACTGCTTGTGCCTAAATCTTGTCAAACCCTTTGCACTCTTCCATCTTCAACCAAAACCAATGTTATGGAAAGAAAAGACAGTCTTGCAGTCTCTAAACTGCTAGAAACTGTGAAATGTAAGTTGAGTTATGGTGCCAAAATCCTACCACTCGGCCGTGAAGGAAGAATCTTCAGTAAAAACTTCAGTACCCATGATTCTGAGAAGTTGTTGCATGCGACAAGATGCTCTATATACACTACAGCTGGCGCGATCGCTGGCATCCTCTTTGTCACTAGTGAAAAGGTTGGATTTTGCAGTGATAGGTCTGTCAAAACATACTCTGCAGCAGGAGAGATGTTAAAGTTCCAATATAAGGTAAAGGCTTTAATGCATATTTTCTTTACGCCACTCGTTAGCAGTTCATTGGTGGGGTTATTATGGGAAACTGTATAATATTATTTGATTGTATTTTTTTAATAGCGTGTTGACTCTTGATGTAATTGTTTGTGTAGGTGTCGATTCCGATAGGAAAGATTAAAGGAGTAGGAGAGAGTGTGAACATGAAGAGGCCATCAAGCAAGTATGTGGAGGTTGTGACAGTGGATGATTTCGGCTTTTGGTTTTTGGGGTTTTCGAATTATAAGAAAACTTTAAGAGTTCTCGCTAATATAATCAATCACAACTGCTTAAACAGTTGATGTAGAATATTATTAGTCAATTCCATGTAAATTTAAACTTATACAACGATTTGTTGTACTGATCGATGACCAGAATTTGTAATGAGTTCAAGTTTTAACAATCCATTGTTGTATACTGATAACAGTTTTATGTATTTGATATTTCTTATGTTACAACAAAATGAGCTACCTATGACCACAAATCAAATAGAATTCTAAACTAAGAAAGCTATCTAATTTGCACATTACTACACGCTGGTTAATATTGCCACGAACATAACCCCGAAATACAATATAACCCAAAATACCATGTGAGACCTATGCGACAACTTAATAGTTTTCAAACGTGTTTGATGACCTAATAATGCCCCCTTTTTTAGCCAGCAACCGGGCACTATTTCATATATTATTTATAAAGTGTTTAACCTAATTTAACTTCCATAAAGGATCTCCTAACATCAATGAAATTATAACAAATTATAGTCCATAAACAAGATCATGATAATTTTATTAGACAAAATGTACTTGCTACAATACTAATGTTTGAATATACAAGAATGTATATTAACAAAAGTGGAAACATAGTGTAGCATCCGGTCTTTCAGTACCAACCAACAATTTATGTTTTGCGTACAAGAGCTCTTATATTTACTTTTGATTGTCCGAGTAAAATCTTACCAGAGATCGCCCATGCACACATTGGATTAAGAATCATAAAATACAAATGTTTGAAGATAAAACATCTACAAAAGGTAATAGCATCCACACGTACAAAACATATAAAAAGACATCAAAATATTATAGCCAGAGTATATTAAAAGTTTGGTAATTATAGATTTGAAAATTTCAATGGATGCCATATTGACGTGCTAAAACCAATTGTATACCTAAAACTAGACAATATAAGCTTTTGAATATTTCATCGGCCATCGTGTTGGAGTAACAAAGTGTAACTTTATAGTAAAAAACTAAAATACAAGCGTTATTTTTTTTATTAAACTAGTTGATACATTTAATAAAAATCTAAAATGTAATTGAGCCGGCTATTAGACAAGAGAACTTTACTACAATCTAAATTTATTGCATAGTTATATATAAAGCTCGATTTGAGTTTCATTTGTTTGCTTGGTGTCGGATTAGTTATTTAAACTTGTTTTCGTTAAAAATCGAGTAATATTTAATGAGGATCAATATCCATTAGTTTATAGTAGGCATACCTCAATGTGATCAAGAAAAATAAAGGCTGTCACCACTTGCATTTCTGTTTGCTTTTACTGCCCATGTCATGTGCATGTGACTTGTTTCCATGTCGATTACAATATTATCCAACTTCTACCCACTACCAGTTGATGATGAATATATATGAAAGTAATAGTCAGCATGACTATAAAAGTCAAAATGCATAAACCTTATCTGAATTGAAGGACCAATATCACTGAAGCAAAAGTGTCACAAGCGAAAGTAAAATACTTATAGGCAGATCATGCTTTATTTCACACACTAGCATTTCAATCACCATTAACTATGACACATAGATGATTCATCCAACTAAAAGCTGTTAACTTTAGCCATCTTTATCAACTTCTAAATATCAGGATCCAATAAGCATCGCCTAGTGAATTCAGCGTTAAGCAAGCTCGATCAGGATCAATACCTGAAAAGGAACTTGAAATATAAGTGATGATATTGTGTGATCTTGATTGTTGGATATTTGTAATCAAGAAATTAGTCAATTAAAGTCAGATTAGGAAAGTCAAAATTAGAAAAGTCAAATTTGTAAATTAGGCAGGAGTTAGAGGGTTAGTGGTGTTAGTTTTAGTTTTTGTAACTGCCAATGTAAGGGTATAAATACCTCTTATGTATGTCGAATTATGTGTGGAATAACAGAAGTATTTATGTGATTATTGTTCTTATGTTTGACTCTGTTTTCCACGGATGATCCTGCGCAATTGATCCGAAGGGGCCTCAACATTGATTAATCAGATGGGGCTCTAAACTAGTGGCAAAGGAAGCTTTACATGTCATAAGATCTCATGAAACATTTTCTACTTACAAAGAATCCCAAATAGATCAAGCCATGCCATGATTTTAGAAAAAGGAGAGACATGATATACATCATGATGCAAGAAATGCTCCCTAGGTGCTGAAAAGGATCCCTTTTGTAATCTTCCTTTGTTCTAGATATTGTTTTCAATTCCATTTTTTACATCAACCAAAAGTGTTGATCTTTTTATCTTACTTTTTGGAGAATGAAAGAAGAATGTGTTATTTAATCTCTATTTCATGAAGTTTGATACCATGTGGTGGTCGTGGGTTCAAGTCCCACAGATGAAGCAAAATATTACTATAAAAATCTTAGCCTAGGGGAGTAGCAGTGAAAGGAAATGGTTAACGCCATGGCTCGTGGTTTAGATGATCTGTAATGTAATATTACAGAGAACACTGTGAACCTCGTCATAGACCAGAAGGATTTCTACCTGTGACCCACTTATGGAAGCCTATGGTTAACTATCTAGGTCTGAGTTTCCTAGTTCAGGGAGTTCAACCCTTTTTGGTGCAAAGGGTTTCCCGTCGGGTTAATCGGGTTGCAGCTGTTAGTTCATTTTTAATATGTTTATTTTATGGTTTTGATTGAGTCAAGTAGTGGGTAAAAGTCATGAGTTATATTTACTAGTTTTTAGGAGTCAATTATTCACAGGTTGTGCTATTTATTTGAAGTTCAGCACATGAGTTTGTAGGGAGTTTACATCTTTCTCATCTTAAGAAGCCTGATCACCATCATTTTCTAGTATATTAATGCATCAGGACATAGAATCTTCCGGATCGTTCTCAGGCCCAATGGGCCGGAAGAACGATCCGGAAAAAGAAGACCCGTCTTAAGACCTTTCTGTCCAAGTGGTTGTAGATCCTTTACTGATCCATAGTTTATGTAACCTCAACTTTTTCTCAAAAAAAAATTATATTATGGCTATAAACTTTTTACATTTAGTAACACTTTTACATTTGAATAAAGGAGCAACATACATCATCAATGGCTTAAGCAGAGTTTACTGATTGCATGATTGATGCATCCTAATGTTTTCTTATAATTTATAAACCCCATAAACCAGAAGCTAAAGTCATCTACAGTCACTAACTCCATGTAGTTGTTTGTTGGTCTCTTCATGTTCAGTCTCTCATTGACTCCATTAATCTTTTCTAATGGGATTGAAACCTACACATCAAAATTATCATGTCAGTACCCTGTTTTAAATCTTTATACACGCGCGCACACGACCACACATAATAAATACTTTCAAGACCCCCTACCTTATATTGGAACTTTAGCATCTTTCCTGATGTAGAATATGTTTTGATGGACTTATGGCTGCAAAATGCAGCCCTTTCATTGGACACAAAGAGCACTCCTGCAATTGCACCTGCTGTTGTGTATAAGTTGCATTGGAAAGCCTGCAACAGTTTCTCTTTCTCTTTGATACTGAATTTTTTCCTGAATAGTTTATCGTGGCTGCCAAACTGAATGATTTTCGCGCCGTAAATCAACTTATGTTTCATAATTTCGATCAACTTAGGTCCTAGACCCACTGCATATCACAAAAATAACAACAGTATAAGATACAGTTAAAGAGATTATAAAGTCTATAATTAACCTTTTATATTTTGAATCATAGTTGTCAAATGTGTCCAAAAAGGCTCACAGGTGCACATTCCAACCAATTTCTGGCCAAAACTGGTCGAAAACATCTAAAAGTGGCACTAAAAATATCTTGAAACATGTCTACGAGCCTAAACATCTATAAGCGTTTTGCGCCCAAGCTCAAGGCTTACTGTCTCCACCTGGAGTAAGCCTTGAGCCTCTAACATCTATGGGTATAAGACAAAGATGAGTAATTACCATAATCTTTAATCCAGACTGCAAAACTACCATCTCTCTCTAACCCGTTGATCTTGGAACCCGCGGTAGAAAGAGTGTAATGAGGCTGATATGGTTCAGACAACAGTAGCCCCTTCTTTGACCCGATTCGAATTCCAGTAACATGTTTCAAGGATCTTTGATCCATGTTTTGACAGATTGCTGTGATTTGGTTACCTAACAAGCCTGCCATCGCGTATTCGAATGAAGTTATTGCCGAAGCTAAATGCTAATTGACTTGCTCCCATAATGTACTTTGAATGATGATATATATAGCCATATAAAGATGGCAAAAACAAAAACTTTAAGTTGTATGGGTCATCACTGTCTCATGATTACTAGTGGTTAGACACTAAAACATGACATCATAGAATAAAGATCGCGCAAATTCTCAATGATTTGACTCGAGAGGAAACATTAACGGTTGAAATTAGTTGGTTTGGTAACAATATGTCAATCGCGAGTGGAAAAAGATCAAAGATTATGGTTTACAAGACAATAATTCAATGAAGATTAGCTAACCATGCTAAGGAACATGTCATATAAGTGGTTGATGATCAGATTTAGCTGTAAAGTGTAAAGTGAAGTCAATTGAAGCTTTATATGTTATCTTTTGATTTCAAATACACGGTTTCATATGATCTTATGAAACTTTTTTGCACTGTTTGAAGAATCCTAAATAGCCCATACATGTCCTGATGATCAAAAGTAATGAGACATGACATACATCATGAAGCAATGTATGATAAATATAGCTTTCCATTCTTGTGAAGATTGTTTTTATATTATATTATATTGAGACAAAGTTATGTTCTTTATGCTTTATACTTTTAGGAGATTTTTGTATTTAATAAGGTAAATTTTTATAAACAGAGGTTTATAAGTTGCACCAAAAGATGCTAAGTTTTGTGTGGTGCTATACTATCATGTGATTATGGTCTTGGATTAGAATAAATCATACCTAAACTGTATCTAAATCAATACAAGGTGGTTTAGATTAGTAAGCACCAGAAGACGGACACGTAGTTTACTGGTACTAAGGTTTAATAATCCGAGGTTTTCAACAATCCGTTTCGCATTTTCGAATTCAATATGACAGGGAATCAAATAATGAACTATTAAACTAATAAATAGTAAGCACCAAAAACTTTAGTCTAATGGTACTAAAATGTTGGAATCGTTTCATTCTCAAGTGGTAAAGGTTTAAATCCATAGACTAGTAATGTCTAGACTTAATGGATGTTTTTAGTTCGTCATAAAAAACTAATAAGTAGAAATCAAGTATAAAATTATCAAACTTAATTATTGAAATCCTTAAAGCGAAAAATAAAGTAAACAATAATCAAGCATAAAGAAGTGTCATTATTCAATAACCAATAATATGTTTATAGACATGAAAGTCAAGAAAAATTACACAAAATTAATATTATGAAAAAAAAAACTCAATATCATATGATTTGTTTCTCGTATTCTCATTCCCTACAAATAAAACCTAAATAAAGTCCAATATCATAAAGAATTTGGAGGCCCTATGATTGTGGGGTGCCTAGGTGACTATGTAGGTTTTTAGTATGTAAGGTTGGCTCTAGATAACTCAATATGAATGGTTGTGACAGTGTCGATGACAATCATGGATGAGTTTCAATCTTTACTAAAGATTTTTTTATTGTATAAAAGAAATGTTAAATTTAGAACATTTATTTTAGTTTTAATTTTATATCATCTCTAAACCCAACTAATTTTAAGAAATTAAAAGTCCCCTTAGTTTATCTTTTTTTTTTCTTGAACTGAAAAATGTAACAATTTTGATGCAGATTTGGAAGCGATCAAATGACTTAAAGTTGTAATAATAATCAAAGGCAATAAATTAAACAAAGGTTCAAAAAACAACGTTCTTATATTTTTTATAAATTAACAAAAATTAATAATAAAGTTTACCAAAGCCTAATATTTATGATATATCCTAACAACTAAAGTTAATCATAACCTAATAAAAAGATAACTAATTTGAACAAATATTTAAATCCCAGCTTGTAGATGATCCTACATCACCACCAATTGAAGATGCTAGATACACCAAACATAATATAATCAAATAAACTAGTAAAAGTATGAGAAAAATAAAAAATTTAAGAAAATACACCAAAAACAACATGGAACATCAACACCTTAAACCACCCATTGATATATAATTAGCGGATCATGGTGAGAAAGTGAATTTCATGTGACTAGGCCCTAGCCCGGCGTTGATTTATACCTTATCTTCTCTGAATTTTAATTTTTTTTTGCGGTGATGAGAGAAAGGGTGAATTTGAACTTTGTGTTTGCCAAAATTACGATCCATCAAATTGCCCCTAAACCTTAATATTTTTTGAATAAGTAGCTAAAACTCCTTCCATATGAAGCCCAAACTTCAAATCAGAGTTTTTCGTGTTTTTTTAGGTGTTAGATGTACATTTCAAATTACTTGATTCTGAGGGAGCTCCAAGATCCTTGAGTTTTGAGGATAACGACATTAGACCATTGGATCCTTCCTATCAAAACCTAGTAAGATTTGGCATCCCAAAGATAAAATTCAAATAAGTGGAGTGCGTCTGCTTGCCGTTTAAAACTGTGCTTTTCCACTCAATCAAAACATTTGCATCCATAACACGTGTGGATTGATTAAGGTCAGGGTCAGGGCAAATAAAAATAGTGCAATTTGATAATAGGGTTTTGGAAGAAGAGCAATAATGACGACTATTGAATAATTTGGCATCTTCCAATCTCGCATCGGAACCGCCAAACTTCGGGGCCGCCTTTTGCCCGATTTCTCCATCATCTAGGTTCGTATTATCATCCGAACTAGGGTTTCTCCTTACTTTTGTGGGAAGGTTCAAATAAAAGAGTCGACTTGAGGAACCAACTTCTTTTTGGTATCTGCCCGCGGTGGTTGCAAATAACCAAGTGTGTCCATCTTCTTTATGAATCTATCATACTTTGGCACCATGATGTTCTTAGACTAGCCTCCAAGTGCAACCCATCACCCTGACATTACATTATCTCACAAAACCAAAAGTCCTACCTATCTTGCATTTCTTTTTTGCGAATTAGCTATCAACATTCTCCCCCATACTTCTCATAGATTTTCAATACTGGTGTTGGAACATCCTTCCATGATGTTTGAAACAAAAAAATAATAAGTTTTCTATGTTTTATGTTCCTAAACCTCCCACCCACCCATGTTGCTTTCCTTGTGCCCCATCTAGACCATCGTCTTTAAACTCACCTTCTTCAAAGGCAAAAGTAAACCCAACAACATTACTGTTTAATCCTCTTTCGCTCCCATGTTCTCCTTTATCTACTCTAACATAACCGAATAATTCTATTTTTGATTATTTGAACATTACTTTTATTATTGAGACACTACTCCCTCGTATAGGGAGAGATAGATACCGGAAAGATGTTCCAGTAATCAATGAGTGTCCTAACTCCTAATAAGAATATCTTAAATAACTAATCTCACACATTCTCAAAATAAACTTCCCAAAATACCCATCTTCCTTGGGCTAATTACTAAGAGGTTACCAACTCCTCAATCCCTTTGAAGCCAAAACCAAAATCATTTCATTGGTATTCTTCACCATCATCGTCACTCTACACCACCGTCGAACGCATAGGGTTTTCTTCTTCCACCGTCAGGTATCTCCTCCCCACCCCCCCCCAAAAAAAAACCCCACCACCACCACCACCACCACACACACACACCCACACCCACCCCCCTCCTTACATCGCGCTTGCTTTATCTCTTCTTCACTGTATTCTTCTGATGCACATGACTTGCGATTGTAATTTGTAACCCTAGATCTGCCATAAATATGATTTTCTATGATATTTCGACTTATACGTTTTTGATTGATTCGTTTATGTTATTTTTTGATGAAAATTTGTGGTTTATTGATTTGGAGAGATACGGGATTGCTAATCAAGTTGAATCACGGTAATCAGGATGTAATTCATGCGGTTTAAATGGTGAGTGTAGGGTGATTGTTTGTAGGTTTATTATCACTCGACGATCGGATTGTTGTTCTTGGGATCTTTGGACCTGAAACTGATATGAGACCTTGAGTAGATTGGCAAGAAACAACCCCTTTAGTTTTATCATTTGTATTTAGTATAATTCCTATGTGCTTGAAGTGATGTATTCTGCAATTCCTGTTTGCAACTTCAGTCACATTGCTTTTTTCCAGATTCCTTCAAGAGTGCAATGGGTGGTTTCTGCAACTTGTTTTCCAGTCATTTTGAGTGTGGTCATTCATGGATTCTTTGTGTGTTTTTTATGATTTGTTCATTGGTTAACCAATGGAGTATTGTAATGTTAAATCCAGTATCAAAGGTTAACACAAATTCGAGCTTTCAGTCGTGTATTGTGTGTTTGTGTACACACTACCACTAATCTCCATTTTCAGATTGTTTGTGGACTTCATGCTTCATCTTCGAATCTTTGTTTCCTTTGGATTCAATTATAATTATCAATTCATAATGTGTATTTGGAGGTTTTTCTTTTATACAATCAAAATTTATTCAGATGCTACTTTCACATACTTTTATCCAATGTAGTCGAACGCGCAAGAGGTGCTCGCCTAGATGCTTGGGGGAAGGCGAGGCCTAGGCGCCTCGAAGGCACACAAGGCAACTATCTTGATAAAGCACAGACGAGGCGCTCGCCTTGGCATTTTTTGCTTCTCCTTTCTTCTTTCTTTCCAATGTTTGGTTCTCCTCTATCTTTCTTCCCAGCGGTTCATTCTTTCTTCTTTATTCCTAGAGGCTCTTCCTTTCTCCTTTCTTTACAACACTTGCTTCTCGTTTCTTCTTAGTGGCTCATTCTTTCTTCTTTCTTTCGAGTGGCTCATCCTTTCTTCTTTCTTTCTGGTGGCTGATTCTTTCTTATTTTTTCCCACGTGACTGATGGCTGATTCCTTTAATATAAATGCCGTACGTTTTATTATTTATTTTTTCAATTTTCTATAGCTAGGATACAACTAGTTATATTAGACTTCTTTAATGTGATATTATTAAAGGTATTCAAATTCTTTTACATTGGATATTTCTAGTTTGTGAGTTATATTAGATTTTCAATCATATTTTGTGGGTAATATTAATTATATAATCCTTTATATACATTGATTTTTTAATTATCGGGCTTTTGTTGTTGACCATGCCCTTTTTCTGCGCGTAGGCGACAAGCGAGCCCTTTAAACCTTGTTTGCACCTTGTGGCTTTGACTACCTAGCTCCTATCAAATTTTACTAGATAGTGAGGTAGAAGTGGCTTAGTAACTAGTAACTTGTTTAATTGTTTTTTTTTTATGAAGTTATTTATATTCACATTGATAGATTGAGCTATATGTAGTGTTGTTCTAAACTGTAATTATTAATAGCAAAAATGGCGTTTTTCACTAATTTCAAAAGAAAAAAAAAATTTTGTTTTTGTTAAGATTTAGTTACTTAACTAGGCCATGTATATTGAGAAAGAGTGTAGAGAACCATAAGATGTTTGGCAACTCTTGGCTTAAAGTTCTTACGCTGTTTTTTATTCTATTGTAGCAACTAAAAGCAACTTCTCAGCTTATATAAACTCGTTCAGCAAACTGACAAATCACAGTGCTTGGAGAGGGACAATCTGCTTATGAAAACTGCATTAGTGTTCTAAAGTTACAACACACAGGTACCGTGCCACATATGCCGTAGAATTTCTTGAAGTAATGAAAATCTCTTAATGTCAAGTTAATTGAACTGTCTTTAATCTATAAAATGTGTAAACTTAAGTTCAAGCTGCTCCAGTAGATTAAAAAAAAGCATTCATTAAATATGATTTTTTTCTCCTAATCAATTGTCACTGAGCTATCTCAGGCTGTAAAGGTAAAGAGGCCATTTTCTCATATCTGAACCTTTGATATTTCTGTAGAATATAAGTTGTTTTATTCTTGTTTAAATGCTAGATAATTTTAGTGGTCTTGGCTTTCACTAACAACAATGCAAATATGGATGTTAGGAACTCATGGTTGTGTTTTTGTGTCTAGTTTAATTAGAAACTCCTTGGTTTAAGAAAGTGTGAGGCACTCTGAGTTGTTTAGGTTGAATAGGTTCCGAAAGTCGAGGAGCAAAGCGTGAGGGGATAGCTTCACATACATTAGATTTTGCTCTATGTACAAGTGTACAACCAACTAAAGTTTATTTACACATTAGCGTTTTTATAAAACATCAAGTAAACCATTCATAATTTCTTCCTCCCTTTGGTTGTTTTTTCATACCACCCTACTACAGACCCCAATTCTGACCAATTTTGACCCAAGTGTGCATGAACCACGAGGCATGCCTTTTTAAACGAAGTAAACACCAGGACATATAATGCAGACAATAATGTCAAAAAGGGATTATGCGATCTCTGTAGACTTTGTATTCTATTTCTCGAGGTTTGCTTGGAAAATTTAAATTAGCATACCATGTTTTTTTTCTGTTAGGACTTAGAAAGATACAAACATGAAGTACAAGAATAATGAAAGTTATACGACGTTTAGTTTCCAAGTACGTACATAACAATATGTCGATGATTAACGTATTATTTAAGGGTTGGATGGATCTGCATTTTGGAGTTGATTATGTGATTACTGTGATTTCAGTTTTTTAATGTATGGATAAATGAATTTTGTTTCTGGTTTTCTAGTTATTTAGAGTAGTATAACAAGTTTGAGATAATTACACTATGCCAAACACGCAAACAGGTGATTATCTGTTTATTACAACTTCCAACTACTGAATCATGTTAAAACTCCTACTGCCTGTTTCAGTACTGGTGATTATTTGGTTATTATAATTCTTTGTCATGTAATCCTTTCAGAACAACGTCCAAACATTCCCTGCGGGCTTAACTCTGATTTTAAACATTGGCTACTAAGTGCCAACTCATACATAGTATGAAGAATTCACACATGACATGCCAAATTGAACATGTGGAAATATATATATATATATATATATATAAACTAAATGTATTGAAAAAAGATTACTACATGTGTAACATAGCATCAATATTGACTTATACATTTTTTTTTTTGTTTTTCTTTAGTGTTATTAAATTTAATAATCATAAAAAGAAATCAATTGTCGTTCAGGCTGGGTACAGATTCGTTCAGGCTGGGTAAAGATGTTTCACTTTAAAGCTTATCTGATTACACTAATTGTTTAGTTTATTCTGAAATTTTTGTTTGGTGTAGGCTTCGTATGAATTAAAATGGAACAGTTGGGCTCGGTCAGCCCAAGTTCTAAATGGGCCTGGTTTAGTTAGATTGTTAACTAAAGGATTAACCGAATTCTAGCCTATAAGTATATCTCTTGTACTTGTAAACTATTATCACTCAATAAAAGAAAACCCTAGTTGCCGCAAGAGGACATAGGTCATACACTATGACCGAACCTCTATAAATCTCTCGTGTCGTTTACTGTTTTTCTGTTTTCTGGTTCGTGTTCATGTGTGCTTTGATCCTAACAATGTTTTCATTCAGGGACTTATATTTGATTATATATGGGCTGAATGCACATTTCATGGGAGGTGTAGGGGATGACGAACCACCCTCAAAACGTGTGAAAGCATCTTTTAGAGAACCAGAAGGTCTTTCTAACGGCTCGTTTTTCAAAGGACCTGCAAGTTGCTCATTAATGGCTCGGCCCCTAGCTTCCCAAGGGGATGATGAAATAATTGGTTCACAAGGAATCAAAAAGGTGGAGTTTGTTAGAATTATCGCTGATGCATTATATTCTCTTGGATATAGTAAAACAGGGACTTGTCTTGAAGAAGAATCCGGAATAACTTTTCAATCACCAATTGTTAGTACTTTTATCCAACAAATTCTTGATGGAGATTGGGATGGAAGTTTAGCTTCTTTACATAAAATCGGTATAGTGGATGAATCTATAATCAAGTCAGCATCTTTTATAATATTACAACAGAAATTCTTTGAACTTTTGGATCATGAAAAGTTAATGGAAGCGTTGAAAACACTGAGGACTGAGATATCACCTCTTTCTGTTAACAGTAACAAAGTCCGCGAGCTTTCTTACTTCATATTGTTTCCTGCATCTAGGATTATTGATGAGTTTTCTGGTCAACAAATGGTTAAACCTAAGGCGCGGTCAGAGCTACTTGAGGAATTGCAAAAAATGTTTCCTCCAACAGTGATTATACCAGATAGAAGGCTGTTACGGTTGGTAGAACAAGCTCTTGACTTACAACGGGGAGCTTGTTTGTTTCACAATTCTGATGTTGGCGAAACATCATTGTTCACTGATCATCATTGTGGAAGAGATCAGATTCCTTCACAAACAGTTCAGGTTAGGGTTTCCTTTTTCATCATCATGATTTGTTGTTTTTGAAGTAGTATTGTAGTGTATTAGGAGGACTTTTTTCATGAAGGGAGCAAGATGTGTCAAAACAAGTTTCTGTTGAAACAGCTATTACATGTCAAAATGGGTGGGATTGAGTGGGTTGACCCACTAATACGTTTTGCCCTTGTTTGTTTTTGTGTTTTAATAATTAACGAGTAATTTTTACCCGCGCATTGCAGTGGGGGCGTAATGTGACATTAACGTGATTAGTAAATAAAATAAAACAATTATACAAGTCGGTATCGGTCTCAATTTTCACGGTAACAGCACGTTACATTCCTTCGATATAACTTACGATACCTAAATAAATACCCTAACTTGAATAAAAACTTGTTTTTAACAAAACTTATACCAAGATGCAAGAAAAGAAAAAAATAAATACAACCACAGATAAATTTTTCCAAAAAATAAATTAATGAATGAAAGTTGTTTAAGAAAAATAAAATTAGTTAAAAAAAGTAATTGGTTAAAAACATATATTATATATAGTATAGGGCGAAAATTTGAAACATTAGAAGTTTGAGGGCTTAACTTACACTGAATAGAAATTTATCATAATTGAGGGCTAAGTTGTAAATTTGAAAGGGTAAAAAGCTAAGTTCGAAAGGCTAATTTGTAATTTTAAAAATGTAAAGGGTTAGGTTGACATTTAGCATGGTGCACCGACCATGCTAAATGAGATCTATATAATGAAAAAATAATAATCTGACTCTTTGAGTAAACTTGATTTAGGAGGTCGTGCACATTAAAAGTAGACAGTGGGTTTGAGCTAAATATATTGTTTTGACCTGTTTGAGATAAAAATACAACCCAAATCATGTGTTCATATGAAAGCTGGTGAAAAATGCCACCTTTACTTTTTCAGATTTACATTGTTAATTTGTTATCCACAATGTTTCATTAACAATTTGTGTCTGTGTTACAGGGCATAATAATATCATTTTCATGTTACAAGTACTGATTTCTTTTCCTTACTGGGGTTGTAGATCTTACAAGAGCATGAGGATGAAGTCTGGTATTTGCAATTTTCTCAAAACGGGAAATACTTAGCATCTTCATCAAGTGATAATTCAGCAATTATTTGGGAGGTAACTACGCTTCCTTCATTTCGCTTGACATTTAAATTTTACATTACTTTCATCATGTTATGAACTTCCTGCTTCTGATTTTCTTAAAGGTTGATGTGGATGGTAAAGTCTCATTAAAACATAGATTAATTGGGCACCAAAAACCCGTTTCTAGTATTTCATGGAGCCCAGATGATCACCAGATCTTGACATGTGGTGTGGAGGAAGTTGTTAGGCGTTGGGATGTTTCATCTGGTGAATGCCTTCATGTTTATGAAAAAGGACTTCTTGGTTTAATCTCGTGTAGTTGGTCTCCGGATGGTAAATGTGTCTTCTCGGGGTTAACTGATAAAAGCATAATAATATGGGATTTGGATGGAAAGGAGATAGAGTGTTTGAAGGGTCAAAAAACAATTAAAATCTCAGATTTGCATGTAACAAATGATGGGAAATTAATCATTACTGTTTGTAAGGAAACCACAATACTGCTAATTGACAGAGAATCAAAAAGTGAAAGATGCATAGAGGAAGAACAGATAATAGTTTCATTCACATTATCTAGGGACAATAGGTACTTGTTGGCGAGTCTTGTGAATGGAGAATTACATCTATGGAGCATCGAGGGTCGTATTCAATTGCTTAAAAAGTTTAAAGGTCATAAACGGTCTCGGTTTATTGTTAGGGCTTGTTTTGGTGGACTTGAGCAAGCATTCATTGCTAGCGGAAGTGAAGATTCTCAGGTATCTCTTGATTCATACTAAACTAAATCGTCTTGGGACTTCAGTATTAGCTGAATATATGTTTGATGACAACATTCTGGATTTGCGTATTGGAACCTTATCTGATTATTGAAATCTCTGTTCACAATAATCAGCATATGATATTCTGAGAAACTGGTTCTGCCTTTGGTTATGGTTCTCTCATTATTTAGGGGGAAATTGTCAAAGAAAAAATCTATGGATTCCTACTAAATTTACTAGTCCCTAGACTTTATTTTTACACGATCATCAAAGAGTAAAATAAAGGGACTATTTCATGTATACCTCTGAGAGCTTGTATAATATCATATTTTTCCAACCCAAAATATCAAAATCAGATATGCTCATTCAATAAGGTACTACGATTTATGCATGAATCCATATAAACTCCATAGGAATTTCAGTAATTGCATGTTTTTGGGGTTTGAATAGTTAGTTTTATATCTGCTGCAGCAAAATTGGTTGTCTAAGAGTGAATTAAAGGGGCAAGTTCATATTTGCCCCTAAAACCTTGCATAATATCATATTTACAAAATTAATATTGGATATACCCATTCAAAGTTCTTAAAATTTCATATTTATCCATTTTATTAAATACAATTTATAATATAATATGATCATTATAACTTTTGTTTTCTCCTTACAAAATATAGGCTTTAAGGTAAGGGTATAAAGTCACACATTTGAAAATAGATGTATTTGATATCATTTTTTATAATATGATATTATTCTAAGTTTTACAGGGAATGTCTGAATCTGAAAATGATCCTCTTAGCATAATTTGAAAGAATTTTATTACCATTTCACAAAATATCGAAGATGTCTTATTGGTGGTTGGTTATCTTTTCTTGACAACTTCAAACAACATAATCAAATCCATATATATTATTTCTCTACAATTTAATTCATTAAAGCTGATTATTCAATTTCGTGAAAATCAATTTAAAACGTACGCTGATGCATGATTATTGAAACATGGTTGTAGGTTTACATATGGCATAGGGAATCAGGAGAGCTAATCGAGACACTGGGAGGCCATTCTGGGGCAGTTAACTGTATCAGCTGGAATCCAGTGAACCCGCATATGTTGGCTTCAGCAAGTGATGACCGTTCAATACGTATATGGGGCTTAAAACAATTAAACCTGAAAGAAAAAGGAAAAGGAAAATCTGCATCCAACAACGGTGTTCACTACTGCAATGGAACAACAATTTGAATAACATCTTTGAAGTTTCGACGTAAATACATCAACTTGTAATTTGAATCTGAAATGCACTTCTTCTGTTATCCTAATAAACCTTCTTTACTGCTTTATGTGTGGTAATGCCTGCTCCTTTATATGCTTTCTAGCAACTTTAGAAACATGGGTGTGGCAACTGGCAAACAATAGCCATCTTTGTGGTGGTTGGAAGGCGGTTTGTTGGTTTTTTATCAGCTTGTGGTCGTGTGGGTCTTGTTGATAATGTCTGGTAATTTAGTTTATTCTATAAGGAACATAATTTTTTTATTTCATTTCATCATATAACACAAACTGTTTCATTTAATCTTCCATTATGGGCATAACACACGACGATATCGTTGCAGGAGACCACATTTTTATGAGGGATGTGGCTAAACATGTTAAGCGTATTCTCTATGTTTCTGCATTTCACATAGCTGGGTAACATAGGATCCCAAGAGATTTTCTTTCAAGTTTTTCATTGAATAGTTTTTTAATTGAGATTCTCAAAATGTCTTTTTTTCCCTGTATTCCCCTTAAAATGTCCTCTCCAACAAATTTTTCTCAAAATATCCCATCCGGATAATGCGTTGGCGCCTAGACCCACTAAAAATCAAACAGGTAGTCAATATAGGCGGCACTGGTCGTAAAATGGAGTCATCCGACTCTAAAGAAAGAGGCGATTGCCCCTGTTCACCCATCTCTATGCTACATTTGATTTGCTTTTCTTTAAATTTAAATTAAATATAATTAATTTTAATAATATTTTGTTTTTCTCTTATAACTTTTAAAATATAACGTTTTTATAAAATTTCAAATATACCATTGCGACATGCTTATTTTTATCTACGCTCCGGTGTAAATTTTATTCAAAACCGATTTGAGTCAAATTTTATATACAACGTTCAATGTAAATTTGACCCCAATCCGTTTTGAATAAAATTTACGTGGGTACATAGATAAAAATAAAAGCTCATGTTATATTTGAAATTTTATAAAACATTAAGTTTTAAAAGTGGTAAGAAAAAACAAAATATGAGTAAAATTAATTATAATAATATTATATTCTAATCAAAATTAAGTTAACATTTGCCAAATGGCGGACGAGAATCTTTGGAGGCGCACGCATCTGTTTTGCAAGCGCCGACTTTGTTGGTCACGCGTCAATTTCTAAGAGGGTGGTTATATGGGCGTCCGCGCCATGTCTAGGAAGGCGCCAACACCCTGTTGAAAGGAAACATTTCAAGAAGGAAATTTTGAGAGGAAATTGAGGGAAGAAAAGACAAAACAGACATTTTGAGAATTTTTTCTTTTTAGGAAGGCATTCATGCATAGTGTTTGATCAATGGTTGCCTTGCAAGATCCTTATCCCAAGGTTCTACATATTATGCATCAATCATTCGGTTCCAACAAAAATACCTAGGACACACGTCAAACAACTGTTTTGCAGGACATATCCGTTTGGTATTCTGTTAGAACTTAATCAACGAGCCGGTCTCTAAACCACATTTCAAATCATGGTGTGAACCAAAAACTCAAATTTGGTCCTTGATGACACATTGACACTGCGCATGCCTTGATTACAAATGTAAAAGCCACATTATTGGGTTCTACTATTACATTATTACTTGACATTTCAAGAAACACGAGCATAACTTCTTAAGGCTCGTCATGGGATGCCGAAAGCCCTCTAACAAGTGCATTCTAGAGCTGTACAATTGGCTTTGGTTGTTGATCGAGTGTAGCTTTAGCATATGATAAGTTTTAATGAAAAAAAAAACGGCAAATTGCACAACCATTGAGACGAGGACTCCTAAATGATGATTTGAACATTGTACTTATAATTATCAAGAATGTTGTTATCAATGTTCATCTTTGATATGATTGGATTATAGTTTTAACAAATACTAAATTTGATAATAATCAATACTAAATTTTAATAAATATATTGCAATGAAGTGTTACAAAGTCTTTTTCACATTGAAATTTGAATAGACAATTAAAAGTTTTAAGATTCTAGATAACTATGTAGAAAAGTTATAATAAAAATTGTCAACATTGATTGAACACTATCAGTGTTACAATTATTTTTTATATCCATCAAAGTTGACTCACGCAAAAGCTATTACTTTTTAACACATGATGGGGATAACCAATAAAATTAAAAAATGACTCGTAAATATAAAATTATTTATTTTTTAAAACAATTTGATTTTTAACGAAACTTATATCAAAAAAATGATAGCAAAACATTGTGTTTAGATTTTAAAATAAAGCTAGACGTTACAAGTTATCAACGTATAATCAAATTACGTGTTAAAAATTACTGAATAAAAAATTAAAAAAATAAAATCATGCAATATGTGTTTGGCGAGAGAATTGATGAATGCGGTGGATATTCGCACACAATTACACTCACACCGCCCCGCCTATGGTGGCAGTGTTATCCCAGCTTGTTGTGTGTTATGTCACCTCTTCGTGCTATGATAGACGTTATAATCATCTCTCATCTCTTTTTTTTAGTTCTTCATTTACAATGATTCATAAGAGCACCTCTTAGACACACAACCAAACTTTGCAACTTCACTTTTAATTATGTTGCACATGCACAATCTCCAATTTTGTACTAACTCCGTTGTGAACGGAGTGTTCGCTTGATGTGCCTTATGATATATTCATTCTAGTTTCAAACACTCTACAAATCCAAACTTGTATTGATGCTTATTGGAATCAACATGTCTCAACTTCTTTACCAAACATATAACGATCTGCACTGATAAACATATCTTTACAGCTTTCCAGTATGTGAATGCAAAATTAGCAAGAGAATTAAAGAACTGAAATACACTTATATAATTCTCCTGCTGCACATGAATTACAAGTCTCATATCGTAATTATTATGTAACAAAAACAAATAATGATTCTTGAAGTTAAGCAACTGATACCGATTGCAGCAATGCATCAATGTAATCCTTCAATTTTGCTTTTGTAATCGCACCTTCCCTTCTGCTTTCTGGAACTTCTACCCCATCTTTGAACATAATCAAAGCAGGCAATCCGTAAACCTTGTACTCTTCTATTAGCTTCGGATTTGAATCGTGATCGATCTTCACAATCAATAGTTTCTCTTCGTATTCCTGCAAGTATTATAACGCACAGTCAAACATCAGGCTGCAAACGAACCGAACGAATATGAACGATCAAGAGAATAAACATGTTCATGAATTTGTTCACAAATGCTTACAAAATGAAATTTCTTGTATGTAATTGTTCAATAAGAAAATAAACATGTCGGTGTTCGTGTGTTGTTTCATTAATTTTATCTAACGACCGCAGATAAACACAAACAAACAAACGACATAAACACATTGCTAAACGTATACGAACATATATGAATGATGCTGGCAGAGACGTATAGTATAATAAAATAAAATTATAAGATATAAAAGCTTTTAAATTAACAAACACCGAAACACATTACCAAACGTCCACGAATATGATGAAAGAAAGAAGTTTCTGTTCATGGGCGAACTTCATTAGCTCAAAATAACATTTATATATATTGAATTCGTCCCTTTAAAAAAGTTTACTTTCGCCCTCGTATATAAACTAGTACAAGCTCCGCCACTATGTAACATAAAGGAATTTTTTGTAGAACATTCGGTTCGTTTGAAGCCGAGTCGCACACATGCAACCCTAATGAGCAAACGGAACCTATGAATCGGTAAATTAGGGCTATCCGACTTCAAATCACCAAACAAATTCGAAATTCCTAATTTGATATGCAGGTTTCAGTTACGATTTCATCAAAAGAGCAGAAAACTTTCAGAAAATAGGAAGAAGACGATGTATTCACCTTCGATAACGCTTCAATAGCAGGAGCGATCAATCGGCAAGGTCCACACCAACCAGCAACAAACTCAACAAGAACAGGACGATCCGATTTCAAAACCACCTCAGGAAATTGACTCTCGTTAATCTCCGTAACTCCACATTTGATCTCCAATTTCACACGCAATGAGGAAGATGATGAAGATGAAGATGAATATTGGATCGAGCGATTGAGTTTTCTCCGATTGCCGAATAAGGGCTTCCGGAAGAGCGCCACCGTACACGGCGAGCTGGAGCCGGAGTAGACGGAGGAATTGGATGAACCGACGGGATGAATCGCCGGACGGCGTAGGACGGTGGTCGCCGGAGAAGATGACGCCATGAGAGTGTATATGTGATTGGGTGATGAGATGATGAAAGGTTATCGGCGATTAGAGGACTCCAGAGAAGAGTGAAGATGACGTGGCCAATATACGTTCTCTACTTTATTTGTATGAGTTTGTACAAGAATTTTTATTTTAAGAATAATTCATGATGTTAACTCGAGTTTTATTCCATTTTTAATATATTAAAGTGGTAAATCCAGTTTCGGGTTTTATAAAAATAATTATTTTTTATTAGATTAGAAACATTATTTTATTCATTGTTTTGAAAACCAAACCGGACCAGCTAGTCGGACCAGGAATCAGACCCAAATCCAGTCCAGTTCGATGCTTAAAATCAGTTTGACGTTGAACCGGTAGTTGGACCGGACAAAGTGTCAAACCGGCGGTCAGACCTATATATTTAATTTTTCTAGTATTTTTTTACATATATTAATTTAAATAATTAAGTTATTAATTTTAATATCACTGTTAACAATTTAGTGTTTTATTAAAATAAAAGTTTCTATCATATTTTATTTTAAAATAACAATTTTCTCTTAATTAATTTTAAAATTAATGACATTATTCATATTTTCGGTAATGTTTACTTTTTACCAACCTTCCATTTATATGATTTTTATCCATCCTTTATAAACTTTCAATACCCTTACACAAAGACATATTTATATATTTATAAACAACTAGCTTTAATAAACCCGTGTATTGCACGGGTTGAATAAAATACTAAATATAATAAAAATTTAATAGTTATAAAATGATATATTAAGATAAAATATGATTAAAATTATGTATAAGGACTCTAAATAATAAAATAATGATATAAACTTTTTAATCTTTTGTTTTTAAACTTTTTTATTTTAATGAAAATTAAAAACTTTGTTTCAAAAAAATATTTTAAAAAATATAATTTTTTAAAACTTTTTTATTATAACTTCTAATTTTAATTAATTTGTATTTATAAAAATTTTACCTAAAACATCAATGTTAGAATATTTAAAAATTTTAAAAAAGTTTGATGTTTTAAAAGTTTCATAATTTATAAATATTTATTTCTTTAGAAACAATAATAATAAACAAAATATTTCTTAATTTATTGTTTGCAATTAATGTGATATTAATAGGAGAGAAAAACGGGAAAATTTTGATGAGATGAAATGTGGTGTTGACATATGTCCATCATAGTTACTTTTTATTAGAGTAGGTAGATTAGTTTTTAATTTTAACTGTTTATTGTGTTAGTTACATATCATCCTTCTACTCTAATAGAAGAGTAAATGAGGGTGCCACGTGTCAGCATCACAATCATTCTGAGAGAAATTTTCCCGCCTCTCTCTCCTATTAAATAATTACCTTAATTACTAATAATATTATTTTAATACTTTTTAATATTTAATAAATTAAGAAAGAAATTTATTTATTAAGGTTATTTCTAAATAATATGATATTTTTAAAAAGTCAATTTTTTAAAAACAAAAAATAATCAAATTTGGGAGTTGTAATAAGAAAATGTTTAAAAATAACATTTTTATACTGTTTGTTTTAAAACAAAATGTTTTTTTTTAATTGTAAAAACAAAATGTTAAAAAGTTAATATCATTGTTTTATTATTTTAGTCATATCATATCTTATAATATCATTTTATAATTAAAAAATTTATTATATTAATATTTTATTTATTCAACCCGTGTAATACACGGGTTTACTAAAGCTAGTTGTTACATACTTTAGTAACCTTTATCAAATTTGTTCATTAGTTGATATGTATTTTTTTCTATTCATACTTCGTTTGTTTCTATTGTGTAACGACATAATTTTTTTAATACAATTATATTATGATAACCTTTTTATTTTAATTTTTCTCTTTAACATCGTATACGTCATACGCATATATATATATATATATATATATATATATATATATATATATATATATATATATATAATATATATATTAGTTTTATGAATTTCTTTTTACCTATGTGTCATTTTAAATATTTATTAACCTGTGTAATACACGGGTCGTTAACCTAGTAAGACAATATAGTATTGGCGTGATTTACACAACTCTCCACATGTATTACATAAATTAATTATGTAATAATAATGACACAGAAAACAAAATAAAATTTGTAAAACGATTCTGTTGTGTTAAAGAAGTCATGGACAATGTGCTCCATGTGGTGAATAATGCAAGGGACGATGTGGTTTATGGTTTAGGTTCCCAAATAGGTATGTGGATGCGGTTCAAAAAGAAAAATAGGTGTGTGGATTCTAGAGTCTAGACTAAAGGGTTGAAACATGTACGGACAAACAACAACCAGGAAATAAGATATTTAGTTGCGACTAGCGACTCTATTGGCTCAAGCAATCATGTGGCTAAAGATACCATTTTAAGGATTTTTATTTGATACAATTACTAAAATAATCATTTAATCAATTTAAATTTATCAATATAATCATTAAAAAATAAATTTACAAAAAAAAAAAACCAATAAAAACGAGTCACGTGTTCATTTCTCGCCACGTGAGCAAGAAAAATTCATAATCCCTCGCAGAAAAAATGACTGGGCGAGGGATTTACATAATCCCGTTTACATAATCCCTCGCTGACGTGGCAGAATTTTTAGTGGTTCCTCGCTGACATGTCCCATTACTCGCCGATTGGGCGAGGAATCAGGGGTTTTCATCGCCCATAATTACCAAAATGCCATTCCTCGCTTAGAATTTTAATTTTTTTTAAATACAAAATTTTAAAAAAAGTAATTACAAAAAATTAAAAAATTGAAGGAATCCTCTTATGGCGGGGGATGGTGGTCGTTGGAGAAGATGATACCATGAGAGTGTATATGTGATTGGGTGATGATACGGTGAAAGCCTATCAATTATTTGAGGACTCCATAAGAGAGTGAAGATGCGTAGCCAATATCCGTTCTCTACTTCATTTGTATGACCTTATACAAAAAGTTTTATTTTAAGGATATTTCACTATGTTAACTTGAGTTTTATTCTATTTATTTTTTAAATAAAAGAGTTAAACTCGGGTTTTGTCCCAAAGTTTATCAATTAAAAGTTTTCTTTAAAAGATTAAAAACAATTAGTTTATTTTCAAAAGTTTAACCAATTGTTTTAACTTTAGCTCAAAAGTTTTAAAATACTTTAATAATAACAATAACAATAACAATAATAACAACAATGATAACGATAACGATAACGATAATGATAATAATTGAATTTATAATGAAAACCAAAGATTTGTAAATAACCACAAAAACCACTTTAACTGTATGTCAAATTTACACTTTATCACCTAAACTTTTTTTAAGTTTTATACTTAAGTTTTCAAGTGATGTCAAATATTCTTTTAACCAATATACGATAGAGCTTGTTAATTATAGTAAAGTCATCATTTACGCATTCACTGTTTTTATTCTATGTTTTGAGGCTTTTATTTTTATTATATTATCTTTTCTGTTACACTTTGTAATCAAATTTTTGCATGTAGTTTTTTTCCGGATGGTTGGTACTAACATTTAAATCATCATAATTAAATATTTTAATTTTTATAATCCCCGTTGCATAACGCAGGTAATACCCACTAGTATAAATTAATAAGTACCAAACCCCATTTTAAACATGATTACTCTCTAAAGTTAGACATAAAATATTATTTCTTTTTTTGTTGATAACTTTTAAAGCACTTGTTTTGTTAAGATTATCTTTTCGACACCAACTAATTTTATGATATAAATAGTTAAATTGTAGCTAATTTTGGGTTTTTATATATATTTAACAAAGGGTTTACGTTGTCAAACTTCATCCAAGTCAACTGGTCAGTAACAACATATATTATTAATAATTAACATATCTAGTTTGGTTATCTTAATTTTATTTGTGTAATTTTAATTTTAAATGATTTAAATATTTCTAGAGATATTATATTAGATTGAACACATTGCAAAAGCTAAACGACTTTAAAAACATAAAAATATTAAATGATTTTAATAGAAAATTCAAAAAAAACTTGATTAATATTGTGTGAATTTTTTCTATATTAACGGTAGATTAAGTTACGCTTTTCCTCTAGCTTGAGCCATTTTAACTATTCTTGTCTAAAAATAAACCTTTTAACACATCATACATTGTGATTATATTTTTATAACCATTTCAATCTCTAATCTCAACTCTATTAAACTTTTAATAGAAAATTTTAATTTTAATGAAGTCATATGCAAAACTAAAGATCATAAAATATAACAGAATCTCACAACATGATACGATTACAGATCCTTATTCTTTCACTACAAGAGTTAAACTAACCACACTTCCAAAACCACAATTTACTCCCAAAAATTATTTAAAAATAATTAAACCCCCGGATAGCGACGGATACATGTTACAAACCACTTCCCAGAAATTAAGCAGCGGCGCGTGAACCAACCCCCGGAGGCGGCGCGTGAGGTGTGGAGTTGTAGTACTCACCCTGGCCCACCACCCATGTGCCCTCCTGTTACCACCACCTCCTGCCGCTCAATCATTAGACCTCTGTTTCACCATCTTCAGTTCTTCACCATCATCATCATCATCATCATCATCTCGAAACCCTTATCTCCACCATTCACTCATACCTTAACACATGTCAACTTCGGAAGGAGCTGCTGCTGCTGGTGCTAACGCCGTCACTAACGCCGGAGTTGTCGACGCCCAGCGGCAGCAGCCGCCGCCGGGTAACGGCGTTAAGAAGCCGCCAGCGAAGGACCGCCATAGCAAGGTCGACGGCCGTGGCCGCCGCATCCGTATGCCGATCATCTGTGCCGCTAGGGTTTTTCAGTTGACTCGTGAGCTTGGGCATAAGTCCGATGGTCAGACCATTGAGTGGCTGCTTCGTCAAGCGGAGCCTTCGATTATCGCCGCCACCGGCACCGGGACGACGCCGGCGAGCTTCTCCACTGTTTCGGTGGCGGTTCGGAGTTCGAACGCGGGTTCGTCGATCTCGGCGGCGATTGATCAGAAATCGCCGTCGCAGCACCACCAGCAGTTGATATCTCCGGCGCCGTTTATCCTCGGGAAACGCCTCCGGCCGGAGGACGACGGGCTTGACGGAGGTGGGAAGGAGGATAACATCCCTTCCGCTACCGTCGTTAGCGCCGCCGCGGGCGGTGGCTTCTGGGCGCTGCCGGCGCGGCCGGATTTCGGTCAGGTGTGGAGCTTCGCGGCGGCGCCACCGGAGATGGTGGTGTCGACGCCTAATTCGATGGCGTCGCCGCCGCAAGGGAGGTTCATCCACCATCAGCAACCGATGGGGGAGGCGTCGGCGGCTAGGGTTGGGAACTACCTTCCGATAACCCAAGGGCACCTGAATTTGCTTGCGTCACTTTCCGGCCATCCACCACAATCCTCCGGCGGAAAAGAAGACGATAATCGTTGAACACTCGATCGGTATTGCTTGCTGTTGATATCTATATAAATATGCATGTTGTAATTTGTGGAATTTGTGTGTGGAGGATTGTTAGCGTTTCAGAACTAGGGTTTTAGTTGATTTTAGCTGCGTGAATTTAGGGTTTCTGCAATTTGATGAAATCAAGCATCTTAGGTTCTAGGGTTTTGTTCACTGCATTTTTTCCCCAAAGGGTTTTATCCATTTTTTCTAGCCCTATAAACTTATTCACAGTGGAGTCTTTGGAGAAATTGTGTCAAGAAATCTATCTACAAGTGCAGATTCATGGGCATTATTGCATTTCTAGGGTCGAGATTGTCAAAGAAGACGATTTCACTGAAGCTTCATACTCTGTAAGCTTCATCTTCAAGATTGAAATTGAATCATCTCTGCTGCAGTTTGTGGCAAATTGCAGAGGAAAATGCTTTTGTTCTTGTTTTCTTGCTCTTTGATCTTTGTGTGCACTGTTATGTATCCAAAAAACAACCAACTATATGATCTGAAAGCAGTTTGGATAGAAGACTTGTGGGGTTACTGTCAATTTGTCATCCCATTGTTAGATTAAGGTTAATTTGTGTGTGGAGAATAATGTAAACCAACGTATTCGTCTGTATGTATGTGACATTTATTTTTTCAGGGGTGCAAATGAATAACCATATATGTTCTACTTGTCGACCCTACTGTTTGAGTGCGAATGAATAACCATATGTTGTGTTGATGTGCATAATCTTTCTTTGTTTTTGTTGCTTTTGATATTGTGATGGTAGCTATTGGAAATGGATTGGTGTGGGGTTTGTGTCATTGTAAGTAAACTGATGACTGATGAGATATGATCTCTTGGGTGTTGATGGTGATGGTGATTTTGATTCACCATTTGTGTGACACCCAATGACATCATCTGTTGATGGCTTTTTGTATGTTTGTTACTATTGGATAAGGGTTTCTGACGCTTTTTTTCCATTCATGTCTTACTTTAATGTTCAAACTTCAAAAGCAAACATGCTTCAGTCCTCTCAATGCAGGTTAAAAATCATGTTGTATGCATAGGAACATTTCTGTCAACTTTTTACTCGCTTGTTATCAATTGAACCTTTTTTTGATGAAGTTCATACATATTCTTTGTGTATTTGAGTTAGAAATGACAACCCTATTGAGTCTGATATTTAAGATATGATGTTTAGACTAAGAGTTTTACTAATTCCATACATCAACAACACTTAGATTCAACCACCTATCTTGGCAGGGTTGTTTGTTGAAAATGCTGTGGTGTTCAATGTTTTCTTTCTGCTGTTAAGTTGAGAGACTGTCTAAAAGTTATTCTCATCTTAATAATTTCGTGCGTAATATTAATGACATATTTAGTGGCGGCCAAAACAAGCCACAAAATAAGTTAAAGGAGATAGTGTTGATGTCATTGTGGGGCTAACCCATTTGGTAGAGGTTTTGCTTCTTAGAGGGGAGGTCTTGGGTTCAACCCAAGCAATGGTGTAATTTGGTGTAGTATAGGAGTATGGTAGATTTGTCTATCAAAAAAAAAAAAGATAGTGTTGACCAAGAAATAACCTAATTTAGTATTTAAACAGTTTTATACTAATGGACTGACCTTGAGTGGGTGGGTGCCTTTGCTTCCACTAGCCTCAAGTGGATCCACATATGAACATAATGCAACATTAGTGGCCTATCATATTTGTTTGTAACACATGTTTTCCTGACAGAGAGCAAGAGGAGGGTGGCTGATAATAATCTTTTTTGTTGGAACTCAGAGAGTTAGGATAGCCTAGTAAAAACGCCTAGTAAGTTGTTTATTTTGGATACTCAAGGTTGTTAGATTTGTTGTGCTATACATTCAAGGCTTGTTATGCGACCAAGGTTTCATCATTTCGTTATTAAAATTGCTAACTTATCAAACAAGAAATTTATGGTCATTTTTCAACTTAATAAAAGGCGAGACTCGAGAGTATGTGCAGCAATGTTGTTAGTTCTGCTTAGAAATATTGCTAACCTAAATATATGTAATTAAAGAAAAAAGCTAATCTACGATGTAAAAAAAGATGTTATGTGATGTTTGGATTCCCGCAATGTATTATACATAATTAAAGTATAGTAAATTACATGGATGATATTTGTGGTTTAATCAAAATTACAGATTCAGCCTTTTTTTTATACATCTTTTTTTAAACATTCGGTTTTTAAACATTTTTTTAAACCATTTGGTTTTCTTTAATGTGTTTTTTAACAACATTCGCTTTTCCAACGTCTTTCCTAAAGTCGTTTCACTTTTACACGTTTTTTTTTAAAGTCGATCATTTTTTAAACGTCTTTCTAAAAAACGAAAGGTGGAGGTCGTAGGGATGAGGATGCTGAAGTGGATATATGAGAATATGATGATAGATCGGATCAGGAATGAAGTCTTGAAGCCGTGAGGATTAAGTTAGGGGTAGCACGCATTTCATATAAGATTAGAGAAAGGACATTGAGATGGTTTAGTCATGTTTGTAGGAAATAGATGATGGCATCTGTAAGAAGCATGAAAACCCTAGGAGTGAAGGGGAAAAGAAACAGATGCGTACTAAAACTGACATGTGATGAGGACACATCAAAACTAACATAGGTACAGCATATGTGACAAGGTTTATTAGACTTGCACCTGTAAGGGGACATGATCGATGATATGACTTCTTGAAGACGCTAGATAACACTTAATTACTTTTAGCGAATGGTATAAGTTAGCTTTTAGCCAGGGTTACGTGAACATGGCTTCTATAGTATGTATGCTACTTTTAGTATAGGTGTTGGTGTTACCAACTTTCTAGGTGGGTCCCTAGTCATAGCTGACGACATTCGATGCTTACTAGGTTACTTTTTAGACATAAGTGTCAGTGTTAGTCACTTTCTAAATATGTCTTTTGCCTGATATGTGTTTGTAGTGATAGTTGAATAGATAATTCCTCTAGTATTAAACATGTCTTTAGTTTTAGATGTATGTCTAGTCTTACACTCTTACCTGCTTTTACTCTTATTGATTTGTATTTCCTACATCGTTTTTGTTTATTAATATTAATAAATTCTATTATGTCGTTATGTTCTTGTATAATTGTGATGCTAGTTGCTATGTTATGATATTGGTTTTTCATGTATTATTCCTAGTATTATATGAAAAAAACATAAGATTTATTAAGCCACTAGTTTATTAGGAAAAAACATAAAACTTGTTGTATTACCATTTCATACCTAACTTGTTGAGTGGGATTGGTTTGTTTTCCTTGTTTATTTTAAATTGAATAATTATTTTTTTTAAGATATATGATATATCTATAAAAATAATATAAAACAAATTACTAAGTAAAACATATACCCTCTTTAAAAATAAAAAAATAAAAATAAAAAACCTTCTTAGCTTTTTATAGAACTTATAAACCTATAAAAACTCAAAAGCAACAATTGAATTGGAATATTTAATGATATCGACTCAATGACGTGATAGAATAATACTCGAATTCAAACAACGCACCGGGGGTATCAAAAACCACCACGTGGCACTTTTACTTACGTGGCAAGCTACTATTGGTACTTTTACCGCTATCCACGTTGAGTCAACCTCACACGTCATCAACTGTTAGACACACTAAAACCTTCTTTGAGTTCATGAAAACTCTCCAAAATCCCCAAATTCGATCCCACTTTTCGATCCACAGATTCACCTCGGGTTTGTAGGGTTTTTGGAGAATCATTCATCAATCTAGCATCCTCCAATGTGCAAGATGCCTTTCAGATTAGGTTTACTGGTGTTTCTGTTGTTATTGAATTCAATTCCCTCGCGATCAGCGGTTTCGAGCATTGATTTGGGCTCCGAATGGATAAAAGTCGCTGTGGTGAATCTGAAACCAGGTCAAGCTCCGATATCGATCGCCATTAACGAGATGTCGAACCGGAAATCGCCAGCTCTGGTGGCGTTTCACGCGAATGATCGTCTCATTGGTGAAGAAGCAGCGGGGCTTGTGGCTCGATATCCTGATAAGGTGTATTCTCAAGTGCGTGAGTTGATCGGTAAGCCTTATGCTCATGTGAAGAAGTTTCTCGATTCGTTGTATCTGCCGTTCAATGTGGTGGAAGATTCTAGAGGCGGTGTGGGGATCAGAATCGACGATGGTGTTACTGTGTATTCGCCGGAGGAGTTGACTGGTATGATTTTGGGCTATGCGATGAAATTGGCGGAGTTTCATAGCAAGGTGCCGGTGAAGGATGCTGTGATTACGGTGCCTCCGTATTTTGGGCAGGCGGAGAGGAAGGGGTTGCTTCAGGCGGCTCAATTGGCTGGATTGAATGCACTTTCGCTTGTGAATGAGCATTCAGGTGCTGCACTTCAGTATGGAATTGATAAAGATTTCACCAATGGTTCGAGGCATGTTATCTTTTATGATATGGGGTCTAGTAGCACTTATGCTGCTCTTGTTTACTTCTCGGCTTATAATACGAAGGAGTATGGCAAGACTGTTTCTGTCAATCAATTTCAGGTACCCACATTTGCCGTTACAATGATTTGTTATACTATATGTGTTGATTTCTTTGTGGATAGTTCTTATTTGGTAACTTGTAGTATATATCATGTGCTAGACTTGGTATAATCATTCAGATAATAAGGGTTATGAGTTCACAAACTAAACTACATAAAGGTTCCATAATTGTTTACCTATTGTTAGCCGTTAGGTGTAAGATTGGCAAAACTTAAATCACATGCTTGTAAAGGATAATCAATTACTATGCATAGGAGATGATTTAATGTGTTCACCACTCCTTAAATATACACCTAACCGAAGTAATTAAAACTGTCTGTTTAAAACTTATAAAAATCACAGTTTTATTAAGGTGAAATGCTAGAATGTACGGAGACAGTTTGCATTAGCCAAAGAGGTTGGAATTGGGTCGTCACCAAGAATATTGAATAGAGGTGTTAAAATAAAACTGAAACCTAAGTCGTCACCCAATTCGTTGACACCCCTGCCAACCATAAATCAACCACAAAAACCACGATTGCTTCTGTTTCTGTCCAATGTAACCAAACGAACATGTTCCCTTTGAATTGGATGCCTAATCCTGTTTTCGCTAGTAGTTCCTATTTCATGCTATTCTTTGTGAGGAATCAATACTTTGTTACATCTGTAGTTCATTACTATGCTAGTAACATGATGTTGCTTGATAACACACATGTTATGCAGGTCAAAGATGTTAGATGGGACCCTGAGCTTGGTGGTCAAAATATGGAATTAAGGTTGGTGGAACACTTTGCCGACGAGTTCAATAAACAGGTTGGGAATGGAATTGATGTGAGGCAGTTTCCCAAAGCAATGGCCAAATTGAAGAAGCAGGTTAAGCGTACAAAAGAAATTCTTAGTGCAAATACTGCAGCACCAATTTCAGTGGAATCACTTCTTGATGACCATGATTTTAGGTACATGCCTCACATTTCTTGGTTCATTAGATTAGGCATTTGTGTTCTTGTGCGATACTGTTTTTAGTCCAATGTTTTATTGATTTAAATGGGTTAGCTACACCAAAGTGTAACTTGCTTTCACCTTTTTGTCATTATATGTAAGAATTTTATAACTTTTCCTGGTGTAGCATACTTTCAATCTTTTGCCATTGTAATACAAGTAACCTTCTATAGCGCTAAATTGGTGACATTGTCAGTAGCAAGGGAAGACCCCTTTGCTGCTCTCTCTGTTTTTCCCCTTGTGCTTGTGATGATGCATTGTTGTGCCACTTTATCATTTGTTAAAGTTCTAATTAAACCGCTGTACATTATATCTTTCTTATGTCTAAAATTTTTGTTTTCAGGAGCACAATAACTCGTCAGAAATTCGAAGAATTGTGTGAAGATCTGTGGGAAAGATCTGTTATTCCTGTCAAAGAGTTGCTTAAGCACTCAAGTTTGAAGGCTGATGAGATATATGCCTTTGAGTTAATTGGAGGTGGCACTCGAGTACCAAAGTTGCAGGTATTTTGCTATTTCTGGTTCATTCTATTATAGACAGTAATCTTTCTGTATGTTCTTATAACTTTTGTTATTCGCATTGTATTTTTTGCAAAACCTTTCATGAGGTATCCTCACTTGTTGGAACTGATTTAGAGCTCTTGATCTCATTGCAATAACTTTTCTTTTTGGTATTCACAGGCTAAGCTTCAAGAGTTTCTTGGAAGGAGTGATGTCGATAGACATCTAGATGCAGATGAGGCTACAGTTTTAGGCGCTTCATTACATGCTGCAAATCTTAGTGATGGAATAAAACTGAACCGTAAGCTTGGTATGATTGATGGTTCTATGTACGGATTTATGATGGATCTAGATGGTCCTGAACTTGTAAAAGATGAAACCACCACGCAATTACTTGTGCCACGGTTGAAAAAGTTGCCCATCAAGGTAAATTTTATCAATTTCTATCCATCTTCTTATGAATGGGCTGATTTGGGTTGTGTTTTATCTCATATGAGCCGAATAAAAAAATTAGCTAGAAGGGAAATCGTCAAATGGGTTAAATTCATCCGAAGTCAAATTTTTATAAATTAATGATAAAACCTTCTTAGTAACATATTTAATTATTTATAAAAGGCGGACAAAAGCGGGACAAAAGTGCTTGCGGGTCAATCTAGCTCGGCCCATTTTGACCTCCTTCAAAGGAAGAACCCATTTGACCCATTAGCGACCACTCATCCTGTCACCTCTAGTATGGATGACGAAAAAGCTACCTATAGCTGTTAGTGATAGTTTTCATCAAAAAAATTTCTCACAGATGTTCCGCTCAATCACTCACAACAAGGATTTTGACGTGTCGCTTTTATATGAGAACGAAGATCTCTTGCCACCTGGCGTTACTTCACGCACATTTGCAAATTATGCAGTCTCTGGTCTAGCTGATGCTTATGAAAAGTAAGTACTGGAAACATAATTATCATGATCAGTTATAATCTCATATTAGTGAAAAAATGAATTTTGAAGTTTCTTATTTTTTTAACTCTTTAGGTACATGTCACGCAACCTTTCATCCCCTGTCAAAGCGAATCTTCATTTCTCTCTTAGTAGAAGTGGCATACTTTCTTTGGATCGTGCAGATGCTGTGATTGAAATTTCTGAATGGGTAGAAGTCCCAAAAAAGAATCAGACCCTGGAGAATACTAATGCTTCTGCTCCCCTTAACGTAACAGTTGAAGCCGATTCTGCCAACTCAGCAGAAGCTAGGGATGTTCCCAAACCTGATGATTTGACTACCAACTTAGTCAACTCCACAGAAAATAACCAAAATAGTGTAGATCTTGGTACAGAAAAGAAACTAAAGAAACGGACTTATAGAATTCCTCTAAAGGTTAGACTATTGGGAAATTACTAGATTCAATTCTATTTGAGAACAATCTCATAGATTTTGACTTTTGGGTATTTGCTGCAGATAACTGAAAAGAGTGCAGGCTCTGTAGCACCTCTCTCGGAAGATTCTCTATATGAAGGTAAGCTTAGATTGGATGCTCTAGATTCAAAGGATGAAGAAAGGAGGAGGACTGCAGAGTTGAAGAATGATCTGGAAGGTTACGTATATGCCACCAGAGAAAAGGTGAGTTCCTGTTTATTGATACTTTTCTATTATTTTTTAATTCTCATGTTGATTTTATTTGTGTTTGTGGCAGCTTGATTATTTGGATGGATTGGAAAAAGTTTCTTCTAATGAGCAACGCCAATCATTCATTGAAAAGCTTGACGAGGTTACCTCTCTCTCTCTCTCACACACACACACATACAACTCATCACGTGTGTATGTATGTGTATAAGTATATGCATTCTTTAAGTAGAAATACACATGAGCTTTTGCTGTTTGAAGTTGTAATTATCAGATAATCAAAGTCGTTAAAGTTCTGATTATTTAAGAAATTAATACATTAAGAATGACCCACAAGGATATTCTTTTAGGTGCAAGACTGGTTGTACACTGATGGTGAAGATGCTTCAGCTACTCAATTCCAAGAACGCTTGGACCAATTGAAAGCAATAGGCGACCCTATCTTTTTCAGGTACACAATGACTGCAATTTTTTTTTATTTTTTTATTTTTTATTTTTTTATTTTTTTTTGCTCTCAAAGGCATTTCCATATTACAAAACTTATTCTTCTAAAAATTTACTATAGATACAAGGAGCTCACGGCAAGGCCTGAAGCAACAGAAAGTGCTAGACAGTATTTTAATGAGCTGCAAGAGGTAAATAAGACCCAATCAAATTGTTTCAAGTTGCGGAACCCTATATTCTTATGTCAACTATGTTAGGAATTTATGAATTTTTGGGTGCAAAGCATATGATCTGGCACTTGATTATCCATGTATGCAGATTGTTAGTGAGTGGGAATCGAAAAAACCTTGGATTTCAAAAGAGAAAATAGATCAGGTAATTTCTTTTACTTTCTAAATATTGTTATTGTTGACCTTCATAATCATTCTCATAGAAATCCATTCCAGGTATTAAATGAAGCAGAAAATCTCAAAAAGTGGTTGAAT
Source organism: Flaveria robusta (assembly GCA_025506415.1). Lineage (NCBI taxonomy): Eukaryota > Viridiplantae > Streptophyta > Magnoliopsida > Asterales > Asteraceae > Flaveria > Flaveria robusta. The sequence goes on along the minus strand of CM046460.1, from coordinate 4,328,112 downwards.
GATAAGGAGGCTGAGCAACAAAAGTGAGTTCACCATGATATTTACTGATTCTTTACTTTGGAGCTATATATTGTTATCTTTGTCGGTGCCCAAAACTCAAATGTTAAATCATTTGCTAATGCCTTTTAATAAGAAAAGTAAAAGTTAAGACTTTTTATCTGGATAATTTAGCTTTCTTCTTGCAAGATATGCTTGAATAGAACTGTATTCACATCACAGAACACTTTACATTAACAGTGTTATAAGTGCTTTAAACACCCTCAAATGTTTAATCTCAAACTTCATCTACAGGATACCTGCATCCAGCACTCCAGCTTACACTTCTCAAGAGGTTATAAGCAAATTACTGGATCTTCAAGACAAGGCATGTTTGAATTTCTATATCAATATTTATTTACTTCTTTCCTCCCAACTAGAGGTTTACCTACGAATGAATTAACTAACGTTACGTTTAATATCCAATGGGTTGAACGGGTCTAAAGTGGCCCAAAATGTACTTTTAATGCGTAAAACCTCCTAACTCATGTTAGTCAAAGAACTAAAGTTTGTTAAAGTGATAAGTTTCTTGTCATCATATTTGACACACTAACTATAGATAGACGTGTTCTGTCCACCTCTAGTTTTTATTTATAAATATTTTCGGCTTTGTCACTCTTATCTTGGTTCCTTTGCTTACAAGTTACTGTCATAACAATTAACAGATTGCCAGCACAAACCGAATCCCGAAGCCAAAACCAAAAGTTGAGAAACCAAGTGTGAAGAATGAAACCGAGAGTCAAACAGACGAATCAAAAAGTTCTAGTGGCTCTAAAGATGACAACAGTGACTCCAAAGAGGAGGAAACAAATGAGGAATCAACCAAACATGAGGAGTTGTGAGTTAACTAACCTAACATACAGGATGAGTGGTAAGATTCTGCTTTTTATAGGAAGATTAGGAGAGATGTAGTTCAACTTATATACATGATTAAGCTATTCAGACAAGTTTTGAATATTTCATTTTTTGGGTCTACTTTTATCCCATTTCCAAGTATCAATTTTTGTACCTCAAGAGTTTCTGATAATGGTGTATGATACTAGTATATATTGATGCATTTGGTGTTGTTAGTTTGCGTAATTTGTACATGTTGATGGAATTTGGGTTTATAACTGAAGAAAGAATACTAAACTTGGGTTTTAAAAATACGAGGCTGCTTAGGTCCTAAAAGCCAAGATGTGAGACACTAAAGCGCGAGATATTCTACATAATATTTGTTAAAGTGTTAATAAAAATAATTACATGTAATTTAATGATATAAAAAAATATAATTTGCCTTATTTGTAAATCCTTTCTTCATGTACAACCAGAAAATCTCTGTAAAAAAAGGAAAAAAAACTTGTGTGTAGAGTGAAGAATTATAAAAAATAGGGAAAAAAAGTGTTTTAAGAATCAAAAAGATAGAAAATATTAAAAAATGGCAGCGTTAAATATAAGCTATATGTGTGTGGGTTGATATCAAAGAGAAGATTCGAGAATTGCTCAACTAAGAGACGCATTTAAACATTCGTTAGGATTTAGGGAACATAGTTGGACCTATATTGTTATTAAGGGGATTACTCGCACCCCATGAATTCTTATTTTTTCTAGAGTATATACCTTATAATCCCGACTTATGTAAAATTTTTGACTTTGATCCCCATGAAAATTTAACCAACACCAAAGAATAACCAACTTAAGATTTTAAAATTTAATAAAATCTAAACCTACTACAAACAATAACCCATTATTTAAATAAAACTTAATAATCAGACATAGTTAAAACAAAAAAAGTTAAAACCCAATAAATATTTAAACTATTAAGTTTATTACCTCATTAACTTCTATAAACTCAATTACCCATATGCCAAACTATTTTAAAAGTTCAACCCATTATTTCATTAACCCAACCAAAAACGACTATACTAATAATTAATAAATAGTTCAATACAATTTTGAAGTTATAGCATTGATGAAAATTAGGATGATTAATTCGAGCGTTAGTAATATTCTCTAAACAGTTTAATTGTCGTTGCCGCCCCATGCCCCCGAGGGCCTAGTTTTCTGCGGAATCCTTGCTAAACAATTTAGGTATTTCTTTTTAAGATTTTGTTTTAAAATTTACTTTATTGATTATCTGTATGATTGTTAGTTTGAAACTTGGTTGAATACTTCGTTAATGATAGCTTGATTATTTAATATTTTAGTCTATTTTAGAATATTTATCTAGATAATGTAATGGATTAGTGATGAGAATGTGAGCAATTACTGTATTTTTTATTTATGTAGTTAATATTTGCTTATATTTTATCTTTTTGTTATATGACCGACCCAAACAAAACTGATTTTTTTAATATTTAATGATAGACAACCACCCTAAAAATCTTCCGACACACTTGAAGTAAATTTCTGAATCCACCACTAAAAATATCTGTATACCTCGACTACCTAACGAATGCTATATTATATTATATTTCTTTTCTTTCTATTTTACGTGTATGCTTTTCCAATTTGAAGCCAAGCATATTTAATTTCTTTTTATTATTTTGTATTTATCTTATCTTTATCTTTATTTAGTAAATAATTGTTTTAAAAACTAGTAAATACCATCTGTATTTATATGAGATTAAAAAAACAATTGAATGGTGACTAGTGGTTATGATGGTATTTCCTTAATTGAAGGATGAAGGAAAAAATAAAAGGATTATATATTAAATACACCACCTTCTGAACTGCACTTCATAAATCACCTCCTAAGGTACAGTTTATAAATCTGTAAACGATACTACAAACTGCAGTTAGTTTATTTTTTTTAGACTTTTACACGGTGCATGAAAACATATTCAAAAAAATATACAAAAAGTATCTTATGATATTAAGAAACACATCACAACAATATAGAGTTTACTAATATTAATTTGAAACTAATTGCTAATCTAAGCAATTCACATTATACTATACTACTTATAACCATCAAAACATATTCAAGGTCTGTTAGCTCGATGGCGTTTAAGAGTCTCCCCGTTTGGAGCATTAGACTCCTTCCCCTGGTTTTGATGTCGGTTTTGGTTTTGCGGCGCTGAAAAAGATGGATGATGATGCACCTGATGTTTGAACCCTACCCCGTGTTTCCGCGAGTAGTGTTTCTGAGAGTAATGATGTGAGGCCTGTGAACCGTCTGATAAAAGTGATCTAAGAAAGTTATATGAACCCCTGCCCGCCCCTGGCTGACCAATATCAGTTTCTCGAACCATCGAAGCCAACGAGTCAACTGATGTCAGCGTCTCATTAATCCCAGAAAGGCCATCATAAGATAACACATTGGCTATCGCGAGTATGGAGGCTGCAAGTAGTTCAGGAAGATCTTTTCCGGGGTGTGTGATCTGCACAAGATGTCATGTTAAGAAATCAGATAATCAGTTTTAAAACACAAATCCAACACGGACGATAAATAGAGATCAAAATATGTTACCTTAAACATAATCGCAGCAGACAATCTTTCTCTCAAACAATAAATCTGAGCAACATCAAGAGCCGTTGACTCGAAACAAAGCCATCTGTCAGCAATAACTTTGACCACATTCTCAGGATCTGACATAAATTTATCGTCACATCTTTCATCATTACCTTCATCGTCACTATCTTCATAAACTGTATCATCGTCATCATCTTCACTATCATCATCATCATCGGCATCAAGAGGAGCAACAGCAATCTCAGTTGCTAGCAATAATATAGGAAGTGGGCCAACAATACTACAATTCTTAATGTTCAAACCCCCATCATCACGTGTTATCTCATCATAAATCACCAATGGGTTGACATCTTTTTTCTTAAAATTCAACCTGGAGTTAACAGAATGAGGGTGCAGCCGAACCTTATCACCATTAGCACTCTCAATAACAATCCGTTTTGCGTTCTTTTTAGGTGGATATAATCTTCCCACCATAGGATATAAACCCGCAACAAGAACCGCATGAATTATACCAATATCTTGGGAATTTTCACTAAACCGGGATGAATTTCCTGGAATAAACCCGTTCCTATAAAGTTCATGTTGAAGTTGCTTACGCATTCCAAATAACATGTTCATAACACCACCGGACACAAAATATTGAGAACAAAACCGGGCTTCTTGACCCCTTTGTTTGGCGTTTTTCCAGCATTCATAGGCTGCAATTACTGCTAATTGATCACCATGGCTACCATATAGTGAAGCCAACTCACATTTAGCAGCAGTTGCTTTCTTTTTATCATTAGGTAGCATTGGTAGGGTGAAGGGGTCTCTATAGTCATTTGCACAAGCTAAAGTCAAAGCTGGGTCAAGACAGTTCATTGATATAGCAAAAAGAAGCATCTTGCTTGTCAATGGGTGAACAGGGATCGAACCGAGTTTCTCCCCAAGCTCAGTGAGTTCTTCATCAGGTGATAGGGCTCCAATATCTTGAAGAACACTGATTGCATTTTGAATGGCTTCAGAGACCGGAGGGTCTAATGTTTTCTTTAAGAAATCTTCTATTTTGCAACTTGGGTCAAGAAGCTTCACCTATACAGGGAATATGAAACAATTTAGTTCATAACGAAAATTCATCATAATCTGCACCAATAGGAAACGCTAGGCAGAAATGAAATGATAAAGGAACAGAATGGACAGGGAGATAAAACTGATCACCGTATTCCATTATCATGTTTGGTTAGCCTACAAGAATGGAATAGGCTTTTATATTAAATCTACACATGATGAATAGTTTTTCTTTAGTTTATAGAGTGTTTAATATAAGTTTTCGCATTTATTGTGTATAAATAATACAAAATAATTATAATAAAGCTGTATAACACCCAAAAAAAATAAGATTGAAAAAATAAATTCTCATTTTATGAAAAATATAAAGTTATAAGCTACACACTAGAAAGAATTATTTTTTAAATATTTGTGTTATTAATAAAACCAACTATCCTGCGGGAATGTCATTCCATTAGACAAAAACAAACAGTTATTTTTTTCATTCCCTGAATGTCTCTAATTCCATCATACCAAACACTACCTTGCCCGCAAGATATTCCTCCTATCTTGGGAGATGCTGCTACACATCTTCTATGCCACTTCTTTTAATACGAACCATAGTTTATTTAAGGTCCATTCACCTTTTTTCGAGATGATAAAACTAATTATCCATCAAAAGCAACTAAATACGTTAGAGATGATGATTACCTGCAAACATAGTTCTTCAATTGGTGTCCTTTTGATCTCGGGCACTTGAAACTCAAGCAGTGAAGCTGCCCTTAGTTTTGAATAAAGATGGTAACATATTCCAGCCTGGCACCGCCCTGCTCGTCCTTCCCGCTGCTTTGCACTTGCTTTTGAAATCCAAGAAGATTGTAAAGTCGAAACTTTATTATATGGATCATAACTTTTTTCTTTCATCCTTCCACTATCTATCACAAAAACAACATCATCGATCGTGACAGCTGTTTCTGCTATATTTGTTGAAAGAATAATTTTTCTGCAACCGTGAGGAGGTCTTTTAAAAACTTTCTTTTGTTCTATAGAAGGGACCATAGAATGAAGAGCTAATATCAAAAACTTAGAAGAGTCTTTAAAAAAATTACTAGAACTTAATTTATCTCGTGCTCTATTTATATCATCCCATCCTGGAAGAAAAACAAGTATAGCACCTTCTTCAGATTCTGTACATATTTTTCTGAGTAATTGTTCTATGAGGATAACATCAATTAATTCAGGATCAACATTTTGCAAATATCGGTCAAGTAAAAGTTTTTCTTCTTTTGAATCTGCTGAGGTTGTATTTACATGTTTTCTTAAAATCTCAGAAGTTTCTTTCTGATTCTCCTGTTCCGCCCACGAAAGTGCGGTTTTTCCTTCATTATCTTGTAAATGGCAATTAGCTCCAAAGGAAAGAAGCATGCACATATCACCCACTCTTCCTTTTCTAGCAAAGACCATTAATGGTGTGACACCTGTAACTGAATGTTGATAATTGAGAACATTTAATCCCACACCAATTGAAACATATTCTAATAAGGAATCCATCTCATCACTTGACCAGGCTAAATCAATAGCCTCATCTAGGGCAAGTTTATAATCTTCAGTTAATTCCGAGTTTTCGTTTACATTTGTTTTTGAAGTGCAGTCACGATTAGAGACTTTTGCTGGTTTTGACTTCAAAAGCAAAAGCACATCCTCTAGATAGAGCTTTTTAACCTAAAACATATATGCAACAAATTTTATAATACAAACTTAAAAATACCAAATAAAGCACACTTTGGGTAAGAAAAGAATTTTACATCATAAGTGAACCCGGGAACACGTATAATTGGGCAGCCTCCAAAGTATTGAGAAAATCGTTCCGCATCAAGTGTAGCACTCATCAATACCTTTCAAATTTTTATTTTTAATTTCAGACGACATCTTTTTTTTTTTTTTTTGTTTACATTAGACGGAAAGGTTTAAAGATTCAAGGAATGGTGGAAGAATAGAAGATATTTGTACTAACCACGCGTAGATGAGGATACAAAGGAAGCATATCTCTGCAAAAGAAACATCATAATTAGAACAAGAGTATATGCATGGAATTGATCAAAAGCGAAAACTTGAAAGTAAATGACACTTGATGATTGTCAGCATAAAATCAGAAAATCGGTCCCTTTCGTGAATTTCATCCTGCAAAAAATTGTAGGAGCATATCAATTATACCATGAAGAAAAAAAAAAAAGTAAAGCTAGAGTGCGTTAATTTATATATAGGTTATACACACATTAAAAGAATTATCAATGATGCACTTAAAGGATGAAATGTATTAGTTGAAAACTTTCATTCTTTAAGATACTCTTAAAATAGTTAAGTAAATTCACTTCCTATTACAAATACACTTGTTAAAAAAAATGATGTTTTCATATGCTAAATGAACAACACATTATCTTTCAGTAATTAGATTTAATTGATACCACAATGATGTGAGTGATGTCAGGAAATGCATCTTTGACCATCTTTGCTGACTTTTCTTTTCCGGCCCTAGTGTTGCCAGCCTTTACTAAAACCCTCAACAAGACCCCGTTTGTGCAAAACACAATGGATGAATGTCTTCCACCTTTGTTCTCCAACCTTATCTAGGATTTTTCACCATAAGAGATAAGTGAGGATATAATAGAAAATTGTAAGAATATAAAACAAATTACCAATGAAAACAAAATGCAAATTAAAGTGTAATAATAAAAGAAAGATGTGCAACAGAAATCAACAAACACCTTATATCCAACACTCTCTCCAATATTTTCACCTCTTTCAAAAGATATTCTTTCAGCAACTACAAAGAACATAGCATAAAACAAACTTAAAAAGGTTACAAACATAATATACTGGATGTTTTATAAGGTTGCTAGAGTAAAAAACCAGAACATCAGTGTCGGATACCTGATATTGCAGAGATCCTCCGTGGTTGGGTGCAGACTATTTTACATGCATCACCTTTACTCCACATATAATCCAACAAATATTGAGGCACCTGAACCATAAGTTATTGTAAGCATGTAGCAATGTAGCATATATAACAAAAAGAAGTCCCATATTTGTTTTTATTTTGCATAGCTCGGTCATCTATTTGTAGGAGAAAATGATCCCAACCTGCGTTGTCTTTCCACAACCAGTTTCTCCGGATATGAGAACTACCTGAAACAAGGCACATAGAAGAAAACTATTTTCATTTTTATATCCTATAAAACACAAATATAAAAAGCAGATGGTGAAACCTGATTAGATTCTATTGTTGATGTAATAACTTCCTTAAAGGATGCAATTGGAAGTTTGGATCTATCTTCAGTAATCTACAAAGTAAAAAATGTGTTTAATGCAAATCATGTTGATGATTAAAATAAGGTTTCTTGCCTTGAAAGTGGCATCAGAAAACCTGTTTTAACTTGACATCTGATTGCATTCTGGCAACAAGCGATTCAAACTTCTTTGTGATTTCAGACTTTTTCATTAAAGGTTTGCAGAGAATATCATCCGTTCTCATTCGTACGTTCTCAGTATTTTTACTAGATGTAGCAGCAATCTTTTCAGCCTCCCCATGATCACCAGGTGGATAAAGAGAAAAGAAGTCCCTTAAAACTGTTTTCCCCTCCTCTGAAAATGTAAAAGATGTGAGCTTGTTCTTTTCCTTTGTATTGCTTGACTTGTTCTTGAACTTGTAAACTGAAACACGCCTATTATTCCCCGTTTTAGACCTAAACAATATCATGTGTGTTAGAGAGTGTCCCTAAGTTAACATTCAAACAATTGTTTATTAGGCAAATATTTCTGTTTCTGTTTATGAAATAAAGCCGAGAAAGACTATTAACATTGTTTCAATACATAACAGACAATACTCACCCAGAACTTGCTGACTTCATACCCATTTTTCTGCACAATTTGTGCACCTCAGCACGTTCAAAGTTTGTAAGATTGGCTTCAAATGTGTACACTGAAATTATTAAATATAGATGCTTATGAATTTCAATCCTATAGAATGTAACATAAACTGCAAATACACTATGCAGTTACATTATAGCAAAAGAAGACAAGCACGTGACAAAAACAACTTCTAATGTCTAGGTGTCCATTTGAGGGACGGCTGCCAAAGAGATAGCTGCATCATATACACAAGTGAAATAATTTTAAGAATGTCTACTCTCATCCACTCTTAAGGGCTCAGTCATCACAAAGCAAAGTGCACAACCATAGTAGAAATAACTGAAAACTCAAAACCATGTTAATATCACTTATCAAGCAAAAAATTTTTAACCATAGAACCATTTTATAAACAGTACTTTAAAGAAAAGAAGGAGCATAGATGTGTCAGAAATGAAAAATCTACCAAAAACATTAAATTGGTCTGATAATTAATGAAAATAAGATCATTCAAACCTACGTTCTAACCCCTAACAGACTCAAATCAAGAGGCACCAATACACATACATAACTTATAGAGATCTCTATCTTACCATCATAATTGGACGCTCGAAACTCCTCAAGTGTTCGTCGAATATGAATCCGAGTGGCCTCCGCAACGGCGGGGGTTTGTTGCCGCTGCCGCTGATGTTGTTGCTGTTGCTGCTGTTGTTTCCCTCCGCCCCTCTTTCTCCTTCTCATGGAAGATGAAATCGATGGGGCTTGCATCATTTTTCCTGGTTGAATCTTGAAATTGGGGGTAATACTGATGTTATACAGCGATTTGGGGTTAATGTGCTTCTGAAATTGCCTCTGATTTGAGTCTTTATGAACTCAATTTGTACGTTTGAAACCCTATTCGGTTCAGTCGCACGTACTCTTTAAGGAATGATGATGAATCTATCAGATTTTTCAAAGTCATGATGAATAGTTTAAAGTTAAAATGGTTTATTAAAAAGTAATTTTCTTAACTAATAAAAATTCTTTTGATTAAGTATGTTATTTACAAAAATATATAGACAAATTCGGTTACAAACCTAATTTACAGGAAAAGGAAAAAGAAGTTTGATTGCATACACTAAGATTATGTAATGCATTAAATATTTAATAAATTTATTTTTGTAAAATGAACTCGTTAAAGTTAAAAATAGTAGGCATATTTTGCAAGTAATAAATTACAAACATATTATACTAATGTAAATGTTAAAAATACGACTAGAAATTCAAACATACCACTACAGTTCTAGTATGCGGGAAACTTATTTTTATGTCAAAAACCACATTGAATCATTTATTTTTGTATATTTAATCCTAAAAAGTTATCATGTTATGAGGTCATTTTTATTTTTTTTATTGGTTTAAACTTTTTGAGTTTTGTCTACCATGTCCTTTTAGAAAGCTTAGATGTGTATAGAAGTTTCGTTTCATTAGATCTACTCAAGTTGTATATATTTATTAGCTTAACACTAACCAAAATAATCAATAAGTAAAACAAATATATCATTGAAATTTAAAACAAATATTTTGACTGACTCGTGTTTTTCGTATCCTTGTTATGATCACTTGACCACTTGAAGTTTCTTAAACATATAATAATACGTTTATTATCTTCAGTTGAACTTGTATTTCATCTTAAACATACGTTTGATTTTGTAATCTTTAGTTCAGTCTTTTTCAAAAACAATAATCAAATTCTTTCATATCAATAGTGTGATCCATTTACCCATCCATTTTGTGAATTTATTTCACAAAATAAAGGTATAATAAAAATTACATTCAGACCTTGATTGGAATTCTAACACAAAATTTGATTAAAAATGTTAATAACATATAAATGTAGCAAGTACCTCGTGATATGATTCACGACTCCTAAAGTATTGGTGCACACATAGTTAACTTTTTTATCCGAATCAAATCCACTAGAAGCATTCTTGTCAATCTTTTTTTATTATCTTAATCTTGATTTAGCATTGGATTTACCCAAAATGTTTCATTAAGTACTACTACACTCTTAATGGTTTCTATTGTCGCTCAACGTTATTGTAGACAAAGGAGAACTAATACAAAGGAAGCACATCGATGCAACCAAAAAATATAGAAACAACACTAAAAAAGTATAAACAATGTCAAAATAGCAAAACAACTACAAAAATAACATAAAAAACAACTATTTGATGATCCACGTTTTTCATAATCACTCTTTATCGCTTGGTAGCACTCCAACACTTAAATATGCTTTGGGCTAGATTATTTTCAAAGACAGTATTATTTTTAAAATGTAGTATTCATTTGAAGTCTAGACATACTTTGTATTATCAATCTTCAAGGTCTCTAATCCCTTCATCAACCATAGGTTCAGTCTCAAATAAATGAATATGCATTTCTTGTCTTATAAATTTATAGAGAAGGATTATGATCATTTTTTTTTGTTAGGATCGTACGAGTTATCTTTCAAAATTTCCATCATACCTTCAAAATATTATAAACTCTCTGGATGACATTGAATACCAAGAATGTCTCATGATATATTTTTAGTGTAGAGTGTAGATGTCTATAAATAAATAAATATCTAAATGATATTTTTTACCTTCATAAGAGATGATGAGAAAGTTCTATTTATTTGTGAATCATGCGTCTACCTAACTAAAGATTACATTATAGACAATAAAAACACTACTTTAATCACTAAAACTTGTTGTATACATCTGAATGATTATTTATAAACGTACTTACATATTCAGTCTTGAAACTTTCCGTTCACGTGACTTACACATAGATAAACCATGTCTTGTGAATACACACTTAACATGTTTCTAGTAATCTCTTCCTTTCTTGTGTATTTTGCATTATCTTAGAAAGGTGATAAACACTTCATGTATGTCCCATCTAAAGTTTTTAAAGTTTACTTCAGAATCAAAATATAACCGGGAAAAAAGTAACCAATAAAGTATTATTACATGATACATTGAAACATTATCACCTATGGTCAGTAGAATTTTTGATTAGCAGGTTTGGTTTCTCAAACAAATATGAGTGTGATCTTATTATAACATTGTAAACTCAAGAAAAGCATCTAATAATTGTTTCTCCCAAACGATGAAAATGGTATATCATGACCATTTACATTATGATCTTTAACATGAAGGAAAATGGCTACTTCTCCGTCAACATGCATATTCCTACTTGGTTCTAATCCTTTAAATGTTTCAAGCATGTCACGCCACTTCATGAAGCATGTTCCGTTCACCCTAACTTGAAATATAGACATATGATCACCCTCATAAACATGCGTATGAGATATCAGATAACAATGTTTTATTTCCGAAGAGTATTGAGTATTGGCTGATTCGTTTTGTGATACCCAAGATTGTCATACCATGATCTAATGTGATACCGAAGATTGTCATATAACGCTTATGTTTCTCGCTACTTCTAATTATTTGTATGCACTATATACAAGTGCATTATGCACTTCCCGCAATTCACAACGTATTATTGGATCTGGAAACGAATGTGATATCTAAAGAAATGTGAACTCGTGTTGTAGATATAGGCACAAAAAGGTTCTGTTTGATTACCATGATCCAGTATTTGAATTCCAAATACCTCTACTCTTCCCAACTTTGAATTTGCAAAACTAGAGAAACAATGCCATTGACACTTGGCTTTTTTGTAAAAAAGAAGATTGCTAAAAATGCTCAAGAAAGTTAATATCTAAATCATTTCAAACTCGCCTGGATGGTTTATCTTCATTATTGTGAGAACCGAAAATGGGTCTTTAATATGAGAGTGGAATTACACAAGACCCCTCTGCTTGAACACCTCAAACATTGCAGATCCGATCTTTGCTGGTGATTCCACAACTGTAACACCAGCTTCCTTGAGGGTCCTGATTTTGTCCTGTGCAGTACCCTTTCCGCCTGATACTATGGCTGCAAATTTAAAGAAAGATTACTTGAGCTAAAAATAACCCTTTACACAGTACTAAATATAAATACATATGCGTATTTGCTTGAAAAAATAACAAAATATTTTGGGTGTTCGGGAGAACAAGTATAAAGTTTTATTTTTTTCAAATAATCAAACTACACACACAGAAGGCGCTATCACAATAGATTGAATACCTCCAGCATGACCCATACGTCGACCAGGTGGAGCAGTAAGTCCAGCAATGAAGCCAACTATAGGCTTTTCAGTCCCGCTTTCCTGTTTTCATATAACAAAAAATACGGAATCATAAGAAACTCATACCACAAATTGCTGCAAGACTGCAATTAAACCGAATCATAGGAGCATCACATTCGTTATCAAGCACGCACTTAAGTATTTTAATTTTATCATGCTATGGGACCCTTTACTTGCCAAAATCAAAATCTCCACAAATAAATATAAAAACCTCCTAGTGCTTGAAATTGATAGTATTCGCTCAATATCATCCTTGAGGCGAGATATATTAGAAAGACCCTAAAAGAAGCTAGTTTCTGTTTTCATCCTTATTACCTGACAGAGTTAACAAAACAAATCATCAAACATGTGTATCAAATCTAACCTTTATGAGGGCAGCAGCATCTTCTTCCGCAGTACCACCTATCTCACCAATCAGAACAATACCTGAAATTGCATACAGCATTAAGTTTCAAATTACGAACCAAAATATATTAAATGTCTAGTTGACTAAAAACAATTATATTATTACAGAACAGATCAGAAGTATTCAAAGGTGATTGCTTGAGACACAACTACAGCCAGAAATTCCTTAGGCTAGACAAATACAAAATACTAATATTCTTTTTGCTTCAAGCTCTTGAAAACTGAGTACAACCAACTTAATATAAAAACTGAGTGTATTTTAATGTTTGCCTCTCTTCATTTTTCAAAGAATTCTTCCTACATCACTTTTGAAGATATAGAAGTGTGTTGATCAATAGTTTGTGGTGAATATAAAAAAATATAACCCACTTTCAAAGGCAAATGAAGTTCTCTTGTACCTCTTATTTAAAAAAAAAGAAGAAGAAAAAAATTACCACCTCCTTCTCCATAAGAATAAACAGTTTCCTATTAGCAACTAAGCAATGACCAAAGACCTTAATAGGTTAAAGCCTACAACACTTATTTTAGGATCCTATTTAAACACTCATTAACAGTTACCAGGCAACTTAAAAAGCTAAGTAAAAGTATCTAGGATATTCATGCTGCAAGCAGAATGGATAATCCCACATTAAAACGCATCTCTCTAAATAGAACTGCGAGCAATGACCCAAATTGGAAAACTGACCAAATGTCAATTCATTTTCTAACTAAAAGTTACCTTCTGTCTGGGGATCAGCAATGAATTTTTTCATGCAGTCAACAAAGTTGGTCCCGTTGAAAGGATCCCCACCAATGCCTACACAAGTGGATTGGCCTAGGCCGACAACAGTTGTTTGGTAAACCTGTAAAAAAGTGACCAAAGCCATTCAAGAAGGTTGCATCATATGTTTTTGAAATTAAAAATAAACAACTGTTAGATAAAGTAATGAAACTTTTCAGAGCATGAGCTTAATTTCATCTCATGAGTTATAATCACCTCTCCGATTCATCAACACACGCACCCAGTACTTACTAAGAGTTTTGTACAAGCAATCATTAGTTGAGACTCCTACTTATTAGGCATTCATAACTAAGGTTAGAATATTAATAGAGAATAGGAGTAAATCTATAGCTTTATAATAACTTGGCCTAAAGGTTAAGAAGTTGATAAGCAGCAAGGTGTATGCGTAGTGCTCAAGCTTCTATGGCCCATAAAACCTAAAAAAGTTTACTAAGGTAAAAAATTCGACAAAGTTTGGTTTCCAAGAGGTCACTTGTAACAATTAAAAAACAATTCAAGAGGCATCACCATCAATGGTTAGTTCTTACTTCATATGTGGTCCGTGGTCGCACCTCAACACCAAAGCTGCATATATATAATATCATGAATATGTGAGCACAGAACTTTTGACCCATGCTGCTTATGTAAATATCTTACACGAAGAAGTAGAAGAAACTAAACAAAAGGGGTAAGCAACAAACTGCCTAGCAATTTTCTTACACCTATATGTTTTCAAGTGCTATAGTGAGCCTGATAAGCATAAAAAAAACAAGTTAATGGAGTAATGACAACTCAACCATATCTTACCGCTTCATAAGTTAGAGTGCCGGACCGAGATACAATACCAATGCGTCCTGGTTTGTGAATATAACCAGGCATAATTCCAATCTTGCATTCTCCAGGCTTGATGATACCAGGGCAGTTGGGACCAATTAACCGAGTCTTTGACTGCTGAAGAAGAGCAGCTTTTACCCTGACCTATATGCATATGGTTTAATAGGGAGAAAGAGTTAACACTATTTTTTACAGTGATGGCACAAGTAAATACACACACCAAAGAGGTTTTTTAGTCAATAGAGTGTACAAAATTAACATGCCCTTATCAAACAGTTTTAAAAATATAATATCATATCAGATGACTGCAGCGTACCATGTCATGTTGTGGTATTCCTTCTGTAATGCAAACAATTAAATCCAGTTCAGCCTCCAATGCCTCCATAATTGCTGCTGCAGCAAATGGTGGAGGTACATAAATTACAGATGCATTAGCCTTGGTTTCAGCTTTTGCGTCTGCAACTGAGTTGAAAACAGGGAGTCCCAAATGCTCTGTTCCACCCTTCTTCGGGGTAACTCCACCAACCTACAAAAGATCACAGATTGAAAGAATGATGTGCAGTCCTTGCAAACCTCATATCCCACGATAGTGTCGATATAACAAGCTAAAAGAACATGTACATAAAAAACGAGCGCGAGGGAAAGCAACAATCTATGGTTATGGTAGCGAACAACTGTACTATCAAATAGAGAAACAAGGATACCAAGCAATTCAGGACATTAGGTAGCATATAACTTTTGAAGCATTTATCACATTAACAAGCACACGATCAACGAAATTCAATTACTGCTTTCTAAAGTTATGAAAGACAATTTCAGAATTCCTCACTAATTTTAGTTCATATACATTTGCCAGATCATACTTGCTCATTCCAAAATAGAATCTACAAACTTTGCTGATCGTCCCAATATAGATGCAACCTTACGTATAAACAACAGGTGGATTTATTTTGTTCACAAGCCATCTCTGATTAGCAGTATTGCTCGGGTTATTAATCAAATAGTGCTTTACTACTCAACGTGCCTAGTTAAATATTAGACAGAGTGTTATACAACACCAAACAATTATATTACAGATCACGAAGCAATCAAAACCCTAGATCCAACCAATAACACCAAACGAAACCATATCGCTATCAAAAACGTCAACGTATGGCAAATCAAATCAGGCATATACAGTAAAGCGTAGAAACGAGTAGTTTTACCATCTTAGTGCCGTATTCGATCGCTTGCTCGGTGTGAAATGTGCCGTTTTTTCCTGTGATTCCTTGACATATGACACGAGTGTTCTTGTCAACGAAGACCGCCGGTGGCGGAGGAGCAGTGGCGAATGAACGCGACTGAGAGATCGAACTTGAAGAAGACGATGACGGTGATGGTGATCCGAGAGATATGCGAGATGTGAGTTTTGATGAGAGATTGGAGATGAATCTAGCTGCTTGTCGAGACATCTTGGTTGAAGCTTCAAATCGAATCTCTCTTCTGCAAAGTGCAAATGGCAAAATATCGGGAAAGGTATTATTGTTCGGGTCGGGTTGGAATATTATTAATCCAATAATATTGATTTAGGATTTTAGGGTATTTGTTTAGTTTAGGCGGAACATCATCTTCATCTTTATAGTTTAACTAGATATGATGGTTTTTTAAATTTTATTAATCTTTTACATATCATTCTTTGCTATGTTTTTATCTCACTCACAAGTTTTTATTTTATTATATACATTTTAAAACATTTATAAAAATATATAGATTGATAAATAGTGAGTTTGTATATTTAAAAACTCTAAAATTTAAAGATTAAGATTTTAGATATAAAATATAGAAAATCTCTAAGAGGGTGTTTGTTTTTTTGAAAAATATCTGCGCAGACTCTTTTGTCTGCGCCGCGCAGACCACGCGCAGACATTGTCATCTGCAGACTGTTTGTTTTTTTGAAGACATTTCATTAAAAAACGTCTGCGCGAGCTCTTTTTGGTGCAGACTTGGCCCAGCTACTTCTAAGGTCTGCAGAACTCTTCTTAAACACCACCACCCACCGCCGCCACCACCAGCCGCCGCCGCCACTGTCCACCTCCGCCACCAACCACCGTCTGCCACCACCCCTGTCCACCTCCGCCACCAGCCACCGTCCGCTGCCACCACCGTCCACCGTCCGCCACCACCCACCACCACCATCCAGCGTCGCCGTCCACCACCATCACCACTATCCATACACCACCACTAGTTTATTTTAATAATCTATAGACTTTAAAAAACAAACATCTTCTTCTTGCAGACTGCAGAAGTTTAGTCCATCTCTTCTGCTACAGATGTCTGCAGATCTGGTCTGCAGACTGCAGACATTTTACCTTTTCAAAAACAAACACCACCTAAATGATGGATATGAAGATGGAGAGAAAAAAAAAAAGGCTCGTACAATTAGTGATCTTCTCATGCGACTGCAAACAAATGCTATTGATTATTTATTTCTTGATGTCGGGTGGTAATTTTTGGCAGAAATCCATAAGCATTTATAATAGTTTCTAGCGACCGATTACCAACTAGTGTGACCAATAACCATTGGTAACCGATCAACACAGACAAGCCCTAAAATTTTGAGCCGACTTGTCTTTCAAAAATATTGGTTAGGTTATGACAAAATATAGGATGATTCCATTAATTGTGATCCCAACAAAAGATGACGAAATCATAAAATTCTTGGCCATTTTTGTTGGTATACACTCAGTATTTGTACACAAAACTCACGACATCCCTATTCGTGTGTAATATGTTTATAATTAACCTGTATCTTTATTATTCATTTAAAAAAAATGTTGAAGCTCCCTCGATGATCCATCGATAAAATACTAACGTTAACCGTCCATCACTCACTATTCGTCAGTGATAGTCTTTTTTTTGGTAGTGACACACTATACAAATGTCTTTGTTAGCAAAGGTCTTCTAGCCCAATGGTATCCAATGCGTACGTGGTAATATCCCACTCGACAAGATTGAACGTTGGAGTCTTTTGATGGATAATAATGTAGATTTAGGAATAATATTAGACAGGTGTGTGCTTGTGGTATTAAAAAATTTTGTTTGTTTCCTTTATGTTTATAAGAACCAAGCCAAACACACTCGCTTATGCAAAATTTGACTTTGCAAGCTCATACAAATAGTCTCTTATATGGCTATATCAATATCAAACTATTAGTTCTTTTTTATATACATTTTAAACATATTAACCAATGATAATACTTGAAAATTATACTCAATACTTAAATAGTTAAATCAGTTAAGCTCGAGTTTATGAGACAGGCTCGAGCTTAGGTGAGTTATGCTCAGATTAATTTGTTACATTCTTAAATTTTAGCCTTGTAAAAGAAGCCCATTCTTGAGAACCAAAGTCTTCTGATTTTCAAGCTTATAAAGCTGGTTTCCTTTTACAAATTATAGTTTCATATCTTCTTATTTGAGATTGGATTTTTAGACAACTAATATGGTATTATATATTTTGAGATCTATTTATCTTTCAGATGATTATTATTATGTAGGTTATGGATTTTTGCTAGGAATTATATATCCTTTCCATTTTTAAAAATTTCATGACCATGAAGAACATTACGGACACAAATATCACAACTATAAAATTTCATGAGGCTGCTCCAAATTAATGTGAACGGTGACATGCACATACCACCACAACAGTGATGCTCCATTTTAATCCCTTTTCAATTCATAAATGGAATTAATTTTATGTCGACGTATGAATTCTGAAAGTGGCCTTTTACATCATATTTGTCACAATATTATCTTATATACTAATAAACCAAAATGTCTGAAATTACATGACATCTTTCTACATTATTCACTTAAAATTTAGACACATGTCATTGTTAGAATGAAAGTTAACCATCTAATGATGCATTAAATGCTAATGATTATTTATATAATTTTCAAATTATAAAACAGATTTTTTAAAAACAAAAGTTTTTTAAATACAAAAGTGGAAAAATATTGTTATTGTTTTATTACCTAATGTAGTTAATTATACGTAATTCCAATGATATTTTATCTCAAAAAATATTTTATAATTGTTAAATATTTTAATTTAATATTTTTATTCAACCCGTGTATTATATGAGTTTTTAAACGAGTACATTTATATTCACGAGATATTGCATTAGCTATACTTGGAATGATAAATCATTTAAACGATTTTGAGTGATTCACCATACCATTATTTTATTATTGAAATACATTCCATGTATAACCATGGTCACAAACTGTCTTTAAGTTCACAAATGTATACATTCTGTAACGTAAGACAACAATGGCGTACGAGATTAATAATCTACAACTCATTAACATTTCAGAAGAAGACGATAACCTAATCGCGTTACATTTTCATGATTCTCTCAAAGATTTCTCACTTCCATGTACAGATCATCTTCCAATTCTTTTTTCTTCTTTGTGTCACATGAATATATATATATTAATGTTTAATAATGAATCTTATTTTGCAGTAATATTTGATTATGTGAACCCACATGGCCAATTCAAACCAGTGGATACAAAAAGGTTGAGTCTAGATTGGGATAGTGCTTTCTTCACTTGTGAAGGTAAACTTAACATTCATGTCTAACATGAGTCTTTTAACACACAGTTGTTCTAATTCAAATGTATCTTTATACAGGTCTGTTGAATACTGAAGCTTTGTGCATGATAAATAAAGGCTTTAAGAAAGCTGAATCTGACCTGGAGATTTTAGAAGCTGAGCTTTTTAAAGATGAAAAGCCTGAATTCCACAAACTGACCAAAAGATCAAAAGATGCAACCAAAATGATGATGAATGAAGGATCAAAAGTTGCAACCAGTATGGTTTTATATTGATATTTGAGTTGTATTTGTTTAGATTTTTTTAGTTTTGGTATGTTGAATTTGTTCTCTTGTTTTGTAGGATTGGATTTTGGAGTTTCTAGGAGGAAGAAAACCAGTCTAGTAAACAGGAAACTAGCAAGCTCTCCTACCTCAGTACTTTCTCCATTGTCATCTTCTAGGCTCTAGCACATTCACAATGTCATGTCATCATTGGACATTTGGAGTCCTTCACATGTCTCATGCCACAACATCATCAACAAGGTCGTGTCGTAACGCTACAATGTGAAATGAATCTATGGGAGCACCGGTTTGATGTGGAATAGAGAGAGAGAGGATAAAGGGATGAGAAAGGGCGAGGAGAGAGAGGGACCGCTTGTTGAAAATTTTCTGGTAGGCCGATGTGGAGGGGCAAGGTGTCGCTTGTGGAACAACGGCGAATGGGGATGGTCTAAGAAAGATCAAAATATTAAGTCTTGGAATCCATCTCTAAGGATTAATGGATACTTGGTTAGTTCTTGGTTAGGTTATATTGATGTCATTCTAGTTTGTTTTGGGTTCTTCTCATCTAGTAATTAGACACTAGATGGACTTGCTAATACATTTTTCATTGTTTATATTTTTGGTCTTTGGTTGTTCAGTTCTTAGATGAAAAGTCATTAATAGGTTTATTAGAGAGGTAGATAATTCATTGTATTTTCTAAGTTAAATTCATAAATAGTTTATTTGTGTTAGTTTACTATTTCATAATTGTGATTTTCTCTTTACATGAACTATTCACGTGTTTTTATAATGAAATCAAAATCAATTCAAAATTTCAAATCACCATATTTAAGAAAAATTCGCGGGTTGGTCGAGAGTATGGTGGTGCATCATATGTCTCGCTTGTTATGTCACTTCTTTTCATGTTTTACACGTCTCGTAGTTATGGTCGTGTATGTTATTTCTAGCACACCTGTTTCTATTAGGTTGGTACAAATACGATTCCATCAATTCTAGAACAATCTCTAAAGCTGCAACATATCACATTATGATTATCAGTGTAAAGTTGTAATATTTTTGTGGTGGTTTCATAAAATGCCTTGTTTATAAGGAAAATAAAAACATCAAAACATGATGAAAAATTATTATCATACAGGGAATGACGTACAACCCAAGTCCGGATAGTTTCTAATGTTGTGTATAGCTGGAAACAAGTTGCAACTGTAATCCATACAACCAAGTTCGGATAGTTTCTAATGTTGTGTATGTCTACTTAAAATAGGACTCCTGACTCGCTAAAGCTGCTTATTGGCGGAACTCGACTTCACAACTTGGTCTAGATGGTTTCCAACGTTGTGCACATCTGCTCGAAATAAGACACCTGTCTCGCCAAGGCTTTCTACACTTGCCGGCGAAACCCGACTTCAAATTGTATGAAGCATCCAAAGACAAATCGATTCTAATACCAATTGAATATAAACCAGTTTGGATTAGAGAGAAATTCATGAGACAAAAGGGATTTTGTGGAGCAATTTCTTAATTTTTATCCATTCTCAAATCACAAAGCCTAATATTTGATGATGTAATTGCGATCTATAGATATTGGTAAATGGTCTGGTAATAAAAAAATTAAAATGTAGTTATGCATCTTAATCGTACAAGTTATAAAAGTTTATTAACCCGAAAACATAATTGAGAAATCAAAAAGGTTATATGACATTTAATCTTATTCATCTTCAAATCTCCTAAAATCAAAAGGTAAGAATTTTTCTTACATCTGAATGGCGATGAATTATGCCGGTTAATGAGTCTAAAATAATATTTTACTAAAACCAGGGTAGAATGGTAGATATATATACATAACTTTATGTAATATCACAAGGGAGTAAACTGAAACGTTTTCAAGAACCACTGATACTCTAGAGCCGCCGGAACCATCTAGGGCAAAGTCGTTCAACGACAATCACTTGTGCCGGTGACCACCCATCACACGACGGTGCTGACGGTGAAAAGGGGAACAACTGACATGCAATCTACTCACCCCTTATTGTAATTAAACAGAGAATCAAACTTATTATGCCCACTATGGCTGCTGAAAAATCAGACGTTTCATTGGCCGAAGAAATCAAACAACAAGCTAATGAAGCTTTTAAAGGTAATCTACGAGACCCCTTTTGTTCAATTGATCCAATTTTCACTGTGTTACATGTTGTTAGATATATGTGTGCTCACATATGTGTATTGGGTCTTAACAGCCAATAAATTTTCACAAGCGATTGATTTGTATACGAAAGCGATTGAATTGAACGGTGGGAATGCTGTATATTGGGCGAATCGTGCGTTTGCTCATGCTAAATTGGAGGAATATGGTAGTGCAATTCAGGATGCATCTAAGGCTGTTGAGATTGACCCCAAGTATTCAAAGGTCTGCTGGTTTGCATTTGTTTTTAACTTGAAAAGTTGAAAGCTTATGAGTTGTGGGAATTTGAATAATTTTTGTTATCATTTTGTTTGTGTTCAGGGTTATTATAGGCGCGGTGCTGCGTATCTTGCAATGGGGAAGTTTAAAGAAGCACTCAAGGATTTTCAACAGGTTTGTGTTACCTTATAATCATATGATTAAGATTGAGAATTTTGTAAATGTTAAATATATGCAGATGGATATAATCTGCAATAATGTGTGGGGTTAACACTCCTGTAGTGGTGATATATTAGTTTCCACTTGAAGCTGAGTAATCTTTAAGTGCATTATATATAGATTAGTTATCTTTGTTAGTGATGTTTGAATCACACCAGAGTATGGTCTATTGGTCTTACTTGTGTTGGTTAGATCATGCATTCTTGATCGATCCGCATATTTCCCCCACTTTAATCTTTTATATGCGTTGTTAAATAAGATAATTTGGGTTATGCTTTGCATTGCTTTGTTTAGTGTATTTTAGGAGATATAATCTTCATCTTTGATTATCAGATGATGTAATTATATAGTGATTGTTAAAGCTAATATCTTAGTTTGAGTAGGGTTTGATTATAAAATTTGAATGATTACGTCTCAAGTAAGTTAAAGCGTGTGTTTTGACTTTTGAAGTGGTATTAAATGAAAGATGGTCATCTGGTTGGTATTGTAATTGTTTATATGAATGATAAAAACTGAATAATATTTTACAAAGGGCATTAATTTGACAAAGAAACTGAAAGCGCAACAATTGAGACTGATAGTGGAGATAAGGCAGGATTACTGTGGCGGAGCTTGAACACTCCCGTAGGGGGGGCGGGGGCAAAATTGTTTCTTTTTATGGGGGGCGAACTCGAGTTTTATATAAAAATTTACACTACCGGACTAAAGTTTAACACTATCGATGAAAAAAAAAGTGGCCCCCCCCCCCCCGATCCCAACTATGCAAGGTATATAAATGGTTTATTGGGCATTAAGGTATTAAAGTATTTTTTCTGGGCAGAGTAGTTTTATTAGTTATTTTTTTCTTAGGTAATATTATTATTTTAAGAAACTGTATCTATTTACTTTTAGATCTAGATATAGGAGATTTTATCTGGATAATGGTAGAGTTAGAATTTTGAGTATGGTATATATATAACGCCCTTTCTATATTTCATAATTAGTTTTTATTCTTTTCATCAATAAACTCCAGATGGTCTTTACTATTTAATTTTTTAATAAATGTGTGGTGTGAATGGAGGACTTCTGGCTCCTACCTTGCATAAGGAATCAGTTTTCTTGTTTCAATTATAAGTGGATGAGAGGTTTATTCCTATGAGCATCAACAATAAAGCATGTAAGAGAAGCATAACTAAGCAATATAATATCTACAATCTTGTCGTTTTGAATGATCAATTTGAAAATATGGTGGCGTTGATAACAATGGTCAATCAACCCAACTCATTGGCTTTAGGGTGTGTGCAAACAGTATAACTTCTACAAGAAGAGGAAAATATACAAGTTCTCACTAGCATTTGGAAGTTATTCAATATAACCTAGAGATCATCTGTAATCTTTATGTAGAAGGAACAACTGAGAACCATTAGGTAGTATAATTAGGTTGACAATTATACTGTAAATTATCCAGCCATTATGATAACTGTTGTTGTTGTTGTTAGGATTTAAGAGATGGTTTAGTGAAGCGTTTAGATTTTTTATTTGATTATCTTCTATCTCTGTAGGGTTTAAAAGTAACTTTTTGTAGCTATATATATGTACACACATTTATGTAGATACAGAGAGTGGGAGGTTGACTCACACTCCGACACACTATAAGATAGTGTGCTGGGGCATATTTAGATTTCTTTACCTTTTTTCTTGTCAAATCTTGATGGTGATTCTGTGTTACGAATCTATGCAAGTATCTCGTACCCATATGATATGTGCATAATATATTCTCGGTTGACGAATAACGTGTGTTGCTTTTGTCGTGCATCTGTACATGAAACTAGGTGAAGAGAATATCTCCAAATGATCCAGATGCTTCAAAGAAACTAAAGGAATGTGAAAAGGCTGTTATGAAGCTCAAGTTTGAAGAAGCAATTTCTGTACCTACTTCTGAACAACGCTCAGTAGCCGAGTCTATTGACTTTCGAACCATAGGTATTTTTGCAGTTATTATTTGTTGGTAATTTTTTAGTGATTTTCATTTTTCCTATTTTCACTGGGAGCTTCATTTTTTGAAGTTACGTTACTGTCTTCAAAGTTCATATATTTATTTTCTACAGTTTAGCTGTTGGGGCCCAAACTAGATTAGTTAATTGTTTCTATGTCTATGCTATTATTAATGGTTTGGTCCCGTCTTTTTTTTTTTCCACTTTGTCAGATTATTTCTTGTTATCTTTTAGTTACTGAGATAGGTGTTATGTGGCGGTGGTTGGATAAGCTGTTGCTAATTACATACTTACAAAACATGTAGTGTTTTATTGTTTTAACAATGGACTTAAAGGAGAATATTGCTTGTTAACAAGTTGATTGATTGTTTCTGATGATGTAGCAGTTTAACCTTTGGGGCTGTTTGTTAATTTTAAATGTTTCACACATGAAGTATAAATCCAGTTCTGAATATTTTAAGGTAGCTACTCCAAAGTTTGCAAGCAGAATAATTAAAATTGTTAAAGTAAACTAATTCAAATGTTTAAATTTGTGTCTATTTTTCCTTTTACAATATTAAAATTATATGAAATTTATAAGTAGCTGCTTTTATTATTAAACAACTTAATTCAAAATTACAACAATAGGAAATATACAAGCTCTGAACCACAAATAACATAAAGTAATCACATTTACTTTGAAGTGCAATACTAAGAACTATGCTGGATCCCATGACCAATAAAATCTATGATAATGTAAAATTGTTGTGTCAAACACTAATGCTTATGCATTTTAATTGTGCTCTCCCTATTTTATTATTTTAGGGACGGGTAAAGGCTCACCATATCATTCCCTTCAGATTACTGCTGCAGCTGTGGCAGTAGCAGTAGCAGTAGCATTAATGGCTATAATGATGCTAGTGGTGCGGCCCTTGGTAGCCACTGTGGTGGTGGCGTTTGTAGCACTGGCAACATTTTTGGTGGTCAACAAGATTGGTTGGTGGACTGGCTGCACTGATGGTTCCTTAACCAAGAGTCAAATATTGAACATAGGTTTGAACTTGGTAAATATCATAAGTAATCACACAGTTAGTTATATTATGAAATAGAAGTTCTTAGACCATGAAAATTTTACTGATTGTTTTAAGTTGGGAACAAGGAGCAAATGAATCATGCTAATTATTTGATGTATGAGTTGTGATAAAATCATTTGTGTAGATATGACTAACTCTCTTATGTGCATTTTGGTGCTTTGCTTTGCTTGCATTCTTCAAATAATGTGCTAAAAGTTCCTAAGAGACTTTTTAATTTTAAATTTTTTTTTTATTGAATCTAGATGTGGAGCCACAATATGCTGGTGCAAGAATAGAGGGGGATGTAATAACTTTAGACTTCGTAAAAAAAATGATGGAAGACTTCAAGAATCAGAAAATGTTGCATAAGCGGTATGTGTAGTTTGGAAGGATTTGTTATCATCTTCCTACTCATATACCTATTATTATTATTTTTATTACTAACTTTTTAATATTGCTTGTGTTGTAGGTATGCCTTCCAGATTGTTCTACAGACGAGAGAAATCTTAATGGCCTTGCCATCGTTGGTTGACATAAATGTCCCACATGGAAAGCACTTCACCGTTTGTGGTGACGTGCATGGCCAGGTAATTCAAAGCACGAAACTTATATTATCCCTTTTCGGTTATTTGCTAAAATTTTACTTTCCTTTTAATCGACGTTGTGTGGACGCAGTTCTTTGATCTTTTGAATATCTTTGAGCTCAATGGTCTCCCCTCCGATGAAAATCCCTACCTGTTTAATGGTGACTTTGTTGACCGGGGATCATTTTCTGTGGAGGTTATTCTCACATTGTTTGCATTCAAGTGTATGTCTCCATCAGGTAAAGACTATCATCTGTTGTGTCTTTAGCTGTTACTACATTTGTGCCCATCCAGTTAATCACTTTTATTTCTTGATGTTTTCAGCTATACATCTTTCTCGTGGAAATCACGAAAGCAAAAGCATGAACAAGATATATGGGTTTGAGGGTGAGGTCAGGTCTAAGTTGAGTGATAAATTTGTGGAGCTATTTGCAGAAGTTTTCTGCTATTTACCTCTAGCTCATGTTATAAACAAGAAGATATTTGTTGTTCATGGTGGACTTTTTAGCACTGATGGGGTGAAGCTCTCTGACATTAAAGCAATTGATCGGTTTTGCGAGCCCCCAGAAGAAGGTATGCCACTATGTTGTGAATATGTTTCTTAAAATGTATATTTTGCGTACTTTAATTTTGTAGTTAAAGAAAGTTTTTTAATTGGTGTAATGAGCTACATTTATGATGTTCTGTTTTAGGTTTGATGTGTGAGATACTATGGAGCGATCCACAACCTAATCCTGGTAGAGGACCAAGCAAGCGTGGTGTAGGTCTCTCTTTTGGTGCAGATGTAACAAAAAGGTTTTTGAAGGATAATAATCTAGGTAATCTTATATTTTCTTCGTCCCGTAAACGGTATTTAGAATAGTTTTATATTTTATCCATCATGTACTTGCAAGGTGAATACTTTTTTCTTCAAATCTTTCAAAAAGGAGTTTTGTCATAGAGGGATACCTTTTTAATATTTTCTTTTAAATCTTTTTTCAGATTTGGTTGTGCGATCTCATGAGGTTAAAGACGAAGGCTATGAAATTGCGCATGATGGCAAACTCATTACTGTTTTCTCGGCTCCAAACTACTGTGACCAGGTAATCCACACCATTTGTCTTTGAGAGTACATTTCTCCAAAATATCTTGATTAAAGTGTCAACGGTGTGTGTTTAGTTTTGTTGTTCTTATCACAAATTCAGTCTTATTTTTCTCTTCGTGATTTATGAAAACTTCATGGTCGTTGCAGATGGGAAACAAAGGTGCTTTCATCCGATTTGAAGCCCCAACCATGGAGCCAAAGATTGTCACGTTTTCAGCTGTGGTTAGTCCTTTCCACCTCTTTTACCATGAAAATATTTTTTGTAATTTGTATGCATGTTCTTTTTCTCTATCTTTGATTAAAGTCACAATTTTATTATTTTTTTTAAAAATATCATATTCTGTGAAACATTCAGCCACACCCTGATGTGAAGCCAATGGCATACGCCAGCAATTTCCTCCGCATGTTCAGCTAGTGTTTGCTGATGTGGGATACTTCTGCAAAACTGGTGAAGTCGAAACCTACACAACTGCACATATTGCTTAGAACTCTACATGTTTGCTGTTACTTTCATGCTAAAGTAAGTCTGTTTTTGGTAGTTTTGTGTAACCGAAAGCCAAAAGCAGGGTGGCTCAATCTACAGTCCCCTGTATAATATATCGTTTGTTTAGTATAACTATTGTGTCTATAATTCTCTTAGAAAATTTACTTTATATCCTTTACTTTTGACCCTAAAGACACCAATTGAATTGTGAAGAACGATA
This sequence comes from Flaveria robusta, assembly GCA_025506415.1. Lineage (NCBI taxonomy): Eukaryota > Viridiplantae > Streptophyta > Magnoliopsida > Asterales > Asteraceae > Flaveria > Flaveria robusta. The sequence goes on along the minus strand of CM046460.1, from coordinate 4,300,593 downwards.
AATAATGTGTAATGCATGTTTAACCTCTTTCAATTTTCATTTTGTCAACCTACCATATCTGTAAAATACATGATCAGATTTCTTGATTATCAATATTGCATCTAAATATAGACCCGGATACAAAATGTGTATAAATACATGATCAGAAAATGAACATATATATTGTAATTGTTATAGTCTTTGAAGTTTGACCTAAAAAATCACCATTTGTGTGATTTTAACACTAAATAGAAAATGGTGCGTCCTAGCAACCAACTTGGTGCACTTCAATCTCAAACTGGACTAAAGATGATACAATTTGGATTAAAAAAATAAGGAAAGTAATAAAAGTCCTCTCGTTCAACTAAAGAGACTTTTACACCTATACTCTAGCAATATTTTTTTTTACGCTTGAGATATCACATTTGACGCTATAGGCTAAACTCAATCACATATTTTTTTATTATCATGCAAAAGTAATTGATGAATATTACTATTTTTTGTGTTTTTCACATCAAACAAATTAAGGCTGCAATTCAACAATATGAAATTTAATACGTCTCCCAGGTTAGGTCAATTTCAATTTTTGAAACAGGTCTCGTACAAGTCAGCATTAAAAAATTTAGTTTAAAAAATATTAAAAAGTCACTTAAGTTATTTGAAAGTGGGGAACAAACTTATGGATCTTCGTAGTCAAATAAATTTTATATAGTTTAGTAATGTTTTTTAGTTATATTCAGGAAGGGCCTAGATGTAGACAGTGAATTCAACATTTTAACTCAAATATATTGTTATTATCTAATTTAATCCCATGGCTTGCACCTTTATATCAAGTAAGAATTTGTAACGTAGCAAACAGTGATTGGATCTTGTTTAGTAGCTATGATGTTGTTTTTTAACATAAGTATAATATTATTCTTATTAGTTTCATCAACCAATTTACAACCCGTTTAAATGAATTTAACTAAACTCATTTATGACCATCTGAATAGTTACAACATAATTACCACCTGATTGACTAGATTAAATAAGTATATAATACAGGTCATATTACATTGCATGACATTAAAAGAGTACATTTTAGGGCTAATATTTTAACAAAAATAAACATATGAAAGACTTAGCTTCATCAGTTTAACCGATTAATCTTACACTAATTTACACCTGAGAAAAATGTAGAAAAAAACTGATCCAATCAATTGTTGGTGGGATCAAATCTCTTTCCTTCTATGTATAAAGAATCACTCTTCAAAGCGCGGCTCAAACTGGTCTATGTGATGTTCGTTTACCATCATAATATTATTTTCTTCCTTTTCTTTAATTTTTGTATCTAATGTTCTAGCGTCCAACTATTCTTTTAACATAACACTTCAAAAACATCACACCTACGTTTGAGTTGTAGATCGAATTGATTGCCGCATGATTTAATTCGCAATTTGAATTGAGTAGGTGTTCCATAGGGATCTAGTCCACAACCCATTATATTTTATTCTCAATTTACTTCTTTTTACATCTTTTAAGTATTTTAAGATCATTCACATCAGTTTTTTTATTTTTAATCCTTATAATTACATTAAAACTTACTATCTTTTCTTTTTTTTTTCAATTAAATAATACTTTTGATATTTTTATTATTACTTTTTTTTCTCTCCTTCACTCACAATCACTTTTAAAGTTATTAAAAAATTTATAAGGTTTGAACAATGATTCCTTTAATTTACAGATGAATAATAACATTTTCTCTCTCCTACATTCACAACCACTAACAACCGTTCTATAAAATATAAGGATTCTACTCATATAATTTTAAGAAACCTACTGTAGATGCTCTAAAGTTTATATGGAAACTATCAAACGGTCTCATATCATTTTCTTTTAGCGGTAAGTCTACTCAACTGTTACTCCTTAACTACTTCATATAATTTTACATCATGTCCAAGTTTGAACTCATGATCTTCATTTGAAGAGACAAGACATCTACCAAATGAGCTATACACATATAATTTCACTAGTTAATGCGATGTCACTTGTGAGAACACATATGTAAAGATATATACATAGAATGGAAATGAGTGTGACTATATATGTACGGGGAGACCTAAGGAAGACGAAGAGAGCTAAGGGAGATGGTGTTTTCAATTCGACACAACATTAATCCTGCTACAGTAAAGGTAGTTCAGCAGCATTACATAATATAGATGATTTATTTATTTATTATTTATTATTTATACGCTGGCAGTGGCAGTAGCAGTGGGCACATGAAGTTTCCTGCATCACTAATACCATTTCCAGCGGACACTGTGCACTCCTACTTACCTGCCATATTTATCATCCTTCTAACCTTTTTTTTCTTTTTTCTTTTCTGTTTACATTCATGAATATAATATACATATAGAGAGAGAAACTCAATTTCTGTTGAATGGACCTTATTTCGAAGTATAAATGCTATTTTAATCGAAGATATCTATATGTTTTCTAGTCGAGACCGCACCACCAATCCCTTCAAAAGTTAACCCATAACTGAAAAAACCTCATGGCTTAACCCTTAGCATTTTTATCAAAGTGATACTTGAATCATGACCTTTTCATGAATATAATATACATATAGAGAGAAACTCAATTTTTTTGACAGACCCTGTTTCGGAGAATGAGCGTTATTTTAATTGGGTCCACATATTCGTTTTTTAGTCGGGGCCGTACCCTCATCCCCTCAGGAGGAATAGCATAACCGGAAAAACTCTCTAGTTCAACCCTGAATATTTTTGCTCATAGTGAGACTTGAATGCATGAGCTTTTCATGTATATATATGTCTTGTATATCTCATCTTAATCATTTGAATTAAGGATTATTACCAGAGAGAAACTCAATTATTATGAAAACTTTGAACCCTATTTATTTATTTTTTATTATTTGAAACTAAAATTAAGATATAGGTCATTGGCCGACCTATATGGTACCTACCACCTGTAAAAAAAACGTATGTGTTATATAATATTTGATACTTGTTTTTATGTGTTATACGTATGTGTTATATAATATTTGATACTTGTTTTTATGTGTTATTTACATATTTAACAGTCGAGTTACTCCGATTAATATAATATTTTTGAAACGTAACACAGGTAAATATATATGTGAGCATTTTAACACAGGTAAATATATACGTTTGTGTGTTGGTGGTGAGTAACAATGTGGGAAGACATTTACTCTTGTCATGTCCTATTTTGTGTCCTAGATATGGATATGATACGTGGTAGCTAGGTGGTCCTCATACGCCAATTTTATACATATTGGACCTTTATTTAATTTATTCACCAAGTAATAAATAGGATAAATATTAATTTAGAGAAGGCTGGTGTCAACTATTTAGATATTTTGCTACAATTGATTCACATTAATAAATCAGGAACCTACTAAGAAACAAATCAGTATTCAAAAAATCAAAGCTCGCATATGTCGTATATTGGCATAATTAAGTGCAAATTCGCTATTATCTGTTTGATTGGAAACCATTAAGCATATTATTTAAATTATTGCCAATGGAAACTGTCTTAAATAGTTTAATAAAACTATGGGATAGCCATAAGGCATTAGAATTTCCCGGGTTGTAAGTTGAACCACATATAAACATGATATTTACCGCAAACCTGAAAATCATATCATGCTCATGAACTCAAAAAGTGTTTGGGTTAACGTTGAAAATAAATAAAAGTTAGTGTAAAAGACAATGAATATGTAACATTCATAAAAAACAAAAGAAAAAAAAAATATATATATGTAATGTAATTCTTACAAACGGCTACATGAGATTTCACCCTCTAACTACTTGCAAGTGAATTCTTTCAATTCATACACACATTAGTATTGCTAGGCTATATGTCTTGTGCATTATAGTGTTGTATATGTAACTACTTACAAAAGATTACATATATGTAATCATTAATTGTTAAAAGGATTACATATACATATTCTCTTGATTGATTTAATAACAAACCGAAAAAAAAACGTTTACTCATGGATAGATATATATATGTAATATACTACTAATTTACACATGTAAATTATGGTGTGTATGGTTACATATATGTAATCTACCATTGGTTTTCTGACCTAATGGTATGAGGTAATGGTTAGAATTTGAAATTTTTTAGGTATCAGGTTTAAAACCTGACTCAAAGAGGTTTTTCCACAGTGGTGGATTTCCTCCTCGATGTTGTTATTGGGTGAGTCAAACCTGGAGCGTCAAAATCATTATAAACGGTCGAAATCCCGTCTTAAAAAGGCTCACCGGGCATTGAGGATATTTTCAAACACCGTTAAAAAACATATATGTAATTTGATACTCTCATATAGGTAATTTATATCAAATTCGTAAGTTATTTTAATTTTTCCCTTTCGATTATCATATAAACACACAAATGGTGTAATTTTGAGGTTGTTTTTGAATTTAATATAAAGGAACAAGGAAACATGAGATTGGCCGGAGGTCGTAAAAATAGGGTATTTTAGTTAACGAATTTCTAAAATATTTTAATATTTGATTTGAGAATATCGATAAAAGATTTTAATCAATCAAGGTCAAAGATTAAGTTTGTTTTCTTTTCAATGCTTTTAAAAAATTATGTTTTCTTATGAGCATTGTCTATGTGTGCCCACATGTATCATTTGTCATGTATGCGCGTGATAAAAAGAAAAATCAAGTTATATTTTGGCATTAAACACTATTTAGAAGAAAGAAAGAATAAATATTTGTTACATTTTCCTCTTAGAGCACCGCTAGAAAACTATTTATTTGATGACAAAAAATTATGACAAAATGAATTTTGTCGCAAAAATCAACATTTTCCGACAACGTCGCTACCAAAAACAAACAACAAAATTTCCGTCATATTTTTGATAATTCACGACCACATTTCATTCAGGAGGTTTGTTGAAAATTTGTCGGAGTTTCCCATCAATTTTCCAACAACAATCCGTTAAGCACTATTTATTAAGATAAAAATAACAAAACATGTGTTCAACGTACAAACTTTTATATATATTTTTATTGAAAGAAGTTTTTTTTTTTTATTTAATCTCGTGTGTGGATCTATATAAGTGTGCTATGTATATGCTTGTATTCTTGTGTTAACATTCATCTCATGTGATGGACCATTATTTCTACTTTCACGTTTCCGTTAGCTCCACTTCATGTTTTAACTTTTATTTTCTTTGTAAGAGGATTTAATCTCTGTGTGTGGATCTATATTAAGTCATCATGAACAACAACAAAAGTTAAGTGGTTAAATCCTTACAAAAGAAAGAAATTATGAAAAAAAACACCATGTTGAAGAAAAAGGCAAAACTTACCAAGAAAATAAAAGTTAAATATCCTCTCAACATATTGCTTACCAGTTACCACATTTGTTTCGGTGCCATCCTGATATGTAATACGCGGGTTTAGAATTTCAAATCCTGTAATAATATCTGATTCTTTTTCACTTTTGAAAATTTTAAAAAATGTCGAATTTCACATGATTTGACTTAAACAGTAAAAACCAACTACATCATAAGCCGATGCATTAACTCATCTCATAAGTGAATGAATTTGTTACCACTTAGAAAATCGGAAAAAAACATTTGTTAAATTTTCATGGAGAACAATAAATTGTCTTGAATGCACACTGCAAAACATCAACTACCCATTCTCACTCATCCATAACTCCAAAAATCGTTTATATAAATCGATCAAACCCTTACTCTATCATCACCATCTCTCCCACTTTCAACTATCATGGCTCGATCAACACCAAATCAATGCACTTGTTTGCTTGTTTGGAGTCTTGTTGCAGCTTTCATCTCCCATAACATGGTGCTTGTGTTGTCTTCAACTTTTCAAGATCAAAAGAACTTCTTCTTGCCTCCGATCCCCGGTATCGGAACTCCTTCGATCGACCCCGGTATCGGCACTCCTCCGGTCGACCCTGGGGTCGGTTATCCTCCGGTCGACCCCGGTGGCGGGTCTCCTCCGGTTATAACCCTAACCCCACCCATTGTCCCTACTCCGCCCATAGGTATATTTATTATATATAAAAGGGCGTACCTGATGCTTGACAGTATTTTTGTTAATTAATTCATATTTTGCATGTTGTTTTGTAGGTTACTACTCTAGTCCTCCTCCAACTCATGGTTCGGGTGGAGGCACGCCACCGGTTCACCATACACCATCACCGTCTCACGGTGGTGGTGGCCATGGTGGTGGTGGTCACCACCATGGAGGTAACCGAAGCCCACCGGCTAACTGCGGAAACCCTACGCCTCGGGCGCCACCGAGACATGTTGATCCTTCTCCTCCCCATCACAACCCTTCACCAGCTTCTCCAACATATCATTACGGCCCACCACCAGCTCCTCCAGCATACCACTACAGCCCACCACCGAGTGGTGGCGGTGGTGGTTGTGGCGGTTGCACGCCGACGGTGCCTTCTTTGTCACCGCCGGTCGTGCTTCCTCCTATCACTCCGGGGACCCCGTTACTTCCATCGCCTCCATACGACCCGAACTCGCCCCCCATTGGTGGTACATGCGAGTAAGAACATTGTACTGGTTCACTAGAAAAATAAGTCTAATGTAACTTTCTGACAAAAAGTTTCATTTGTTAACAAAAAAAGTTACATTTGTTACTTTTTTTGTTAACAAAAAGTTGTTCTATATCGGATATAACTTTACCTGAAGCAGTCTATGTTAAAAGATTGTTTTAGGCCAGGTAATGCAACTTTTTATTTTTTTCAAAGTCTTAATATAACATATTATCAAAGTTACATTAGCTTAATTTTATTGTATAAAATATGCTATAAACTCGTTATATAGGCTTATTATTAATATTATCAAACACTAACATGCTTTTGGACATGTGTGTTCTAACTTCTAATACATGTTTTGTTTTGAAACTATAGTTACTGGAGGAACCACCCAGGGATCATATGGGGTCTATTTGGGTGGTGGGGAACAACCATCGGGTCCGCATTCGGCGTAACGAGCCTTCCGGGGACCGGATCGAGTCTCAACTTGCTGCAAGCGCTGTCGAACACTAGAACCGATGGTATTGGTGCACTCTACAGGGAAGGAACCGCATCCTTATTGAACTCTATGGTTAACAAGAACTTTCCCTACACAACCAACCATGTTAAAGACAGTTTCGCGGCTGCAGTCGGGTCGAACAAGGCTGCCGCGGCTCAGGCGAGGGTGTTCAAGCTTGCGAATGAGGGTCATATGAAGCTTAGAGTCTAATATATATAGCATTTGTGTCTTTGCAGTTTAATTTGAGTGTTAGTATTATTTAGTGGTTTGTGTTGATGGAGTCCTTACGTTTGAAAAGCTTGTTATGGCGTTTATTTAATTTCTTGTTGATTTATGTGTTTGGGGGTTTAATTTCCTCATTAGTTGTCTTCCACTTTTATATATTTTACATGGATTAAATGTTAAATGTCTTGATTAATCATTTAATCTATATATATATATATATATAGCATATTTTTAAAACCCCTGGTTCACGTAACAATATTAAATCTATATAACTAATTATTGAAATGTAACTCTTCATTTTGCAATATAATAGGTTATAATTTCGTATATTACATGGGTTAAATAAAAATATTAAAAATTAATAAAAAATTAGGATATGTAAAACACTGTTTTGATATAAGATATAACTAAAATTACATATGAATAAATACTTTAGTTAATAAAATATTTTTATTAATTTTTAAAACTTTTATTTTAAAAAATGTTTTTCATACCTCTCGTTTTAATGTTAAAAAATATTTTATTCTAAGAATATTGTTTTTGAAAAATGTCATTCTTAAAAAAAATATCATTATTTTAAAACTATGGTTTTTAGTTATTTTTGTTTTATAAATAATTTTTCGTATTCAATAAAAGTTTACTTTGACAAAATTTTATTTTTTATAGATATTTCATTGTTTAAAACCTTCGGATTTCAGTTATTTTTTTTAATTTTTTAGAAAAACTGTTTTATATGAAACTTTCATTTAAAAAAAAGTTTGGTTTTAGAATATTTCATACGTGTGAAAAGATACCTTGTTTTTCAATATAAATAGTTGTCTCTTGAGTGTACTGAAAATATAAAAAAAATTCTGTGAACATTTTAAATTATTTCACATCGATTTCGGAAGTGTTTAATTAAATATTTTCCTATTATTTAAATATCTACGATATACCTTTATGTACAGTATTAAAATAAAAATGGACAAGTTCGTCGCTAAAAATCAATAAATGGGTGTGGTGGAAATCTTTTTTAATTTGAAAAAGTACTGTAAGTGTGAACAATTTTTTTAGTAACATGAAACTAAATTTGACATTTTCATCAGTTGATATATATGTGCATAAATTAAAGTTCATATAATTTGAAATTTGAATCTCAAAACTTATGAGTGAATGAGTTGTCACATTTATAGCTAGCAATATATAGCTTGAGACTAGTCTATAACAATTAATCATGTTTCTATATATGTATGTATGTGTGTGTTCACAGCATTGCGTTCAATTATTCATGTTGTATTGTAGTTGGAGGTGACCGATAACATTGGGATTGACCGAGGTGGTTGACCATGGTCAGTGCATTTATAAGAGTTGTAAATAAAACGTGTCTTGTTTCTGACCATTACAACTCGAAGGTTAATGTCACCATGCATTTGCAGTGCCCTGCCAAAGCTGGTGCCTAGCTATCTGGTATAGATTTTGTATATTTATCATGAATAAATCATACAAACAGCCAGCCTACAACAGATTTTCAGCAGTTCGTTAAAAAGCATCAGAAAACCCCAGAAATTCCTGATCACTTTCCTTGGAAATAATATAAATTAATAGGCAAAAGGACACTACATACAAGTATATGCGAAGACAAATTGGAGTATGCTTCTACCATTTACAGGGGAAGGAGATACTTTACAGTTAGATCACATTATCAACCTAGAAGATGAAGACGACGAACGAGACTGTTCAAGTCCACAGTCAATCGACAGCACACACAGAGACTTCTACAAGACATGACGCACACAATGACGACAGAATACGCAAGACAAAATCCATGACGTAAGCCATGATGTAACCAACAATCATAAATCATCAATTGTGGCAGACCAACTTTTTCTTTTCCTTTCTTTTTAGAGCGATAGCCTTTTTGACTTTATTTAGACTGATAATTTTTGTTGTTATCTTAATTCCTTTGCCTATAAATAGAGGCATTTGTTATTAATTGTAAGATATAGAAGAGTAACCATTGAAAGAAATAATATAACGACTTTCATATGGCACACTAAACTCTCTACTGCTTTTTAGCTTTTTACTTTCTTATTCTCCCAGTTTTCTCCAGCTCTTCATATTATACCCCAACACATATATAATAATAATAAAAAAAAAACCCCTACTCTGTGAATCTTCTACTCCGCTGTGCATACTCTCATCCAACCCAACATCCGCTGTGCATATTACCATTGTAAGTTTTCTTATCAGCAATTTTAATATAACGACTTTCATATGGCACACTAAACTCTCTACCGCTCTTTAGCTTTTTACTTTCTTATTCTCCTAGTTTTCTCCAGCTCTTCATATTATACCCGAACACATATAAAAAAAAAAAAAAAAACCCTACTCTGTGAATCTTCTACTCCGCTGTGTATACTCTCATCCAACCCAACATCCGCTGTGCATATTACCATTGTAAGTTTTTCTTATCAGCAATTTTAATTTTATTATGCTATATTTCCTGAATTTAAATCTGCTTATCACCATATATATATATATATATATATATATATATATATATATATATATATATATATATATATATATATATATATATATATAGCTTTCTTTAAAGATCCATTTTTATTTTTTTTAATGATATATATTCAAGGATGGTCTATGGTTGTAATTTCTTATAGTTTGGGACGTAGATGTAATATGGATAATTTATAAGGATCATTTGTTTCAAAGACCACATGTATAGCATTTTAACAAACAGTTAGAACAATGACTGTAATATCTTAAAGTTTAAAACAATAAATGCAAATATGCAATATAGACATTCCACATAGACCATCTATATAATTAGCTCTATAAGTTATTTGCTTATTGTCAATTGCTTCGTTCATTCTTTGGCTTTAGTTGGATTTGAGCCCTGTTAAGGTTTCATTCTTGTTCTTGAGATTCTTTGTGTTGTATGTTGGATATAGAGTTCAGGGACTTGTTTTGATGTTTTCTGATAGTTAAAAGTTTGGGGGCTATTATTAGTGTCTTAATTGATAGCTTAGGTGCTAGAATTGTAATTTTCTGATTTGGTGTTTAAGACATGTGCTTCAGGTAGTTAGAGCTAGTTGCAATTACAACACTTTGGTATTGATCTTGATTTTATGGAATCTTTTAATATTGATCTTAGTCTCATAGTTGATTCATGGTCGATTTTTTAAGATTATTTTAAGAATGTAGGAGTTTATATTTACAAGTAAATGCATTTAGCATTTGTGAAGTATGAGAACTAACATAACTAACATATTACATATATGTATACATTCATCTTCCTTTTTAACAAAGAAAAGCGCATTCCTCGAGATTGATGTTCCACCGAAAAGCATACACTGGGTAATTCATATCTATACTAGCTCAAAACCTAATGATCTGGTGGTATAGTGTTTGCCTCTTACAATAATAGTGTGCAAGGGCCGACTTGTGAAGGAGGCAGGGGTAGCCCGGGCTACTCTTGAACTCTTGTTTCGAAGTACAAATTTTTTTTTTCACTATTGTATGTATCGAAATACACATGAGCAAAAATTAGAATACAGTTCAAATTTAAAAAGCATAAATAATATAAGATTAAAAACTCATATAAAATAAAGACTAAATTGTATAAGGTATTCTTTTAATTTATTTTTAGATTTTTTCACTTTTGATTTTAAATTTTAGAGTTTATGAAATTATGTACAGTTGTGCAAATTGGATTTATTTATCACAAGAGAGATGAAATTAAACTTTAGATTAGGGTTTAGTTTTTAAATTTAGTTGTTAATTGTTATTGTGCATTTCTTTATATTTTGTTTGTTATTAAAGTAGAGATCTGAAACTTGGAAAATAAAGGGGGCGGACTTAGTGCTTAGGCACGTGATCGCCCACACCCTTTTTTTTTCTAATGATGCATACAAAATCAAATTCCGACCGGCCGCTACCATCGGGAACCCTCACGGCCACTAACACCATCGGTCATCAACTTCGTAACCATATATGGATTTTATTTCTTTTTCTTCCTAACAAACAATCACAAATTAATAATTTATTTCATTCACACAGATAATCAAACAAGACAATAAAATATAATAAGTTATTACATTAATTTGTCAATTTCATCCCTCATGCATTTTATTTTTTCATTCATTCTATTGCCCGTACCAAATAAACTCTAAGCTCATTATTTTTACTTCTCTATCTCATTCCTTTTTTCTTTGATATTCATTCAATTTAATCATATAATTACAGAATGTAAACATTTAATCCAAAGAAGTACTTAGTTTCACTTACATTTTTAGTTCCTAGCGGAAAGAAGAATATAATATTTTAGTTAGTACATGCATTATATTTTTTATGACAATAAAGATAAGAATATGTGATAAAAAAGTTACTTACAAACATATCATTCCGATGTCATAAATATAAAAAATATGTATAAAAATGACAAAATGATCAATGCAAATTATGCAAATAAGACGTCCAGTCGATGATATGATTAAGGAATGAACGTGCCACTGAGCCGAATAGATTTGAAACCACCAAAGAAAATAAGCACCACAATCAATTAACGGTTCAACTGTAGATAGACATCGAATTTCTTATTACAAACTGTTTAACGAAGTAAACAAAAAAACTCATGCTCAAAAGAAAAGACACAATTAAGATCAGTAATGTCAACAGAGACATCATATGATATCACTTCACAAAGTTTTCAAATTTTAAAGAAAGTTTTATGAAAAATAAAAGATTCATAAAACAAAGTATTAAAAAGCAAATAAATAATCTATCTACTCTAATAAAAATATAATTAGAATGGACATGTGTCAGCATCAAATTGTTCACCAATTTTTTTTTGTTTCTATCTTTTTTTTAAAATTTACATTAATTATTAATAATATTATTTAATTTTTTAGATTAAAAACGGTGATTTAAAAAGTTAAAAAGAAGATCCTTTTATTAATGTTACTTCTAGATAAATAAATTTTTATATAATAATTTTTTTTTCAAAACATAAAACTTTTTTAAAAATACAAAAAATTTTAAATTGATGTTTTTAAAAATTAAAATTTTTATAAACCAAAAATACTTTAAATTGGAAGTTACAATATGAAATTTTTTTAAAATGATATATTGTTTTTCAAAGCGGTTTGTTTCGAAACAAAATGTTTTTTTTTTGAAAAAAACAAAAAAAAGTTTAAAAAGTTGATATTATTGTTTTTAGTTATAGTTATTACTCATATATAATTTTAATCGTATTTTATATTAAAATATTATTTTATAATTAATAAATTTATTTTATTTAATATTTTATTTGTTCAACTCGTGTAATACATGAGTTATTATAGCTAGTTATAAAATAAAGGGTTATTAGATTTTAATAATTTTAACTTTCATTTATTGATCGGGATTAATCCCAATTCAAGAAAATATTTACAGACACTTACAATTTTAAGCTTATTTTACTCAAATGATCTCTTACTAACTTAGAATTAACCCCGTTAGTTTTTTTCAACTCTACCGATACCTACCCTCTATTAGGTCCGTTTTCCATTGTTTAGTCTCAATCGTCACCTGAAATATACCTCCAACGAGCCAAGTGGTTCAAATAAGAATGTGAAAATTGACGGGTTTTAGGGCGCGCAAGTTTCAGATTGACTGACCTGATGGTAGATGTCAACTTTTTGCTTAGTATTTTGGTCACAAAAGCAGTTCATGCCATTAAAAAACTAACAAGTCTAACTCTCGGTTAGTAAAAGATCGTTGGATGAAAATAAATTCAAAGTTGAGAGTGTTTGTAAATATCTTCTGAGTTAGGATTAATCCTGACCAATAAATAAAAGTAGGGATTATTAAAATTCAATAATTTTATAATAAAAAGGTTCACAAAATACGTTTATGACTTGAGATACTTTGTGGAAAGACTAGTGAACTCATATTGTTAGTATAATGACCTTAAATAGGATGTCTTCAAACATATCTTTATGGTCTTGAGTTCAAATATCACACATTTTTAGAAGAAAACAAACTCTTGCTTGTCTAATTCTTAAATTGTTTGACAGTTACTCCTATTAAAGATAGCCAGGCTTTAACCTTAATGTTAAAACTACTTATTTTACCCTAAGTGATACAGTATAAGCATATATATTATAAAATAAAAAAGTTTTTTAAAAGATTTTTTTATAGTCGTATTAAACTAAAAATGAAGTCATAAAACACTTGATTTAAGTATAAATTTGCCACCCAAAATCCCAAAACCACTCTTAACAATTCATTCAATTTCTACCACCAGAATTCCTCTACCCAAACTACATAAATTAAAATTACACCAAATTAACCATGTTTATTTTTTATTCACCAATATGAATTGATCTTGATAAAGTTGTTTATAGCCTTCCAAATATACCACAATGTCACCAAACAAGGAAACGCAATGCTTTATCGATCTTAACCTTTGAGAGTCCGGAGTCGAGCGTAGATATACCAGAATCTGTCAGTTATTCAAGGTATTTGACCAAGACCCATCACACCTACTTAGAACTTTTGCCCAGATGTTCGTTACAAGTCAGATGACATGAAAACAATATGTGGTCAGCCGTTTCAATGCGATCAAAACATAAGTCACATCCCAATAATACCAAAGGAATCCCACGTCTCAATGCGATCAAAACATAAGTCGCATATCAAAAAAATATATAAATCTTCAACGAAACCCACAATATCCATGACGTAGGACAAAACTTCAATATAAAATGATCAGACTCAATAACCTTCAAACTTAAGTAATAATCTCCGATACATCTCTCATCCAACACACAAAAGTCTTCTTTATGTTAAGGCGAAACACAATGAATGAAGTTTTCCAACTACACCAATTCATTCAATCATACATCTCCATATCATTTAGCACTATTTTATTACTATTAAATATAAATTTAAGAATCAAATTTGTTATTAAAAAATCCCTCCAAATACCTTCAAACAGGAAAATTCATAAAAAATGGCCCTCACGTCGTCTCTATCTCTCTTGTGCGCTGACGAATTGTTGTCTGTCACTCTTTCACACTCGCGATTCTCACATACCAAACAAACCCCTCAAATCTTCATATTCATACTCATCTTCATCTTCATCTTCATCTTCATCAATTTCTCACAGATCCATCCCTATGGCTACTTCCGATCGTGAGATCTTCGTCTACACTGCTAAGCTCGCTGAGCAAGCTGAACGTTATGACGGTAAGTCAAAAACTTTCACCACCGATCGGATCGATCTCACCCTTTTTCCTTCGATTTTTCCGCTCAGTTTACTACGAGGAACAAATTTCTGATAATTATTTGCGTGTTATGTGTTATTTGATTTGTTTCCAGTTGGTAGAGTTGAATTTGTTAAGAAATTGATGATTTAAGCTTGATCTCGTCGTTTCTAGTTGCTAATCTCTAGCGTAATTTAGTATATTAGTGAAAGGTATTAAGTTGAGCGTCTTACTTTCGCTGCATCGAGGTTGTCTGTCTGTGTATAATTTGATTATTCAGTTCGCAATTTGAGTTTTGTGTGTTTTGTGATGATTGTTTGTCGAATTTCCATAGGAGGTGGGAAGTTTAAAGCCCTAAATCGGTGTGTCAGTAGATTATACTGTAGAAATGGCTTGGTTACGTAGGCTTATTCCTTTTCTAAGTGGTAGTTTGATTTTTGGAAGTTGATTGCTTGCTTTGAAGATCCTGATCTAATTAATTACGCTTGTCTGATTAATTATTGGTTTTCCTTTTAGTTTTATCTTTAGTTTTAAATTTGTTTCTGTTAGTTTGATTGTTTTGGTCTTGCTTTGATGTGGATAGAGATGGTGGAAGCAATGAAGAAGGTTGCGAAGTTAGGTTTGGAGATGACTGTGGAAGAGAGAAATTTGCTGTCGGTTGGGTACAAAAATGTGATCGGTGCTAGAAGAGCTTCGTGGAGGATTTTGTCATCAATAGAGCAGAAAGAAGCGAGATGGAATGATCAGAATGCGAAACGGATCAAGGAGTATCGACAGAAGGTTGAATCAGAGCTTGATACCATATGCAAAGATATCATGAATGTGATTGATGATCATCTCATTCCTTCCTGTGGTGGTTCTGGTGAAGCGACTGTCTTCTATTACAAGATGTGAGTTTAACGATTACCTAATTTACAACGTGGTAAAGATATGTTATCCAGCTAATCGATGCAAGACATTTGAGCATGGGATCCAGATTCTTAATCTGGAACAGAACTCTTGGTTATGAAAACTGAATATTTTTTATTTGACTTTGAGTTTCAAGATGTACTTTGTTTGCTTCAGAATAAAAAATAGCACATCAATTATATGGTTGGATCAGAAAAACGGCGAACTATATAATGCAATGCATTACAAATTCGCAAAGGCTAATATGGAAATGAAAAGGCAGAAAAGTATTTCAGTAGTTTTAGAAAAAAACTTACTTAATGATTTTGTAAAATCTTTATTCTGATATTCTTTTTTTTTTCCTGCAGGAAGGGGGATTATTATAGATATTTGGCAGAATTTAAGTCTGGTAATGACAAGAAAGAGGTTGGGGATCTTTCAATGAAAGCGTATGAGGTATGCCAGATTACCTGCAATTTTGGTTTACTCTGGTTCTCAGTTGAGTTGGGATGTTATATCATTTGAGCTAACTGAATAACACGGAAATTAGGTCTACCGTTTGGTAGAGGTATTAAAATTGATGGGTTTGGTAGCGGGTCAAAATCAAATATTCTTTAATAGCAAAATTGATGGGTTTGGTAGCGGGTCAAAATCAAATAATTTTTAATGGCACATATGGATCGGGTTTGGCATGACCCATAGACACTTCCTAATCCATATTCTCTAATAATTTATGTGTTTAATATGATTATAGTTTTTATATAATTTTGGATGAAGCAATCTTAGGATGTTGAATGCATTTACATTTTGAGGAAATGGCAGCCCATTTCATTGTTCGCTTAATTTTTTTATTTTACCCATTTGGCCAATTAGATCTAAGACGTGACCCACTTGAAACAATTCATAAGTAAAGGATCAAAACTCTTACCTCTACTTTTGGTCTAATGAAGCATTTGGTGGCTTATATGCATCTAGTACTACATTTTGATTTTTAGTATGTTTATGATTTATCTTGAGGTTCCATTTATTTTGGTACATCGGCTATTTACTAATCAACAGCTAGCTTGCATCCTACCTCTGCTGACATTGATCTTTTTTTACCATGAAATGTAACTCGAATATGTTCTTGTGAGACATTGAAGCTTTTGCTTGCATGAGCTCAGCCTCAGTTTCTTACTTTCTTTGTGATAATTCTTTGTAAGATTAATCTTAGCCTTGTTTAAGTATGGTATTGCTTCATAACATGTAGCTGTCAATCATCCTTTACCTGGTTATTTTGCAAATATTCATTGCCTGATATGTTTTATACACTGATGGAATCTGACACTAATGAATAAAAAGCTTATATGCAAATTATATTGTATTATGTTGGAACATGATACTTCATAGTGCTCTAGCTATAATTATATTTTCTCAATTATCAAAGCTTATGTCGGTCTCTACGGCTGCAAAACTTGTTCACTTATATCTTTGACAGTGAGTACGCGGAAAAAGCGGGCTCCTGCATTTTCCTCGGTATTGCTTTGGTTCCATAGCGATTAAGATCTATAACTAAATAACTAGTTTCAAATACTCTTGATGTATTTTCATGTTGACTCCATCACTTTGTGGTCTTGTTGATGATGAATATACCATTTTTAGTCACTCGTTAACTCGTACATATATCCCTGTCTCAGCACTTAATTCATCCTCTCACTATGCGTATATGATCCTATCTGCACTTGTTTTTAATGCTTTCAGGCAGCTACAAGTACAGCAGAAGCTGAATTGCCTCCTACACACCCTATTCGACTGGGACTGGCTTTAAATTTCTCAGTGTTCTATTATGAGATTTTGAATTCAGCGGAAAGGTTTGCCCTTAATACCAAGTTAAATTGATGTGCATAAACAGGATTATTGTAAATCAGTTAATCCGTTAATGTGTGATTATTATCCGCAGGGCTTGTCACCTAGCCAAACAGGCTTTTGATGAAGCAATTTCTGAGCTTGATACTTTGAATGAGGAGTCGTACAAAGACAGCACATTGATTATGCAACTTCTTAGGGACAATCTAACCTTGTGGACCTCTGACATTCCTGAGGAAGGAGGTAAGTTATCCGTTTGATGTGATTTTGCTAACTGTTAATCATGTAACTTTGACTCTATATTTACCATTTTACAGATGATTCACATAAGCAAGATGGAGCTACTAAAACCGGTGGTGAGATCGAGAATGCAGAGGTGGGTGGTTAATTTTCATGACCTTCTGTATTTCTAAGTCAAATTGAAAATGAATCTCTCTTGGTATTAGCATGTTTTGATACAAGTGTTTGACTGTAAGTCAAAGATGTATAGATTTGATTTAAAAAGTCAAACGCTCGTTAATCAATCCGCATGTGATTGGTCTGACATTTAGTTCATGATTCTTAATTTCAGTAATGCATAGAGAAGCTGCTGTTGGCTCCAGAGGTGGTTGGTGAGTCCTTGTTATTATGATGGAAATGGTGATGGTTGTGTGGTTTAGGTGGTTTTATCTTTTCAACAACTACCCACTTCCAACTTAAATTTCTTTTGTCAATTTTTATGGTCATTGTGTTTGTTTTTCTCTTAATTAATTATCTATTATTGGGATTATTATAAAGAGTTGTTGATATGATTTATTGAAGTTTGCAAACTTTGAATCTATGGGGAATGTTTAGAGGCCTTGGGTGTATATAAGTACTAGGTTAGTACCCTGTGTATTACACGGGTTGAATAAATAAAATATTAAATAATTACAAATAAATAATTACGAATTATAAAACTATGTTTGAAGATAAAATATGATTATAATCGCATACTAATAGCTACTTTACATAAATAAATAAAAATACATTTTCTTAAACTTTTATTTAATAAAAAAATTTGGGTTTTAAATATTTTATTTTAAGAAAAATAAATTTATTTAAAAAATTTTTGTTGTATAAGATACGATTAAAATTAAATATGCGTAATAGTTTAAGAAATAAAATAGTTATACTATTTTTTTAACTCTCTTATCTAAATAATTTTTTACATATTTGTTTTAAGATTATTTTATAAAAAATTTATTGTTATAAAAATCTTGTTTATTTAAAACTTAGTTTTCGAATTATTCTGTTTGTTTTAATAAAACTGCTTTTAGAAAATTTCATACTTTTTATAAGTTCTTTAAAAAAGGACCGATTTAAAATATTATGTTTCAAAAAGGTTTTATAAATATTATTTTTTAAAAAGGACCAATTTAGAAAATTTTATATTATATAAAAATTTTGTTTTTTATTATTTCTATTTCAATAAAAAGATACATTTTTTAATTTTCTTAATAAAGTTTATTTTTAAAAGAATAGCTTGATTTTAAAAAATGTAGATGAGAGATTTGTATCAATTAATAAAATTGATATTTATTAAGAGAGAAAAATTAGTTTGATTGTTTAAATTACTACAATACCCTTTTGGAGGAACAATGAAGTGAAGGTGTTTAAAAAAATGACAAGTGGCAAAAAGATGATTTAAGAGAATGACATGTGGTAATAGAAACCTTCTTTTATTATATTCTATAGATATTCAAATTCTCAATCATATACAATTCAATAGAAAGTATTAGTCCCTTTTGCGCTTAAAAAAGGACATACTCCATTTTTACAAAGTTGTCTTGATTCAATAGATAGGATTACTCCCTTTTGCACTAAAATAAGGGCATACCCCATTTATACAAAGTGTCTTGATGCATGTACAGTTTTAAAAGAAATTATCATAGGGCTATTATCAAATCAGAGTGACAACCTATGATTTTTAAAAGACGGCTTTTTGTTACCATTCGGGTCATTACAAGTTCAAGGTTATGGGTTGTGCTTTTTGGCTTAACTAACGCTCCTGCGTTTCAAGCTATTATGAACAATTTATTTTGTTCTTATTTATGATGTTTTAAACTTGTGTTCTTTGATAACATTTTAATTTACAACTCTAAGTATGGAAGCGCACAAGTTTCATCTAGAACAGGCCCTAAAATTATTAAATGGCAACCGATTCTTTGCCAAATCAGCGAAGTGTTGGTTCTTCCATGGATGAGTTAGAAGTACCAACTTTTTATTATAACGGCTAATTCACACCTGCGATTAATTTTTTTTTAAATCTACATCAATTACTGTCTATAATGAGATTAGAATCTTCAACCACTTGAAAAGAAACATACCGTTGAGGTTCAAGCCTTTTGTAGATATCTAATAAAGACAAATTACTAACGGATGCAAGAATGAAACCACGGTAGAACTTGTATAGACCTCAAACATGAGTTGATTGTGAATACATGATAGCATTATGATGTGGAACTATGGACAAAGTTGTATGTTCATATACTATTGTCGACGACAAGACAAGGACCACATGGATACATTTGATTGACACAAAAGATCTCAAGTTCTTCTTTCTTGTCTGGCAGTACCATGTGTTTGACGAAATGTCACAATCAAATTTAGACATGCACTACATCTAATTCACAATCATTAATTACCATTTCCACTTTACCTAGTACATTTATAAAAATGTGCAACCACAATCAACTGCAATATGTGACCACTTCATACACAATGACACCAAGGCCCAACAACTTTTATTACTCAAAATCACCAAATCCAATCACAACATCCATAAGAAACATTTTGCATAACACCCTAGAAAAGCAGACATAATGCATGCATTGATTAAAAACTAAGGTAAAGATCATACCAGGGTATGAACCACCACTATCTCTAGTTGCTAGATTGACGCAACTCGGGTCTGACAAAATCAGCATCAGCAGGCACCGAGATGTCAACAGTTGGTCTCAACTCTGCACAAACTTTGACAGCTTCATGCACTGGGTCTTCAAAGAAGTTGCTGATAAGGTCTTGGTTTAGTGGGGCCCCATTGTCTACCGCAACTAAAGCCTGTTGGGTAAGAATGTAATCACAGCGTGGCGCCCATTTCCTTGACCCCAACCGTGCAGTTGTTGAACAGTTGTCCACCATAAAGGAGACACCTCGAGCATGCATGAATGGGTTCAAGGAATCCACTGACTCGATCAAACTTTCATTGATGATCTCAGAATAAGAATGACCTTTCTTCCTCAACACCTCAATCTGTCATTGTAACCAATTAATTAATTTCACATAAGAGAGTAAATTTGTCCTATTTCATGTACCAAACACTCTAATTGGGCTAACCTGTGCCATCATTAGTGCAACATAGACACCAGCTGTGAAAGGATACAGTGGGCCTAAATCACCAGCTGGTCGAACAGCCCGAACCCGTTCACCAACTTTCCACATCCGAGTTTGGTCAATCTTTCCCATAGGGAAGGCTGGCAAGCCCTCCTTTTCCTGAATAAAGATCAAAACATTACTTTTTTCTTATGAAAAAACCAAAAAAAACTGATCAATATTATTCTAATGAATCTAAAACGATAATGAAAAATAAACTCACATAAAATCGACGACCAGCCAAAACAACACTTCTTATTTCACTGCCACTTGCTACATCCTCATAGCACTCATACAAAATGTCCATACAAGGATAGTAAGAGGCACTGTATGCTGTCAAGAACTCTTTTTTGCCTTCTTCTGACAATGACTCGTATACAGCCTTCATACCCTGTTCAAACGAAAGTTTAAGAAAATATAAGTACAGAGCACAATAGTGTACAGATAAATAAGCTAAAAACAGATCGTAAACCTGAGTTGATATGGTCTTTGATATTATGCCAGTTATGCACTCTACAGTATTTTTGTAAGCCAATTCTTCACTCATACCGCCTTCAGTATACCTTCTAAACAATGACTCCACAATACCATGCACCGCACCAAGTAAAATACCTAATATTTACCAAAAGACATGAAAATTATCATGTTGAATACATAAAGACTATGCAAAGTCGAATGAAGAAAAAAGCTCACCTCGCTCGCCAAATATATCGCTCCTGTATTCCTGCTCAAGTGTAGTGGCAAATGTAAAGGGTGAACCAAGAGCAACTGACCATCCAAGGGCAACATCAGTGGCTCTTCCATCAACATCCTGCACACACATATATCCATTTGAGTACTCATCGAATATCTTTTCGAAAAAAATTGTCACAGCATATACAGAATGAAAACAGAAAATAACCTGATGGACAGCAAAACTTGCATTGATCCCAGCTCCATTTACTTCTTTTCCTTGAACATACAGCCTCCTGACAGATGGACCCATTCCTTTGGGGCACACAGCAACCACACTTATGTTCTTGGGAAAATCAAGACCAGCTGATTGCAGATGACCAAGAAGAAACCCATGGGACAGTCCAAGTATGCTGTTTGGCTTCATGTGTGAGAAGATTTTCTCATAGTTATCAGCCTGCAACAGATAAATGATAGCATTAGCTTTGCTAGGTGTACATGTTAAAGGGTAGATAGAGGTATGTTATAGGCGATGGGTCAATGGCTGAGTGGTTAATGAGGACGGAGTGTGTATTCTTTCGGCCGTGGCTGTGATTGTCGGTGCTTGTAAAGAACTTAAATATGATGACGGTGTGATAATAAGATACAATGACAATGCTGCAATTGTGATTGATCAAAAAGGAAATTCAATATAAACTAGAGTTTTTGAATACAATGGTGAAAACATCACCCAATCGACTAACCTGAGCCGAATCAGAAATTAAGAGCAGAACCAAGTCACTGCCTGAAATAGTCTCATAAATATCCCCAAGAGTTCCAGTTTCTTCAGTAAAGCCAGCAGCACGAGCCTCATTAAACGAACTCGAACCCTTTCTCAAACCAATCTATTTCAAGATACCAAAAACAAAAACAGTCAGCACTTGCAGGTTCCAATCTACCACTACAATGAACAATACAAAAGGAAGAAACTTCAAATTTACCTTCACTACAATGTCAGATTTTGCTTCTGCAAGAGAATCCCTAAGATTTTGAGCTTGAGCAGGACCCTACAGAAACAACCCAATTAAAATCACAGTAATATCATCAACAGTCAACACCTCGTTTACCATTAACCAATGCTCAATCAAAGCAGTAAAACTGTAGAATTACAAACCTGAGAGCCCCAACCGATAACACCAATCTGCTTAATACCTTTAAACGCATCAGGCAACAAATGGAACAAATCTCTTCCTCCTCTCACAATATACTACACAATCATCAAAACAAACATCAGATACAAAAACAGTTATATAGTTATATACACAAAAAGAGGGCGAAAACCTCATCATGACCAGCAAGGTTAATCTTCTCCTTTTTGAACACAGAGGTTTCGAAATCAAGAAGCGTGGGTCGGGTTATTGCTGGAGCTGAGACCATACGAGCTCCGAGAGCGGATCCGGATCCGCCATTGGAGCGAGCTCTGAGTGATTTGGATGTAGGTTTGGAGGAGAGCAATCCAACGTTAAACCCTAGGGTTTTGGGGGCGATTTTGAGAGAGGGTGCAGCTGTGGATGATGAGGTGGCGGGGGTCAAGGTTGAGAAGGTGGTTGTCGCCGTCGCCGTCGCCATGGTGGTGGTGAATGGTGGAGGAGAAGCGGCGGAGTGAATGAATATGGTGGTTTGTGAGTGTAGCTGTAGCCCTACTTATATGGGAGTGGGTCTGATTGTGAGCCCGTGCGGTTTATATGTTCAGTGGGGTTCAGTGAGTTGGTGAAATGGTGACCGTTGGATTGGATATGAAAGAGTCTCTGGTGACCAATTTTGTAATTGCTTCCTCCACCTGTAAATTGTAGTAGTGATGGTATGAAGGCGTTAAATAATGTTTTTTAAAACGGTTGAATGGAAATTAAGCCTGTACGATACGACGTGTTTTTCTATAATTTTACGTATGTTGCGGTGATGATATTAGCGTGAAAAAAAAACTTTATTTTGAATGCAGCTCTGTTTCAACGAATTTTATGTCGTGACACGAAATAATAAATTAGCATAACCACAAATTATTTTTACAAATTGATGAAAAAGGATAATCAAATTAGTAAAATAAATTAAAGGGTTAAAATCATATACTATGTGTATTACAGAAGGTCAAGTTAATAGGAACTTGAAAATGTAAGATGAAAATAGTTATGTTAGAACATTGCTATTTGAGTCACATATAAATTTTGATAGATACAAACATTAATCCGTTAAGCGTTAGCCGTTTAAACAAAAAAGTTTAGTAAATGTTAAATAGATGAGAGTGTTTGATGAGTTGTGTTAAGCATTGAGAATCTAACCTAAAATAAATTAGAAAATTAAAAAACAAAAAGAAGAAAAAGAAAAGCAATGGATGAGAGTCAAACCTTCACCTTCAGTGTATACGTTAGATAGCTTACGAGCTCTTCTAGTGACCTCTTTGTTTCATATGCCTCAAGTAATAATATTTTACTAAGAAAGAAAAATAATAAAAAACCTCAAAAAATTCCACCGACCTTTATAATTAAGGTATAATATAATGTGGATCTTTGGTGTGGATTTAAAGATTAGTGTAGTGAGTGTGTGGGTTTGTGTTAAAAAATAAGATAAGATAAAATCATACAACTAGTGATATTTGAAAATGTGATATATTTTGTGCTTGTGTCTAGAGAGAAGTCATCGTTGTATTGAGAACTTCATGACACAATAATCATTTATCAACTTTAACACGTGTATCTTGCTTCTTTACATAATATACCGGTTTAAATTTGATTGTACTTGATATTCTTGTGTATGTCTTTTCACCGTGTATCATTAATAAAACGTATGATTTGCTCATTGCTTAAAAGCATGTACGAATCTTCGTCACTTATTTTCAGAAGTTTCTTTTGGTCAAAGATTCAGCAAAACTTGTAACGCACTCAAGCCTCGTGTTTGTGCTAACAGGATTGCTTTTATTCCGTTAAACGTGTCGTTAAATGGATTAATTGTTATATATTTACAATATTTTCACTTTATTCATTTAAGATCATGATTAAACTAGTTAATAAAATGTTTTAAAGTAGATAAGAATTACAGAATATACGGTGATACAACGTTGAAGTATAAGGTAAATATAAATTGATATAATAATAAAATATAGAACTACAAAATATAACCATGGTATGATATGAGAATTACACAACATAACTCGTTGAAGTGTTAGAACTATACAAAGCAACCGTGATACATTGTTTGAAATATGATAACTACAAAACATAAATGTGATATAATAGGAAAACAATTAATCATAGGGATGCAACAAACATGGATCTTTGCGGGCAAATCATTTCTACTTACGATTAGATGATATATTGTTTTTACTAGCCTCTTTCAACTCCTAGATTTCTATTTCTATAATTCAAGCTTTAGCTTTCAACTCCTAGATTTTTATTTTTATAATTCAAGCTTTAGCTTGTTCCCTTTAGGTTTGAGGGGGCATGTTAGAACATATTTTTCTTTTATATTTAAGAATTGACGGCCATTGTCTTTTTATAATATTTATCTCTATTTGTTTGATGTAATTTTCTAACAAGATATCTACAAGATTATGTTAGTGCCTTTTATTAATTCAATAATAACAATTTTTGTTGTTTGGATATTCGAATTGAGCTTTAACAGCTCACCTACACCAACTTTCGAATATTAAAAGACCAAATAGTTTGATCGACGCTTGACATGAAATTGTTTAAGCATTAGCCGTAAATTTTTTTATAGATTTGGAGCCCACCGGCACACCCTCATTGACTTCGATTTAGGATGGTTGCCAGTTTGCCACATACATGGTCATTATCGTTTTTATTTAAAATGTTGACAATGGTACACATGAGTATAGTTGTTTTTCTACAATATACTTTTTTTACTAACATATGGATTAATGGATGATGGCTTTTTGTCAATATTGGATTGATTGAAACAAGTTTTGTAACAGAATATGTCGATTTTAAAGTTTGAGCAGGAATGAAGGTTGTGTGAGTGATTTTACTGATTTGGAATTGTCATGTTCAATAACGTTATCCCACTGAAAATGGATAAATTATAATACTTTAGTAATTTTTTAACAAGCATATAGCAAGTAGTTTGAGTTTTGATTTCTTTTCTATTTAATTATTATTAGTTCAATATTAAAATTAGCTATTAACATATTTTGTCTTTCCCCCGTAACTTTTAAAATACGGTATTTATAAAATTTTGGATATAACGTTGCAAAGTTTATCTATATTTTAGTGTAAATTATATCCAAACCGAGTTTAGAGAGATAAAACAAGTTGAATCACAAACATACACGTCGTTATAGTGTTCAATGTTTCGTTTGTTTAGAGTTATTTTCGTTTTCCTCCTACAATGTTTAAAAAATATTACTAAAATGCAAATCACTGAAATGAAAGCATACAAATTTTAACTCTCCACTCCAACTGTCCAACACCCTTTTCTCCAACTAGTTAATTATATATATATATATATATATATATATATATATATATATATATATATATATATATATATATATATATATATATATATATATATGGGGTTATGTTCTTTTCAGGACTTCTCTTAAAATAAGAACTTGCAAAACTCTTATAAACCATTGATTATAGTAATCAATGATTGAGATTAAAAGGGTAACAACGTAAATTAATATATCAATTAATTTGTGTAATTAAAACATAAAGGGTATGTTAGTAAATTGAAACCATTTAGTTTTTTGAAAACCCTTTAAAGATATGGAAGATCTCATATTTTACTCATTCTCTCATCTTTATTCCTAAAATTTAAATGTATCTGATCATCAAATTGTATAATTCAAAAGATTCATTAGATTATTGCTCAGACGGATCATCAGATTGCATAATTTATATAAATTACATATATATATATATATATATATATATATAATAACACCCAATCTAATAGCATAAAAGTGGTAAACTGCAGTAACAAAGCACTTAATTTAGCACCTAATTTATAAAAATCAACAAAAACAATATCATCTACTAAAATAGCATCCAATTCAGCACAAAAAATATGACAAAACAATACCAATACAGCAAAAAATCTACACTAAAATAGTAGAAAAAATACAGTAAAATATCTAAATAAAATCTATAAAAAACAAATGCTAAAACAAGTGTTTACATATATGTAAATTAGTATAGTCTAACAGTTTGCATACTACAATACCAACAATAAAATTAAAAGAAACCCTGTAAATTTATAATTGTTTTTGCATCAAATAAAATAGGTGTATGCGATTGGTAAGCAAAAATATGCCATCTTAACGTAAAAAGATGATAACACGACATATATATTTTAGCTTTATGGATACTTAACAAACATAAGCAATTAACATATATGTAAATCAGTGTATTTTGAAAAGTTATTTGTTGTTCTTATGTTATTTGATTACATGTCATACATCAAATCTACATATATCTAAAAGAATTTACACAACCAAACTAAAAACAATAACAAAAATTTTATTCATATAATTACGATTTACATACATAATCAAAATATATTAAGCTTGTTGTTTACGTATATGTAAACAAACTTACCCATGTGTTTACATATACGTGTGTCTGTATAACTCGTAATTTTATAAGATTTCCTACATAATTAAAACAAAAATCAGACATAATGAACAAACGTTTTTAGGATTATCAAGCAAACAATTTCATGAAGGGAATCAATAAATCAAAATCAATTAACTAGATCAAATAAAATGAAACTAAACTAAGTAATTGTAGCAAATCTTCATTGAGACATACTATCAAACACATTAAGTAAAAAATAAAATAAAACATAAAACTAAATTAATATTTATCAGCCCAAAATCAGAAGCACTAAACAAAATTCATCCACCGTATATTAATTCTACATCAAAATTCAAAGAAATCAAGTAGAATTTTTTTTGTAACGGTAAGAAATCATCTCGATACATTGTTTAATGCAAAATTGTTTAGAGGTTTACCTTGATTGCTAGTATCAGTTATTCGCACCATGAAACTTCAAATCAAATAGCATACGTTGGAAGATTGGAGCGGAATCTTGTGGGTCTCAGTTTTCTTTTTGTGTACCGGGATCATAGAACCGACCAAAACTAATACCTGACATGTATGGGAAGATCTAGTCCTCAGTTCATGTTGAAGCCCATTTCATAATCATAATAATACAACAATTCGAAGCTCATTTTATTTTCTTCTGGTATGCAATCTAAATCTCCAGAATTATATACAATCAAAATCCCCATTTTCTAATTTGAATAAACTGAAAACAAAAACCCACCACAAAAGGACAAGAATTTGCATCATCTTTAGAAAATCAGAGTACACAAACACATGAAATCATGGCACGACAATCCGAATAATCGTTCTACATTTACAAATCAAAATCAAGATATAGAATGTAAAATAATAATAAGAAATATATAAAAAATAAATCTGGACACAAGGAGATATATTTTGATTTGAAATCTAGAAATATATAACTCCCAATTAAAAAGGAGATAAATTAGGAAATAATAACTCATAAAAATACTAAATTATGTTATTACCCTTTATTAAAAATTAAATAAAATATGGTAATTTAGATATTAGTTCTTGCGGTTCTCAAGATCTTTATAACTTCTGAAATGATTCTGACCATATATATATATATATATATATATAAGCACCGAAAACCCGCAGACGCTCCACGATAATCAACATATTGAAGAAACATAGATTCAATTGCAACCTAAACGATACAGAGTAAAAATTTTAACGGCTAAACTAACCTTTTTTCCGATCCGCACGGCGTTTAGCGGAACACGATGCGTGAGCCGGATCATCGGAAAGGTAACCCCCGATTGGGTCAGAAGTCGCCGGTGAGCCATGGTTCGGTGAAACGGCAGCCGGAGACGATGAGTGATACAGAGCCGATAGATTCCCCATGCTGGCGCTCTTCTTCATGATTGAGCCGCCATCGGTGAGTCGGACGCCGAAGAGCTTCACGCCACCGGCGCGAGCGGGGCAGGTGCGTGAGTTGTGGCCATTGTTGCTGCAATGAGAGCACCGCCGAGTCATTGTAGACTCGGCTCGGCTCGGCCCAGTGACGGTCAACGGTAGCCGGAGGAGTTACCAGTGATTAGGGTTTGAGGTTAATAGGTTCATAGGGTGTGGTGGGTTGATTGCATGAAGGGGAAGAGGGGTTCGAAAGGGGATGAAATGAGGAAGAAGGAATAATAAAGGGAATCAATTGGGGATGGGATGTGATGACATGGGGCTTGGATTTGGTTTTAATTACGGAAGTGGTCGGTGACCGTATCGTTTGTGTGTGGTTCGATCGGACAGCCTCGTGCCCTTCTTTTGCTTTAACTCTACCAATGGACACATGTTGTTATGCCCAAAGTTAACTAAGTCATATTCATACACTATCTTTAGTAAACCCGTGTATTACACGAGTTGAATAAATAAAATATTAATATAATAAATTTATAAATTATAAAATGATATTATAAAATATGATATGACTGAAATAATTAAACAGTGATATTAACTTTTTAACATTTTTTTACAACTTTTTTTTTTAAATAAACATTTTGTTTTAAAACAAACCGTATAAAAATGTCATTTTTAAAAATTTTCTTATTACAACTCCCAAATTTGATTATTATTTGTTTTTAAAATATTGACTTTTTAAAAATATCAATTTATTTAGAAATAACCTTAATAAATAGATTTTTTCTTAATTTATTAAATATTAAATAGTATTAAATTAATATTATTAGTAATTAAGGTAATTATTTAATAAGAGAGAGAGGCGTAAAAATTTCTCTTAGAATGATTGTGGTCCTGACACGTGTCACCCCCATTTACTTTTTTATTAGAGTAGAAGGATATCCATCATTATTGCTTTAGTTAGCCCAATTAGTAAATATCTCGATCTGGATTCGGGCTCAGTGTTTGGGCTTAATCCTGAGTGCAGCCCAACCCATTAACCTTCTTGACCAAACGAATAACTCTATGCAATATCCGTACGAAGGGTTTTAACCTCCATTCTCCGGCGATCCAATATCGGAAATCTAGACTCCAGCCACCATCAAAATGTCCGGTGGTTCCGCCGTTAGGTTGTTTACACGATCAACCTCAGTTCGTATCGCCGCCGCGAGAGTCTTCTCCGGCGCTAAAACCTCCGGTGGTCGGTTGTCTGCCACTAAACCTCCTACTCATCGCATCTTCAGGTACGCGAAAACACACACACAAGCACACACGTATGTTTGATAAGCTATTGTCGTTAATTGATGGCTGATTTTGAAGGTGTCCAGTTCAATTGAGCGTCTGTTTGGAGACGGTGCAACCGTTTCATACAGTTACTGCATCGGATTTGATGGCCTCTATGCTCGTTCACTCTCGCCGGAGTTACGGTTGGCTTCCTGAAGGTTAGTATATTCAAGTGATTATCAGTTGAACTTTATAAACTCGATTGAGCATCACAATTGTTAATGATTTAAAGACCAACGATCGATGGATTGTTTAAGTAAGTCACTTGAGATGAATTTTTCTTCAATTACAAACATAAAACATATAATTTTAACCTAATCTTCACCAGAGTGCAATATTAGAAGAAGAATTATGTCAAAGAAAGGTAGAAAAGCAGATTAAATAGAATAACTAACACAAGCTCTACACCTGATGTTTATCACGGGTGGATTAGCCTAGTATGCTCATGATTGATCTTGATTGTTGATGATTTCTGGTTGCAATTGAGGATTGGAAGAGTCAAAGATCGTCTTTCTCTTGGAAATCTTCGTGCTTTTCATCCCTCCAGCCACCTAGTCGAATTTTCCTCTAAACTTGGGATTTGGGGGGTAAATAGGAGCCAAAAGTCGACGCAAACCCTAATTTTTGCGAAGCTTGGTGTAATATACGCCACCCTATCATAAGTTACTAATGGTCAGTGATGTTACGAGTTACGTTAAATGTCTCTTGTTTTACGCCACAATCAACGCTGAAGTGTACCTCAGAGTAATTTACGCCAGTCCTGGTATATCTCATTCATTTTCTTGTCCAATTCATGCATATTAGGTCCCGTTTTTGTGCATTCTTCGTCAATACCCTATAAACATAAAATACACTCAAGTTAACTCTATTACATGCAAAATCATGATAAGAAACATACAATTGCATGTTATGCATCCGTGAAAACAACCAAATCATCAGCTTTCTTATGGATGGGCTTGTATCGACTGCTGACCTTCTTATGTGGGCTCTACTATGCTGGTTTTTTTATATCGACTTTATACTCTAGTGAGCTAACGAGCAAGGTCGTAGTAGCTCAAAAATTTATACTATTAGAACTTGACATGCCATTCGCTCCTTTTTTATGCTTTAAAGGTTTGTAGGGCTTGTGTTTATGGCAATCGATGAATTGGCATGGCATCAAAATTCAAAATGACATTTTCTTCAAGGATGAAAGTATGCGTTGCATACTTAGCATTTTAGGATCTGTTAATCCTGACTAGTTTTTGTCCGCTAATCATTTCTAGTACAAAATATGAAAAATCTTGAAGCATAATATTCATATATTCATATATCTCTATATTAAGATTTAGATCTTCTAAAGATCTCTATTTTAACTTTTTTCAAGGTTGTAAGGGTCTGGTGTAGACGTGTCCCCTGTACTGGAAAATGTGTGGCGTAGTAGCCTCAACATCAAATGGAGACCGTTTAACAAATATGGATTTTGTTTTAGTTTCAGAAATTTCTGGTTTCTACATTAACACTAAGGCATGAATTTTAAACAAGTATGGATGTCCGAAAAGTAGAATGTTCGGATTTCTCATTGTTATGAATATATCATATATGCCGATGGCGGTGCACACATTTAACAACATTTTGAAAAACAATTGTTTTATTTCAAGATTGAGGGATTCATGGTTGCTTCAAAGGCTGTTCAACTGTTTTATTGTGTGTTGATATCATTTATCTTATTATCTGCTACTTTGACTTGTTGCAGGATCATGAGAATATCATTACTTGCCAGAAAATGAACCTCCTAAAATTTGTACTGTTTTTGCTATTTTGAAGATACATTGACCATCAAGATCAATGGTGTTTGACCTGACTGGTGGGTGCTTTAAACCAGGTAGTTATAGGTTTAAAACTCATCATTAACATTGGTACTAATTTATTTGTATTTTTATCATTATTATTGCATCTATATTTCACATTTCATACCTATGGATCTTCTTGTCATAAGTTTTTTGTACTTATGTGTGGTAGTTCTTTTGTGTGTATGATTTATATGTTTAGGGCTGTTGCTCAAAAGTGTGCATAAATTTGTAGTTACATAATGCTATATTTGAAGTAAATACTAGATGCTTAGGGCTGCGGCAGTAATTTTCATTTTAGGTTACAAAACAGGCAAATGTATGGACACACATCGATTTGATTGTAAAGTTATATTTAATAGAAAGTTGATTTTTTAGAACGACAATGAAGGTATGGAGTAACAAAAGAAATTTAAAGCTAAACGTGTATATGGTATCTATCCACTTGTAAATGGTCCATCTAACTTCAAATGTTTGATTTAGTGTTGCAAAGAGTCTTGTCGTATGCATATGTGTGTATATAAAGATGCCTGTAACTTACTATATTGATGGGTAGAACTTTAGTACTTTAGTATTTAATTTAGTATTGTAATGAGTTTTTATGCAAATGTTATTAGATGCATATAATGATGTGTTAGATACTCAAATATATTAAAAATCGTGAGCCAATTTTCAAGTTATATCCACATACTAAAATCACTTTTGTTAATCCATATAGCTTGTTTTCATTAAAATAAGTTTTTATGTTTCTTAGAAAAAAAAGTAGCAAGAAATATCATATTTCTTTGCTGTAGTATGTAGAAGATCGTTTGCTAATTTACAACTGATTTTGTTTTTTAAAAAATCGTATGAAAGCAATTAATTAACATAAAAGTAGACGGATACCTGTAAAAGAACAAATAACATCATAATGTTAAAGTGAATATCGATATTAATAAGAGAATTTTATTATATATTTTGTAGATTCATTTAACGATTTGAAAAGGCATAAAACAATTACATAATATTTTTCATTTTACATAAGATACAAAATGGATTCAATTATCTAATAGTCAACTTTCATATTTCCAACCAAGGTCAACGTCTTCTCTTGCTGTTGTCTTCAAACACCAAACTACCACAGATATACCCATTTAGGTGGGTTATCTTCTTAAGTTGTCCAAATTACATGTAGATTATGGTGTTCATGAGGTCGGTTTTCAGATTATTCTCACAGTTTCGACAAACCTGTGGGTTGGACCAGCATGCCGCTGCTGCCAACTGTATCTGGAAAGTAACATTAAACAAAAACACAGTTTTAACAACTCCTTAAGTTCTTTGATCAAATGTAAAGAAAAGCATTTGGAGGAAAAGTTTAATATATTGTGACACTTCTCTCATACTACATCACATGCTCTAAACATATGATCTCAAATGCTTTACCACAGACATGAATTGGCTATTACCTGACATATGTAATCTGTTTTTATAGAATAATTAAACAAAGATTCACCTGTTGTCATGGGCCATGATTCTGATGGTTTCTCAGTTGTTTCCACAGCCATTGTCATAATGTCGCTGACATTAGTCTCCACTTCTGTCATAGTTCCATTCCTATCTGCCTCCACTGCCACGGGCGGGGCTCCATTTTCCATGGCAGTAATAGATTGCAGATGCAGGTTTGGATTTGGAACCTCGGGTACTTTGTCAAGCACGTTTGGTGCTGTTATCAGTGATGGTGGATATGGATCAGTAGAGATGGTCAAGGTTGATGTCACGGCCAGATTCTGTAAAAAAGGATGAGTTGCAATAAATCATCTCTACTGCAAGTTCTTTTGTATAATGGTATGGTTTTAATGCTCGATAAGTCCACAATGTGTCAATAAACATTACCTTTTCTAAAGCCAGAGCAAGCTTTGAGAGATTTGGATACAAGATTCGTGCATCCAGTATGATCTGTCCATATCAAAAAAACAAAAGCTAATCAGAATTTCAAGCATGGATTCATGTCAACTAAAAGCCTGCACTTTACAAAGTGAGATCAAATCATCATCACAAATAATATTAGCACAATTACCTCAGATATCCTTTGTAGGGTAAACGGTGGACCATCAACAAAACCATGTAGAGCTGCAGAATATAATCAACCCAATGGGTCAATCTGGGTCGGGGCAGACCCAATCAATGTGAAATGGCGGAAAAAAGGGAGCTGGTCGAGGACATGGGGGGTGATCCGATTATTCAGGCTTGGTGGGTAGGACTTAGTGGGCAGTTAGTAGCTGATTACTCTCTATATAATTGTGTTTGATGTTCTAGTTTAGGGTAGAGAGTTTAGTATTTGAAATTCTGGTTTGTGTGTTGGAGATCAATCCACCTTAAAGAGGGCTACACTGTTTGTGCTTGTTTTAATTCAATCAAGCTGACTGAGTTTTTAACATATTGTTTCCAATTGCTATATAGTTAGATGGTTACAGTATATTAGAATCAACTATTAATAGATTGAAAGCATTAAATCTATAAATGGAAGGCAAGTAAGAAAAATTAAAGGGTACATGATTGCGAAAGTACCATCATCCAACCTTTTCGCCAACTCAGCATGTGTCTCTCCAAGTGATATTTTTTGTTCCTCGATTGTCATTTTTGCCTGTGGATACTCAGAAACGACCTATAATAGAAAAGGATAAATAAAGAGCAAGACTTGTCACCAAGAGGAAAAAAGAATAAAGATTAAAAGAACAGTTTTCATTCCTATGATGAGCATTATAAGTAGCTATTTTAAGTCATGTACTCATTAATGGGTGATTCAGGTTATGATATATCTCTAATAGGTCTAACTGGTACAATAAATAAAAAGAACAGTTTTCATTCCTATGAAGGATGTGGACTGAGTGGGTCAAAAGGGATGAAAACAACCCAGTGTAGCTGTTAAGCACAAAATCTATAAAAATCATTTTTGTTCCAAAAATAGATTTAAGTAATGTGTTTTCAGATGCTAATTATCTTAATGAACATCATTTATTTTGGACAAAAAGTATTCTGGGACAATCCAGTCTGTTTCAACTCATAAGGAAAGACTACCCATTCTGACCCGTTACATGACCCACCCATTTTGTCCCTCCACATACATCTTTACATGCACTCATCCAATACATCCACAAGCTAGTAGACTGGCATACCTCCCCTTACCTGCATTAAATGAAGAGACAACATGCTTCTCAATTTCTGCCAATCGTACCTGCAGTGCCACATAACATAGAAGTAATGAGTTCCAATTGAATATTTATGATAAAGGCAAATAAAACTAGAAACATTAAGGCGGGTGTGCAAAATATTAACGACTCCTTGTACCAAGGGATTCAGAGGCAACCAGTGATCTTAAATTTGAAATACAAGAATCATGTCAAGAACAAAGTGCATACCAAAACTTTCCAGTGGCTGCAATGACTTTTAATACGCTTCTTACTTCTTCAGCAGTATCTTGCCTCATTTTCCTGCCTCTAGGGTTCCCAATCATAGAAAATGGTGCATCAAAGTTATGAACTTAAGATATTATGGTAAAAGAGATATATTAAAAAACATTAAATCATCAAAATATACTTGAGAAACTAATGATGAACAACTACATATCTAACTACTTCATTAATATGCCTATAAAGGATATCATAAACTATAGACATCGTCATAAATTGAAAAAAAACTGGAATATTGTGATTGACGAGCTACTCCTGTAACTAATCTTTGGTCCCAAACAACTCACATCTATGCATTATACGGCAACAAAAGCATTTCAAAATATAATTAATTGAGCTGTTGCATTATAAGCAATCAAATTATCATGACTATGATCTGTGACATCAGAAGCCATGACCGACTTCTCTATGGTTTCACTTGTGTTAGTATTTTCCAATGGGGGAAGGGTTGACTTCTCCAAGACTTCAGTTGTCTGTGTGTTTGTGACTCAAGGCAGGGTGAAAACATCCGATGGCGCAGTTGCACGTGTATTTTTATCTTCAGGCGTCATAACCGTCTGCTCCAATCTTTCAGTTGTATGTGTGTTTGTAACATGAGCAATTGAAGTTTCGGCTGCTAGCATGTTTGTAACAGGAGGTGGTGACTGCACCGATGTTTCTGTTGTCTGTGGGTGGTCAACCACAGGCCATGTTGACTGTTCAAACGTTTCAGTTGTCTGTGTGCTTATAACTGGAAGCACAGCTGAATTCTCTGTAGCTTCAGTTAACAAGACTTGATGTTATGCCTAGAGAACAGTCAAAACTTTCCTCTGAGAACATCTATAACTACATTCGGTCCAAAAGATCAACACATATCTGTTTATGTGAAGAACCACATAACCACTTCTAAACTTTGTTCAATTTTAACATGATGCTTTACAAAAACAGAAGCTATATCGAACTACTTTCTACTTTTAAACCTAAAATCATCAGAGAATCCAGTATTACTATACGTAATTCATAATTGTTTTACACAATCATCAAACCGAAATGTAGTTACTCTATTTAGCTGATTGATCGATGACTGCAACGGTGTTAGCACAGGAGGATGGAGGCTCGTCAAACAACTTAGATCTACGAATATTGAACTAGAAACAGATGAATTGTTTACAATGTTTGTTCATCAAACAAAAACACACAAAAAAGTGTATGTGAGCATAGAAGTATACCTGTATCGCTTTACCGACGATTCAAACCAGATTAGTTGCGGGGAGGAGAGTGGTGGCGGGATGAAGATGGTCAATTACAAGCGATGGTGCAATAATGCAATGCCAAAAAAAGTTAAAAAACTGAGAGAGGAAGGCCCCAATTATTATATGTCATAAGTTGTTCATAAACCTTTATAAATTAGGGTTATTTACAAGTCGAGTTGAGCTGAACCAAACGGCATTCGTGTTTGTTTTTTTTTAGAAAATGAATCAAACTGACTGGCTCGTTTACAACAGAACTGAAAGTAGGCGGGCGGTGATTGATTTCGACAGTATTGCTGTTTAGTGTGGTCATCAAGTTTATATTACAGATAGCGCATGACAATTTAGGGTTGAAGCTAAGGTTAAAACTGTGACCATAAGGCGATGAGTAGGATGTAGAGAACACCGACGATGAGAACAGGAGATCAACTTAGAGGGTGAGAGACGAAGAGGCGTTAAACTAACTATCCGACAGAGGTTTAGTGCTTTACTTTTATACATGGTGTTAATTTTTTTTACTAGTTTGATTGTTTTGATATGTAAAAATATAATTGCATATTTATATGAGTGGACAAAATCCAATAGAATGATACTTATAAAACCGTAAATATAATTGTATATATGTGTGTATAAACATGTGTAAAACTATAAATATAATTGTACATTCGGTCTAACCAAGCCGAGCAGACCTTTGTTCATGCTTGGCTCGTTTACACCCGAGCCAAAAGTCAAACGATTATTTTCCGAACGACTAGCGATTTGACAACCCTAGTTCAAACCGATAAGAAAAAAAAAATTGTCGGATGGTTTTAAATATACAAGTTTAAACTGTATGTACCAAACAGTTAAATCCATAAATATCTTACTGGTTTGTAGTTTGTAACGTGAAACTGGTCATTTGAACCGGACCGACCATGTGCATATTACCATACTTAAATGATACGTGATTGTCAATTTATATTATGCTTATATATAAAAAAATAGGCCAGTTTATTTTTTTGTTACTCTTACACCAACATGAGAAAGATAAATCGTGTAAACCTTAGACAAATGCACACAATCATGATTTAGTTCGCTTGTTCCCGACAAGCAACAAATAAACCACCGTAACAAAATCCCCAACCCCTTGACAATATTATGATTTTCTAATATTTTGCTTACCTCATAGAGTATACAATGCATACATCATCCTATAAAAATAAAAAGTACACTAGAAATGAAAAAACATTCACCTATCAACTATCAAGTCATATTTCGAATATTAATTTAGTCTAAGACTCTTGGATCTATCATGATCTTCTTAAATTATTTGACTTTTTAGCATAAAACATTGAATCCACTCCATTGCTTTATCCACAAATTCCTTCATATTCAAGAAACCCCTCCATAATCTTTTACATACGGTGGATGTCTTTCTCTCTTAACCACTTAGAGGTTGTCATCTCCTTATCATCCAATGTACTCTTCAATTAACCATCAATTACTTCGGATTTGTCTTACATTTCTTCCTGAACATACAAAGATACTCCAATCTCATCATCTTTCAAAATCAAACATGAAATCAACATTCAACTTTCAATGATGTTGTCAGCCAATAACGTTGAAGGATATATACGTGCATATACAGAGAGAGAATTTATTGTTTAATCCGATCATGACCCATATTTTTATTCGTATCGAAAACATCAACCCTAACGTACACATTTGTGTAACCCAAACACGACTTGCTTAGCCCTTTAATTAATACAGATTAAACTAGTTGGTGGGAAAAAAGATCAAGTTTCTTAACATGATAATCGGGTTGTGGGTTCTAAAATATGGGTTAAAGAAGTTACCGGCTCGACATGCTTCATTAAACAGGTTGGTGGACCGATGTTTTCGGCTAAAAGGGCTGAACAGATTGCAACATACATACCATTTTCTTTAACAAATAAGATGTACAAACTCAAAGTATGTTTCTTTCGTGTTGGGTTTGTGTTATGTCATAAATTGCCAACTCTAATTTCTATAGGATTGTCCAAAATAAAGAAACAAAACTTTGTATGCATATTTAAATAAAATTAAATATTACAAGTTATAAGAAAATTTTCAAATGGTAAAATTAAATACTTATGAAGTAAAATTTAAAAAAAAAACAAGAGAAACCACATCAGGCAACTTTCACAAACAGTTCTCGCATTGACCGAAACATCTAAAACAAATGTGGTTTAGAAACCAATTAACCATGTACGAAATTGTGAATGGGTCTAAACTAGGGTATACAAGCAGCTGATCAATACCCAAGTTCAACTCGTTTTGACTTAAGAGAATTTGAGTTCGAGTTAGGCTCGTATCGAATAATAGCTATTTATATAAATAAATTTAATAAATTAAATAATAATATAAAACTAATTTAGGATTATGAGCCGGGCTGAGCTCGATAATTTGATGCATCTTTTATAGGTTCGGGCTTGGCAAGGCTCAACTCGTTTCGATGTTTTTATCAAGTCGATATTGAGTAGATCACAAGCGGCTTGACTCGTTTGCACCACTAGTCCAAACCACCTGACATAAAATTAATCTATCTATGTGTGTGATTAAAAGGGTAATAATTAGTTACTAGACTAAAACTTCACACTAATCCTAACCGCCTATAAAAACCACAAAATCACTCACAGGTTCCACTTACCAATCCACAAATGGCCTCAAACAACTCCTTAATCACCACCACCACAGCTTTCTTCTCCATTCTAGCCCTCTACCTCGCAGTCTCCTTCAACCACATCACAGCCAAACACCGCCACTCCACCACCACCACGAACCACCACCCCCACCACCCGCACCACCATGCACCAAACCCACGTCTCCAACAAGCCTACACCGCCCTCCAAGCATGGAAACAAGTAATCTACTCCGACCCACACAACACCACCTCCGACTGGAACGGCCCTTCCGTCTGCAACTACACCGGAGTATTCTGTGCACCACTTCCCAACACCACCGGTGTCCTAACCGTCGCCGGAATCGACCTAAACCACGCCGATATCGCCGGATTCCTCCCCGAAGAACTCGGGTTATTATCCGATCTCGCTCTCATTCATCTCAACAGCAATCGGTTTTGCGGTATCCTCCCTCACACCCTCTCGAACCTCAGTCTGTTGTTCGAGCTCGACCTGAGTAACAATCGGTTCGTGGGTCCATTCCCTTCGGTTGTGTTATCGCTCCCTAGCCTCAGGTTTCTCGACCTTCGGTTCAACGAATTCGAAGGCGCATTGCCTCCTCAACTCTTTAACATAAATCTTGACGCCATTTTTGTTAACAATAATCGTTTGGGGTCTGTTATCCCTTCGAATTTGGGCTTGAGCACTGCTTCTGTAGTGGTGTTTGCTAATAACAATATTGGAGGGTGTATCCCTTCGAGTATATCGAATTTCGCTAACACGATGGAGGAATTGTTGCTGATTAA
The DNA here is from genome assembly GCA_025506415.1 of Flaveria robusta. Taxonomy (NCBI): domain Eukaryota; kingdom Viridiplantae; phylum Streptophyta; class Magnoliopsida; order Asterales; family Asteraceae; genus Flaveria; species Flaveria robusta. The sequence goes on along the minus strand of CM046460.1, from coordinate 4,261,035 downwards.
CACGAATGTATCGGGGTGTTTACCGATTGAAGTGGGGTTTTTGTATAAACTAAGGGTGTTGGATGTGAGTTTTAATAAGTTGGTTGGGGAGATACCTTATAGTATCGCAGGGTTAGCTCATTTGGAGCAGTTGAACATTGGGCATAATATGATGAGTGGTGTGGTGCCTGAGGGTGTGTGTGAGTTGCCTAATTTGGGTAATTTTACGTTTGCTTATAATTACTTCTTTGAGGAGGAGGGTGTTTGTCGGAATCTGACGTCGCGAGGGATGGCGTCGGATGACAGGAGGAACTGTCTGCCGGAGAAGAAGTTTCAGAGGAGCAAGAAGGAGTGTGATGCGGTGATTGAGCATCCTGTAGATTGTTTTGAGCATCCTTGTGGTGATCAGCATGCAGAAAAACATGAGAAAAAGCACCGTAGGTGATGCATTGATCACTTGTACGTTGGTGATGTATACTAGGTTGTACAAAAGGTATATGTAGTTGTGCGCTTGTAAGTTGTAATGTCAATTGTTGTTAAATAAGGGACTTAAAAGAGATACATACATGCTTTTCCGTTCCCGTAATGTCAACTCTTAATGCACAAATTTCTTAATTTGGTTTTTCAGTTCAAACAATGATTCATATGCTTAATATGAGTTGGTTACGGACTTACGGTAACCGGTAAGAATATGTGTAGTGATTTATTTAGTTAAAATGTCATCTATACATATATAACTTTATTAAAATCATTTTAAATCAAGTGTAGTGGGTTTAAAGTTTTTTTTAGTTAAAAATTGTTAAAAATAAGGAAAAAAAAATGAATTTAACACCCGTTAAGGGTTTGGATAAAAATGAGTTTGAAACTCTCCTTTAAATGGGACGTAGTGGCTTTAATGCTTCAATGGTGTCCAGGTCAACAACTTTAACGTTTCCTAAAGGTACCTCTACGCACAGTTTAAGTACTACGGATTTAGTATTTTTGTGAATTATGGATTTGATCTTACAAAACCAAAACGAGGAGGATAAAATACCACGATCACAAACAAACAGACTTTGAACATTATGATCAAGTAATAAAGGGCAAGACTATCCAAGACCAATTTCACGAGTAAGAGGTGATCATTAAATTAGAAATTTGTTGCTTTTTAACCTTTCAAGTTTGATTTAAATCGATCAACTAGGGGTCTAATTCTTTAAGAGATTCATATTGACTTCGACTGGCAGAAATATAACATAAGTGCTTTCACAATTTAGGCAGTTCGTTAATCTCCTAGTTTTCCAAACCAATACTAAACAACTTACTTTTGTTGATACTGACTTTAGACTAGAGAGAATAGAAAAACATATAAGAAGTAGAGTATTGAATATATTATTTAAAGATCAATCACCAATTAACATATTATATGAGTTTAACCTATTTTTAAAATCTATCTAGTGATGAGTATTAAACATTTTACGTTTTAACAAACATCAGAGACCAAACTAGTAATATTTAGATCAAAACATGTAAAATAACATGTCATATAACCATTTGTCTTTGACAAACAAGTCAACGACTAATAGAAATCTAACATTAAAAAATGTCGAGACACGAAGTAAATTAACTGTGAAGTAGATTAAGGGTTGTTAATAAAAATATCTATGACAATATATTAATTTTTTTTCTTATAGAACATCAAATCATAAAAACAATTAAAACGCTCATTTTATAAATTATATTTCCATCTCAGGGTACATGGAATAATTAATAAATTAAATTAAATTTTCGATCATTTATACTTTTATAGGAAACCAAACACTCTGAAAAAGTAGAGTACAAACAAAAACTCAAAAGGTAAGCGAAGGATAAGAGTGCCCCTGCAACCAAACACCATCTTAAATCTTCTTCAACCGCCGCTAGGGTTTTAAACCAACTGTTTCGCTATAAATGGTAGCATCTCCGGTCTCCATCAGATTCAATTTCGTTCACACCCCCCTTCTCAGCAACATATAATCACCATCTTCTTGAATTCGATTTCGAAGTATGATATGAAGAAAATGGAGCGGAGATGATTCAATATCAGATGATCCGATTATCTCCTTGCTACGTTCTTTCTGATTCATACTCTTCGGTTCGTAACGATTTCCCTGTTGTATTTTTTCAATTTGATGTTAATTTATATATTCTTTTTGCTGATAAATTTTGGGGATCTCGATTCGATATGAGAATTGAAATCATCAAAGATGATGAAATCAGAAGAATCTTAGGACACCTTCTGACACAGTTTGACAATGCTGTGTATGAGAACAATTTTCGTTTCTGATTTGATGATTTCTTCTCAATAACCTCAATCCATTGCAGATCTATTTGTTGATTGAACATACTCTTTAATAAACGCATTTCTTAAATGCTTTTAAAGGAATTCTAATGATAGATATAAATGATAATGTGTAACTTAACGAAATCAAAACATTTTCATTTTGTTCAAACATGATAATTTGTTTCGCGGCTATGTTTTCTTTGCAAGAATAATAAATTATACTTGTATTGGTTAATTCTAAACTTGTACAAATCAAGAACAGAGTATTCTAACGTATAATTAGATGACCACATACGGGGTCGTCTCAAAGGTTTTAGGGGCCCTAAGTGAACTAGAAAGACGGCCCCCCCCCCCCTAACACTAAACTTGCACTAATTTGCTAAAACAACTAAACAAATGAGTTGCAATCAAGCATAATTTGCTAAGTGTAACTAGACAAACACAAAATTCTCTAATTCAAGTTCAACTATTAAAAATTCAAATGCTAAGAATCAGCTTAATTTTATTATAGAAACACATAAATTTGCATATCACAATCAAATGTTAACATTTTGGTTCTGGACTTCTAATCAAATTGGCTAAAAACCGAATACAAAACTAATGAAACTTTTCTATAAATTGGGGGCCTGAAACCCCTTCCTTCACCCGTCAAGCTATTGGGCCGGCCTGATCACGTATATGAAATATAGTTAGAAAAACAGAGTAAAAAAATCACACGGTTGCAACTTGCAAGACATACCTTTTACTAACCTTTTTATCAGACGTATCAACAACTTAATTGCATATAGAGAGTAAACACACCCTCTATTGAAAATACCACCAAAGATACACAACTAAAGAGATACTTGTAACTTCAGGTTGGAATTTTCTCTAATTCATCAATGTTTATCTATAGATCATAGCAGTTAAACGGTTAAAAAACATTCAAGTCTTTGTTTTGCATATTATAAGATGATAACATGATACAAAAGTTTCTCGGAGTACATAAAGCAATGTACAGAGTACAAAGACTTGATGCAGTAGCCACATGAAACTATGGCCCGTACTTGATTTTGGTCCGACTCGAATCTAATTGTTTGCCTGATCGGACCAACCTGAAAAACTGGACTGAACTACCCCCAGCCTCCTAATGTTTTTCGTTTATCAGCTGATTTGGTTTTTGTTTTAATTGATTTGGACTCGCCTTACCTAGGTTTAACCCATTACTCTCAGTCTTAACCAAGTATTATTTCTCTTCTTAGTGTTAGAGAGTACATTACTTTACAACCGTACAACCGTATGTCTCATTTGAGAATTAAGACCCATGATCTATTTATTTACTTGTAAATTTGTTTGATCTTACACAAGATTATATAAATATTTCAAATTAAAAAAAAAAAACACATTCACCATGTCTCATTTGAGAATTGAGACCCTTGATCTATTTATACTTACTAAACCAATTTTACCGTGTTGAAAGAAACTAAGTTTATTTGCAATAAGCTGTCTGTTCCTTCAAAAATTTAAATGAATTCTCATTTTTTAAATGAATTCTCATTGACACTATAATGGACACCTTTTGGAAAATTAACTTTCTTACATCATTCATATGACCTCATATGTATTACGTAGGTGATTTCAAAATTATTACTTGTAATTAAAGCACGTGGAGTGGGATAAAAGAGCTGTTGAAAGTGCCTCCAAAACATAAACTGTAGCGTTATTATTTTGACATGACTGGGTGCCTTTAACTTTACATATCTATCTTAATCCTGGACACTTTTTTTTAACCTTTTTTTAATTTTTATGCAATAAACTCATTATAATATTGCTTATGAAAATTATCAAATTATTGTCCAACTAGCTTTTGAGTAAATGAGTTTACCCAAGCTTTAGCTCTAAAATCTAAGTGGATGTGTCTTCTTTAACATAAGATAGCTGAAGCTTGATTCATTTCAAAAACTATATCTCTTGAACTGACTCATGAGTAACTTTTGAGTTTATGCTTAGTTCATTCATCGACTATTTTCAAATTATTCATTAAATATATATAATTATCAATACATTTAAGCTCGTACTTATGTATTATATGAGTTTCAATCTAGGCTCGAGTGCTTTTAAACATTGTTCAATTAAAACTTTTACCGAGTCAGTCTCAAGCAACTTATTAATGATTGACTTGTTGACACGCGTAATATATTATTTACAGAATCAAAATCAAAGGTAAGCTATATGATATTTATAATTTAACTTGTGATGTTCATATCAACATCTCTCCCCATACATTAGACTGGAAATCAAAATCCCACACACTTAAATATGAGTCAACTTCTTCATTGCAAAACGATGCATTCTTATTATCGCCCAAGTCCTTCGTGTTTTCAACTAAATTCTTTAGCTGCTTACATATCTCCTCTGCTTCAATCTATCCACAAATTCATATAACATTATAACAAAATTTAATTAAAAAACAAAACACAATATATTTACCTTTTTTTGATGGATGTGAAAGGTTGAATGCCCGCTGCTCGAATAACTAGCAAGTGTTACTTCAGTGCTATACTGATCAAGAAACCGAACAACGTTACAAAAACTCGAATGATTTTCCAGTCCCCTTACAAAAACGGCATCAAGATCAGGTGTCATTTGATGGATTTGTACATCGAGCGATACGCACCCACTTTGGGTCATTTCCGACTGTTCGTGTGTTCTCTTCTTACTCAATAGTTTATCCTTCTTGTTCTTGTTCATCTCCAAGTTGGCTTTCAGGGTTTGAATGTAGTCTATGGTTGTATCCACTCGATCCGCCACCTGATCGCCTCCCTGAACACATAAAACATATATCAAATTAGAAAATTGTTATATTCGCACACGCGTATTAACTAGTTTTGTTTTGATGAATGTAAAGTAAACCTTTGATATGATATGAGGAGGGATGAGAGAGAAGAGATGAGAGTAGAGAAACTTCATCTGGTTCCTTCTGTTCTTCTCGATTATCTTCCTTTCAGGTTTCGTTAGTCTTGAAGATGTAGACATGTTGACACCTATGTTCTATAATATGATATGTTATGTTATTATTATCGTACATGTGTTTGTGTCTATATATATGTGTGTGTTCACATGTATGTGTTCTTTAATGGTTTGAAAGGGGAAAGCAAGAGGAAACAGATATGGTCGGAGAAAATAGAACTGTTGCCAAGTGATGTCATCTCTCTTACGTCACTAGTCTGACGTGATTTTCATTCGCTGGAGCTTCGAATTACATTCCAACACCAAGATTCTTTTCTTTGTTGTTTGTTGTATTTTAAAAACAACAAACACACACTCATCTAATCAAAATTTTAAATCTGCATAATATGTTTACGTCGAACTTAAACTCTTAACACTTGAAAGAGATAAAACAACACTTTGATGTCATTATATTAAATTCCCTTTTGCTATTCAAAAGGAGTTCGCGGCGCAACTTGTTGCTCGTTTACCTGCCACTCTATTGTAAACACTTTATTGGAAGATGAATTTGGATGATATTTTGATATCTACAATAATATTATGTTCTTGAGTCTATAAGACCAAACGTAATGGGAGGCATTAAAGGGACATTATAGCATCTTAAAACCCCCTTAAACCATCACCGTCGGTATTATAGGGGCGTTATAGGTGAGGACGTTTTCATTAAAATGTCATAACTTCTCATAAAATTTATAATTGGATAATGACTGAAAACATTAAGAGACATTAATCATTACACATGTTTTTGACTAAAAAATTATGCTGAGTTGGCGGTGATATGACATAAGATACCCCTTAAGAGACACTAAACATTACATATGTTCAAACTGAAAACACATTTCGTAATGCTTAAAATGGTTGTGATGTTTGGATAAAAATAATGATTCTCATCAACTTATGGTTGACCCACACAGGTGCTGGGGGTATTGGTTACTTTATTGGACGACTTGACAAGAGATAGTGATCCTTTTCTTTATCTTCAAGTTGGATGCGTGCAGATGAATAATTTTAATTTTTTAGTTAAATATATAATTTTCTTCTATACCAATATTCTTTTATGTCATGACTCATGAAGCTAAGATTAATACGAAATCTTGATATAAAAATGATCTTCTAACTCTTTATCATGTCAAAGATACAAAAGTATTCATAAACTTTCAACCCGATTGACCAGTTAAGCTTTTTGTCCCTTTTTTCTCCAATAACACATCACAAACCAATATTAACATGTTCAGAACTTACTTGTACACAGAAAATTTGCATTATGATTTGTTTATAACTACTAGAAACACCAAATGCTACTCTTGAAACACCTCTAGTCGTTCTCTACTTAATATTATTAGTCTGTACTAAATGACTGAGCGTGCCCCTACATATATTTCTAGCATATTTTCTGTACTTAGCATATCACATAACTTCTTAAAATGCTTGGTGTGAGTTCCTATAAATCATACATGTAGCAATTAGAAGATTATGAGCACATGTAAATCAATTTAATTATAACTAATTTAAAAGATCATATGCATTAACGTTATACAATGATTCTTCTGCTAAGATATTATCACTTTAAAACAACCCTGTTTTCATGTTTGGTAAATTTTCTTGAAGTGGTATGCTATAAGAGAACTCAACGAACAAGATCAGGTTTATTCGTATTTGTTTAAATATTTTAACCAAACAAACGAACAGGTCATGAACAAATAAACAAATAGATTTCTTTATTTGTGTTTTTTCATTAAAATATAATTTTATTCGGGATTGTATATGTTTATTTGTTAAAAGAAAAAAGCTGATGGAAGATAGCTAAACATAAATGAGCTAAAATAGAAAATAATTTTCTAAATTGAAACTATCACTAGAATTATTGCACATGCACGTAGCGCGGGAAATTACATCATGAATGCGAACGTCGAAACACAAATATAAAAACATATTATGACGACTATCACTACGATGTTGAATTCAAAGGCATCTTAAATGAAACGAAAGAAATAACATTAGCAAAACAATTGAAAACCCAAAAAGGTTCCTGAACAAAAAAGGAAAAAAAAATAATGGACAGGCTAGGTCTCGAACCAGTACGACGTAGACTCTCTTTGTTAATCAAAGTTGATGATTACTTCTTCTGATCGTTAACGGCTATCATAAGAGGAGATGAGAATATGTTGTAAAAACAATAAAAAATTAGCATGCATAAGTTTAATCAAGGAAATAAAAGGTAGTTATATAAAAAAACTAAACTCACGTGGTAAAGATATTAAAATCTCAAAGTTCAATATAGCCAAGAGTTTGTTATTATATAGATAAATAATGATTTGAATAAAATGAATTAAATATCATTTTTTTAGAACAACTCCTATTAACCATCTATACCTGCATATTTTAAGATTTTAACTTCGACCCTCTAAGAAAAATTGATTTAAATACCTTGATGAGAAAATCAATATCCCTTGCAATATAAAAAAACTACGTAATTGGAAAGTTGGAAACTATAGTCAGTACCATATATTTGCCAAAGAGTTTGTTTGATGAATATTTAAAAGTTATCATTTGAATCAACAATACACACACACATATCTTATAAACCAACACAAATAAACATATATATAAACGTTCACATACATAAACAATTATTAATTATATTTTTTATTTAACTAAACAAAGAAAAATATATTCAATATATCTCACTATTAGTAAAGCCATTGGCAGGATGTGATGGGTGAGAAGAACAAAGCTTTCTTTATCACAGGGATAGAGAAACTGCTTCCATCGAGACAACTAGAAACTGCTTCCATTGAGACAACTAGCTCTAAAATTATATTTTTTTTCATGAACAAATAGTAATTTATTCAACATACAATGAAATATAATACAATTCAGATAACATACAATAAGATATCATACACTTCAATAAGGTATCATATAGCTAGATAGCATACAATGAAATTATTTATACAATCTGAATATCAATATTATAAGATATCATACAATCCAAATAGCTTACGATGAGATGTCATAAAACCAGACTAAGAAGGGCCAAGTATAGGCACAAATGTAGAAACAAGCTAAAGCAAGGTTAAGCTAAGGAGTCAAAGTTCAACCAGAAAAACCAAACATCTTATGCTCATTAGCTTATTAAATATAAAAACTCTTTTGTAAAATGTTTGATTCATTTACAACTGTACCCTCTCTTTCACATGTATCATATTTTAAAATTATGATTATCTTTTTAGATTTCGCTTTTTACCTTGTCTGTCACTTTTTTGTGTTAGTGGAGCACTGGGTAAAAACGAAACTATGATTGGATCACCTAATGGTGATGAGTATGAATGACATTAGCTGTCTTTATTTAGTAGGAATAAAGTAACAATTTTTTATTGGTTCACAGCTTGAGACAAATATATTATTAGCCATGACAATGTTAGTGGGACAATGAGAACCAGTACTTGGTTGTCACAATCTCTATTGTCAGGTATACATGTTTGTATTGCGAGTAATGGCTTTCGTGACGAATTAGGTACAAAATAACAACAAAAAATAATTCATCATGAAACCATTAGCACTATTTAGCATTTCTCAAAACACCAATAGACCCAAACAACAAGAAAGAAAATAAGTTGATGACTTACCGCGATGATCGCCACACACAAAGCCTTTTGGTCATATGGGTCACTTGGTTCGATCAGGCATGATAGGCTTGCTGTGAGATTTTGCACAAAAGAAGTATGAAATTGATGATGCAATTGAGAACAAGATTCAATTCTCTTATTTGATATCTCAAAGAACATACAATAGAAAACCCTCTATATCGTCGGGAAGAACCCTGATTCAAGGTTATATCCCCAAATCGATATGTAACAACCACTAACCGAATTACAAACCAAAGTTACACTCTACTACCTTAAAGTTTCAAAGATTACCGGTAATAGAGAAACATACAATACACGACTACTACTACTATTTCAACTATACAAGAATAATCCCTGAACTTATTCAGATTATAAAGATTAGAGTTTAGAGATTGACTCTAACATCTAACAATCTCCACCTTTAGAGTTCAAATCTCATAAGCTAGCCAACTCCAACTCCTTTAATACAAAACTCAAATTTACACCCTGATAAACCCTTTGTAAGCATATCCGCCAAGTTCTCAGCAGTATCAATCTGCTCAACAACTACTTCTTTGTTATTAACCACCTCTTTGATAAAATGCAATCTAACATGAATATGTTTAGTTCTTTCATGAAAGACATTGTTTCTGATAAGCTGCACAGCTCCCTGATTGTCACAGAACACTACAGAATTCACCTGTTCTATGCCAAACTCCTCAACAAGCCTCTTAAGCCACAAAGACTCTTTAACAGCTTCTGTCAATGCAATGTACTCAGCCTCTGTGGTTGACAGAGCCACGACATGTTGCAACTGAGCTTTCCAACTGACTACATTGCCAATCACTTTAGAAACATACCCAGTGATAGACCTTCCCTTGTCTAGGTCCTTTGCATAGTCTACATCAACATATCCTATAACTGTATACTTCCCACTAGTATCATGTTGACCAAAATTAAGACCCCAACTCTTAGTACCCTAAAGGTACCTTAGAATCCGCTTAGCAGCCATCCAATGAGCTTTTCCAGGGGTTGCCAGATATCTGCTCACTAGACTGACACCATAAGCAAGATCAGGTCTTGTGCTACCATCAAGTACATAAGACTTCCTACCACATTTGCATAAGGAACTTTGTCCATATACTCAACCTCTTCATCTGTACTAGGACTGTCCTTTAAAGACAACTTAAAGTGCATCTCTACTGGAGTCTTTAATGGTTTGCAGTTACTCATGGAAAAATTCTTTAACATCTTGTTCACATATGATGTTTGTGATAGCTTTAACTGCCTTAGGATTCTGTTTCTAGTTATCTCCATGCCTAGAATTTTTCTAGCCTCACCTAACTCTTTCATTTTAAATTCCATCATAAGCAACTTCTTTATGTTAGAGATCTCATTCATATCCCTAGATGCCAACAACATATCATCCACATACAGCAGCAGGTAAATGATACCACCACTACTACCCTTCTGAAATATACACAGCTATCATATGCACTTCTGGAAAAACCATGAGTTATTACAAACTCATCAAATCTTTTATACCACTGCCTTGGGGACTGCTTGAGTCCATATAGTGATCTCTTTAGTAAACACACCTTATCTTCACTCCCCTTTACCTCAAACCCCATAGGCTGCTTCATATATATCTTCTCATCCAGAAAACCATGCAAAAAAGCTGTTTTAACATCAAGTTGCTCCAACTCTAGATCATATGCAGTAGTAATTGACAACAGGATCCTGATGGAAGTATGCTTTACAACAGGTGAGAAGATTTCATTGTAATATATCCCAGCCCTCTGTGTGAATCCCTTAGCCACTAATCTTGCCTTAAATCTAGGCCCTTCACATCCAGTAACACCATCCTTTACTTTGTAAAGCCACTTGCATGAAACAAGCTTCTGATTCTCAGGTTTATTCACTAGCTCCCAGGTTTCATTCTTTTCCAATGATGTCATCTCTTCCACCATAGCCCTATACCACTTGTCCTTTTGAGCAGAACACATGGCATCATCATAGGACATTGGTTCATACATGCTTTCTTCTTCAGCAGCTGCAAACGACACTGCTGACACATCATAGCAGTTTATGTATCTTATGGGAGCTACAACTCTCCTCCTTGGTCTATCTTTTGCAATACTAGGAGTTGAGGGCCTACCACCACCTTCTGGAACTAACTCAGTACTTCCATGAGTGGTTTCTTTATCTTTATTATTACACTCCACCTCAATCTCAACTCTCTTTGGATCATGCTCCTGGCTGTTCATGCCACTATGTTCATGACCAACTACATCTTTATACAAGACACCTTCATGGAATTCCACATTTCTGCTTACTATGACCCGAGGACTACCCTCTGATAACCTCCACAACCTGTATCGTTTAACAACTTCAGGATAACCAAGAAGAATGCATTTATGAGACCTGGCATCAAGCTTGTCCTGACTAATATGTGAATATCCCACAGACCCAATAACCCTTAGATGGCTACAACCTGGTTTAACACCAGTCCATTTTTCCATTGGGGTTATCATATTCAAAGCTTTTGAAGGAGACCTATTAATTAGGTAAGCTGCAGTAGTCACTAGCTCACCCCAAAAACCTTTAGGCAACACTACAGTGAGTCTCATGCATTTTACCCTTTCTAGAATAGTTCTATTCATTCTTTCAGCCAACCCATTCTGCTGAGGGGTTCCTGGTATTGTCAAATGCCTAGCCACACCATGCTCTTTGCAGAATTGATTGAATTCATGGTTGCAGAATTCTAGACCATTATCAGTTCTCAACTTCTTGAGCTTCTTCTCAGTTTGAGTTTCCACTAATGACTTCCACTCCACAAACTTTTGAAATGCATCACTCTTATGCTTAATAACATACACCCAAACTCTCCTTGAAAAATCATCAATTATGGACAGAAAATAACTAGCTCCACCTAAGGTGTGTACCCTTGCTGGCCCCACAGATCAGAGTGTACATAGTCTAAAATTCCTTTAGACACATGCTTCCCCTTCTTGAATTGCACTCTTTTCTGTTTCCCTAGAACACAAGTCTCATAGAATCCCACATCATGCAGTTTAAACTCTTTAATGATACCTTGTTTGTTCAATTCTACTAGACCTTGTTCACTTAAGTGTCCTAGCCTCCTTTGCCATAACAAGGAGCTATCTCACATTGATACAGCTGTATAAGCCACACCATGCAGAGCATTCCCATCCAAGATATAAGTGTTGTTACACTTCCTAGTGCCTTTTAACACTACCAATGCGCCCTTTATTACTTTAGCTTTACCATCTTTTAGGCTGACACTATGCCCTGATCTTTCAAATGTACCAAGGGACAGAAGACTTCTTTTCAAACTGGGAACATACCTGATGTCTTGTATGTCAACCTCAAACCCATTATCTAGCTTAAATGTTATAGTGCCGGTGCCCTTGATACGGGATGGCCTATCATCTCCAAGCTTGACTTCTCCTAGGTCTTTTAACTCCAATTCTTTAAATAATTCCTTACCTGGGGTCATATGAAATGAACATCCAGAATCGAGTATCCATCCACCTTCAATTTTACCCCCTGACACGTTCATTACATTAGCACTATCATACCCATCAGATAAATCTTCTGCTACGTGATTTATATGCCCCTTTGATGAGCTTGGATCACCCCCTTGCTTTTTCCTCACAGGGCAATCTTTCTTCAAGTGTTTCTCTGAATTGCACACATAGCAACACCTCCTAAGTTTAGACTTAGAGCGTGGCTGACTCCTTCTTTTGCTTGATCTTTGATCTGGTCTTCCTCGAACGTACATACCATCACTAGTATCATCTTGAACATCACTCCGTTTCTTCAACTCTTTTGAGTTCATGGCTACAAGAACCTCTTCCATTGAGAGAGTTTCACGACCATACATCAGGGTGTCCACAAAATGCTCGTAAGATTTTGGCAACGAGGTTAAGAAGATGATTGCCTGGTCTTCATCTTCCAAGTTTATGTCGATATTTTCAAGATCTAGGATGAGTTTGTTAAACTCATCTGTATGGTCTTCCAGAGTCTTATTTGCTGCCATGTGGAACGTGTATAGTCGTTTCTTGAGATACAGCCTATTTGCAAGAGACTTTGTCATGTATAGACTCTCAAGTTTCGACCAGATCCCTGCCGCAGAGTCTTCTTTTAACACCTCATGAAGCACCCGATCACCTAGTGATAGGATTATCGCACTATGCGCCTTTTCCATTACTTCGCGTTTCTCTATGTCAGATAGGTCTGCCGGCAAGTTTGCTTCTCCGGCCAGAGCCCCGACAAGCCCTTAGTGGACCAACAGTGCACGCATCTTCACTCGCCACAGACTGAAGTCGTTTTTTCCATCAAACTTTTCAAGGTCGAACTTTGTAGTCACCATCGCCGATCTTCAATTTGCACCACCGACTTTCTGATTCAGTTGTACTTCTTTCCAATCGAGAGCTTAACCTTAGCTCTGATACCACTTGTGAGATTTTGCACAAAAGAAGTATGAAATTGATGATGCAATTGAAAACAAGATTCAATTCTCTTATTTGATATCTCAAAGAACATACAATGGAAAACCCTCTATATCGTCGGGAAGAACCCTGATTCAAGGTTATATCCCCAAATCGATATGTAACAACCACTAACCGAATTACAAACCAAAGTTACACTCTACTACCTTAAAGTTTCAAAGATTACCAGTAATAGAGAAACATACAACACACGACTACTACTACTATTTCAACTATACAAGAATAGTCCCTGAACTTATTCAGATTATAGAGATTAGAGTTTAGAGATTGACTCTAACATCTAACACTTGCAATATATAATTCTCCAAGGATACATCCTGCAATCCATAAATCCACACGAACTCCATATTGAGTCGCTCCAAGTGGTAATTCTAGTGGTCGATACCATAGAGTCACAACCCGATTGGTCAACGCCATAGTTTGACTATGATTAAAGAAATTTTGCCAACCCAGAAACAACAAATTTTAAGATTACATTGTTGTCAATCAAGTGATTAGACCCCTTTATGTCCTAGTGCAGGACAACATAGACTATGATAGTGATCAAGTCCATTAAGCAGCTGTTCAAAGTAACATTTATTCCGTAACATAATGAAATAATATACAAAGCTCAATATGATTGAATTGTACTAGCATAACTGTCATTGTTTAAAAAATAATCGATATAATCAGATACCAGGATTTTATGAACTTGAACCCTGGTAGTGTAACAAGTCAAGTTAGATTATGATCAGATACCAAAGTTCTACGAACTCGAACATTGGTAGTATTACAAGTCCACTTAGATATTGGGCTAGCAATTCCCGATCTGTTTATAACACGATTAAACCTGTTTAATAAAAAAAAAATATTTTTCATTTTTTTATATTTTTATAAATAATTAAAATTAGAATGCTAGACTCAATTATTTCTAATTCTTAATTCGACAATATATATAAAAAAATTACAGGCATAACTATTTTTTTTTTATAACAAGAAGATACTTTCTGGGCATGTTAAAAAATCTAATCCCGCCGTTAGAAAACAGGGGAGAAAATCTAACATGATGGGCTGACATGTTAAATCATGTCTTGAAACAAGCAGATTCTCCAATATTTTTGCATGGTGTACTGAAATTAATAATATCCCATATGTTCTGGAAACATTCTGGTTAACTCTCACTTTTTGCATGTCGACGTTTTGCTTTGTCTCAATCGTTATTTGGCAACACAACAGTGTTGGTTTTAAATCTAGTATTTTTATGGTCTCGTATACGGCTTTGTATTTTACGTTTGTGTTTTTTAAATGACCCGAGATGTAGTTTTTTTTCTTATTTTTTGTAGTCGTTATTTTATATATTATTATTAGTAATTATAATATATATATATATATATAAAAACATTTGGTCGGTACGTACATTGAACTCTCATATATTTATACATTAACCACTAAGGTTTGATTATTTACAATAAAGTCCCTGGCCCATTAAACAACTCATTCTCATTTGATTTCATTTCCTTCTTTTTTTCTGTCACGTATGCATTTGATTATAAACAATGATTATACAATCATATTTATACATATGATAAAAACATATCATCTTATAAATAATGATTATATAACATAGGAGAAAAAAAGGAATTAAGGTAGGTTTGTTAGAGTTTAGTTACGTAACGTTTGTTTTTTGTATTTGTGGTTTGTTTTGTTTTTTTAATCTTTTTTTTTCCTCAAGAAAATAATCATGTCAATTTTGTGAAGAATTAAACATTAGTGTTTTATAGCGGAATGAAAGTCGTTGTGGCATGTTTTTGACCTTTCTAGATGTCTTAGGTAGTGATGAAGCTTGAACCAAACTATAGAGGAGATGGGGGGCAAAAATAAATTGTTTTAAGAGGACAAACTCTCTCTCTCTCTCTCTCTCTCTCTATATATATATATATATATATATATATATATAAAATTTTATACCATCGAACTATAAATTAACACTACTAACAAAAAATGGGACCGTGCCCTCAAACCCCTGCCTTCACAAAGCTCCACCCTTGATCTTAGGGTTTTATGTTAGAATGATAGTCATTGCTACAACAAGCATTGCAATGTATTTGGCATCCGCTTAGCAGAAGTTCCCGCGCAACGCGCGAGGGGAATATTTAGTTATTATTATTATGTGATGTTTTTGTTACAATCAGAAATTGCATATTTAAGTTACTATAATTTAATTTACAAATTGTTATAACATTAAACAATTACTTGTAATTAAAAAGTAAACACGACAAGATAGTGAAAAAGAAGTGACGCTAATGTAGTAAAGCGGATAATAGTTGAAAATAGTCTGGAAATGTGGATTGTGAAACATGCCCTCTAAATTTGAAGATACGTTGAAAATCAATGAAAACTAATGTGATACTGATTTAGTAGTATAAATGGGTGTGAAATGTAGAGTTATACACCATGGCCTTGTCTTGATTGACTAACGGATTAACACAATACATTTCAAAAATATCAATTTGATTCGAGTCAAAGTACATTTTGATCAAAGTATGCACGAGTTAAAATGACTTGTTTTGGAGAAAAAAATCGGTCCGTGCGTTATATTTTTATGGCTTATGGCTCCATCGTCATCATTACTTGCAATTTTAGTATAATCATCGTCTACAGAGAGTAAAAGTTTTATGGATGAAATTGGGGAATCGTATCATCTGAAATCATGTTATTATCACAAATGGCCACACGACGGCTAGTATCTATTTGGTTGCGTTAGTAACAGCTGGTGGTTTAACTATAAACATTTGTGATTTAAGCAAAATGAAACGTTACAACAAGATAGACAAGACAATCAAACAATAAAGTAACGGTCTTGTTGTAAAGTTTGTTAACAAGAGCATAAATGCTTACGTTTAAAACTTTGATAAAGTTGGTTATCAAGAAGGTACAGCCAGCATAATTTGCCTATCGCGTGAGATAAAGCTTAGGACTCAACCTTCATGCTAGACATGACGACAGTGTGTTGCTTTCGAGATTTCAAAATACTAAGATACCAAATAAGATACAATAAAAAACCAATATGATATTTTATTGTTATCTACACAACTAACTCCATTTGAATAAAAATGAAACGAGACATTAGACGGCTACTGAATAAATAAGATTCCCCTTAGTCTATTTTTAAATCTTTGATTTAGTCTTTTCATATGATATATATTTTTTAATTTCAGGTAATTTATTATTATTACTATCAATTTATTATATATTTGTAATTATTATTACTTCTATTATTTCTTACATATGTGTAGTTTTTTTTTTTTTCAGTTACGTTTCCATCAAGAAAAGTTAAGACTTCTCAAATCCTTGCAAGTGTACTATTAAGTAGTTCTCAAATCCTTGCAAGTGTACTATTAAGTAGTATTTATATTATATAATACTATTATATTGCTTCTCTTTTTTTTTTTTTTTTTTTAAAAAAAAGAATTTTTCAAGGAACACCTACTTTCTTTCCTTGGTGTCCAAGGCTTAAAAAAGTTGGATTTACACCTAATAACTTTCAAATGTTTGACTCGCAACAATTACCATTTCAAGGGGAAGACCACATTTGTCGTGATTTATTTTACCCATTTCAAGAACCTTCTTCCCACACCAAGAAAATCTCTTGAAATTTCCAAGAAGCTCATCGAATTTTCCTTTATAAATATGACAACAAAATGGCATCGTATAATAACACTTCCCAAAAACTCCTCAACCCAATAGTCAAAAATCTAAAATCATCCCAAGATATTTAAACTTTTTTGTATTGGGTTGTGTTCAGGGTCGAAAATGGCAATCATGTCGGGTTTCTTTAGCTGTTTCTCAAGTTCAAGTAGAGTAGTAGACGATGAAAATGAAAAAACCATCACGTCAAGAAAAGCTCACAACGTTGATGGCGATCATGGCAAGGGCAAATCAAGTGCACCAATTCCAGTTGCTTACTTTCCAATCGGCTCAAACTTTTCACGCTTATAAATAGAATGTTAACAATATCAAGATAACAAGATGTGAAGTTTACTATTTATAATGGACTTGTAGGTCCATCATTGACATATGTAGATTGAAGGTGAGCTCAAGATACAATTCTATGCAGGGGTGTAGAAGAATATATTATTTCGATGTACTATTAAATTTTAATTTTAATTTTATTTTTTGTATATAATTCATTATTTTGAAATACTTCAATAAACTTGCTCATAAAATAAAAATAACACCAATGACAATCAAGAAACAAAGAGCTAAGTGTAAAGAATAGCAAAATCAAAACTGTATTCAAATTATACCTGGAAAAACAGGCGAGTCAGGCGGCATACCCAGGGTCAGACCATGCCAATCTAAGAAATGCTTAGAATGTGTTCAAGTCCCAACGGGTCGGTTTAAAAACTACCAGAATTCTATGGAGCAGATTATGCATCACGTGTGTCCATTCCAAAATGCTTGTGCAATATCCATATGTAACCCATATCCAACACAAATTTGACTATCTGCTATTTTTCCACTGGCATATTAACCATATAAATACCTTATCTAATCGGCTGTGATTTTACTTTAACAGCATAAATTGGCAAGTTCACAGGATCAAGGCATATCCCCATATGAACATTACAAAAAAAAAAAAAAAAAAAAAAAAAACCCAAAATATGCATGAACATGAAAAGATCTCTAGTAATGCAAAAGATGTTTAAATCAAACAGACCATAAAAACATGAAAAAGACCATAGAAAGCCTTTTGGAATGGTAACATGGAATGTAATAGAGGGTGCATAAGCTGCTGACTGCTGCATAGAATTTTGGCATATTTTTAACTAACACGATATGACCCGAACCCATTCCAACATGAAGCAGTTTGGACCCAGACCAAAAATGACCATTTTCTAAATGGGCACATTCTGACCTGACATCTGACCAGTCACGCCAATTTTGTGCGGTATACATACAGGCATACAACCACCAAAATTGATTCATAGCCATAAGGTTCTAATTTCAATAATTTAACAAGTGCCACAATAACTGGTTATTCGTATGCTTGTAAAATAAAGAAAAGGTGTTTGTGATTTGGCTCAACCTAAACTGACCCATTTTCACCGCAGATTGTTTGTTTGTTATTGTTTGAGTTTTGACATGCCAACACATTCATTTGCCATTATGACATCTCTACTTGTTTTATAAGAATTTGCAACAAGTTACCATCTACCCTTCTGTGTACAAGCCCCTGATGCTATGATCAAAGGCGCTCCCGATGGGCACGCCTCATGCATTTTTGAAATTCGCCTTATGCGCCTCATGGACTCATGGGGTCGCAAACTATCCTCTAGCCTCAATGGACTCATGCAGCGCACTTTTTAAAACTAAGCATACTACTTCAAACAGATTTAGAATTGACACACGTAAGTCCGAGTTCAAACAAGTAAACCAACGAGGTCTGAATGCCTGATTTGGCTTATCACTTATGTTCAAGAACCTATCTTCCACTACAATAACCCAAACCAACTTAAGAAGATAAAAGCAGTAATCACTGCAAAACAAGGCAAGTTCATACAACACTCTTATGAAGATTCTATAATGTTCATAGTGTCTAAAACCAGTATATGAAGCTACTCAACTACAAGTTCAGTAAGATATACTGAAAAATGATCCTAAGAATCAAGAATGAAGCATATAATCACCAACACAAGATTGCAGAACACTTCATACACAAACATATTAGCTCAAATTCAAACTAAAAGCTCAAAAACAGTACCTTAATCGATCAAACTTGTTACCCAAAAGATCACATGATCATCTTGATTTGATACTGTCAACAAAACCACTGCTAAGAAGCCTCTCAACATACTTGCCCAAAATATCGACTTCCAAATTCACCTTCTGCCCAATCTTCTTCAACGGAATCACAACTTTCTGCTGCGTATACTCCACCAACATGAAATTAAAACACCCATCTTTATCAAACACCTCAACCACGGTCAAGCTAGTCCCATCCACCGCAATAAACCCTTTTGGGACAATAAATTTCAAAATCTCCGGCGAAGTTTTCACCTTTATCCACAACGAATCACCCTCAGGCTCCATTGAAACAATCTCCCCTGTTCCATCCACATGCCCCTGCACAAAATGGCCGCCCATTCGAGTCGAGGGTTTCACAGCTCTTTCCAGATTAACAGCAGACCCCTTTTCCAGTTCAATCAATGAGGTTTTTCTTAAGGTTTCTGGGGCTAATCCGACTTTGAATTCCGATCGTTGGGAGTCGAATTCGGTGACGGTTAAACACGTGCCGTTAACGGCGATGCTGTCGCCGAGGTTGACGTCTTGGAGGACGGTGGGGGAGTGGATTATCATGTCGAATGATTGGCCGGAGTCGTCGAACCCCAGGTGGCGGATTTCGCCCATTTCTTCGACGATTCCGGTGAAGAGGGATTTGATGTGGGCTCGGTGGTGGGTGTTGGGGGTTAGGGGTTTTGGTGCTTGCGATTTGAAGATTTGGGCGAGTGAGGGTTTGGGTTTGAGATTTGATGATCTG
This sequence comes from Flaveria robusta, assembly GCA_025506415.1. Classification (NCBI taxonomy): domain Eukaryota; kingdom Viridiplantae; phylum Streptophyta; class Magnoliopsida; order Asterales; family Asteraceae; genus Flaveria; species Flaveria robusta. The sequence continues at coordinate 4,241,103 of CM046460.1, read as the reverse complement.
AAGTGGTTGTGGGCTATGGTGAGGTGGTTGTGGGTTGGTGATCTTGCAATGGAGGTTGATGTTTTCATTAGGGTTTTGGAGATTGAGACGCTAGCCATGGAGGAAATCGCCATTGATGCAGCTGCAAGCCTATGAGTTTGATGTTCACTTGTTTTGATCCGACCCAAAAGCACAAAAACTCTTAAAGATGTTTACTCGTTTTAGATCATGCTAGACAAAATGACTTTTTTATTAATTTTTAAAAAGTTAATAAAGTAATAATTATGTTTAAATTTAAAAAAGGTTGATTTTTAAGTGTTAATAAATTATTTTTGAGAAGTTAATATATATAATTTTTAAAAAGTAACTTTTCAAAAATTACTTTTGATAAAAATAAGTAATCCCAAGCATAGGCTTAAAGATGTCTTTTTCACTTAAAAACTTTCAGAAAATATATTTTTAAAATATTTTTTTCTTTTCTTATTCATATGTTATTTTAATTGCGTATGGTATTAATCTTGAAATAGATTCATTTGAACTTGGTTTTTATATAAAAGCAAAGCCACATTTATTGTATCTAATAAAAAAATTTCCATTTGTTTTTCTTTTGACCTATATTTTTATAACTTATCATTCTTTTAAACATTATCATATCATTTTAAACACTCAAAGTAATTCGTTCATCTTATTAAAATTAATTTTATTAATTGTTATATTTCTCTCTCTCTCTCTCATCTAGATTTTTTAAAATCAAGTTATATTTAAAAAAAACATATTTTATTAAGGAAATTAAAAATCATATTTTTTTATTAATATAGAAATAATAAAAAATAAAATTTTTATATAATATGAAATTTTCTAAAATAGTAAACATTTTGAAACAAAATATTTTAAATCGACCATTCTTTAAAAAATGATAAGTATGTAAAATTTTCTAAAAACAGTCTTGTAAAACAACAAAAATTATTACGAACCAGAGTCAATATATATAAATAAGGGTATGGATCAAATGAAAACTATAACATGGTTTTACATATACGTCACAAATAGGTTACACATACGTAACTATTTTTCATTAGACATGATACGTATTACTCTTCATTCTAGTATGTATGTTTAACATATATGTACCAAACACTTAAATGATATGTTAACAATTAAAATAACAAAAAACGTTATGAATTTTGTTATTGATTTTCATGGTTTTCTTTAGTTTTTACGTAACTATTGGTTTTCTCAGGAACCCTCTCCTATCCCGAATTATATGTAACATTCTTGATTTTTCATACTTAACCTACTTGCTTAACCCTTTTAATGATTATAGTATTTATATATGTAACCATTGATTGTGTTATAGAATCTATTTATGAAAACTATCTCATGTTCTATATATTGTGATTCATTGTGATATTATTACATGCTAGTGCGATTTTATGATAGCATGCGTGTAACACTAGATTTTGCTACAAACAGTTACTTGAAAACGCTCTATCACTAATTAAAGTCTAAAATAATGCTAGTTTGGCACATCAATAAAATACATATAACTATAAGAGTGAAAGTTTACATATGTGTAAATTAGGGTTTACATATGTAATTTTGTTAAAAAGATAAATATTTAATTAATTAAATTAAGTTTTATGATTATCTAAATATAATAAAATAAAAATATGTGAATATGCATGAATAATTACAAATATATATATATATATATATATATATATATATATATATATATATATTGTAGTATTTAAATCATTTAAATGATAAATATCTAATAAATTATTAAATAATTAACTAGTAATTATATAAATTCAATAACTAATAAATTAAACTAATTCTAACTCAAAAATATCTAAAATTTTCATTCACCCTTTATATCTCCTAAAATTTATGAATTTTATTATTAAAATATTAAGAAAGCCTGTCTTATTGAAGCTTAAAACCCTAATTTTTCAAGTACAAATTAGAGTCTTATTTTTATTATTTTTTATACCAAACTCTAAATCTAGAGCTCCCATAGCAAAAAATCTTAACCCATAGCACCACTCTTGAAGATCCAAAAAACTTTTCCCATCTATGTGTTTTTTTGTGTTCATACATTTTCAATTTTGTTTTATCTAAATTAATCATAACTAACTTGAATCTATGATTAAATAACATATTTGTGTAGTAATTATAGATCTAAGATTGATCAAAACATATCAAGCTTGAATTTTCGGATTTTGATAGATTCACGAGGCCAACTTTGGACATCCATATCCCTCTCCAAAAAAAATCATTTTCGATGATTTTTTTTCAAAATTAAGTTCAAAGTATTATCTTTCCAACAATATAAGGAATGTATTTTAACTTTTGATTTGATCCCTCAAACTGCTAAAACAAGTTTAGTGCTCGAATCTATATAAAGCTGTCAAAAGTCAAAACCTTAAATCTTGCAACTTTACAATATTTTTGTGAATTAATGTAAAACGGCAAAGTTTATTATAAAATAATCAATATAAACATTTTTTAAAAATAAAAATCTAAACTTTATTGATCCTTGTAATTATCTATCAACTTTGAATCATGTTTTAGTATAATTCTTTATATTTTTAATTGAAACCTTTTACTATACAACTTGTTTATTTCCATCCTTGATAGTCTTATATTTATACTTATTCCCTATTCTTTTTGAACATGCCAAATGCACCTCTGAATTTGTCTAGTATATATCTAGAATCGTTTCATCTAGTATGTAGTTATATGGCAAGCAAAAGGTTCTAACTAAAATATGGGATACTTAAGTGATGAAAATCCACCAACATTTTTCTAGGAATTATTTTGTTGGACATGCTACTCTGGGACGATACATCTCTTGTATATAATGACCACTCGTGAACTTTTTACAATAACAACATCTCAACCAGTGGCGGATCTAGAAGACACATTCTGGGGTAGTGTAAAAAAATTTTTTACCGTACATTTTTTATAAACAAAAGAAAAAAAAACATGATAATAAAAGAAGTTAAACAAATACCTAATAGATCTCAAAACTCTCCTATTCGGTTTTTCATAGCTTAGAAACGAAGCATTCATCCCGAATTTTTATAACAAATAACACAAAAATATTAAAAATTGAATATCATAAACCCTAAATCCCTAATTATCATATTCTAATAGAGTAAAAATTGTTACCTTGAGTGAATGAGGGGCAAATGTGGGTGGTCCCGTGGTCGGTGAAAAGGGTGGGCGGTGGCTCAGCCACGCAGGTGGGCGGTGGCAGACGACAGGTGAGATGATGCTTGCTGTTGTTGAGTTGTTAGGTGCCGCTTCTGCTCGATCTTCTATCTTTTTTTTTATTTTTATATTTTATATTTTATATTTTTATTTTGGGCTTATTATTGTATTGAGTAATAACTAATGAGTAATGAGTAATAGATATTTTGGGTTTTTGGACTAATGGATCAATGGCATAATGGGTATTTAATATTTGGTTTAAGCTCAAATTTTATAAAACATATTGTTTTTTATAAACTATTAGATTTTTTTATAAAATTTAAAAACTTTTTATGAAGTGTTGAGTTAAAAAAAATTTAGGGGTAACGTAATTTTGTATCAGGGGTAACGTAGAACCATAACTTTTCTTTTTTTATTTATTTATACATAAAACCATAATTTTTTTTACATTACTCGTAATAAGTTGAGGATCCCTCAACACATATGTCCGCCCCTGCTCTCAACTATCCACAAGTACGATAAGCTAATTGTATAAAGGTAATCTTCATTTTAAGTTACTACAAGTTGCAAAGATCAACTCACCTACTTTACAATGTGAATTCATAGCCTTTTTTTCTTTTGTATTTTAGGGTGGAAACATGATCTTTGTATCAAAATGTAAAATCAAATTCTAGAGTCAAAACTTGTATTTTCTAAACTCAATGACAAACTTTATAATACTTGTAAAATAAACTAATTATGCATGTTGCTATATTATATGACATTTTTTACTATAAAGTCCCTTTTTTTCCTAAGATATACACAACCATTAATTTCGGGGAAGCCACAGGAGTACATAGATAGATCTATGGGCCTGACAAGCCCAGTCGATACTCGGGTTGATGCATGCCAATCCATCCCGAGTCAACGTATTTTTTTTGAAGGAGTTGGATATTCAGAATCTGCATACTAGACAAACACACTATTACTCTGACCTCTTGTGTTAGCGGGTTAGATGGGAGAACATTCGATCACAAGGGTTGGTTGTGGACTCATGTATAATAGTTTAATTACTTGTATTTAAAAAATTATTTATTGGTTTGTACATGGTATTCTGCTATCTATACTTCTAAAACTATGTTCACACAAACTTTTTAGTTGATATATTTTAGCATGTTTTGAGCTAAGGTAAACTAAGTTCGTTGCACGACTCACACTAGGACTCAATGACAAACTTCATTTGGACCTAGTTGGACTTTGAATAATATAGAGACTTATTTCCTTGTTTGGTTTATTTGTTTCTAAAATTACATGTAATCAACTATTCAGTCTTAATAATTAATTTACTTTAATACTCTTTATCATAGTGTTAGGATTCAATTTCATCGCGCCCTAGGTGTTTCTGTTTTATACGAGGGTGTGATATTATATATTTATATGATTATATCCAGCCTTGCATGCATGTCTTATCTTAAAAGATCAATTTTCCATTTGACCATTATGCTCTATTTTATATTAACGGGTCGGGCATAACTTCCACCCACCTCTGTTTGTAATTAAATTGCACAATATCCAAACCTAGTCCAAAACTTATCTTTTTTTGTCGAATATTTTATATGAATAGGGAACAAATGTTAACGTGTTAGCCCAAAGTAATGGTCCACAACAGTTTATGTTGCCGCTATAAGTTAGTTTTATAATAGTATAATTAGTGGTAAATAACGAATGTTGAAAAAATGAAGAAAATATATAGTAAGGCTATGCTTGAATTAAAGATATAAAATGATATATTTAATGGTATAATTTGTATAATTAATAATATTTTATATGAAAGTTAATGTTTTTAAAAGAGGGGGAAAATTTAAAAAAAAAAGATGGGAAATTATTATATCAATGGTGTAGTACGGTGTAATGTTTGTTATACCAGTCTTTACAGCATAAGTACGGTGTAAGTGTTTTTTATATTTTAGTTAATGAGTTAACGTGATAAACAAATGTTAATAAAAGATTATTACCCTATTTTATATTTATATTTGCCAAAGTACACAATAGAAGATATGGTCATCTGAAAAATTAATCGGAGGATAACGATTTAGAATCCCTAAAAAGGGTGGTGCTAGAATGGGTCACTGGCCCACTGGGTGCCCATCAACAATCTTATTCTTATTCTTGTTGTTTTGGCCCATTTGAAACTTTGTGGAAACGGTAAAATGAAATGTGGACTCATATGGTCCATCCACGTGTACCACATCATCTTCGTCCAACTTGCTAACCTAAATCATTCAAACCACATTAAACGTTTGGTTCTCGTATTTCCAAGATTATATGCTCCATTTGTCACGCACTTCCATTTACACATCAACTCAAAATATATGCAAGGGTTGCTCATGAAAACAACCGCATTTATTTACTCGTTGATATATCATATACTTAGGGTCAGTTTACGGAATTTGTAGGAATTAGAATTGGAAATGGTATTGAAATTGTATGATTCGTCAACCAAAATTGTGTTTGGGTGAACAATGAGAGGGATTGTTTTACCTCAAATTCTCTTGATTGTGGGATTTTAATATTCCTTCCATCTAGAGAAGGATTTTAAATCCTACAACCAAATGAATTTTAAGGTAAAACATTCTCTCTTATGGTTCACCCAAATACAATTTTGATTGACAAATCACACAAGTTCAATACCAATTTCAATTCCCATGAATTCTTATGAATTCCGTGAACTGAACGCTCCCTTAGTATTAAATTGTAAATTTATTTCTTCACTTCAAATTTCGTCATACATGACATAACATACATATGAAATCAAGGTGTTTGCTTTTTAGTTTTTATTAAATCCGTAGATTCATTCTTTGAGAAAACAAACCTTTATAAAGAGTAAATATAATATACAATTCATATCATCTTTATTAAACATTAAACAATAAGATAGGACGTTAAACCTTTTAAGAATGTTAAAGATTAGTCAATCATTTCAAAATTAAAGGAGTCTTTTAACATATATTATGATTGTTGTTTTATGATTTTAAGGTAATGAGTTTAAGCTTTATAAAATAATCTTCTACACAAAATATAAAATAAAAGTATATACATCAGATTATGAAACGATTAGACTTTCACTGGCCTTTACGCGAAAAGAAAAACTAAGTTAACCACCAAATATATAATTTTTTCATGCTTTTAAAAGTTAACATAATTCCCAACCTTTATAAAGAAAAAGTTAACATAATTAAATAAACATTTATTGTTCATAATATGTGTTATTAATATTGGGTCCTAATATAGAGACACCCACCCAGATAAATCGACACCCCCTATACGCCGCGTATGGGTCTATACGCGGCGTATAGGGTCGAATACACTGAAAACGAGGAAAATTCAGCGGGGCTGTCAGAGAGCTATACGTCCCATATAGCCCTATACGACCCCCCTATACGACACATATAGGGCTATACGACGCGTATAGCGAATTTCGACACTGACTAAGAGGAAAAATTCAGGGGGCTTTCAGATGGCTATACGACACATATAGCCCTATACGACACATATAGCTTTATACGACCCCCCCTATACGACGCGTATGGGGCTATACGACACGTTTAGAAATTTTGGGGTGTTGATTTAAAATCATGGGGTGTCTATTTAACAGGTCCCTTAATATTTTGAATGGGGTATGTTATAGATACACCCTATTTATTATCATCCTCTCTATCTCTCTCTATACATACATATAGATACATAAAGAGAGATAGAAACAATAGGATATCTAAATAACAAAAAAGAATGTTTGTATAACACAACCCTTTTGAATTTGTGGGGTTTCAAGCATTAACTTCGTCTTCCAAAAGTCACCTCCCATCATACGTCATATCATACAACTTATTTTCGTAAAAACGGGACCCACAACGACGAACTTTTATTTGCCGCGTAAAATAATCAAAAAAAAAAAAAAAAAAAAAGATCAACAGCATTATTTATTTTATGATTTATCCCACCGTATATATAGGCTATACCAACCCCCTCCCCCTTTCCCCCAAAATCCCAAATCACACCCCCAAATCAAAACCTCTGTTCACCATATTCTCGGAGATCCAATTCATATTCAATAACTCACCATGAAGAAACCAGCGCTTCTTGCAGCTTCAATGGCCGCTGCTTCCGCTACAACCGCCATTACAGGCAACAGCATCAAGCACCAAAGTTCTCACAAGGTACAATCGAACACAACAATTACGAATCCACTTCTGTAAGGATTGATTTGGTGGGTTAATTGGTTCGATTTCGATCTGTGTAGGATGGTGGAGAATCGAGGAAACGTAACGGAGATTCGTCGCCGGAGAAGACGGATTGTGGATCGGAGAAATTTGCGCCGAGGTTTGATGGATTGAGGTTTATAGAGACGCTGGTGACTGCTCATCGGTAACGGTTTAGGTTGATGAGATGGTGGTGGGTTTTGATTTTGGTGTTTCTTGGGGAGGAAGTTTGGTGCTTTCTTTTTTTTTTTTTTTTTTTGGTGTTTATGTGTTGGAAGATGGGTTTGGGCCAGAGGGCTTTTTAAAGTATTGTTTGGTGTAAGTGATTCGGCACTGATTAGTATGTTTTAGTCTTTTTTTTTTCTTTTCGTGTTTCATATTCAAGCTTTTGTTTTGTTTCCTTTTAAGCTAATTACATGCATATAATATTACTCTTACATCCTAGTGATAAATTTATGTCTTTTGTTTTCTAGTGATATGTTCAAGTCTTATTTAAAACATGTGAATTACATTTAGTTTTAATTTAATATATACAAGCTTTACATTTATCCTCGCATAATGCTATTGGTTCTAGGGATGGTTACTTTTACCGTATCGAACCGGTGCTTACTAAACAAAAATGGTACTGGTATTAATATGTGATTTCGCCTAATTTCAGTAACGATACTAGGTGATACTAGGGGTGAGCGTGGTCGGTTTGGTTCGGTTTTACCATAAAACCGAAACTAAAAACCGATATTTCGGTTTTTAGGTATTTAAAACCGTTCGATTTCGGTTTTTTCGGTTTTTGGTTTTCGGTTTCGGTTCGGTTTCGGTTTTACCATTTGGATTTCAGGTTTTTAAAGAAAAATTTGTTTTAAAGTAATGAATTTAAGATAAAAACTTTGGTCTTACATTATTTTGTTGATCTTTAAATATAATCTATATATTCTTATAAATTAGTTGATATTAAAAATTAAATACAATACATAAAATATAAGAATAAAGTTCAATAAAACATTTTAATCTATTAATTCAAACAAAAAAAGTTTAATGATTATTTTTAAAAGCTAAATATTCAATCTTTTGTAGATAATATAAGTTAAACAAATAAATAATAAGCTAATAATATTTATAAGTGTATGATTACAACTCTAAATTTACAAGTTTGGTTGTATGGTTTCGGTTTGGTTTTTTCGGTTTTTGTTACAAGCAAAACCAAAACCGAACAAAAAAATTTGGTTTTTAAAAGATCATCAAACCAAACCGTCGATTTCTTAGCGGTTTCGGTTTGGTTACTTTGATTATTTTGGTTACGGTTCGGTTATTTCGGTTTATTACACACCCTTAGGTGATACCCATAAATACTAATTCTGTACCAAGTATTGAAAAATAGTTCCTTTTACCATTTTGATATAGTTTTAAGAATATTTTAATGTTTTATATTTCAAGTTTAAAATTAAGATTATGAGTATTGTTTATATAATTTTAAAATATTTTTTTATTTATTATGTATATACCGTCACAAAATATGATGGTTCCTTATGGTTGTTAAAGAACACTTTCTTCAAATCGATAGCGTTCATACTCATTCTTCCCCTAGCTTATCAGTAAAAGTCAATACATATTGTGAACTCATGACTAACATTCTATAAAGGTACATATAATACACCAAAAGAAAATATGTTTACATTATTTCGTCTGGATTTGAAGACTTGAACTTCTATGCGGTATATAATGTTAACATACAAACAAATACGCGTCTGCTAAAACCTTTCATGATATGGACATTAAAACACGAAGTATAATCGCACCATTAAAAGTTTTTATACAAATTTCTAGCAATATGCCAAATAAAAATAAACACTTTATACAAATAAAAAAAGATTGTAGCTTAAAATTAATTAACATCATGTAGAGAGAGTGCAAAATGCTTTATTAGAACTATAGATATAAATGGTTTTATAGTTTTCTAGAAACATCTGAAGACAACAAATCATCATGAAAATTGCCTAGCGTGAGACGGGTTTTGACATTTCAATCTTATCTTCTATTGTAAAACGATATATAAACTTGAGTCACATCCGTGGTTGTAAACATGATCTCTTAAAAAGATACTATGCCTGTCACATCATAAGGATCATATAATGTTACATGGACCTTTTGATGTCAAATCAAGTTTGTGCACCAGCGTCCGTCAGTTGTCATATCATACTAGTCGTATGATAGGGCTTAAAATGAAAACCCAACCCTATTTCTTTCTAAGGGGCCACATTAGTTGTTTATTGTCAGTCAAACAGTGGCGGAGCTTGAACACTCCCGTAGCGGGGACGGGAACGAAATTGTTTCTTTTTAGGGGGGCGAACTTGAGTTTTATATAAAAATTTACACTACCAACGAAAAAAAAAGAGGGGGTGCCCCCCCCCCCCCCCGTCCCAACTATGCTCCACCCATGCAGTCAAACATACCATATAGATCTTATGATTTTCGCCCTATCATACGACTTATATGATAATTTTTACACTATCGTACAACTTATATGATAATCCGAACCTAACCGGGTAGTACCCTCGTTTAGACGGAGAAAAAATCCGGCTTCCTTAGAAAAACAGTTTGTGGACCTTTACTTATGGGTATAAAAACCATGTTGGGCCAGCATCACACAATCCATTTAATTTTGTATAATATAGGCTTCTACAAGAAGTAGACAACAACAGGAGGTAGGCCTTGCACTTTAGTTTCCCTCGACCCAATCACCAAAACACCCAATTTGGGCGGACGATTCTCTCTCGTGTTTATGTTCAATGACACATTTGCGGTCATTTTCCGTAAAAAGTAGGTTCACTTTTATATTAAAAGATTGTAATTCTAACGATACTCTCGTTAGGCATGGTAAATATTTTAGTACATTACCGTTTACCAATACGACTAGAAAAATAAATATAACAATATTTATGTACCAAACTTGATTCGAACATCCATCTTTAGTATATACTCCAACGAGTCTTCATATAGTATTCTTGACTTGAGTCTTCATCACGTTCGAATCTTCAACTATACCTCTTGGCTGCAACAATTAACAAACAAAAGATTGACGGTTGTGGCAGAGGATCGTGTTAGACACGGGTCCCTTAAAACAGATTTCGCGTCTCTACTCAAGACAACGCGTCTGTCTCCCAGGCTACAACAGCCAAAGCAGTATGTACTGCCAAAGAGTGCCTCAGGCCCGAGAGATCACCGGGTAAACAATGTGTTATGACGTTATATGAAAAAAAGTTAAAGATGATGGTGTAGGAAGAACAATTTAGAGAGTGCTTATCTCTAAATTTTTATGAAAACTTGTTGACACTAAAAAAAGTAAATTTCTTATATACTCATGCTAAAGAATTCACATTAATGTGAGTTTTATGATTCACAACCAAAACTTTCATTTGATTTATGAAATATTTTATGAGACCAAATTAAAACTCTTATTTCATTCATGACATGTTTAATGCTTATTTTAAACCATAAAAAACATTCATAATATTTATTAAAAGACTTGATCAAAACATAAAACATCCATGTTAATCAATACATGGCTTTATTAGCATTATGCAAGAATTTTCAACAATTTTCTATTATAATCACCCAAGTTTCACTTTGTTCATTCCGACCACTCAACTTCGAGTATCGATATCTAATTCATCTTAGCTTCAGTTTGGACATGGTATAGTTCGTTATAAAACGAGAACTTAAACCAATAAATAAATAATTATTTATATGACAAATACATAAATATAATTATTTTGTGTTTAAAATTCCAACAATCCCCCACATGAATGGAGATCGATCAAAACACATAAAATTTCCAATGAAAACTCGACAGTTGAGTCTTGCAGGATAGGTAGGTGTTCCCATTGAACCTTCCTTTGTAAAGCATACTTAGCCTCCTGGTGGTGTGTAGACGCGATGTCTTTGAACATACCCCTTTTTGTGTAGACGACAATATACATTCACACAAGACTCTCCCTAGTCGGGCACATCCCCTCATTGTCGTGTCCGTTATGGTGATGGATCACTATCCTGGTTCTGCGAGAGCTCTAGGATTTGCGCCTCCCCACAAATCCATTCGAAGCGACCCCACTTCTCTCTAACATAAGTGATTCCATGAATCATTAAAAGCATCATGGTTATATTGATTTCCACAATCATTTAACCTGAATATGCTTAACCTTCACTTGGTCACTGGTTCGGGGTACTCCCCCAGAGTGAATGGACTAGGAAGCTCATGACTCCATTTTAATTTTAGGGTACTCCCCTATAGTGACTCCGTTGGTCATATGATTAAGTTGTCCTATTGAACCTAGATCTTGGGATCTCCAGTCAGCTAGGTTAGGTTTCCCTCATATTCCCCTTTCACTAGGGCTTTAGTCCAATTCCTCTCTATCTCGTCTCGTTACAAAGCGCAAGTTGTTGGATCCAAAATTGCTATCTATCACTTCGTCAAGTGTATATAGATAACTTCAATCGAGATAAGTTTTCATGATGTGTTTTTAACTCGTAAGTTAATAATGGCTATTAAGCGCATTTGAAGAATACAATTCTTATTTCAAGATGAACACATCTCATTTAAGCCTTTGGTAGTAGATATCTATCAAGATTCTAAATTTAGTCAATTAGAATCCGAGTCTATCATAGACTCCTTATGACCTTTGTGTCAAAATCAATATTGCTAACATTTCATTTTCAAATGCAAGAAACCCCCACATTTAAGTGTTATTGGATAACATCCATATGGGTTAATGAAAGGTTCTCCCTTTCTAAATAGGTTTGAGAAAACTTTCTCACAAAACCATTTCTACATACCTTAAAGGATTGTTTCTAAAATGGCCTCTCCCCCACATTTCTTGCAATTTGATTTAAAATGAGGTTTGCAATCGGACAAACCTAGAAAGCTGAGTACTCCTCATTAGACTTTGTAAACTAGATAATATTATCTAGTTAGTTAAGTTTTCCTTAGGTTATATCAACCTTCTTGAACCGGATAAATATCCTCTTTTAAATTTGTCTATACATGATTGACCTCCTTAGAGCATCATAATTGATAAGTACTATGCTAGCATGCTTTAGACTATAGTACTCTAGCATGTGAACAGAAGATCCATCATTCTGATCCTTCACAGCTTTAAGGAATAACACACTATCCCTTGTCCATATTCATGTCTTATTTTAGACAAATCATGAGACTTATTATTTATCATTCGGTTAGGAACATAACTCATTTTCCTTTAATACTTTCATCCACAGGCATGTCACCAGACATGACGCCATACCCGGTAGCCACCTCAACACCAACTTAGCAGCAGCCAGTCGGTAGCAACTGCCGGACCTCGGCATTAATACAATAGGTTGGTAGCAACTCAAAGGAAAGCTCGGTACCAATCTAGCGTACACACACTTCGGTAGTTGGTATTGAGTTAAGACCAAGATCTCAATAACATCTGTCAAAACTGCTCAGCCGACTTTTAAGCACAACAGTGCAAATGTGTGAAGTGCAAAATGCACTATCTTCCCTTGACTTATAAAGACTTAATAATAAGTCTTGATTCAATTCACTTTGGTGAACACATTTATCATTAACAATATAAATGAAACTCGTCTACAATCAGTATTACATTAAGACAGAGTCAAACATATTGACACTCAATAATATGCAATTCATAAAGTTTGCCTAGAGTTATTGGCACACATGTCTTGTTGTTCCCTTGAAGCTATGTATAACTAGGATACTTTCTCAAACGAAAGAAAAATCCTCCACATAGCTCTAACAACATTAAGATGGTAGACGCATTTACATTTAGATCTTTCAAAATGAATTTAGCTAAATTCATTGAAGATAACATATATTGCTTTCATATGTAGATTTATCCACACTTGTGAATTTTTATGATAACTTCAAATAAAGTTTATCGGTATATCTCATACTTGTGTATTTCATCTTAACACACTCATCATATTTTCGATCTCATGATATGGTAAGACATTTGATGTCTCATATTCGACACTTAAACAATTCAACAACTCTCAAGTTGTTTCTTATGCAAAACTCTTATTGCACTATCCGTTTAAAGTTATATATTTTCTAAACATTAAATAATTGACGTTTAAAATTATTTCACTCAAAGTCATTTTGAATGTTATAATAAAAATTGATTTATTTTGTTGTAAATATTGCATGTGTTATCTTAAGATATTGAACGCAAATAATAATACAACCGAAATTAAAACGTAAAGTGTAAAACACTTTTTAATAATAATTCAAACGGATAAAAATTACATTTAGGCATCAAATCTCCAAGTGTTATTATCTATAACACTTTCATCATTGTAGCAATGATATCGATTTTATGGCATGTATTAAGGTACTCCCTCAATAATACTTAATGCACTCATACGATTAAGTTTATCATTTCATCTTGAAACTCTAAATTTAATTAGTTAAAACCGACCAAAAAACAACAACGTTGTGTATACACTATCTTATTCATAAGTAGTTGTATTTGAAAAATTATTTATATTCACAATAATCTCGAGTTTTGTTTTTTTTTCTGAATAATCTCATCGAGATTATTATGCTGTTCGAGACGTGCTACTTCTCACATGAGTAGTAACCATTTTATATTGCAAAACACATGTTTTATTAATTCAAAATATTTCGTAGCTTTGCAACTATTTTAAAAATATATGGTATATATTTTATTTTTTTAATCACAAAAGTCAAGACCATAAACTCCAAAATTGGTTTTATTATATAATTTAATATCTAACACGCTCGTTAGAAGACAAACATTTACAAATTTTTTTTTTTTAAAATTTTTTTTAACACTTTTCGATTTATATAATAAACCGTTTCTAACACATTTATTAGAGAATACATGATTATAAAACGTTTTTAAGTAGAATAAACCGTTTCTAACACATTTATTAGAGAATAAATAATTATAAAAACATTTTTAAACACATTTTGTTTTATATACATAAACCATTTTTTTTAAACAAATGATTACAACAATCATTTTAAATATTATGGTTCTTATTAAATAAACCGTTTTCTAACACGCTCGTTAGAAAATAAATGATCACAAATAACCTTTCAAGCTTATCGGTTAAAATAACCATTTCTAACCCGCACGTTAGAAATAAACGAATATAAAGATCGCTTTAAAAGCTTTTCGATTTAAATAAAATAAATCCGGTTCTAACTTAGTCGTTAGAAATAAACGATTACATAAATTGTTTTAAAGCTTTTCGATATATAAAATAAAAACCAGTTCTAACACGCTTGTTAGAAATAAACAAGTACCAAACATTGTTTTTAAACTTATCGGTTTATATACAATAAACTCGCTTCTAACACGCTCGTTAGATTTAAACGATTGCAAAATCGTTTGTAAGCTTCTCGGCTCATATAAAATAAACTATTTCTCTTTTTGTTGCAAAATAGTAGTTTCTAAACAAAAATTGATTTTGCTTAAATCATTGTAGTCATAAATAATTTTAAAACTATAAACTCATGATTTTCTAATGGCTTTTAAAATTTAAACCATCTCTAACACACATGTTAGATTGTTAAACATTTACAAAAATATTTTAACACATGATAGAATCAAAGTATTCGTTTGGTAACACGGTATTTTGGATATTAGATTGTACTTCAATCTTTATTAAAATTCAAACATGACGTTATACTACGTTATTTCCCAAAAAAAATTGTTTAATCTTAACAAAAATCTCAAATAATATTTTCTTTAACATTTCGTGAACCAAAAAAAAACATAGTAATAATGTTTTAAAAATCCATCACGAAATCTGTTTTAAGTTTGTAAGAAGTGGGTTCACTTTTATATTAAAAGATTGTAATTCTAACGATACTCTCGTTAGGCATGGTAAATATTTTAGTACAATACCGTTTACCAATACGACTAGAAAAATAAATATAACAATATTTATGTACCAAACTTGATTCGAACATCCATCTTTAGTATATACTCCAACGAGTCTTCATATAGTATTCTTGACTTGAGTCTTCATCACGTTCGAATCTTCTACTATACCTCTTGGCTGCAACAATTAACAAACAAAAGATTGACGGTTGTGGCAGAGGATCGTGTTAGACACGGGTCCCTTAAAACAGATTTCGCGTCTCTACTCAAGACAACGCGTCTGTCTCCCAGGCTACAACAGCCAAAGCAGTATGTACTGCCAAAGAGTGCCTCAGGCCCGAGAGATCACCAGGTAAAAAATGTGTTATGACGTTATATGAAAAAAAGTTAAAGATGATGGTGTAGGAAGAGCAATTTAGAGAGTGCTCATCTCTAAATTTTTATGAAAACTTGTTGACACTAAAAAAAGTAAATTTCTTATATACTCAAGCTAAAGAATTCACATTAATGTGAGTTTTATGATTCACAACCAAAACTTCCATTTGATTTATGAAATATTTTATGAGACCAAATTAAAACTCTTATTTCATTCATGACATGTTTAATGCTTATTTTAAACCATAAAAAACATTCATAATATTTATTAAAAGACTTGATCAAAACATAAAACATCCATGTTAATCAATACATGGCTTTATTAGCATTATGCAAGAATTTTCAACAATTTTCTATTATAATCACCCAAGTTTCACATTGTTCATTCCGACCACTCAACTTCGAGCATCGATATCTAATTCATCTTAGCTTCAGTTTGGACATGGTATAGTTCGTTATAAAACGAGAACTTAAACCAATAAATAAATAATTATTTATATGACAAATACATAAATATAATTATTTTGTGTCCAAAATTCCAACATTTTCTTCATATATTACATGTTTGTAACATACCACATTGACTTGGATTTCTTTCGTTACGGGGCGATAACTCGACATAGTTGACGATGATTACCAAAGGGATTTTAGTCTATATATTAACAAAATGTTGAAATGGTGTTCTTCTCAAATGGGGGAGGGTTTATGAGCAAATGGTGTAGCTATAGGAGTAGTTTAGTGCGTATGTGAGTTTGAAGTTAGGGCTATAAATGAGCTGACCCGAGCCAAGGTGGGCTTAGGTTTGACTCGTTTAAAAGGGAGCTGAGCCAAGGTGGCTTGTTTATCTTAATGAGCCCAAATGTTGGCCTCGGGCTCGTCATAAACGAGCCGAGCTAACTCACAAATCAATTTACATGTATAAAAACAAAAAATAATATTTTTACTCTTAACTCGTTGTTCAACGATATAAAATTGGTATTTCAAGAACTATGATCATATTATATATTTTTATACTGAATTTCATAATTAGAAATGTTAAAATTAGCATATCTATATGGTCCGTTTAACTAATATATCGTACTTTTTGTTTAGAATTTATATAAATTATAATTTAGGCGTTTTTCTTAAACGTGTTAATTAGCCAGCTAACAAACGAGCTATGAACCATGTTAACCATGGCTTGGGCTCAACTCGTTTATGCTGATTTCACATAAGCTATTTTCAAGTGAGCTCAAGCAATCTACGAGACGCGAACTCAACAAATAAAAACCAAACATTGGTTAAATACATGTTAGTGATACTCGAACCTAAACCACTCAACTTTCTTGTGAGACTTTAGATTATCATTACTCGATCTTTTCAAAATCATACAAAAAGAAATCCAGATCTTTGAAGTAATCATACAATCCGAAAGTCGAATTTTAAACATACAAACCCAACGTTCCAAATCATACCAAACAAATCAACCAAAATAAAACAAAATTACAGCATCTTTAATCACTTGCGAAGGTGTTTAACCTTATGCCATCCCTTTTTACACGAATCACCGACAATCTTCGCACCTTTCTTGAAGATGTTCTTGAGCTCCTCAGCTCTCTCCTTCACTTGATTCTGAAAACTACCCATTTCGGATATCTGATTTACTCTTCAAACTTTAAATTCAAAATCGTATAATACAATGCGATGATTGAATGTGATTTGGGTTTAAATAGAATCGATTATTGGGGCCATAAGCCAGATGGTTGCAACGGTGTAATTTGGTTGTCAAACTTTTGAGCTGTCAAAAGATGGGATAATCATAATGGGATCCAGTTGTTGGTGGATGTGAGCGGGATAGCCGTTGCTGTTGATGTCTCCGTCTAGTAGGCACGATGGTCTGGCGGTGGTACCAACAAAAAGAATAAATTAAGGTTTAGCATTGATTGTTATTCGAATGATTATTCTTCTTTCTTTTTTGAACGGAAAATCTTTTTTTTTTTTTTAATGACTAATTGGAACAATGAATGTTATTGTTGATCTAATTAACTTTATTACTTGAGTACGGAATACGGGCAATTAGTCTAGGATTTTCTGAAGGAAAGCTTGTATATAAGTCCCATCTAAATCAGTCTTGACTCGAAACCACTTTTAGGTGAAAACTCATCTTATGTGAGAAAAACCTTTTGGATCTGAAATCTTATTTATTTATAATATGTGAGATTTAAACTCAAAACCTCTCCTTATTTTTATGAAGTTTTGGGGGAATCTCACTTCAAACATTTGGGTTGAGAATTATCGGTTTTTGAACGGCAAATCTAGCATACTTTTATTTTTACTTTTAAATTACTCTAAACTACTTTAAATTATGTTTGGGTTTGAACCTAAGATCTCTTTTCAAAAACAAAACTTTACAAGTGGGCTAAACCTGCATTGACAATTATTGTTATTTTTATAAAAAAAGCGTAATGATAAGAAAAATTAATATCTAATAAATAAATATATACTTGATAAATAAGCAAAAAGCTTGTGTCATATGTTATAATTCTATGATTGCATTAATTTTTTCTTGCTTCGATCTTAATATTAAATAATATGCATAAATTAAATTGTAATTATTTAAATGTTACAGTAAAATTATATGATTATTATTTTATTATAAGACTAGGTTATATCTCCGTGTATTACATGGGTTAAATAACAAAAATATTAAATATTTATTGATGATTAGTAGGAATTGTAAAACGTTATTTTAATATAACATATGATTAAATTTACGTATGGTTAAGTATTTTGATTTTTTTGTTATTTTTAAAACTTTCGTTTTAAAAAATTGCTTTTTTATTATTTTATCAGTATTTTGTTGTTTAAAAACTCCGGGTTTGTTTTAAATAAATGTTCTTTTATAAAACTTTTATTTTATAAAAAGATTGAATTTAAATATTTCATAATTTAAAAAAGCTTCATTTTTTTAGAAAATCATAGTTTTAGAAAATTTTATTTTTGAACAAATATATTTTTTAATCAAAATATTTAGTTTTTATTTAATAAAAAAATATTTTAAAAATTATTAATTCAAAGACTTGAATTTATAATAGAGAGAGAAAAAAAAATATTTGGAAATTAGTTACTTGACTTTTAAAAAATAAAATAAATAGTTTAGGCGGAAAAATAATTGGGGGAAGCATTATGGGAGTGCCATGTATCCCACATTGTAAAGGATTATTAGTATAGATTTGACAATCTTCTTAATTATTTATTTAATGTTTTATTCCTATACATATATCTTTTTCAAAATATAATTTTACATTTCACATCTTTACTGCTTATTAAAAATTAAATTAAGAACTTCACTTTTGTTTGAGGTTGAAAAACTTTTAATATTTCTCAAATCTTCATTATTGATTATTTCCTTCATTCAATCCTTATATAACATAGAGTTTTTAGACTAGTCAAACAAATATATTGCCTTTTTATTTTCGTGTATTAATACGTTGATTTAACTTTAGAATTTTTGTGAATCTTTCTAGAGAAATTGAATATATTCGCAACATGTTAATGTTCCAATTTTGTGCTGGAAAAGTAAAGAGTGCTAAAAAGTTGTTTAAAATGTATTCGAAGTTTATTATTGGTATATCAACTTTTTATAATTTAAGTAATATCAACTTTTTGTAGTGATAAATAAAAAAGATTAAGAAAGTTTTTTGTTTAGTTCTTGAAACAAAACTACACGACGAAGAGGTCAACGATGGGCTCTCTTCTGTCTTATCCGACGAAAAACTTGCCTACGATTCAGTGTTTCGTTCACAATAGTTCCGGCGTATCCGATTAATAAGACAAAGAAGAAGAACAAAATAAAAAAATATGACAAACTTTCTTTTCATAAACTATTTATAGTATCTAATAAAAGAAAGTTTTTTTTATATTTGTCATTTTTTTAAACCACTTTTTTAACACTTGTCATTATATTAAACACCCTTACTTTATTTTCCATCTAAAAAGGTATTATAGTAATTTAAACACTCAAATTAATTTCTCTCTCTTAATAAAAATTAAATTTATTAATTAATACATTTTTCTCTCTCATCTAGATTTTTTAAAATCAAGCTATGTTTTTAAAAATAAATTTTATTAAGAAAATTAAAAATCAACATTTTTTAATAAAATAGAAATAATAAAAAAAACAAAATATTTGTATAATATAAAATTTTATAAAACACTAAACCTTTTATTAATTTTAATTATATCTTATATAAAAACATCGTACTGTAACTATTCGTGTTTATTACCAATTATAATCTGTTTAATAAATGGGTTCTAGACTATCTATTTCTTTATATATCTATCTATCTATAACAAAGAAAATTTGAAATAAAAATTAAAACAATTGTAAGTTTTATCACACTAATTTTCTTATTTCTTATTAATATTGAATATTAATTTTACTCATACCATTTTTAAATTAAAAATTATATAATTTAATAAATTAAAAACTATTTTTTTATTAAAAACACACTTTTTAAAAATAAAAATTTTATAAAATACAAAATACAACAAACTTATTTTAGAAAAAATTCATTTTTAACACAAAATATTTAAAACCCACATATCTTTTATAAAATAAAAGTTTAAAAAAAATATATTATTGTTTATTTACTTAAATTAGCAATTCATATGTAATTATAATCATATTTTATCTTCAAATATGGCTTTATAATTTCATAAATTTTTATTACTACTTATTTAGTATTTTATCTAATCAACCGGTGTAATACACGGGATCTAACCTAGTTAAAAAATAAATGAAAGATGAATTGTGTGTTGTTTAAAGTTGTATTTTGATATTTACCAAAAATAAATAATAATAAATTAGCCTTATCTGGTTGGAACGATTTCTGGACCGTACCCGACCTTACCCTACTTAGTTTCACATGATTAGGGTTCATCCCCTACTAGAACCAGCTTGAGTTCTTACCCGATTCCACCAAATACCACTTAGAAAAACCGCTCTTCACCACTTTCGGCCGGTTCCGCCCCCAAAACCAACCCGTTTGTGCTCCACTAGTTCCATCACCCCTCGTTAACATTCTTCAACACCCCCCACCCTCCTCTTTCTTTCTTTCTTTTTTTTTTTTTTTTTTTTTTTTGTTTGTTTGTTTGTTTGTTGTGGTGGTTTCTGTTTGGATTGACCCAACACAAAAGCCGGCCCAATACTTCCCGTAAGAGTTTAGTTCCATTCAAATTTTAATCAGCCCAAATTTTTTCATTTTCGTTTCAAGATTAATCCAATTAATTTCTTAATCAACTTAAGTAAATATTGCATTAATTAAGCTTACATTTTTTATGTAGTTATTTATCTTTACTACCTTATAATACATAACCTTAGGGTAGAAGAGTAATTTAACATTTTATGTAAGACGCGCCTTTCCAGTTTCCATATACCACCCCTCCCCCCACCGGCCATTCAACCGCTCCCCTTCCCCTTCCCCTTCGTCGGTTCCAATCAATGTCCTCTTCTTCAACGCATCATTACTGCCTTAATCACAACAGCTCCTTCTCCCCTCCCCTTTAGTCGTTCCACCGTTCCCCTTCCCCTGCGTCGGCTCCCATCAACAACCGCCGACTCAATCAATGGTAATGACTGCAATCTGTTACGCTTCCTTCACCCTTATAACATCAATGGCAATCAGTGCAAGGCCTTGGATACCTTGTCTCGTTGTCGACAAGGCCTGTCAGGTGCTCCGATCGCAGGTGAGCAGCTTTGAGATTTCTTGTTTTTCATAATTGATAGTTGATGTGAGTTCATGTTCAATTTAGCGAGATTTGATTCTTCTTTAGCTCTTTATCATAGTTGAATTTTATTGTCACGATGGGTGGGTGGTGGGTTTTCTTGTTTCTCAAGCCCTAATCTGTGATGTGTGGTATTAGCAAATGACTTTTTTGTTTCGTGAAAGAGGGGCGGCATGGATGTTTATTGGCTTTCGGAATCACAATATTTTCTAACTCTTATTCTTTCAGAGACCATGAAATACATATGTTTTCAAGATTTGATGTTTAAAGTATAACTAACTAATTATAGCTCAAAATGAATCCAAATTCATGGGTTATATCATCACATCCCTCAAATTGGATTCTATGCACATGCTGCGGCTCATGTTAAGAAAGCACTAGAGGTTGGTAGTTAGTTAATTAGACGAAATAGACATTTTTGATGTTATTATGATTTTACCATGATAATTATCACATGCAACTCACGTTACATGTTATCTCGGGGTGAAAATTACGTCTTTTGGGGCGGCTGTTTGGGTTATCACACGATTCTCAACACTAACATGGAGAGATAGCTTGATCATATGGTGAAACTATGACCACAAACAACTTAGATATGAATATATACTTGAATGCTAATTTGATGGGGTTCATAACTTGCATAAGATTATTTTCAGAGATATAAATTGCTTTTGTTTTACATTTTATTAATGAGAATGTTTTGTGTCTTATTTAATCTATCAGCAATGTTGCTTGTTTGTGGCATCTATTTTTGAAGCTACTGTAGCTTATAAAAACAAGGTTTGATTGACTGGTAAGTTATGGTTTTAGTTCTAGATTCATATGTCAAACATAATTACAAAAAGAGTGCTAAAACTATAGAAGAATTAATAATAACTATGGTTGTTACGAGTGAGATAATTAAATTCAATGAATAATACATAAATAACAGAAGTATAGTTGGTAGCTATACGTTTAGCAACTTTACTTTCTTCTGTGTTCTGTGAGCACTACTTATTGAGCTTATGCCTCAAGAACCAACCAAGCACGAATAAGGTATTGTTAGCAAAGTAACCAACACATTTTTTATATAGTCTTTCTTTCGAGTTCACATAATCATGTTTTTAGATATGATTAGGATGACAACATTATAGGTAATTGCTTATGGAGGTATGGGCTAATAGAAAATTTTCAATTTTTATTTCTAAACAGTACATATAAAATGCAACATTAAAATGGTAAAATGGTTCATACGTGTTGCTAGAGTTTTGAAGATTGAGACTTGTATTGCATTACCAAAACAATTGAAATTGTTTTCAGTGACACACGTTCTGAATTTTCTGAATTGGTATTTTTAATTGTTGCAGGAGAATTCAAATTGAACAGCAAATGCAACCATGCTACTCTATTGTGATACATATGCATGTGGAGTGGTGCTTCTTGAGATGTTGTATAGTAACATGATTACCAAACAATAATCTGAATAATACTTGGAGAAAATAAGAGATGATAGAATGCCTGAGTACCCTTAGTAATAAAAATTCTAACATATGCAATCGTAAGTGCACCTCTCTAGGCACTCAGGCGAGGGGACTGCACCTAAGGCAGACAAGGACATGACCTCCTAAGCAGAAAAAGTGTACGCCTCGACTAACTGCAAGTTTTGTGCAAAATTGTTTTCAGAATGTTAAATTTGTTACTTTTTAGGTTTATGGTTCTAGATTATCACTTATCTGCTGTTTTGCTTCCATGTTAAAGTGACAACTGTGCTTGGATCAATTGGAACTCTTTCATCAATAAAAATCATGAACGTTTTCAACTATGATTAGTGGATCGCCTCAATCATTAGGCAGGTGCACAATGGAGTTTTTATTACTCTGAATCTTTGCTTATATTATGTTGCAATTTTGTATCCATTTATGCATATTGTTAACTTCTATCTGTCATATTATATTGCGCGTTTTTTACTTGGGTTTGTGCTTTTTTTAGTTTAAAATTGAGATATCGTCTTCTCATAAAATACCTTTCAAGCAATATAATAGCCTACAAATCAAAAGCTTTTATGTAATCTTATCTTATATAACCTTAAACCTAATAAAATTTATGTCGTAGTTTTAGTAACCATAGTACCCTTAACCCAAGATGTGTATTTCTAGCTGGTGCTAAGTATATGAAGGTTTAAGGCAAGCCTAGAGCTGATATCAATGAAAAGAATATTATTTCAACCCATTGCTTTAAATGTGGTTGATTTGGGTTAGGTTATACAGGTCAAATGGGTTGAGTTTGATAATTTTACTTAAATATCAAATCGACTAATGGATTAAAGCCATCCAAGGTGTGATTTAAATATTGTCAAATTCCTAAATTAATTCACATAAAAAAATTAGAGTTTATTTGATATGATAGTTTGTATATCATTTTAATACAAAATTTATTTTACATGGTGTTGGTGTAAGATTGTATAATGCTTGAAAATACAACTGTACAGGGCTACAAAAATGGTTTTGTAAATTACAACAATGCATGGCTATATATACTACTATTACACAACTATATAAAGCTAAAACTTCAATGATACAGGGTTGTAAAGATAGGCTGTTATGCAACTGTATTATGCCGGAACTACAGCCAAACAAAGCTATGTTCTTTGACATGACAATTTGTAGATAAACTAGGATATATATTGTTAGGTTTTTATTGGGTAACCAAATCACAGGTAAAGCTAAAACTTCAATGGTACAGGTTTGTAAAATGGGTTGTTATGCAACTGTATTATGCCTGACCTACAACCATATAAGGCTATGTTCTTTGACTTGATGATTTGTAGATAAAGTAGGATATATATTGTTAGATTTTTATTAGGTAACCAAATCACAGGTAAAAGCATCACTTTATGATTTGATTAAAATCATTGAAACCAAGGTTTAAATAAAGTGAGATTTTTTAAAATCCATGAGGTCATGGAGTGATATCGCATCGAGCGAAGTGTGTTGTTCTTTTAAGAACTAAAATAGACATGCGTTGCAGACTTGGTAATCATTTGTACATTGATGTAGAGAATTAGTTCCAGTTAACATACTTTTTTTTTTCAGCTTTGTGAGTAATTGATTGAATTAAAAGTGAAAAGCTTCGATTAAAAAAAAGCATACCACATAAATTGAGGAGGAAGGAGTTTAACTGTTAAACAACCTGTTAGGCCTTAAGTTGTGTGGGTTTGAAGATTATTAGACTAATTTGTTGCTTTATTGCAAAGCAGCCTTTTAATGTATAGCAAGTTAGAAACATGTAAATACCCAAAAAGAATCTAAGATTTCTTATATATGAAGTGGGGGGTTTTCAAAATCCACGAGTTTATGCGACAATAACAATTGTACATGGGCTTTCTGCAATAAACAAGATAAAATTTGAGGATTTAATTTGTAGTAAAATGTTGTTGGATATTAACCGTACAGCTTTATTTTTTTTAAAAATAAGTTGAGTTAATCACATGATTGGAATTTATAGTATGTTCATATTGCAGTATTGATTCAAACTTTTAAGAAATTACATATTTGGTCTCAACTATTTGCCAACTTCTCACACTACAAGGATGTAATGTAATTTTTTAAAATTTGTTTAAATGATCCAACAACTTTTTTTTGCTTTCCCAAGGTCCCAACGACTACAATCCACCAGCAACGCCCCTCACGCCCGCCCCATCGCGCCCCGACTCGCGCTCTGGTGTTGCGGTGTTCACGACCAGAGTGGGCAGTCACGTGGGTCCCCCCCTCTTCACGCCCCTACAACACTCAACTTTAGCTTATCATCATCGGTTCTAAATGCTCGTGACAAACAAAACACATCGCCACTTGTTTCAGTGTGACTGCTCATTTAAAATTAAAGGTTTTAAATATACTTTCTATTATACAAAGAAAACAATTTAAGAGGTGTAAAGCATTTAAGAAAATTGTTGAAATATTTAACCCATTGACGTGCTTCTTTGTTAGCTATTTTTCAATGCGGATGGCTGATAAAGGAAATCATTAGTAGACCGTTGTTTACACAAGATTGCTAATGTTTTAAAAATTGTGGAGGGTGTCGAATATAGTTGAACACTTTTTATGCGTGATTTTAAAAGGTTTAAAGCGTTTTAACAAACTATTGACCTACTACACTTGTTTGACTCATTGACCCGCTTCTTTGTTAGTTATTTTGTTTAAAATTGACCATATATCTTGAGTTCTAAATGCAGGTAACAAAAATAACAGAGCTTGATCATTTTGGTTTTGTTTTTTATGACTATGTTTCTTGACTTAAATATTTGATCAATTAAGGTTATATGGTTCTTCATTTTGTATTATTTGACATCTTACTCGCAGCAACGCGCGGGTATTCCCGCTAGTATAATTATATAAGTTTCATAAGAAATTTTCTTCAATTTTGTTATAAACAAATAAGTAAGAGTTTTATGAAGATTTGTTATACAAATTACTTTTATAACTTTACAAAATTAAGTTTGATAAATTATAAATAAAATCTACAAAAGATAAACAATTGTTTATTCAACGAATTGAATATACATTATAAAATACTAAATTTAAATAGAATTAAGTTTTTATTTCAAATACTATTAAGATAACTATATATATGTCTCATGCTAAAGAATCAGACTTTTCATAACTAAAAACACACAAACGACCAGTGAATCTTATCACGACACTAATCTTGAACGAATTTATCTTTAGGTCACCACGATTGTCAGGAAATATTTTATAGTAACTATAGTTTGAAGCTATGCTTTTAATCCTTTTGTGATAAAGATGCACCTATTTTTATTTATATTCAAATCTTGGCCTTCAAGGATTTTATACGTCCTTGATCATTCTGATTTAATACTTCACTTCTCATGGTAGTATTATGAATTTAACTTAACTGACCTAGGTTACATGCGGTGACATTTCTTTAACTTTTACCCATTTATCGTGTTATCCATGTTAATATTATGTTTGCATAGAGGAGTGATCCTAAGAAAACCACAATGTTATGAGAAAACTAGAGAAAACCAATGAAACCGGTCACATAATTTATAAACTTTTTTATCACTATCCTTTATATATATGTGTGAGCATATATAAATAAGGTATGATTCCAATGAACACCGTAGCATTGTTTTACAAATATGTTACACATAGGTTACGTATACGTAACCATTTTTCATTCGACACAGTGTTACGTATACGTAAGACTCTTCATTCTCGTATGTATGCTCAATATATTTGTACCGAATATTTAAATAACATTTTAACAATTAAAATAATAAAAAAGTTATGAATTAGTTATTGGTTTCTGTGGTTTTCTTTGGTTTTCACATAACTATTGGTTTTCTCAGAAACCCTCCCCTGTTTGCACATATTAGTTAAGTTAAAGGAGTTTATATATGCATTTGTAATATATTACTCAAGTAATTTACTTACTATGAAGGATTACCACATCCATATTGATCACTGCCGAAGCCGTAATAAAAAATATATATAAAATGATCTAATTTTACTAGATAGGGTAAGCATAATGTCGATTCCTTAGGGATTTTGTGGTTAGCTACTACTCATTGTTGAATTTAAAAAAACTAAAAGTTTAGATTGTTTGAATAATCTTAATTGAAACTTGTTGCCTAAAATTAAATCTGATTATGAATAACGTTGTCACTATTTCTTAGGTTCAAGGTATCATTAACAATTGCAAACTCATATTTATATGTGAATGATTAAGAATTACATAGGCATACTTTAAGTAATCAATTGCTAACGAAACCACATTTTACAATATCAAAAGCCATCGTTACATATTTACATGCTATCAAACCCAATATATGGAACACCTACACCATCTACACAAGTTTCACACTAGATTAAGCCAAATATTGATTTTGGGGGAAATGGGAATAACGTTACAAATTTTCATTGGTAGATTAATATTATCAAACTTGGAGCTATTTTTTAAGGTCGCTTTGATCACGTTGTAATTGTTAATTACATGAAATAGTTGTACTTAATATATTTTATTTTTAATGAATTTTATAGTTTAGTTTCATTCTTATTAGATGTGCATCTTAATACTTTTATATGCCACTTACTTTCTTTATATTTTATAATAACTATAAACAATAGTTATCAATATCAAAATGCAACATTCTTTACCGGTCTCAAATTAAAAACCTCGAGATGATTAATCATGACTTTAGATTAGTACAAACTTGACTCTTTATGATAACATTTAATAAAATATACAAAATAGTCAAATATGGTAAATACGTAAAATATAGATCCAACCAACAAATTATTTAAAATGTTTGTTATTTTTAAGTGACAAAGTTTCAGATAGCTATCATAGCTTTATACAACAACTAATTTGTAATCACTGCCAATTTGAAGCATTATAATACTTAATGCAGATGGTTGTGAGGTATCGATTAAAATAATTTTTAGAAAATACGGTATAACTCTTTTTAAAATTTCAATTCGTTATTTTTTGATGGCAAAAATGTCTTCTCTAGTAGTATTATGTAATGCTCTGTTTTCCTTATAATTAGACTTCTTGTAATCCGCACATTAAGTGCTCCATTTTCATGTATTAATGCAATGTTCTTGTTTTGGTTCTTTAGCTTTTTGCTAATATAATCTATAGATTTAAAAAGCATGTGAATGAATGGTAATGTACATTTCTATTATGTCGCAATTTACAAGATTTCTATGCTTATGTTATAGTTAGTGATGGTGACAAACACAACAATGACATTGCTCCACTTTTGTTTTGAATGTGTACGTGACTACATGTGGCCTTTGCGTTGTTATTCGAGAAGCTATTTTTGTGTAATACCCAATGCTTCATAATGTGTTGGAAGGCCAATAACAAGATAGTATCATTAGAATAGAAAAATTCATATGCTGTCAATAAATAATAAAACATGTGGGATTATAATTCTTTTAGTGACTTATCACTCCTAAGTAGAATGATTTTTTTGTATGTATTGGTATACAAATGTTGAATAAGATACATTTTGGTGATTTAAAAATGGTTGAACAGATTCTTTTTGATTTGATGTCTTAAAATGATATTTTACGCATCTAATTAAAATTCATATTTTTAAAAACTGGTTATAATTAGCCAATAGTGGAGTAGGTGGTTGGATATTTATTTCCCAAACTTCTTTCCTCCCATTGTTGCTTTTGATTTTAATGATTTATGGACCACGTATACGATTAAATATGCAATCCTCTACAGTTATTCATTAATTTTTATATTGTAATGATCTTCAAGCTGTGATCATAAATAAAACTACCTAGGATTTTCTGAAATATAATAATCTTCTCGAGGTAAAATTTTCATTTAGTTAGATATAATTTCGTTTTATTAAAAATTTTTGATAGTTATATAGTTACTAATAAAAAGAATAATAATAGAATTACCGTTGGGTGCCGAATTCAACAAATAAAATATTATAATGTGAACCTACCGTCACACACACTAATAATTGTATGAGCGAAACTAAGGTTCGTGTACTCAGGGATACGTGCTAACTATTTTACATCAAAAACATTTTAGCATAGTTAATTTGATTGGTTTTGGGTTAATTAAGAGGGGGGTTATAATTAAAAACTAAAAGTAAACTGCAAAAACTATAAATTTTCCAGCAGGCTGACACGGCCGTATAAAAACTGTAGAGGAAATTCTATGTGGCCGTGTTAAGGTTCTGCTAGAAAAACGAAATTTCACATTTTTTTGCGGTTTTTAATTATGAAAAAAGAATTTCTAAAAATATTAATTAAATTGTGAAGTAAATTCAGATAGGAAAACTAATTTCAACACTAAGATAATTTCTTGATTCGATTTGGCTTATGATAATCAACGATTATGGTGCAATGATCATTTTTAATTAATGATTTGTATCGATACTAAACATCACGTCGTTCAGATATTTCCTCTATCTAATGTCTAATCAAGCGCAGTTCGTTAATTAGAGCCAACCCGCTACTCTAAGCTCACGCCGTTTGTATCTTAGCGTGCGGGTTACAACGATAGAAGTATCAATTATAATTAAATATACACATACCGTTCGGCATGTTTAACAAGATTGTATGATTTTATAACGAGAATGAATTCATAGACAAACTCAAACCGTTAATTATTCCTTCTATCAAAAATCAAAACTTGATTACGGTTTTAAATTTTGAAGAACTTTATTAGAAAAATTAATAAGTTGATCAGATTTATTAACAATCTAATATATACGGGAGTAGATACGAGTTTAAAATCAAGAATCAAACAAACAAACCATTAAAATAAAAAGATCTCATAAATGGTTCATATAAGTTCAAACCAAATCAAAAAAATCAAACCTGAATGTTGAAATAAAAGTGACCTAATCGGACATGACGGCTAGATCAATTAAAACTAGAATAAAATAAAATCTTACGAAACAAAACACGAATAATTAAGTATCTTGACAAGAAGATGATTTGTTAAACTTGATTATCCAAAATAAAAATGTTCAAAATGCCTCATTTGATCATACTCTTATATTATATTTATAATAAAATTTACACTTCCAGATCCCCTTTTTAGGATTTTAGTTTTTATTTTTTATTTAAAATATTATGATTATAAATATCATTTAAACCAAGATTTCTAAAAAATAAGAAAGTTTCTACACTATTTTAAATTAAAGAAATGCCCTTTCTAAAGTCTTCACAAGCCTTAATATTTTCTCCCGATTGTACTAAACCTACAAAAACAATAAAAATACACCAGAGTAGATTAAATCTCACAAAAACAATTATTATGTAAAACAAACAAAAAATGAATGCAAGGAATGCAAAATACATGTCAAAATATGCTATAAAATTATGATAATTAACGTCTAAAAATATAACTAAAAATTAATAGTAAAAATAATAGTAGTAGTAATAGTAGTAGTAATAGTAGTAGTAATAGTAATAATAATAATAATAATAATAATAATAATAATAATAATAATAATAATAATAATAATAATAATAGTAAAAAAGATATTATTATATTGAGTTAAATTTGATTTTGCTCCCTGAGGTTTGATGAAAATAACTATTTTCCTCCAAAAGATTCAAAATATCAATTTACCTCTAAAGGTTTTATAAGTTATTTTAATTCAATTCAAAAGTTTCATAAGTTGTTTCAACTTGAATACAAAAAATAAAACTTTTGGACTGAAATTGATACAAATGATGAAACTTTTGGACCTAACTTGATGTTTTGAAACTTTTGAAGGAAAATGATTACTTTTGTCAAACCTTAGGGAGTAAAATTGAAATTAACTCTATTATATTTTTATATTAGTTTTAAGGGACACTTGCTCATTTAAATATATTTAGTGGACTATTTTTATAAATTCATTGACTAGAAAATCAAAAGGAAACCACTATGGTAGTACGAATCAAATTGGGCATGCATGTAAAAATAATATGTTGGTAAAAGTTTTGAGAAACGACAAAAAAGGGGGGCTACTGTGCATGGAACAGTAATTCTATTTATATATATTTATAATAAAATATTGGTTACTTGGTTGAATAACATAACAATGATACTGGGGACTCTAGTTAAAGATGCAATTTGGTATGAAATTTATATTCTAATATTTCAAACTAGTTTTAATAAACCACTGTATTATACGGGATAAATAAATATAATATAATATAATAAAAATTTATTAATTATAAAATCATATTTTAAGATAAGATATAACTGAAATTAGGCATTAATAAGGATTATAAGTAATAAAACACATATATAAACTTTTTAAACTTTTTTATTTTTTTCAAAAAAATAACTAAACATTTTCTTTCAAAACAAATCATCTTTAAAAAATATCATTTTTAAAAATATCCTTATTATAACTCCCAAGTTTAATTAATTTTTATATATAAAAAATTTACATTTTAAAAACATTAATTTTAAAATATTTCTTATTTTTAAAAAAGTTTGAGGTTTTAGAAAATTCTTTCTATAAAAATTTTTGTTTTTAGAAATAACAATAATAAAAAGATTAAAAACTAATTTTAATCTAAAAAAATAAATATTATTATTAGTAATTAATATAATTATTTATTAATAGACAGATGCGGAAAAAATTTGATAAAGATGAATATAGTGATGCCACGTGTCAGTTCTGATTATCATTTTATTAAAATAGAAAGATTTAAGCCAACTTTCGTGTCCACGCAGGACATAAGAATACACATGTATATACAGGTTAAAAACATAAATGTACATTGCAAAAATGAATAGTCCTACACTCATATGGTAAAATGTTGTTTACAAATCCACAATTTTATGTGGTTGATATAAAAACCAAAACAAAAGATAAAAATATAAGAAATCTTAATTTCAAGCAATAAAATAGGATTCCACTCCCCTTATCTATGCTACCATCTTCAATCAGGCAACCACGAAAGTTTGTAAAATGTATACTGGTCAGTGATGGATCTAAGAATTTTTTTTAAGAGTGTCTGAAATTTTTAAGAGCCATTAATGTATTGTTAAATATTATGTATTTTTTTGTTTGGTTCGGGTCGGGTCACTTAATAACATGAAAAAATCATATTAAATTTCACATATATGTATATATAAAAGATATTTTAAACTCTAGTCTATGTAATATCTATCAATAAATTCATATACTAAATATATATAAGAAATTATAAGTGATTAAATTTAAAACGTCAAAGTTGGGTACAATAAGTTATCAAAGTTCATGTAACGTAAAGTTTCTTAGCAAAAAATAAAATTTGAAAGTGTAATACAGTAAAATTCATCTTAAAACGTAAATATTTTTATTTTAAATAATAATATTATCTCACAAAAAAGTAATTTAATAGAAATAAGATTAAAAAGTTTATGGTATTAAACAATTTGGGTTGTATTTAATATTAGAGTATCATCTTTTTTTTATATATTTTTATATTAGTAGTAGCTATATTATACTAGACTAATACCATTTGCTATCGTCTGTAAATGTACATCAAGTGTTAAAGTAGCTAACCATCTTTAATTTATTTTTTTTGTTTACACCATTCATTCATTTATTTAATGCAATTTGTATCATCAATAATCTTATTAATTATTTATGAAATATATTTTTTATGGAATTTTTATTTTTTAAAATATCATCGTTTATTAAAAATTTTAAAACAAAACATTTGTTACCTTAAATATCTAAAAAGACCAAATTAACATAAGAAAAAAACCAAGAAAAAAATACAAAAACTTTATAAATGTAAATTATATTAGAAAATGTATTTATTTGATACTTTATTAATATTTATATTTAATATTTTTAATTTAAATAATATGCCATGAAATAAGGTAATCTAGATAGTGAGTTGGCCCGTACGATGGGGCGAGAATCACTGAGGCTATTCTCCAACCTATCTTAAACACTGATTATATTAAGGTATTATTATTATTATTATTATTATTATTATTATTATTATTATTATTATTATTATTATTATTATTATTATAATTATAATTATAACTATAAATATATTTAGTAATTATGTAATTAAGTATTTAAATAAGATAATACTTATTTATAAATTTTTTTATTAATTAAAGTATTATAAATAATATAATATTTAATGTTACGAATTAAATAATTTCATATTATTAAATTATATAGTAATAATATGCATTAAATAATGCATTAGTTATACAAAAAGTTTATTAGATGATGGGTAAAATAGAAATTATTCATAAAGCACTTGTATATTATGCTTAAAAAGTTGTATTGATTGTCTTAATTTTTTTGTAAATTATAATTATGTCTTAAAGAGATGCTTTATATAGTAATAGTTATTAGGGTATAATAATTCATAACATATGTGTTAGTTAGTAACTGGCTTAACTTTTTTAAAGGTAAGTGTTAAAATTTTATGGTTGTTAATGTCCAAATTTTTTAGGGTTAGTCGGAATTAGATCGTATGTATATATACAAAAAAGTAAAATTTCTTGGGGGTGCAAACAACTCGCATAACCAACACCTAGATTAGGTCCGCCTTTGTCACTGGCGGAAAAATCTGTTGTAGTTACCAACGTATCCAACTTATATTGAAAAAAGTAAAAGTAATTTATAATTAAAGTCGGATAAGTTGGACTGAAAAACAAATAATTTTTATTTTTTATCAGATCGAAAATCACCTTCGGAAGATAGTGTACTATTTATATATATAACACTTTGCATTTTTGCTAGCTTTACAATTCTTTGTGAAAAATATGACTATTATACAAATTGTATAATTTTAGTGATTTCGCTAAATATATAATAAAATAAATTACACAAATAGTGTTAGTTATATTTTTAAGCATTATTTTTCAAAGTTATAAAGTATATTTTGGTGCATATTTTGTAAATATTGCATGTATTTTCGTTTATTTTATACAAACACTTGTTTGGGTGGAATGGAATATACTTTGGTTTGTTTTGGGTTTGTAGGGCTGATTAGTTTGTGAGAAATATGAAAGATCTGGAGTAGAAGGAAAAGTATTGTTGAAGAAATGTTAGAGCTGGAAGCAATTTATACAACAGAAACTTTAAACGGCCGCGCGAAAATTCCTTCATAAATTCTACACGGCCGTTGAAGCTCGCTGGAAAAATTCCTAAGATTTAGGAATTCTTGTTTTTGATAATTATCATTAGATTTTCCTGAATAAAGAGATAAAAACTGAAATCATACAAAGGGGGATCTGGAAAATCAATGCACTATTATAACTATAATAGTAGATGATAATTAAAAAAATCAATCTTGGGACGATCTTGAAGATTATTGAAAATTAATCAAGAACATCAAGATCAAGAAACAAGAAGGGCTGTAGAAAATTAGTTTTTTTTGTTAGTAGAATTATTTCCATTGGCAAGATACTTAATTCTTCGGTTTTGATTCTTAAGTTTTTATTTGATTTTTGGGTTTTGATTGATCTAGCCATGTCCGGCTAGAACAATTTTAATTTCGACATTAGGGTTTAATTTTCTTTGATTTGGTTTGAACTCATGTGAAACATTTATGAGATCTTTTTATTTTTAATGGTTTGTTTGTTTGGTTCTTGCTCTTAAACCCGGATCTAATCCGGTATATATTAGATTGTTAATAAAATTGGCTACTTTATTAATTTTTCTAATAAAGTTCTTCAAAAACTTAAAACCCTAATCAAGTTTTAATTTTGATATAAGGAACAAATAACGGTTTGAGTTTGTCTATGAATTCACCCTCGTTATAGGATCACACAATCTAGTTAAATATACCGAACGGCGTGTGTGTTTAATTATAATTGATACTTCTATCGTTGCAACCCGCACGCTAAGATCCGAACGACGTGAGTTTAGAGTAGCGGGTTGGCTCTAATCAACGAACTGCGCTTGATTAGACATTAGATAGAGTGGATATCCGAACGGCGTGATATCTATTATCGATACAAATCATTAATTAAAAAGTATCATTGCACCGTAATCGTTAATGATCGTGAGCCAAATCGAATCAAGAAATCACCCTAATGTTGAAATTAGTTTGCGTATTTGAATTTACTTCACAATTTAATTAACGTTTTTAGTAATCCCTTTTTCATAATAAAAAAAAATACAAAAAAAATGTCAACTTTCGTTTTTATAACAGAAGCTTAACACGGCCGCGTGGAATTTCCTTTACAGTTTTTGACACGGCCGTGTCAACCTACTGGAATTTTTATACTTTTTGCAATTTACTTTCAGCTTTAGTTTTTAGTTAAACCCCCCACCTTTCTTAACCCATAACTAATCAAAGTAACCGTGCTTAAACGTTTTGGTGTAAAATAATTGACACGTATCCCTGAGGACACGAACCCTACTTCCGCTCATACTATTCTTAGTGTGTGTGACGGTAGGTTCACATTTATATATTTTATTTGCTGGATTTGACACCCAACAAATTGGCGTCGTTGCCGGGGATACGGCGATTCTAACCGTTTTATTCTAAGATCTTTAAGTACAGGTACATTTTCTATACACACCATGGCAGCTGAACAAACACTATAGGAGTGGGCGACTCATGATGTCATCCAGCAACCACTTTGCATCAATTACCCTGCTATGGAGAATTTCGAGCTTAAATCCGGATTGAAGGAGATAAAGCCTAAGTCTAGCCGAAGACGTTAAAGAAAGACGCTAAACGGGAGGCAACCCGTATTTTCGTTATCTTTTTATTTTTATTTTCTTTCTCTTCTTATTTTACATTAAGATAATTTTTATTTTATTTTATTTATTATCATTATTATTATTATTATTTTTATTATTATTATTATTATTATTATTATTATTATTATTATTATTATTTTGTTTTTTGATTTTGTTTTGTGTCAAACAGAAGATTGAAACGGTCGCGTAATAATTGCTATATAAGCCAAACATGGCCGCGTAAGCCTTCTGAGCTAAAAAATGTTTCAACCAATCTCTAACTATACTTGCTATTTGGCTTCTTTCTTGAGCTCGACTTCACGACCACACGCTACCTTTACTCCATCCACCATCACTTGCCAACGTCAGTCACCATAGTAGGCTTATTCCACTCTTTTCTTCAAGGCTCGAGTATGATGCTGAATTTTAAGCTTGGGGAGAGGTAATTTTTGTTTTATCTTTATTTTTTTTGTTTTTGTTTCCTAGTTTATAATCTTAATTGCATTTAGTTACATTTTCACCAAAAAAAAAGTTTTTTTTCTTCTTAATACTTGCATTGCATTGAATTACATTTAGTTATATTTTCACAAAAAAAAAAAAAAAAAACGAAAAAAAAAGATTTTTTTTTCTTTTGCACTCATCTTTATTGTCCCCAAAAGATTTGTGAGAGTAACATGAAAAATGATATTGATTTTATTATGTTAATCATAGATTGCATGCTAAAAAGGTTGATAGTAATGAAAAGACATACATATCCCGTTACGCTAGTGCCCATTGTTTTTGAATTTACACAAATAAAACATTTAATATTCATGTGTGCTTAATACCAATCCGATCATATAAGAAAGTTGAGACCTAACAAAAATAGGTTGAGAACCAAGTTCAATTGATTCAAAAGGAAAAAAAAGGGAAAAGGGAAAAGAGAAAAGAAAAGAAAAGAAAAAAAAAGAAATTAAAAAAAAAAGAAGAAAATTTAAAAAAAATAGTTATGTGGTGAAAAATTGACCACAATAGTATCGAATTAGTTGTGATCTCGCATGGTGAAAAATTGATCACTTGTTCTCTATAATCCTTGAGGTTAGGAAGGTTTCCACCGTGTGAAGAAAGGTGTTGGCACACTTAAACGATTTATATAACATTAACTAATTTATATGAAACGATAAGTCCGAAACTAAAGGGTTAGAGGATCATAACTAGCAAATTGGGTATGTATTGCTAATAAAGATCTTGATACCTCATTTATGCATGATAATTAAAAATTAACATAATAATATGATTTCATGCTCACAATTCTTATACGGGACGATAATAGGTGTAGCGAATATGTGTTTTGTTTCTATTTCTTTTTATTTCTAAGTTTATTCTTATTCTTGACTTCTTTGAAGACAAGAAAAGGTTTAAACTTGGGGAGATTTGTTAGTTATATTTTTAAGCATTATTTTTCATAGTTATAAAGTATATTTTGGTGCATATTTTATAAATATTGCATGCATTTTCGTTTATTTTATACAAACACTTGTTTGTGTGGAATGGAATCTACTTTGGTTTGTTTTGGGTGATTTTGTAGGGCTGATTAGTTTGTGAGAAATATGAAAGATCTGGAGTAGAAGGAAAAGTATTGTTGAAGAAATGTTAGAGCTGGAAACAATTTATACAACAGAAACTTTAAACGGCCGTGCGAAAATTCCTTCACAAATTCTACACGGCCGTTGAAGCTCGCTGGAAAAATTCCTAAGATTCGACACCCAACAAATATCCCATATGTTTTGGTGATAATAATATGTTTGGGGTATTAGTGCGATTGTGTTGATGCCGTTTGGAGAAGAACTGAAGGAGAAGGGGAGATGGGGGTGACTAGGGTTTTTGACAGGGTAAGGTGAGATTTTTTTTTTAATTTTTAATTTCAGGTAAAATGTAAAAATAGTCCCTTAAATTTTAATTTCAGGTAAAATATAGACACAGTCTCTTATCAAATTTGATTTTCATAATTAATATTTCAAATGTGAAAAGATAAATCATAAAAGTGTCCTTGAACCTACACAGAAAAACTAACGAAAGATAACATTAAAACCCAAACTCGTTACAAATTTGAAATCACAATTTCTAAACTTGTTACTCGAAAAAATTATATCCATGTTTGTTATTTTCACCAAACCACAAAAACCATCTATGTAATCAACTCTATATAATATCAACAGAATAAACATAAGAAACGTTTGAGTAGGTAAAGGTTACTCTTAGTATGAATTCGTAGATAAATTCTATATTTTCTAAGAGTTGTGTGTCACCTTCAAATTGAAACAACTTGTTGGTTCACCAAGTTTCTACATCACATAAAACTTCAAAATTTCAATTACAAGTATATGTTTGTGATGATTTTCTTAAACCAGATTGAACGACGAAAACAATGTTTTTTTTGTCTTCAAAGAACAGGGGCCAAAAACTACTATCGTATCGTTATATTTCAAAATCAAATTAACATAAAAGAGAGCTAAAACTTTAATTTCGAAGTTTACTTGTGAATTTCTTTGATAATACAATTTTGATGCATTTTTAAAGAGTTCATAGCTCTGCCCTTGGAGCCGCTCCTAGGAGCGCTACCCCCGCATCCCGCCAAGAGGGCGTTGCCCCCTTAAAACCTTTATTATTTAGAGACTTCACCCTTTAGAACCAATGAGGTTTTTAAATACTAAAAAACATAATAAACTCAAATAAACATGCTCTTTTCATCTTTTGAATTGTTTGATATATATTTTGATTACTTTAGTAATCAATAAAACTCAATTAAACTAAAATATTTAACACTATTTTTATTCGTAAGATTATATCTAGAAAGAAACTTTGGAGAGGGAATATATCCACATCTTATGATACATTTTACAAAAAAAAAAAAAGAAATTCCAGTTATGTAAATATTATAACTTGGAACATGTTACCAACATCAACCTAATTCACGTGGATATAGACCGTAGGCATTAGTTGTAATAAAATGCCAAATACTAACCATACTCCAATAATGAACGAGGTATCTACTGGCAACTGTGTGCATATAATTAAGAATTGTGGATGAGCACACGCTTTTTGATATGTTTTAGATGATGAGTATTTTTATTTAACACTTTATCGTGACATATGCACACTTGACCAATTAAGAGGATTATTGCCGATTTTATTAAATGGCACTTCGTATGTTGTTTCAAAGAACATGTGTTGTATAATCTTACATAAATCGTTAAGTGTTTGAAGAAGCAAATTTTCATTACTTGAAGGTCTAGATAATTAATACTTAATGAATAAAAAAAAAAAACTACATCACACATCTCAAACTTATGATAAAATCAGATCTCACTTCATATGCATATGCAAAAGTACGGAGGGAGAGTCCGGATCTATGCGAATATATTAGCGAGAAGATTATTGCTAAAGGAGGACATTTGACCATCAGTTCTAGAATGTGAATAAATTAGCGTGATTCAACATAATTTTTGATTATCTGCTTAGCAGCTATGATTTATTACTCATCTTACCCAAATTGTGACAAAGCTTTATTTGCTCTATAATTAGGTCTCTCAATGCTTTTCCTGGTTATATTTGTTAATTTAACTGGACTTTAGTTAGAGTGTGATGCGTTATGTTTTGAAGTTCTGTTTTTTGCAGATCAATTAAATAATCAACAAAAATCAAATATACTTAACATTCATGAATTTTCCAGCCGCCTACTAATTTTATAAAAGTTTTTTGATGAAACATTTGTGATTTATTTGGTATGAGATAATGAAATAGATTAGAAAAATCATTACCATTCAAATGTCCTTTTTTATTACCTTGTGGAAATTAAGTCATTTACTTTGCACTGTCAACAATGACAGGAACGTGCGAATAAATGCAATACAGTGACGGTGACATTGAAGATTTAACACCAAAATACGTTAAATCAAGAAAATAACATAAAACATACGTATTTGGTGGTATCCCACCTTTCATAGTTTAATCATTAATAATGAAATAAGTGGCGAGCGAACTTTTTGGGATCATCTACAATATACAATCCAATTATTTTCACTTTAGTTGGATTACATAGTCTTTTAACAATTATTTTATTAGATAAAATAATGATTTTATTCCACCGCGCACGTTTTCTTTTGCAAGCTCTAGTAGTATATATAAGAGCGCACTTCGGTACATAAACTTGTTCCATATATACTTGACATTTCCACAAAGTTAGAAGTGAACAAGATGGTGAAGACACCAACTTTTGACAAAAATGGAGTGAAGAAAGGTGCATGGAGCGAAGACGAAGACAACAAACTAAGAGCCTACATACAAAGATACGGCCATTGGAACTGGCGTTTACTTCCTAAGTTTGCTGGTATATATATATATATGGACAAGCTGTATTTCACTTTCTGTAGAGTATTGATAGGGTTTGTGAGTTTATAAATGATAAGAGGTTCTCATAGTTATCAAAAGAGAAAAAATTTCAAAATTTTAACAAAGTTTTCAAATAGATTTGGATTGTTTATTGCAAATAACTCTCACACCCCTCTAATGATGTTTGAAAGGCTATGTGCAATTAATATATGGATTTGAATTCTCAATTTCTTATTTTTCTTTGATTTCTTTTTTAAAGGCTTGTCTCGAAGTGGAAAGAGTTGCAGGCTGCGTTGGGTAAATTATCTTCGGCCAGACATAAAACATGGGAATTTTACGAAAGAAGAAGAAGATCTTATTGTTGAGTTACATAAGAAGCTTGGTAACAAGTAAGTTATAATCATTTTCTTCATTTGAGTCTTCATACCCATGAAGTCCAAATTTTCTGATTGCTTTGGTGTTGCTTGCTTAATTTTGTTCTTGTATATATAGGTGGTCGGAAATGGCTGCATATTTGCCAGGAAGAAGTGACAATGAAATAAAAAATCGTTGGCACACACATTTGAAAAAACGAGCAAAACAAGATCACGACGTGTTAGAAAATGAGCACGCCCAAACCATCGAACCTGATCAAGCTAACACTAAAGAAAACCTTGTCCAAAACACAGATTTAGAGTTTCAACAAGACATTGAACGTTTATTGGCTGAATCACCATTGTCTTCTTCAAGCACCAACTTATCACCATGTTGGTTTAGTGGCCTAGACTCAAGTGGCTTAGATTCAACAGGTTCAAGTAATAATATGCCACAACTGGCCAGTTACACATCAACAGATAATTTTTGGACCGAACCTTTTGTGTCAAACAATGATAGCATCATATCATCAAGTGATAACTTGTTTTTAACTTCAGATTTTGGTTACCCCGTCTCTTGTGAGGATATGATCATCTCTGATGAGTTTTTATGGTCGTCGATGGATTCATATCTTGAATACAACGACGAGTTCATAAGGTGAAAAACAAGTTGATTTTGTGACTTACATAATAAAATGTTGTTGTTGAGTTACCAATGGTACGTGTTGTAAATGGATTCAGTGAATATTCCTCCAAATTTATTTTGCTCCAACTCTTAACATTGGTTCCATCTTTCCTAATAGTACAGTACAA
The DNA here is from genome assembly GCA_025506415.1 of Flaveria robusta. Classification (NCBI taxonomy): domain Eukaryota; kingdom Viridiplantae; phylum Streptophyta; class Magnoliopsida; order Asterales; family Asteraceae; genus Flaveria; species Flaveria robusta. Next base: position 4,199,891 of record CM046460.1, on the reverse strand, counting down.
CCAATTCCAGTAATCACTTTATGGAAGTTTAGCTAATCTCCTTCCTATGGACCATTTAAAACCTGTTTCATAACCCGCTTCTTTAGTCGTTTCTATTTTAATTGATAATATTTAATGTCTAAATATCACCAAATCAACTTCTAATTAATTATAAGTATTTGAACTCACGTTATTTTTATAAGAAGCAATCACCAACGGTCCAATACCATCATTAAATTAGTGATTTTGTTGTCCATTTATCGGAATTTTTAATTAAATTAAAAATGGTGTCTGCGTCAACATTATGGTTGGTGGATTTAAGATAATTGAGTAGGTGCAGTGCTGCATTTAACCGTAAATTCCCTTGTGGTACATACTTGAATATTTTAATACATAGATAATTAACAAGAAAAAGCCATGTGCTTGGATGGATGATTAATTTATTAAACTGGAGTTATAAATATTATAAAAGTTTCAATGCTTAGATAAATAATATATGGTGCATAAATTATTAAATAACTAGTATTTGAGATTTTAATGTGAAAAAATAAAAGAAAAACCAAGTTGAAATTTGATCCGAACACTCGGGTTCATCGGTTTAGATGAAAACGGTCTAGTAGGCATGGCTAGATCGATGCAGTAAGTCTGATACGAATATAAAAACACTTGTTTGAATGACTCAACTATAAATCAACAAGAAAACATAATTAATAAACTTCAATAAAAAACACATACATATATAAACGAAGGTAAGAGGACGATCATTTTATAACTTTGAATTATTGTGAAAACAAAAATAACGAATTTAAATCATTTAATTTTAATTAATTGTTCTTAGTTTTTTCTTTTTTAAAATATGCTTCTTACATACACAAGAGTATAAAAAACAATCAAATTAATTTGTTTATATATATATATATATATATATATATATATATATATTAAATTTTATTTATTTACCTACATATGTATAAGCTATATATATAAACGAATAATCAAACTAGTATGTTTATATTTTCTTTTCCAAATTATAAAAAGGAGGATTGATCGACAAATAGTAGCCATTACATTTATGTCATTTTATTTTTGTTATTTTAAGATTGAAAAATAAATGACACAATTTTGTTATTTTTGTTCTTGCGATGATTTATGTTCCATCTTATTTATGTTCCATCTAGAGAGGGCGACTTAGACTGTAGAAGAACAAATTATGACTTAGGTACCCTAATTTCTTTGATTATATACTACGTCATACGTCATTTTTCGATTATTTAAATATTTATTTTAAAATTTTTGTCTTGTCAATATATGAGAAAGTGTTAAAATAAGGCTATGTCATTTATCGATATGATTTCTTTATGTTTCATAAATTGTATCTCAATAATAGGTCGTTTAGGGTCTTTGTTTAATTTCTAATTTTCACAATTAGAGTAAGTTATGTATATTTATTTTTTTACTAAAATTCACTCCAAAATATTAATCAATTTGTAAAATGACCTCACTTTTTTACTATACTTAGGGCCTCCAAAATGATTAAGCTGCTATGACTCTAGATCCCGCCCTTCTTGCACTCTATGTATCATAGATCCCGCCTTTCTTGCTTTCTATGTATCATATGCCCGTTTTAAGTAAATGATTCATTTGATAGATTGCAGTTAAACCACGCCCATAACCACATAAAAGAAGTATTGTATTGATTTTGATGCATGTTTGCACTTATACACATATGACACCTTATTCCCTTACTGAGACACTTCAGTGCCCGTAGACTTGCGTGATGATGACGACGATCAAACATCTCCTTTTAGCAACTCAACGATATCCTAATTATTTTAAAGAGGTTCATTTTTTACTTCTCTTAAATTAAATAACTATAGAAAAACCATTCCGTGTAACTTTTTATCAATAATCCAGCTCACATGAAATCATACAAGTTTCAACTTCTCTCATGTCACCAGCTTGGTAAACATATATGTGGCATATATTCTTTGACCAATTATCTTACTCATTGACATCATGCTTTCATTTATGACATCTTTAGCGAGGTGATCAGTATCTCAACTTAAATTATATTGTCATCATATGAAACAATGAATTCTTTCTAGAAGAATAGTGCGTTGATTATTACAGTTCAAACATGTTTTGTTAGATTCAATGGTTGAAACGACACATATTTAGAGACATTCAATTCACTCGTATTTTCCTAGCTAACTGTAAACACATAACATTCAGTGCTCTTACTTGGATCTTAACAACCACCCCAAGTTGTGTAGCCCTCCAAGATGACATGATCTTTTCATCTTAAACATATTACTACACAAAGGTGTCTTTTAGTTAGTGTAAAATTAGTCACTTAAATATTGCCTCCCAATTCTCTTCGTTAGGTTTTGACATGAATCCTTAACAATTCTTAGTGCATCAGTATTAATCAATTTGGCCATGTGGTAACCATAATATACAACAAACTACCAACCCTTTGTTCATAAGAAAATATTAGCCATCTCTTCTTGTTCTTGTTGTCATGAGTTTGCTAGAACCTTTCTTGTCTTCATTTGTTTATGTTGTGTTTTTGATTTGGAGTTTTTGTGGTTAACCCTTTGATTCGTGTAATCACAGCCAAATCAAGTTTATTTTGGTGTTACAAGAACGAGTATGATTTTTAAGAATGAGTATGAATTTTTGTGTGATAACATATAATTCCTGTGTATTCGACATCACTTCGTTAGATGTCGTAAATGCGACCAACTAAACCTTGAATATTCTTATAATTAATTATTCATAAACAAAACTACACATGACATTACTTTTTGTGTATTCCGACGCTAAATTAACGACCAATATGGTCCGTCTCAAAGTTTGAGAAATAGTTACGAACAATCACAAATTTAGTGATGGACCATGATAAAGGTTTGAAATTAAACCAAAGCCATTACGATGGATTGATGAAATATTTATGTTAAGAAAATTACGATTGTTACTTTAAATACAATTATATATTATATATATTATAATTTTCCTATGTCGGTTTCAACAGTGCTTTTTTTGATTTTTTATTCCCTAAGAAATTTAATATATAAATACCAAATCTAAAGTTGACAACTAGAAATTATTTGGCTTGGTGGTTTGGGTTGTAATGCAACAGGGTTCACGTCTTTGGTTCGAAACCCATCACCTATCTTTTATATTTCACTTTCTTCACTAGCAATTTATATAATACTAATTACCAACTTGGTTGTGCTTAATAGGTTGTACCTTATGTTTTATAGATTGTAAGTTACTTTGTTTTTTTTTTATTATCTTTTTTACTTTTAACCCTATAGTTTTTATTTTTTACATTTAACACTAATATGTTTTTCACTTTCAACTTAAGTCTCATTTACTTTAAATCTTTTACAAAATTTTCATTTTACGTTTCGGTCTAAATTTTTCGAGTTAACATACTGCAACATGCGTATGTGGTTTAATATTTTTACATCGTTTTTTCTATTTAACGGCCACATTGTATTTTACGTTTCTTTCTAATTTATACACATTAACACTTCGTAAAGCACGTGCATGTTTCAACGTTTTACGTCTATTTTTTGGGTTTTAATTTTTTTGTTTCATGAGTCTTTCTGGTGTTGATGGTCGCTAGCAACGGTGTGACATTGATGCTACTTGACATGGTTTTACGGCCCCACCGCAACGCGTGGGGCTAAATACTAGTTCCTATAATTAAGCTAAACTAGTTATCTATATAATAAAAAGTTATATAAAATGTCACCTGTAGGATTCTAAGCTTTGTCTAGATTTCACTTCATTCTATTAATTGGTTCTAGCTTAAAAGAACATATACATTGTAGCTATGTCAACTTACTTACGTCTAGTTGACTAGACGATCAGGTATCCTCTATCCGTAGAGTACAATCTAAACATATCCATCCCACTCCAGAAGCTTGCATTCACGAGTATCTCTAGCTTTTGTGTGACATGGGTCTTCCTTGTATCTCAAAGTTTACGTATATAGAAGATGGGTTGGTTTGGTGCACATGATGGAGTAATCTCTTCGTCTAATCATGATATCACATTAAATTTTTTGCTTCTCTCGCACATTTAACAATGATAAAAAAAAATATTATTAATATTATGTACACACTTTCCAAATTAAAAAGAAAATATTTTAAGCAACTGAAAACCTGTTTTTTATTAAAAAATGCTATTCTGAAACAAAACTACATTTTATGAAATATTAAGGTTTTCCTAATACAACAAAATTTAGAAAAAATTACATTAAAAATTGTTTTCTATACATGTAATAATTAAAAAACAATATTTTTTATAAAGAAAAACAAAAATAATATTTTAAAACGAATAAAAAAAAATAATAATATTATTTTATTACTTAAAGTAGTTAATTATATGTTATTTCAAGTAATCAAAGTATCGTTTTATAATTTCTTAACATTTAAATAATATTTTTTAATATTTTTTAAACCCAATGTCTTACACAAGACAGTCACGAAGAAAGTGATCACAGAAAAGATTAACTTTGCTATCATAATAGAGGTTTGAAATTCAACCACACCCATTGTGATGGGTTGAGTAAATATTAATTTATATTAACAAAAAGTACAATGGTGTAAATATTAATTTATATTAGCCAATGTGGGGCTAGCCACTTGGTAGAGGTTTTGCCTCTTAGAAGGGAGGTCTTGGGTTCAATCCCAAGCAATGATGTAATTTGGTGTAATGTAGGAGTAGTGTAGATTTGCCGTTCCAAAAAAAAAAAAAAAAAAAAGTACAATTGTGACTTTAAATATAATTTTTTTGTATTCATGCCAAACTTATTATTATTGATTTACACAATATAGAACTTGATTTACGTAGCTTGATTTGCGGCCGCTATACCATTTTGGTCACCACCTTTCGAGGCATACACAATTTTTTGCCGGGGACTATATTCATCAATCAAAGCAGTAACATATACCAAGTATATTGCTGTCAAAAGTAAACCGATCATGTACTGATCATATAAAATACTTAGTCATTATTTGATCATGTTTAGCGATAACTTTTTTTTTACTAAAAATATTTAATGGCTTTGAGTTATGCGTTATACTCCCATACCGAAGCAATGGGTATGGGTGATGTCGTAGGGGCGTGTGGCATGAATCTCCGCCCCCTAGGGTTGACAGGGGCGTGACCCTTGAGATGTGAGTATGGTCACGGGCATTGACCCTTGTACATTGCCATGCTTCTTGTAATTAGGTTTACTCTATGTCTGGAGCATAAAGTATCACATATAGTTTTTTTATGTATGTAGAGAATGTTATCCATTCAGAAAATATATATTTTACTAATGATATGGTAGATTGACACCTGGTATTAAGAGACACCTACTATATTTGTATAATGAGATTTAAAAATGCAAATGAGAAGACACGAATTTTTAGTTAAATGTATTCGAACAATAATTCCTGTTAATTAATTAAGCATCTTTTGTGTTGGGTATTAAATAATTGCACGTGGGATTATTTTACAAGACATAAAGAACCCAAATGCTCAAGCAGCCTCACTTTCAAACATCACAAAGTATAATAAACAAAACATATATACTTCCAATTACGGTTATCGAGGTCAAAAGCATTCAGCAATATTATTATTTATAATGTGAATATATTTTATTGCTTATGACAAGTATCCCGGTAAATTTTGTAAGAAAATGGATGACATAATACTATAAAATCAAAAGAACCACTAAAAAGGATCACACAATAAGAAATTAATATTTACTTGGTGATCAATGATCATTACATGACAATGAGTCAACCTAACACCAAGATAAATAAAACATACATATGGTCTGATACGTGCAAACAACAAAGATAAACTGTGTTTATATCTTGAAACTAGCAAATGCGTCTTGCTTAGAATTAAAGACACATCCTTCTAATCGTCTTGAGAGGTCTATAATATATGTTTCAGAACCTTTTTACTTTTTTTTTTTCCTATGATGAGTGAGGTTTTTCACCGGCCTTTTCTTCCCCCTTAACTTTCATCTTTTACATTTTAACTCTTTAATGTTTTTTTAAAAACTTTGTAAAATGTTACTTTGACCCTTTTAAGTTTTTAAAGATTCAGGTTTACCATTATACAAATTTACGGAAAATACTAATTTCTTATGTTCATATTTTATGTACGTGTCGGTATATATTCCAAACCGTGTACGTTTATACGTAAATTTTATTCATAAACGAGCCAGATCAAATATGAAACATTTCTGTGCTTAAATTTATATACATTTTAAGACGGACTACATTTTGAAGTTCGTCTAAGTTTTGGAAACTTTATTCAGATGCGAGTTGGTTCAAATATAAAACGTTTACGTGCTTATTTTTACGCTTTGAGTTGGTCTACGTTTCGACGTAAATTTTGTTTGTAAATGCGTCGCGTCAAACATAATATGTTTTCATTCAATAGTATAAAACCGAGCTGTTCTATGTTTCGACGTTAAATTAGTTCGCAAACAAGCGGTATGATTGTAATTTATATTTTATAATACTGTATACGGCGCTACCGCACATGTTTTATTTTTTGTACATTTTGAGTTATAATAAACTATTGTGAAATTTTAATAACACTTATATTTCTAAAATTTATCCTTATTTCTTAACGGTGTCTCCTTTGAAATCTAATAACGTTTGTATCGCGTGTATCATATTTGATCCTTTTTGGACATTTCGTTACCTTTTTCAAAAGATAAAAAGCCTAAAATACCTCATTTTCATGTGAAAATATGTTATTTTTTAAACTATCTTAGGACCTTCATGTTTTTCATATGACAAATGTTTTATTAGATTAAAATTATATACAGACATACAGTCAAAATTGTCATACAACATACTTTTAATATGCACTAAAGATATATAACAGTTATTGCGATCATGATCATATATGCACCATGTGTATATTTTACAACTGTCCAAGTGCATTGGACTTGGTTCACAGTCTTCCTCAAGTATTGCAAGATTGCTATTTTGGAGTTTTATTACACCAAACCCCCCATTCTCAATTTGTGATGTGACTTCAATCTTTCTATTAGATATGAATGTAAAGTAAATTGAGTTGATTAGACTAGACGTAATGGTGTCCTTAGGGGGCGTGAAATTTGCTTATGTGGACATAATGTCCTGCTTAATTGGAGGGGGGGGAGGGGTTTAAACTCATATTTAGCCAAGCCTTTAACGTGTGTTAAAAGAGATAAATAAATTCACTTTTTATAACTTTTAACAATCTTTAACTAAAAAAGACTTTAAACCCACTACATTTGATTTAAAAAAATTTTATAAAATTATTTTTTATAAAATTATTTTTTAAAATTAGATGACTTTATAAAAAATCTATCAATCATAATTACTACTTAGTTGTTTTTATGTTTATAATATATTTTCCTTCTTGTCTCTTTGCTAGAGTGTTTTTAATGTTAAAAAAATGATCCATGAGGTAAAAAAAATCACATCAACATTGCAAAGGCTCTTGTAGTTTCAATGGAATTGAATATGCTTTTCAGATGAAACGATTAGACGTGTAACATACCACCATGCAGTATTAATATTTAAATGACTAACCAATAATTTCGAGATAAGTAATCAATTCAATTGTAGCATTACTCTACAATTTGTTTAATTAAATAACTAAATATGAAGGATTAAATGCATTTCTGAATAAGACAGTAATATATACACTTAATTAAATACAATATAATATAAAGGTTCCCATTAGAATAATATAAATTTTGTTTATGATGCATATGTTCTTTATACGTGGTATAAAATGAATCGGCTTGTGGGCATGTGCCCAGCATGATGCATTAATAATTTTATTGATATCTGGTAGTAATACATTTTATATTCTATGTTGTGCTCACTGACATCATTAAAGATGTTTTTATTAACATACACAAGCATTGTGTGTTATAATATAAAGTGTATTACCATTTATAATTACGCCTTTATTTCATGTGTGAAGCATGTCAAATGGTGTCATTTTATATCATAGAAAATATGAAAAAGAGAAACTGATTGTCGTTAAGATTGAGATCTTGCCTTCCTTGTACATAACAAGATCAAAATAGCTACCTGCACTGATTATTTTTCGTTACTAATGGAATCACCTTTGTGTTACTTTTGCATTATACAAAGGACCACAAATGTTCAAACAACGTACCATAATTTTCAAACATCACATGGTATAATACTACTACAAAATGCAGATATGGTATACTTATAACATATATAATGCAATTTTTCAAAACGACTTAAATAGCAACTTCGCATGCTCAATAATATAACATAGCCTAGTTGAAATTAGATTCGATGTTATATATTGAATATAGTTGAGTTGATTTCTCATATAAAAAGATTTTATTAGTTTTTTCTTATAATAGAACCCACTAAATAGCGACGAACTCCCACACTCATCAAAGTGATCTATGATCTACACTATTTTGCATTTTTGCTCACAATAAGATTTGAATCGTTATTACTTGGGAAGGACACCACCGGTTTGATATATTGAATATTGATATCATTGGCAGGCCTGGCCCATGATGGAGGGGCCCAAAGTCGGGGTTGTGGATTCGTTAGTTCTATTCTAGCCTCTAGGTTGCATCCTCACTTAATTTGTTTAAATTATTAATAATACATGGAGAGCACACACAATTCGGTGTATCCAAAATTGAAGAATGGAATAGTGGCACACAACTAATGAAAGTTTATTTCTTTAATTTTACTACTTAGTTTAATAGGTAAAAATCATAGAACTTGATATATAACCATTTTTCTTTTCAATTTAATGCCGATGTATTCGAATTTTTATCATGATATTATTTACAACTCATAAGCCTTTATAGTTGACTTTTTTTTTTTCTTTTTTCATGAGCATATATATGTGTCGAAGTTTATGTAAGCTGGAATTAATGTTTTTTTTTTATTTTTTTTATTTTTTTATTTTTTTATTTACGTTTGATGGTTCAAGCTTTCAGTCTTGTGGGTTTTGAGTTGAGAATAGTTGGAGTTTTCTTTTTGGATCGTTTAATTTCATACGTCTTCATTTGTCTAGTTTCTATTTGTGTCCTCATTTGATATGTTTCACGGTTCATAGTTTGGTTTTCATTCTTGTAATTGTTTCATTTCATCCAACTAGTTGCTTGATAGTTTGTTCTTTTATAAAATTTTGACGCTCCAAATAAAAAAAACAAAAAACTAATTAACCTATTGAATGTTAGAAATGTTACAATTAAATAAAATCAGATATCATCTATGTAATTTCGTGAGGGTGGGGTAAATGTTAATCACAAATTAGAAGCTTATTTTTAAGGGGCATATTTTTACTTAACGCATACGGCATCCAAAATCTCAAGATCGGCCCTAATCATTGGGCTACATGCCCTCTGGTAAGTAGGTTCACTTAACATTTAATAATAGCAATAAATATAATAATGTTTCAAATGTTTTACCTTTATTGTAATAAATGAGATTTACAAAGTAGCAGTAACAATAATAGAAACAATAACCGTAACGATATCTATAAAAAAATATGAAATTATAGGTTACAATAATAAGGCTAAACTTAAGGGGAAACAAAATTTAAATCACAATCATGTATATCATTTTTAATTTAAGGGATGAAGTTGAACTTTACATTAACTCATTGAATGCCACTTCGATCGGGGGTGACGTGCAATACAACAAAAGAAGGGACAAATAAGACAGTCTGCAATGCTACAACTCATCCTATAACACTATCATACTCATGCAGGCGTACTCAACATGTCATATCAACTATTTACCCATTCATCAACAAACATTTTTTCACTTATAACGTTACCACACTCATTGTTCCCACATGCAACTAACTTTATAATATTCAAATATTTAACTTGTGAGTAGAAAAGAAAATTAAAAAAAATAAAATTTAAAGCCATTCTTGACTGCCCATGGCTACCAGCAAAACCCACGGATTGTGGGTGCTCCAATGTCCCCCACATTCAGGGCCATGTGGTGATTACATATAAATTATAAAGTATGATGAAATGTTACAAAGTAATTGGGTTCTCTATTGTAGCATGAAAAGGGAAAAGGTCCTTCAAATAAATGGGCTTCTAAGTAAGAAATGGCACATAGCCCAAAAGGAGATTGATCCAATAAATAAAGAAAGCCTGATGACTCTATGAGCACCAAATATAATAAGTTTCGGTTCACTTTTTATATTTCTTGCTTTATCAAATAAATGCTAGGTTATTATGTTCCGCAAACAAAAAATCGTGTTCCCTTTATCCTGAAATAACTTATAAATTAAGATCGTTTAAAGCTCATAAAATTAATCCAGCTTAGATTTGATAACGCATAGAGGTGAAAAAAACAGATTTTTAAACTGAACCAACGAACCAAACTGAAACCGAATTGGTTTCAAATCTGTACCTCCAAACTGCTCACTAACCAAAAAAAACTATCGGTTCCAAATCAATCTCACATTAGTCAGCACAAAAGGTTCCACATCAAACCGGTTCAAACTAGTTTCAAACCGGTTCTAGTTGTTTGTATTTTTTTAAAACGTTGTATAATGGCTGTATAGTTGTTTTGACCGTTCTTCATGATTTTTGTGGACCAGTTTACTATCGTATGTTAATATAAACGGATAGCACGTGTATTAATTTAACCACTACACTCACAAACGCAAAAAAACACACTAAAAAAAGGCTGCTCTCACATATGTTAAAAATCCTCTCAAACAAATGCTAGGACTTCTGAAAATGATCAAATGCAATCTTTCGTAGGTGTTGGTGCATGTGCACCCTCAAGCGTCGTCACTATTGTGAGGACGAGGAACCCCCAAAGTTGGGCTCATATGACATGTCAAATGATACACAAATTATTAAAGCCTCGTTACAGGAATTGTTTTATCTTTTTTGTCGGGAATTCAAATTTGACGTTGAGAAATCATTTGTCAAAAAATTATAAGGAGTGAGAAAAAATAGGGATGAGCTTGGTACTGTACCTGTACCGAACCGGTACCGTTACCGAAAGTACCCGGTCCCGAATTTTATAAAAAACGAGTACCGGTACGGGTACCGAATTTGGTATATGGGTACAGGTACCGGTACGGTACAGGTACCGGTACGGTACCGGTATTTCGGTACCCAGCACCTCTTTGGTACCCGTTTCCTACACAACATTATTTTTTAGGCTTACTACATGGTGTATGTTTGGTTACAGTACCAAGTATCTGTTTTTATATCTGTTACCCAGTATATGTTTGGTACCCTATACCTCAAAAAGTTTATAATAACTAAACAAAGTAAAATATCAAAAAAGTATTCAAATAAAATGATAGTTTATTTATTTTTCTTATTTTATTCTAACTCAATTCACACACTAGTCCATCATTTATTTCTATTAAAATCATAAATAATATATATATTGACATTGTAGTGAAATAAGAAGAATGATATTAAAAAAATAATAATAATTACCTTCAAAAGTCAAAATAGAATACTAGTTAACGGGGTGAAAAATATTACAAAACAAAATATTCCAAAATAATATATTCGTATTCGGGTACTAACGGGACTATATGGGACTTTTGGGTAAAATAACGGTACCGGTACCGGTGGGTACCGATCCCGAAATATAAGAAAATCAAGTACCGGTACCGGTACCTTATACATATTTTCGGTACCAATTGGGTACCGGTACCGGTACCCGTACGGTAGTGGGTACCAAATGATCATCCCTAAGAAAAAATCCCGCTAGTGGTCAAGCAATAATGAGAAGTGGTAATTATATTTTTAATTTCGATTTTAATGTGGTTTGAGATCTAGTGACAAACTTCTTAATTCAAGAATGATGATTAGATGACAATATCGTAACAAGCAAATTTTACATGAAAATTTGCGAAGTAGATATTCCCCCTTGGCAAGCTTTTGTTTCTTTCGGTTGTCAATATTGATACGATGACGGTATTGTTAAAAATAAACCAATGTTTTCAGAACCGGATCGGACGTCAAACCTGACGCTTTACTGGTTTGGTGGTCGGACCGGTCGGACCGGATTTAAGAACCGCATAACGTCATAATTATATATATACTATATTATATATATAGTTATATATATAATTAAATATAAGTAATTTATATATGTATTTTATAGTTATATATAAAACTTAACTATATTTTTATATTCAACATACTAATTTATGGTTCAACACCCCGTTTTCACCCATTAAAATCAAAAAAATAAAAAAAAAAAACACAAAACCGGTCCGAACCGGTCCGGTTTCCCGGTCCGACCAGCGGTTCGGGACGAACCGGCCGGTTCGACCAGTCCAAAACGAATCGCACCAAACCGGACCGGCTAGGTGGCCGATCCCCGGTCGGACCGGCCGGTCCGATCCGGTCGTGAAAACAATGAAATAAACAGTTAAAATATGTTAAGTTGCATCTTTTGAACACGCGGCCCGCCAAGACACGAATCAAATTCCCCGCGGCCGACCAAATACGTACGTACGGCGCGTAAGCAATTGACAATTATTAATATTTACTAATTAAATGCCTTTAAAATTAATTTACTTTAATTAAACCTAGTAAAATATTAATATTTGTTCTGATAAGGTTATAACGACTATATCACCACCTGGCTTCTCTCAAACCATTTATAGCAATTGGTAGCTTCTAGATGCCACTTCCAGCAACACCAGAGTACTATATATCACACCTAAAGTATATCATATACAAAGCTGGTGGAAACAATATTAATCTATTCACGTATCGACGTGTTATTTTTATATAAAATTAATAACGATTTTGATTATTTCATAAAAACACAAAGCTAACGATAACGAACTATTTATGTCATGCTATTTTGTAACGCAGACACCGAATCCGTCGCTATGGAAATAACTTATCAAGAAGTTCTTATGATAATTCGATGGTGAAAGTTCATTTTCGGAAGAAGATCATTTGAAATTATATGCAAGCAACGCGTTGTTTTGAACTGCTATCTCTGAGTTTAAATGTTCATTATCTTTCGATCTGTTATAACAATAACATAATGGGTTCATAAAAGAAGCTATTATTTAGTTCACAAATCACGTGTTTATAAATAGACGTGTAATGTAGAACTAATTTAACTAGAGAACTTTGAGAGTTATATAAGCATTTGTATTAAATGTTTTTAATTTGAAAAACAAGGCAATTATGTTACGGCTTAACCGTCTACCTTTTTGCTCGTACTATATCTAATCAGCATTATCTACAAGCATTTATAACGGTTTTTAGCATTCTCTACTTGTGCGTTGTTGTGAAGAAAACATGACTCGGATTAGAATGAAGTCCATGTAACATCGGCGTGTTCAAACACAAAAGAAATTAACTACATGATGTTTTGGGGGCGACTTTGAATCTTTATACTAAATAACAAAAAAACCTTAAGGAAAACCATATGCTGCGGGGACAAGGCTGAAATGTTGAAAACCTTATATTAAAAAACAAAATTATTAAAAAACTAACGTCCAAACATTGATAAAAATAAGAACAAACAACGACGGAGTACTTGATAACATTTTAAACTTTACATTAACAAATTGAAATTGTCGCAAACGCTTGCATTGTCAAGGGCCACAACTATACATTGGAACTTTATATAAAGTATAAACCTTAAAAGAACTTATGTCGAAATTGAAACACAACAAAAAATAAAAAATTTGAAAGAACACAATAGATATTTAAAAATTGAAAGGACGTATTTTTTTACATATCATGATACTGTTATTAAACTTGGATTGAAACATAGCAACATATATTAATTTGATTTGCGCAAATAATATCCACATTTTTTAAGAAAATATATTATTTTGTTATATTGTTCATATTATTAAAGGAATAGTATGGTTAGTTTTCTTGTAGACGAAAAAAATAGTTACTTAAAAAAATACTTTAACATTTTATAACTGAAGACTGCACAAGGTAGTTAGTTAACTAACTCTAGGAGAAAAAAGGAGTAGATAAAAGCCAAATGAACCTAACTAACAATATTCTTGATCTATATTTATCCCTTGGAGTACAAGTTTAGCAGGTAACACTTGATTATTGATATGTAAGCGTGCGTACTTGTACAAATAGCAACACAATTCAAAGTCGTTGAGATTCTGGTATTCACTATATCAAACATCCATCTACCCTTTTAGCTTTTGGACAATAGTCTTTTATTGTCCTATGAATGTGGTTGCTTGCCTTTCAAGAGTTTCATTTGTTATAATCTGCTTAAAGGTGGCTTTTGATAAATTTATCTGAATACTAAATTGATTGAGATTTTGCTTATTGGTTACGTACACTTCAAACAAGTAAAATAAAAATGAAAAGTTATATATCTATATATAAAATGGGTCAGAAGTGTAAAAAAAATAGCATAAGTATTTAAAACCTACAAAATCATCAGCAATTTTGTGCTAACTATTTATTATCGCTTTTAGTTTTGTGATATTCCTTCTTGTAAATTGTAACAATATCAAAAGACTCTCTCATCACTACTATGATAGACAACACGATATCAGATAAATTGTAACTTGTGCTGAACATCATGTGCCCTTCAAAAGATTATGAATTTGTGATTATTATCTCACCCACGTACTTGAAGTAGAAGTTTCTATATATGTAATACTTACGATACAACTTTGTCAACAAGTGAATGATAATTATTTAAGAGAGGTTTTTTTTTTACATTATCTCAGAATAGCAAATCTTTTAGTAATATATGCTAAATCTGTACCAATGTTAAAGAAATATTTAGTTTAATCACATCTATATTACATAAGGATAAATTACGGCGATGATTACTAATACGCGCTAAAATCGATAAATAAGATTAAACATAAACCATTGAATTTTCACTTAAGCGTGGACAGTTACGTGCTAAATTAAAATGCATGCAATACGTGTGTTTATGGTGACATCATAGTTGAAATATGGATGCAAGTTGAATTAATTTAAATTAATTAGTACGTAATTACTATCCAAAATATCATCTAAAACCATTGTCCAGATAAGTCCCCTAAAGGCCTTATAGTTGACACAAATTACATCATTATCAATATATCAACTTATACAAATATATAATAGTGTTTGTGTCTTAGATTAAATTCTCAACAATTTGCTAAATAATTAATTAACCATAAGAAGCGAAATTTGCTAAATTACTCAATCAATTTGTACATACAGATTTTATAATTCAAATTCTCATTAACGCTAATCATTTAAGTTACAAAAAACAAAAGCATACTGTTTTAAAGAAATTCCTAATTGCTAACATAGACTCACTCTAATTACAATAGAACATTCTTCAACACATCCTCGATCAGTGTAATTAGATAGGGAATTCTTTAACATATTCTCACTCACAGAAAACACAAGATGTAGGAATTACGTACACCATGGTATTGTTTTGATTTATTCAAAATAATTTTACTAGCTAGGAAGTGAGTAAAGTCATTGTAATATCACTAATGAAGATGGACTTTTATAAACGCCACATGTCTAAAGTACGAAAACTCAGTTTATTCCGAATTATCATTTATGACTTAGCCGAAGATCATGGGAACACACCCACCGTGTTTTCTTAATAGTAGAATGAAGCAGGAAAAATTATAATGCAAGTATTTACATCCTGAACATTGAGCAAATCTTTATCGTGTAATATATTTGTTTTGACTAAGGTTGCGATTTGAGTCTTCATGTTTAAGAAAAAGGTAGTAAGTTGTATCTTGAGCGTAAGAAGAATTGCATTGTATCTTCATGTTTAAGAAAAAGGTAGTAAGAAAAAGGTGTACTATATTTGTTTTGACTAGATTTGGATCTATTTGATGGATGAACTATGGGAATTAAGGAGTTTGTTTGGCTTCAGACTTCAACTTTTAATTGCAAAATTTAAATTGTTTTAACTTCATTTGAAATATAATAATCTAATCTTTTATTTTAGTTACCTATTTAACTCACTAATTTTAAATCCACTTAATTTTCTTTATTTTTATTCTCTTGTTTTATTATATTCTTTTATAATTTATCCAGATTATTACAATTTTTTTAGTTTATGATTTCTTACGCTTAGTATTATTTATTAAAGTTTTTACAAATTAATGACAAAAAAAAGGCATTCTACTTTTCATAATTTTAAAAATTAATGATGCTTTAAAAAAAACAAAACAAAAAATCAAAACCAAATAAAAAACGATTCATACTTCATTATGAAACTATAAACTAAGTTTAATTAAATAGCTGAAGGAACCATTGGTTAGGATATTGAATTTGAATAATGGTAAGATTTTGAGTTACCAAACAAATGGTTAGATCCAAACCGACCCGAACCAATATACATATAGAATTAATATAGTGGCGGAGCCTAAACATTTTTATAGGGGGGTGATAGTAAATTAAAGGGGACAAACTCAATATATATATAAAAAATTTAAACTGAATAGCTAAAAATTAATACTACTGACAAAAAAAAATGCACCCCTATTAAGCTTCGTCTCTGATTGTTGAATCTCTAAACACCGATAATTAGAAACATCTATATATGAAAAAAAAAAATTGGGTCCGAATAGTTAATTGATAACTTACAAAATAAACAAAAACACTGTTCAAATAATATTTATGTTGGGTTTTCTTGAAGTAGATAGTTAGCCGGCTAAAATTAGGTAACACAATTCAAAGTCACTGAAGTTCAGGTTCATTGTGTTGAATATTTTAGTTTACACCAAGGTCAAAATGCATCATGCTTTTCCTTACATGTTACGTTATTACATGTTTAATAACGTTTTTTCTAGAAAATCAACACACAATCACATTTGAAATCACCATGTGTAAACGGAAGACGACTCACAAGCACCACAATGATCAACATGTGTACGTGATAAATCACTGGACAATAGTCGTTATATGGTAAATTAAATTTGTTTTTCGATCAGACGATTGGTTTGTGGACCCATGTATCATTTGTTTGAACTTAGCGACTTAGCGTAACGGGTGTATGTTCTCATCTGGTTCTATAGCTTCTTGCTAGCTCGTTTTTAAATTAAAAAATATTAAGGTCTCATCACTTGGGAATCAGAAGTTTACATCCTCTTCTATTATTCGTATCGTCGGAGAATGAGAACTTCATAGTTTTTAAGAAATAAGAAGTTGTGTCTATACAATTTCTTGATGTATCTTTTAATTAGGTAAAGTTAATACCTAACAAATGGGTTATTTGGAAGTGAACAATTTTTAATATGCCAGTACGTGGCGTCCCATTTATATATTGTTCATGAGAATTAATCCTCATATATAATATACCCCTGCTTTAGATGATTAATTAGGATCTAATCAACATCATTATACATTAATTAATCACTAGGTGACTAATCTTAATACCGTGTTCCCTTGTTTGCAGTTACATAGACAACTTAATCTTAATAAAATATGTTAGGTTTTCAAAAAAATAGGGTGATTAATGTAACATGCAATGCTGGATAGTAAAAAAATAATGTAGAAGATAGAAACGCAGACGTGTAATTGTAATGAATGGTACTGCATTTGGTAAATAATATATTTTCTTAAATATTATGTATTAACATCCTGTGACATAATGAATTGGGATTGGTCAAAGATTCATGGTTTATCACTTAAATTGGTCGACACACGTTTCCTAAGAATTATTATAAATAAGAAGAGCCAAATCAGGTGTAGCTTAATTAAGAATAGTTAGTTTCATAACAAGAAAATAAGTTAGATAAGGTGAAGTTTAATTTCTTGTTGGCCTAATTAATTATTGGTAACGCACTAATAAAAGGATTGTGTTAAAATTAGGAAAAATTCTGACAAATTAATTTTGATAAAACCTAATATATTATAAATAGCCAATTACCCAGTAACTTTACCTAAATGGGTTTATATATATATTATAATGTTTTGCACCGGCACTAGTCAGGTCGTTAAACAAATTACAAACCAAACAAACAAACGTGCACAATAATATCTCATTCATAAAATATGATTTTGAAGGATTGAGGACGACTATTCATTTTCCTAAAAGATAGAGGGGTTACGGTTCTTATTCACTATTATTGTCAAATTTACCACCTTTCACCTATTTTATAAGTGGAAATATCGTTTTGGTTTGTAAATTTGCTAGAAATATACAAATTTACAAAGTAGTTTTAATTGAGAATGATTTTTCAGTTGTGGTAATTTGGAAAACATATATTGACATGTGAAATATGATTATTGATGTTGATTGATTATTTGTATTACATGTCAAGAGGATGATGAACTTGCTGATCGAGCTAACTGACTAAAGTGGCTGCGAGTTAGGCAGGGTAAAGGTTAGAGTCGATTTGTCTATGATTACTCAATATATGTCATGATGGATGTAAAATTTGGGGCCACTTGTTCAGATCTAGTTGGAATCTAGACAAGTGAAAAACAAAGTCATCTAGAGACACTATTAAGAGAGGAAAATTAGTATGTGACAAACATACGCTTGGCTCAAAAACTTATGTCTGGTAAACTAGAATCAGTAACAAATGTTTTTTTTTTTTTTAATTTTCATTAATAAACATAGTATGTGTCAATATTAATATTTTAAGTTAAATAGATAGATGGTCATTAGTTCATATTGTATGGTCTTAAATTTAGGAAATTACATTCATGATGATTATTTGTCATATAAACATTAATGGTCCTTAATATGAATGAATATTTAAGTTTTTTAGTTAGGCTTTTGAAAATACCAAAACCCCTCAATTATCTATACTACTATATAATACATATTAGAAGGATAAGATAGTAATTTCATTTAAAGTGTAAGACACCTATACAACATTTTAAGCATTGAGTACAAGTGTTTTATGCAATAATTTTATTTTTGCCCCCATTTAATTAACTTCTTCTAATTATTGTATTATTTAATACATATTATTAATATATTATTTAATAATATGATATTATTTAATTCACTACATTAAGTTTTATTTTATTTATAATAATATAAATTGACATTTAAATTTATAATTACTAATCATATTTTTTAACTAAAGTTTTATTTTATTTATAATAATATAAATTGATACTTAAATTTATAATTACTAATCATATTTTTAACTAAATACTATTTAAATTAAGTATTATTTTATTTAAATACTTATATCTATACTACTTTATAATAAATCTCTATGGATAGAGATGTAAATTTGATAAACATACAAGTTTTGAATCAACATTTACAAAGTAGTGCCAGATATTTAAGAGGGGTGGGATAGAGAATTGATTAAGATTTTAAAACACTTTATGAGCAATATGGTAAATTTATCAATTAAATTTTATATACCTTAACATTTTTGTCCATGTCTCTTTCATGTATTTAATAAATATTATTAATACATTATTTAATAATATGATATTATTTAATTCACTTTATTAAATTTTATTTTATTTATGATACTATAAATTAACATTTAAATTTATATTTACTAATTATATTTTTATAACTAAATATAACTTAAATTAAGTATTATTTTATTTAAATATTTAAGTGTGTGTGTATATATATATATATATATATATATATATATATTTATGTTTATAATAACTATAATACTAATTTTTTCTAAGGGCATATTGTGAGTTTAATAATTTTAATATTTATTTATATCTTTTATAATAAAAGTAAAAAGAGGATTGAAAGATAATTTTTCATATTGATTAAAACACCCATATGAAAAATCATGTTTAAATTAAAAAAACATTTTATTTCATTTAGACCCTTACAATAAAGTATAATATATGATGCTTATAATACAAATGCTAAATCATATACACGTGGCCAAACAAAACCGCCATTTATTTTTAATTTTGTTCATTCACTGTGATTGAGCATTAATCCCTCTCCATCTTTTCCTTGCCGGTTGTTAAAAGCTCAATAACAATCAAAATTGTAATTTGTTGTGACAATTTCTTTATTAATTTTCTCCGGTCTATGTAAATCACCACTGAAAGCTGTCTCCGATTATAATAAAACTCTAAACTACATTTAAAAAACGAAACCCCCATAAAATCTAGGTTATAAGTGATTTTCGATTACAAATATCATCCATGATTTCACTAATCTTGTTGGGATAATATAGTTGTCTTAAAGACTTTTGTAATATACGTAATTCTTTTCTTTCATTCAATTTTTCAATAATTATATTTTGATTTTTTAATTTACATTATACCATACCGAACCGATACTGACTGAAATCGAATTTTCAAAAAATCAGACAACAACCGTGTGACACCCTACACATTTCTCACATCGGCCGTGGATAGGAGAGATTCCTGGTTCATAAGTAATGTCTGGTCTCTAATAACACCAACGCGTTTTGGGCGTATTGGCTGTGGATGAGAGGAGAACTCCACAGTTAAGCGTGCTCAGGTGGGAGCAATCCAGGGATGGGTGACCTCCCTGGGAAGTTTTCACCCGAGCAACCAAAAGCAAATCCGTGAGCTTCTTGTGGGCAAAGCGGACAATATTGGTGGTACGAGAGGCCGGGTGTTACAGAATGGTATCAGAGCCACTCCTGTGCCCTTCGCGATGGTGAGACAAATCTCACCGGGGATGGTGAGTATGTTCTCGGGCTCATCGAGGACGATGAGTCCAAAGGGGGGGTGATTGTGACACCCTACACATTTCTCACATCGGCCGTGGATAGGAGAGATTCCTGGTTCATAAGTAATGTCTGGTCTCTAATAACACCAACGCGTTTTGGGCGTATTGGCTGTGGATGAGAGGAGAACTCCACAGTTAAGCGTGCTCAGGTGGGAGCAATCCAGGGATGGGTGACCTCCCTGGGAAGTTTTCACCCGAGCAACCAAAAGCAAATCCGTGAGCTCCTCGTGAGCAAAGCGGACAATATTGGTGGTACGAGAGACCGGGTGTTACAAACCGTACCGCCGCAACGCGCGGACATTTCCACTAGTCTAAATAAATACATATATGTTATAAACTTAATATTAAAAAATCGAGATTCAACGCATAATCCAAACCAGATAATCGGAGACGTTGATCCTTATCAATTTGATTTTTTAATTCATCCAACACAAGTTGATTTTTTTCTTGATTTTGTTCAAATTTTGATGAAATAGATTGATTAATTGTAAAATTTGTTGATTGGTTATTGGTAAGGTGATGTTAGGGAAAAAAGGAATGGTACATTTTTAGCCTTGGAGATCGAAGGTACCCAAATAGGTTTCGACCTAATAGAGTTGCCCGAACGGGTTACCAGTAGGTCATCGGTTTACTAAATGCCTTAAGTTAGAATAGTTATGATCAAGTGTGTACACATATCTTAACTTTTGTTAACATTTATTTTACTCTTTGGTACTAAGTAAATCTAACTATACACTAAAATAACACTGATAATAATAAAATTCAAGAATAGATTACAATTAAAATAATAAGAGTAAATTACATAGGAAGTCTCTATGGTTTTATCAAAATTTTGGATTTGGTCCTTAAAATTTAAAAATTACCTATATGGTGCTTAAAATTCTATTTCTCTTTTATCTATGGTCACTAAGTCAGTTAATTAACAATTAATGATGTTAAAATTCTCAAAATGACCTTTTTACCCTAAGGACCATCCATATAATTTATTTTGTAAACTACACACACACACACCCACCCCCATATATATATATATATATATATATATATATATATATATATATATATTAACATTAATATTTTTATACGAATTTTTGCATTTTTAGTTTTATTATTATTACGTTTATTATTTAAAAAAGTTCATGTTATGAACACAAACTATACTCTTTTTAAAACGTCTTTTTTTTAAATATTTTTTTAATATTCTTTTATTTTTTAACCCTCATTCTTAAACCGTTTGAATTTTTAAATAACTTTTTTTTTAAATCATGCAAATATTATTCTTTTAAAAATTATGTTTTCAAACGTCTATAAAAAAATATTTGACTTTTAAATCATGCTTTCAAAACCATTTCTTTTTCAAGTTTTTTTCCCTAGTATTTAATATTTAAATTCATTCCTTTTTTTACTTCTTTTAAAATCGTTTGTTTTTTTAAACATTTATAAAATATTCTTATTCAAAATTCTTTTTTAAATAATTTTAAAATCTATTCAAACATTTCTAAAAAAAAAACCATGTGTTTCTAAAAAAATTTCTTCTGCTTGGTCTATATAAATATTTTTATTATAAAACCATTCGATTTTAATATTTATATAAATTGTTTGATTTTATGATGGACGTTTAATAAACATGGTGGTTTTAAGAAAAACATTTCAAAAAACTAAATGGTTTTAAGAACGACGTACTGAACGATTTTACAAAAGAAATTTATAAACAAATGGTTTAAAAAAGGTTCACAAACAAGGATTTTAAAAAGAGACGTTTAAATATTAAATGGTTTAAATAACTTTAAAAAATAAACGATTTTAAAAGTAACATTGAAAAATGAACAACATTAATAAAGATGTTTAAAAATATTGATAGGTTTTAAGAAAATGTATAAACATATCAAAAGGTTTAAAAAATACGGTTAAAAAACCAAACATTTTCAAAAAGACGTTTTAAAATACATTTCTATTTCTGAATTTTAAATATTTTTTATTAAATAATAAACACAATAATAATAAAATAATAAAAATAAAAATAAAATAACTTGAAGAAGTTATATATGTTAATTTAATATATTATTATATATATTTAAAAACTCAATTACATAGATAGTGCTTAGGGTAAAGTTGTCTTTTTAAGAACTTTAACGCCACTAACTATTAATTAACAAACTTAGGGACTATGGATGAAAGAGAAATAAAATGTTAGGGACTAAATCTGAAATTTTTAAATGTTAAGGACCAAATCCAAAATTTTGATCAGAATACAAGGACAATCCGTGCAATTTACTTAAATAATAATAATAAACCAATTTACTATTTTCTAGTTGGGTATAAACAAGCCGTTCTTAAAAAAATAAGGGTTATTGGATTTAAATAATCTCAACTTTCTTTTATTGGCCGAGATTAATCACAACTCAAGAAATGTTTACAGACACTCTCGACTTTAAGATAGAGGCTGGACGGCGGCGTAGTTGAAAAATGGCTCAATGCCCCATTTTATCAAAAAACCTAACAACGGTTAACTTTCAGTTAGTAAGGGATCGTTTGAGGAAAATAAATTCATATTTGAGAGTGTATGCAAACATTTTCGAAGTTAGGATTAATCTCGATCAATAATTGAAAGTTAGGATTATTAAAATCCAATAACCCAACAAATAATAAGAAAAGAAAAGGATGGCTATAAATAAAAAGCAAATATATGCCAAAGCGTGCATGCCCAGAAACTACAAGCCGCCGTCGTCTCACGATTAGATTAATCACAGCCGCCGACCCGCCGTAGTTCATTACTAAATATTTTTTACAACATATGAATTTTGGGATATGAAAATGATATTTGATTTAATTTAATTTAATTTGATAGTAACATCCACAAAGTTATTGTTAATTCACTTTGGCTTGATATTTCAAGAAGTATATAAATACTTTAACTTAAGTGTTAAATATTTATAAGTTTACGCCTCCATTTTATCTTTGTTACAAGTAAGATACATGCACTTAAAGTTAAGTTTGACTTGAAATTTGGAGTTAATTACATCGATATGTTTAGGCTATATTGCATGTATAATCTTCACCTTTTTAAGATTTGGATGCCAGCCCCTAACGTTCATAATTAATCTTTTTCATTCTTTTTTAGTTAAGTTCATCAATTAATTATATAACATTAAACAAGACATGATGCCCACACGTTGCGACGTGAACACCTGTAGGCGATACATTTGAGAACTTTGTTACATGCGATCGGTGCGGACAGTGACGCATTGTTGAACGTATGTAAACTTAGTTACATGCATTGTCATTGTAACATACATGGTTAAGTATAGAAAAAAATGTATGAAGTTGATGTGTATTGTTTTTGAAAACTGAACATGTATAGAAAATACAATATTATGATAAGACGTTGAGGTCTAATATTTTTAAAAAGGTATTTTTTGAGAAAAAAATAAAGTAAAAACAGAAAAAGAAAGTAATTAAAATTATAATGGATGGACCAATAGGGACTTGCCATGTGGCGTGCCGATGGGAAACCCCACCGACACTTGTAAATGAGTGTATATACAACACTAGCTTTAGTAACCCGTGTAGTACACGGTTTAAATTAATAAAATATTAAATAAAATAAAATTTTATTAATTTTAAAACGATATTATAAGATAAGATATAATTTAAATTACGTATTAGTAAGTATATAAGTAATAAAAAATGATATTAACTTTTTAAACTTTTTTATTTAAAAAACTAAACATTTTGTTTCAAAACAAACAGTTTTAAAAAAATTTTATTATTATAACTCCAAATTTTAATTATTTTTTATTTATAAATATTTTACTTTTTAAAAACATCAATTTTAAAATATTTTGATGTTTTAAAAAAAATATTTTATAAAATTCATTTCTTTATAAATAAAATTAATAAAAAGAACTTTTCTTTAATTTATTTCAAGGATTTTTAGTCTATAAAAAAATAAATAATATTATCAGTAATTATAGTAACTATTAATTAAGAGAGACAGGCGGGAAAATTTTGGTGATGAGAAACGTGATGCTGCCACGTGTCCCCCTCATTTACTATTTTATTAAAGTAGAAAGATGTCAGCCCGTACTGATAATTATTATTTTTTTTTTTGCTTCAAAAATTACAGGGTATAATATTCGTTTTATAAACACCTAACTGTAAAAATTAACATTCAATCAATCTAAAAACTATTACTGCTACCATATTTGAGTGATAACTAGGACTATACTTGTAATTTTAGAAAAACAGAAAGTAATCTATGATACAACCAATAAAAACTATTAGTGTTACCATATTTGAATAATAGCTAGGTTATACTTGTAATTTTAGAAAGATAGGAAGTAATTTACGACACACTAAATTATATGGACTATTCCTAGAGGGGCGGACTCAAGTGATTTGCTTGGGGATCACCAAAGCCTCAAAATTTTAAATTTAATTTATAATTACAATTTTTTTCCCTTTTGTCGCTGATTTGTGATTGGATTTAATAGGTAATAAATTTTGCGACTGATATAATTATATTTCTTATTATTATATGTGTTTTTTTGCAACTGCATGTTGTCTTCCAAATAGTTGTTATATTTGTGAACTAGACTAAAGACCTGTGTAATACACGGGTTCAATTAATAAAAGTTGTTTTTGATTAAAAAGGTTTGTAAGTCGTAATATTATTGTTAATATTTTGTATATCGATTTTTATGTTTAATTTTTTAAAATAATCTATACCTAATATTAGTAGATTTTCTGTATCAATACTTATAAGTCAAAATAGTGTATAATATAAAATGAAATTATAAATAAAAATTTTAGGTTATATTATATTGAACATGAAAACATTCATAACCTCCGAAAATTTCTTTGTATATAAAATTTGATGTTTTGTTTGTAATTTTACTATCATTATCTAATATTAATAATTTTAATTCATGTCTACTTGTAACTCAAGATAATGCAACATAAAGGTCATCATGTGTGAACACTAGTTGTTTAAAAAACAAATCAACTTTGAACGAAAATTTAATTACAAAATATCTCTAACAAAATTTATAGAATCAGGACAAAATTAATATATTTTAGAACTGTTCTTTTAATTGAATTTAATGAAACTATCAAAATAAGAATAAACAAAGTTAATTATTTAAATACTTTGAGCTACACGATATGACAAAAATACTATGTGATGAGGGTGGGAAGAAAGTTTAGAATGCACAACAAAAGGTTATGTGTCAATCTAATTATTCTTTTATTATATAGTATAGATATAAATATACAAACTTTCATTTATTCTTAGTTTATTTCTGAAATTTTGTTGACTTTTATGAAAATACATAAAATACATAGACAGAAACATCAACCTTATGGTAAAGACCATTCAAAATTCAAACCTAGATGTGATAACATTGTATAAATGTAAAATCTAAAACTATAACATTGAATTGAAAAATATAATATAGCACAATATCAAACACAGTTGAAAATATTAGAAATGGATATAACATAGTCATTGCATGATATTAGTTTCCTTTATTCACTCAGAATGTTATATAGCACACCATATTAATACAAACTAAGTGTAAAATATGTTTTGATAATTATATTTATATTGTAATCTGCAATCAAAGAGTATATTTATAACATATGAACTTTCATATAACTACTTGTAGCATGTTTTAGTTTTCCCTTCTTGAAGAAAAACACGTACAAGCAATTACCGATTCATCACACCTGTACTTGTACATACCAAATATTTGCAAGGCTATATAAAAGTACAAATAAGATTTGAAAGCAAAAACTAATTGTAGAGCCAATACAAGTACACCTCTTCTTCTATATACTATTTCAACTACATCATATTTTGTGTAATTTGATATATAATTGATACATTAAAAAAAGCACCATAAGCATAATTTTCAAAGACGTAAAGTTATAAGTTAGAATGAAAAACCTAAAAGTGTAACCGACACTTAATAATTTCCATTGGGTCATCATACCAAATAGACATTTTTTACTTCAAACTCTTATTACCAAGATTTTCATCATCAACATCTTTATCTTCATTTTCTGCAATTTTTTGTTTCTTTTTTTTTTTAACACTCATAGGATCCCAACCTACAACTAATGAAAAGGAATATAGGCAAAGCTTTTCTTAAGTTAACATTTGAACAACAAAACATAAAAAGATAAGATAATCCTAATCCAAGCTTATATATATTAAATCATGATCTAATCCATACAAATCACGGAAATGTTATAATTCAGGAATATTTAAAAAAAATTTGTTGATATCATTCAACTTAAACTTTAAAAATATTTAAATTTTTGTTGACCAAAAACATAAATCAGTTTCATGTTTGCATTAATTAAAATTAAATTAAAGTTTCATGCTTTTATAAAAAACACATAAATCAGTCAAATTGATGAAAAAAACCAAAATACTAAAGTTTATCTTGAAATCAAAATCAAAATCCTTAAATCGTACGGACCACTGCTACTGTTGCAATCGAGATTTGTGTATATAAGCATTGAATTGAGACTTTGCAGAAGAGTTGTTGTAATTTAAAACTTGGGGTGTGAATGATATTAAATAGATCAATGAAGACGTAAAAAGATCGGTGTGTTGAACTTGAAACATAACATGATTTGGGGTGGTAAATAAAAACCAAGATATGCTTGTAAATTGAAAAGGATATGAAATGGTTCATCTTTCCATTTGAAAATTGATATCATGATTTGAGGAAATCGAAACCCTGAATTGATTATTTAAGACCCTTGATTTAATGAAATATCTAAAAAATTGTTTCGGATTAGAATACACGTATGAGGTTTCTTCTCATTTGCATAAGACAAGTGAATTAGGAAACATTTATTTGCTTGTTTGAATAAGCAAGAATATAACACATTTCAATTCACAATTTTAATATAATGCAACCTGTAAAAACTCATTATATTAACTGTTTGGTATGGATAGAGTCAACTTGTTCTTGAATGGGAAAAACAGTCAATTATAACTTGCAATCTATTTTAGAGTTTTATTTTGAAACCATCAAATGCCCTTTGTAATGAGTTTTTTTTTTCAAAGTAGGATTGGTAGAAAAATAATTTAACAAAATGAGTGTTTTTAAAAATATTTATTAAAATGGTTTTTTAGTGGAAAGTTAATTTTTCTCATTCATAATATGATTGGATAAAAGTATTTATGT
Source organism: Flaveria robusta (assembly GCA_025506415.1). Classification (NCBI taxonomy): domain Eukaryota; kingdom Viridiplantae; phylum Streptophyta; class Magnoliopsida; order Asterales; family Asteraceae; genus Flaveria; species Flaveria robusta. The sequence goes on along the minus strand of CM046460.1, from coordinate 4,171,993 downwards.
TTTTAATAATGTTATTTAAGTAAAGTTAAAAGTATAAAGTTTCAATAAAATAAAAACCAATTTAGTATTTATCATGATTTTGAAAAATGTTTTATAGTTCTTTTTATGAAGGTTTTCTTAAAACCTTTTCAATAACATTTGCTAATACAAAAATATTAATAGTCTTTTATCAGTATTTTTTTTACGTCTATTTATAGAATACGTGTTTTTATATAGAAAAAAATATTTTTATGAAATTAAATGGTTTATTTAATTTATTTAAAACAATATATATTATATAACTGTTTAAAACATAAAGTTATATATAGTAATAATCATTTATATATGTATATACATAAAAGATAAAATAAACATCATATACATACAACGTTAGTTTCGTCTTGCGAGCTGGCTTGATCTCGACATATGAAGCTTGGGCTCTAAACCATTTATTAAATGAGTCGTAAAATGAGTTCAAGCTTCTTTAAGCTCAGCTTAGTTAGAGCTTTTACCGAGTCAGTCCCGAGTGGCTCACGAGACGGCGTTACTTGTTACTCCCCTAATTGTTGTTGGGAGTCTATTAGCAACATCCATGCCGTCAGTAATTGATGATTATATTTATAGTTCGTAAAATAAAAAAATAAACCATTAACCTTTTTTTGTTTCGTCATGATATATATATAAATCATTTTTTATAAATGTATTTTTTGTTTAACAATAGTTTTTATTATTACACATTTTAAGCTACTTAAAAACATTTTCGAAAAATACATATTTTTAAAAAGAATAAAAAAACAAATGTGCCTACTTTTGTGTGAAATTGAAACAAAATTATAGATGAAAAAAATTAACTTTTCTATATGAAAAGACGATTTAAAATTAAGTCTGATTGAATTAAAAAAACAAAAGTAAGTTTTAAAAAAACTTTTTGTTTTTAATTACGACGTATGAACCAAATAGTTTTACAACTTTATTAATTAACCTTTGTACTTGACTCTTTTTAAATAATATTATTTTAAAGTGAAATAAATTGAACCAATAACATTATATTGAGAAAAAGAAACACTTCCTTAAATACACTATTTTGGTAAATAAATTTTCTATATACATTATTTTAGGAAAAAAAACTTACTTTGTAATTATGTAATAATTAATTTTATTCAAATAAACTATGACTAAAAATGAGAATAGATACATTTTTAGGCGGAAAATCAAAATAATGGAGGCCTAAGAAAAGAACACATGACACTAAAGATATTGTTTTATTAATAAACTAGTTTTAGTAAACCCGTGTATTACACGGGTTGATTTAATAAAATATTAATATAATAAATTTATTAATTATAAAATGATATTGTAAGATATGATATGACTGAAATAATAAAGCAGTGATATTAACTTTTTTAACATTTTGTTTTTACAACTTTTTTTTAAATAAACATTTTATTTTAAAACAAACCGTATAAAAATATCATTTTTAAAAAAATTCTTATTACAACTCCCAAATTTGATTATTTTTTTTAATTGACTTTTTAAAAATATCAATTTATTTAGAAATAACCGCAACAAAAAGATTTCTTTCTTAATTTATTAAATATTAAAAACAATTAAAATAATATTATTAGTAATTAAGATAATTATTTAATAGGAGAGAGAGGCGGGAAAATTTCTTTTAGAATGGTTGTGGTGCTGACACGTGGCACCCCCATTTAATCTTTTATTAGAGTAGAAGGATATAGATTTGTGTTTCCAAAACTTTGTTTTTTAATGCCTAATTTTCTAGTAGTATGTGTAGTTAATTTTAATAATTAAATCTTATATTTACAAAGTTCCTACAGAAAAAAAAAAAAAAAAAAAAAAAAAGATATTTCAACTCGTTTATTAATAATTATTTTTGCTAGACATAATTTATCTAAATCTATTTCATTTGTCTTACTAGACTCGTTGTTCTAGAACTTCATTTTAAAACCATGTCGTTTCCCTCAACAGTAAATATTATTTAACGTTAACTTTCTGCATCATATATATTGAGCTTCTTTCTATACCTTTTCGAGTTTTCGTTGATATTGTGTGCCAATTTTCAATTGTTAGTTCATTTACGTGTATAAAAAGTCATTCGATCGCATCATTAGACATTGTAATAAGCGTAAAATATGAGATAAAGTTATCTTATATAAATACGGGTTTTGTTAATGATGTATACTTTTCTTAGAAACAAAAGTAAAAAGAAGTACTGATTTGTATTCATTTAACTAGTTTCATTCAAGCTCAATATATAGTTATGAATTCTATTTTGAAAAACATATATTTTATAAATTTTAAACATTAAATAAGTTAGACTAATTAAAAAAACAGGTTAATTAATTAGTTAATGATGTGAAATGAAAATAAGTCTTCTTCAACCGCCAAGTGCATCTCAACCTTTTATTCAAATGCAATTTCCAATTAACTTCCATCAGACATGCAAGAAATTTTTATGAACTGATGATCCATATTATATTGCAGCATTCTGCATAATATTATATTGCATAATTGTAGTCTTGTATATACAAGTTAATAAAAATCAAGTTGCAACATTATTCGGTGAAGGGGGCAGCTGATAATCGAGTAATATACAATATAAAATTACAAAACTTCCAGCAAATAACATCAAACATGTGAAAAGTAGAAGAACAACCACATGTGTTTTCATTCACAAGTCTTGTTTACATTGATATCTACATAAAATCATCAAACTCCAAACTCTGTGGAATCTCGAAACCAAAATCTTTGCCACAATAACTTTCAATCTCATCCTCAGTAGTAGTACTACCATTGATGAATATTGAAGATGAGTCTAGTGGTGTTGAACTTGAAATAGGCGTTGGAAATATCGAATCAATGTCGAAATTGTTGTTTTCGCTGTTTGATGGCTGGAAGCTTGAGTTTTCTGACACTTGTGATGTGATCTGCTCACTGTAGTTTGGAAGGATGGTAGAGTTATCCATCAGGTATGGAGGTGTCAAAGTTTCTTGAGTAGTTTGACCATTAAGGTTGACCAAGTTATCTAAAAAGCATTGGTCATTGTTTACTTGCATGTGGGGAGCTTGATTCCATTGTTGATTGGTTGGAAGAAGTGATGGAGTGGAAGTAACATTTGCAATTTGGTCACTAGAGTTTTGGTTCAAAGGATATAGGTTGTTATTAAGAAGGAAGTCTTTGTTTTCTTGATTTGATGATGATGATGCCAAGAGAGTTGCAAGCCTTAAAACTTGTGGATTCACTAGGGTTTGGATGTTCAAAAGGTTTGAGAGATTGAAAGAAGCTGACTTGAGTATGGAGGTAAGGTCCAAGAGATCGAGGCGAGGGCGATGAGTCACAGGGTCAATTCCATTCTTGATTAGTCTTTTTCGAATGTGAGTGTTCCAGTAGTTCTTGATTTCATTATCAGTTCTTCCAGGCAACCGAGAAGCAATTGCTGACCACCTATCAGATTAACAAGATTGATGATATGATTAAATTGATTTTATAAATACCAAAGGTATGTGACATAGCGTTATTAAGACGTGTTAGAACTTACTTATTTCCAAGAACACTATGTAGTTGGATGATGGTCTCTTCTTCTTCAAACGAAAATCTTCCTCTCTTGATATCCGGCCTCAAGTAGTTTGTCCATCGAAGACGACAACTTTTCCCACAACGCTGAAGCCCTATATTATGTATAACCAAACATTAAACTTAACAATCAAACAACTTACACAAACGCGTATTATAATTAAGAAGGGTTAAGCTTGCAAGCGCACTCACCGGCGTTCTTGGGAAGGGTTCGCCAATTGCCTGGTCCATGAATCTGAATGTATTGTGTGAGTTTGAGGTCCTCTTCTTGTGTCCAGGGCCCTTTTTTGAGTCCGATTTTATCGCAACATGGTGACCTTCCCATTTTGATAGTGTTTTCCAGTTGGGTTCTTGGTGATTTTGGAAAGGTATATGTGCCGGAGAAAGGATGAAAGCTTGAGCTTAGCTACTCAACAGGTTATGTGAAAGTTCTTTGTAGGCTATTTCTAAACGGGTGGTACTCCCATATATATATAGATGAGAACTATTCATGTGACAATGGTTAAGTTGTGAGGTCAGAGGGATTGACTATCAAAAAGATTTGGTAATATTTATTTGTTTATTTATATACTATATATATATATATATATAAATAATTGTATATGCATATATTATAGATGTATTTTGATGATAAAACAGAATGTGAGTTTTGTCTAAAAAGTGAGAGAATAAGTGTTTAGTTACTTTTGATTAAAAGAAATCAATGATTGAGATGATGAGGAAGTTGTCCCGTAAGAAATTAAAACGGTTGTTCTTTTACTTTTATTTTTCGTAATATTTATATAAGATTTCCAGACCAGTTAATCTTAACCGTTGAGTTGTTTATATCGGTGGCTCAAAATCCTTCTTATCATTCGTATCATTTTTAACATATGTATTTGATACCTCCTTAATATATATAGAAAGCTTAGAATATAATGTTATTTTTTGGTGCAAGTGTAGAAAGTTATATGTACTATTGTAATTAATTACTGAGGACTAAGAATGAAATTAGCACACATGAGAAATAGATAATCACGTGTAAATGTGTCCTGAGATGCAAAAATGGAATAACTTAAAATTATTGACTCTTTTTATATTCATTCACTAGTTTTAGTAACCCCGTGTATTACACGGGTTGAATAAATAAAATACTAAATATAATAAAATTTCAATAGTTATAAAATCATATATTAAGATAAAATATGATTAAAATTATGTATAAGTAAGACACTATAAATAATAAAATAATAATATAAATTTTTTAATCTTTTGTTTTTAAACATTTTTTATTTAAAAAAATTAAAAACTTTGTTTCAAAATAAACATTTTAAAAAATATAATTTTTAAAACTTTTTTATTATAACTCCTAATTTTAATTAATAAAAATTTTACCTAAAACATCAATGTTAGAATATTTAAAAAAAATTAAAAGTTTGATGTTTTAAAAGTTTCTTAATTTATAAATACTTATTTCTTTAGAAATTATATTAATAAAAAGATATACTTCTTAATTTATTGTTTGTAATTAATGTGATATTAATAGGAGAGAGAAGCGGGAAAATTTTGTTAAGGTGAAATGTAGTGGTGCCATGTGTCCACTATATTTACTCTTTTATTAGAGTAGGAAGATTTTTTTAAACACGTATAACTTATTTATGTGACATTATTCTTTTTAAATATATACTGTAATTAAAATAAATTATTTTTTATTTTTAATTTGAGTATATATTGTATTGTTATAGTTTAAAGAAACTACTTATTTAAAGTATATATGTTGTGTATATAACTTAAGAAATTATTATATATGTGTTATTATAAACATAATTTACGTAATTATCCAATAATTTGCGTAATTATTACTGCATATAATCATAAACATAACTCTCTTGAAGTCCAAAAAGAGAACAATAAACGAACTTTTAATCAATAGTGTATAAGTCATACGTAGATTACACTATGTGTAGATAAACAAATAAAAAAAATTATAAACATTAGTTTGATATATTTTTATGTGATTTTAATGGTTTTTAATTATATATACATACATAATTATATGTAAAAGGTATAAAATTAAAAAAGTATAAACCACTTGCATTAGTACGTTCTCGTAGTTTTAAAGATAATTGTGAGTTCTCAAATGATAATAACACTTATCTTATAACTTGTGTAATTGTTTATATAATTTATGTAGTTATTATTCCCCGTAATTATAAATATAGATTGCGTCACTATAAACATAACTTGCATAATTACTATACAAAATGCATATTTTTGTACCTAATGAGCGTAATTATGGAGCGGAGGAAATTACTCCTGCCCCCATTATATGTGCTACGCCTGATGTTTCGTATCCTTTGTATGTATTTGACTTTTTATATAATAACTTGAAATTAAGATGGTGACTAGCTTAAAATGAGAAAAGGAGGAGGCGATAGTGTTAATAGCTTCCTTGGCATACTAACTTAATTAATTTTTTGATTTGATTTTAAAAATTAAAATTTGGATAGATAATTAATGATATTGGGGTTACATATATGTTTGACCTTTGAAAAAGTGCAGATTAATGGTGGGTAAGGTTGTTGGATGCTCTACCAATTGTGAGAAAATGTTTGTATCGTTTCTTGTTATTCTATCTATCTAACAAACTTCTTCGATACGGCCACTTCTCTTCAAGTGTTTCCATGTGTGATCTAAAGAGATACAACAAGTCCATAATGATACATTGATACCACACGTTATTAACTAGAACCAATGTTAAATTCAACGTGCCTTTGTACGTGTCAAAGTAACAAATAAGATGAGCTAGTTTAATTACTTATATACTTACGATTTCAAGTCCTTTAATGAACGTATATACACACACGATTTACTTTGCAAAACAAATTATAAGAAAGAATGCAATTAATAGCATTGTACGAGACGTGAGTGAGAACTGAGAATTGAATAGCATCTACAATCTCAAAATTAAATTGCTTTTAAAGTAGGAATGGAAAACATATGATAAAACGCAGGCCATGACGTTCGTTTTGCGGTAGCATTGACGATAAATATATATATTCTAGCAAAGTTTTAAAAACATACGAGGGGATTTTTCTATCTATTTGACCATGTATCTCAAAGCTACAATTGAGTACTTATATATGATGTTCTAACATTAATCATTTTTATAGGTTTAGTTCATTTGCAAACCAATATATATTACGACAATTTTTATAAACTTTTGAAAACAAAGTCAAGATCAGATTAAATCATTATTTTTATTGTATGAATACCATATTATACATATACAATATTACTTACTATATATATATATATATATATATATATGTGTGTGTGTGTGTGTGTGTAAATTAGTAACACACACAGTGTGAACATGTGTGTCTAAATTACATTTTACATGTGTACTAGTTTTTTAACAAACATTATTTTGCACATATTTGTAAAAGGACATAATGTTATATGTGTGCAATAACATTATTCGTACCATAAAAATAATGATTTAACTTGATATTGACTTTGTTTTTGAAGTTTGCAAAAGTTTTTGCAATATCTATTGGCTTGCAATCAAACTCCACCCTCATTGTTAAAAGCAGTGTTGTCAGGGCCGGATCGATCCGGCCAGTCCGACTGCGAATCGTCATGGCCACCGGTCCGATCAGGTGTAGTTCGTTTTGGAGGCATTGAACCGACCGGTTTATCCTGAACCGGCGGTTCAAACCAGTCAAACCGGGTGTTGGACCTGTTGGATCGGTTTTTTATATATTTTTAAAATTTTCAGTATTTTTTACATATTTTCATTTAAATAGTTATAATTTTTTCAGGTTCTCATAATCGGTCCGACTAGTGAACCAATAGAACATTCGATTCACTGTCTGATCCGGTTCTAAAAACATTGGTTAAAAGTACTACACATCATGTCCTTTTTAATACAAACAATTCTAATATATAACCTGTTTTAATAGAAAATGGGGGTCTTGTTAGACTGTAACACTTTAAATAAGTATAACCTAGTTTTTTTTTAATAAAAAACAAAAAAAAATGGCCCCTATCTACAATGCCGATTAGAGGCATATAAGATAGAATTACACTCGGTTTCAGGCGAATAAGCAATCTAAACACCATTTTTAGATAAACAACCAAACTCTATTGGCCTTGTTAAAAAAACAACTCATCAAACATGCATAGAGCAAACTCTATTTGCCTTGCTAAAAACTGACTTAGCAAATATTGAACAAACTAGAACTATGTTTTTTTAAACAGCCTAATTTTATCACACAATCAAAACCCTAATTCATAACTTTGCGGGTCTTCATATCTAGTTTCTCTTTAATATATTTAATTTCTTTTGATCATTTTCCTTTTATTTTTTCTAATGGTAGCATGCTAGGTTTTTTTTTATTCATGGCATACAACGTAACTATGGATAATGTGAGCACTACAATAAAAATGACCTACGACGACAATGAAAGTCATCGCTAAAATCCCCAAATGTTGTTTAGCTATATATGTAATAATACCAACATACTATTGGTTGATCTCTTGGTAGATCATGTTTAATTTTTTACATGTGTTTAATATTTAGCTATGTAATACCAACCAGAATTATATATAGCCTAATTTTCCATCAATTTTTGGTTAATATTACCTTTAACTCAGTCAATAGTTATGATTTATATCAATCACATTCTCAGTTTTGTCAATTCTAAAGCATGATTACATTTTTCTGAACACTTCATGTGAACTTAATAAACATGTTTAATTAAACAATAATGTATTTTACACTCTATAGTTTTTATAATTTCAATTTGGGTTGCTCTTATTCCATTTCAACCAATTTCAACATACATGCATATAATAATCATGCTAGATTCTAAAAATCAAACATATATATGACAAGTTCTTTCATTCACAACATTTCTAAGCTATATATTATTGTAAGTAATCTAAAGACCAAGCATCAAATGTACCATACTAGAGTTTAGACCGACATTTCCATGAACTAAGTGATGAAGAACACTTACCAAAGAGTGTACTACATATCTTGTTGTCTGCAATGAGTTTTGCTTGTGTTGTTTTCAAATTGAAGTAACAAATGTGATTCCAAGATTTGATGTTCCATTTTCATGAGTTCTAGCGAGAAAGTGTACCAAAATAATATAGATGACCAATTTATAAAACCTATGATGTTCCAAGGGTATTTGGGAACTTTATTTTTTTCATGGAAACAAACAATCTTTTCAGTCTAGAGGAGTAAGAAATGAGAACATTGAAGAATTTAAGACCACGAGCGTTGAGGTTGTTTTGGATTAGACTTACATGCAACTATTTTTGTATGCTTGTCTTTAGAAAAGCATAGCTAGGCAGATAGTTAGAAGCCAATTATCATCAGCTTAAGTGGTTGATGTGTGTCACAAAAGATTTCATCAAAAGGAGAATGTCTTGGGTTCGAATTTCACTTTTGAAAAAAAAAAAAGGGTTTTAAGTTGCGTGAGAATGTCTTGGGTTCGAATTTCACTTTTGAAAAAAAAAAAAGGGTTTCAAGTTGCGTCAGAAACCTCAACTAAGGTGAGTTTCCTCCTGAGGGTTGTCTCAAGTTCGGCGAGACACATAGAGACGAACCAATGTTCGAGCTTTCTTTCGGAGACATATCAACCTAAGCCCCAAGGTCCTAAAAAAATAAACTAGTGCCTGTCATATCCAAAAAGTCGTAAACATTAGGCAAGTAAATAAGCAATATCTCATAACAATCATATAAAATCAATTATAACTCGAGTGTAGATCCTAGTCAATCGTCATCGTGAAGGTACGAGTAGTGCAAATTTTAACTTGGTTGTAGATACATTTCTCGTGGTTGTGAAGGTATAGTGTCTATTTTAATTATTTTATGGTCTCGTGCCGGTAATTTCTGTGCTATAATATTTTCTTTTGAAACTATGTAACTTTAACAGTTTTGTAGCATGCTTAACAATAAAAATTTGTAATTTGATTGAAATAATTCGGGGGATAGGGAGACAGTATGATATGTAATAAAAATATTGCACCGTTTGTTCTCAGCCAAGGAACACAAGTCAACTGAGATTTGGTAACAATAATATTATCATATGTCCACTTTATGCATCTTGTTTTCTTCCACATATATTAATAATTCATAACAATTACATTTTGAAGATATAATCGTGCCACATGTCACTTTTCCAATGGTGCAATATGACTAATATTTCCTCGGCCACAGCTCATCATAACAGCATATGAATACCTATGTAAATTGTCTCCATACTTGATATAAAACGAAAATAAGTATAGAATTAAACAAAATTATCTATAATATATTATATCTAATATTTATATACGGTAAGTTCAGATTAGATATTCATCATAAATATGTTTTAATTAAGTTTTCTTATACAAATTGATACACTAGGATATTCTAATTATTACAAATCAAAACAATATTTCTCAAATATTTTACATATTGAGGAATAACTAACACAACTACTGCATGTGTACACATGCCGTGTTATTGGCCATATGTAGCAGTTCGGTTGGTTTCCAGCCATATTTTTGAAATCTCATTGTATTATTTCCTATAAATAATCTCACAAAAAATAATACTTATATAATAAGTATACACGTACATGAGATTGTTGGAAAAATTAGTTGGAAGTAAGATCTTTCACTAGCTTTGTATAAAACAATTGTATTTATATATAATGAGTATTATAATTAATAGCTTATGGGTTTGCAATCTACTTGTTAGAGATTTTCACAACGAGCTAAAATACGTCTAAAATGAAGTTAAAATGAATTAAACACAGAATCAGAGTAATGAGTTTAATGCAAAACTTGAAAAAGATAAATGGGTAAAACATGTCACACAAAACAAACCATGAGTTGTTTATGAGTAAGAAATCAATATGTTTGGTAATGTTTTTTTTTTTCTTTTCGTTATGTTTATTCCAACTCTGGCGCACACGTAGAAGATGCAAAATTTCGAATGGCCGGCTTGAGACCGTAAACATGTACGTGCATGTTAATGACTTGCTGAAATAAATACCGGACCAAAATCTTTAGGGTTGCACAATCAGGTTTAGCTCTAAATGCTAACATTCTTCTTGGATATCTCATATTTCACAGATTTCTAAACTTAACTTCGAGACTGTCATGAGCTAGTGACTATAAGCATTCAGCTAAGTTGTCACATTTGTTGAACACTTAATTATAAGTTGTTAGTAGATAATATTTATAAGCAGCTTAATTGCTAATAAGGTGTTACAATTGTTGTAACGAATGATAACATTGGTTTCTTTGATTGTTATTTACCAGCTTTATTGCTAATATATGTAAAAAAAGAAAAAAAAGAAAAAATTATTGTTCTAATCTCTCATGTCTCATGTAATTGTGCCACCATGCATATTTGTAACCAGAATAAGTAATTCATCTATGGCATATTCTATGTCTCGAGAGATAAAATAAGTAAAATGGTCGATCTTATCAATTGATTACTGGAATAATGACGCAATGGGTGTTCTTTAGAGGTCAAACGTTTATAATTTAAATACCCATAATCTTTCTAGATTTCGTATTTGTTTATGGTAATACACGTTGCGTGCATAATTTTCACGTATGATGTCACCATGCATACACGTATTTGCATGAAGTTCTACCACGCAATTGCCTGTGGATTTACCAAAAATTTAATACCACTAATCTTTATTTTAATATGGTGCAAGTAATATTGCAAGATTATTGATAATAAAGTAAGTGGCCGTTTTTATTCAAAATAAATATCATGGGCATATCAGTTGATAAAAACAATTAATCCCTCCAGTCACTAATCTAGGACTATTAAGATTAATTATATTACCGCACCATATACATGATAAACACAATGCTCATATTGATAATGAGTCATTGATTTGTGTCGCTATATCATAGGTGTCATTGTGGTTCATATATAAGCAAACAGTGACGGATCTAAAAAATAAGTTCAAGGTAAAGTAAAAAAAATTACCGTACATTATTTATATATAAATAAAAGAAAAAAAAAACACACTAATAAAGGAAGTTAAACAAATACCTAATAGACTTTAGTTTTTTTACGGTTTTACGTCACACATCACGAAAGCCTTAGTGCTAGTTCAAATATATATGACATATATAGTTTGTTATTATCCAAATGCAATGTACACAATAGAAAAAGATTTTGTGACATAAACATGTAGAAAATATTAAAAATTGCTACATATAAGCTTATGAATTGAATGTACACGTACGTGGACATCTTCCCGAAAAAAGTATTTGAATAAAGATATCATAAAAATAAACTACTTATTTACATGTGGGACGAGAGAGTATTGCGCATAAGAATTTAATATGAAAAAAGAGTAAATAATATGTGGTCTGTTTGAAATTGTACACATATCTCTTCTCTAGCCTGTCGAAATTATTTACGCATCTGGCCCTTATTTACGCTATTTATTAACTTTTTACACAAATAGTTATATGTAAATAATTTGAATCACAATATCCAAACGGACATTCCGATAGTAAAATACCTTAATCAAATGTTATGAATTTAAATCTAGTTCAAATGTTATGAATTTAAATCTAGTAGCTTGCAAGTATGACGATTGAGTAGAGTAAATTTAGGATAAAGAGTATGTGTTCGCCGGTTAAAAACAAATAATTAGAATCCTAATAGTAGTAATTACTACTAATTTATTATATACTAGTGGAAATGCCCGCGCGTTGCGACGATATGTCTGTTGCGTGATTTTTTGGGAATTCGATTTTAGTTAGTATCGGCTTGGTGCTTTATGATATAAATTAAAAAATCAAAATATAATTATTGAAAAAATTAAATGAAAGAAAACAATTACGTGTATTACAAAAGTATTTAAGACAACTATATTATCCCAACAAGATTAGTGAAAGCATGGGTGGTATTTGTGGTCGGAAATCACTTATTACCAAGATTTTAGGGGTTTCGTTTTATTAATATAGGTTAGAGTTTTATGATCATCGGAGGCAACTTTCGGTGGTGATTTGTATAGGCCGGAGAAAGTTAATGGAGAAATTATCACAACAAATTACCATCTTTATTGTTATTGAGCTTTTAACAACCGGCAAGAAAAAGTGAAAGAGGGATTACCGCTCAATCGTAGTGGATAAACGGACTTGAAAGTAAATGACGGTTTTGTTTGGTCACGTGTATATGCTTTAGCATTTGTATTATAAGCATCATATATTATATTTTATTGTAAGGGTATAAATGAAATAAAATGGTTAATTTTTTGAAATTTAAGCATGATTTTTTATATGGGAGTCTTAATACATATGTAAAATTATCATTTAATCTTGTTTTCACTTTTATTATAAAAGATACAGATAAATATTAAAATTATTAAACTCACAATATGACTCTTGAAATATATTAGTCTTATAGTTACTATAAACATGAAGATATATATATATATTTATATATATAAGTTATATACTTAAATATTTAAATAAAATAATACTTAATTTAAATAATATTTAGTTAATAAAATATAATTAGTAAATATAAATTTAAATGTCAATTTATAGTATCATAAATAAAATAAAATTTAATGAAGTAAATTAAATAATATCATATTATTAATAATGTATATAATGTTTATTAAATACATGAAAGAAACAAGGGTAAAAATACCAAGGTATATAAAATTTAATTGATAAATTTATCATATTGCCCGTAAAGTATATTAAAATCTTAATCAATTTTTTATTCTACCTCTATTAAATGTCTTACACTCCTTTGTACATATTGATTTAAAACTTGTATGTTTGGTAAAATTACATCTTTATCTAAAGATATTTATTATAAAGTAGTATAGATATAAGTATTTAAATAAAATAATACTTAAATTAAATAGTATTTAGTTAAAAAAATATGATCAATGATTATAAATTTAAATATGAATTTATATTATTATAAATAAAATAAAACTTTAGTTTTAAAAGTATGATTAGTAATTATAAATTTAAATGTCAATTTATATTATTATAAATAAAATAAAACTTAATGAAGTGAATCAAATAATATCATATTATTAAATAATGTATTGATAATGCGTATAAAATAAAGGCAAATTGGATTATAATAATCCAAACTATTATGTATTGGCCGATAATAATCCAAACTATCAATTTGGCCGCTAACACTCTCAACTTTTACTTTTATTACCAACAATAATCCCAGTGATATAATTTTCAAATTTTTACATTCGATTTGTATATATTTTAGTCTCAATTTAACTTGTATGTTTCTTCATTTCATTCATAATTATTATTGCGAACCCAATCGAGTCCAAATCGAGTGTAAAATTTTGAAAATTATGTCATTGGGATTGTTATTGGTAATAAAAGTGATAGTTGGGAGTGTTAGCGGCCAAATTAATAGTATAGATTATTATCGGCCAATAGGTAATAGTTTGGATTATTAAATGAGGGCAAAAGTGAAATTATCGCATAAACCACTTGAACTCTATGCTTGAAATGTTGTATAGGTGTCTTAAATTTTAAATAAAATTATCATATTATACTTCTAATATGTATTATATAGTAGTATAGATAATACTTAATTTTAATAATATATAGTTTTAAATATATAAATAGTAAATGTAAATTTAATTATTATTTTAAAAGCATTATTAATAAGATAATACTTAATTTAGTGAATTAAATAATGCATTAATTAAAAGAAGTATATTTAATAAGGGCAATTTAGGAACTATTACATAACACAATTGTATATTGTGTTTAAAAAATTATATTAGATGTTTTACAGTTTGAATAAAATTACAACTGTATCCTTACTATATGATTTATATAGTAGTAGAGATAATCCTCATGATTAGAGCTTCACAACAAAGTAATAAGTATTTAGTACAAAGCTAAGGTAAGTGATACGTCAAAGCTTTAAAATGCAGTTTTTGGAATGAATTGTAATGAGAAATTGAAGATGTTTATAACAAACAATAGAAGAGGTTTATAACAAGGATTCAAGACGTTTGTAAGATCTTTACCCTTGGGTCCTACTCCCTCAATTACACGTGTGTATGGGGGCGTTGAATTTGTTTCGAATGACAGAAATACTGAACTTGTGACATGCTTGCAAATCGCAAACAGGAATGTCATATCAAACTTCTACCAGTAATCATTTACAACCAGTTTTTCTTCTCTGCGTTAAGATGCTAATTTCACTAGTCAGTTGAGTTATTGGCAGAAGCAAACTACCACAGAAGCAACTAGTGTTTTTTCATTTGCTCCCATGATAGGTAGAAGCAAACTACCATCAAAAGCCTAAATAAAAAACATTTCACTTCGCAAGCAAACAGATTCAAATGGATCCACAAACAAACACACAAGTCAAAATAGAAACCTAAAGTCAAACACACAAAAGAAGCCTATATCTTTGCTGGTTGGGTGGCAGTAATAGTAGTTGTTTGTCGCGGAGGAGGTATGGTTGACGATGGATTTAGCAAAGGCGAGTGACGGCAAATGGAGAGGCATCTGAAATGAGATATGATATGTAGCAATAGTAGTTATCACAGGATGTAGCCATAAAATAAGCTTACCGTACAATTGTGTCGAAGTGACACGAAGGATATTACAAGTAAGACCTCCGAAAAGTGGAACGAAAATAAACTCCATCAACAGATTAACAAATTTGAGTAAGAGGGTGAGCAATCACTACAACAATTGGCATACAAATGAAGATGCACACTTGTTAGAATATGTATGATGATTGCTTACCGTCTTTTTCCACAAGAAAATATATCAAGAAACATAAAGTAAAAAAGTATATAATGGCTCAATTTACACTGAATAAAGCTTTAACTGATCTCTTAGCTACTTGCTGGCGTATTGGCTTTCTGCTTAGAAGTTTTTCACTGCTTCATTAGCCTTTTGAGGTTCGGTTCTTTCTTCTCGCTTCTTTTTCTCCCTGCAAACAGAAAACAATATACAACTCAATTCTCATTCACATGAAGCATAATGATGAAACATAAATATTTTTGTGGTTTTAGAAGGTAAACCAAGTACCTTTCGACATATTCTTTTAATAGTTCTTTAGCTTGAACAAGCTTTGAGAGCAGATTGCGATAAACGTCAAGGTCCCTATCAACACTCTTTTTGTTGATGTTAAGTGCTGCACAAAGCTGGAATCCCAAAAGCAAGTCATAAGCATGTTATTCTTGACATCGTGTGTTTTTATATACGATAATACTAATGTTGTCAAAAATGAATATTGTATATACGATAATACTAAGGACATGCGCTTAACACCCCCTGCCCTGCAGAATTATAATGTTAAACCATCAAGATTCTAGTGTTAGTGAATCTTTAATTCATGCCCACAGCAAATTTAACAGCTTTATTTGTTGTACACTGCAATCAATTGGGGAAAACATGGAGTTTTACAAGTATAGGTTTTTTTAGACAATAAAGAGCATCTACTCATCAAGATGGTTTTAGGTTCCTAATAAAAACTTAAAGACTACATACAAGACCAATTATTTGCCTTTATAAAAAGATGTCTGTTTCTAATGTGGAAGACAATCGGGGCACATCAAGATCAATTATTTGCCTTTTCCAAGCCTATATGAATGTAGTTCATGCAGGTTGCCAACAGTTCCAATCTCAGTTTAACCAACCTTAACGCTGGCTGATAATTTGATGTTGATATAAGGATTAAGATATTAATCCCATTCGTTTTGGGAATTGAAGAAAACTTGATTAACAGAAATAGTACAAGATTAAGGTATTAATCCCATTCTTTTTCTATCAATCTATCCATTTTAACAAGTACTATTTCTATTTCTACCATGGCACACACACTAGGGAATCATAATGGTGGTCCATCACGCGTTAAGGGAACTTTTGGTGTGAGCATCAGCAAGCATACAATAGAATAAACATTCAGACAAATGAACAGATAAATATTGATCGAATGTCTATTACCTTCTCCAAAACGGTGGGATCTGTCGCATTTGACAACTCCAAAAGCCGAAACAAACCAACAGCAAAGAACCGACTGTAGCTGAAACTTCCATTCCCCCCTGCTCTCTCTGCAATATCCATCAAAATCTCCTCACATTCTCCTGTTTTAGACGAAAAATCAACCAACGAATCAGCATTTTGAGCACGCGCCCATGTCTCCAGTTTCTGTGCATCAGCCCTGCAATTTACACAACATATTGATCATTCATATATCAAAACCTTCATCTCATATGCAAATTGAAATAATGCAAAATGAAAAAGGACTCGATTGTTGTTGAGAATTCAGAGATGAACCTGTACTGCTGCGGGTCTTCGTTTAGTGCCTTGATATACGCTTGAAAGATAGCTTCTCGATCATCATCACTCGGGTATCCTTCCATAAGCTGATCATAAACAGTAACAAACCCCAAAGCAAACACCGCATCATAACGGTAAGTCTTTTTGTATCTCATTAAATGCTGTTGCACAATCAATTCTTGCAGCACAGTGTTGTAGATACTTGGTATAGGCCTTTTGTAAGCATTCAAAAACTTCAATTTCGTCTCTGCAACCGGTGGTGGATCTGAACGAAACCCAAATGTCAATAAACTCGATAGACCCATCCAAATTACAACTAAAAAATCGTAATAATCATGAAAAATTTAAAACTTACCTGTTACAGTAGACATGCATTGAACAACGAAGCGAGAACTTGACTCGGAAGCACGGAGGCTTATTGAATGAACACAGAGGTTTGTACGAACCCTAAATGCGGATGAATCGGAGAGAAGAGAGCGAGAGGAAGATGGAATGTAGGGTTTTCTTTCGGATGATGATTGATTGACTCCACAGAATGAAAGTGAAGCAACTGTCGTCATGATTCAGGCAAAATGCAGGATTGTAATCGAGATATTGATGATACCCAGATGAAATTAGTTCATAAATTGAAGAATGAAGCCATTGGAGTTGCAGAGAGATTGTAGGGCAAAATCAAATTGGGGTTGAAGGGGAAAAGGGTCAAGTGAGGTCGAAATTGTGAGGCTTATCTGTTATCTATCGCAGGTTGAGTAATCAGTTATCTGACTTGTGGCCAATAAAGATTGAACACGTTGGATGGGGTTTGATGCTGACCTGAGCTGCTTCAAGAATCTTGAATTTTTACCGGATATTGTTGATCTTCATAAATTCTGTTTCAAGAATCTTGATTTTTTTAACAGAGGCGATGTTCTTGATGTTGATTTGCTATTCTATTGTTGTTCTAATAAAAATAAAACCTTAGGTTTTTATTTTTTGTTCAGGCAAATCTTGAAATAGCTAATAATTTATTGGATGCTGATCTTTAGTATGAGTTCATAGGGTTAAGTTGTGAAAAGCAATTTTTTATATAAAATATAAAGTAAGATTGTCTCTGGCATATTGCGAAGCATTGCGTCATTTTCTTAAAACTCTACGTAAAACGGAAGCTAAAGCAAAAATCAAAATTGCCTCCTGTTTCTTGAATACTATGCACAAGGTTAAAAAGTTGTTTGGTAGACTTTTAATGATCACTAAGATGCTATCTCTTAATGGTTTATAGCCTTTTAAAGGTTAAAAGATAACTCTAATATTGAATGGTTAAAAGGTTAAATATTAATGATACCTCTTAATCATTCAGTATTAGAGTAACCTTTTAACCATTAAGAGGTTATGAACCATTAATAGTTATCCTTTTAATGACCATTAAAATATTATCAAACATCCTCTAAGACTTAGGTAAAAATATACTTGTTACTATTGTAGTTTTGTTGTATACATTTATACATGTTGTTATAATAATCATAAGATGGTTCATGAATATTAATTTTCTAAAAGTTAGTAATCGAAAATTAGATTTTTCTTACCCTGGGAGTTGCTTTTTAACAAGGAAATAGAGCTAAACTCTAAGTATGGTCTATGAAGATTTATTGATTGATTTCTGTTTAGGGTTGTAATACTTTAGTTTCAATTGGCTTGTGTTTTTAATAGATGTTTTGAGTTATTTTAACATGATATCAAATCCCTAACACTAGTATAATCGTATTTGATTGTGTTTTACTTTGATTAAGCTATCTTCTTGATTTGAAGACCTAGGTTTCTTTTCTTCATTTGTATTCATAAGAGAAACCATTTTCTAATTTTTTGTTTGTTTGCACGTGCTCATGGATATGTTTAATCTAGAGCGTGCATGAAAAAACTAAGACCAAAGTAAAGGTTCCGCTAAGCAAGGTAACTTGGTAGCGAAAAGGTTTTTTAGGGATATGCTAAACGTTTCTCCATGAAAACATATTAAAAAAGGAATGTAATTCACAATAAAATACAACTAAAATTTAAAGAAGAAAAAGTGTTGGAGCGTGGCATATATTCACTGGTCGACTGAAAACACACCATGCACACAAAAAAGTATACTATACATCTTTCAGAGGCTGACCACCACTGAGATGGCATCTGGTAATTATATATGTGATCATTCATTATATATTGTAATTTTAATTATTATAACATTACATAATCCTAGTACTTACAAATGACAACCATCATGGTTACTCAGGACACATGTACTTGAGCTAACAGCCTCCACTATCGGGCTCAATTGAACTTAAAAGTCCGTTGCCTCTGAGCTGTGTGCAATGCTCTTCTGCATCTGCCTGTCCACAAACAATCACCACGGACAGACCGTTGACGTGTGCCTCTTGCATAATATTTACTGCATTGTCAACAGTCATTCCAGGTATAACCTTCATTAGAACTTGCACAACATACTCCCTCTTGTTATAGTTGTCGTTGTGTAGCATCACACGATATGGTGGGGACATTTTCCTTGATTTCCTGAAACAGAAGGAGAAATTACTAAATTGCAGTTTCTAACACTATAAAAAGTAATCTAGCTTGTAAACTGGCATCCTTACTTCAAGTCAAACTCTGACTCTCGACCAGGAGTTGTTTTCTCTATAACTGGTTTATCCAGCACCCCACCACCCTTTTCTAGCCTTGGGGGTGCCATTGTCATAACCGTTATCCATTTTGTGCTTTGTTTATGAAGCAGGTATCTGTCCCCTGTAATAACACGTGATGACATAACCAGAAGCAATTTGCAAAAAGCGCTAAAACAGAATCACCTTACTAGAGAAACATCAGTTATCTAACCCATTTCAAACTTATTTGAGGAGTAAATTATCTTGCTTTTGTTCATTTTATATTTTTCAGATAATTATTATACATACTCTGATATAAGTTAGAGTTTAGGTAGTCGAACGCGCTAGGTGCACTCAAAAGCGCCAAGGGTGAGCTTTGGGCCTAGATGCTTAGAAAGCAAGGCAATTTTAAGCAAGGTGCATATTATAAACAGACCATTTTTAGGGGTTTTAAACAAGTTTTAGACTGGTTTAGACAAGTACCAAGCCATTTTAGACGTTTCAGACCATTTTTAGATGTTACAGACCCGGATTTGGCCAGAATCCTCTCCTCAGAGCCGTGATGGATGGAAGGCCGTAGGCTGCACCTTGCCTGGGCGTCTAGGTGAGTGCCTTTTGAGCCTTTGACCACAGAGGCAGCTCATATATGATGGCACACTCATGTCTATTGTTATTCTATAGAAAAATATGCATCCATAGACACATACTTATTAGGAGTACACGGTAATGCACAAATCCACAAATAAAGATGGATATGCATTTCAGATGCATGCATTTACAAACTACAGACCGGTCTAATTTATAGTTGAGATACACTAGTCTTGTTCATACAATAAAAAGGATTAAGCTTTCTCATGTAGACCATTTTCAGGTGAAACAATACTACTTTTCTTTCCTCAAAACTGCCTTTCTATTTCGAGCAACGTAACAATTAGGATATCGTACGGATATGAACGCATAACCATTTAGGAGCCAAAAAATGTATATCAACTAGATGAAAACATGTTCATATATCAGTGGAGAACAATGAATAATTCTTTGTCCCCAAGATTAAGCATATTCAGGGAATACAGGCAGATATAATTATAATTGCATAAAACACAATTAAACAGGCAAGTGATGCTCTTTTCTTTCAAAAATGAATGAAATCACAACCAAATACTATAAAAGTTCTCGTTAAGTGCAATTCATATAGCAACACAAACGATTTTGTAAGCTGTTTCCTCTAATCCTGACAATTGCACCGTTTACGATTAGATTCATCAGTTCTGTGTATTCGTTCTTACTAATTAGCCTCAATTAAAAGCCAAACAAGTGCGCTAAAAAAGTAAAAACCCTAGGGTGTCAATTTCATTAGTAAATTGATATTGTAAACCAAAAACCTAATTAAAATCGTAAACCGAATTGATTCAATCGCCTAAGGCAGAACCAAAAACCTAATTAAAATCGAATAATGGAATTGATTAATACAGAAGCAAAAGAGCTAGTTACTGAATCGATTAAGGAATTGATTCATCAAATGGAAACACAAACAGATATATGCGAGTAATCGATATATCAATTCATAAAAGCAGAGATTTTGATACCTGATTTGGAGTGAAGAAGACCCTGGTTAGGGGAAGGAGCGAGTCGACCGCAAATGGCAGTCTCCATGGCCAAAATCTCTCTTGCTCTCTTTCTCTTCTCACCACACACTCAACTACCAATAATCAAATCTTTTTCACTCATATAAACCCATGGATCTATGTGGCCTCTAACTCTTTGATTTTTTTCCCCCTTTTTTCCAATTGTCCACTGAGTAAATTGCATTTTTAGTAAATTAGATATTATTATAGGCTTGATGAGTTGATGAAACGCATCGGAACAATGGGTAAAGTTATTGTTTTATAACTTTGAAATCATGGTTTATGATGTAGAAAATAATCTCATTTATTAATTATAAAGTAAGATTGTGTACATTATGTCATATAACAATCTGGTTGCTTTCTGGACGTTACGAAAAATGAGATATAGTTTAGTAACAAATACGTCTTTTTTTTTTAGAATAATAGACTTCTCTCCCAATTTAAATTTTTTTACGAAATTAAACCTATTAAGTCTAGTATGATTTTAAGAGTAACATTCTACCCTCTAAACTTAAGATCATTTTCCCCTAAAGTTCAAAAGTAATAGTTTTTCATATATAAATAAAAAATAACCCCAACGCCAAAATATCTCTCTCCCTTATGTTAAATTTAACAAACTTGGACCTCGTAAGTGTTGTAACTCATAACTCTTTCAAGAAGATACCTCGTTATAACTTAAGCTAATGGAATCAAATAATATATCTAGCAAATGTGATCCCATTTGTTGGTTTGCTCAATAGTAAGTGTTACCACGGGATGTAGCAATAAAATAACTAAATAAGCTTACCAAACAATTGTGTCCAAATGACACGAAGGATATTGCAAGTAAGACCTCAAAAAATGGAGTCACTAGAATGGAAAATAAACAAATTTGAGTAAGAAGGTGAACAATCACTACAATAATTGGCATACAAATGAAGATGCACACTTGTTAGAGTCTGTATGATGTTTGTTTACCGTCTTTTTCCACAAGAAAATATATCAAGAAACATAAAGTAAAAAAGTATATATTGGCTCAATTTACACTGAATAAAGCTTTAACTGATTTATTAGCTACTTGTTGGCGTATTGGGTTTCTGCTAAGAAGTTTTTCACTGCTTCATTAGCCTTTTGAGGTTCAGTTCTTTCTTCTCGCTTCTTTTTCTCCCTGAAAACAGGAAACAAAATATACGACTCACTTCTATTTCATGGAAAGCGTAATAATGAAAAATAAACAGTATCGTAGTTTTATAAGGTAAAACAAGTACCTTTCGACATATTCTTTTAATAGTTCTTTGGCTTGAACAAGCTTCGAGAGCAGATTGCGATAAACATCAAGGTCCCTATCAACACTTTTCTTGTTGATGTTGAGCGCTGCACAAAGCTGCAATCCCAAAAGCAAGTCATGAACATGGTATTCTAGTTGTTGCGTGTTTAAAATGAAGGCTATATACGATAATGCTAATGTTGTTAAAAGTGAATGGTGTATATATGATTCATAAGGAAAAGGGCATAACACCCTGTGTCCTGCAGATACGCAAATTTAAACCATCAAGATGCTAGTGCCAGTAAATATCTGATTCGTGCCCACAGCAAATTCAACAGCTTTGATTGTTGTACACTACAACCAATAGGGAAAACATGGAGTTTAACAAGTAAATGTTTCTTCTTCTTCTTTTTTTTTTTTTTTTTTTTTTTTTTTTTTTTTTTTTTTTTTTTTTTTGTAGACAATAAAGAGCATTTACTCATCAAGAAGGTTCTATGTTCCTAATTAAAACTTAAGGCTATATACAAGCATCAAAAGGATTCTACAAAACTACAAGATATAATAGTTTATAGTTCTTGAGCAATGCAGAGAAGATTAAACTTCCGTGCAGCTTTATAGAAAGTTCTAGAGCCATATTTAGTAGACAATAGCTGAAATTGAACACTCGATTTCTATTTCATTTCATTTTTTAATCAAATCATGAATATCTGCTAGTCACACTCTATCTTAAGAAGTAAATTTGGTAACTTTAGGTTTTGTTTGGATTGTGAATTTTTGGCTGAACCTATATAAAAGACTTTCTTTTTAGTTTTGAAATTATTCATCAATACTACAACATGTTCATACAACATGTTGTTCACTTCCATTTTGTGTTAATAAACTGAAAGACATCTTCTGATGTGGAAGATAGTTAGGACACATCAAGACCATTTATTTGCCTCTTTCCAAGGCCTATATGATAGCAAAGAACAAGAATGTAGTTCCTAGAGGCTGCCGACAGTTCCGATCTCAGTTTGACCAACCGTAAGCCTGGCTGATAATTTAAAACTCAGATAAAGATTATAAGATTAATCTCATTCTTTTTCTATCCGTTTTCACAAGTAATGTCTCTACTGCCACCATGGTACACACATTACATATATTCATGTATGTTTGTGCATATACACACTCTTATGTTGCAAGCATCAGCACATACCATAGAATCAGCATTCAATGGACAAAAGAGCATATAACTATTGCTAGAATGTCTATTACCTTCTCCAAAATAGTGGGATCTGTTGCATTTGACAACTCCAAAAAGCGAAACAAACCAACAGCAAAGAACCGACTGTAGCTGAAACTTCCTTTCCCCCCTGCTCTCTCTGCAATATCCTTCAAAATCTCCTCACACTCTCCTGTTCTAGTCGAAAAATCAACCAACGAATCACCATTCTGAGCACGCGCCCACGTTTCCAGTTTCTGTGCATCAGCCCTACAGTATGCAAAACATATTAATCATTTCAAATTAAAGTAATGAAAATGAAAACAATTCGAATCTTGTTGGGAATACAGTGATGAACCTATACTGCTGTGGGTCTTCATTTAGTGCCTTGATATACGCTTGAAAGATAGCTTCTCGATCATCATCACTCGGGTATCCTTCCATAAGCTGATCATAAACAGTAACAAACCCCAAAGCGAACACCGCATCATAACGGTAAGTCTTTTTGTATCTCATTAAATGCTGTTGCACAATCAATTCTTGCAGCACAGTGTTGTAGATGCTCGGTATCGGCCTCTTGTAAGCATTCAAGAACTTCAATTTCGTCTCTGAAACTGGTGGTGGATCTGAACGAAACCCAAATGTCATCCAAAAGTGCATCAAATGAATAGTAATGATCATGAAAACTCACCTGTTACAGTAGACATGCATTGAACAACGAAGCGAGAACTTGAATCCGAAGCACGGAAGCTTATTGAATGAACACAGAGATTTGTACGAACCCTAAATGCGTACGAATCGGGAAGAAGAGAGCGAGAAGACGATGGGAGATAGGGTTTTCTTTCGGATGATGATTGATTGACTCCGCAGAATGAAAGTGAAGCAACTGTCGTCATGATTCAGGCAAAATGCAGGATTGTAATCGAGATATTGATGATACCCAGAAGAAATTAGTTCATAAATTGAAGAATGAAGCCATTGGAGTTGCAGAGAGATTGTAGGGCAAAATCAAATTGGGGGTGAAGGGGAAAAGGGTCAAGTGAGGTCGAAATTGTGAGGCTTATCTGTTATCTATCGCAGGTTGAGTTATCAGTTATCTGACTTGTGGCCAATGGATATCGAACACGTTGGATGCGGTTCGATGCTGACCTGGGCGGTCTCAAGAATCTTGATTTTTTACAGGTGTGATGTTCTTGATCTTGATTTTGATTTGCTCTAACTATTAACCTATTGTTGTTCTAGTAAAACCTTAGGTTTTTATTTTTTGTTTTCAAAGAGGTGGGTTTTAAGGTATCTAGTGAGGTTGTTTTTCTTTGTGATCTTAAGTGTAGAAGTTTAAGCCGTATTGTATACATAAAATAACAAAGTGATCCGTCTTTTTTCGAACCCTATGTAAAATAAGAGTTAAGTCAAGCGTTCGGTATGTTTTTTTTTTCTTAAGTATGACACATAATGTTAAAGCTATGTTTGATAATTATACTTGTTGCTATTGTTGTGTATATTTCAATCCATGTGATGTTTTTTTCTTTATCTGATAGATAAATGTTTAATTCTTTGTTTGTTGGGTGAATATATAGATAACTTTTGGATAAGTGTGTGTGTGAGAAAACCAAAGTTAGAGTTGGAGGTTCCACTAAGCAAGGTAACTTGTATAGGAAAATGTTTTGTTTTTTTAAAATATTAGTAATTTAACAAGTTGCAAAATGGCGCAACAAGTAAACACCGAGAGTGTGTATAGCATAGTCTTTCAATAAGCAAAGAGTGTACATTTAGCATGACCTTGAATAAATAGCATCCGTTTAGCATGGTTGGAGAGTAAAGGGCCTGAAACCAGCCCATGGGCGAGATCTGACCCGTCAAAATACCTACTTAACATAGACCATGATCTTGTCACACACTTGACACATCGCATCATTTCTTACCACTATCAGGCCAGCCAAACAATGCAGGGAAATGGAGAGCACAAGATACATAATATGATATTCTTAATGATATAGGAAACACTATGAGAAAAAAATATAATGCAGATAGTATAAATAGAAGAGACCAATGACAAACAACTCCGTCCAATTCTCTATTATTCTCACACTTAAAGACATACACACTTTCTTACTCAAGATCCATATTAAATCTTACGCCCAAATGGTTATCGTAGAGAAAATCCCTTCTTGTTTTCTCCATGGTGTCTTAACGTGTTCTCTATGTTAAGCAAGATATCACGTTATAGATGGTCAGAATTCAAACACAAGAATCGTGTGGAGTAGTACCTATTGACATCACCCGGACATAAGTACATAACCCATCTCGGATTAGTGTCAACAATGACCTTTAACATCTATTAAAACGGGAAAAGACCCTCGTAATTCACAATAAAATATAAGTAAAACTTAATTGAAGCAGAGTGTTGGAACGTGGCATATATATATACTGGTTGACTGAAAACACACCATGAACACAACAAAGTATACTATACATCTTTCAAAGGCTGACCATCACTGAGATGGCATCTGATAATCATATATGTAATTGTACTTTTGATTATTGAAACATTACATATTCCTAGTACTTACAAATGACAACCGCCATGGTTATTCAGGCCCCATGTAATTGAGCTAACAACCTCCACTATCGGGCTCAATTGAACTTAAAAGCCCGTTGCCTCTGAGCTGTGTGCAATGCTCTTCTGCGTCTGCCTGTCCACAAACAATCACCACTGACAGACCATTGACGTGTGCCTCTTGCATAATATTTACCGCATTGTCAACAGTCATTCCAGGTATAACCTTCATTAGAACTTGCACAACATACTCCCTCTTGTTGTAGTTGTCATTGTGTAGCATCACGCGATAAGGTGGGGACATTTTCCTTGATTTCCTGAAACAAAAGGATAAATTACTAAACCGCGGTTTCTAACACTACAGGAAGTTAGTTTGCTTGTAAACTGGTATCCTTACTTCAAGTCAAACTCGGACTCTCGACCAGGAGTTGTTTTCTCTATAACCGGTTTATCCAGCACCCCACCGCCCTTTTCCAACCTTGGGGGTGCCATTGTCATAACCGTGATCCATTTTGTACTTTGTTTATGAAGCATATATTTGTCCCCTGTAATTAGACACACAATGACATAAACAAATATGACACTAAATCACTAATAACAAATATTAACAGAAGAAATTTGCAAAAGGTGCTCAAGAACAATCACTCTACAATAGAAACATCAGTTATGTTACTCATATTAACCTGATTTCAGGAGTAGATTATCTTTCTGTTCATTTTATATTTTTGAAACAAGAATAGATACTCCTATATAGACTAGATTTCACAAACTACAGGCTGGTGAAAAAACTCAATGGTATTACAAACAGGAACAATAAAAACACAGGGCACAATTGTTTGGCAGAGCTCGTTGCCAACTCTTTTCTTATTAATTGACCAACAATAGAATCTTCATACCTGTTTAAATACTAGAAGCAAGACTCTAAGCCTCTAGCAATTTGAATTAAGCTATAACTACTCCTACAAGGCACAAGCTACAAATTAATTAAATATTTACTTTATCTTCTCATGCATCCCAATCTCCTATCAACTGACTTGAGTTATCTTCAACTTCCTAAACCAAATCGGTATTACAACTGGTCTAGTTTACAGCTGAGTATACAATAGTCTTGTTCATACAATACAAAGGATTAGGCTTTCTGATGTAGAACATTTCAGGTGAAACAATACTATATTTCTGTCCTTAAAACTGTCTTTCAGTTTCAAACAACATAAAATTGGGATATCGTAAAGATAAGAAAGCATTAGGTTTAGGACCAAATGTATTTCGGACATCAGCGAAGAACAATGAATAAGTTTTTGTCCAAGATCAAGCATGTGTTCAGGGGATACAAGCAGATATGAGAAGAATCGCATAAAAGACAATCAAAATTGCTTCTTTTCTTTCAAAGTACATGGAACCACAACCAAATGCTATAAATTTCTCGTTTATTGCAATTCATATAGCAAACATATACGATTTGTAAGCGGTTTCCTCTGATCCTGAGAATTGCACCATTTACGATTAAAACCCTAGGGCGTCAAATTCATTAATAGATTAATATTGTAAACAACGAAAGCGAATTGATTCAATAGCCTAAGGCACAACCGAAAACCTAATTACAATCTAAGAATAGAAAGCTTTATCGTTACAAACACAAAACAGTTAGTTAGTAGATCGATTAACGATTTAGATTCATGTAACTGGAAGCACAAACAAACGTATGCTACAAAAATACGTAATTAAATACCTGATTTGGAGTGAAGAAGGCCCCGATTAGGGGAAGGAGCGAGTCGACCGCAAACGGCAGTCTCCATGGCCAAAATGTCTCTTGCTTTCTCTCTCTATTCACCACACACTCAACTACCAATAACCAAATCTTTTTCAGTGATTTAAAACCATCGCTACAATTCACAATTGTGGCCTATAACCCTTTGATTTTTTCTTTCCCCCTGTTTTCCAATTGTCTAGAGGAAATTGCTATTTTAATCAAAATTTCATTAAAATAATAAAGTTAATGGGACACATTGGAGCAAAGAGTAATATTGTTGGTTTATTATTTTAAGATTATAGTCTAAGACACAAGAAACGATCTCTTGTATAAAATGTAAAAAATAATTACGTACGTCATACAATTCAGTTATTTTCTGGATTTTATAAGTCAATCGATAAATATAAACTTCTTTTTCAAAAGAGTAAATTGTCGTTTTCATCCCCTGTGGTTTGGTCATATTTGTTATTTTCATCCAAAAAGGTTTTTTTTTTTTGCATTTGGCTCCCTAAGGTTTAAAAAAAGTTGCCATTATCATCCAAAAACATGAATTTCGTGAAAAAAATTTTATCAACAACACGTAAACATAGATTAGGATTTCGTTTTTATATGCAAATTAACATAAATACCCATTTAACGATTAATATTTAATATTTTAAAATAATAAAGCTACCATTTTTGGATGAAAATGATAATTTTTTTGAAACCTTAGGGAGTCAAATGCAAAAAAAAACCTTTTTGGATGGAAACGGCAAACATAACCAAACCATAGGGAGGAAAACGACAATTTACTCTTTTAAAAATAACAGTTTTCTCTTCCACTTGAATTTTGTATGATATTAAGTCTTGTAAGAATTTAAATGTTACATTTCCACCCTCTAAACTTATAATCATTTATCCCCTAATCTTAAAAAAAATATTAATTTTTATATAAAAAACATCCCAGATGCCAATACATCTTTCTCCCTTATAATTTAACAAACTTTGGTGTCTCATAAGTATTTTTAGAAGATAGCTCGTTAAAACTCAAGCTAATAGAACCGTATAATACTTTTAGCAAACATGATCTCTAGTTTGTTGACTCATTCAAAATAATAAAAACTAATTAAAAATTTCATGCAACAAGATTAGCCCCCACAAGAAACTTCATCTAAGAAAGTGAGTCGTCCACCATCAGAGCGGTTGGATTAGTAGAAGCACTAAAAGATCAATACTTCGCATGGTGGAACTACACCATCAGAGCCATCTACCACCACACCAAATGACCAAATCAAGCCTGCGTCTCTTTCTCGTATCAAGAAGTTATCGGCAATGACTACAAACCAAGACATAGAAATAAATTGTTGGGGTCCTAACTAAGCTTTCGTAAATTATATCATAGAAATAAATTTACAATTTGGTTTTCCACCAATGGTTGGTTTCAAAGACCATGATCACTCTCAACTTGCATATGTACCAATATCATCTAAAACAAGAAACTTTGAATCCATAGACCAATATCATCTAGCATATGTAAAATAACTCAGACAGCAGCCAGTGAAGGAATGAAATGAAAACAGTTGCCATTGATGAATCGACGATTCTCAGGTGTAAAATCAAAGAGCTGAAAGATGGTTTTCGGAAAGAATCCACCTTGATTATGACTCTTCTTGCTGAAATCACATAACTGAGAGATAGTGTTCAACAGAAACTTGTACTGCATAAGTTTCCCAGGAAGCTCAAGCACTACAAACGAATCTTCCTCTCGTTCCCCTAGCACAAGAGATTGAACAATAAAATGAAGCCCAAGGCGCGTCACCATGTTGGGATAAACCCTAATAACCTCCTCAAGATCAACATGATACTTGATAGACACCTCAGAATAATCCCTCTTTATCTCATACACATTCAATCTCCTGAGCCTACAACACCTCACCACAAGCAGCATACCATCACAAGATTCAGCTAGAAACTCATCAAGAATGGTGCCGTAAATGGTGGTATCAGGTGTATCTATATCAATATAATGAATCAACTCCTCATCTAGCTTCAAATACACAAGCCTGTTAGGAAAGCTCATCCAATGAATAGCATTGTGCCCATAAACACCGCGATCGATATCCACTAAATCGTTCATACTTTCATCAGATACCATCCATTTCCCTGATTCCGAAGAGTAAATCTCTATCATCATAACCTTATACATGTAATTGCATACAACTTTGTATTGAGATGATTTTGAAGGATCAAAAGCTAATGTCATATAACAACCTGTATCAGGATTGTAATTATTATGCTGAGGAAGCGTTGTAAACCTACTAGTTGTCGGATTGTATACATAATACTTTTGGAAATCGTTAACGCAGAGGAGTAAACCATTGCATGATTGAAGAATCCTTACAGCACCGGAGTCGAATCCGAGGGTTGTTAACGGAGGTTTGGTGATCGGATCACCGGAATCCAATGGCACATAGTGGTATTTCGATCGAGCATCCCAACCTTCGAAGAAGAGGCCTGATGGAGGATCGGGGTTAGGGTTTCGGAGGAGGGTGAAAGTGGAGCTTTTGATTATGGAGTACCATTGCTTTGATGTTGAGGTGAATCGGATGAGTGAAATCACCGGTAACCGGAGGAAGATTTCCGTTAGGAGATCTTGGTTAGAAGCAATCAAATCAGCAGCAGATGAATATGATGAATTTGATGAATATGAAGATGAATGAACGGAAGTTGATTTGATGTTTGCGTCATCGGTATCCGTTGGGGGGATGAATGTTAGGGTTTGTTCGTTGTTGTCGTTTGCCAATGCCGGTGTGATTGTCTCCGGCAACACGTGATTTTCCGACGAATCTCCGGTGAGCGGTTCCATGAATTTATTTGGTTGCTGTTTTTTGAGAATTTTGAACGTCTCAATTTGGTCAAATTTAATTTCAAAGCTTTGACTTTTAACCCGTTGAAATTAGATTTTAGAGGTACGGTGATTTGAATGGTTATTTCACAACCAAACATAGATTATGAATTTATGATGTGTTCAATTGGACTACTTATTACAAATAAGAAACCGAAAGTAATGAAGGATACTATTAAAGAAGGGGATGGGAAGCTTAAAAATTATAGATGGGAAGCTTAAAAATTATAGTAAGAAAAACAAGAATAAAGAACACACTCTCATCATACTAATCGTGTCTTATACTCTTGAATCACGATCCATCATGTTTATATTCAGCCATGGTTTCTTCTTCATTTTTATGGATCTGTTCAACTTGTCACGCTTCTTGACTAGGCTTTTGTTAGTATGGGCCTAATAGTACGGTTCATAACATCTGAAAATTGTCTATCATATATATTTGATTGGCAAATCTTTTATTTGAGATCAATTTATATTTAACGTTTATCAACCATTTAAACCGACTAAATTGAAATGTACGCTTAGTTTTATAGTTTGCATACGAAAACCAGCTTAAATACTTCGAATGACAGTTTGGAACTTGTCATATAAACAAAACCTTTGTTTTACATTTTTAAATGTTTTTTTTCATTTTTAGGATATAACGTTAAACGTATGTACGATACTCGAAACATCTTTTTCAGTTAGAAATATTTAATGCCACATAACGGTTTTGAAATTTTAAGTTTAATCTGGTAACGTCCAATTACTTATTCACTTTTGAATTTTTCTTGCATTGTCATATTAATAGTTTAAATAGATTAAACTTTATAAAATAAAGTATTCGTTGTTTTAACGTTTCAAACTCCCAACAGAACACATGATATAAATTTACTAGTTTATGTTACCTGTTGTCAAAGAACCTTTTAATCAACCATTTCTTATATTTCATTTCTTATATTTTATAGGAGTGACTCTAAATTTTTCGTCCTTAAGAGTCCTAACATTTTTTCTCTCTCACGTAGTAGTAACATGATATATTTCATTTATTTCTCTTTTCTAAAATAAAAGTATATTTCTCTATCTTAAACCATTGACAAGAGAAACGACGAAATCGGTCCACGTGAGCTCACGTGTCGAGATGTGTTATTTCGTGCATTAGTGCCCTATATCCCATACCATATGAGATACATCGATCGAAGTTCCTTAGTTATTAACATATTATATTATATGTATTCTACGTGTTTCCCATATATCGAAGCCCGTTGCATTACAAGAAACCTGTTGGCTACCTATTGGTCACCACCCAATGACTCATACGATAAATATCAACCCACGTGAATGCCCCTCAATAAACAAATCCTCAAACACCACCTTCAATTCCTATAAAAAGTTAAAAACACTCTTCATTTCATCATCTAACCATAATACAAGTGCAACCGTATAACACATTAACACAACATTAACAAACATCAAATCGCTAACATGACTTGTGTAAGCCGTGTGTTGATGCCCGCTGGTGTGGCTGTTGTCAACGGACATACCGATCAAGGTTACAAACTCAGGTCACTCTTCAACTCCTTTCGCCACGGCTTCGTTTCCTCCGCCGGCGTTGATCTCCGTCCATTTTCTGGCGTTGCGCGTAGCAACGCCAGTCACGGAGATCGTGACGGCGGAGATACCGAGACTACGCGTGTTCGGTCGGATGATTCTCTTCAGCAAGTCATGTACTTCAACTGCTGGGGTCAAAGCTAGTGAGTGGTTTGGTGATGATATTGATGCCCTGGGTTTGGGAGTTGAAAGAAGAGAGTGTAGATATGTTTCTCTTCGTAACGTCGTCGTTTTTTCTCCCAGACAAATTGTATGAATACCCGTGAATATATGAAAAAGAAAAATGGGGTTTACTAGAGCATGCATGTATATTTCTTGTTCTTCTCCATTTGAAAATAAAAATGTTGTGTTATAAGCAAAATATGAGCACGTACCTAAAGCACATTAATATTGTTGTTATATATATTAGTACATAATACATCCATGCTTAGATGATTAGAATTTGAGGTCATGGTGTGTGTTTGGGTTTAGTGTTTGATACTTTTAAATAAAAGATATAATTTTGAGATCAAATCGTATATGACCGTTTAAGTCATTTGTCACAATGCCTTAATTGTGTCACTTAGGTTTGGATGGCACAATGTATAGCAGTTTAATAGAGAATATATATACAAGAAAAAACAATTTGATTAAATCGAGTTCTTAAGTATACACGAAGATTAAAATAAATAAATTGAATAACAACTAAACGCCTCGAATGTAAACAACCTAGATAAAAATCACCAATACGATGCTTTGCAGATGTAATAGAACAAAGAAACTCATTAGATAAAGATAAGGTTTATCAGAATGATGAACTATAAAAACTTTATCTAAGGTTTATCAGAATGATGAACTATAAAAATTATTAAAAACAAATGAAGTGTAGAGAAAAAGATAAAACGTTTGTGAGAGTAGATGAGATAGAAAAAAATAAAACGTTTGTGAGAGTAAATGAGATAGTAAATGTAAGCTCCTTTAATCACTTGTGAGAGAAAATAAGAGAGTAAATGTGAGCTCCTTTAATCTCTAGGTTGTTTGGCAATTTGATGTCAGAGCTACTATTTTTTATTTTTTATTTTTTTGACTAAACAAAAGGTATCCCTTAATCATTTAAAATGTTTCTATAACTTACAAAATAAGAGTTTTAAATGAAATAAACATACGCTACATCTGATAAATCCGAAGATAAACTTTTAATAAAAGAAATTAATATCGTGTTTTATCTTTAAATAAGTGGGCCGCAGTCCGCAGTACAAAACAGCCGCAGCCACCGTGGTGTTTAGAGTGAAGGTGCGTCTTCACAAGATTCCATTGTTTGGATCCGTACGACACGAACCAAGCCCAAAAATCTAAGCAAGCCCAAATGCAAAGATACATGACATTTTCCAACCCATACTCAATCGACACCGATATGTGACAAAAAGTGTCCCAGACAAAAAATAAATAAAAAACAGAAAAATAATCTGTATTTGTCAATTTAAAATGGGTCATTTTAACAAAAGTATGTAAATATTCGAAATTATGATATATAAAGATAAACTAGTGTTTACGCGCGTTTAGTGTGTGATGGACATACTAAAACGACTCACTGTTATAGTCGGACTTAGGACAGGCTTTCGTTTGGGGCTGTTAAACATAAACCGAAAGAGAACCATAAAACATAAAACCAAAGATGAACACAAAACCAAACGCAAGTCTCCAATAAGGTATTTCTCATTATCATTGACCAAACCTGCATAATTTCAATCTACCAACAGTCTTGCATCAAAATCGGTATCAACAATAAGTCTCAGATGAGGCATCAATTCTTGGCATCGAATTGGAACGGAACACCCACACACACAATGGCGGAGGATAGTGGAGACCGAGGGGGGCCGCCGCCCCCCCTCTTTTTTTCGTCGGTAGTGTTAAATTTTAGTCCGTTAGTGTAAATTTTTAGTCCGGTAGTGTAAATTTTTATATAAATATCAAGTTCGCCCCTCCTAAAAAAATTTAATTTCGCCCCCCCCCCCCCTACGAGAATGTTCAAGCTCCGCCATTGCACAAACAATGATGGTCTAGGTCAAACCGGACCATGGATGGCCACCTTCAACGGACTCGCCACAGGTGGCACTAAACCAACGCGCGCCACCATCCACAGGGGCACCGGAGCACCGCCGGTCTGATCGTAGCACCAAACAAAGGGAAAACTAAATCATCGGGCAAAAGCCAAAGCAATCGCCCGAGCACAGTCGTAAACCACTTCAACTTCATCTGGGTCCTCATGCTCGGTAAGTCGTGGATCTCCACCAACATCACCGACAACACCACCATGGGACAATGACCATAAACAACATTCGTCGGAGGCAGCAACGAACATCGAAGACGAAAATCACCGGTCAGACCCGTAGTGACGACAAACGAAAAACCGAGGAACAGAAGGGATGGCGGGATCTCCACCACCGCTACCGACAACACCACCAGGGACAATGGCCATGGATAACCATCTGGCGGCAACAACGCAAACAAAACCACCGTCCATCGTTTGGATTAAACTTAACAGAACTCACCGGAGGAGTGGGCATTTAGAAGAACAAACATACGGGAGGAAAGACACGTCTCCACCTTTTCTAACATGTGTAAAGCAATACCTAAACAATTTAAATTGGGGTTGAAGAAAAAAAAAGGAACCAATTGGAAAAGGACACGCAGAAACCACAAGAATATAACTGTTCATCTCATCACTAATTAATATTAACTAGTTGTACTACGCGTCGCGCGTTGCGCGACTTGTCAACGTATTTTTTTAACAGTGTAATTAGGCTCAGAGTTGGTTATCCACAGTGGCTGCAGCCGATAAATGGTGCCACGCCAAACAATGGACACCTTTTTTTTATCATCACAGCCATGATATAATGTAGATCAACATTCGACTATAGTATACGGTATTACTCGAATGAAAGGAACCCAACAGAACCAACAGCGTCTCATCAGGGCATAATCTCGGATATAATCTCAGAAATACGACATGTCTCAGATGAGCAATGACAAACCACAACATCTTATGTATGTCTCAGAGGTGCATACACCTAACATCGTTGACTCGAGTGCATGGCTCCGATGACCAGCAGCACATCAGTGCATACATTTAAGCACAATAGAACCATAGAATCACATCAAAATCTAAAAAATGTAAAGCCACATGAAACCCAAGACGTATAGAAATACAGAGAACACCCCAATTATCATTCATTCAACTACATTTTAAACATATAAGGAAACAAATTGATACCAACGCTAAACATGACAACCATGGACATTGATTTGGCTCAGACCCAGCCACCGTCTCTGGCTGCAAACCATTCACATACGGTTGCCACGCCAAGACAATAACCTGTTTATGCTCGGATCATCACAGCCATATCCATGGTTTCCCGGTAACCAAATCCAACGTGCGATCCAACGAATGGAAGCCAAGACAAAATAGAACAACCACAAAAACCAAAATCAGTATCACATTCAAAACAAATCAAAAACCCAAAACAGTATCGTATGCTAGAGGATCACAGCAATAGGCACATCATAATCACAATCACAATCATAGACACAACATAGTTATAATCACATTCATGGGTCTGTAAGAACCAAAAGCAAAAACCTTTTTCAGATGAAGAATCAAAAATAATTTAAACCCAAAAAAGATCAAAACCGAATCACCGATTACCCACAGATTATCGCCACCGACAGATTGGTGACTACTGTGCATGCAGCGCAACATGAGCAGTAACAAAACTATCAAATAGAAGAATCACATCACCGAACGCACCCACCATAGCATCACCGCCGGCCAACCATCGCCGCCAAGAGCTTGCAAAATAGAGCAAAGATGATCGGACGCAACCCCGGTAGCAATGGCGGTGGCAAGTCACCGAAGAAAACAAAGGTGGCCCTAAAAAAGCGATGGGTCAAGCGGCTGCACTCACCGGTTGCACCCGACGCATAACGCGACGGACGTTCACCGTGAGCACCCATCGAAACTTTCAAACCCCAAATCCCTCTCTCTAATGAGGCGTAAACAACTGAAGATCACATAAAAGGAAACGAAACCAAACCCAACGCATAGTGAAATACCAGATCTGTCAGTCGTAAACTGGGCGGTGTGAGAGGCTACCACCACCCCAACGCGGCTGCAGCACTCAACAACCCCCCCCCCCACCTCCTCAACAGCCAACCCACCTCGTCTCCGATATCCTTTCTATATATAGAGACCATAGGCTGTAAGCCTGGCGAAACCGGCAGCCGGTCACCGCCGTACCAACCGGATGGCCATCACCGGTGGTATACGAGTAGAAAGAAGCCGGAGAGATATGAAATGACTCGTGTAAGATATAAAAGAGTAATGCACGAAACCCGAGGCGAGATGAAATACCAAAAACACCCCTGCTACTGTTCATTCAACTACATTTTAAACATACTGGGTAATTAATTAATATTAAGGTAAATGATAATTAAGAAATTTACTTTGACAAAATGACAAACCAAAACCGACATATACAACTTACTCTGTTTTGTCACATCATTGTTTTCACCATGTGATTATTAAAGTCCAGGGGCATTATTGAGAATTCAACCACCTTAAAAACCATTGGCAGTTCCCACTGTTTTATTCCATAAACCTGGGGTCGCTTCCTTTCTTCTCGATCGGTTACATTGCATCTATTTATACCCTCTTCCCACTGATCTTCTTCTTCATCAATCACTTGCAAAAATACACTCCTGATTCAAATCATTACAATTAAGTTTCAAGATCAAGCATGAGTCGGCCAGCAAGCAGATCGGCATGGATGGTGGCTGGAACCATGGGGTTGGTGGAGGCGCTTAAAGACCAAGGGTTCGCTCGGTGGAACTACACCATCAGGTCCATCCACCACCACGCCAAGACCAGCCTCCGCTCAGTCTCCCAGACTACTTATAAGAAGATCTCTTCTCCGCCCAAAATGGCTTCATCCAAAGCCATACAAGAAAATAAGGCAAAGCAATCAGAAGAATCATTGAGGAAAGTCATGTACTTGAGCTCTTGGGGTCCCAACTAACTCATCAAACAATCCTTCTCCCACCTGCAGCTTTTAGGTAGATAGATAGATATAGAGAAACAAGAATATTATATGTACATGTAATTATGCATGATGTACAAGTAAAACCTTCATCATAGAAGAAAATTCGATTGAGTTCAAAACTATTTTATCTTTATAAGTTGTATGATCCCATTTTGACTAAAGAGTGGCAAATGTAAAAGTAAATTTGGATAGATTTAATAGTAGATTTAAAACGTGTGTGAGTTAACTGAAGTTGTAAATTGTTGTTACCCGCAGGTTTTAAACACGGTGGATGTTTATCAAACCATTGTTCGCAAGAATAAACAATGAATTGTTTTAGGGAAAATTATCAAAATAACCAATTGACCAATACCAATTACCAAAATAACCGGTCAAATTTAAAGTTTAAAAAAGAAACAACCAATCGGAGCCAGCCACGTGTCATCCCTCGCTGACGTGGCGAGGGATTATGGGAATCCCTCGCCCAAAAAAACGTGCCCGGCGAGGATATATGGGAATCCATCGCCCACGTGAAAACCTCGCTGACGTGTCTCTGATTCCTCGCTGAGTCAGCGAGGGATTATGAAAATCCCTCGCCCATAATTACGAAAATACCCCCCTCGCCCAAAATTTAAAAAAAAAAATTTAATCAAAAAAATCGAAGATTTTTAATTTATTAATGTTTTTTTAAATATTTAAAAGTTTAAATTAATTTTATTTTGCCCTATATAATAACATGTTTACCTTTAACAAAAGTTTAAATTAATTTTATTTTGCCCTATATAATAACATGTTTACCTTTAACAAATCTTACATTCTTCTCAACCTTCTTCTTAAAATTATCTGAAACTTTATAAAATGTCAGTTAATATCATACCATGCAGTGGGGGTAAATGATATTTTGTAAACGGTGTTGAAGAATATCTACAATTACAAGGTAAAAATGTGTTAGACATGTTCTTAGTTTATCTAGTAATATAACGTTTGATAAACTAAAGAATATTATTTCTTCAAAACTGAGAATTCAAAGTTATATACGATTATCATATATACCTATACTCATTTTATTGATGTGTCTGATGATAAATATTACTATATTTTATGAATGTTGTTCTTAATGGTCAAAACGAAATTTTTACGTTATTAGTCACTGAAAAGTTCATTTATAATTTAAACAATATTCCTGTGGACGACGAGAGTTATAGTGATGTTAATCAAGAATGTGATAATGAAAACGAAAAAATAAGGATTTTTATGAAAAAAGGACCCCTCGCTGATGTGGCACATCCTCGCTGACGTGGGCGAGGGGAGGGTCAAATCCCTCGCCTCGATTGAAGGACCCTCGCTGACTCGGCGAGGGGTATGTCACATCCCTTGCCTAGATAAATGCACCCCTCACCTGAGTTTTTTATTTTTTTTAATTCACAATTTACACGTGGGCGAGGGAAAATTAATCCACGTGGGCGAGATTTTATGGCTTTTCCTCGCCCGTGGCGAGGGTCAAAGTCAACGGTCCTTTTTCGTATTTTTATTGGTCAATGGTTATTTTGGTAATTACTTTTGGTCAATTGGTTAATTTGGTAATTTTCTCCCATCTTTTTACTCTAATAAAAGGGTATATGTAAAGGACACATGGCATCATCAAATTCATCCTCACCAAATTTTCCCGCCTCTCTCTTGCCTATTAAATAATCATATTAATTGCTAATATTATTTAATTCTTTTTTATATAAAAATAAATTCTAATAAATTAAAAAATGATCTTTTTATTAATGTTATTTCTAAAGAAACAAATTTTTAAAAAATAAAAAAAATTTTTGTTGGTGTTTTATAAAAAGTAAAATTTTTTAAAACGTCAAACTATTTTAAAAATACAAAATATTTAAAATTGGTGTTATATAAAAAGTATTATTTTTATAAAATAATTAAAAATAGGAGTTATAGTAAGAAAGTTTTTATAAATAATATTTTTTAAATAAAATATTTTATTTTATTTATAATAAGTAAGATTTCAATCATATCTTATATTAAAATATAATTTCATTATCAATAAATTTTATTTTATTTAATATTTTGTTTATCAACCCGTGTAATACACGGGTTTACTAAAGCTAGTTGTTTTATACTTCTGTAACACTTTAATAATTTTGTAGAAGAAATAAAATTTTGAATTCTTGGACTTAACATTCTACCAACATCTTATAAAAGTACATTTAAATTATTCTCACTTTATCTATAATTTATTTTAGAGTTTTATATAAAAAAATATAATTTATTGCTTTCTGGAAATTAGTTAAAACTTAAATTTGTTTTAAGAAAGATTTTAATTTAATGAATTCAGATTTATAACTGTTACGCACTTACGCCGGTTATCATGTAGTGGGCTTAGTAATGAGACCTAGGTAGTGGGCTTGTGAACCCGGCCTGATCTCTGAGAGAAACAGTGGCCAAGGTGGCAGGCCCACGGTCATGATTTGATGCTAGAGGTGCCAACGAGCCGAGCGAGCCCGAGCTCAGCTCGTTTCGAGCTTTATTTTTAAAGTTCGAGCTCGGGTCGTCGTCTATTTTTTGAAGCTCGAGCTTGGCTCGGCTTGTTTATTATTTAGTTATTAATTTTTTAATATTTTTATATTTAATTTTATATATATTTATAATTATATATTTAATATATAACATTACACATATTATATAATTGTTTTATCATAATTTTATATATATAATAATAGTTATTTACATAAAAATATATAATAAAATAAATAAAAAATATATAAGTAAAAATCTCATTTAGTCTCGCGCGGCGCGAGCTCGGGCTAGGGCTCAAAATTATTGAGCTTTTTTTAGGCTCGGGCTCGGGTTCAAAATTATTGAGCTTTTTTAGGCTCGGGCTCGGCTTGTTTCGAGTTTTTTATCGATTCGATTTCGGGTATCTCGCGAGCAGCTCGGATCGTTTGCACACAAATATCTAATTCCTATTTCAAGAATCAAAACCATTGAAACAAAAATTTGACGTGTTAAAGTTTTCATAATAAGCATTAACTTTTCGTTGTACAAAAATTAGTATGTAATTTCTCTATAAGTTCCTATTTTTAGCATAGTTTGAATTCAACGTTGTTATGTTATAATCATGGTATGCTTTGATACTAAAGTGTAGATTACTAGCCTATTAGGAAATTGATAACATTAAGTTTGAAGCATATAGCGGGGTAGATGATGTCAATTGTATTTCTTTAGGGTGGCAGGTACGTTTTACTGGTTAAAATATTTCAAGTTGACGGGTTGAATGTGTCAACTCAAACACAACTCATATACTTCTTGATGTATGTCACATTGGTCATGCATGCATGAATCATGTTGCGTTGAGATTGAGCTTTAAGTCGACCCGGTAATGTTTATTTATAAATGTAGAGGAACCATATGTAAAGGTTGATACAAATCTCAAGAGGTAAATTTACTGTAAAGTACTAAAGAATAAGCAGTAAAATTAAAGTTAAAGTTTTAAAAGTAATGTTTATACGTATCACGTCTCCATCTTTGTTTGGCCATTGTACAAGGTATAACGCACACCTATACCCAAAGAATTGAAATTTTATGGTATTTAGAGAGGGGTGGTGTTCCCAGCTCTACCTAGGATAGGGGAAAATTTTCAACAATCGAAATAATTTGAGAGTAGTGGAAATACTTTTAGATTAAAATTATTTAATAGTTCACATGAATAAATCAATCGGATAAAACTGAGATTGAATCAAAATCAACTATGCTTTTGTGTGCATGTTTTTCGTGAACCAGGTCAATAAGAAGAAGAAAAAGGAAATATGACCAATTTACACTGGAATTGAAGAATTTTGTAGGGATAGGGTGAAACTACCGAAGACAGTTATGATCTTAAAATAGGACAATTTTTACCCTTGATTTTAACATGTGAAGTTTAAGAAAAAATAATTTTTGATGTATTTTTTAATAAAGGAATATTTATTAAATTTAAAGAAAGAAATAACAGAGGCTCTACCCCTATCTGGGGGACCAGATAGGGGGTGCAAAAGAGCCGAGCTAAGCTGAACCCGAGCTCGTATAGACTCAAACTCAACTCGTCTTGGCTTAAGCTCGAGCTCGAACTCGACTGATCATTTCTATCTT
The DNA here is from genome assembly GCA_025506415.1 of Flaveria robusta. Taxonomy (NCBI): domain Eukaryota; kingdom Viridiplantae; phylum Streptophyta; class Magnoliopsida; order Asterales; family Asteraceae; genus Flaveria; species Flaveria robusta. The sequence continues at coordinate 4,130,441 of CM046460.1, read as the reverse complement.
TATTTTTAAGACTCAAGCTCAATAAGTGAAGCTTAGTCTCGAGATCGATAATTAAATTATTTTTTTCAAGCCTCGGCTCGGACTCTATAAGACTACGCTAGTTTCGTGTTCTTTTTTTTATCAATCTGATCTTCAGTAGCTCGGAAGCGTCTCGTCTTGTTTGCACCACTGCTCCAACCTGCTTACCCCACCCTCCTTCCGTACTTACTCCGTCCGCCCTTGAAAATCTCAAAAGCTCATTATTTTCTTGTCTTTTCCGTGCGATGAATTGTCGTCCTATTCGCGTATATATAAACTCAAAAACGAACAATTGAAGTTAGTGTAAAAATATCATGTAGAAAATAAATTAAAGCGCCCTATCATCCAATCCCATGTGAACCCACGTGCAACTCAAGTGTCATTTTGTATCGTCCAATATATCTCAAATCACCAAAATTTAATTAATGCATGGAGGTACCGTACGTGTATTGTAGGTGTCATCTCTGTATGAGAACTCATGTGCATGAAAGAAACCTGTTGGTTATCTATTGGTCGCCAAATGATGACTCAACCATGTCATGCATGATAAATTAACCTCATACGCCTTTGTCTTCACCCATAGTTACGATTCATGCACCTAGCTCTTAACTAAATCCAAAAGCTCAGTTATCATGTGCACGTTATATATAACCTTTATAAATAGCCACTTTCTTTCATTTCATCTCCAACAAACACAACTCCATACCCTAACATAACATAAAACCAAATCGCTACTATATATATATAATATATACAATGTCTTCTTCTGTAAGCCGTGTTTGGATGGCTGCTGGCATCGCTGTTGTTACCGGACATAGGGACCAAGGTTACAAACTCAGACCACTAGTCGTCAACTCCTTGCGACATGCTAAAAGGGTATTCGCTTCGTCCACTGGTGTCGATCGGGGTGATCTACGTCCACTTTCTTCGCTTTTACGATCCGATGTCAGTGTGGGAGATACGAAGACTACGCATTCTGATGATTCTCTTAGGCAAGTCATGTACTTGAACTGCTGGGGGCCAAGCTAAGGAAATTAACAGTGGTTTGGTCTCGATGGGGGTTTAGGGTTATAGGCTGGGAATATGATATCATGGAAGATGAGGGTGCAAAATGTAAATATTTTACCCATTGTAAAACTTTCATATTACTTCCCAGACAAATGAATGAATACGCATTTTCCTCCTAAATCTGAGTATTAGTTTGTTCTCTTTTGGTAACGTTGATTTTCAAAGCCATATATCAATACTTCATACATGAAATGAGATGGATGTAAGTTTTTTCATAAGATCTTGAATATATATCTTGATTTATCAGATTAATCATAAACGAAACTCACCATGTACCCAAATAATCATATATAGTGAAATATTGAAACATTAATCAATTGGATTAAACAAACTCGGATGCTCAGATTGTCTGGGTGTAATTGGCTTTGAAGGTTCCCTCGTGAAAATGTAGTTTATGGGTTAAATCCGTGCAATTCGCTCCATTAATAATCAAAACCCGGTTTTTCTTGTCAAAAGAAACTGTCTTTTAGATGAAAGCTAGAGGAAAAAATGAAAAATATAAGCGACATCAATACCCTATCCTACATTTGGATGAAAGCTAGAGGAAAATTAGAGAATCTAGATTGGAACCTATGATGTAAATTTATGTTTAAACTTTTTGTAGTTCCTCTGGCTAGTTTTTTTTTAATGAATTTTTACGTTAAAAAAAGTTGTGTTATACAAACACATATTTTTATTATTGAAATATTTATTGTCTTTATCTCTTTTTATATATCTATATCTATCTATAGAAAAAGATAAAAAGGATAAAAAAATAAATGTATCAATAACATATCCATTTAAAAAAATTTATTATAGTCTGAATCTGTCTTGTCAAACTTAGTTAGTGAGTTTTCAGTGCTATTACTTGGTTGGTGTCTTTGAGTGACTTACCTTTTCATTTTCGGATTATATGGAACCTTATCGAAACTTTGTAAGTTATTTTTAGAAAAATTAAATTTTAATTATTATTAGTCAATATTGATCACAGCTAATAATTGAACAATATTAATTCAAATTCTCATTTTGATTACAAATAACAGTATCAGTCTATCTGTTCGTTAACTTTATTTAGTTTTTGATGACGTGACAGTTTTAGTTTAATTCAAATTTTCAATTTGGTTACAAATAACAGTATCAGTCTATCTGTTCGTTAATTCCATTTAGTCTTGATGACGTGACATTTTAAGTTGCTCTTGACGACATTACATATTATATAATTAAAGTAAAATATATATACTCATTTTTTGTGTCATTTTATCTCAAAACTACTCAACCGACGAAAAAAATGTTACGTTAAATAAGTTTGAAAAATAATGTTCTATAAAAAAAAATTGAGTAATACATGAAGTCTTGAAATTCTCCTTTTTTAGTCGTGTTGTTTCCAAAATCTCGCTGCGCTATTTTGTGGTACATTTTATATGTTTTTATGATTATTTGAGCTTATTAATTAAAGTCCACTCTAGGATGAATACTTGATTTATTTCAAATAAACTCAAACCAAAATATAGCAATTATTTAGCAATGAAGCTTGTATGGCAAATAATCTTCTCGAAAAGATTGTGATATACATTACAAGCTTTTTGATTGCTATTGTGGCTCTATAGTCTATAAAACCTTCAGACGTGATTTATAAAAACACTCTGATTTCAACATTTGATATGAATGAAACAAAGGCTTTTTTAAACTTCGTTACAAATGAAAAAAAAAAAAAAAAAAGACCAGATAAGTGATTTAAATGGCAAAAAATCACAAGTTTTGGTTAATCGATTATGGAGGCAAACATAAAAGTTAATTATAATATTAAAAATAAAATAAATTCAAAACGAAAGATATATCAAAGCCCTGCTTTTTTAACATATTATATACGCTTAATTTATCAAGTTGTGCACACCTCCCTTACACTTAAATATAATTTTATTTTAAAGTTAAAAAAGAAAAATAAAAACTTAAAATTAATTATTAATATTGAAATATTATAAATTAAAAATAAAAGAAAAGTCAAACCTACAGATTGATCAAGTTGTAAATACCTTACACTATACAATATCACAAAACCAATGTCGATTTTTGCACTAAAAGACAAATTCACACACCTTAAAAACCATTGGCAGTTCCCACTGTTTTATTCCATAAACCTGGGGTCGCTTCCTTTCCTCTCGATCGGTTACATCGCATCTATTTATACCCTCATCCCACTGATCTTCTTCTTCATCAATCACTTGCAAAATACACTTGACATTCATATCACAACCCACCCACTTATCATATTACAATTTAGATTCAAGATCAAGCATGAGTGGGCCAACAAGCAGATCAGCATGGATGGTGGCTGGAACCATGGGGTTGGTGGAGGCGCTTAAAGACCAAGGGTTCGCTCGGTGGAACTACACCATCAGGTCCATCCACCACCACGCGAAGACCAGCATCCGCTCAGTCTCGCAGACTAATTATAAGAAGATCTCTACTCCGGCCAAAATGGCTTCATCCAAAGCCATACAAGAAAAGGCAAAGCAGTCGGAGGAATCGTTGAGGAAAGTCATGTACTTGAGCTCTTGGGGTCCCAACTAACTCATCAAACAATCCTTTTGCACCTGCAGCTTTTAGGTAGATAGATAGATAGACAGATAGACAGATATAGAGAAACAAGAATATTATATGTACATGTAATTATGCATGATGTACAAGTACAATCTTCATTATATATTCGATTGAGGTCAAAACTATTTTATCTTTATAAGTTGTATGATGCCCTTTTGACTTTTAACAATACCACGGGAAGATAATAAAGGGTACTGGCAAATATAAAAGGGAATTTGTTTAAATGGTAACTACGAGTGTTGTACAGCATCTCATTTCTGAAAGACACTACGTTTGGTGCAGTTTTGTAGATGTAAAAGTAAAGTAATTAGAACGTGTGTGAAGGGCAAATAATAATAATATATATTTCATACATGGTGGATGTTTATCAAACCATTGTTCGCAAGAATAAACATCGAACTGTTTTATACTTCTGTAACACTATTAATACTTTCCCTTTAATACTTTCATAGAAGTTATAAAATTTTAAAATTCTGAGTTTAACACTCTACCAACATCTTACAAAAGTATTTTGAAATTATTTTCACTTTATCTAATTTATTTAGAGTTATTAATTTAAGAAAAATGTACTTTATTGCTTTCAGGAAAAAAATTAGTTAAAACTCAAAATTTGTTTTAAGAAGGATTTTAATTCAGTGAATTCAGATTTATAACTGGTTACCGGTTACGGCGGTTAATAGCCGGTTATCATGTAGTGGGCCAAGTGGTGAGACCTAGGTAGTGGGCTTGTGAACCCGGTCTGATCTCTGAGAAAAAGAGTTCGAATGGAACCAAGGTGGCAGGCCCACGGTCATGATTTGTGATAGTTTGAATTAGGATATTGTTATGTTATTATCATTGTATGCTTTGATCCTAAAGTGTAGATTACTAGCCTATTAGGAAATTGATAACATAAATTTGAGGCATTTAGTGGGGTAGAGGATGTCAATTGTATTTCTATAGGGTAGCAAGTTTTACTGGTTAAATTTTTTTAAGTTGATGGGTTAAATATGTCAAGTCAAACACAACTCATATAGTTTTTGGTGTATGTCATGTCAGACTCGCTTTACATCATGTTGTGTTGACGTTGAGTTTCAAATCGACCCGTTAATGTTTATTTTTAAATGTAGAGCAACTAAATATAAAGGTTGATACAAACTTCAACAGGTAAAATTAATGTAAAAGACTAGAGAACAAACAGTGAAATTGAAATTTAAATTCATAAAAGTAATGTTGTCACGTATCATGTGTTCATCTTTTTTTGAGTATATAACATGGCATAAGGCATGAAAAAAATTGAAATTTCATGGCATCTAGAGGGATTGTGCTTCCACATGTATACGGTGCTAGGAAATTATTCGATAGTTCATCCAAATAAATCAATTGAATACAATTTAAATTGAATTAAGATCAACCATGTTTTTGTGTATGTTTTTTTTGTGAAGCTGATCAAGAAGTAAAAAATTATGACCAAATTACACTAGAAATCAAATTTTGCAAAACGGGTGAAACGTCAAAGACAGTTAGCATCTTAAAATAGACAATTTTTACCCTGGAATTTCACATTTCACGAAAAAACTAATTTTTAATGTTTTTTACAAAATAATATTTACCAAAATAAAACAAAAAAATAACAGGGTCTTAGCCATTGGACCCCGTCCCCCGTTCACCCTTGAAAGTCCCAAAAAAAGCTCATTTTGTTCTTGTCTTTTCCGTCCTATCAATTGTCGTCGTATTCGCGTAGAAACTGATCCTAAACGAACTATATTAATGTAGTATATATAAAAATATGATGGAGAAAGCGTAGGTAGCTAGCTCCCTATCATCCAACTCCATGTGAACCCACGTGCGACTCATCACTCATGTGTCGTTTTGTATCTTCAGTGATCACCACAAATTAATTTATTAATTAATGCATGGAGGTACCGTACATGTATTCTAGGTGGCCTCTCTGCATGAGAACTCATCTGCATGTAAGAAACCTGGTGCTCACCTATTGGTCGCAAAATGATGACTCAACCATGTCACATATGATAAATTAACCCATACGCCTTAATTTGTCTTCATCCCATCCTTACGATTCATGCACCTAGCTCTTCACTGAATCCAAAACTTCAGTTATCATTTGTACGTTATACATAACCTCTATAAATAGCCAGCCCTTTTCTTTCATTTCATCTCAAACAAACACAACCCATAACACAACCCCATACCATAACATAAACCAAATCGCTACTATATATAATATAATATAATATATACAATGTCTTCTTCTGTAAGCCGTGTTTGGATGGCTGCTGGCATCGCTGTTGTTAACGGACATAGTGATCAAGGTTACAAACTCAGACCACTGGTCGTCAACTCCTTACGACATGCTAAAAGGGTATTCGCTTCGTCCACTAGTGTCGATCGGGGTGATCTACGTCCACTTTCTTCGCTTTTACGCTCCGATGTCAGTGTGGGAGACGGGAAGACTACGCATTCTGATGATTCTCTTAGGCAAGTGATGTACTTGAACTGCTGGGGGCCAAGCTAAGGAAATTAACAGTGGTTTGGTTTGGTTTAGTGGCGGAGTACGTTGTCTCGATGGGGGTTATAGGCTGGGAATATGACATTTTGGAAGATGAGGGTGCTAATTGTAAATGTTTTTAACCCTTTGTAAAACTCCTTACTTTGTATTTCCCTGACTATATATGATCAATGTATACCCATTTTCCTCCTAAATCAATGTTTCATACATGAAATGAGATGGATGTAAGATTTCTAATAAGATTTTGAATATATATCTTGATTTATTGGATAAATCATAAACGAACTCACCACTCAATCATATATAGTGAAAATATTGAAACATTGATCAATTGGATTAAACAAACTCGGATGCTCAGATTGTCTGGGTGCGTACTGATTATACCCATGGAGTGAACATATATCCTAAACGTATACATGCAAATCTGGTTAAGATTAACACAAACCTTTTATCAGTTGTATCTTTTAATATGAGGTATATGGCCTTTTTCTGTTTGTTAATGTAATCTCGTGGTAAAAGTCTAGAAATTTTAAAAAATTCCTTCAGACTTTCCAGTCGAAATTATTTTCCAGCTTCAATTATTTGTTTAGGGAGATATATGTTTTTTTCTATTTGTTAAAATCTTCAAAATTATTATTTTGGAGATATATAATTTTTTTTATTTTTTTAATTAATGTACGTAATAATCCAGTGATGAAAATAGAAAAGTTCTTTAGACTTTCCAGCTTCAAAATTGTATTATTCGTAGTTAGATGCGCGAACATGAATATTGTTGATTAGAAAAAAACAAATTAGGTTGAATATTTGTTAATATAATGAACCTCACCCTTTTCCACCCTTCATTTTCAATGGGTAATACTAGAGATGAACGGTTACACTCTTCATCATCGGACCAATGATCCTTAGCCCTACTGGTTAAGGTGAGGTGCCCATGACATGTAAATATTGAGAGGTCATGGGTTCAAGTCTCACTCTGAGCAAAAATGCTCAGGGTTGAGCCAGAGGGTTTTCTCAGCAATGGATTTCCTCCTGAGGGGGTTGGGGGTGCGGTCTCAGTTGGGAAACTAATAAGTGGGCCCGATTAAGATAACACTTATTCTCCGAAGTTGGGTCGCACATTTGCTGTTCAAAAAAAAAAAACACTCTTCATCATCGGTAATAGTATTAGATATGAATCTCACGTTACGCTTAAATCGAACAGAACTTAAGCTGAATGATAAATGTTTGATAATTAACTGGTTAAGTTTAAGGGTTCTTTCAATATTCATGTTTAGCTTTTAGATAACATTGTTAACAATGATAACTGAATTTTAAATTTCACAAAACTGAAATTATAGATTTGTTTTAAACATGTTAATTGTATCACCGACGAGCCACTGGGAGGACTAGGCTGGCACTTTTCTATCATCTCAATTATATTACTCGAGTACATCCTATCATCTCAATTACTCGAGTGCGTAATCTTGGGGGACTAGTCTAGCACTAACCTGAAGATGGAAAAGCACGTACAATGTATGTCCCTATCAATCTCAAACTTATGACCACTCTTAGAGAAAACTCTCATTTTTTGAGAAAACAATTATCTCAATCTGAAGTTATTTTTTTTTTGTCACATATGAGACTTCAACCTAATAAATTTTTTGCATTTGTAATAAATTTTGAGATACCTGAGCTCAACTATTTAAGAGCATTCATAGTTCTTTTGTCTAAATTTATATGAGTGTATTTTCTATATTATATGGTATTGTTATAAGTGATTGTGAGTGAATAATATGAGAAATTTACTGCTCAATTTGTATTTTTGAAAAACACTGTTTAAAAATCTTATAATGTTTTTTAATATATTTTAAGTGGTTGTGAGTGAAAAAAAGAAAAAAATAATGATAAATACATAAAAAGAATTATTTAATTAAAAAGAAAAAAAGTAATGATTTTAGTCTAATTATATGGATAAGCATGAGTAATTAGTTGGGAATGCTATGATTATTGATTATACAGTAATAGTAAGTTCAAGAGTAAACAATTTTTAAATTATCTTTCATATAAAGACAAACAAGTTTGATAAGAACATAAATGCTATGATTTTGAAACCTTAAATAGATAATTGAACTAAAAGATGAGTAAGCACAATTAAATTTGCTTATGTATGTGAGTATGTCAATATTATCATGATGTAAATACGTAAATAACTCAAAGATTATCTTTGATCATGTATACTAATTTCAAAGAAAAATGATAATATCCAAAAAAACGACAAAGAAAATCATCTAACATGTTGAGGCATTACAAATACTATTTATTTCTAAAAACCTAAAAGATCATTTTCATAATTTTATTATAACGAATATCCACAACATAAGGTGCAAGGACTAAGGATCTTAATACAACAAACTTAAATACTTTTGATTAAATTCATCGTTCTGGAAAAATATTTACATATATTCTTCTTCCAAAACTTACACAACTATCACAACTAGTCAACTACACCCCTCATCTTTCACCCCAATCATCTCTGAGTCAACTCACATCATCGATTTCTCAAACCCTCTCTCCTCAGCGTCGAGAAAACTCCGATCACCGTCGCAAATCTCAGATCACGATTTCGTCGATCAACTCGGGCCCCAGCAGCTCAAGTACATCACTTGCCGGAGAGATTCATCCGATTGCTTCATCTTCTCCTCTCGCCGGAGCAACCCTCCGACGTCGGAGCCCAGGACGCCGGAAAGTGGCCGGAGATCGGCCGGATCGGCGCCGGAGACTGAGGAAGTGAAAGCCTTTTTGCCCTGCTGAAGGGACTTGATGCCGGACTTGAGTTTGTGGCCTTGATCGGTGTGACCGTTAGCGACGGCGACACCGGCCGTCATGAATACACGACTCATGTAGTTCATGTTTGTTGAATTCTGAGTGTTTTCTGTTGTTGAAATGATGAAGATAAGGGGGTATTTATAGAGGGGATGTAGATTGGTGGTTTTGCATACGTGGCCAAACTCTATTATTAAATCTCATTGTAAGTTATGATTTTAAGCAGGAGTGTGAGTTTTCGTAATATAATATAATTAGCTTTATTAAACCCGTGCATTAAACGGATTGAATAAATACAACATTAAATAAAATAAAAATTATTAATTATAAAACGATAGACTAATACATGATATTATTTATGAGTAATAACTATAAGTAACAAAAATATGAGCTTTTTAACTTGTTTTGTTTTTTTCAAAGATAAATTAAACATTTTGTTTTAAAATAACATTTTAAAATTTTTTTATTTATAAAATTTCCTTACTATAACTCACTATTTTAATTATTTTTATTTTATAAAAAATTTACTTTAAAAAATCAATTTTAAAATATTACATAAAAATAGTTTATTTTTTAGAAAGAATTCTTTTATAAAAAACTCTCTATAGAAATAACATTAATAAAAATTTCTCATTCTTAATTTATTAAAAAAACTAAATATAATGTAAAAATAAATAAATAATATTATTAATAATTAATGTGGTTATTAATAAGAGAGAGAAGCGTGAAAAATTAGATAAGAATAAATGTGGTGCTGACACGTGGCACCCCAATTTATCATTTTATTAGCTTAGAAAGATAAAATTTTAAATATCTTGAATATAATGACAAAATTAGGGGGGAAAATCATTAGTGTTTATTATTTAGGGTATAGATATTATTTATTGTGAAGAATAGTTATAAAAGGTAAAGTGGGAATGAAATTGTGAAAAGAAATGGAAAATGAATTTCTGAAAAACCGATGTTTTAGATCGGTTTTAAGCTTGCTACTAAGAATGGAACGTTAGTATCAAGGTTATAGGATCGCTATTAGCCAATCAAGCCATTTAAGATGTATTATATTGGAATTTAGATTTAGATATTACCGAACATCATCACTTATTAAAAAATTAAATAGAGGAGAATGACAATTGTTAAATTTGACCAAATTAATGAACTACGTATCTTTTGGACATCATGTATGTTTGGATGTTAGCACGACCAACTTAGAGGAACCCTTATCAATATAATTTTTTATATAACCGGTACTTGCCTGACATTAATTGACGTGTCCATCGTTAAACCCTGAACCATCCAACTTTTCAAAAGAATGAGATTTCAATACGTGCCAAATGTTAAAGTGTGTGCTAACCTAGTATAGAAGTGCATAACTAGAAGACATTTTGATTATCATTAAGTCATACCCTTTTGATCAAGTCCCATCAAATTTAATTTCCCTCATCAAACTGAGTTGTGTATTTACACATGTTCTCTTTTTAACTATTTACTCTCTTGTCCGTCTGGGAGGAGGACTTAGTAAGAAGAGAGAGGGGTCAACCAATATGATAATTTTTTTTCATATGTAATGTGTATTAAAGGTTTTTGTTCAACCTCCTTTTTTTTTTTTTTTTTAATGCCAACCCATACACCAATAAATCTTTAACTAAAAATAAATAAATTAAAAGTCTATTTTTATTAAAATGTAAAGGCCAAAATATACTCATGAATAGGCGTGCCAAAATATACTCATGAATAGGCGTGCCATGTTTTAAATATGGTAAGCTCATTTCTTAGCTAAAGGTCCAATTTATGTTTCATTAACCAAAATAACAATTTCTAATTACCAAAATTTCTGACATTCAATTTAAATACACACAACTACTCACGAAGTGAAGGAAAAAAAAACTATACAAAAAATTCTTAGGATCGCCCCTGCTTATACACTCTCTCTATCTCTCTATGAAAATGTAATTACTAACTCTAACCCTAAGGCTTGGTCGTGTGTTCTAATCTTCATAAATAACTATACTTAACCCCCGTAACGAAATCAAAAACTTGGTCTAATACCATCCTAATTAGTAATACATCACCATACTTGCTACAAAATTACTCTCAAGTGTTAGCAGAATTCATTCACCTTTAAAAAGTATCGTTGCTCCTATGAGTAATTCGACACATGTCATGTTATTAAAGACTAGTGCAAATTCACATGTATTTATAAGTTTGTCGTAAATACATTCAGGTCAGTACGTAAATTAAAGATTCACCTCAGATACAATGAACAAAAGAAAAGAAAAGGAGACACATGAGCATGGGTTGCACGTGAGTAAGTGAGGGAGACGACTTATTCACCATCTTTTGTATAGAGAGATAGGAACGGAGAAGAACACCACTTCACGTGACATATGTACGCGTGTAAATCAAAGTAATAAAATAGTGATTGCACTTAATTACATAATGAATGATAGTTAATGAGTGCAATAAAATATTATTTTATTTGTTGTGATTCAGACAAACTTCTTAATAACTTTCGTTTTGATGTTGAAATGAGGAGAGATGATGTTTGTAAGTAATAAATTTGATTATCATAATTTATAAAATAATACAACAATTAGCAGATAATATCTCCCCCGTATCTTCTTTCCACTTTGGAGAAATAAAATATTGATCGGATTTGGTGGCTTTAATAATTGAATCTTGTCCTTAATAAATAATGGGCCAACTTAACAACATATAATTGAGTTACATGTATTATACTAATGCAAGTGCCACCTTTATTAAAGCCAAGTTTGATGTCACAAAAATAAATAAATAATTATTTTACAGATAATTTGATTCTTTGTGGATAATCTGATTCTAATTTAATATCTAATTTATACAATCAGATCGAAAATTAATACTGTTGACCAAAAAAAGATTTTTGGGGGGGGGGGGGGGGGGGGGGGCCTCCCCGGCCCCTTATATTCTCCGCCCTTGCTAATGACTAACTATACTAGACAAAGGACTTTAAGCGATATGATCAACGTATTTGATTCTCTAACTTAGATCATTGATATTCAACAACGATGGGGGGGGGGGGGGGGGCCTCCCCGGGCCCTTATATTCTCCGCCCTTGCTAATGACTAACTATACTAGACAAAGGACTTTAAGCGATATGATCAACGTATTTGATTCTCTAACTTAGATCATTGATATTCAACAACGATTGGAGATATATAGAACCCGAAAACTATACATGCATAAAAATACACATGATAATAGTAATGGAGAGTGGTTTAATTCTTTTAGCAGATGATTCATGTGCGATTCCAGCTTCCATTAATTTTTGTCTATAACCTACCAACACAAACTACGTTTTACTCTACGTTTTACTTGATCACGCTAGTTGGCAGTGTATTAATATGGTTATCTAAGTTTTTAAGTAGGTTGCCAAAAAAAAAGCCATATATACTCCTAGGATGGGGTTATCTTGAGAACTATTTTTTTTGAGAACTTTAAGAACCTATATGAGACACACGTTTTTTATCACATCCAAGTCACATGCCATTTTTTTTTAATACGTTCATAACTTTTTTTCACGATATCATTTTTTCAATAAAAATTCACCATTAATTTCAGTATATTTTTATTTTTCCAACGCTTACCATATTAATATACCTTTTAAAAAAAACTTTCACTCGTTATTTACATATGTGTAAATCTGGTTATACACACGTGTAATACCGAATTTACGCATGTGTAAATCCGGTATTACAATTGTGTAAAATGAATTTTGTAAAAAAAACGAGGTTTTTTTATTTTTTATAAATTTTTTTATTTTTTTTACGTAAGATGGAAGCTAGAAAAACATTTTTGCATTTTTATTTTTTTATTATTTTTTTATAATTTTTTTTATTATGTTTTTATTAATTAACATTTTGTCAATGAAAACTAATGGTTCATATTGATTTCTAAAGTTCTTACAAAATTTTTTTTCTCATTTGATCCCTCCCTTACACTTTTAATATACATCATATGCCATATATCTTATATTTTGCCATACTTAAGATACTGCATATACTACATAAGTACATATCATTTGAGTGATGAACATAAAGATTCCAAAAACACCTACTCATACATATTCAAAAATAAATATGATAAAATATAAAAAATGAAAGTAATACTAATAAAAATGACATTAAACCAAATATATAATAGAATAACATATATTTAATACAATACAGTTATGTTTAGCTAATGAGCTTAAAATCAATCGGTTTGTAACGTATCCCATTGTTTTTTATTGTGAATGTAATGAGTTTAAGTCACACTTGATACAATATGCTCCAGGAGGATAAAATGTTTTATTATAATGCGTATTCAGGCGGTGAGCTTTCTCTGAAATTATATGCGGATTAGGTCACTAGCGTTATTTGTGTTTGCAGAGTGTGGGTAGTGTTTGGCCGACAGGTTTACTCGGATGGTTGCACGTATAGTGTTCGTTAGTTGTTAAATTTTTTTTTTATATTTACATTTTTCATTGATTACAATCATGAAATAAAACAAGTAATTATTACTATTTTTTTAGCTTTTATAGTGGCGCCCACACACATATATGTATAATTAAAGTAGCCAAGGATAAATATACTTTACCCTCGTTTGTCGCCATGGAAAAGTCCAAATGGTTAGATATAGGATTCAGCACATCGCACGTGACTACGTGAGGCCTTAGCCATTGTTCCCTTGTCCATACACAAAGAAACTGAGTAACGGACAAAGTTTCATCCATCGAGTCAAGGACTCAAGATGCAAACTAAATAAAACTGCTTTAATAAAATATATTAAAATATTGTAAAATTAACTGTAGTAAACTTTTATAATTTATTAATGGTACATCAAGATTTTAACAGTATTGATTTTTAAAATATAAAGTATTATAATAAAACATTTGATTTTGTTAAATTACATTTAATGTAGTTTTGTATGCACTAATGTATTTATTTGATACAAATATTGTTGCAAGCAAAATCCGTACGGTTAAAGTTATGGACTCAGTAGCAGTGCTAGAAGAAAACGTATCTGGTTCTAGTTAGTCCGCAATGATAAGAAACTCTTCTTACAAGGCTCAAGAGTCATAGCAAAGGACACTCCGACCCTCAAGTTAATGACATCTTGATATCCCTGATGATCATATGTGTATGTGTACAATATTTAAACAGAGAAACCTGAGAGCCGGATATTAAGAAGAATACCCTTGCTTGTTTGTTATTGAAGATTTGAAGATAATGACCTTTTTATATGAGTCTGTTTGGGCTCTAAATGTAATGTGTCACACTGCCAGTCTCAACTTGGTCTCACTCAAATTGAGTCTTCTATGGGTTGGGCTATAATGCTGGGTTTTGGCCTTTGGGTCCAATATGACGTTATCTTCTATTCTCTGATTCTCTCATCAATTAACATTCAAATATTTATAGAACGATACAACTATATAAAAAGTGATAAATTGTAAAACATATAAAATTAACAAAATATGAAGTGTGATTAAGTCCACTAAACTCTGTCATGTGAGTTAGAGAGCTTAAACACAAGCAATTTTGCTTACAACAATCATACGATAAACAACTCCTAGGAAGCAAAATCAGTTTTCCCAAAACGCAGCAGCATACGACAATATTGTCGCTAGATTCTGCTGGAGTCCCTTCCAAAAATATATCTCCTTCCCCAATCACCTACCACCAAGAACCTCGAACGCCAACTCACCAGCTTGCTGCATTTTTTAGTCATAAACAATTTTTCGTCATACTAAAACAACCTAAAATAAGTCACTTCACTACAGTAATTTTGTTTTGCTTACTGTTATAAGAATTATTATCTTTCTAAAGAATTTTGTCTATATATATAAGTTTCTATTTTAAGGGCTCATTTTAAAATGTCACACAGGTACTATGAAATCTAAGGACTGGCCCTGCTAGAATATTATTAGAAAGAATAAACACCTTGTATATACGGAGTACCAAAGCCACTGCGTACTGTGACCGATTGAAACCCAATCACCGGGGAGTTGAGCTGCAGCTTGGTCACCACCAAGTGGAGCAAACTGGCCAAGATGCTTGTACCTTCATTAGTTTATTTACAAATGATCAATTGTTTAGCCAAAGTAGTTAAGGATGCTATACTGTTGTAGTTTAATAATAACCTGAAGGGTTTGAAACGGTGTCGACCAGAGTCTCTGAACCTAAGTGGACCTTCAGGATTATCATCACACTCTTTCATCTTGTTGAAGCATTCGGCTAGGTACTCGCCTTGTTGTGCAGCCACCTAAGACAACAACAGATGCTGACAACATTAGATCAATACTAAACTGAACAACAAATGTTGACAACATTATTTGGATTAACCTGTGCAGTTGGAGGAAGAGACTTCATTTTACTATCCACTTCAGAAAGTGCCGATTTGAATTTCTCGATATCCATTAGAGTTGAATGTTTTGCAGCAGCGGAATCTTGATTACTCTGCAGCAACTGCACAAAGCTCTTGAGCTTTTCACTCTTTAAATGGAGCTCCACTTGAGGATACCTTTCGATGATATCGTTGATTACTTCAGTAAAATCATTTGCATTTAGCTTTCCAGTGTTGTTCTTGTCTGCCTTGCTAAATATAGCTGAGATATCTTCCTGTAAATCAAGTCAAAATATGCATGACAGAACTTCATGTTAATTTTGTTCTTTTTTAAACTCAAGCATACCATCACTCTACGTTGATTTATAGTCGCGCAATCGCCAAGCGCATACACATTCGACACTCCTTCCACCCTAAGCCATTCATCTGTCGCCATAATGCGCCTCTCTCCCTATGATCCAACAGATGACGGATTGGTTAAAGACGACAGAAGCTAGACAACAATGTGGGATTGTTGAAAGAAGTATGCAGTTAACCTGTCCAATTTGCTTCATGAAATCAGTGATAACCGGGCGGGTCCCGATTCCAGTAGACCACACCACCATTCCAAATGGTAAAGTTTTAGTTTCACCAGTCGATCTTTCTTTCAAAGATATAGTCTTTTCAGTTACTTTGACCACCATTGACCCAGGCTTCACCTCAATACCATCTCTTTTAAACTTTGCTTCAGCAAAATCAGTTATTCTTTTGTCAAACCTGCAAACAATCACATTATCATAAACCATCATAATAATAATATTTTTTATTTCTATTTTTATAAAAATAGAGCAGTGTCTTTATCTCCCAGAGGTTTACCCTCATCGCACCCTTCCAGACTCCAGTTTTTTAATGAGATATTACTGGGTACGTTTATTATGTTTGAAATATATAGAAAATACTATCATATACTCATATCTGCAAACTTTGAATTCATAAATCTTTCTTACATGTTCAATATATGATCACCAGCCTCTAGCAGTGTTACTTTGATGTATTCCTGGAGATCAGGGTACAACTTTAATAAGTCATCATGAAGAAAGTCATGAAGCTCAGCTGCAAATTCCACTCCCGTTGGTCCACCTCCAACCACCACAAAATGCAAAATCCTTTGCTTCTCCTCCTCGCTTACACTCGGAAGACTAGCTCTTTCAAAACAATCGATAATACTCCTGCGGATTCTCAAAGCATCTTCTACTTCCTGCATAAATCATCATCCCATTCAAACAAACATACGTGCGAATAACATCATTATCAAACCTATGTATAATATTAATCAATAAATTTAGAAGTTTAACCTTCAAGAAATGAGCATTTTCAACAACTCCAGGGGTGTTGAAGGTGTTTGCACGTGCTCCCATTGCAATCACAAGGTAATCATAATCCACTGTGAACTCTTCTTTTCCACCAATGTTGGTATTTTGACTGGATCTACAGTGGACTTTTTGGCTGACTGTATCAATCTTGAAACATTCTGCTTCCTTAAAACCAACATCCAAGTTTTTCTACAATAAAAAACAAGATATCCCACCAATGAACTACACTCAAGAAACACACACAGTGGCTGAAAATCAAAACCAAAGGTGATTGTTGAATACTACCTTCTTGACAATGTTGCGAATGGGCTCAACGACACTGCGAGCCTCCACAGTGCCAACTGTAACACTAGGTAACAAGGGTGTAAATGCAAAGTAGTTACGCGGGGACACAACCTGAATGTCCAATGAGGGATCTTTCAAGTTTTTGAGGAAGCTTGTGCCTGCCCAACCTGTTCCTAGAACCACCACTTTTGTTTTCTTGATGGTTGGTTGAGCTGCATCAGCGTAAACGCTACTAAACGGCCTCACATCCGAATAGGCCGCTAGTCCTCCACCACTGGCTACCCCAAAACACAAGTCGTTCACACACAAACATTAGCACAAAATTTAGTTATAAACAGGTAAACAACCAATAACTGTCTTAATGAATGAATGAATGATCAATGACTTACTACATCAAGATAGCATAACAATCTAAATATCACCGACAGATAATCGAATCTATATAATAAACGAATGGCTTGTTGGAAAATTGGTCCATATTAAAACACCAAATAATCGACAAAAGAATAAAACCAAGAACAATTGATGTTGATATTCAAAACCACACAAAATAATAACCCTGTAACTATCTATTTATACTAACATATTATACTCCTAAACTAACTCAAACTCTATTCGATAATCAAATAGATGATCAAACTCAATCCGAAGATGTCACGTGCCACAATTCTAAAGCTTTTCATACTAATTTCTGTGTCTGTAGCTCCTATTAAATGAAATATTAGATAATAATATTATTATTTATACCCTTTCCAAATTAAAAAACATATACTTTAATAAATTAAAAACCGGATCTTTTTTATTAAAAAACACACTTTTTAAATAAGGAAGTCTTAAATAAAATGAGAAGTTTTTTAATACAATAAACTTTTATAAAAGGTGACATTTTTTCCAAAACGAATATCTAAAAACTGATATTATTTTTATATGTAATTTCCTATCTCAAACTATCGTATTATAATTGTAAATTTTGATTACTAATTATTTAACATTTTGTATCCATCCCGTAGAATACAGGAGCTATTAGCATAGCAAACAATAGAAACAGAAAAGAGACCTGATGGTGCAGACAACAAGAAACTTAGATATAGAAGGGTGATCACGAAAGACACTAGAGGCTTTCCGGTAAAACGTATAGTAAGACCCCCTCATCTTCTTCGTGTTCTTTCGTTCCAACACGCGTATAACCTTACCAATGCACCTCTGTGGGTGATCAAAGAGTATATATGCAAGTAGAGCGGTTTTCTGCCCTTTTTTAGAGCCTGTGTGTTTAAACATAACATGAGGTGCGATCTGTGTGGATTGACAACCAAATAATCACCAGAAGTTACTATTTTACACTTGCACCCCCTCCACTTTAATTGGAGTCTCATTGGTCCCTGATCTAATATTAAAAAAAAAGTGTGTGTCCATTAGAAGGAGCCTAGGCGGCTATTTGGGCCGAAGGTGCACCGGCTCGTAATCCTTCCACTGTTCAGAGCGAGAGGTTTTCGCAGCTCTGTGAAACCAGCCTAACGCATTGCCCTCTGCTTTAGGAACCAAGTGACCCGAGCCTTCACTCGAACCACATGGTTCAACTCTGAACTTGGAACGGGCGAGCCAGACGTTGCAACATTGACCCAACCAACCTCGGTTCAACCACAGTCCAACCCACTTTATTGCCCTCACTTGAGTCACAGGCTCACGTTACTAAGCCCAGCGGTGAGTATAGACTATGTGCAGCTTATAAAGAAGAAAAACGTTTCTGCAGTTACCGATGTGGGATAAAATGTTTGACTTGAATCTGTATCAAAAATTAAAATGCTTGTTTATGTGAGAATTGGCGTAAGAAAGAGCTAATCAGAATCCCTCAGCGTCGATTTTTTTATTTCTGGATGGTTTAAAACAGTTTAATACATGCGTGCAAATCTATAAGAACAGTTATTATTTGCTAATCGTTCATGTTTTTTGTTGTATGCGACAATGACTTGATTGCACTTGTAACTGTATACAGTCTATTATTCATGATTCGTTTCATGCCAGCTTCATCTAGAAATAAATAGATTGTTTTACATTTGGTTATTGTAGATTTTGATAGGTATGTTGGCTTAAACACACCATGGAGAATGCATACACCTCTCATCAAGAACCCTTCTCCTTTGCTCTTTGAATTTGGTCATAAACCAGATCAATATATGCGCTAGATTCTGTATGTATGATTTTGTTTGGCAGTCTGTAAATTCAGTGAAAAGAGTCCAGTTGTTATGCTTAATGATGTTGACATTGATAAAGGTTTGTTTATTTGGTTTTACGTTATAAGTTTTGGTCATTTACTGTGTATTTAACAGAGAACACATATGAGATTATCTCCCATTTTTTCCAAGAAGTTAGACTTAGTTCATTGACAGGGGTGTTTTGATCACAGACTTTTTTTGGTTGTTCTTATAGCAATTTACTTTCATTCTATATTAAACTGATTTACTTTGGATTTGGGTCCACAATTTGTCTTTGATCTAAATTCAATGTTTTTCCAGTTATGTAAACGCGATCAAGATCAGTAGTTTCTTTAGTTACTTCCTTAAGTTCACTCCTCAAGATATTTGAATCAGAGTCCAGTCTTGTAATATATTGGTCAAGATAGTAAGTTTAGTGTAGTAGTTGTCAATTAAACTTAGTTTTGTTGGTTATCTATCATTTCAGTTCACTCGTTTATCAAGGGTCAAAACATTAGAGCTGTGACTAAAACCTTAGACTTAAATGGGCCCATCCAGGTAAAACGAAACAACATGATGGTAGGTTTTCGTTTAGCTTCCGGGTAAAAACAGGAAAGTAAGGGCTAGTTTTTTTCAATTGGAGGTCGATTAGCAGGTGGCTTAAATAATTTGGGAAGACAGTACAAGTCAAGAAAACAGGTTTTGATCCAAAGAAATCATTTCTTTGTTTAAAGCACGGGTTCAAACCGAGAAGATCTCGGACGTGACTGGGGTTGAGGTCGGGCCCAGGAGAGATTGAGGAGATGTACGATTTCAAATAAAGATGAGAAGTGAAGGTAAATATCAAGATTATGAAGGTGAATGAAGGATCCAATCTTGATATATTTATAATTGAAAGGTTTAATTTGAACAAAGTAAAAAATGTCAAATGGTGAAACTAAAAGTTTAGTTTAAATAATTATAATTATCAGTTTGTTAGAAATAGATAATTAGAGTAGAGTTCATATGAGAAATTCCTTTTTTATAAGAACTTTAGATAGAAACCAACATGAGACGTAAGTTTTCAATGACAAAAGAGTAAATAAAGAAAATATAATAAAAAAATTATAGAATAAAAAATAACATAAAAATAAGGGAAAAAAAACAAAAATGTTTCCCTCTTTTTCCTTTTTCATTAAAAAAAATATAAAAACTCATTTTTTACGAACTTTGTTTTACACATGTGTAATATCTAACTTACACATGCATACAACCAGATTTACACATATTTAATAACTAGTTTACACATGTGCAAGTAAATGGTTGACGATTTTTTTTCAAATTATATCAATATGATATGCGTTGCAAAGATAAAAAAAATACTAAAAATATATGTTTGAAAATATAATGTTGTGAAAAAAAAAGTAACAAACGTTTAAAAAAAAGTTTGAAAAAACATGACTTGCATGTAATTTAATCATATGATTCATATTAGTTCATAAAGCTAGCATAAAAAAATGATTTTCAAGTTAACTCTTCTTTAAATAATTATTAGTTTATTTATATAATTATTTAAATAATATTTGAGTTGGGTAAAGATTAGTTTTATCTACTATAAATATAAGGTTATGCTTTCAACTTTATTAGTTGAGTTTGATAATAACAAAAGAGTCGAATTACATTACTACAAATATGTTTGTTTACATATATTTTTGGGTTAATCCAATTGATTACAGCCTAACTTGTAACAAAACCATTCTTTAGGTGCAACAAAAAAGAACACTCTTATAAGATTCACACAAGCGTGTTCGATATAAAATAACCATAAAATAGACTTCCTTTCAAGTGGATCTGTCAAAAAATTTCACAAGAGTTTTATTTTTAAGTAATTTTAACAAAAACTCTTGCCTGTTTAAGAACATTAACCTATATTGAGCTTTACATCACTACCAGAACTAGGAGCTGAAATAGGACAGAACATCAACACAATCCTTTGTTAAACCAAAGCTTAACAACTTTAAATTGCTTGCTTACAATGGTTAGCACTCTTCAAGTAAACATTATCATTCAATCCAACACATCATATAAAACAACATAAAACTACACTAGTTAAAAGAACAACATTCTAACAACATAGTTAAAGAGCACAACAAAAACAGCATTCTAACATCGTTGAAGAGAATAAAGCAAATATGTTTTCATAAGTTAAACTGAAGAAAAAATACATTTTCTTGATTGGCTCTCTTAATGCACAACTTCTTGTAGTTTCATTCGTATAACTTATGCTAAATCCTCTACACCACAGCAAGTCTTTTCTCCAATACATCAAATTCTTTCTCCAATCAATGACCTGTTAACCAGAGAATAACAAATACTATTCGAGCAAATAAGATCAATTAATCTACAATTAATTAACTTTTTTAGATTTATTAACAAAAGATAAACCCAAACCAACGTTAAAACCATTGAAACAGATTCCACTCAAACAAATGCTACTTTATAGATTAAAAGCTCAGAATAAATAACAGCTCTATCAATCACGAATTTTCTGAAGCAGAACTGGCTTAAAGCTGTATATTCAATCATCACTGCAATTTACCGTAACCAAAACAAACATCGGCTCATATTAAGAAATTCAACCATTTTGTATCCTTTACTTCATCGATTCCTCTCAGAAGCGCGGATAAATCATTCAAATCATTGCCGATACAAACAAATCACAAAACTCAATACACTTATAGCGGATGTTTTTAGAGGAAAAACAAAGGTATATGGTTAGACCCCCACGTTAACACCGCCTAGGGTTCACTATTTGCCTCCATGACTAGACCTCTTTCCAGATAATCGATTTGGGAAAAAAGCTTAAGGTGTGGCGAGGCAAAATGAATTGTAAAAAAGGTAAATTAAACTTGAAATTGAGGACATGTGGCCGTCGATTTGACACAGAATCGGCCATAGAGAAGGTACAGAAGGCTGAACTGCAACACTTGACGGCGATAGATCTGATTTAGCATGAGCATTGGGGCTTTCTCCTTCATACGATTTGTAGTTTCAGGGAAGCCCGGGGTGCTACATGCTGATTAAAACAATACAAAAGTTAGAAATGAATATGAGTTTGATTGAAGAAGCTGAAAATGGTGATTTTGGGTGGAGATTGATCTGTGAGGGTGTGATTGTGATGAAGGAGAAGATGATTTGATTATAGTTATATAGGCGAATTTGCTGGAGTATGAAACCCTAGAAGTGTAACATTTGCTTTCTATGGGGTCTAGCGTCTAGACTCTAGGGTTGGTTACATCTTGGGCCGGCCCATAGGCTAACGATGAAATTCGGCCATCCGCCATAGACGTAATGGCCTAATCACTAATGGGTGAATGGTGAATATATAATGTAATCGATTCACATGTTATATGAAGGTGATTTTAATTTTGTTTCGAAGATTTTGAAGATGATTTCACTAACTATTTTGGGTTTAGAATCAATCTTATAAACCAAAATTATATAAGTGATTTGATAGCAAAAATTAATGAGAATTAAACTCACCCAAAACGTCTCAAATTTATGTCTAAAAGTAACACTTTTCAACATACCTGAAGTGAAAAATGTCTAAATGTGATATACACTATCCTGATGAGAATTTTACTAAACTATCATTTATATAACTCCCACACAAAAACTTTGATTTAACAGAAAACGAATGAGAAAAACTAATGGTAGAGAAACAATTAAGGCTGAAGCTTCTTCTTCATCTGTTTATTCATCAAACGTAATAACAATTAGTTTAAGATAAATGACAATAAATGAAACTGTTAGAGGGAATCTAATACTTGGTGACTCGGTGTAAGGAAAATCAATTTGAAAGAAACTATAAGCCGAGAATATTCCAACAGGGGAAAAAAATAATAATCAAAGTAAAGAAATTACAAAGAGAGATTCGAACCCACAAAAATGGTATATGTCTGGACGAATGCTAACACGAATACGCCACTACGACACTATATAAAATGTTGATCCTTTTAAGCAAGATTACTTTTAGTATGGGGTCATGTCAAAAAATTTATGGGGTCAACCAAGTTTTAGATGCATAAATGCTATGTAAAAGCAAAAACTCCATGGGGTCATTTGACCCATTGTCTAGGCCGTACGTCCACCACTAACGCCACACCATCCATATCATCATCCCGTGACAATTAATAACCATTAAAGTCTTATAATGTTAACACATCATCCCGCTTCATGACGAGTTGTTACATAATTATGGTATTAGAGTCATCTTGCTATTAGGGGACCATCTAAGTTTGTTTGATAGGCCTAGCCTTACAAATAATGATGCAAGACCCACCTATGTGACATTCAGGAAGGTGGTGCAAACTCATTAAAGGAGTAGTTCTCAAGAGAGAGATATCAATTTTATAAAAAAAAATGTCTAAACAGAAAATACCACACATGCATTTTGATTGCTCAACTATGAATGAGAGTATAACTTTGTGTTTAAACATGATTAAGTAAGAGATTTCAAGATGAAAAACTTTATAATTCTTTACTCGAGTAAAATAAATAAACAAAACAGTAAACTTTTAGGCTTATAAGACTTAACCAAGAGTGAAGTCTTTGAACCGGTATGCATGATACAGTAACAAATATAATCTAACTAAGCACATAATCACTTTCTGATCAAACAAATTCAAAGCTTTAAAAACATTAACTCAATACATTTACATCTAACAGGCAAAATTGACCTAAACCACACAAAGAGCTTTCAGACCACCATCCATGTCAAGTGCCGATATCCAGCCCACCTTGCAGCAACACGGATACCAATAGCTAATGCTGCACATAATAAAGGAACAGGAACCCTTCGGCCCCCTGTTGTTATAGCAGAAGCTTCACCTTTCTCTTCTTGTGGCTGGTTCTTGGAATATTGAATGACAGCCAAAGCCATGAATCCACCCATGACTACAACCCTAACCCATGGCTCGCCGACACCTACTAGCACTGCAGCAACAGGCAAAACAGAGGACACGTAATCTCTCTTTTTTATGAAACGCGAAAAAGAAAATAACCCAAAAAGAAGTGTCCAAAACGGAAGGTCTCCAATCATTCCTCTGACAGCAAAATATCCTATTAGGCCAGAAACTGTTAACAAATGCCACTGGTTGTCTACTGAATTTGGAGATGCTACTTCACTGACGGCAAGAATAGCTGATGTCAGCATGATGATTGTTGAAAGCTCGGGGATGGGAGTGTATGCTACAATTTGTGAGTAAAATGCTCGAAGGCTGTAAAAGGCGGTTTCAATGGCTCTAATGGTGACAGTGATTGGATTGCCTATGAAATGGAATATTAGGGCTAATGCTAGTTTCGAAAGATATCCCAAGAACTGAAGTATTGATGTTGCAGCTCTTTTCCAATTGTAAAGTTCCCATAAAACTGTTCTCCATGCATACACAAGGAAACCCAATGCTGTTGTTTTAAAGAAAAAAACAGATGTCAGCTCTTATTCATTATGATGACCTTAATATAGTAATGAGAAAATCTATACTCTGCTCATACATAATCCATAAAACCCAATAATGATAAACATTGTAATGGAATATGAAGTGACAGACCATACGCACTTAAAGACTTCAACAAATCAATAAGAATTTATGTACTGTATTAATGTATGATCCATTTATCAAATTCAGATAAACATACATATATTAGTTAGACCTCAGTCCTCAAAATGGAAATTTATCTAATTTCCAACCGATGGAGTAGCTTAGTCGAACCAAAAGAACAATAAGACACCTGAGCCCAACTTTAATCAAATGAAGCTATATCTCATATTTAGTTTGAATACAGGAGAAATGGCGTTTGCCCTGCTCCCATTTAGACTCAGAAACATGCATCAATACTCCAAAATAAGTGTGCTTGACTCTGTTTCTGTCACGAGCAATACTTATGCTCAATATCAAGATTTAAGTTATGAAACCCAAAAAGGCATATCTGAAATAAAGTGACCTTTGTTTTTCTTGTTGTTTGTTTACAAGTTTAACAATTATGGACGAAAGCATCACACTGATGATGAGGAGATTTTTAAGATGAACATTTCAAAATGTTAACTCTTGAGCATAACAAATACAAGCATTTTCAATGTCCTGTTTTAATAAACCTACAAAGAAGTCACTCAACTTCCGAAACAATCAGTATTGGTTTTTCTTTAAAAGAAATAATTTGTGTAAGATCATCCTCCAATATCCATTAAATTGGTGTCAAGCTTACAATATATACAATATCCACTAAATACCCTTGATATATTCGCACCTAAATCAAGCATATACTTACTCTAATTCATGTCTCACTAACTATATCAACATAAATGAAAAACAGTCTCTTGAAAAGATGATCATTGGCATCCAATACAAGCCAAATTAGCCATTTTTCAATCAGATCGAGGACTACTTGTTTGTATTTAATATTGATACATATATGCATGAAGGAAGACATCATGAAGATCAATGTCAAATACTGTAGTCGCAACAATAACAGAAAAACGCATAATTCACACACACACACACATCCATAGAAACATGAAAGACATCAAAAAGATAAAAATTACCTATAAAATAAGGCCATCTAACCGGAGGCTCAGGAACTTCTTTTGTCAGGTATCTAAACCTTTCAGGCATCGTACTCTCACCTCTCGCCTGCATTTCAGCTTCATCAGTAACATCCTTTGACGATGAACTCTTTAAGTCTTCTCCTTCTCCATTGCTGGATGTTGATTTCACAACAAACCCTAGATTTCTGCTACCGAGTGAAAAAATCCCCAATCTCCTCGTTCGAGAGGTTGATGTCGAGAAATTGCAGCATCTGATTGGGTGTGATTTGTGATATCGAATCGAATTTGAAGAAAGTTTGGGGGAAGGATAAGCGGAGGTAAGGGTTGAAGCCATCATCATCGTCGGTAGTTTCTAGGGTTTACAAAGAGGGTTTAGACATGCTTTATCATAGAGAGTGTAGAGTAACCCTATTTTCCCAAAAACATTAGTTTAACCCATTACATTTTATAACACATCTTCTAGTGTCTAAAACATTCTTACAACCATGGCTTTTGCCTTTTAGCATCTTTTATTCTATACAAAAATACATTTTCTTCTCATCGTAAATTTATACGGTTACCCTTTCAATCGAGTTTCAAACAACTCGATTCAATCCAAACTAATCAATAGACATGAGCCAAGTCCAATTTAACATGTGGGATTCAGACTTTTGTTATCGTCTCCACATACCAACACAAGCAATGGCCCCCTTCGCTAATTGGAACGAATACACGATCGGAGGATTGGAGGAATACCGAAACACTCACTTAATGATAGTTCCTCATGTCGGTGTGTGGAAGATTATGAGGGTAATAACAAAGTGGCAACCCATCATGTTATTGCCACACTATTTCTCATTAAAACAACCTGTAGAACCTCATCCAGCAAAGACAAGTACAAGGGAAGTATGGACGTTTTATCATATGATAAGCAAGTTTCAACGAACATGATGTGGATAAAATAGCATTAAAAATGGAAAGACAAATAGCAGACAAATTTCTAGCACTAACGTTTGCTTAAACACAAATTGAAGGAGAAACTAAAACAATACATCCGTAAAACTATCTCAAGTTGTTTTCATTTAAATCAGTTGGAGGTTCGCAAGCACAATTTATTAATAAGCAAGTCTATTTTTTATACAGGTTGAAACATTTATAAGTAAAAAGAGAGGGAAAAATGTAACCATGGATTATAATCTACTTAACATCTTTTACTATCACAATCATGCGAACATTTTGTATGGAGGATTGAGGGTTGTCATTTAGTCAAAACATTTGTGAGATCTGATAAAAACCTCGTGTTTTTATTGTTTTAAATGTGAACTTGAATGATTAGATCATGTGGCGGTGTGTGTTGAATCTGAATCTCAAAGAACTGGATGGGTTTGCGAAGGACATCCATTACACATGTAGGTTCTTGATGAATAATTGCTTATGGTACTTCAATGGTGATTCATAAAAAAATATGTGTGCTAGATTCAAAGAGAGAAGCGAAGAGAGAATGTAAAAGCGGAGACATGCAATGATAAAGATATAGAGAGAGATGATTTCTTCATAATAATTATCTTTTTTTTGTATTGTATAATTAAATTAAACAAGTGGTCTTTTTAGGTTAAAAAAATCTAATTGCCATTATGTGAAATCATGTGCTATGAGTCAAAAATAAAAATAAATGGATGTTAGAGTAGATGATGAAAGATGTTACAAACAGATTACGTAAAGGATGTTCAACATGATATCCGAAGATAAAATGATGAAACTTGCAAGTATGAAAGTTCTCTAAAAAATTACAACAAATGCTAACTAGGTTTATTTATATATAAAATTTTTTTTGGCAGGGTATGTACTATGATATAGGTATTAATCACTAGCTTTTAGAAATTGCTATATTTGGTCTTCTATTAACAAGTAACATAGTGTCGCTTAATCGATTGATTATTTTTTAACTTAAAAAAATTTAAAATTACTATTATAGCCGTATTTTAAATTAAAAAACTATTGTTCGACACTTCATCCTCGTACCTGTCGACCTGTGTGCCTACCAAGAAACAACATCGACCCCTGATGATCGGTGTTTCTTCATATACGATGAACCTAACCTAAAATCTATAGAGCGTGTTCGTTATCTCCAGACTATCCAAAAATCGATGTAATAGTTTTGTTCTACAAGCAAGGAAGGGGAAAAGGAAAGTTGTGGGAAGCCAAATTGAGATGCGGATAATTATTAGTGTTAATTGTTGAAATTACCAAGTGGGTTGAGACTAAAAAAAGTTAGATGTAGATAATTATTAGTGTCGGGATAAGAATTTCACAACTCTTTAAAAATTGTAAACTGAAATCATACGATCAAATTCATAACTCTATATATTCCTTAATGAAATCATAGATTTCACCAACTTATATTTATACATGGTGTAACACTTTTCATATGGGAGTTTGTCTACTACTGTTTTAGTAGACCAACTTTGAGCTTTTAATATATAAAAGAAAGAACTAAAATCGCAATCTAAGATTGTGAATTTGTCAATTTTGATTGACAAGATGATTGAACTAAAATCCCAACAAAATCTCAATATTAAGAAACACAAATGCTAAATAAAAAATATTATATATATATATATAAATATATTACATTGTGTTATGTCTTATTATATAAAATTTATTTATGTCATCTAACTTTATGTTATATTGAATTTTAAGTTATATCATATTATATTTTGTATGACACACATGTTATATTATATTAATTTTTTTCGTATATTATATTATATCATATTATATAATATTCTATTGTATTATTCATATTATATAATATTGTATTGTTTAATTATGTTATATCATAGGATTTTATGGGTAAAATTCAATGCTATATATCAATTTAAATAAAACATCAATTCTATTTACATAATTTTATGCGTAAACCATAAAATAAAAAATATTATATTATTTAAAATAGATCAATAAAACAATATCAATAAAACAATATAAAGTATAATCTATTGATAAATAATAATATATGCTAACAATTTTATAAATAATAATTATAACTTTTCAGTTTTGATGTCAATGATAATTCAACTCAAACGAGGAAGTAACTCTTATGAAAACACATATGACGTGTCATTGTTGTGACATCTACATGAAATTATTTTTTGTCAATTTAGATCTTAAATAATCGTCATTATGAAAAGATCTTAATTAATTTGTCATGAATTAAATAAATATAAAAGGAGGTTTCTGATTTTCTAAAGACCGACCAAAGAACAAAAACCGTTGAATTAAATGCATGTGGATAGCAATTGAGGGGATTGCTCGTGGCTACCATGAAAAACAAAGAAAATAGTAATAACAAACAATAGACTTGGTCGAAAGTTTTTTTCGAGGTTGCTGCTTGACCGGACACGGGATCAAGAGACGACTGGACAACAAGATAGATCATCAAGTGTTATAGATTTTAAAACTGTTAACTCGCACACTTTCTAAACGTACTTTTAAATATACATCAATGTCTATTGTTATACTAGAACCCAATTCAATTATTTAAAAAGAAACACATTTACTACTCGCCATGATACCAACAAACTACAAAAAAGTATCAATTATTTTAGTGGCCCGAGAAAACCACTCAACACAACTCTTGGGTGTGCATGGTAGAAAACATAAAGATGGTCGTATTGTAATCAAAAGTTGACGCATCTAAATATCAATACAAACATAATATTACATCCATATCGACGCAAATGGTACCAAATACCAAAAAGGAAGCGGTACTGTACCGATACCGGTATCAAATTTCTCGTAACAAATTATTTTCGTTACCAATTCGGTAGCCACATTTTGGTGGATGCCAACAACAACAATCACCTCACTCTCTCTCAAAACAGTCTTGATTTTCCTACCGGAAAAGCCAGCTGGGGTCGGTTTATAACGGAAAAAATGCTGCGGATTTTCTTGTTACATACGTTTTTGCTGACATTTTTGATAATATCTAACTCTAATGTATTTTCTGTGCGATGTGAAATAAAAATAAAACTTATCTTTATCAAGTCTAAGATAACTTTTAAATTTGTTTATGAATAATATAACTTGTGTGATTTGACAGCTGAAAATGTGGGATTACCTACGGCACCACCATACCTATCATTTGCATCCAAAAAGAAAACGACGGGCAATTCTCTGCTCGCTGGACTCAGTTTTGCAACAGGAGGTGCCGGACTCTTAACCATACAACCTTAAAGTGCCAGACTATTAACCATACAACATTAAAGTTATCTATTAACCATTAAAAGTTTATCAACAATTAAAAGATAACATCTTAATGAACATTAAAATGATATCAAACAACTTCTAAACCTAACATCATAACTTATTAAAAGCGGTTCTTAAAGTCGACAAATTTTAAAGTTTAAAGACCGAAAGAATAAAATTTACATTCAATAGCTAAAAAACGCATGAATTAGTGACATATATAGGCATTATATTCAAGCGTGTCTTTGCCAACGAAAACATAGTTAATAGCGGTTCAGTTACAATCTTATAAGTTTTAACGGATCAAAAATTATGTAACGTATGTAGTTGCGCTTAATTCTTAATTCATGCACACAAGCATCGTAACTTGAAAGTAATCTCCACATAATTTTATGATTAAAGAAAACATGGTAACAAACCTTATTAAATTACCCAATAAAGCTTTTTTTTTTAAACTATTTTATTTTTAATTTCAAAGGCAGTTACTTAAAAACTCACAAAAAGTAAGGAACTATATAATTTCTATATTTGTTAATTCATTACTAGTTAATAAATTTTTATTATATTTAATATTTTATTTGTTCAACCCGTGTAATACACGTGTTTACTAAAGCTAATAAAAATTATATATTCAAATACAAAACACAACTGTCAAAGTTTTAAACAAATATAATAACAAAACATCAATAAGTAAAAATCCCTTAGTAAAAACAAAATAAAATAGTAATTTAATAACTTATTTTAATAAAATAAATAAATATGTAATACATATGTATTAGGATGGAAAAATACATACTTGATTTTATGTATTCAGAAAATATATAATTTATTATCTTAAAAGGAGGAAAAATCCCTTTTTTTCTATTTAGCAACAAGTGTTGCCGGAAAATGATTCTTTCGGCATTTATATTATATCAACTAGTTAAATCATGGCAACTTTAAACTTACCCGAACACCCGAATAGAAACAGTTGAAAGATCTTAGTATTTTATTTGATTAAAATGTTTGATTTACTCAAATAAGAAATCTAATGAATATTGTCAATTTAAGGAATTTCGCCTCGAATAAGACATTTCGTAAACACGAATTGAATGATTTTAAACAAAAGAAATTAAAGTAAATAAGTACTCATCTTTATATTTGAAGAGTTTTGTTGGTCCAAATTGTTTCATATTTCATATTATAATGGTTCAGACAATTTTGCTAGTCCAAGGGTTAATTTACAAATAAGACACAAAACAGTTTAGAAAAAAGTTCGGAATTCTGGAATTATGCCACTAATTGCTAATTAGTTAACTTGACATGGTTTACTTAGAGACTGTATAGTATAGAAGCACGTAAATTTGTGGCGACTAGAGTTGGAGTGATCGGTTGTTGTCCTAGGTAGAGAAAGCAAACAACGACCAACGAATGCAAGGTGGAAGCAAATGATTGGTCGGTAAAGTATAACAATGATTTAAAATCATTACTAGAGGATTTCAAGTTTGAATTATCAGATATTAGCTATTTTTACTTTGATGCTTATAGAGTTATGAATAACATCATCCAAGATCCTCAAACTCATGGTACTTAACATAATTGTTTTATTTATCTAGGTAAGAGGTTTTAAATTTCTTAAACTAACATAGTATTAGGTCTGTTACAGAAATTATAAAGGTAAAAGAAGTTTGTTGTGGACTTGATAACCTGAAAGCCGACTTACCCTGCCTCCCAATTTCAACCTATTGCTCCAACAGAAAGGACTATCTTTTCTGGGATCACTACCATCCCATCGAAATCGTGTGAAGTTTATTTGCCAACCTTGTGTACAATGGACCTCAACATTATGCGTATTCAATGAATGTTAAACAACTTTTTAAGTTGTAGACGATGAACATGAAGAAACACACATAAACTTCCATCCTTTTTTGACAATGAAATTATTATTATTATCAGAGTTAACTATATTATTTTTTATTCTCAATTCGAGATTTTCTTATGATATTCATTCTAAGAGTCAATCTAATTATGGAATTGGATGAACATAACACATAAATTGGAATATAAATCTTAATTCATCATCTTTACAAAAGATCTTAGTTAATTTGTCATGAATTATAAATATAAAAGAAGGTTTCTGATTTTCTAAAGATCAACTAGAGAACAAAAGCCATGAAATTAGTACGTGGATAGTAGTTGAGGGTTTGCTCGTGGCTACCATGGAAAACGAAGAAAATAACAATAACAAAACATCATAGACTTATTCGTTAGTTTCTTCCAAGGTTGCTCCTTGACCGGGCACGGGAATCAAGAGACGACTAGACAAGAAAGATCATCAATTGTTGCATATTATAGAACTACTAACTCACATATTTTATGATATATTTTTTTTCAAATCTACAATAATGTATATTATTAGACTATAAGTCTTAACAATTTAAGAGCTAATGCATTTGCTACATATCATAATACTGACATACTATAAGCCATTTAGTATCAATTATTTCAATTGCCCAAGAAAAACTCTCAACACAACTCTTGGGTGTGCACGATCAAATTTCGACATATCTAAACACCAATACAAACACAAAATTACATCCATAACAAGAAACACAAAACCTATATAAATATCGCCTCTTAAAAGAAAAAAAACTAAATGCTCCTTAGAATTTGTTGTAGTGGTTGACTTTTTTTTATAAAACTCTTTTTGTGGTTAAGGCTATATACAATACAATAGTAATCATATTGTAATATATGATCAAAAGTTGACGTATTTCACATTTAATTCGACTTTCATTTTCAAACCCCGTATAAATCTTCATCAACTCTCTCATTCCAGACCATCGACCATCAAACACTACAAATTAAATGGCTAAAACCATTAACGGAGCTGCGGTTAAATTCATCACATATTTGTTTTTCTGCGGTTCTTTGTTTTTCACCGGTGGCTTATGTCAATCAGTCCCCGCGCTTTACGTATTTGGAGACTCATTGGTGGACGTCGGCAACAACAATCACCTCTCTCTCTCCCTTATTAAGGCTAACTTCCCTCATAACGGACTAGATTTTCCTACCGGAAAAGCCACGGGCCGGTTTAGTAACGGAAAAAATGCTGCGGATTTTCTTGGTATGTACGTTTTTGTTGACGTTTTTGATGATATCTTGATAAAAAATGTAGTCTATGCGATGCGAAATAAAAATAAACCTTTTCACTATTTAGTCTAATAACTAATAAATTTGTTTATGAAAAATATAACTTGTGTGATTTGACAGCTGAAAAGGTTGGATTACCTACGGCACCACCATACCTATCATTGACATCCAAAAAGAAAACACCGGACAATTCTCCGATCACTGGAGTCAGTTTTGCATCAGGAGGTGCTGGACTCTTTAATCGGACTGATGAATTCTTTGTAAGAAGAATATATAAATCTCGAAAAAAATCATTACATGATCTTTCTTTCTTGAAAAATTAAATGATGTCGCGTTGATCACCTAATATTTGACCACTAATTTGATTCTCAATGTTATAATTAATTGTAGAGACAAGCAATTTCACTAACACAACAAGTAGATTACTACTCTTTGGTGTACGAGCAGTTGGTTCAACAACTGGGATCGGATGGTGCCCGAGCCCACTTGTCGAAATCGCTATTTGTGATCGTGATAGGAAGCAATGATCTCTTTGGTTACTTCCACAAAGACTCCAAAGTCTCAAAGCTGTACACTCCACAACAATATGTTGATCTCATGGCCTCCACCCTCAACCAACTTATGATGGTAAATTAACCTTTTGTTTTCTAAGACTAGCAGTTGGATTTACGACAATATGAAAACACAAACGTAAAATTGAAACACGTTCTTTTATAAGAAAGTAATATTATTTTATAAAATTTAAGCTTAACATCATAAACTTATTTAGAAAACGATTCTAAATTTGACACGTGACGGAAAATTTTAAAGATTAAAGAACGAAAGAATAAAAATTAAATTGAATAGCTAAAAAACGCGTTAATTAGTGGCATATAATATATGCACTCAAGCATTTCCCTACAATTAAAACATAGTCAAATAGTCAATAGCGTTTCAACTTTCAATTATAATCTTATAACATCAAACGAATCAAAATTAATATTACTTATTAAATTGGGCTTATTTCTTGATTCATGCACAAGTCTAGTATCTTGAAAAAATCTCCACATAATTTAATGATTGAAGAATACGTGGTATCAAACCTTACTAAATTACCCAATAAAGTTTTTTATATTTATTTAATCTTTAATTTCAAAGGTAACTACTTAAATAATCTCCATATAATTTCTGTATTTTATTTTTTAGTTAATTCATTTCTAGTTTAAGTTAACGAATCTCCTTTTTCGTGTTGCCGAAAAATGATTCTTTCCGCATTTATATTATATCAACTAGTTACACATGCCAACTTTAAAAATACCCGAAAAAAAAGTAATTGAAAGTTCGTTGTTTTTTATTTGATTAAAATGTTGATTTACTCAAATAAGAAATCTGATAATAATTGTCAGTTTAAGTAATTTCGCGTTGAATAAGGCAATTTGTAAACACGAATTGAATGATTTTAAACAAAAGAAACTAAAATAAAAATAAATCACACATCTTTATATTTGGAGAGTTTTGTTGGTCCAAATTATTTCCTATTTCATATTCTAATGGTTTGAAACAATTTTGCTAGTCCAAGGGCTAATCTGCAAATAAGACGTAAAAGAGAATGGAGAAAAATTTGGATTTTTTGAATTTATCTCACTAATTGCTAATTAATTAACTTCACGTGGTTTGCGCAGAGGTTGTACGCTATGGAAGCACGTAAATTTGTGGTGACTGGAGTCGGAATGATTGGCTGTTGCCCTAGGCAAAGAAAGCAAACCACCACCAATGAATGTAGGGTGGAAGCAAATGATTGGTCGCTAAAATATAACAATGGTCTAAAATCATTACTAGAGGATCTAAAGTCAGAATTATCAAATATGAGTTATTCTTACTTTGATGCTTACAAAGCTATGAATAACATCATCCAAGATCCTCAAGCTCATGGTACTTAACATAATTGTTTTATTGATCTAGGTAAGAGGTTAAACTTTTCTTAAACTAACATAGTATTACTTCTGTTAAAGGAATTACGGAGGTAAAAGAAGCTTGTTGTGGACTTGGCAACTTGAAAGCCGACTTACCCTGCCTTCCAATTTCGACCTATTGTGCCAATAGAAAGGACCATCTTTTCTGGGATTTCTATCATCCCACCGAAATTGTGTCAAGTTTATTTGCTAACCTTGTGTACAATGGACCTCAACACTTTGCGTATCCAATGAATGTAAAACAACTTATTGAGTTGTAGACCATGAATTGAGTTGTAGACCATGAACATGAAGATACATACATGGACTTTCATACATGGACTTTCATCCTATTAAGACAATGAAAATAGTATTACTTGAGTTTAACTATATAACTTTTTATTGTCAATTTTGCGATTTTATTATGATATTCATTCTAAGAGTCAACCTAAATATGGAGTTGGATGAAAATGATTCATGAATTGAAATATAAATCTTTTTAAGATTTTTAAGATTTGAATTTGTATATTTTCAATAATTATGCAACTATTATTACCGTCCTTGACAACTAAATTGAAAGTTATGAGTATCAAAGGTAAATTACTATGATGAATTATCATCCAGTAACAAATCATAATTTAAATCATTAAAATTCAATTTGCTGATGCCTAATATTGTTATGTCCTTTTCTTGTATGAATATTTAGTATTTTAAATTTAAATTATTATAATATTATAATTTATTTTTACACATATATCATTTTCTTTTTATTAACTCTTAAGATATGGTATTTTATAAAATTCTTAGTATGTTGTTATAATGCACTTATATTATTTATGTTACAATATAAGTTTCATGCAAAACTGATTCGGGTACAAGCTTTCAGAGCACAAGAGTACGTACAACTGCTTAAAATTAATATTAAAATTCCTTTTAAACATAATTTGATTTTTTATGCCTTTAAAAGCATGATGTTTTATAAAATTTTAAATACACTGCTTAGTTATTTATTTTATATATTTTAATATTA
Source organism: Flaveria robusta (assembly GCA_025506415.1). Lineage (NCBI taxonomy): Eukaryota > Viridiplantae > Streptophyta > Magnoliopsida > Asterales > Asteraceae > Flaveria > Flaveria robusta. The sequence continues at coordinate 4,094,372 of CM046460.1, read as the reverse complement.
ATTTTATTTAAAAGTCACAATGGTCAAATATAATATATCATTTTTTTCGTGCGACAATCTAATGTTTTTTAAAATTTGAAAAAATATGTTTATTTTTACCTACGTTTTCATTACTTTATTTAAAACAAGCTGCCATAACGCTCGACAATTGAATACTACTATGTATATAATACACAAACTCTTATGTATTAAATATTCTGAAAGTTTGTTTTATACAATTTCACATATGTTTGCTTAATCTTTTATTAACTTTACAGTTTTCCAAGTATAAAATGAAAAGCTATTTACCACTCTAAATTATAACGTAAGCGATCCATTATGACGGATTATATCAATCTTATGATTGTTATTTATTATAATTATTATTTTAATTAATAGTAGTAGTTACAAAATTCAATTATTATAAATTTAACTCCAAACTATACATCCAATAAGAATGATAAAACCCTTAAGAACCATCAACTAATTTTATACTTTTTATAATTCATGTTCACTTTGATCACCATGGATTTATTATCTATACTAATAATTCTTTACATTTTTAACACATGGCATTCCCACAATCAATCTCCCATTTATTTTCCCCGCCTAAACTATGTATTTTATTTTTTAAAAGTCAAATAACTAATTTCCAAATATTTCTCTTTCTCTCTCTCCATTATAAATTGAAGTCCTTGAATTAATAATTTTTAAAAGATTTTTTCGTTATATAAAAACTAAGTATTTTGATTAAAAAATATATTTTTTTAAAAATAAAATTTTCTAAAACTATGATTTTCTAAAACAATGAAGCTTTTTTAAATTATGAAATATCTAAATCCAATTTTTTTATAAAATAAAAGTTTTATAAAAGAACATTTATTTAAAACAAACCCGAAGTTTTTAAACAACAAAACACTGATAAAATAATAAAAAAATTTCAAAGCAATTTTTTAAAACGAAAGTTTTAAAAATAGTAAAAAAATCAAAATAACTTAACCATACGTAAATTTAATCATATGTTATATTAAAATAACGTTTTACTTCTACTCATCATCAATAAATATTTAATATTTTTATTATTCAACCCGTGTAATACACAGGGATATAACCTAGTATAATTATATAAATGTAAATATAAAAATATTCGATAGACGGATAAACCATAAAATTATTAATCAGTTACGATTGAATTGAAGGGTGCATCCCGCAAAACATGCATAGGATAACCGTTTAAATCAAACTTCCCACTAATCCTCTAATTGTGGTTTCTTCAAAACCATTATATATTATATATATATGAACCCTAATCGATCAACCACCGTATTAATGTAGATCATCCTCATATATACCAACATATATGCTACCAATGGCTACTTTCAATGGTCTTCCACTTAAACTCATTGCATCTTTGTTCTTCAGTGCATTACTGTTCGGATCCGCTGATCTCTACGAGTCGGTTCCAGCGATTTACACGTTCGGAGACTCGTTGGTCGACGTCGGAAACAACAATTTTCTTTCTCATTCTATGCTTAAGGCTGATTTCCCGCACAACGGTGTAGATTATCCCTCTGGAAATCCCACCGGCCGGTTCAGCAACGGAAAAAATACTGCTGATTTTCTTGGTATGTATTTTTTCTATTTTATTTTCTAGTTTAGTTAAATTAAATATGGAATATTTTATATTTGAACGATAAACCTTTAATAATAAATAAAGATTAGTTTAGAGAGCGTAGGTTCTTATTTTTTGTGGAGAACTTTTTTTTTTCTTTTTTGTGATCTCGGCTGGATTTTTGCCACCTCATCACAAGTTTGCCTGATCGGTAACCGGCCGGTTAAATAACAGAAAAACCCACCGGCCGGTTCTGTAATGGAAACATTTTTTTTTTGTTTTTGTTTTTTTAATGGTAGGATGATGATACAATGGTTAACTATTATGTGTTGTTTGAATTTTGACAGCTGAAAAAGTGGGATTACCAACGGCGCCGCCATATCTAGCGTTGGTGTCGAAAGAGAACACGATCATCGCCGATGCGTTTGTTTATGGAGTCAATTTTGCGTCGGGTGGTGCTGGCATCTTGAATGGAACCAATGAACTCTTTGTAAGAACTCTTATATTTTAATACCTATACCATAAAACAATGGAAACAAAAGTATCCGTATAATTTCACTCATAACAGAACTATTTAGTATATGTGGTGAAGACGAAGAAGATACATAGTCTACTCCCCACACGTAGAATGAATACTAGCATGTAAAAAACCGTTAAGAATGTTTTTGAAACCAATTTTAAACATGAATGAATTATAAATTGAATATGTGATGTTAAGTTCTTGAATCTAATGCTTATGTTTATATGTCATAAAACTTAACACATGGGTGTAAATTGAAATCTAGGAACCGATAACATTGACGCAACAAGTAGAGTACTACTCTCAAGTGTATAATCAGTTGGTTCAGCAACAGGGCTCAGCAAGCACCAACACGCGATTGGCTGAATCGCTATTTGTGATTGTGACCGGAAGCAATGATCTCTTAAGTTACTTTGAGAAAAGTTCTGAAGTTCCAAAGCAATACACCCCACAACAATATGTTGATCTCATGGTCTCCACCCTCAATCAACTTATGATGGTAAACCATTATTAAACCCTCAATTACTTTGTTGAGGCATTGTAGATACAATGTTTGATATACATATATATAAGGTATTTAAAATGTTTACTTGATATGATTGCAGAGGTTGTATGAGTTGGGAGCACGTAGATTCGTACTAACCGGAGTTGGAGTGATTGGTTGTTGCCCGATACAAAGGTTGCAGATGAACACAACGGACGATGGATGCAATGTCGAAGCAAATTATTGGGCGAACAAATATAACACACGCCTAGCGACTTTGTTGAAGAAGTTGAAGATGCAATTATCTGATATTACATATTCTTACTTTGATACATACGGCACTATGAATAACCTCATGCAAGATCCTCAAAATTATGGTACTTACTCCTTATAACCTTATTAAGTTATTTGTTCGTATACATTACTGCATTAGAATATTGAAAAATATAATATACAAATAAACAAAAATACATAGTAAAATCTCACTTATAACATCTTATTACTAGGGTCGCGTGTTGAACGAACTAATAAAATTATTTTGTTTCAGGAATTTTAGAGACAAAAGAAGCGTGTTGTGGAGCCGGCAAACTTCATGCAGAAATGCCTTGCCTCCCAATTTCCACTTACTGCTCGAATAGAAGCGACCATCTTTTCTGGGATCTCTATCATCCAACTGAGACGGTGTCGCGGATGCTTACTGACCTTATTCATATATAAAGCGCGCCAAGATATATCTACGGGCACGCATTTTCTTTTTTGTTTAGTTTAGTCATCGAATAGGATATCAAAAAACAGTCATGAATATATGCATTAATAGTCATCATATATAATGTAGATCGTTCTTTTTGATACTTGTTTTGTTGGTATCGCCACGGGGTTATTGAAATTTATAATTAATAAAATTATTTGCCATGAATTTCCTACTATGAAACTTTCTTTAAATTTGCATTGTAATTTGATCTAAGAGAATTATTCCTTAAAACGCATTCAACATTTTGATAGACGTCATACAGAGCATAAATGCATAATATATCTCGTTTAGTACATACTACATATAGCCTCCACAAATGTAGTCGTAATTTTCGTGTTTGTTCCGCCCATCATCATGTTAACCTATTGCATTATTCATGATCAAGTTTTTCAAACTTAAACTTCATCATATGTTAACTTATACGAGCATGCTCTCCACATCTATGTTATTGCTGATTTGTCATTGACCATGATAGTTATCTTTTTTTTTCTTTTAGTTGTTTGCAACCTCTTATCTCAATAAGAAGTCTTTGTGTGACCTCTATCCCAATACAGTAGGCAAGTTATCATTCTTTCAAACTTCTCCTCCATTTGTGCTTTAAAGTTTTTAATCTCTTTTTACTGGGTACTAGCTAGTAACTGTTAAGTCATCCACGTAGACACCGATTAGTAAAAATGAGACTTTTTTGGTTCTTGTGTATACACCATGTTCTAATATATATGCATTTCTTGAATTTGAGAGACTTCAAGGTGTGATCTAATTACACATTCATGCACATGGGGTTTGTCTTAGCCCGTTATAAAATGCTTGAAAGTTTGTAGATTTGTCTTTTATCTTCTGGTTTCAAAAATCATTCTGTAAGGGTACACACTTCTTTTAATTCGCCATGTAGAAATACAGATTTTACATCTGAGTGTTTTACTTTCGTTCTTTGTATGCTGCTAAGGCTAGAATTAAACAAATTGTTTCAATTCGTGCTACTTGAACAAAAACTTCATTGAAGTTTACTTCATGTTGTTGAATGTGTCCATTTGCTCATTCTAAACCAATAGGTTTATGGTTCTTAGAGCATTCACAGCAGGCTCTTCATAAATCTGTGAGTGTTTTCTCTATATTATAGAGAATGGTTATTAGTGGTTGTGAGTGAAGGATAGAGAATATGTTACTGTTTATCTCTATATTTGATAAAACACTGTTCATCTCTATTAATTTTTTAATATTTGTTGAAAGTGGTTGTGAGTGGAGGAGAGAGAAAATGTAATGATAAAATATAAAAAAATATTATTTTATTAAAAAGAAGAAAGAAAAAATAGTGTTTTTAATGTAATTATAAAGATGGAGATGGAGAGTGAGTTGTGAATGCTCTAAAGTAATAATTGTTGGAGATTGAAATTTAGGTTCTTGCTGATAAATGTTTCCCAAAGTTTAGAGGCCAAGTAGTTGGTATGATTAAAGAGTGCTAGATTATGACTATCCAAAAATAGTACCTTGATTACAAAAAGTATAGTAATGTTATCAAGATATTATGCATTTAAAAGAATTCATGTCTGGTTCTTCATTTTTATCTTTATTTTTGGATTATACGGGAAACATAAACAAAAATATGTGATTGATCTACTCCTCCATCAAGTGCTCCATATCTATCTCCATCCCCAATATTTTTAGAAAAGAATATAATGATCTTTCATATTTAGAAGTTACTATTCATCCCTTATACTTATTATTTTATTATTTTCATGAGTGGTTTTGAATGAGAAAAAACAATTAAAAAAATTAAATATTATTTAATTAAAATAAAGATAGTCATAAAAAAAGTTGATGTGTGAGATTTTTAAAAAATGAATAAATGTTTTAAGAGATGTTGGTTTTTTATTAATTACGGGTGATCAGGATGAAAAAGTTACTCCGAATGCTTTAAGATAGTGTCTTGATTATTTAAAATAAATGTTGTTATCACATGATACTAGCGCTTTCATGGGTGCCTAGAATTTATTTTTATTAATGGTCGCAAATGCTATCGCTTATAAAACATCATGCACACACGTGTACACCCCTTATTCTTTCCTACGTTTTTAATAATTTTTTGTTTTATATAGACAAGCCCCCATACATACATACATAAATGCATGCATGCATATATACATAAATTATTGTATTTTTTTCCTAGAAAGAAATTCCTAAAAAATGTCGATATTCATATAAAAGCTACATTGATAAAAGATGAATAATAGCGTGATTTGAATAAGATTCATAGTACAAACGGGGCCGATGAAACCAAATTAATAACCCAAGTACAATAATTGAGAGTTTTCCCTTAACTCTTAAGATATCTTTTTTTTTAATCTTTTTTCTTTTAAATATATATTGTCATGTTTCGTACATACTAGTTATTAAAATTCCACCAGTTTTCTTTGTAAATATAAACTAGTTTTTATTACTAGCTGCGCGTTGCGGCGGCGTAGTAGCACGCGTCATGATAAAATTTATACTACAATCGATCCAACTTGTGTCTAAACCAAATATACATCGAAACATAAAATAACTCGAATTAATACTGTCAAATAAAAACGTATTATGTCAAGACTTTGGATTACACGATTTTATACTGTCGAATGAAGCGTATTATATTTGAACCGACTCTTTTCGAATAAAATATACATCTAAACGCAGATCTACCAAATGTACATAAAAAATAAGCATGAAAATATTTTAATTTGATTTGACTTGTTTTCAAATTAAATTTATATTAGAATTTAAATAAATTCGAATTTATATTGAGAAGCACGTAAAAAGAACTTAAGAAATTATATTTTTTTTTCTAAGTTCTCAAAAAGTTCTAACTTTCCCTATTATATTAAAAAAGTAACCTTATCAGTTTTTGACATCACAAATCGTAAATAAGCTAATATATACATTAATTCATTTGTGGATTAAATCAAATTTAATTAGGTAATGATGACATCACAAATTGTAAATCTTCTATTCTTACGTCTTTCTAATATAATAAAAGAGTAAATTAAGATAATACGTGGCAACACTACATTTCTTTTATTAATATTATTTCTAAAAAGAATATTTTATAAAATAAAAAAATTTTACAAAACATCAAACCTTTTTAAAATTAATGTTTTTAAAAATCAAATTTTTTATAAACCAAAAATATTTAAAATTAAACAACTATAATATGAAAACTTTTAAAATAATATTTTCTAATATGGTTTGTTTTGAAACAAAATTTTTATTTTTTTTTTAGAAAAATACAAAACTTTAAAAGGTTGATATAATTTTTTATTAATTATATTTATTACCCATGCGTAGCTTCAATCATATTTTATCTTAAAATATTATTTTATACTTAATAAAATTTTATAATATTTAATATTTTATTTATTCACCCCGTTTAATACACGGGTTTACTAGAGCTAGTATATAATAAAAGAAAAGATGTTGAACACTTGTCAACGTATTAAATCATAATAGGCATATGTCAAGTTTTTAAAGCAATATTATCACTTGACAACACCTCTTTTATTTTCAAAACTTTAATTTAATTCCATTACTATTTCAAATAAAAAAAATCAACATGGAGACAATTTAATTCAATTCCAAAATTTCTTTTTAATTTATTTGAAAAACACATTAATAGGCTTTTAAAAATTAAATTATTTCTATTCATACTTTACATGCAAAAAATATGTGAATATGAAAACAATAATTTCAAACATATTTATATTATATATTATTACTTTTAATAACTAATTGATATGTTTTATATATAAGTTTTTAATACGTGTAACGCGCGAGCTGTTAGGCTAGTAAGCTAATAGCCTAATATATACATTTATTAGTTTGCGGATTAAATCAAATTTAATTGGGTAATGAGTTCCGCTAGCCACCAGTCCACCACGTAATTATAACTTATAAGATCTCATTTGCAAGTGTCAATCTTTTTTTGTTCTAATGCTTTTTACGAAATTATTAGATGTTAAATAGGTTTCTTATGAAAATTATTATCTTTGCGAAGTTTCTTTAGTGGTTTCCGCTGTCAACATGGAGTATTCTGGGCTTGCAGTCTCGGGTTCAATAACCATTAGTTGCAAACTTTACTTCGAGTTTTTTTTTTTTTTTAAGGTTTTTTAATTACTTTTCTTATATTCTTTTCATTTAAATTATTTTTTTTCTTTCCTAATATACCTTACATTTAAATTACTATATTTTTATGGTTAAGCCGCACATCAGTGATGAATTTCGCGTAAGCGTTGCAACATGTTATTATTAACCACGTTAATTTCATCGTATACTTTGTCACAATGCGTGAGTAAATTACTCTTTCTAATTATTATACGCAACGTGATGCATAATATTGTTTTGATATGTTTTTTAATGTACTTAAACGCATGAATATCAATGTCATAACGCGTGTAACAAAGTATGTAAATGTAATGCTATGCGAATATCACACCACATCCCGGGGGCAACATAGCTCGTTTGGGGTTAAAATCAGAGGAAAGGGAGAACACCACCCTTCTGACCGTCACACCCACACCACCCATCACCAACCTCCCCTTCATCTTCCTTTCTCTCAAGAACACAACGACCGCCAATGGCCTATTCTTGCCATCATCGAAGACCGCCACCACCATTGCTACCTCTGTCATTAGCAAAACTAAATGCAGTTTGTAGAACTAAATTAATGTTAACAAAACATTGAAATACGAACACTAACCTATAACAAAACAATTCTGCAGTCAAAATCATTTCAGCTGCACACAACCATAAAATTTTGTTTACCTCCCCCAGTTACTAAGAAAGTAACCCCTTTGATGATATAAACAACAAACAGACCATCACAAATTACATAAATCCCCAACTAAAAATGCTAATTAATAATTATCACTTAAGCTAATAACCCCAATTCAAGAACTTAAAGTAATAACAAAACATAAATGAAAACGCTAACGGCAAATTCTTGAAGCAAAATGACGAAGAAATTAAAAAGATTTCAAGAAATTTGAAGAGAACTAACATTGGGATAGTTTGAAATGTCTAAAAGAGACAACTTTTTATGCATCAAAGATTGATGACGAAGGGAGATGAAGTCTAGGATTTCGCCATGAACAAACAGTCGCATGAGATGAAATCTAGGGTTTCAATGATGAAAGACCATCCCATGGTTCTGCAGGCAATGAGGATTTATATAGAGGACATTGGAGAATGGAGGCTTTTGCTACAGGTGGTTTTCACAGAGGTGGGGGGAAGGGGATGGATTCATCCAGCGAGGGATGAATGAGAGATGATAAAGGGAGGTGGGAACTGGGAAAGACGCGTGTATACCCGCTAATGAGAGTGCTTGTCGGTGCAATGAGAATGAACAACCATGGAAACCGGCATCGTCGTTCCGTTCAATTTAAAGAACTCAAAATCACAGCCGTTGATGACAGAATCAGACGGCGCACAATCTAAAAGTTACTATTCATTTGCTTTGCTTCGTTTTTAAACATATAATTAAACATATAAATATAGGGTAATTTCCATTGGTCAAATTTACTCTTTGCTTATACAAGTAATGCTGTCAATGAAACTTTCTATCAACTATGATCTTTTCTACAATGTTTAGCATTGTTAATAGACCCTTCCAAGACTTTATACAAAACGAAAGTTAAGTCAATGATCGGGCACCTTCTTTAATATCATTAATAGGAAAAAAGTCGAACTCGTCACTAAAGGCTTCAACTTTTTTTTATATATGTTATCATTTTTGACATGTTAAATAGCATGTTATAACTATGACAAGAACATCATCAAATATTCAGTAAACTTATGAAATTTAGCAAATTAGGGAAAATTTACTCTGAGCAGAGATATAGAGACACACAAGTCACCTACATTTTTGCAAGGTAAGTAATATAAATTTTTGTATGCATTAAGTTTTTATCATAACATTTTATGCATGAATATTTAACAAAAGGATAGTTAAAGTAGAGCTAAAAGAACATGTACGGTTAACTTGCTTTACAGTTAAAAAGTGATTCAAATAAAAAACATGATTACTTAATCAACATCAATTTATACATGTGGTTTTTGAAAAAGTAAAGTGAAAAAAAAACAAGAAGAAAGAGTTAAATATCCAATTAAGTGTTCCAATTGAACACATTCAATAACACAAGCTCCACACCCGAAACTATTCACACTCAACTACCACACATGCTCATGTTTGATAACAATGGATGATGAATTCGAAAAGCAATCTTGGATTTGATGATTAAAAATATAGTTGTCATGTATTTCTTTGTTTTCCTTCGTTCCTAGCCTTCTTCCTTGATAGATTGGCCAAAAATCCAAAAATTCCCAATAAAAACTTAGCAAAAAATGATAAGACACATAGAACCATCAGGTAGCCGTAGACTACGACAAGTCAAATTGAATATGATCTGCCCAACGGTGTTTAAAATTCCCAAATGAAGTGGTGATGGCAGTAGACTATGCCTATAGTTGTAGTCTACCCCACTCTGATCTATTTTGTTGATTTCTTGATATTTTGATTTTCTATCTCGTTTATGCATGTCTTTGTTGGATTATCAACATTCCATGAGTATGTTTTTTGACCTCAAAGCTCCCCTACACATAAAACTAAAGAAAGTAATATGTTTTAAGATGCATTATGTGCTAAGTTTGTGAAGTTACATACACTTCATGCATACATCAAAGACATACATTGTTAGCCTAGAGTAATAGTGTTGTACTATGTGTTATTGTATATAGTACTTGTAGGCGTTTGAGCTCTCTTACAAAATCTATGTATACCGTAAAATAGCGTGTTATAAGTGTTTAAGCATGTTGTATAAGCTACTTAAGCAAGCTTTTATTAAGTTTATATTAAGTCTCCTGTAGTTATAATATACCCCTCAACATTAAGTAGACTTACCTTTTAAACCTTATACGTTTTCATTTGTTTTTTTAGTTGTTTTCTCCCTAATCGAAATCTAACCCTTCATACTCATAGTTTTTTTGTTTTTTCTCGTAACTTTTAGAAAATTTTTGTTATATAAAATTGTGAATATATTGTTTCAACGTGGTTTTATTTATCTACGTTTTGCGCAATAATATACAAGTTATTTAAGCACACACGTAAAAGCTGACAAAACTATTCAAGATTTTTGTTCTTTTATCACTTTTTTTATGTTTCCTCTAGCAACCTTTATAATGCTTTGTTTTTATAAGCCACTTTAACGTGCTTATTTTTATCAACATATCGACGTCAATCGTACTTGCAAGGTGAATATTATATATTAATGTGTAAATCGTTAAAACCGAGCTTATAGAGTTTAACTTAGCTGCTCTAGTTACCTATTAAAATTGCACTTGATGTTATATCTAGTATATTCAGTGAAGTACAAACACTTTATTTTATTTAACCCGATTTATCATTTTACAACCCCTCACATGCAATATAGTTGATTGAAGTATTGAACTACTTTTTTCTTTTGTAGTTGTCCTCATATAATAAATTTATAACATGTTTTGATTGACTTTAGAGAATTTGAAACTGATGGGTGAAATATATATTATTGTGGATTTTGTTGGTGGTGACTGTACGTAGTTACGAATCATTGCTTTTAACGTTGGTGATTGATCACGTCATTGGCTAGGAGCATGAGAAAGTAGTGGGAATGAATGCCATTTTATGTGGGTTTAAGTGGAGGTTCACATTTCAGGTACTAAGTATACTAACAATTGTTTAGTTTTTTTCATTTACCCTAGTGTTTATTCAGTTTTTTCTTGTTTTATAAGGTTTCGTTTTAGTTTTCCCCGTTATCTTCATTTTAAAATTACTTTTTTTTAATTTTGTATTTATACTTCATATTTATAATTAACTTAATAAAAAATATAAATTAAAATAAACTTTCATTAATTAAAAAAAATACATGATAGCATAATTTGATAAACGAAAATTTTTATATTTGATATTGAAGATTGTAATAAACTAGGATTGAACCTCGCGCTTCGCGGTGGGGCCTTTGCTTGCGTCGTTTGACATTTAATTTTTCGCAAGTCATGCACGTATTTTTGCTTGCCTCGTTTGTTTTTATACGTTGAATCATTTGTTTCTCTACAAAACAGTTCACATAGTAACATACTTATAACAAAACGTTGAGTTCCTTAATTTTCATAACTAACTGGATGTGAAAATAATTTTATTTATTTATTTGCATTACGTGGCGTTACATGTATTACAAAAGGGTTGTTTCGATGACGTTGACAATAGGACCATTAAGCAGTGGACAAGCCTTATAGGTGAACAAGAGACATGTTTGTAAGGTTTTATACGTACCTACACTGCACAAAAAAGATGTGATTTGCTGCGACTTGGGCTTTTATGACCCTCCAGAGCTTTTGTTGGTCCTCTTTTTCACCCGGCTAGGGTTTGTGTGAAGGAAAAACAATATTAATCGCCTTGGTATATATATTTATCTACGTATGGGTCATGATAGTATAAGTTTTATTGTAAATGGGCTACGAATTTCAATGTTAAGAGTTGAAGACGGTACGTATTTTAAAGGTTGGAGAACTTTGTACCTGAACATGTCAACAAACTTATATGTATTGAAGGAGCTGTAGAGACCCTGTTTAAAATACATATAACTTATCAATCGAAAGAAAAGATTGTATTTTCTTGAAATTTGCAGCAAGAAATGCTTCAGTTGGAACATTTTCATTTGATTTTGGGTAATTTTTTGCTCGTGTTGAGTGTAATAGTAATATGATTTGTAGATGTAATAGTGTAATAATTTCATCAAAACCCATTCTAACCCGTACTCAAAATAGTCTTCTTGTGGAAGAGCCCGTTCTGACATGATCCTAACCCGTCACCCGACCCGGTTGTTTGTTTTGCCAGGCATAGTTTTTAGTGACAACGTATAGCATTTAAAAACCCCACTTGCTATTCTAATGAATATGTCAATTCTATAATACATGTATAACCAAAGCTCATAGAGGGATTAACAGCATTTCATCTTCAAACATAATTAGATACCTTTGCTTCCTCTGACATTGCATCTAATTCACCATATGAGGAGAAATGATATGTCTAATTCACATGGGCTTAAATCTATAATATTTAGCACAAAGTAATGTTGACCATAGGAAAAGAGAAAGATGATGATAATGAATACCCGAAAACTATTTAGTCACTCCAAATATTGACTAATTTGAAATCCATTAGTTTGACTTCAACAGATTAAAACTAAAGCAACATGAATGAATAGACTACCACATAACTTAAACCTTGTCACCAAATCTAGAACTGCATGTCTAACCTACGCAACTTCCGCGATTTCTTCCTATTGCATTAACTTTAGGTTTATCATAACATTTAACCTTTGGTTCAAACAAAATCACAGTACTTTACTCAACAGAATGTGATGAACTTTATCAACGGACACACATTATACTACTGTGTCTCTGAGAGAGACAATATGTATCATATGTTTGAAGAATTTATAAGAATGCTATCTAGAACATCTAGTATTCACAAAAAATGAGCACATATTATCACAAATAAAGACAAATCAAAGCAACTTTGTCATAAATAATCAAAAGAAATACACAAATTAAAGATGGTTAGGCTGAATATTAATATATTATCACAAAACATTATTAAGAAATGGACTAATAATATAGTGTGAATGCGTAAAATGAAAGCAGTTAAATCATTCGGGGATGACAAGTAATTAAATATTGGCAATGAAAGAAAAACATGTACAATAGACCTAACAAATAACTGTGAGCGTCTGTGTATGCAGAGACACACACATATGTACCTGTAATAATGAAGCTAAATCATGCTACCGTGCAACTAAACTGTGACCATTTCTATGGAGAAAGACCCAAAATTGACACACTGAATTCAAACCGATGGAGGTGAACGATAGTGCGTGTTTGAGAGAATAGTTGCAAATGGAAGAAAATTGATGCAAGTGGGATATGAAGAGGCCATGATCTTGGGCAGTGGAGTTGTGAAGAAAGAAGAGGGTGTCGGCGGCATCGTGGCAAGTTAGGAGTACGACACCTACATATATCTGGCTTTACCCGAGGAAGACACATGTGCCAATCACCATTTGTCACTGTTCATCGCGTTGTAATTTGTAGATTATATAATGGGTTTTGGTGAAATAAATAGAAATGAAAAACATGTAACACTAATTTAGATAACATGCATTTGAACAAGAGGAAGGATAAGCGTATCTATATCTAATCTTAGGAGAAAAAAGCGCACAAAAAGACGTGGATAGATAATGGTCATCTTTGGTGGGAAATTAAGATATATATAAAAAAAAAAGGAGAGAAAGAAGTGTTAGATGTTCCAGATCCGCTTTGCCTTTTTTTTTTTTTCCTTTTTTTATAATATTTGGTTTGGATTTTTTTTTTTTTTTTTTTTTTTTTGGGGGGGGGGGGGGGGGGGGGGGGGGGGGGCAGGTTTCATTACCCAAAAATAAGATCAAAGTTCAGGTCATAACCAATTCGATGCCATGCAAAACCCTACCCGCTTGTAACAAGATTGATTTGAGGCCGGTTCAAGTTCCAAACCGATTCCTAAACCGGATTTAACAAAAATCCTATGTATTCCGAAATTATAAGAAAACTAAAATTTACAGAACAAACAACAAAAATTAAAATTTTTCTATATTTTTAAAATTTTGGAAATAACAAAACTTAAATCCTTTACGAAAAAAATATAATTTTAGAAATTATGATACGAACTTAATTTAAGTTTTGATTTTATGTAAGCGTAGGTGTTAAATATTTGAGTGTAATTGGATTTTACTAGATGATCAATATGATCAAACAAATTAGATGATGCGTAGAACAAGCTTGTTTGAGTTTATCATGATCTTCAACCTTTGAACATTATACCTTATAATGTTTGGGGTTCTAAAGGAGCAATGCTCCTTTGACGGGGTCCGCGGGCAACGTCCTTTTAAGCGGGGTCCAAAAGACAGGGCCCCTGACTATTGTGGTAAAAATTGCTTTATCAAAAATATATGAAAACTTGATTTTTCCGAAATTTCACATGTGAAATTTGAAGGTAAAAAAGTGTAATACTTGAATAGGAAAACTGCCTCCGGCAATTTCACCCCTTCCCTATAAATGTCGAATTCAAAAAGAACTTGGTGATTCAGTAGTTTCTTTGGTTCATAAAATCTCACTTGAATATTTATACTTGTTCTGATTCACTCTGAGTTTTATCCGATTTAAAATTTGGACTGAATTTTTAAATTGTTTCAATCTGAAAGCGCTTCGCGACTATCAGATCATCCAAGGTCTTGATAATTAAATTACGAATTCTCAACAGTTGATGTCATCGTAAATATTGTATAATGTTTATTGTTTATGGAACTGTTGTTGTTCATGCGTACCGACATCATTTGCGAGCTACTTCAAAGCAATCATATGTTTACTTCATAACGGCTAGAGCGGGTATCTCTCAACCCAGGTTCCAACTGTTTCATGTGTGGAAAGTATAAACCGGAGTCAAACTAACAGTTCTAAACGGTTCAAGACTGGTTTCAATAGGTACCAGTTATGATTCGGGTCAAGATTCTTGTTTGTTTCACAAACTAGATTCTTTTTTGTGCATGTGTAGGTTAAATGGAAAAACAAGTTTGCAAACCTCGTTTTAGAAAATTTTTTCAACAGAAAGTTAATTAAATATTAAACTTAATAAAATAGATTAATATACACAAAACCTAGTTATGCTAACATATGGCGACAAAATGGTACAAAAAAGGTGATCAAACGGTTAGATAGCCATTTAAAAATGATTTATTTTTTCCCAAAGGCTATAACAAGTAACTGGTTTTTACCGATTACCAAACCGGATCCTCCTTAATCGGTTTGACTAGAAATCTTAAATCAATCCCCATGCAGCGGTTAAAATCGATTACAAACTGATTCTTAAAACCTGGTCCCACTATCGGTTCCTTACCAGTTAAAAGCAAGTAGCGATAGGTGTGAGCATGGTCGGTTTGTTTCGGTTTTTAGGTTTTTAAAAGCATTCGGTTTTGGTTTTTTCGGTTTTTGGTTTTCGGTTTTCATTTTGTTTTCGGTTCGGTTTCGGTTTTATCATTTGGACTTCAAGTTTTTAAAAAAAATATTGTTTTAAAGTAAAAAACTTTGGCCTTACATTATTTTATTGATCTTTAAATATAATCTATATATTTCTAAAAATTAGTTGATATTAAAAATTAAATACAATTCATAAAATATAAGAATAAAGTTTAATAAAACATTTTAATCTATTAATTCAAACAAAAAAAGTTTAAAGTTTTTAAAAAATCACCAAACCAAACCGTCGGTTTCTTAACGCTTTTGGTTTTTCGGTTCGGTTGCATTGGTTATTTTGGTTACAGTTCAATTATTTTAGTTTATTGCACACCTCTAAGTAGCGGTGCAAAAACCAGGTTTTTTCTTCACTTCTACCAGCATCTAGAATAGTGGTACGTACTAACTGCAATTAAGTTTACAATTAATCACATGACAATTTTAAGGTTGTAATGAAAGTAAATGAATAAGAGAAATCACTAAAATAATTGATTTCTAATATATATCTACATGTAAGTCAAAAGTCATTCAAGTTTGTATAATATTATAGGCATGAAACATAAAACTACTTAGCTTGTCTATTCTATGTTCTATTATTCTGTAGAGTCAGTGTCAAGCTTGCCACATTTTCATTAGTTACGTAATCATTCTTCAAGTAATCATTTTTTCTTCTTCTAGTGTCTATCTTACTTTTGTACGATGTGATTCAAGTTTTGACATAAAAAAACGTTTATGATGATAAAGGCAAAATAAATATAGCTAAAACGAGTGAAAACAATGCCCATGTTTTCTACTTGTGGTATCCTCTTGCGTTAATATACTACCTCGTTTCAATCAATGAAACATGCTCAAAACCATCCCAACCTCATTAATAATTGTTAAATAAACGAAACAAAAGAAAAGACGAACTTTTGAGCCCACAAGTCAAATAATTGGAGTCTGTCGCATCATTGTATTGGACGACCCCTTTTGTTCTGTTTTCTGTCATCACGTGACACTTTTCCAAAGATCCTGCAACATCGTACACTACACATTCACTATTGTAGGACCTCTGTTTTACTCGATGGCATGCATTCCCACTGCTCTCAACAGTGTCAGACCACAATATCTATCCGAAACCTTAAAGTCTCACGGGTCAAATGATAGCGTTATTGTTAATTCTACACGTGTCCAAAGTGATGGATAAAATAATCTATAAGTCTATCTAGCATGTCATTCATTGTGTAATTTTACATTTTTTAGATTCCTATTGTAACTTGCCGGTTTTCATCCTAGCATCTTGCTGGTGGTCTTGGTTTAATAATATATGTCGTTCAAGAAAAAAATCTACTCAATTAGACGGCGTTATACAGGTAGTTAAAAGGGAACTTCTGAAAATGAATATTCGATAAAGTGAAAAAGCTAAACTAAACTTTTGATCTTTTACCAACTCAAATCCATTTTCCACCCATAGAATTCGTCATGTAACACGTAACGTAGTTGGTTCAAGTTGAACATAAGCCGCCTGGGGGCAAACTAAGACACTTGCCAAGATTTGTTATATTTTTTGGGTCCAAACCAATCAGGCTAGCTAACTTTAGCTTACTTGGATTACGTGACGTGTTTTTATTGATAGAAAGAGGATCGTTTTGAGTAAGCTAAAAGTCAAACGCTTAATTTGGCGTTTTAAGTTGGTCAAATGTTCATTTTGATAAATTTCTCTAAATAAAAGCATGTCTAAGAACTTTTTGCACTACTTGGATCTCACCGGTGGGAGGTTATTAGCGTCACACTCTAGCAAATAAGTTTATAACATGATGAAACCAGTGACCTATCAAAAGATAACTTCCAAGAACACGAAGCGCCAACATACTATTACGTGACAATAAGACAAACATACATAGATTTTACAAAATTATAACACAAGATATATAGATAAGATTAAGATTTCAAAAGAGAAAGTAAACATTCAGTTAGTAATCACTTAATCTAGTAAGAAGATGAGACTTCACTTCATCTTCTGTAGCCCCAGGGATCCTAGTGACAACATCTTGAAGCATAACATCATTAACACACGACATGCTAGCATGGTGAACCTTTGCCTCCATCTCTCTCAACGCCACCATCAGCTTCGCCGCGGGCCAACCGCTGTTCTGCGACTGCACTCGTATCATCGCATCTTCACCCACCATCTTCACCTCCACACACACTTCCACCGGTTTGTTCTTACACCCTTTGCTACAAACCTTTGTAGCTAATTTAGCTTTCTGACCATAAACCACAGTGTTGTCATTGCATATGCTCATTTCCTGAGTCTCCAGCTTCACTTTCTTGAACTTGTGGTTGTTAACGCTCGCGTTAACATCCGGTAGTTGTGATTCGAGTTCTTCCACTTTGTCTTTCAGTTCGTTGATGTAACACACGGCGTCGGCTAGTAAAGATGCTTTGTCCATCTTTGAGACGTTTGGGACCACGGACCGGAGGGTGTAGAACCGCTGGTTGAGCTTCTCGCGCCGCTGGCGCTCGGCCTCGACGTGGTTAATGGGTGGATCCTTTCCTTTCCTCTTTGACCCTGGTTTTTTGTTGCTTGTAATAAGCCGGCAATCGGAATCTGAATGTTCTGATGCTGTGTTTGAACTTGGGATACTAGATTTTGTTATTCTGCAAATATTGTAAACAATTTTAATATTTATATAGCCTAATCTTAATAACATTATCGATGGGTTTTATAACCGGACCGGATAGTAAACTGGTAATAAAATCAGTCCGGTCATATGTGTTTGGTTTGTCTTCATATGAATTGATTGGTTACCGGCAAGACTGGTGAACCGGACCGGAAAATTGGATCGGATTTTAGTTTTATTCTTTTTTATTAACTTTTCCTATTAAAATATAATTTTTAATTAAATTAGTACTTTAGAATCGAGATTATGTTTATTAATTTTTCTCTTTTATTAAAATCACTAATTCAAATCAGTTAAAATATTTTCATACATTATTATAAACTTGACCTAAAATTTAATCATTTGTTTTGACTACATTTTAAAGTTAAACAATTGATTAAACTTCTGTAAGTAAGTTCATTTTTAATGTTTTAAAAAAATTTATTATTTTTATCAAACCTCATACAACAAAATCAAATTTAACTATTTGTATATCTAAAACATTATTCTCTTGTTAAATCTGATCGGACCTGTCAAACCAATTTAAGAATGGCTAGATTGTTCGGCCAAGTTCAGAAAACATATAATATTATCCAATTACCTTCCTATCTTTCCAGATTTCTTGGGTGGTTGATCGAGTACAGGTTCTCCAAAATCTACAACATTCATGCTAATTTCCTCTTCAGGCAACCCACCGGCCACCATATCTCCGATCGAAACCACACCGCCTTCAGTCCCGTTAAGTTGATTCAACAAAGCGGCCGAAGGAGGAGAAGAAGATGACGAAGAAGAATATCCTGCACCGAACAACGACTGAGCTTGATGCACTAAATCAGAGTCCGTTTGATGAATGATATGATAAGACCCCACCTCCACAACCCCATTAGACGTAGGAACAAAAACAAGCGTCTCTAGCCCATGAACATGAGCCTCTTTAGCCCTATCGCAATCAAACGACAAGAGACTAATAGCTCCAGTTAACCACACGACGGAGTTAGTGACCAGAGCTTTAGCTGGGGCCGAACCGTCGCCAAAGGTGAATGATCTCGTCAAAGAAACGACGTAGAACCAATCGGTGTCGTCGGGTGATTGAATTTCCTTATGGGGTGGTTTGTTTGGGCTTTGGAGGAAGTAGCCATCGGCCCATGTTAACGCGAGGCGACCGTCGTCATGGTTGAAGGTTTTCCAGAAGATGGCGTAGGCCCATGGGTGGTGGTGTTGGGTTTGGAGGAGGAATCGGAGCTTGTGGTGGCAGTGCGGCGGCGGGTGGGTGGTTTCGTGGTGGCGGTGGCGGAAGGAGACGATGGTGGAGGAGGAGGAAGAAGGTGAAAGAACTAAGAGGTCATCCATGGTATAGAAGAGCAAAGTATAGGGGATTGATGGGTAGAAATAATATTAAGTGTGTGGTGGGTAGTGTGGGTGAGTTGTTAGGTTGTAACCCTTGGAAGAGATGGTCACACTTTAGGTGGATTTAATAGTCCCCCATCATATTTAATATGCCAATTTCTATTTACATTAGAGAACTATTTAATATCGCGTGTTGTGACGGGACTGTATATTTTATTGACAGTAGATAGTGTGATTATTGGCAGGATGAATCTAAACCGTTAAAGCAAGGTTATATCAAATGACAACCGTATAAAGTTAGCCGTTACTCATTTGCAAAGCAGTTACCGACACATGTATCGTCTTATTCACCCGTATTTACTTTGCCCTCACGTTCTCCGGCTACCCATCCCCCTCCCCAACTCGTCTTTATTTATGACACTTATTTGGTATTCTGCATAATACTTTTTGAAAGAAAAATGTACAACTTCACATTAAAAATAAACTTAAAGTATTATTTCCATCATTTATAAAGAGTAAATAGTACAACTAGAGTAAGTACGATAGTGAAGGTATGCAATTACTTAAATAACTGGGACCATTGCATGTTTATTGCACAAATGAACAAACACATACATATGTATGTGTATATAATATCTTGAGAAAAGTTAACATAGTTCGCAACTTATTAATTTACAAATAAATTTTGTTTTATTACATTTTGTTTTTCATGAAGAAATTATAAAGTGGGACATTTTTATTTGGGAAAATTATGAAAATGGTCATTTGACCAAATCGCATTACTAAAATAACCGGTCAAAAATGAAGTTTATTAAATAAAACAACCAATCCTATCGCTCCACGTGTCCATCCCTCGCTGACGTGGCGAGGGATTATGGTAATCCCTCGCCCAGAAAAATATGCCGGCGAGGATCAGACGTGTACATCCCTCGCTGACGTGGCTTGATCCCTCGCTGACTCAGCGAGGGATTATGAGAATCCCTTGCCCAAAATTACAAAAATACCCCCCTCGCCCATATTTAAAAATAAATAAATTTATTTTTTTAACTAAAAAAATCCGAGATTTTTATTATTTATTGTTTTTTAAATACTTAAAAGTTTAATTTAATTTTATTTTACCCTATATAATACAATGTTTACCTTTAACAAATTTATCAAATCCATTCTATTTTTATTTTACATGTATGAAATTTAAATTTTTTTTTTAATTATTCGCATTTCATGTGTCACACGGGTTTATAAGCTAGTTTAATATAATTTTAAATATACTACTTAGTTCATTTTTTTGATATATTTGATAATACGATTTGAGTTGTGTTACGGATAACGTTTTTCTCTCCGGTATACATTTAGAATTTAAAAAACAATTTATTTTATAATTAATATTTTTAAAATATGAAACAACATGTTAATCACTAACATAATATATGACTTTATATAAATTATTATATATTAAATATTTTGAAAACACTATATATATTACATATAAAAAATGAAAAAATGCTATAAAGAATCCCTGACAAATGGACGAAATTTGACATGACCCGGAGAGGGAGTTGTCACATCCCTCGCCTCGTCCACCGCACCCCTCGCCTCGTCAACCGCACCCCTCACCTCGTCCACCGCACCCCTCGCTGAGTAGGCGAGATATTTGTAACATCCCTCGCCTAGGGGTGCGTGCGGCGAGATGTTTCTTTTTTTTTTTTTTTTTTGATAAAAAGAGACTTATTTTACACGTGGGCGAGATAATGCCACGTGAGCGAGGAAAAGTCTTGCCACGTGGGTGAGGGATCATGACTTTTCCTCGCCTGTGGCGAGAGTCAAAGTCAAATGATCATTTTCGTTTTTCCGGAAGTCAATAGTTATTTTGTTAATTTATTTCGGTCAAATGTCATTTTCGTAATTTTCCCTTTTTATTTTCTTTGAATTCAAGTATCTAAATCCGATCAATCACATCACATCACGTATTTGATGGTGCCTATTCACGTGCACGCGAATGACTCAACTAATTTTAAAGTTAGATAAGAACATATTTCAATTTTAGCTACAAAAAATAAGAATAAAAAGTATGCATAAACTGATAAACATAAGATAAAAGCTCATTGTAATATAGAGTTAACATTGTGTTAAATCATTAAAAATAATTAAATCACCTTAATTGTAAAAAAAATAAAATAATTCTTATTTTGTGATTTAATTTAATACTAATGTCCACCTTAGCCTTGCAACCCCAACCATTATCTTCTCATTCATGGGCACCATCATCAAAGCCCAGACAACCCCGACCCTTAACACTGTTGCCGCTGTAGTCACTCAATTAATTAATTTGTTATCTTTATTTTTAATTCGTTTGCTTTATGATTATCTTTTTTATTGTAATTTCTCTATATAAAAAGATCTAATTTTAAAATTTTAATGTGCATATAAAATATCTTTTATCAAAATTGTTTTGATTATCTTTGTCACCTGCTTGTTTATTTGGAGTTTACAATATATATCGAGTAAATATTTATATTATTCGAACATCCATTACGTGATATATCATTATATCATACAACTTACCAACGAATTAGAATGTAGGATGGAAGGTTAGTCATAGAGCAAAAACTATTCAATGCATGAGCTCAACTACCATAATTATAGTTGATGGCCATGAATGCAATGACGTATAAATAAAAAACGATGTATAACGATCGTCAGGTGTCAATAATTTATCTGTATAATGACATTCGATGTTATTCGTTAAATAGTGCATGTATAAGTCTCACAGTATGAATAGTATAATCTAGAAGGTGTCGATTGGTTGTTTTGGAAGATGATGTGAGGGTCGCTTTCATTAATATCATGTGCTTTAATGTTATATATATTTGTTAATATATATTATTGTTAATTGTTAATATAGAATAGTAATTGTTCAAGGTCATGAGTTCAACGAGGTCAATTATCGCCAAGACAAACTCGATCCGTTAGAGAAAGTAATCATTTTTAATAATCTTCATATCACAGCTTTTTACTTTTTATGGTTCAACTAACCTAACATGTAGAGATATGAATCCCATTCAACGGTAAATACGATTTATTTCACATAAATATTAGACTGTGACACAAACCCTTATAAAAAGTTTATTGCTGTTAAAAACTGTTTATTATAGGGAAAAAATACATACTAATAAACTATGGAAAAAAATACATACTAAGAATTCCAATACAAATTTAACTAGTAATGCATGAGGGAAAAAATGAGGGTTTGTTATGTACCCATAATATTTTGAATATGCAGGTTCGGTTACTATAAAAAGTGTAATTTTCGTGCGAAGCATACAAAGTCAACAAGGCGTAACACGTGTTTTTTATAGTGTAATTTTTTTAAAAAAAATAATGTCCTATAAATAAGTTACATGCGTTTAAAAAAATTGAAAGAATTAAAAAAAAAGTCAACAATTGTATGTTATTTTCAAATTTACCCCTCCAAATTCATTTATTTCGTGGTTATTACATCTTTGAACTGTTCTTTTTTTAGATTAATAGTTGTTATCACTTTGTACAATTAACACAAATTTGTCAATTTCATAAACTTTTCCTACCCAATTAATGATTGATATATGATTCTTCAACTGTGTTACTAAAAGTAACTTTTTAAAAAGAAAAATAATTTAAGAGATTGTAAACATATTAAAGTTTTGGATAACTTTTAAGTTTTGGTAACTTATATGTTTTCTTGAGTGATTAACCTTTTATAGTTATATATTTAGCATATTAGTTATGAAATCAAATCATATAATTATTGGATAATAAATTTAGATTTTGAACTCCCAATACCGATTAAGTAATTATATGATCAACGAAAACATTTAATTTACAACCGTATTGAGAAAGTCTTGGTAGTATTTATAAAATAATTTCATATGTATATATATATATATATCGGATGAGAATTTCAAATATCATATATATCATTTCTTAATAAAATTTCATCAAGTGTAACTTTACCCTTTATAAATATACTTTTTTTTTTTAAATTTTGTTTTATTCGCTCTTAAATACTACCGTCATTAACCATGAGGGTTGGGATTTTTCAATAACCATAAACGATCTTCATTCGATCCTTCCACATATATCACCAGTTATTGCTTCTTCTTTTGATCTACGATCTTCATTTGTTGCTTCTTTTTTTATTGGATGTTAAAGTGTTTCAACTGCTCTATCAAGCTTCCCTCGAATTGCAAGTGGAAAAAAATATAAAATATTAGAGTGAAACTTCAGTTGTGTGTAAAAAATGATAGAATAGTTTAGTATTTATAGAAGTAAAATTGAAAAAAAATAAAAATATATATATATATATATATATATATTAATTTCACTTTACATTTGAAAACAGTCAAAATATGCCTATAGTCGACATTTTAAAGTTTCACAAAAATTACCGGAGTCATTAAAGCCCCCTCACGTGCCACTCACGCCTACCCAGAGCGGTGTTCCGTGGGACACGTTACATTAACACCGTGATGTATTTAAGCATAATTTTAACAACTATTATGTAGACACGTTACATTAACGCACTGATACATATATTTTAGCGGATTTATGTAATTTTATTTGATAAAATGTTAATTGTATCGGACGTTTTAAGTAAGATAAATTTTGTTCCTCGCAAGTTGCAACTAGAGATGGGCATAAAAACCAGGTCCGAACCCGACCCGGACCCGGGTACGGGTGGTACCGATGGGAGGTGTACCCGGGTCGGACCAATTTAAAAAACCCGTAAGGTTGGAACCGGTTTTAGATTTTGAGTTTTTTAGCGAACCCGGGTTCGGACCCGACCCGGTTGAATCCGGTTTTGGACCCGATTTGAACCCGGTATTGGGGACACACACAAGAAAAGAAAAGAAGAAAAAAAAAAAACTAAACCTGGTTTTGGACCCGACCCTACCCGGGTATGGCGGGTAGGGTTTTGCATTAGGTGAACCCGACCCGGGTTCGAACCCGGTTTCACCAAAACCCGGGTACAAAAAAACCCGGTTGGGCCCAACCCGGGTTGTACCCGGTTTCGGGTATTGGGCCTAACCCGAAATACCCATCTCTAGTTGCAACTACAAAAAGGCCCAGTTAAGATTGGGCATGAATTTGGATACTATCACGTTGGCCCAAGTAGTTGTCCTAAGAATTATACCCAATTGTCTTCTATGAGCCCATTTTTTACACATCGAAAATCTTGAGGACTTCATCTTGCACTCGGGTAAAAATATTGATCCATCTAAACCACAGGTGGTCTTGTTTTTTCTATAAACTATTTGCGTTCAAACCAAATGAGTTTGGGTCAATAACAGTCAAAACCGGTTTTGATGAAATCAGTCCGGTGTCAAACTGTTTTGAAGTGGAAGATGATTAGTTTAGTTTGAAACTAGGTCAAAGTCAGTTTCTGTGAGCGAGTTATAAACCAATATTAAACTGTTGATTAGGTTTCAACAAAAAAATCCCGGTTTTAATATCGGATTTTGGTGGGGTTTAGAACTCGTTTCCATACGCAAACCGGTCTTTTATATAAGTTTCTAGATTTGTTACATGTTCTTCATTTAACCCAAGAATATCTAACTAGAAAATTTCTTTAAATTATATAGCTATTATTTTATTCATTCAATTGGTAAATTGAATCACTTAGCTCGCTAATGGGCTCATAAATTTTTCAACGAGCGTCATTAATTTTATCTTGCATCGCTTGGTTAGAAGTGCACAAACTGGGTTCAATTTGGAACCGGGTCGGGTTGTTATCAAAGAACCCAAACCAGGTTTTGGGTTGGATTGGGATGTGGAGGAAACCAACCTGTTTGAACCCTACGGGTTGAAACGGGTTGGACCCGGGTTGAGAAACTACCGGTGTTGAAACCGGGTCAGGTCGTTGGTTCAGGTTTTGAACCCGGGTTAAATGTGCACTCTACACTTGGTTATAGATTTTTCTATATGGTTTGGGTCGAGTTAGTTCTCATACTAAAATGATAATACCAATCATATTATTTGGGAGTGGTAGAAGATAAACATTCAAGTTTTCTTTAAAAAAATGTTTGTATTCTAAAAATTAGAAGAAAAAAAAACTCATATCAACAATAAGATTCATCTGACTTTAAATTTTTTAATAATTAGTCACCAATATATCTAAACATGATTCATGAAACAATCGAAAGACTGACCTTTATATAATCGATCAAATATCCATTTACATGTGAAGGAGTCAAATAATCTAACATTCAAATAATAAATTAAAATACTATCCTATCAACATTCAAATAGTAAACACTAGACAAGTAAAATTTAAATAAAAACTAAATACCTAAAAATACACTAATGTTCGATATGTGATAATGTAATGGACGAAGTAATGAAATAAATGAACAAATAGTTTAGTAAGTTAGTAAATATAAAAACCAACTATTCAACCTTATATTTTCTTCTTATAATTTATGAATAAGAAAAAATATAAATGAAATGGAGTGAATTTTTGTATGTTTTCTAATATAGTAAATTATTATTTACATCCTTAATTCTTTCTCAAACTAACTTATTGTATTTCTAAAGTTTAAAAATATCATTATTTTTCTTGACTTTTAATTTTTTTCATCCATTTGATTCTATTTGAATCCTTAAGTCCGACGACGTTAATTTTTTTGTTGAATTTTTTATGAAAAAACTAAAATACCGCTGTAAATTTAAAAATAAAAAAATTTATTTATCAACCCACCCACCTCATCCTTTCACCTAAAACACACACACACACACACACACTCTCTCTCTCTCTCTCTCTCTCATCCCACACCCGCACAACCCTTTTTTTTTCGGTCTCCTTCTCTACCCTAATCTACATAACCACCACCATAGCCACCCACCACCTATACCACCACCAGCTCTCGTCAGTACCACCATAAACTTTGGTCACCACCACTACCAGCTCCGGTCGTCATAACCACAAGCTCCGGTCGTCTCCACCACAAGCTCCGGTCGTCACCACCACAAGCTCCGGTCTTTAATGTCTTAAAAACTGAATCGGACCCCTGAGATAATGAGACTGCAAATCAACCGATTCAAAACCGAACAAGTTAAATGGGCGGTTGGGTTTTTTAAAATAAGGGTTGAACCGGTATCGATTCCTTGGATATCTCTTTTTTCATCATGTGCTTGTTTCTTGCATGTTTGTATGAGAAGAGAGAGACCTTAGACTTGTTTTTAAGCAGGGTAAAGTTTTGACAGATGTAAACTCTAAATGAAGTAAAGAGAAAGAAAAAATAAAGAAAGAAACTAGCACTTACAAGACTTCATCAATACACATACATTCGTTATTTGTGTTTTAATACCTCTTCAATCTAGTAAACCGAGATCGCAGTTTTAGATTTTATAAATGTTGATTTCTTTTGAACGAATATAGGATCACTAAGAGTCACTGGCCCAACCGATTATCTTCATTACTAGAGTACGGAAACTTAGGGCTTTGGGCTGAAATGTTTTCAAATGAAAGCTTGTACATCAGTCGTCTCTATCAGTCTAAAACCTAAGATTAGTCTCTGGAAGAAACTCATTTTATATGAAAAAACTCATTAGCAAACCTGGAACCTTCTATTTTTTTGGTCCCAGGTGATGGGGGAACCCAATACCTTCTCCTATTTTTATAAAGTCTTGGGGTATATCAAATCAATCACTTGGGCTAAAAATTATTAGCATTTTCTAAATGTTAATGTTAATGATGTTTAATATTATCATGTTACGTAAATCCTAAGCAAACCATAAAAGACTTGTATGATTGTGTTGTTTGATAAGATCACACATTAACTACCTTTCACCTAACTGCAATGCATCATTTAAAGTTCGCTTTAGAATAAAAGGTTAACAGAAGCTTTCATTTTTTGTATAAAATAAAACTTGTTTGAAAGTAAGGCATGACACAAGGACTTGATCCAAAACCACATTTTATTTTATAATTAAAACAGATGTCAAAATGTCAATTATATGCAATACATGTTAGAAGAAAGGAATATATATCATTTTTTTTTTTTAAATAAGAGTTGACTTGGTTCAATAATTAACAATGAACTGCAAAGTCCAAACCAAATGGATTTAAACAACAAAACATCTTCAGTTCGGTAACAATCCATGATTCATGAGATCTCAAATATATAATTATAATTTATTGGATTCAATATTATCGCTAAATATAAGTCTCTTTCATTTTAATTTTACTGCTTTAATTCAAATAACTATGGTTGGTTGGTTGATAGTACTAACATCCTAAATATAATGAATAGTAGCCCGGTCCACGAATCTATGATTTGATGTGCCATAAGTAAAAATAAGCCGTTTAAAATATTTTTTTTTAAAATATACAATATATAAGTTTGTTTTTTTAACTAAAGCTTGGCACGGGAGCACATATTATGACGACTAAAATCGTCGGGTAGTAAAATTATAACAATGAAAGCAAAAGTAAAAGGGAAACTAAAAACAATCAACACTAGAGCATGACGATGACGATGACGATGACGATGACATAAATGCAAGCCAAAAATGCTAAATCGATGGGGTTGAATAAGATATTTAACTTCTTAAACTTAATCGGGCTCTCTCAAATATATATTATAAGGTTTTAAAATGTTTATTAAATTATTAAGCCCTCATACTTATAATTACCAATAAGTTTATATATTTTTTTTAATTATGTTAATTAACACCTAGTACCTAAATAGAAAAAAAAAAGTCTAAAAAATTTGGGGCTGAACAGTCGCTAACTTGACACACACTTAGAACTGGACATGATGAATGGTATTTTTTTGTTTTGTTAATAGTTTTAAAAATAGAGAGGGATAGATGTTTAAAGAAGGTATATATAAAAAAGTAAAAATTGTAACGGATAAAAGTTGTGGGAGTAAATAATAAAAAATGGGGTGTAAAATGGCCTGAGACCCCATTATAGCTCGTCCATTGCATGGAGAGGATGAGGTTGAATGGAACAGGCGCGTTCCTTTCTTATATATAGAAGGTGAAGTCATTTTTATTTCTTTATGTTATTTGATCGCATAAAATTCAACGAGTTCTTTCAACCATAAATAGAGGGGCTTAGTATTGTCTCCATTTCTTTCTTTTATTAATTATGTGAATTGTGTAAACTCATATATGATTTCCAATGTAACGAATAAAACTCCTAATGTAATTATTTTGAGGCTAGGTGATAAGCATCTTGTGAGTGCCAAAAGAGACAATAACAATTGGTGTCTTGTCCAAGTAGGGATGACAAAACAAAACAGAAAAACCAATGAAAAAACCCAAAAGATTTTTACCGTAATTAAAATTATTAACGGGTTTAGAATACGTACGTATGATATTAGGTTATTAACAGGTTTAGAATACGATACTGAAACCATCTCATACTTATTACCCACACTGAAGTTGAATGTCTTGATAAATTATATAATCATAAAAAATATTAATAATTAGTTTAAAGTGGTTAGAAATTTAAAATTAAGTAAAATATGGAATTATTATAATTGTAGATAAGTTTTTGATATTTCAATTTGGTTTTTGGAGTGAGTTTAAGATTTCGGGTAGTGAGAATCCTAACGGATAGATTTTAACCTTATAATATTATAAAAGTGTTACCCAATGCTAGTTAGAAAATTCACAAACTTGACATGCATAACACATTACTATACACTTATTTGCAAAGGTCGGTGGCAAATGCCACCGGCCAAAAAACCCCCTCAACTTTTTTTATTTGATACTTTTTACCCTAAACTTTTTGTAAAACTTTGAAAAATGTCACTTCGATCCCCTTAAGTTTTTAAAGTTCCGGATTTACCTCTGTAAAATATAAATTCGAGTCCATCATCGTTAGGACCTAATCAGATGTGACTCGGCTTAACTATTTTTTGACAAAAGCCTAAGTTTTGGTGTAAATTTTGTTCAGATATTAGTTGACTAAAATTTAAAAGTTTCGACGTAAGTTTAGTCAGGGCCGGCTCAACGTATTTTGTATATATACACATTTGCAAAGGTCGGTGGTGGCTCCATCGGCCTTGCCACGTGTTACGTTACTATTGGACCTCATTTCATTTTTTTTTTCTTTCTCCGCTATTACTGTGACGATATATATCCACTTTTCTAAAATTGACATACACTTTTTCCTTGGCGCAGTGGTTAGGCGCATGCGTTTTGTGTGTTAGGTCGTGGGTTCTAAACCCACCGGATTTATGTTTTCTTGCTTTTTTAAAACTTTGTGATATGTAACTTTCACCTCCTTAAGTTTCTAAAGTTCCGGTTTACTCCTGTACAAGTTTATCTTAATATTAATTTCTTACGTTTATATTTTTATACACACATTACTTGCAACAACTTATTTTCATATTGTTTTAGTTGTCTATATTTTGATATTCAAAGCCGAATTGACTTAGTCAAATATAAAACGTCTATGTGCCTATTTTAATAAAAGTATTACTTTCAATCTTTTTATTTTCACCTTTAAAACATTTTAAAAACTTTATAAAATGTTATCTTAATCCCTCCTCTCGATTTTTTAGAAAAGATTGTCATTAAAAACTTGAGCCGGTCCACGTTTGGACATAACTGGAAAAGACTAGGGTATTAACGTAAACTTAGTTCGGAAATTAGTCTGGTTGATTGTACTATATACTTTATCACGTCGCATACGATTCCGCCGCAACGCGCGGCGGGGTAAAAAAACTAGTTGTTTTACAATTTGGTATGGGACTAGGATTAAAGAAAAAAAACTATCTTATTTTCAATTTGATTTTTGGAGTGAGTTTAAGATTTCAGGTAGTGAGAATCCTAACGGATAGATTTTAACCTTATAATATTGTAAAAGGGTGTACCCAATGCTAATTAGAAAATTCACAAACTTGACACGCATAACATATTGTTTTACAATTTGGTATGGGACTGGGATTAAAGAAAAAAAAAAAAAACTCTCTTATGACCAACCCATTATCATTATTATGTTTTAGTCAAATGTGATAGAAATCCTTTAGGTATCGTATTTTCCTCAAAAATGGATTGCACCCTTCATATGTCGTGGGGCAAATCTATTGATCAAACATGTCGATGAAAATAATAAAAGAGTTATAGATTCTTAACTAACAATCCATATGTCATCTAGGTCATACATAATGAAAAGTTGAAACAGTCGTCGATTTACGATAACATAATTATAAATTTCTTCAAAAGATTTTTAATTAACAATCCGTATGTCATCATGGTAAAACAAAAACATAGTGAGCTACCCATGGTTACATCGATATACCAAACTCATGAAACATATATTTTCGAAGCATACAATAAGAAACACTTAAATATATAACTTGTACCGGTTTATAATTGGATATTCAACACGTTAGCTGTCAAATGTGCTAACATGTTTGTTAATCCTTGAAAGATTTATCAAATAAAAATTAGTAAAAAACTAGTAAATACTTAGGGTTTACAAGATTATAGATAGAATAATTTGAAACATTCAAAAATATTAATGAACTTTTTCAATAGATTGGCATATGTCTATGCGGTGAAATTAGACATAATCATGTGTCAAGTGACATAACTATATAAAATTAAACAGGCGTTCAAAATAAATGTAAACTTAAAACATATAACTATGATTATAAAGATTAAAACTTATATGATTCCAAATAGTCGTGTAAGATATTGACCAAAAATATGATTTTCATAAATGAAGACACTACGGCTATGTGTATGCGAGTACATAGCGTGTGAGATATTGTTCAGATAATATGATTTTCAAACAATTGGTCCTTGATATACGATAGACCTCACTCGTACTGTGTAAATTGACCAAAACGATTTCAATACTTCAAAAAAAAAAAAAAAAGAATTAAAAATAATAGATATTAAACATCTTGCTCACTACGACAATGCCCCATTCACAAGGAGACATCAATTAGGATTACATTCTTAGTTGTCGGATCATAACACTTGTGTGATAGTTTTTGGGCAATACATCATCACGTTTATAAATAAAATTTATGCATGTAATCTCAATACGTATGCAAGGTGTTCAATATAAACTAAATTCCTCCTTAGTGTGGTTAATGACTTTTAACATGTATACCAGTAGTTTAGGTCAACCATCATCTCATACAATAAATCAATTCTATATGCATATAACATATCCATACATACCTACACATACAAATATACCCACACATATATACTTACAACACACTCATGTAAATAATTGATATCTCAATATATTTAAATGGTCATTCTTTGGTAGACCGGGTAAAAATGAGAAATGACAATTTTAGTGATATTCTAGATGTACATTTTTACTTGTAATTAGCAGTACATACTCAAAAACAATCACAAGAATATATTGATGATTGTTACAATCATCGGTATTGATTACGTTACCCAAACTAGGTAACTATAAGCTTTTGTAATTATCTCTATACTCTTTAACTTGAAAATCGTCATTGTATATGATTTATCTTTGATACCATACTTAGACTGTAAGCAACAAAATAGGATTATATTCAGTATTAAACTTGAACTATAAATAGCAATACAATCTTCAGTAGTAATATAATCCTTGATAGCAAGCTTAGCATTCACATCAATACAAGTTAGTAGTAAAGTTTGACACATAAGTAGTAAGCATAACTTTAATATCAAACTTGATGAGCGGCAAACTTGGATTAGTAGTAAAGTTGTGTTCAATGGCAGAACTATTTGATTAAGATCAATCTCAACTGATCCAACAAAGAACGTATAAACATTATGAGCTGAGATGTTTTTATTTTGTTTCACAATATATGACACATTCAACAAAAACGAGTCCGCACCCTCAAATATTGAGAGCACTTTTTTAGTTGCAAGTCTACCCGATCAAGTTAATATCAAATTCCTTGGCATTACATAATATATTATTATGACAGAGTTCATGAGATTGATAGGATGAAAGAAAGCTTAAAATATCATTGAAATGCAAGAAAAACCCCATATAAATAAATAAATATTATTCACATAAATTTATACCCCATAGTCTATATATAATTTGTTGTTATCATTATATGTTACACTACGTGATATACTTCGATAAGTGAGTGCGACTCACACGGGTGATACGGTAAGAGCGTTAAGCTTGACCAACACCCCCGTACATGAGAACAAATATTGCCCACAATACGTGCGTGGTCACGAACAGAAGTGTCACAAAACACAAAACTTGTTGTATGTGCTTTCTTATAAGCGTGAGACGTGAGGTATTACGTATTTTAATATGATAATAATAATAATAATATTATTATTATTAATATTATAGAATTGACAGTGAATTAGTTTAAGCATTGAAGAGCATAAAAAGGGGGCAAAAGTTAAGCAATAAGGACAAAAACCCAACTACTCGGAAGGGTTTTCTTGCAGACCATACGAGACGAGAGAGAACACACACAAACTCAAGCACAATCACACATACATATATACATATGATTATTATCAACAACATCACTCTCTCAATTTCAATGTCTTTATTCTTCTTCTTCTTCTTCTAGATCTTTGTCAGACAATCTCTGCACCTGATTGATTTCCCTTTGTTCGTTTTCCCCCAATTTTGACATTTTCCGATCATCAGATCCTTTTCTTTCTCACTCCCCCATCCCCATGCTTTGACTTTCATCCTCCGATCTCAAATCCCACACCCGCCGCCGTTACCATGGGCCAGTGCTACGGCAAAACCATTCCGACCACCGACAACGACGGCCCCACCACCATCGTCGCCGCCGGAGACCACCAACAGCAACCGCAGTCGCCTCTCCCCTCCTCCGCCAACAACGGCGTCGCCACCGTAGGTTCCGTCAAGAACACGCCGGCGAGATCCTCTAGCCCGTGGTCAAGTCCGTACCCTCACGGAATCGCTAGCCCGTTGCCCGGTGGGGTTTCGCCGTCGCCGGCGCGATCGTCGACGCCGGGCCGGAGATTCTTTAAACGGCCGTTTCCGCCGCCGTCGCCGGCGAAGCACATCAAGGCGTCGCTGGCGAGGCGGTTCGGGCAGGCGAAACAGCAACGGGCAGGCCCGATTCCGGAGGATGGGGCAGCGGTGGAGCCCGAATTGCAGTCTCTTGATAAGAATTTTGGGTATAATAAGAGTTTTGGGGCCAAGTATGAATTGGGGAAGGAGATTGGAAGAGGGCATTTTGGGCATACTTGTCATGCTAGAGGCAAAAAGGGGGAGCTTAAAGATCAATCACTTGCAGTCAAAATTATCTCCAAAGCTAAGGTATTGGTTGAATGATGAATCCCCAATATGTAACTGTAGTTGAACATTTGAGCTGCAGTTGATTATAGTTGTTGAATGCTTGATTGAATTTGCTGCATGATTGAGAATCAGAAGTCAGTAATGTTTTTGTTTAGTATTTAGGTTTTTAGTTGTAGATTGTAAAGTGGTAGAAAGTTTATATTTTTTTGGTGAAAGATAGGTTTTTTTATATATATATGATTGGTATGACTGACAGTCTGATATGTTTTGTTTTGTTGATGTCCCCTGGTTTTGTTTTAAGTGGAGTAGATTTTATATAACTAGCTTTGAGATGAACGAGATAAGCGATTTTCTTTTGCCAATGTCATTTGCTTTTTTGCTTCAAGTATGTGCTAGGTACCGAATATCTTGATATAAGATGTATGGCGTAATTGAGTAAGTTTAAAGATTGCACACGCACGAGAGGAAGTAGACTTGGAATGTGTACGCAGAGAAAAGTTACTGTTTTAGGTTACGCATATGTAATTTACATTAAGTAATGGCTATAAGGAGTGTTGGTTATACTTTTTTTACTGAAATACTGATTTGGCAAGTTTGTTAATACCTTTACTGCATTAAAGTTCTGTATAGTCAGTGTAAATGATATAGGCATATAGCGGTATATGGTAGAGCAGTAAATGTTATTACTTTAATTTTCAGGAAATCCATTCCGTTATCGTATATATGTTACCTTTTATGTAGATGATAAACTTTTTGGTAATCTTTTGTTCTATACTATTGCAGATGACTACTGCAATATCGATTGAGGATGTGCGCAGAGAAGTAAAGATATTAAGAGCTCTTTCTGGTCATAAGCATCTGATCCACTTTTATGATGCATGTGAAGATGCAAATAATGTATACATTGTTATGGAGTATGTCTCTCCTTTCACATTTTTTTTTTTGGAATTATTAATAACTCCACTTTATCCGCTATTATCTATGTATGTCTGCATAACTGACCAGAAGTTATATAATTTGTTTTTTGAATAAATAGATTGTGCGAAGGTGGGGAATTACTTGATCGAATATTAGCCAGGTAAGACAATATCCTGTTCTAATTCTTTCATTTGTCGAGTAATGAGTAAATGTAGTTGACTTTAGTCAAATGCTGTTTCGAATGCAGAGGTGGAAAATACACAGAAGCAGATGCAAAATTGATAATTGTTCAGATTTTAAGCGTGGTTGCTTTCTGCCACCTTCAAGGCGTAGTGCACCGTGACCTAAAGCCTGAGGTTATAAATGCATCCTTCAGTTTTTCTATTTGAATCGATTAAGTCTCATTGTCTCAAGATATAACTAGTGGTCTTCTTATCAATCTTTACTAACCCTCTGTTAAATTGTTCGTCTTAGAACTTCCTATTCATGACTAAAAATGAAGACGCTGATATGAAGCTTATTGATTTTGGGCTTTCTGATTTCATCAGACCAGGTAACGATCACAATTTGTTTTCTTTATTCATCACTTCATCCGACAGTTAGCATTTGAAGAAATTGATAGATAATAAGGTTGCGATTATGGTTTTGTTTTTTTATTTTAAATAATTGCAGAAGAAAGGCTTAATGATATAGTTGGAAGTGCGTATTATGTCGCACCAGAAGTTCTGCACAGATCATACAGCTTGGAAGCAGATATATGGAGTATAGGTGTTATTTCATATATTTTGTTATGTGGGAGCCGGCCATTTTGGGCAAGAACAGAATCAGGAATCTTTCGTGCAGTTTTGAGAGCAGACCCTAATTTTGATGATATACCATGGCCTTCTGTGTCACCAGAAGCTAAAGATTTTGTTAAAAGGCTTTTAAATAAGGACTATAGAAAACGAATGAGCGCTGCTCAAGCCCTCAGTAAGTTCATAAATTATAATTTGAGTTATTTTTTTTTCTTGCTCGAAAAACTTGTTTCACTGTCTCTTATTCTTGCAAATCTATTTTTGTTAGTTGAAATAAGTTTAATTTCAATGGCATGTGTGATGACAGCGCATCCATGGTTGTCGAGTGAAAGCCATCCGATTCCTTTAGATATATTGATTTATAAGCTGGTGAAGGCGTATCTTCATGCTTCTCCATTCAAACGTGCTGCACTCAAGGTAATCTTTTAAAACAAAAAAAAAAAAAAAAAACAAAATAAGCGTATAATGATTATATCCTGATCTTGATTAGCTGATTTAAAGGTAATGCTATTGTTTGGGTAATAATTGCAGGCACTGTCGAAAGCTTTGACAGAGAATGAATTGGTTTATCTTAGAGCCCAATTTATGCTTTTGGAACCAAACAAAGACGGGCGCGTAACTCTTGACAACTTCAGAATGGTAAAAATCTGCTGTTATCTTATTTTCTCTGTTCAAACAGATGCTAACCTTGGCGGTGTTAACTGTTAAACCATTTGCAGGCTCTAATGCGTAATGCTACAGATGCAATGAAGGAATCTAGGGTTCCTGATATTCTAAATGCAGTAAGTCACTAAGTTTACATATATAGTCTTAGATTATGTGTCGCTTATTGAAGCTTAATGTACATTCGCGCGTGTGCATGTGTGTGTTGTAGATGGCACCTTTATCTTATAGGAAGATGGACTTTGAAGAGTTTTGTGCAGCAGCCATCAGCACATATCAACTGGAAGCTCTTGAAACATGGGATCAGATTGCATCAACTGCATTTGATTACTTTGACCAGGAGGGTAACCGCGCGGTTTCCGTTGAGGAACTTGCTCGGGTATGTAATCTTT
Source organism: Flaveria robusta (assembly GCA_025506415.1). Taxonomy (NCBI): domain Eukaryota; kingdom Viridiplantae; phylum Streptophyta; class Magnoliopsida; order Asterales; family Asteraceae; genus Flaveria; species Flaveria robusta. Next base: position 4,057,908 of record CM046460.1, on the reverse strand, counting down.
ATCTTTTGCTCTTATTATCGCGATCTTCATATTGACGGTCAACATCATGGATGTAGGAACTGAACGTGGGTCCTATGGCGCATACGATTATGAGGGACTGGATCAGAGGTGATGGTAAACTGAGTTTGTTTGGTTATACCAAGTTTTTGCATGGTGTCACCCTTCGCAGCTCCAACACAAGACATTAATTAGTAATTCTAGATTTTTATTTTTATTTTTTTTTTCATTTTTTTATATTATAACTTAAAAAAAGTGTTTTTTTCCTTGTTTTACAATATTTTTCGGTTGATTATGGTTTTATTGGAGGGGGGAACTTGTGTAGAAGAAATGAATATAGTAGAGACAAAATGAAAACAAATTTTTTTTTTTTTAATTTAGTTGTGGAAGAGATTATACATGTCAGAATGTTTTGGTATATTCGTGTGCTTCCCTTTCCCACACAAGATAAGGTGCTTATGACATGTTATTTCTTTGGTTCTGTCTGTCCGATAACCACATGAATAATAAAGTTTTTATACATGATTGATATTTGTTTACATGAGTATAACTTAATCAAAAGATGTTACGTGGACAAAAACCTATATTTTCTTCATATGGAGGTCACAAGGGGTCGTGGTGTTGGATGTATTGACATGCCATCTTCTTATCGGGTAAAAGAAATGACACTTTTTTAGAGTCTATAAATGGTCATGACGTTGTCACGTGCCCTCTTTTCATTAGGTAATAGAAACGACATGTCTTGTCATGTGATATCTTCTTTATATGGAGTGTCATGTTTCTGTCATTTTCTTAGTGAAAAAACAAACAATTCAACGCTAATATATGATTTATACATATAGCCATATAGGGTGACATTAAGTGGCTTGAGCTTAAGTCGGATAATAACTCTTATACTTTGGGCTTAAACCAAATAATCTAAGAAGCACAGAAGCCCAACGCTAACTAACTTGTCAACTTCTACTCGAGTCTCGACTCCACATATGAGTATATGACAAACAAGCTTAACGATAGGATTTTTTTTATTTTTATTTTTTCTCTGTAATTTGTTTAATCGTCTTTAAGTAAGCTAAATATATATCAATTTTATTTCGTCGTAGAAAAAAACAATGGACGACTTGTTTTTTGATTTAAAGTAAAAATTTTAAAAGAAATTTTTATATGCCTATTTAAACTTGTAAAATTTTATATATTCTTTTAAACATAAATTTTAGATATATAATTTACTTGGTTGTTTAATTGTAATTTAAAAAAATATGACTAAGATTTTATGCCCTTCAAAAAAATAAACATGAACAAACTTCTATTGTTTCTTTAATGTTTGTAAACGTCCAAGAATCTATTCATCCATGTATGTTTGTTTATGATTATATAGACACGCAGAAATATGTATGTTTGTATGTATAAACTAAACAATTATCCTAACTATTAATAAAGGAAGTCAATGAACAGTGTTAAATCAGCATGTTGTACTATTGGTAATGCTTGAGGGGGGTATGTGTACTTTCCGGTGGAGACACGTTATCACCTGGTGGAGACACGTATCTTAACGTGGCAGGCAACCGTCGTTTATCAGCATTGAGTTTGAAGAAGATGATTTGTGTTAAATAGTTTTAATCCTCTCTCTTTACAGTTGCTTTAGCCTCATGCTCTCTAACTGCTCTTTAGAAAAGATTTTGTCTGAGGAATAGGATGATGATCTACGATGAGGAGGATGTCACGACTAGGGTTCCACAGAAGCGGGTGTTGCCATTTGCATGTCCAAATCAACTCCAAACCACCGCTGAACTAAATGGTTTGATGTGAAGCATCAAGCACGTATGTTCTAATTAAACATGTACATGTTTACCATTTTCAAGTCCTGAAGATCTTAATCCCTACAGTCAAGTTGAAATTTACGAGTGTTGCATGTCATTTGTTTATATTTTTTACCGTATTAACTCTATTCCGTGAATGAATTTCAGTTTTATGTATAGGGTTTTCGCATTCATTTCTTCACTGCTTTTCTATTGTTTTGATTTCAACTGCTTGTCTCAATGCTAATCGGTTTTGCAAATATCTTATTCAGGAGAAATTCCAAGGAGTCTAGCAGGGGTGATGAGAGAGATACATGGGGAATCGACTTTTGATTTTCGTCCTCTAACCGGCTACAACGTTTGAAGCCTTAAAAATTTAAAGCTTTTGTACCTTAGGTACTTTGTGTGTTGTGTGTGTTTTTATTTTTTATTTCAACTGAAATCGCAGATTAAGTGCAAACTCAATGTTCTTTATTACATAAATTAAGTGTGAAGCCTAAGTTCTTTGTTTGATCAGGTGGTCAGATTCGTCACTCTTGATTAGGCCGGTTTGTTGTAGTTTATAATATTATTTGTGCTCCAAATTAGCAGTGGTTGAGTTGCGTCTAAATATTGAACTTTTATCCATATTTTTATTGGAAATTAGCTGTATTTGTTGTTGGCTTAATATACTTTTGTTGCAGTCATGATAGTGATCATAAAAGTTAATAGTGATACCTTTAATCCTTGGAATATTAGTCTTCTGTGTTTTAGTGAAGATGGACCTAGAGGTGTTATAGTTATCAACACCCTTTTTCCATTGTTTAGAAGCTTTATATCAAAATAGTTGAATGAAATTATCCGAGTTAATTACATAATCCTATTTAACTTATTATTGGAAACTTTATAAGTATTGAACTATAATAGCGTAGATTCTAATGGTATTTGACTCATTCCTTGTCAACTTTAGTGAAATCGAATATGACGGTAAGTAGTCGCACAAATGATCTTTTAGAGGATCTTCTGTATGTTGTGTTAGAGTTTAAGACGTTTGAGGTTTTTAGTTTATTCTCACACTTTTGGACATGTATGTTGTATATATGTATGTACATAGAAGTTGTGTTTGAACTTTGATTATCATTAAAATTGAAACTGGACATCACATAAACATATGGGTAAGTGCTTTAGACCAGTCTTTTTAATAGCTAAGTGTTATATGAATATAATGGTGAATTACATGATAATGGTTACCACGGTCAGTCGGCAAATTCCTTTGGCTTTCCTTTTGTTGATCCTAGAGTTGAATTATGTGGGAATGGTTATTAGTGTTAAATTAATATTTGTATACTCCTCATTTGTTTGATCAGGTTGTCGAGCATGCTTAGAGACCTGCTTTTACACGTGGTAGCTCCAAGCGGTAACTTTCTACATTCATTAATCTATTGTATTATAAAAGTGGCTTTTACTATCAAGTCTCTCATCCTTTTGTATTTGGCTGTTTTTAAGTAGTCGGATTCGTAGCCTAATTTAAATAAGAATCACTGCATCATATGTAATTATCCGTATCAAAATGTTATGTTGTAAAGCGATGAAGTTAAAAGGGGTTAGAAAACAATCTAGATTTAGTAATGTGTGCTATAGTATGTATATATTTTCCTTTAATTTGATGTGGTTTCTTAAGCGTTTAGATTTTTATCTATGTTATTTGTCATGGCTTATTCATTTGAATAGTTAAATGGTCGATGGTTTTCCACAGGCAGTCAATGAATTTGATTTCTAGATGTTTGCTATACGATTGGGTAGATGGTTTGATTTGAACCAATAGAACTGAAACATATTAAACGAGTCAAAACCTGTATGACTTTAATCCTTTTCATAAGAAATTAATACTTATTTTTACCCTTATACTCCATCTTGCTGTTTATGAGTTGCAAATTGGAATCACATAGAATTCATGATTAACTAATTATGTTTTATTAATTATTTCTTTGATTCAAAGTTTGACGACTGAAATTGCTAATATGTAGTTAGTAATCTACACAGAGTCACTTTATAGCTTCTTAGACAAATTCATTATCTTACTGTGTTTTTTAGCTTAGATGAGAAGCTTCGGATTAGTATACTTATTTTAATCTGATGTTTTTTCTATGAGATTAATGAACATACCTACTACTTCAATTTGATGCGTCTTATAGTAATGTCTTACACTCTAAAGCTTTATGAAGATACCTACAATTTGATGTGTCTTATAGTAATGTCTTACACTGTGTAGTTGTGTCATCCAATGATGTGGGGTGTTGTCTACTTGATTCGTTTAGGTAGTGTCGAGTAGGAAAAAAAGAGCTGAATCGGTGAAAAAGCTAGCAGTTTGAAACTTTGAGCAGTGGACTGACATCAAACGAAAACAGTTAAGAAGCAAAAAAAAAAAAAAATGAAAGCCATGAAAAGAATGAATCGAATCGATGCCCCCTATTTCTTCGGCCCGCTGCAAAGCGTGGGTTGGAACTTACTAGTTTTATTAATATATTAACCCAAAAAAGGACAATAACTATATATAACAAAATGAACATTATATACCTTTTAACTTTAATATACTTAGTGTGACTAAATTTAAATGGACTTCAGTTCAAGTGAAGCCATGGAAATTATTGTATGTCACCAGAACGTGTTAATTAATAAAATCCAAAACACGATTGATTGATTAATTATTGGTTACAGAGAATAAAGAAAGAGGATTTTTTTTTAAAAAAAACAGCGATTGAGATTAGTTATTACTTATAATAATAAAAATATACAAACATCCAACTCTTATAATAAATGAAATATCCTTTTTAAACATTAAATATGGAAATGGTGATGGCGACAAGTCACGAATGAGGAGGTGGCAAACGCAGAGTGCGTATGCAATGCTTTCATTTTAAATCGTACACGTCTCCTCATTAATCTCTTTTTTCTTTATCAAACAAATATTATTATCAAACAAATATTATTAGTTCATCAAGATAATCCATAAAAAACCATTTTTCAATAATACATAAGAAATTCATATTATAGTAAACAAGTTTTCTAAGTATTTCATTAAAGTCATCCAAAGTTTTATCCCCACTAAAATCATTTAACTCTCATCAAATGTTCCAATCTTATAAAAAGTTTCTTTGAATGTTAAGTTTTTTCTTTTTAAGCTTAGTTTCTTTTAGTATTTAGTAATTATTAATTTCAAATCTAACTTGAAGTAGGAGCTAATAATAAGGAAAAAAATTTCACCTAGTGATAGTTATGTCATATAATTGTTTAACGTATAAAATTTTAAAAAAAAATAATCAGTAAATAACAACCAAGAATCCAAGATTCACATATACTCTATTTAGATCACATAAATTAAAAAATCTATTTTCAAATGATTAAAGCATCTAATGAAAGTTAAGTAACTGTTTTCAAAAAATTAATTACTTTGGTAAAATTATTGGAGGACTTGTTACTACTAAGAAAAAAAGTTCTTAAAAATTATTATTATAAAGATGAGATGGCTTTGAAAAATTAAATTATTATAATAGCAATCATAAAGTTAAAAGAGAAGACAAAGAGAGATAATCCAGTCAAATTCCACTTGCTCCTGTTCTGTATTTTCGTATTCTGTTTATAGTAAAAAACACACCCACATACATAACTATATTATAACATGGTTATATATCACTGTTTAATCTCATATAATATATTAGTAAAGTAATTTTGAATCGTTTATTCTTAAAAAAAAATAATTAATAAGCTGCTATGAGTGTGGGCATCAATCTTAGAATAAAAGCATAAAAACACCTTTTGTCAACATTCAGACAATAATGAAATGGGAAGTTTTGTGACGTTTAATTTGGCAGGACCAATGCCTTGACATGTTTGCTTTAATCACAAGCCAGCTCTGGAGTCAGTTTCATGCAATTTAATGTTTAAACGCATGCTAATATTTATTTTATATATTTTATAATTGTCAGTTTAGAGTTAATTAATGATAGGTATCATGGTTGAAGAGATTAAAAATATTGAGGTAATTGAGTTTTTGTCTTTAAATCACTTGAAGAGAAACTGATAACACCACGTATAACTATTAGTCACTTGGGTTAGGGGTTGTTTGGCAGCCTTTTAATCAGTCTCTTAATGGTTCAGATGTCTGAATAGTTCAGCACTTAATGATTCAGACCGTTTGTTTCGCGAGCAAATGTTTGAATGGTTCAGACATTTGCATCTGAATGGTTAACATTATACTAATGCTGAATAGTTAAGAGGTCTAATGCTGAATGGTTAATACCTCTTATCAGAATTGGTCAGACATTTGCCTTTAAATAGTTAAGCGATATACTAGCTCTTAATGGTTCAGACCTCTTAATGATTCAGCATTTAATGGTTCAGACATTTTATTGGTTCAGCACTTAATCATTCAGATATTGTCAAACAGCCTCTTAGTAGATCAGTGATAAATATTAAAAATTAAAAATACTTGTAGTACTTGTAAAATAAGCGTGGAGTAAAAAATCACACGAATTTTGTGATGTTTGCCAATTAAGTTGTTATGTTGATCTTTTCAGGTTGTTGGGGAGTGATCTTTGCGACTGTTGTGATCTCTAAAGATGGTGTAATTGTTGTCACCATTGATATGCAATAGGCAACTTAGTAGCTTATATGTTGACAGGGTATTACAATGGTTGAATTGTTGGCTTTGATACTAATAAAAAGAATTAAAATCTTAAGATAATTACATTTATGTTTTCGTTTACTTGAATAAACCAATTACACCACCTATATAAACCAACGTATGAGAAGTAAAGCTAGCCTTATCTAGTTTACATTTGTATTTTAAAATAACAGGATGCTTATCAACAAACTAATAATAAGATAATGATAAGCATAACCGATATATATCTCTAAACAAGCTAGCATAGAGAAAAGATAAACCGGATGATCAATATATGTGTTAGACGTCATGTACTACTTTAAGGTGCATCATTTTATTTTTTATTTTTTATTTATTTTTTTAGAGTAAATTACATGGATGGTCCCTGTGGTTATGTAGAAATTTTGGATTTGGTACTTAAAGTTTAAAATCTTTGAATAAAATACGTTTTAAATACACAAATAGAAAACTTTTTGAAAACATGTTTTTAAAATATTCGGGTTTTAAACCATTCGTTTATTATACGTCATTCTATAACTTTTTGATTTTTTAAACTGGTTGGTTTTTTAAAGTGTTTTTTTTTTACCATTCATTTTTTAAAACATCTTTTCTTAAACAAATTCTTAATTTTTAAACATTTTTTTTAAAAACAATTCAGTTTTAAACGTCTTTATAAAAGAATACATTTTTATAAAGGTTTAAAAAAACCCGCATATTGGTTTAAAAAAATTTATAAACCAAACATTTAAAAGAAGACATTTTTTAAAATATTTTTTTATTTGTGTATTAAATAATAAACATAATTATAATAAAAAAAATTATAATAAAATAAAATTACATTAATGATCCCTACAAGTAAAATAATTATTTTGACAAATTTAACATCACTAACTGAACTAACAAAGTAGGGACCATTGATGAAATATAACTATAACATTAGGGACTATATTCGCAATTTTAAAACTTTAAGGACCAAATTCAAAATTTTAACCAAATCACAGGGACCATACGTGTAATCTACTCTTTTTAAATATATATTTTTTGGCATATCATCCTTTGATCGTCTATTAATCACTCTACTTGTCATGCATGTGGTCTTTGTAATTTTCTTCATGGTTTGACATCATAGTGTATCTTGAGAATCGGAATCAGAATCAGAATCAGTTTTTGATGTATTCTTCGAGGGACCAAATTGGCCATCAATGTGTGTATTGTTGTAGAAACGAATGAATTTCATTGGTAAATGTTTTCTTGTGGGCCGGCCTATTTTTTCGAGCACACTGTTATATGTTATTTAGCACCAATGTTTTCAAAACCGAACTTAACGGCCCAACATTAAAAAAAAAAGTTAAGCATTAGTGATTTTCCATCAGTTTCAGTTCCTTCTAGGTTTGACTGGTTAATTCAAAATCAAATTAACTCTTAACCAAACTGGCAGTACAAGGAGTAGTTAGTTTAACAACTCGGTCCAGTTTTAAAAACCTATAATAATTTTTAAGTTTTTTTCTTTATGTTATATTGTAATGCATAACTTTGATTTTGCTTTTAGTGCTTAGGTTGTTAATAGAGCATCCAGATACAGAAACTTACTGTAAACGAATTAGGAAAATAATTGTCTGCACACTTTGTTCCGAATAATATTTTATATTCATGAAAGTTTAGAATAAGTTCACGGGATTCATGTGGGATACAAAATAAAAAAACTGGACACGTAAGAAAGTAAAAACATAGGCGATCGAGAGATCAACACTTATTGCAAGTTACAAATATTCAAAAGCCTATAAATATAACAGAAAGTTAATATACAAAGTGTAGTTTTTGTGCAAGTGTACAAAGTTTTGAGGTGGAATTATCACGTAAAAACAAGTAATAATCACGCAAGAATGATTACACTTATGTGTAAGGATCAAATTATCACGCAAGAATATCAATCAGTGTGATAATTCTACTTTATTCTTGCGTGATAATTTCACATCTGCATAATAATTTCATCTTTACGTGATTAATTATAACACTTGCGTTATCCTGCAATGTTTATTTTTGCATGATTATTTTGTACGCTTCTTACGAAAATATCACTTTGTAAACTTTTTCTATAAATATAATTCCTTTATTTCTGTTATAAATTCCTGGCTCAACTAAAACCCATCTAAATCGTTAAATATGGTTTTTATATGATTGCATATGAAGTTATACCCTAAAACAAGTTACTATCGGTTAAAACACTACTATGGATTTGTAAGACATACATATATGGTTTACATTGGTCATCTTCAATTGATAAGGTCATCAAAATAATCAAATTATATGGACTTAACACATTTTTTACGTTTGTTAGTAGAAATGACAAAACTTATTATTAATGGATGGACAGCGGTTATGTTATATGTAACCTTTTGAAAACAAGAATCAAACATCCATATGGACATAACACATGAATTGTAAAACATTACATTAAATTCATTCTTTCTCCAATCGACTAGTGTTTTTCTATATATACAAGTGAATGAAGTTATGTGGTAATCAAATGAATAAATTGACGTACTTTAATAACTTCAATGACTAAAATACACAACTTTTCAAACTTGAATTCTAGAAAATCATTGTTCAGATGAAAAAAATTATGTTTTCTAGTTTAAGTTTGGTTCACAATATGATTCGACACCAAATCCGTTCTAAAGTAGTACCATAACAATGCTACACCGTACGAACCTGTTTTTAATCTTAAAATTTTTGTTTTCTATTAATGACGGTTCGGTTTGATTCAGTAATTATTAATTAACAAAAGAGATTAGATGAGACCCCACCATCCTTTTGTTTTGTGGAATATAAATAAGCCACCTTGAGGCACAGCCACAACCCCCTCTTGGGCACATCCTCTCATCCCATTTGAACCCATGTAAGACATGGGATCAGACCCAGATTCAGACTGTTTCCCCGCCTTCTTCAACGCTTTATCCGACAACAAGAACAACAAAATACAAAGGCGGTTCACAAACCAACAGATCAAATCACTCGAGACCATCTTCCAGTTCGAATCCAAACTTGAACCGCGTAAGAAGATGCAGGTGGCTAAAGATCTTGGACTGCAACCAAGGCAGGTTGCAATCTGGTTTCAAAATAAGCGAGCTCGATGGAAATCAAAGCAATTAGAAAGAGACTACAACATACTAAGAGCCAGTTACGATTCACTTTCTTCTAAATATGATCTCCTCAACATAGAGAATCAATCATTAACACAACAGGTTCAATCAGTTAACATCTTTCTTCTTGATCATATAACATTAATCTAATCAACACAATCTTAATAGCTTTTTTATGCTTTTAACAGTTGAAGAAGCTGCAAGAAGTAATGGAGAAGAAAGCAAACAGCTCGAGCTCGGTGTCTGATGCCAACAGCAGCATGAAACCAGAATATGTAGAAGATGATCACAATAATACATGGGATGATTTGGAGTGTGATCAACTGTTAGATGCAGATACCAGTAACCAATGGTTGGACTTCTGGTCTTGAAATATAAGGTTTATTTATGTATAATAAGAAATGATCATGGATGAATGCTAGTTTATTATGGAGATGATTATTAGTTTAAGACTTTAAGGGGATGAAATAATGCTTTAGTTTTTAACCATTACAATATACTTAGTGAAATGTGTAATATAAGCCGGATAATAAATACGAGTCTGATGATTGTTTGTAATATTTTAAGAGTAAAAGCTAAATCAAAATGGACTGAAATATAGCTATTTAAATGAATTATTTGATTGTAATTATTTGAGTCTAGAAGAAGAATCTTATCTTCAATATAATATAAAGATGTTTGATTAATCTTTCGTTAAAAGGGTAGAGATAATTTAAAATATTATAGGTCTTTTTCTTTAACTTTTAGAGTGTAGTGTAGGCAATGTTATCACGACCGGATCGGACCGGCCGGTCCGACCGGGGATCGGCCACCTAGCTGGTCCGGTTCGGTGCGACTCGCTTTGGACTGGTCGAACTGGGAAACTGGATCGGTTCGGACGGTTTTTGTATTTTCTTTTATTTTTTTTATTTTTTTGATTTTAATAGATAAAAACAAGATATTAAACCATAAATTAATGTATTAGATATAAAAATATAGTTAAGTTTTATATATAACTATAAAATACACATATAAATTACTTATATTTAATTATATATATAACTATATATATACTATAGTATATATATAATTATGACGTCATCCGGTTCTTAAATCCGGTCCGACCACCGAACCAGTAAGGCGTCCGGTTCGACGTCCTATCCGGTTCTGAAAACATTGAGTGTAGGATAAAAAAATGTATAAAAATTTGAGAAAAGGAAATTGATATTTTCACGACAGAAGAAGTGGTTCCGTGCATGCAAGCGACATCCTTGACACCTTTAGTCACAAGCTATATATTTTGCCAACAATGCATAACCGGATTATATATCAACCCAGTCGTTTTATCAGTCTACTAGTCAGATTAATTTTACATAGATTCAAAAATTAGAAATTCAAAACAAAACATTAAACCTTTTTAAAAACATCATAGAGTCATTGCAATCGCTTATAAGAATCACCAAACATAAATTTAGAGGGTCGAAAGATCCTCCAAAAACATTCAAAACTGTGAAAAACACACATTGTAACATCCTCGTCTACTTGATCTTCTTCTTTGGCCTCAACTACAATTCATCAAAAAGCTACTAATCAGTGACTGTTAACAAGAGATAAAACTGTGAAAAAACAAAATTATTAATCAATCAAGCATGGTACCTGGTTGCTATGCCCACATTTCTTCTTCCTGCAGTTGACAGCACGAGGATGGAGACGAGCATAACATCTGGAACATGCAAACAAATTAATATGTTAAGTCTTTCTTCTAAAACATCACAAATCACAGGCAGTTTGGCATTCAATTTTTTTAGAAGATTACATGGCATAAAAAAATTCAAATTGGGCAATTAGCTTGGCTAAGCTGATAAATTGTATAATTTTAGCTGACTATATGAACCGATATGTAGATTGTTTTAGCAAATAGACCCATTTAATATAGAACAGGTCGTGATCGACACCCATAAATTCACCGACAACAATATTTTACTTCACTAAACAAAACTACTTACCAACCTTATTACCCAAGTACACCTATTTATTAAAATGTTAATCAAAATCCCACAAGACACGCCCTATTTACAGACACTAAACTAGTATGGAACCAACCTAAAACAGACTAAACCAAGCCAAAACACAACTAAAACATGTGTAAAACCCCTAAAAATAGCATTCTTATACCTTGCACCATGCTTAAAAAAGCTCACTTTTTAAGCGCCATGTGCCTAGGCCCAAGATTAATTCTTTGCGCCATGAGCGCGCCTTAACCAACTATGGTCATGATTGCCACCCATAAGAGCTAGAACAATAATTAGTGAATCCAAATGAACCTATGTCCTATGTATACAATTTTCTTCCAACTAATGTCCTAATGAGACTCAATTATTGATAATGATATATAAGTCATGATTGGCACCCATAACACCTAGAACAATAATTAACATGAAGTCATGAACCAAATGAACCTATTAACAAAATTTTGGAAAAAAAGCTCATTTCTTGAAGAATTGGTCATGGTTGACAAACTTGATTCAGGTGCCAACAAAACAGGTTTCAGAAACAAGCTTACGTTTAAAGTTATGATAATAAGTTGCTTAGATTGTTCAAAAAATCTCTAATTACTTACATAACTGTAAAATAAACCTAGATAATCAGAATAAGATCCACAAATATAACACAGGCTTAAAGATCCATCACCATTCCATACTCAAATTCAAACAAAACTACAATCATATATGAAAACAGAATATAAAACAAAAAGCTTACTTGCGGCAGATGGTTTTATCCTGGTTATATTTCCTTGCTAAAGCCATCAAAGATGGTTCAATAATACCACCACGGAGCCTCAACACCAAATGAAGCGTAGACTCTAGACATAAAATCAAAATTCAATCAATTTCATAAAAGCCCCAACGATAAAGATGATTACTCTAAACATACACAGCCTCTACCAAACTGCACTTAAATAGCTACCTTTCTGGATGTTGTAATCGGCGAGAGTCCTTCCATCCTCGAGTTGTTTTCCGGCAAAGATCAAACGCTGCTGATCCGGTGGAATTCCTGATTAACAAGTTTAAGCAAAAAAAAAAAATGATCATTTCAATTCATTTCGATTCAATTGAACCATTATTAACAGAATCAAAAAACTACCTTCTTTGTCCTGAATCTTAGCCTTGACATTGTCGATCGTATCGCTCGATTCGACCTCGAGCGTGATTGTCTTCCCCGTCAATGTCTTCACGAAGATCTGCATTTCTTCTTCCGCCGATTATCAGAACCCTAATTTAGCTTGTATATGTTCAGTGTATAGAAACCCTAGGATTTTGTACCTAATTTTGTGGAGTTCGAAAGTGAAATGGGCTGAAGGGCTAAACCCATTGACGTCGACCCAGCTTTTTACTTCTTGGTTGGTTTTGTGACATCTATTTTCGGCCCTTACGAATATTGTTTCATCTTTATTTCTTGAATTAGATTTGTTTTCTACTCTTAAGGTTTAATTAAAATAATTATTTTCTTTTATATGATTAAAAATAATAATTTACATTCAAAACTTTCAATCAATAGATTTAATTTCAATTCAAAAGTTTCATAAGTTGTCTTAATTCAATTCAATTTACTTTCAACTGATGAAACTTCTAATTTCAAACTGAAATTAAAATTTTTTAAACTTTTACCGAAAAATAGTTACTCCTGTGAAACCTTAGGAAGTAAAATCAAATTTAAGCTCTCATTCTTTTATAAATGGTCCAACAATTCTTGCAAAACCTCATATTTTTGTGGTATTTATTTGAATCTCTTTGTAGCTATATTCAAAGCGGCCCGAATGTTTGGGCTTTATTTTGTTTTGTTTTGGGCTTCGTACACCTCCAATGCACAATAATTTTTATTTTATATAACAAAATTTTCATTCTAATTATAATAAAGAAAATTTCAATAACATCTTATCTTAAAATATTATTTTACATCTAATAACTTTTCATTCTCTTTAATATTATTTTATTCTACCCGTGTAATACACGAATTTACTAAAGATAGTGATGAAATACTTTCGTTTGAGGATTTGATCATCAGAACGCAATAACAAACTTAATTAATTTTATAAGATCCAAATGCATTTGGACATAATTCTATTTTAAACAATTACTCTATTCCTATAAATTAATCCAACTTTAAGAATAAACGTTAAAAACCATCGTGATCATCGATCATAAAGGCAGCTTTTAAATTTCTTTATTGTAAGATGGTTTTTTCAAAAAGATGTGTTTATTGTATAGAGGGATTTTCAAATACAAAACATATATCAAGTATAAACTTACAAAAACCACACTAATACTTGTATTCTTTTGTTTCAGCCGTTATATACCTGGCAGACTTACATTGGAGGGAGGGGTAGCCTCTTAACTATCGTTCTGAAGGATAATTTTTTTTTTTTTTTTAACCATTGTTTGTATTTCTATATCCCTAGCTTGAGTGAAAATTAGAAGACCCTTAGATTTAAAAGCCTAATATTTACTAAAATACTGAAACTTAAACGCCCAAAACTTATTAAACCTGAAAAGACCAATTAACTTCAAAGATTAAAACCCAACTCGTTATTAAATTCTAATTAATAAGCTCACTCCCAATTAAAATTAACAATACCGGGAGCTACGATTGTTAAAAATCGCTTGACGCTCAGCGCTCACTCAATGTTCGCTTGGAAAATACTCGGTTCGGTTGTAAATGAGTCGGTCAGCATGGTTCGGTTTTAACTAATCTTATATGTAACTATATGCGCGCACACATATATACAATTATATTTATAGTTTTTTGATATCATTCTATTGGAGTTGAATCATTATATGTAAATATACAATTATATTTTTGCATACTAAATAATCAAACTAAAAAAGAATTAACACTAAACCTAAAAATAAAGCCCTAAAACTAAGCGATAGTCTTTGACTCGGACAATTAGCTCAACGCCTCTTCATCTCCCGCCCTCACTCTAAGTTGATCGTCTCCCCCTCTCACCATAACCATTCTCTAAATTTTGATCCTCGTCATATCCATCATAGCCCCAGCCTCAGTCTCATCATTTGCCCAAAATTATCAGTATCTCTCTCTCTCTCTCTCTCTCTTCAAATTTAAACCGAATGATACACTAAACAATAGAGCTGTCAAAATTGCTCATTGCTCGCTCGAAAAATTTGTGCACGGAAAAAGCTCGTTCGATCTTTGCCTCGACTGTAAACAAGCTGATCGGTTCGGTTCAATTTATAAACGAGTCAAGCACGAGCAAAGGTCCGCTCAGTTCATCTCGAATCATGAACAGCCCTACATGGATAAAGGTAGTAAGCATGTAGCATCGACCACACAACTGCAGTCTGCACCTCCCTGCCCCTCCACCAAGCCGTAGGCTGGCCAAGCGTCGCTGCCACCTGCCTCCTACCTCCCTGGCTTCTCTTCACATGTACACCTCCTCACAGATCTATTAGGTATTTATTTAATCTTATTTATTATCGTGACTTTTTTATTATTAAATGAATGTATCATACTTTTTTTTAACTCCTGAATTTTTGAGTTAGATCCGCCACTAATTATACATAAAGTAGTAATTAATTGCCGTGGTTTGTTTCTAACTCTTATTAAACCTTTTAAGCATTACATGTAAGTGTATTATACATTTTTTTAATTTTATACTTAACTTGATTATGTAACTTAACAAACATATGATTTATAATACATAATACAATCAATATATTTTTCCCCAAAAAATGCTATTATATTTACTAAAGCATCTATTCCGGAGAAGTTCGTTCAACAATGAAAAACATTCGTGCCTAGTGGAGCATTCGGATGACAATACGGGCTATTTATTCTTTATCATTGTCGTCTTTTGCTTTTTGTTTCCTTTTGCATTATGTTATCGTATATATGCTCTTCTTTGATCGTCTTATTTTATATTTGCCATGATAATATATAACAAAACTAGTGTAAAACGTAAGTAAAATACTTTAACTTAAAGGATTCATTTTATCAAAAAGAAACATGATTTTATTGTATCAGCTATTCAAGTTACTCTTAAAACTATAAAAAAGCAAAAGGGTATCATGTATTTCTGTGTATACATGGGACAAATATGGGAGAATCCAGAATGTGTTTCCATAAGAAAAAGGTATGAGGCTAAGTCCCTACCTACAAAACTAGTATCATTAGCAACAAAGCTTGTTTATGCTTTCAATAGTTTATTCACAAAAACTATCGATTTTGGATAATAATTTCATTTAAACAAACGACGATTATGATTAGTTGTTTCTTATTATTACCCATGACCTAGTGTTTTTAAAAAAAGTATTTTTTACAATTGTATTATTCATATCCCACTATTAGTTATTTTATATTATTGAGTAATTTTTATAAACATGGAATTGCTTTTCTACTTGCTCATTGCTAAATATTTTAAAATAATATTTTAATTTGGAATAAAAAATGGAATAAATGCTATTACAATAAAAATGCTAGAATTGAAGAAATGTATAGATATAAAAACAAATGATCAAAATACTAAGAATGTAGCAACACATGGTGTTGTTAGATACGACTAAAATTTTATAAGTGAATATGTTTTGGAATCATATCTTTGCAAAGTGATCATAGAATATATAGAGAGCGATAGAATATTTGATGATCGATAATATTAAAAATTCCATTACAAAGCATACAAGCATGATAACAAAGCACTTAAATTTTAACAAGTTAAATTTAAAAAAAAAAAACTAAATATAAATGGTTAGTTATACCCTTTTTTTTCATTTTTATAAGAGAAATATCCATTTTAAATCGATAAACATACCTTATCAAAGTAGCTTGAAAACATATTAAATTGAGTTTATAATAAGAAATATTTCAATACGTTTAAAATCAATATTTTGAAATGTTAGAACTTATAAAGTGTTTTGAGTGTGATTTTGGACTATCTTCAATGACCAGTAAGGGAGTATTTGGTGCTTGAACTCATTCTTGCATTGCGCAAGGTTTGAGTAGGGGTCGGATCACTTCGATCTGATGTACGTAACTTTACCTTATACTTTCGTGCGGTAAGTTGTTTCTCAAGGCTTGATCCCATGACTTTAAAGTCACAAAAACAACCTGATCTGAGACCAAGCCTCCAAGGTCGACCATGATTCTTTCTAGCATTGGTTCCTATTACATGAATTAGCTTCTTTATTTTGAAGTGTTACAGTCACGCTTCTCTACTTTAAATCCAACCTTTGGCAAAGGTAAAAACTGATACTATAAGCATCATTAAGTATTAAGTAGTCAATGTTCCTTCATAAATTCTTCTTAATGAAGATTCAAGATCAAATAGAATAACAAAAGTTGTTTGTTTGTGTTAGCACCATTTGTTTGTGTTAGCACCATTGCAAATTCTATTTAACACCCATTTATATTGGGTGATTAGTACCACTTTAAAGAGACGGTTTGGTGATCTTTATCACATTACTTAGATTAGTGGGTGATCACTAGTATCTATAATGAGACTTGTGACGATATTATAAAGACGTTAATAGTATAGAAAACTAGATTAAAAACTGAAAAGTAAATGCAAGTGGATTCCTTAAAAATTCATATATATACCATACTAATTTAAATTTATTTTTTAGATTTTCCTCTAAATAACACTATGTATACTTGTTTACTAGGTTAGAAACTCATGTATTATGAGTAGAATAAATTTAATATATCAAAATCATTGGACTTTATAAATATTTTTATGTTATATGTCATAAGCAATTGATAAAATAATAAATAATAAAAATTTAATAAATTATAAATAACAAATAATGAAAATCAGTTATAAAATTATTTTAAAATAAAATATAACTGAAATCTTATAATTTAACATGTTTTAATAAAACATTTGAATAAAAATATTTATATTTTAGATATTTAATTACTTAATTTACTTATTTAAAATTATTTTCATTCAATATGATAGAGAAACTAGAAACAAAGTTTAAGTATCACTACAAGTCATCAAGTGTCCCTCAAAAATATTCTTTTACTAGATACTATATCTTAAAATGAATCAATATAATTATATTTACAACAAGAGAATTTATTCAAAGATTGAATCTTTGAAAAGTAAAGTATAATAGAAGAATATTGGTATCTCTGGATAATGGGTATGGAATCCGTGTTGCTTACTTGCTTTTCATTGTTAAATCCAAATTCCATCAACTCTTTACATATTTTTCATCGATCATATTTTACCATATTAAAATAGATGTGGCCAGTTTGTTACTTTTATTTATAAAATTTCAAAAATAGTTTTCTTTTTGGAATCCGTTTGTAGAATTTTATTATTTTATTATTTTTATCATATCATAATCCTGGCTGAATTAAGGAATCAATCTGTTTTGGGATGTAATTAATTAAAAGGGTCGCTACTCGCTAGCTATTGGAAGAGGATTTACTATCAAAATTGTGGAAAATGCGTTTGAAATTTCGCTCTTAATAAGTCAAGGGGACATCGAATTATACCACAAAGCGTGTTGATATAAATAGATGTGATTTGTTTCGTCTTATTTAACTTTTGTTATGAACGTATTTTTTTTAAAATTCATTTACAAGTATGTTAAGGCAAGAGTTATATTCATGAATAAGAGTCGTGTTAATGATTGTCACGTGGTTACCACCTTATCTATACAAGATTCTCATACCAATATCTCGTTGGATGGTTGTACTTGTGTGAGTGTGAGTGGTATAAAATTAATTATTTTTGTGTAATAATTAACTAAAGGTAAACATAAATTAAAATTAAGTTATTAAATTAAAAACACACATTACTCCTGAACAATCGTATATATTCTCAATCTAATTTGTCTTTAGTTGGTTATTGAGTTCTAACCGTGTATCTTATGACGGTTTGATTGCTTCTTTTTTTCGTCAAATTCGACAAACTTCAACTAGACCTCAATTAGATTGTATTGACAAATTGCTAGTCTATCCTCTACAATTATTTTATGTAGAATAACGGAAACATACGTTATGTTCTTTATTCTAATGTGTAACCAAACTCGTGCTGGATTTGTCGCGATATGCCACTTACTCTTCAACCTCGCAAACTCTCGCTTGATTTTTTTTTCTTATCGCGTCATGAGCGACTTTATATGTTGCAAGCCTTTGACCTTTGGGGCGCGTAAAAGATTTTACAGTTTTTGTCTTCAGCCTGTGACGTGAGAGCCTCTAAATACTTTGTTTTCTTTTAAACAAGCACACGCCGAACACACATCAACCAAAAGGGCACCCCTTGCTGTTTAACTCCTTTATACGGTCTATCTTTTTTTTCTACAAATTTTCTTCTATTTATGTTTTGAATCTTTTTTAATTATTTATCTTTATTGTAATCTTTTTCTATTCTTTTAGGTTTTATTTTAGTTTTTATTTAAGTTTTTTGTTGTTATCTTATCTACGCGTAATTATGTTTTCCCTTTGGTTTATTTTTATTTAATTCTTTAATTGGTTTGGGTTATTGAATTTTAATAATTTTAACTTTCAGTTATTGGTATGGATTAATCCAAACTCAGAAAATATTTATACAAACACTCTCAACTTTAAGTTTTTTTCCCTCCAATGATCTCTTACTAACGAAAGTTAACACTGTTAGTTTTTTGATAACGTTAACTGTTTATGTGGCCAAATCACTAAAAAAAAAGTTGAAATTTACCATCAGTTCCATCAATCTAAAATTTTTGTTTTCTGAAACCCGTCATTCTCCATCTTTTTATCTGAACCAATTGATTCGTTAGAGTTAGATTTCTGGTGACGATGAAGGCCGGCTAGATAACGAAAAATGGACCAGATAGAAGCTGGGCAACGACAGAGTTGAAAACTAACTCAACGTTGATTAAAAAAAAAACTAACGAGTGTAAACTCTCAGTTAGTAAAGGATAGCTGAAGGAAAATAAGTTCAAAATTACGAGTGTCTGTAAACATTTTCTCAGTTGGGATTAATGTCGGTCAATATATGAAAGTTGACATTATTAAAATCCAACAACTCGATTGGTTTTAATTAATTTATATGTCTATTTTCTTTTTTATCGCTTTTAATATGTTTTTTCTCTTAACCTCTCCAAGTGGTCTAGCGGCAGGACATTTGGTTTCTTTAGAGACACGGGTTCAATCCTCACGGGTAAACATATTGGGTGGTTAGCCCATGGTAATGATCAGGAGTCCACCCTAAGGTTCGAGCATAAATGCGATGTTGGGACCGAGATAGTAGTTTAAACCTCACGTATTGGCTCTGGCGACCCCGTAAGACGTATTTCCTCTTTTAGATCTCTAGGTGGGGGTGTTACAGGCAGATTAAGAAATAAAGTAATGCTAAAAAAAATTTTATTTTGTTCAGATTATTTTGTTTATGCTTTTACTTTTCCGGCTTCCTGTTTTTATATATGTTTTCATATCAAGTTTGTTCAAAATCGACACGTTACGGAGTGCGAAAATTCATTCTCTAATTTACTAGTTTTCTTTAAATTGTTACGTGGGGAGGAGGTTGCTGGTAATTGTGGAGAAACAAGTGAATGCAAAAACAAATCGGTCAGCGTCAGTCAAAGTCCTTGAGTCACATCCCTTTGTGAGAAATTTCGAAGACGACCAAAAACAAATTCAACGGATGGGGCCATCCAACATACTATACTTGTACACTTATAACAATATTCACCCACTTGCTTCTTATGTATTCTTTTTTTTTTTTTTTTTTCCATCAAAACTCTTAAAATATTAATAGCGGGGCGTGACCAAGTGATGTGAAGTCCCTTATCATGACTTTCACACCGCCTCCTGTGTGTGGGGGTCTCTTCATGATAGCGTCAACGGTCGCGACTAACGTTAGGGCAGACGCTCTCACAGCCAACTAGTCGTTACCCATTATAATTTTAAAAAAGAAATCTTTTACTCCAAAAATACCTACAAATACTAAACCTTATTTTCATATTTTATCACAAAAATTTTACACGTCTCTTTCTTCTTCTAAATTCTATACTCTCCTACTACGACATTATCCTTTCAACATGTTTAACTTGTATATAGCCAAGCCCGTTTAACCCAAACGACCCGAACCAAATCCCAGTTAACGTCTTCGACCCGAACATGTGTTATTGGCCCCAAATGAAAAAGAGTCCAACACAACCTATGCTAACTTTTCCGATTAAAACCCGCCTCCACCCATCCACGACCAAGCTTACCGACTATTGAATTTGCTCAAAAACACAACCTATGGAACGTAAAGGTTTTCATTATGTTTAACTATTATTTTGTAATGTTTTAAAAGAATTAACTCTAATATTAATATTAGTGTTTGACTTTTAATTGTTTTTAAATGATTAAATAAAAAATTATCTGTCTATAAATAAAAATATCTATGTATAAATAATTAATAATTAGGTAATTAGTATAAGTTACTATATCTCCATTATAAACTCGTTACACGTGACAGCTCTTAATCTATGTCACTAAACCATCACATAAGTGTTAGTTAGCATAAAATTTAACTTATTAGATATATATGAGTTCTATAGTAGACCCTTTATTTAATGTATGTATGTATTGTTAAAATGTAGAATTAACTGTTAATAAACTTCATGCGACCGACTCAGGAATTTAAACCTAACAACAAATTAATTTTTTGGGCCCAAAGACCATATTAAGGGATTGTTTAGTAGTTTTTTGATGTTTGTTAAAAACTACCTTTTAATTGTTTATAATTTTTAGTAGTTAATACTTAAAGTTATTTTTTAATCATTAAAAATGATAAAACCACCAAAAAATAACGTATTAATAACCACTAAAAGAATATCAAACATCACCTAAACCATGCATTGATAAATATGATATGCTTATGGCTTGGTTATAAACACCGTAAACTTCACTTCAACTAAATTTCACTTGAAACCCATCTCAATGTATTGTTTGAAAGGAAAATCATATAATTTATATAATTTGAAGCCAACCAAATATCTTGATTTTTCTTTAAAAAAATAAGGTATTTAAAGATGGATGATTGACAAGATATGTTTTTTTTCTTAATGACATCAGGAGTATTCGCCCCTGACATGAGTGGATTCTTAGCTCAGTCAACAATGTAAACACTACCCCTATAAAACTCGTATATGACAGTAACGAAAGCCTCTAATGTTAAAAGTTAAAAATAAAAACATCTCTTGTAAATCATTCTTTTTTTAAATACCCTATTTTTTAAAAAAAAATCAAATATCTTCCGCATGAAGCTGATGGGTACGGAAATTTAGAGGGCAGGAGACATATGCCACTTGTATAGTGGATTGTTCAGCAACCAATCACAGGAGACCACGACATCCACATACATGTGCACGAGCAGATACGTGTGTACGTTGTCACCATCACTTCTCTACTTTACCGCCACCTGCACCTTAATTATGCCATAAGTACTTATACAGTTATAAACATATATTCCGAGAATATACTTGCATTCGAATTTATGACATTCACAAGTTCAAATAAAATAAGCTTATAGAGTTATAGGTATTCAGAAATCCTAAAATTACAAATCTACATTTTAGATTTTTATACGGGTCGTATAGTTTTATACATATCGTATAGGAGGGGTCCTATAGCTTATATGGGGTGTATAACCCCTTTGACAGCCCCCTGAATTTTTCCTCGTAGACAGAGTCGAAATTTGCTATATGCGTTGTATAGCCCTATATGTGTAGCCCTCTGACAACCCCCTCTTGAATTTTTCTTTCTTCAGTGTGTTTGACACCATACGCCGCGTATGATGCTATACGAGACGTATAAGCGGGTGTCTATTTATAATGTGGAATGTCTTAATTATGACCCTAAAATAAAGATAGTGTCAGTAGACAAGACTGGGAACAAAGTATAACGTCACATAGTCATTTTTTCTGAAAACATGTGTAGTGTTCAGGGTTGCCTCTTGCTAGCCTGACCATCCAGTTATGATGGTTTTATCTCACTTTAGACTGATTAGAGGAGCTTTATAGTCACTGCCAATGTTACACTGGCAGTGCAAACTAAGTAAATTCAATCTTTGTGCATTTACCCATCACCATAATCTATAGTGTGACTTATGCTATTCTATCGTCCTTTGTCGTCTATCAATACTATCTTTATGAATCAGTTTTAGTTTGATTTTTAATCAAATGATTAGGGAACCATGTCAATAGCTGCCCACAAAACTAAAGCCCGGTCCAAACGTAAAAATGATCAAATTACACTAGTTAAACTCGACGGAGAATGGTGAACCATGTCCTTGAGAATGATATGTCTATTTATGGAGATGGTCAACAATGCAATGTGGATTATGGAATATGCTGTGATTATGTCCTTCACGTGGGTGAGGATGGTCTATATGCTCTAAGAAAGGGCATAGATACCATGAAATTGAAGTCACAATGAGGTCCGACAATATGTCCCGCGATTAGGAATCGAATCGTTTATCAACTAATTGAAAAGTAAAGATTGTCGAGTTGAAATTGAGGTAATGTAGAAAGTTAATGACATTTTTAAGCATTCATCTAATCTACTTAGGGTTAAAAGTATAGACTGTGGAGTATGTTTTGATATGAGAAACTGTCTTATTATGACTATGGCCTTATAAAGTGAAAAAGTGAACTTGTAATTCGTAGTAAATTAAGAACTTTAGAGTAATTTCATGAGTTTGACCGAAATACAAGGTTACTTTGGTAAGTATTTGCTAAATTGTGAGTTTGAATAGCTTCTATCACAATTTATAACTTTTTCAAAAGCAAGGTTAAAAGTTAAACCATAATGTTCAACATTTTAAGAGGTTGTTTGACAACATTTACTCCAATAGATGCTAAGCTAGTAAGAGGTTTTGACTGTGTTAGAGACCCTAAGCTAGTAAGTGTTGCGCCAATAAGGGTTTATAATTAGACATCTGAATAACAACGCAGAATAGTTATTTTAACCATCTGATTGTGTCATTTTTTTGGTTAAATTGAAAGTTTCACAACCCCTGCAGCCAGCAACCACCCATTATCGATTCTTTACACCTCTCAATCGAAGCCTTAGGTTCTAGTGAAGATAGTGGTGTTATTTGGCAAACAATCGTCGTTCCAACAAGGCAGACAATCGATAAAACACTCGAGTATGTTGACTGTTGGGTGGCCTTGTGAGAGGCCACCCGAAGGTGGTGATGAGGGTGGTTTATGACAACCCATAGGAAGCAGCGATGGTTGTTAACGACGGGATAGCGTCTCCGGCGACCCCAACCTCCCCTACGATGACGACAATGATGGTTCGATGATAATTCGAAACCTAGCCTATGTTTCAATGAAGACTAGGTCCAGATGGTGGTGGTGGTGGTGGTGTAGGGAGGCGATGGTGGATGGCTGGTGGTGATCAAAGATGATGGTGATGAAGGGTAAAATGTCTCTCTTTATTCAATATAATAATGGGTAAAAGACCTATTGGTCAATTTAAAGACGACTTATAATGAATCAATCAAGTTATATTGATCCAGAAATAATCTTTTAATAAAATCATTCAAGACTATCAAATGATTACCAAGTTTTAACTTTGAAGTGATTAAGATTTAAGGGACGTGAAGAAATCTTATTTTCAATTAATAATCAACATATCATTCTTAGTTTCTTATGCTTAATTTAAATTAAAGTATATGGATATAATTTCTTTTTAGATATTTGTATATAGAGAGGAATGATAAAATGAAATTTACATTTATAACTAAAAATCATTTATAATTACATTTATATGTGGATATACTTTCTTTTACATTTATAACTACTTTTAATTTTATTTAGTATATGGCACCACTCACCGGTAGTATGTGTATCTCAAGATTCACCATCACAAGATTTATGTATTTAATTTTGATACTTAAATAAAATAATAACAAGAATATGATCATAATAATCCATAAGGAATAAGTTGATTTGAGGAGTAAAAGGGAGCATACGTATGATAACCAGTAACCACAAGTTATAATCATATAATTAGCGTCGTGTATTCGATCTTAATCGTTAATTAATTAGCAAATAATTAAATTGGAATGAAGAAGTTTCAACATAATTTCATGTAATTATATATATCGAATAGAAACAGTGCCACCTCATTAGATAGTGATGGGAACTATAAACAAATAAACAATCCCAAATCTCTCGGAAATTACGACTAAATTACACAAAACAAATCTTAATACGCAATCAATCTTAATTGGTGCTCTTGGTGGCGCAACGGTACCGAAAGAGGATACCATAATTCAAAATCATTTTATACTTTTAAATATGGAGGAGGTCATGGGTTTAAGTCTCACTCTGAACAATATGTTCAGAGTTGAGCCAGGGGGTTTTCCTAGCAATGTGTTTCCTCCTAAAGGGGTTGGGGGTGCGGTCCCGGCTGGGACACGGATAGGTGGGCCCGATTAAGATAACACCTATCCTCCGAAGCAGGGTCGCACATTTGCCGTTCAAAAAAAAAGCTTCTAAGAAAACAATGAAAAATCGAAGCTTATTGTTGAGGCATTAGTAAAACAAATACTTCTTAATTAAGGTTTTAAATTAAGATTAACATTTGAAAGCACTAGAATGTGAGAACTAAAACTGATTTAAAAAATTAAAGTGAAAGCCTTTAATGTTTAACTATAAAAGTTTGTTCATGCTACATGTTTTTTTAATAATGATTCGTACAATTTTTAGAATAAATTTACTACAATCTGTACCTTGCACGATATGAAATCATAACTTTTTTATTATAAAGTATATAATTTATCACTAGAATGTCCTGGAAATATTGCTAATTGCCTAATATTACTAAGAAAATCTTTCATGTTAAGCATTAAACCATTTTCATGCATTTTTAGTGTAATCAAAATAAATAATAGCATTAAAAAACACATTCAACCAATGATTCTTAACCTATCTGATTAAGGTGAGGTGTCCATGACATGTAAATATTGAAAAGTCATGGGTTCGAGTCTTACTCTGAGCTAAAATGCTCAGGGTTGAGCCAGTGGGTTTTCTTAGCAATAAGTTTTCTCTTGAGGGGGTTGGGGGTGCGGTCTCGGCTGGGAAATGAATAGGTGGCCCGATTAAGATAACATCTATTCTCCGAAACAGGCTCGCACATTTTGCCGTTCAAAAAAATAATAATAATAAAAAACACATTCATGTTAACATTTAATGTCTATATAATTTAATTGTTTTAAAATAATATATAGCAAGCAAATTTTATACAAAAAATGTTCCGTACCTTGAACATAAAAGGTTGCATTTTTTATAATTTAATGAATTTATATTGTATACCACTATCATGTGTATATTTATTTTATATCAATACTATATATCCAACAGAGTATATAAAAAACAACTTATAAAACATATATTGTTGAATATCTTTAATAAGATGAATATTAGATATGATCTTTTATTTCTGTTTGGTATTCATTATGAATGATGCTAAACAATTTAATATTAATTACTTTTTAAAGTGAAAAAACCCAAATGCTTATGTATAATTACAACAGTGTCTCGTATGACAAGTTTAAGAATCAATGTAGACCCTTTGATAAGGGAAAATTATCAAAATAGTGATTTGTCCAGTTATTTTTATAAAATAGCTATTGACCTGGATCTTTGGAAAATAATCATCGTATTATCACATGATGATACCAATGCACGCATGACATTTTTAAAATAATATAATTTTTTTACGCTAGAGATATGCCGGTGATATCAGTACAAGATTAAAACCTTTTGGTGACAAACTTTTTTTATCTATTGCAACTAAATTTCATCGCCATACCCTACCGCAACGAAATTTAGTCACAATAATTTTGTCGCCATTCCTCCGTTGTAATAGCTCATAAACTGTGTCGCTAAAACCGTCGTCGGTATAGATTCCCTATTACGACTAACTTTAGTTGCTACAAAGTTTGTTGGTAAAAATATTACAGCAATTAAATTAATTTTAATTTTTATGAAATTATAGGTGTAACGATGAAGTTTAGTTGCAATAAACGTAGAAGTCAAAATATTTAGAATTCATATCATACCCAAGTTTCAACTGAATTGTTGTTATACCATTTACCCAAGAAAAATATTCAAGTCGCCGGGGAAAGCTTCAAGACATTGGAAAAAAAAATAAAATTTCATTAGGCTTCCTCATATTCATACAATTAAATCTAAACAATAGTACTTTGTATTTTACTTAGAATGCTCCAAACAGAGAAAACAACGCGTACAACAACCATATAACCATCTACTATATTATGTTATTAATGTAAATAAACTTAGAGTCGGAAATGTTGAGCAATTTTCAATTCCAAACATGTCCAAAACCTTACCCAACACATCTTACTCGTCTATCCTGTAAGTTGTAGGTTTCATACATAACGAGAATTAATCAACTATTTGTTTCATACATAACAAGAATTAATCAACTATTTAGGCATGTATGTGCTCATGTGATGAGGGCAGTTATTAAACATAAATATAGATAGCAAACTAATAAATCAGAAAAGTTACACATGAAAGATTAAAGCTTCAAACCAATTTCATCTTTCTTTCAACCTTCGAAACTACATCGTTACAACTTGTTAATCGTCTTTGCGCTTTTGTTGAAGAGAAGGCATTACATAAACTATATTTGAAATATATTTGAAATTAACTGTATAATATATTATATTTATTAATTATTAAAGAGATTACATACACAAGCTATCTTAATTTGAAGAGTTGATGGGCGTTAGAGTTATACTGTTCATTTGTGTCACACTTTTCTAGTTAAGTATACCACTATTACTATAACTTATTTGCAAAGGTCGGTGTATTTTTTCTTTTTTTTTTATTCAATATTAAGTACGAGATATAATAGTCTTTGTAGTAATCTTGCAATACGTTTTTCTTGGTCCAAACGGTTTGAAGCCTTTGCTGTTAAACACCGCGTCTTTAGTTCGAATCCAAGCTGTGTTAACTTATTTCTTTTGATGTGTCTTCTAATTTTTTTTTCATTCATTCTCCATTTTTGTCAAATATATTTCTTTGTGCATAAAAATCATAACTTGGCTCTTAGCCCATTGGTGACGTGAGTTTGACTCCAAAACCAAAAAATGCTAACTTCACACGTTTCTTTTATTTATTTAACCACATTGTGTCATCGGCGGAGGGAACGTAACGAAGTTCACAGACGTGCCGCAACATCATTAATAACGTTAATATCATCATACAGCTCCGCAGCAACGCGGGGTTCTATTGTAAGTCTATGTTTAGAAATTGTCAGGTCAAATATTAAACGTTTTTGTTCAACGGTATAAATTCGAGTTACTTTACGTATTGACGTAAAATTAGTTTGGAAACGAGTCGGGTCGATTGTAGTATATACTTTATCACATCACGTATAATATCGCGGTAACGCGCGACGGGTAATAAACCTACTTAATGCATATTAATGCATGCTTTTGCAAGCAGTTTGTTCTATCACTTTTTCCAATTTCTACACCTTGGATCAATTAACTTTCGGTATTTAGTCTTCTCTTTATCCTTTCATATTTTAAATGGCAGTATAATTTACTGTTTAATGCCTCATCCTTTAATGATATAATACTATTCATTCTGTAATTAAACTTTTATATTTGATTTTCTTTTATAACTCTTAAAATATAAAATTTTATTTTTAACTGTATTTCTGTGTAAGTTTTGTTCAAAAATTCGACCCGGGTCAAATGTAATATATTATAATTTTTTTCACAACAACTTAATGTTTCTCAAAATTACAAATATACCGCTATGAACTTATTTCTTCTTGTATTTTGATATAAATTTAATTCAAAGAGCACTCACAACAGACGAAAAAATCATGGGTTAAATATAATATATTTTTAGTTATTTCTATAATGTTTTTTTATTCTGAATATACTATTATGACTTGCTTTAATCTATTTACGTTTTGATATAAACTATTAAAAATGAGCCCGAACAATACGCTCCCAAAACCTTTTAATTAAAGATAAAAAGCACGCCCAGGTTTAAAATAAACTTTAAAAAGTGTTTGGAAATTGCTTCCTAAATAGAATCGAGTGTTAAAACTAACGAATGCATTTCTTGTTGGCTTCGCATTACCTAATTCTTTGTTTCATAAATTTAGGAAAGACTTATGTTAAAGCAAGTCGTTGATCTACTTTAGATTTTTGCATATACTTTCATATCTTCCTTTTGTTGTGTAATCTTAATCGTATCTGATTAATTTTTGGCTGTAATTCTATTAAAATTATTCGTAAAAAAGTAACTGTTAGATGATACAAAAATTATATCATAACAAATTATAGAAACTAAAAAACTAATTAGTAAAATGAACAATATATAGTAATCAAGCAAAAATAGTTAAATAATCGATACTACTATATAAATCAAAACTTTAGGATACAAACACAAGTGTACTTTTATAAAAAAAAAAAATTTAAGGCATCTAATACAATTTCTTAAATATTAGATACAAGTGTTCTATATAATCATTTCTATTTTGTCCCTCTTGTAATAAACTTCTAATTAATACATCAATTAATACATATTCTTAATACATTATTTAAGAATATGAGATTATTTGATTCACTACATTATATATTTATATTATTTATAATACTTTAAATTAATATTTAAATTTATTAATAAGTATTATCTTATTTGAATACTTAAGTATATAATTATTAAATACTTTTATAATAATTATTGTTATTATAATTAGTAATAATATTATTATTATTATTATATTTATAAATAAGTATTATCTTATTTGATACATAATCAGTGGCGGTCTTACCTTGTAGGGTTTTTTTGGGGGGGAGGGGGGGGAGGGGGGGGGGGGGTGGGAGAGCATCTCCCCGTAAAAAAATTTTTTAGTGTTACATGTATGTAAAAATCTCCAACTCCCCCCCCCCTCCCCCTAAAATTATGCATTCGCCCCACTTTTGCCCCCTATGAAAAAAATTTATGGGTTCGTCACTGTTAACATAATTATATAATTATTAAATTCTTTTATAATAATGATGATAATAATAATCTATTTCTATATTATTTATACTATTATATAAAACACTAGATTTAGTAACCTGTGTAATACACGACATGAATAAATAAAATATTAAATAAAATAAGAATTTATAAATTATCAAACGAAATAAAATAAAATATGATTGAAATTATATGTGAGTAATGACTATAACTAATAAAACAACACATCAATATTTTAAACTTTTTTTTTATTTTTTTGTGGTTTTAAAAGAAAAAATTAAAAATTTTGTTTTAAAACAAACCATTTTACAATAATGTCAATTTTAAATTTTTTATTATAACTCTCAATTTTAATTATTTATGATTTATAAAAAGTTTACTTTTTAAACATCAATTTTAAAATATTTTGTACTTTAAAAATGTTTGATGTTTTAGAAAAAAATTATTTTATAAAAAATTTATTTCTTTATAAATATCATTGATAAAAAGATTTATTACTTATATTTAAAAACTAATTTTAATCTAAAAAAAATAAAATAATATTATAATTAATTAATGTAAATTTTAATAGGAGAGAGAGAAGTAGAAGAAGTTTGATGAGAAAAAATGTGATATTGGGACATATCTTTTTTAGTTATCATTTTATTAAATTAGAAAGATTTGATGAGGACATAATTGTAATTTTACTTAAAATTTAAGACACCTAATATAATTTTTTAGATATAAGATGCAAGTGTTATATACAATAGTTTCCTAATAAAAAACCAACTTTATTTTTTTATAATTTTACATGTAAACCTCTAAGATTTTTTAAAATAACTCTTTCTCTCTCTCTCTTTGTTAATTTTCCAAATTTATACCTACTCACTTTTTCTTTTTTAAAAGTTTATATTTAAGCATTCGAGTTATGTTAAATTTACATTTAATCACCTAAAATTTTTTAAAATTTTATACTTAAGGCTTCGAGTTATGTCAAATTTATATTTAATCAGCTGAACTTTTTTTAAGTTTTATACTTAACCCTTCTAGTTATAATAAAACTCATTAAATATTGTAAGTTACCATTTACGTATTCGTGATTTTTCTTCTATGTTTAGAGCTATTTATTTTTTATAGTATTTTTTATTACATTTTTATTAGCATTTCGCATGTAATCTTTTTTCGGGTGGTTAGTACTAACGTATAAATTATCAGAATTATTTCTTTCAACTTTTATAACATCCACTGTATAACGCGGGTCACACCCACTAATAGTATGAAAACATATTGTTTTCATTTCAATAAATAAATTAAACACTTAAAATAAACTAATCAGAAAGTCTTTTCAAACATTATTCCATATTAATTTTGTTTGAAAGCTTAGTGTGAACATTATACATGGAATAAACCGGATTAAATTTATAGATTTTTAATTCTAGTTATCCAATCATCATGATGATTCAGATCATAAAATCTCACGTCTAGTCAATGTTAAATGAACATGTTATCATTAAAATTTTATTTAGTTTGTCAAGTGACACCTGAATATATAAAAAGTGTTTAAAACGTACACCAATTAAATAAAAAATTGAGAATCTTGTAAGTATGTTGTCATCCCCCATGCGTCTAACTAATACCCCAACTACTACCTAAGAAATGTTTCCATGAACACTAGATGCTGCTTTTCTTTTTTATACCTTTTTTCGAAATTATAATTTTTTTTAACATGTTTTCTTTTGAACGGCAAATGTGCGACCCTGTTTCGAAGAATAGGTGTTATCTTAATCGGGCCAACCTATTCGTTTCCTAGCCGAGACTGCACCGCCAACCCTTCAGGAGAAAACCCATTGCTGAGAAAACCCACATGGCTCAACTCTGAGTATTTTGCTCAGATAGATACTTGAACACATGACCTCTCATTATTTACATGTTATGAGTAACTCACCTTAACCATTTGGGTACCTCATCTTGACATGTATGAGTTCAAAGGTAATTTAAATCTCTTCAACTGTCTTCAATTGTTATAACACTGTTCTCACATTTAAGTTTTGATTTACATTCAGAAATATATGGTGAAAATTTGTCTTCTTCATCGTTTAAATAAACTATCATATTATATATGTTTTATAATATATGAGTATAGATCAATTGCAAACCAATAGAAATCATTCAAACTTTACATAAACTTACGAAAACCAGTCAAATTATTATTTTAAGAAAAATGAATTTTAATAATCCAAATTATTGACTATTATCTAATATTAATCCCAACTAACAATTTGATCGTTATTAATCCCAACTTTTGATTTTATTACTAATAACAATATCATATTTTATTACTAATAACAATATCATTCTATTTGTTCGTGAACTCCTTTAATTTTTTATGACGTATCACATGACGTGGCTTGTGGCGTGACGTACAACATAGTTATAATTAAAATTATAATTATATTAGTCAATTCTTATTTATAAAAAAAAACATTTTTAAAGTAATATAAGGTAACGCTTTTATCGTTGGTCGTGTAGCTTGGACATAAAAAGATGGAAAAATTAGGTGATATAATTATATTTTTTATTGATATTAGTTATCGTGATTCTTATAATATTTACTGATTTCCAAATGATCATAACCCTAAATATTTAGAGTCATCGTCAACCATCTTATCTACGAGTGTTAGTACATGGATTCACTATTGAATACACCGTGGATTCACTATACATTTCTCTTCTTTTTTTGTGTTAAATAGGGAAACTGATGAAAAACTGGGCCGACAATTTGCAAAATGGAAAAAAAAACTATGAACAATAAAAAAATGATGTGACAACCTAAGGAATTAGAGAAACATGGGACGCCTCCTACCCAGGCCCTCTAAGTGTTCAAACTCTTGGACCAATTAGATAGCGTGTTTGTTATTAAGAGTACACTTATCTTTCTAATATAATAAAAAGTAACTACTGACAACACGTGACAACATTATATTTTCTTCTCATCAAAATTTTTCGGTTTTTATCTCATATTAAATAATTACTTTAATTACTAATAATATTATTCAACTCTTTTTTAGATTAAAAATATTTTTTTAATAAATTAAGAAAGAGATCTTTCTATTAAAGTTATTTCTAAATAAATATCTTATTTATAAAATAAGAAATTTTTTTAAAAAATCAAACTTTTTTAAAAATATAAAATATTTTAAAATTCATGTTTTTTAAAAATAATTTTTTATAACTAAAAATAATTAAAATTGAGAGTTATAATAAAAAAAATATTAGAAATGATATTTTTTAATACGGTGTGCTTTGAAATAAAAATAATTTAATTTTTTTTGAAGTTTAAGAACAAAAATTATAAAGGTTAATGTCATTGTTTTATTACTTATAATTTTACTAATACGTAATTTCAATCATATTTTATCTTATAATATCGTTTTATACTTAATAAAATTTTATTATATTTACTATTTAATTTATTCAATAATACACAGGTTTAGTAAAGAGAGTTTACTAATAAATACTCTACAATTCTCAATGGTTTGAGATGTAGTGTTTTCATCAATAAATATATAAATTCTTTGGGGAATAATGGTTCCTAAATAATGTTCACGTATGAATATACCTATTTGTATATTTTAATTTATGTTTTAATATAAAATTCACTTACTGGGCTAAATATCAAATTGTTTTAGTTATATTCTTATCTAGGTTTTGCGAAAAAAATTTTTATTGAAAACTAAGTTATGTCAAATATAATATATTTTTTACTTTTATTTTTTAAAATTTGTTTTTTAGTGTTCCCTGGCACTCATTTTCATAATAACGTAGTGTCTTCATAAATTAGTAACATAACATTATTATGCATTTATTTTCATCTACATTTTTATATTTATTTTATTCAAAATCAAGTTGTTAGAAAGCACAAATACAATCCATTAGGATAATATAAACTATGAATGAAGTCAAGTTACGATAAATGTGTGGTACAATAGTACGTGCTAGTACCATTCAACCTTTCCTAGGAAAAAAAATAGTTGTAGTAAAGACATATAAGGAAGACAAGAATATTGATTTTCTCGATGGTGAACTTTCTATAGATCAAGAATTCCAAGGTTAAAGACTTAATCTATAACTACTAAAACGTAAACCAATTAAGCTCAGTAAACAGGCAGTAGAATCAATTAACATGTTAACTTGGAACAGGGTAAAAACAAATTGTTTAAGTGTCAATTTGGTTTTGAGCCAAACCTACAAAATTGGACTTAGACTGAATGTCATGTTTTTTGCCATATGATTAATGTTAGTAATTATCTACGTACTAAAAGACACAACTTAAACTAGTCTAACTACTTAAATTAGATCTACAAATAATAAACCGTCAATTTATTTTTACCAAATTGAGATCACCCAAACTACCCAATCTTCACAATTCACTTCGAATTAGATCCCACCCAAACTCACTTTGCGAGCAAGTTTAAAAAGTGTAAGGGGCTGTTTGTTTCAGCCTTTTAATGGTTTAGATTTCTGAATGATTCAACATTTAATGGTTATGAGTGTTTATTTCATTAGCAGATGTTTGAATAATTAAACACTTTTGTCTCTAAATTGTTAAGT
Source organism: Flaveria robusta (assembly GCA_025506415.1). NCBI lineage: Eukaryota > Viridiplantae > Streptophyta > Magnoliopsida > Asterales > Asteraceae > Flaveria > Flaveria robusta. The sequence goes on along the minus strand of CM046460.1, from coordinate 4,023,734 downwards.
ATTATATTGAGTTTAAAACATTAATAGTTTTTATCTGAATTGATCAAACATTTGTCACTTAATAATTAAGTAATATATTATCTATTAATTATTAAAACTTTTTAATAGTTTAACATTTAATGGTCAAGACCTGTTAATAATTAAACATTTACCTATTTAAAAGGTTTTAAGCAGCCCCTAAATTTAGTGGACTTGTTGACCATTGACCCACAACGAATCACACCCTGACGGCGCTTTACTTCCACCCTTTCCCTATAAATACCCACTCACCCCACCCACATTTCCCCCAATCTAACCACAATGACCACACCCATCGACACCCTCTGGCTCTATGCACTCACCTCAAAGCCCCAATGCACCACCTTCATTCTCATTTTCACCTTCATCCTCACACTCACCTACCTCATCCTCCAATGGTCCCACCCCGCCGGAACCGCATGGTCCAAACACAACACCACCATCCCGGGGCCCAGGGGCTACCCCCTCATCGGCAGCATGCACCTCATGTCCGCCCTAGCCCACCGGAAACTCGCCTCCGCCGCCGCCTCCTCCGCCGCACGCCGCCTCATGGCGTTTAGCCTAGGCGAGACACGTGTCATCGTCACGTGCGATCCTGATGTAGCCAAGGAGATTCTCCACAGCTCCGCTTTTGCTGATCGTCCGGTGAAGGAGTCGGCGTACGGTCTGATGTTTAATCGAGCCATCGGGTTCGCGCCTTACGGCGTTTATTGGCGGACGCTACGGCGGATTGCTTCTACCCATCTGTTCTCTCCGAAGCAGATTAAGGTGGCGGAACGGCAGCGGGCGGTGGCGGGGTGGCGGATGGTGGAGGCGTTGCGTGCCCGACACGCAACGGGGTCGGTGTGGGTTCGGGATGAGTTGAAACGGGCTTCGTTGAGTAATATGATGTGGTCGGTGTTTGGTTCGGGTGATGGGGACTCGGTGGAGCTGAGGGAGCTTGTGGATGAAGGGTATGAGGTCTTGGGTGTGCTTAATTGGGCGGACCATTTTACGTGGTTGCGTGAGTTTGATCCGCAAGGGGTTCGAGCCAGGTGCTCGAAACTTGTTCCTAAGGTTAACCGGTTCGTGAAACGGATTATCGACGAGCACCGGAATCGACCTTCGCAGGTTAATGGTGACTTTACGGATGTCTTGTTGTCGCTTGAAGGTTCGGATAAGTTATCTGAACCGGACATGATCGCGGTACTTTGGGTAAGCTTTCTTTCGATTTTTAAACGTAAATGTATTTTAATAATTTAAGTGTAACTCGTTGGTTAATAATAATTCATACTCAGTAATGTAATTCAATGGGTGATGCACTTAACTTCCATTTTTATCATTAACGATGAGCCTTATCGCTTGAATGACTTTGATTAAGAATTAAAAGTGACACTAGTCTAAATTCTTAGTGTAAATTTTTAATGTCCCGGGGTAATGACTTAAACTGTTAGAATTTAATTTTCTATTCCTAAAATGTGTTTTCAACTTACAAATAATCATACCTTGAAGAAAGATTCTCACCTAAAGTATTAAAATATAACAAATAATAAATTAACGGTTTATAATATATCTCTGTAGAAGAAGTTGTGAACTGTTAGTATGTATAATGACAATCTTCAAATATATTTAAAAAAATAACAAAGAAAACCTTTTCAAAAAATAATCAAGCTCCAACACGTACTTGATGATCTCGTTATCCCTTGCCATATATAGCAACTTTGATGTTCTAAATAATGATATTTCTATAAAAGAAATATGTATGTAATTGTTAGTCTAATGATTATATTTGTTAAAAAACATCAACAGGAGATGATTTTTAGAGGAACCGACACAGTGGCAGTGCTGATTGAATGGGTCCTAGCAAGGTTGGCGCTTCATGTCGACGTTCAACTAAAGGTCCACGACGAGCTTGACCGGGTCGTGGGCCCGTCACGTGCGGTGACGGAAGCTGACATCACCAGTCTAGTGTATCTATCGGCGGTGGTGAAAGAAGTCCTCAGGCTACACCCACCGGGCCCACTGCTGTCATGGGCCCGGCTAGCCATCACAGACACAATCATCGACGGTCATAAGGTACCAGCTGGCACAACGGCAATGGTGAACATGTGCGCCATCTGTCGGGACCCACAAATTTGGAAAGGCCCACTAGAGTTTCGACCAGAAAGGTTCTTAAATGAAGCAGAAGGGTTAGTGGATATGTCAGTGATGGGGTCGGACTTGAGGTTGGCCCCGTTTGGGTCGGGCCGGAGAAGTTGCCCGGGGAAGAGCCTCGGGCTCACGACAGTGAGCTTTTGGCTCGCGTCTTTGTTACACGAGTTTGAGTTCAGGAGGTGTGATGGGTGTGACGTTGACTTGTCGGAGGTGTTGAAGTTATCTTGTGAAATGGCGAACCCGCTTCGTGTTACTTTGCGATCAAGGTCAAGACCCACCTCGACTTGAAGGTTCAAATTACATAATGTTTAAGCAAGAAAAACAAAAATGGATATCGACTGTGTGCTAAGTTATGCACTTTGGGTTTTTATTGTATGTTTTATAAGGGTTTCTTTTAATGATATTGTAACTTGAATATATTGTGGATGCATGTATATACTAGCTACTGTTTGTGAAATGAAATTAAAGCTACAAGTTTGATTAAGCAAGCCCAATGGAAAAATATGTTGTAAACAATGGTTGTGTTGAAAATACTCCACCCAACTCAAAATCTGTGTATTTATTAGAACCTTTTTAAGAAGTTTTCAATAAGTTTATCCCGACAAAAACTTATTTTTATCAAGACAATAATAATGATTCTATGTTATTTTCATGGCAACAATTTGGTTAATATGAAGAGCTCGTAATGATTTAATATTTAGATTTGCTCCTATCTTAACATCAAATGTAATCGAGTCCATAAAAGTTGCAACTTATTCATGGGTTAAAAATAAATGCAAGAATTGTGAGCTAAATTGGCATAGGCGGCGGAGTTTCTCTTTTAAGTTCTCCGGTGTAACAATCATGATATCGATGTACTAATGTATTTGGGATCCCTAACATCTTGCTAGTGGTCCACTTTAATAAAGATTTATTTTGGTTCAAAAAAATAATAATAATGATAATAAACAAATTAATAAATGAAATTTGTAGACAAGGTTATTCAAAAAGAGAAATAGCTTATTTAGTCATCTTACAAAATTTTAATTTTTTTAAAATCAGAATTACATTGTGTCACATGACATTATATGCATCAAGGTAGCGTACGAACACACCACTATGTGCAAAAGTAATGTATGGATGTGCCAGCCACACTCACTCCTATTTATAGCGTAAATATTTTATATACGCTTTATTATTTTATTTATAAAACTTATACCATAAAATCAATCAGTTTTAATCTTTAGTACGGATTAGTACGAGTGTGACGAGTCCGTTAAAAAAACTAAAAAAAGTGAAAGTCTATTGTCAAATGGGTAAACAGATAACATTTCCATTCAAAAATATTTGTAATAATGTACATAAGGCAATGCGGTCATTATGACGTGGATAATTTAAAGTATGCTTAACTATAATTAGTAACATAATCTAGGAGTTCCAGCCTCTTTGGGATTAGATCACATCGTAGCAGACAACTTACCTTTCCTGCATTAGTAATTTAATATTAAATTTCACCTATTCGTACTACTTAAATATGTCTAGTTTCCCTTTCAATATGACATATTTTAGTAATTAACAACTAGCAAAAGTCGTAATCATCCAGAGACAACTATAAATTAAAAAGAATCGATTGCTTCTAAAACCTAAATACCATTGTTTAATGTCCCTAAACGGACATCTTGATGACTACATGTTTTACCTTTATTGATCAACTGGTCAAGAGTTGAAACCCTAAAAATTACATGTATACATAGTTAATTGAGATACATTAAGAGCTGTTAAAAAATATAACATGTTTAAGGACTTAAAAGAGATCATGAAAATAAACATGTATACATGTATCGGCTCAACATTATTTAAAGCTAGCTTAAGGCTAGTCGTGCATTCAACGATCTCAATTCACGGATTTCTTTTATATTCATGTATCATCATTGTATCTTATTCCTAGTTCATAAGTACAACCGTACAAGATAATAGTTCCATTTGAGATCCTGTGGATTATAGGATTATACAAAGCTAGCTGGCTATTAAGTATTAACAGCTTTGAATTATTGAATTAACAAAACACACGAGTGAAACCACCAAGATGGCTCTATAGATGCTGGTCTTTGTCCCTTTGCTTTGACCTCTTTCTCTCATCTTTTGGTTATCGATCGGCCAGCTTACCATTTTCATTTTTCGATCTCTACATATAGATAGTTTAACTCTATAAGTTTCAAATTACCACTAAAAAGAGCATCCACTGATACATTTTTACTATTTTCAAACAACCAGATTAGACAATAATGTAATAAAAAAGATACATCAGGTGACATACTCATGTGTTATTTGCATACCCTATAGTCGAATGACAATAAGTTAAGGAGCATTTTCTCTTGGATCCATCACTACACATGGAATAGATTATTTCAATCAACCTAAAGAATAGTACAAAAAAAAAAAAAAAAAAAAACATACCCAGTGTTTGACTTAGCTCTTACCTTGCACGTAATCTGAGAAGGGATCAAATCGTTTAGCGATCTGATATATGTGACATTACCCTAAGCTTTTATGTAGGAGACTCTTTTGTACGGCTTGAAGTTATAACCTCGATATCACAAAACAACAACCTTAAAAGTTGCTCCAAGACCCGCCTTCACACAACACAAATATATCAATATACAAGTCTCTTTCAAGTTGAAGTATTATGTTGATCAGGACATAAATTAATCAGTAAAATGTCGGTGACAAATTTTACAATACAAGTGCACAACGTCATCCTAAAGTTCCAGTTCTAGGCAGGTGGTGGCTTCACAAACGCAATAATGGCTAAGCATCAAGACAAACAAGTGAACAACTTGAAAAAGATTGAAGAAACTTATATATCAAAAATGCCCCCCTCATAATGACAGACATCCCTACCACTTGTGCCGGATCAAACCTTCGCGTATTCAACATACTTCCAAGATCACGTGGACCTGTACACATTATTCGGCCCCCTCGCGATCATAACTTGTCACATGTTTTGTATCTCAATGTGAGCTCAACTCATCACTGTTCAAATTTAGTAGCCACATGATCTCAAGACCCACTTTTGTCACCTACTTTCTCAATGTGAGCTCAACATACACATTGAAGTCACAATCAACAAGTAGGGTCTGGGAAGAGGGTGACGGGAACAAACCTTATCTTTATCACATACCAAGTTTTAGATCAACATATATAAGAATATAACAAATGTAAAACGGGTAAAGAAAACTCTTCAAAATATGATGTTTTAGATCAACAATACCAAGTTTTACACTAACAGCACACAACATGAACATAAATACTGTGTCTTTCCATCCATGCTAAGAATTATTGCAGTAAATAACATAAACCCGAAGCACTCAGATCGCGACTTCTTTCTTGGTCGAGTTATAGAGAGCATATGCTACAACCAAGATCAATATTGGTAAGATAAATGTTAAAATGCTGGTAGATGAACTTTTGGTTGCTTGGTTTGATGCAGACGTTGTGGTTGAAGGCGCTTTATACGCCTTTTTCTGAGGCATGGTATTGTTATCGAGCTCACCAACGTAGAAGTCTTTCAACATGCCTATTGCATTTTGGCTGTGGCCCACATCTTCAAAATCTTCTGTTGCATCTTTCCCTATAATACCATATCTAAGATGTCATAATTCAAATCGATATAGATACACGTGTAAGCAGATTATCACATTAATTGAAGGCTTACCGGTTGCTAAGACTAGGACCTCATCCCCTCCCGGATGATCATCAAGAAATGGGGTTACATCATATACCTAAGTTACATCACAAAGCCCATGGCAAATTGTCAGCCATATAATAAGTGGGGTTCATATTCAAAGGAAATATGTTTTAAAGTAGTAACTAAATCAGATTATACATAGAAGTTTCGCTGTCATTGACCCGAAGTATAAAAGATTAGGATAGTATGAAATACACAATCAGAATACATTTAATTGTCAAATCTAATTTACTCGTGAAAGGGAGGGACAGCTACTTGTATGATGATGGAATTTTAGAACATAATTTTTCTATGTTTGCATTGAAATGACTACATTATCCCTATAACAAGTTCCGATGGTTGAGGAGGATAGTTGCTTCTAAGTGTATCTTGGGATGTTTGGATTTCTTACTAAAACTGCTTATCTGATTAATGATTATTGAAAAATATAAACACCAAACTACTATTCAAAACAACTAAGTTCACCGACAATTATTCAGATAAACATGTTGGATAAATAATCCCAAACATTCTCAAAACAACTGATTGTTATATAAATTGCAAAAGGCAAACAAGCATTTAAATGACCAATCCCAAACACACTCTAACTTTTATAGAACATATAGTGTGGTATTAATCAAACTCGGGTGGTACTACCACCACCCTTATATGTGATTTCACCCCTCTATGCAACATAACAGGAAGGAAAAAGACAGAAGAAGTTTCTATTATTTGTTTATTCAAATTCATTATCATTTACTTATGTATAATGTGAACTATGAGTGGCAAGTGGGCAGAGGGGTGGGGCTATGTAAAGGGTAGAAACAGGTTTTGGTTGAAACGGCTCACTTTAAAAACAGGTCAGCTAGGCACAGGTCGAAACGACTCACGTCATAGAGTTTGTTGGAATACCTTGCTAAAGTCAAACAAAAGTCAACAGGGGAACTATTCACATTTGCTTCTGATCAGCAGTAAAGTTGCTCAGTAGGAACTTGTTTGACAGATAGAACCTAGGCGTTTAATAGAAACTAATGTGGAAGTAAGGATGGGTGGTCAGTAGGAAAGCTGTTGCTAAAGATGGCTAGTAGTGACGGCTAGTACTGAAGGGAAATTGTTAAAGATAGAAGTAAAGTGTTTACTGACAAGGAGTTACTCTTGATGGAGAATAAAACTGTCAGCAGGAAGTAGATAGTCTCACAAGTGTAGTTACTACTAAAGAAATAAAAAAGATTTTATTTTGTTTTTCTATTAGAAACAGTTAGAGATTACCAAGGAATGGATCATGGATCCAGGTTGCTCATACCATACGACAGCGGTACAAGTTATTTAAGTACGAAGAGTTTGGTTCAGTGAATGTAATATTCTAGGGTGTGAGACAGTCAACTTTAAGTAGAAAACGAGTCTGAATTCAATCTTTAAAATGTGAGATGTATTGCTGATAAAAGTTTGATCTCACTGGGTACTTTGAAGAAGTTGTTTGTCATGTGAAGTTAAAGGATGGTAAAGCAACGGTCATGAAAGGGTTAATGTCTTCGTTGCATGATACTTGCTAAATGGTAGTGTGGTGAAACCATTCTGCCTTAGTAAAAGAATCAAGAGGGAGAGGTGCTGCTATGTTATGACATAAGTGACTTAAAGATTGCGATGCCGGGCTCTGTGAGCATTGTGTCCTGGGGCAATCCCACAGATTTAAATTTAGCAACGGAAGTAATCTCACAAAAGGAGTGTTGGACTACATGATTAGATTGTGGGGATCTGCTAGGACTACATCTTTAAACGGAGCGAGGTACTTTCTGTCATTCTTTGATGATTATTAGAGAAGGTTTGGATATGTGTGCTTAAACACATGGATGAAGAACATGATAAGTTCAAGGAATGAAAGGCTTTAGTGGAGACACAAATAGAAAGAAAGGTCAAGAAACACAAGACCGATAATGGGTTAGAGTTTTGTAGTGGTAAATTCAACCAATTCTATAGTCATGGGATTTCAAGGCATTTGGCTGCGGCGGGAACATCTACAGAATGGATCGGTTAAAAGGAAGAATAGAACATTTTTGAACAAGGTAAGATGTCTATTATCCAGTTCAGGGTTGCCAAAGATGCTCTAGGCTGATGTTGTGAGCAGGACAACATACTTGGTGAACAGATCACCATCATTAGCTATGGGCAAGAAAACACGAATAGGAACGTGGTTTGGTATAGGACTCTTAAGGTGTTTGAAGCATTCGTTTATGCTCATGTGAATCAAGGAGAACTTACCCAACGCACAAAAGTGCATTTTTCAAGGATATCTTGGATGTTAAGGGCTATAGGCTTTGAGATTAGATGATGTAAATCCTAAAGTTATTATAAGTAGAAATGTAGTTTTCAACGTGCAAGTGGTTATAGGTTAGATGTGGACGCGCCAACAAGGCACAATATCTGTCCTGCAAGATTTAGGAACAATGAAAACATCTAAGCATTCGTGTTTGCTGAACGGGAAGATGTTTGCGAGTCTTTTTCATTCAAGGATGCTGTTAATTCTGCTAATAAAAACAAGTGAATAAAGGAAATGGAGGATGAAACTGCTACTGTGTACAAGAATGAGACTTAGGTTCTAGTTGATAAACCGTTAGCTGGATGTACATGGATTTACAAATTGAAGAATGGTATTCAAGCAGTAAAATCTCCTAGGTTCAAAGCTAGACTTGTAGCTAAGGGGTTCACATAAAGAGTGGTTATTGATTACAATGAGATATTCTTACTTCTGGTGAAGCACTCTTTAATAAGAGTGATGTTAGCTTTGACATCAGATAGTTATTATGAACTAGAGCAACTTGATGTATGCATTTTTACATTGCCATTTTATAGTTTTCAAAGGAGCAGCTATGATAAATGTGCTGTGGTTACTTAAAACAAGAATTTTGTGTACTTGGTACTATATGTAGATGTTATGCTAGTAGCATGCAAGGATATGCAGAAGGTTATGGCTACTAAGGAGCTACAGACGACAGAGTTCGACATGAAAACAATTGGTAGCCAAGAAGATATTAGGGATGGAAATATGGAAATGGAACTTAGAAAGCTTAAGTTGACCCAAAGGGCTTATGTGAAGGACCTGCAAAATTTCTTAATAGATAATAGCAAAGTTATGCCAACTCTAATTCGCAATGTAGCCTTCAAATTCAAAATAACTTACTCCTAAATTTTTTTTTTTAAAAATTGTTACAAGAAACCATAAGATTTTGTAACTTTAACAACTAACATGATTCACTTGATTAAGAAAAAGTGAACAAAAGACTTGATGGTTCTTTAGATCATTGCCATAACATGAACCTAAGACGCATCACCTCAAATAGCTACATCATCAAGATTCACCATATATCTTAGAATAGGACAATAGGTCAACTGCACATAGCTTAATAGCATTCATAATGTTATTAGTTCGTGAAAAAGATACGATTGTGTTGCTGCTAGAATGAAACAACCGGCAATCTTGAATGTTAGCTTATGTTATTTTAAGATCATCAAATTACACAAAACTCATAATGCTAAGAGATAACACAATTATCACATAAACTTTGGATCACACATGGAAATCATTAAGAAACATAAGAGACTAAAGATTTCACATTGGAAAGCAAGCGAGATTAGGTTGAGGGCCATGACAGATTGACACTAATCAAGAAGATTTTATATACGATAATCCAAAAAAACTCAAGCTGACACCGTACAAAGCATTAATATGAAGAAACAAAAGAAACACTTTGATAGGCTCGTATATAAACCACATCTAATTTCAAACAAGCATAACTTCCTGGCCAAATGGAGTTACGAGATCCGCAAGTGACACGCCCGAATTCCACTTTCATAAACTTCGATTCTCATAACCTTAAGATAACCCTAACTTTATTTCTAATCCTTATAGCACTGAATTTGAATACTTAGGGCATGATTCTAATTTGGGAACACTATCTGCACCTGCTAAAAATCACAACATTCTCGCAATCAAACTTATTCTAGATAGGGTTTAGTAGTAACATAACTTAACAAAGATTGCGATACAAAACAACCCAAGTAGAAATCGAACACTCACAAACACGTATGATTTCACACAATTGAATCAGATTCATAACCAAAGAAGGGGCTTTGACCTTTCCAGAGATAATCAACCAGCAATCAGTTTTCCGATTGTGCTTTGAAACCTCTTCAAAAGACAGAATCTTGTTATCCGACGTCATTTCTTGATCTTCAACACCCAATTAACAAACACCAAAATTCAATTGGTTAAGTAGTTTAATCTCAAAACAAACAAACGAATCGATGACCATTAGTGTTCACTCCTGTATAACTTTAAGAAATCGAATCAAACGTTACAAACGAGGTACCTTAGATGCCGATGGGTGTTTGAACGGGAGTAGGTAGTCTGTAGTCGGTACCAAACCACCAAGATTTAAGGGGTCAGCAAAATATTCACCGTAGACTTTCGTTGGTCAAATAAATAACTTTTTAGAAAATAAAAAGCATGGAGAGGAACAAATAACCACCACATGTTAGCAAATATCATGACATAAGAGCATGCCTTGTGCGTGCCACCACGATCATGCCATCCGCCACATAGGTCGTATCTGGGGCGTTAAGACTACTACACTCGACGGTAAAATGAGAAAAGTGTTGGGGATCCGGGCGTGAAGATAGAAGAAAGAGCCGTTAGGATGTATTCGAAATCAAGTCACTCCACCCGTTTTTTACAGTTGAAATAAAAAAAATTAGCTCATTTTATTTTGTTCATATATAAACGACAATAAATTAACAAAAAAAAATCATGATTATATCATTCTTGTCTCCTCTTCTCTTGTATCATTTGAGCCTAATGGATAAAAGCAATGACTATATGACCGTTGGCTTCGAAAGATATGAGCAATATGGTTTGGGTGGACGGGAAATTACATCTCAAACTCAGTGGGTACCTGATAAGATTTAAGTTAGCGTCAAATATGGTGAAGCTTGTGGACGTGAAGAAATGGAGGCAAAGGAACTCCGATAGGAAAATTACTTACTGTGTCAACCGAGCATCTAACAAGAGATGATTGTGAATTGTTTGAAACAGCTAAAACAAAATACACCGAGAGTTGTGGAAAAAGTAAGTTATTTTAAAATTAATCATAGTAATTGTATTTTTAAAAATTTTAAAGTATATTTTGTGTTTTTTTATTTATTTGTATTTTTCTTAAAGTGTTTAATGTTATCTTTATGTCACTATTTGATGTTAATTTTTTTTATGTTTAAAGCATTTTAGAGCCCACCACAATGCCCCTTAAAGCTCCTTGACTTGAGAAAAAAGGTGGCTTACTTGAGGCTTACATGTCACATATGTGGTAACACATTTTCTTTCTAATCTCTTTAGAGCCCTTAACAAATAGTCTAATAATGTAATGATATGATGTTATAATGTTTACCACTAAAAATAGCGTGGGTGTAAACCTTCAACATACAAGATGGTGATATTTAGGTGTAACAAGTTGTTATTTAAAACAATATATGGTTTTGTGTACGTTCCGTAACATATTCGATATTCATGATGAACAAACGGGCATTTGCCCAATGGTATTTGAGTGGGTATGTGTTTTCTTTCTTAAAGGCAAGATTCAAATCCTACGGTAGACAAATTACATGAATTTAAGAGTACATTAAGAATCATTTAAAAGAAATTGAGTTAAATATGATTCTCTACTTAAAATTTTTAAAGATCCTAATAGTAAAGTAATATGCTTTCTAACTAAATGATTTTGATGTTAGATCTTGCAAATTGCAAGTGGTAATGATTTTATGATTAGAGTGAGTATATTAAAAGAAATGTGTGTTCGTTGCTGGTAAAACTAATAATTAAATTACAAAAAGGAGCATAAAACAATGTAATTGATACCTTGAAATAATTACAACAATGAGTATAATCTATGAACATATTTTTTCACACTTCAGCATCAAAAAGATAAATCCGTGATTTTTTCTTAAGAAAGGAAGTATACAATGTCAAATCACGTTTTTTCCCCTCTCTTTAGTTTAATATTTAATGAATCGGACCTTAGAGTAAGTGATAAAATTATTGGCATAAATGACTTTGAAGTCATGACTTCAACCATAAAGAAAGAAACGTAACGTAGACTTTTGATTCTTAACATAAATGGTTTTATCGAGATACTCAAGACTTTATTAAAATAATAGGAGGTTTTGGTTTAAGTCTCGTCTGTGACAAAAAGTTGGGGTTTAAGGCTGGGCTAGAGGATTTTTTTTCGTGTATGATGAGTTTTCTTCTGAGCATGACCTTAAGTTATATACTCAAATAATAAAGATGACCATATGAACTAATAACCCGTAAATAATCTAATTAACCATTATATATTTACAAAAGGCAATGGGATCTACAGTACTTTGATGCTATTGGCTGGGTTTTTTTTGTCTTTTTTATGTTTTGTTTATTTTTGCATAAACTAGAGGCCATCTATATCACATGTGGCAGCCTCCTTCATGCTTCACTGCCTCCCCTTTTTCTGTACTCATTTTTTTTAGGTTTTTTTTTTCGACGGCCCTTGCAAAGATCCTCTCCTCCGGACAACCCTTCCTTTGTACGATCACGTTACTCAAGCTCACATTACAAGTTATGTTATTGATACGTGTTAAATGATTTCTTTCGCCTCACCCAGCTTGGTAGGTGTTCACCAAAGTCCTCGCAACCATTTGTGTTGTCCATCTTTTTTAAGGATATATAAACCCTAAAGCCCTTTTGTTTAAGGCTTCATTCAATGTTTTTCATCGACATTAATAGCCCGCTTTCTCTTTTGGCGAGCGTATGCATGTAGAAAGCCCGAAAGAAACTCTTTTGCTCCATTAAAAGGCTTGTACACTGCTTGTTAAATTTTTTTTGTTTAACTACTACACTCATCTAGAAGAGTCTATGGAAAACATGTATTGTCAAATTTAAATATATTATAACCAACAATCTTAAAAGTAACTGGCTATGTGAATATGAATGCTTTTCAATCAAACAACAACAACACTTTGAACAAACAAAAATAATCTGCATAACCTCCAACGAACCAACAAAAACCCTGTTGCGAAGCGCGGGGTTCAAACCTAGTTGAAAAACAAAACATAGCGTAACACGACATAAAAATAGAGAATCCGCCTTTTTCTTTTCCCTCTTTAGTCTAACGCAAGCCCATTTTCCTATGGGTGTGGCCGTGGGGATTTGAGATTTCTCTTGGGTTTTCATTACTGAATGGGCCTTTTTGCTTTATGTATTATTGTTTTTCAACTTAATATAAGTATAAATATAATAAAATTGATTTAATATCCGCATGCAATTATCATGTTGATTAAAAAACCTGTTGTAGTATATTAGGTTTTTATATACGATATCAGTATTTTTTTAATTTTATAAAATGTATTAATTTTTCTGCTTTAAGGTCAATAAAAATGGCCTTTTTTGCTGTTTAATTATCCAATAATTTGAAAATCCAGTTCGAGATTTAAACTTTTGTATTTACTGTTAGTTTTTTTCACATTTACTTATTAACATATTTAATTTCACATTCACTATTGCAACTTTAGGCGTTATCATTTCTCATAATTAATCAATCAAGTATTCAATAATGTCTACATAAATGTGTTTAAGCCAATTGTTTAGTACTGTAACATTCCACCTTACAAATTTCTAAAGTTGATTATTTGTTAAAGGGAGGAAATAATTAAACTTCATGGCCTTTATGATTATTTGATTTGTTTTAGAGATGAAAATGTGAGTTGAACTCTAGAGGATCAAATAAGGATTATCAAAAGTTAGTATGCGATGTATGAGAATTTATAATAGAAATTTAAGAAGTTAACTAAAAAAGAAAATTGTAAGAAAATGGTATGTAAGACACCAAACCAGGTTACACATGTTTGATAACAAGAAGGGAAGAACGTTTGAATCATACTTGAAGTGAGAATTTGAATAATTTGAAAATTGATAAAAATTAATAATTTTTAATCAATGTAATTCTTCATTTTAAGTTGTACCAAGTTTCTAAAGTGAGAATTTAAATGTGTTTTTGATTTAAGTTTCTAAAATGATGTAAGTTTTGATAAATGACTTTTCAGTAGGCAAATTACATTCACTTATAATTTGGTGGAAACAAATATGTTTTTATTGTTGTGTGGTATATATGCATTTGCATAAGTAACCATTTGAAACATTGACAATATGATTTAATGCACATACCTCGTCACACTATAATTGTATTTTATTATTTCTCTGAACCTTTCCAATAGGTTCAAAGACCATTTTAGTACACTCATCGTAGAAGTTTTCTTTTTTGAACTTCAAGTTTTATATATTCACTTTACTCATGCGAAGATTGTTTAAGACGGTCTAACAAGTAGAATAATTGTATATTGAAACAGCCCCCCGATCAGCTAAGCTAGAGAGCAGATATCCTACTCGTTCTTGCATTCTAACTTGTATCTTGTACTTGACTCCTTATAGGGTAACCTTCCGGGTGATAATTTCCGAAACGACAACAAAAAAAAAAAAAGAACATTGTTTTGGGTTAGAATATCTAACCTGTTTTAAACAGGTCGTGTTCGGATTATTTTATTATAGGATTATTGGATTTTAATAATTTCAAGTTTCATTTATTGTCTGGGATTAATCCCAATTCAGGAAATGTTTGCAAACACTCCCAACTTTGAACTTATTTTCCTCCAACGATCTCTTACTAATTGAAAGTTAATTTCCGTTAGTTTTTTATGAAATGGGGCCAACATTAAGCCATTTTTCATCTACGCCGCCGCCTAGCCTCTATCAAGTCTTTTTTTTCGGTGTTTAGCCTCCAACGACACCTAAAATCTACCTCTAATGAGTTAAGTGGTTCCGATCAGAAGGTGAAAATTGACGGGTTTTAGGGTGCAGAAGTTTTAAACTGACGGAACAGATTGTTGATTTCAACTTTCTTCTTAGTTTTTTAGGCATATAAACAGCCTACATTATCAAAAAAACTAACGGTGTTAACTGTCAATTACTAAAGGATGGTTGAAAGAAGATAATCTCAAAGTTAGGATTATGTGTAAACATTTTTTTAATTGGAATTAATCCCGACTAATAAATAAAAATTATGATTGTTAAAATACAATAACTCTTCGTTAAAGGGGCAAAGTTCAGGTTGATTTTAATATAATAGAATTAAGTTGGGTGACTTACTTATGTCTATGTCACATATTTAGAATTAGAAAAACTTCACTTGCAAACATGGTAGGGAGACTAGATATAGGCACCTAAAAAGGAAAAGGAAACCAAGGAATACAGTCGTTGGCTTTATCTGGAGGTCATCTTAATAAAGCAAACCTACATGTTCAAGTGTCACCTCAAAGCTTCCATAAAACAATTTTCTCATTTACTCATCTTAACAATATTCAGATTTTATTCCAATCTTCAACCCCTCCCATGCATGTTTCTCGTTCATATGATTCCTTCCTTTGCACGTAACCAACCTATAATAAACTTATACTTCTCTATTTAAGCTTTGCTTCTTTACTCTTCTTTCTCATCACATTCATCACAATGTCTAACCAGCAACCCCCTCCCACCCGCCCATGGTTCCGCTTAGCCAATATGGTCCGCCCACCGCCCCTGCCCCCGCCTACTACACCGTCCAATCAAGCCCCGCCGCCACGAAGGCCAGGCCTCATTCGACCAGTATTTACCCCAACCGCCCCGACACCACCCCCACAACAACCTAACCCTACCCCATCTCCTCCACGACCTACCCCCTCCTTGGCTCCAGCTACTAATGTAGTGGAGCCACCAGCACCAGAAAAACCCACCCCAACCCCGACACCTGCACCCCAGCAACCCAACCCTATCCCATCTCCTCCACGTCCCACCCCGTCCTTTACTCCAGCTATTAATGTAGTGAAGCCACCAGCACCGGATCAACCCAACCCAACCCCTCCGCCTGCAACCCAACAACCCCAACCTATCCCATTTCCTCCACGTCCCACCCCGTCCTTTACTCCAGCTATTAATGTAGTGAAGCCACCAGCACCAGATCAACCCAACCCAACCCCTCCGCCTGCAACCCAACAACCCCAACCTATCCCATTTCCTCCACGACCTATCCCATCCCTGACTCCAGCTACTAATTTAGTTGAGCCACTAGCACCCCCAACAACTCCATCTCGTAAGTCACCACCATCCTCGCCTCCTACCCCTCCACCATCATCTTTGACCGCTACCACGAGCCCCATCTCCACTACGCGTGCTCTAACACCGCCATCCTCCCCACCAAAAGTTCTAAAACCACCAGAACAAGCCCCACCTCAGCTCCCACCCACTAATCCAATAACACCACCAGCATCGCCACCACGGTCACCACCATCCCGATCGCTCTCCCCACAGACGAGATCTAATAATATTCCTTCACCACCATCCTCACCGCCTCGCCCTCCCCTAATGCAACAAACTAATCAACATCCATTACCACCATCTTCCCCACCAAAGACTATATCACCTACATCCACCATGCACCCTCTTTCCCCATTAGTACTCCCATCACTTAAACATAAACCCTATGATGAAATCCCACCAGAACACAAGCAAAAAACCATTCATGTTCAAGAACCCAAAGAAAAGCCCAAGGTTTCATCAACCGCTTTTAATGGCGGTCACATTGGGGCGCTCCATGCTCATAACTCCACAAGAAAACCCGAAACTGATAAGAAACACTGGGATTCAGAAGATGCAGGAAAGAATATTATTACCATTGCTGGTGAGAACAAAGGGGCTGTTATGAACATAACTCCTGTTAGCGACAAAAAGCTTGATTTTGGTCACAACACTATCAATAGACACAAATCTACCACGTCGAACGATGGTGAAACAGATTCGCAAGCGACGAACAAGAATCAAAACTCGAATGAGTTACTTAAGACTTCATTTCTGAACAATAATGTGCAAGGTGTTAACAATTCGATTATCTTTAATTGCTCGATTAATCATCATGATCCTGGAATCCACCTCGCTCTCTCGACAAAGATTGATGGTGATTATGGGTTTCAATCCAAAGAACACAAGAAATGATAATATTGTATCAGAAAATGAAGATGGTAGGATTAAAGGGCCACAGATTATTATCAACTTCTTGTGTTATTTAACAGTTATCTAATGAACTATATATATGCATTGTGAGTGAGTGATTGAATAAGTTGAATGAGTCGAATGAGTCGATGTGACCCCTTTCGGTTGCATTTCAGTATGTTTGTTTCATATGATGAACAATTTGCATGATTATAAATGAATAAATAGTTTATGCATGTTTTCTTTCCAATAACAGTTAATAATGTTATACCAGTCTATCATCTCGTGTATTACACAGATTGAATAAATAAAATATAAAATAGTTTGTAATAAAAATTTTAAAATAAAAAATAATATTTTGAGATAATATATAATGAAGTTACGTATAAGTAAGTACTTCAAGTAAAACAAAAATAATATCATTTTAAACTTTCATTTTATAAAATTGTTTTTTTATTAAATTTCTTTTACACATTTTGTTTTTGTTAGTAGTTTCATTTTTTTTAAATTCATCCTTGTAAAAATTAAAAAAACATTTTTAAATGGTTCATATTTTAAAAAAAGTTTTTTGTTTAAGGACATTTTCGTATCTTTTTATTTTTTAAGAGTGTGCTTCTAATAAAATACTAAAAAAATCTAGTTTTTAATTTTTACAATATTTATTTCTTTAATTAGTAAATGTTTTAAATAATATAATAATTACTATATATTATTTTTTTTTTTTAGAAAAAAGAGTCGAAAAGTTAAAATAAGCAAGTCTAATGTCATGAAAAGTGGCACCGCAAGCAAAACTTTCGTTTATTATGTACATAGATTGTGTAGTGTTACGCTGCCGGCCCAATTTGACAGTGCATTAGTAGTGAGCCCAAATAGTTACATGTGTTAGCTGGGCTCAAAGAATAAATTGTTATCTAAATGCTTCCACTGTTTCAAGATAAGGCCCACAAAAGTATGAACTATAAATTATAATATCAGCATGTAACATGAATAGTTGAATACTAGAGTAGGAAGGTAGAGGAAATGTGGTGATTTCTACAGATTTTTGACATTAGGGTATACCAAACTGTATAAACTATTCAAGCATTGGTAAACATATCACATTAGCTGCTATATTAGACTTGCACTTATCATTAAAAAACATTCTAAGTTTCTTTTAATACTATATCTTTTATCAAACAATATTAAAATACATTGTGTGAGTGGAGACGGCCCACCCGCCAAAGCATGGCACCGGCATTCCATCTAGTCTAGATCGATTATAAGAGCTTCTTCACCATGTAATTTGACCCATTTTCTATATATCAAAAATCCTGATAACAAAGGGTGTTACCAAGGCCTTCAATGGTATGAGTGGTTCTTGTTTGCCAAATCACTCGTTATTTATTTGTCACATCATTCACAGACAACCTTTTTCTAAGCAATTATCTCATCTCACAATATCAATACATTTTTTAAAACATCCAAATTTTACATTTAACTTTTATAACCAATTTACTAACATAGTAAAATATCAAAATATTAATGTCGCAAGAATAAAAATAAGAAACTACATTTAAACAATATATATTTAAAAATAAAAAAATGTATATGATACAAAAAGTAAATTTGATATAACTAAGAGAAAATTTAATATTTTAAATTAGTAGTATTAATAATAAATAATTTGAATAAATATGTAAACAAACATATATAAAGAAAAACAAACAATTAAAAATGAACCTGAATGAATGAACGTTCAGGAAGGCGAATGAACAAACGTGACATGTGGATACTAAAACACTACCAATGCGTTGGTGCTTAAGAACAATCATCTTAGATTTATGCAGAAAAAACCCGATGAACCTAAAAAACACCACATATTAGACTCTCTCTCTCTCTCTCTCTCATATATCTTCCTATCTCTATAGGTAGTCTATGAAAAAGGATATCCACCTCAGGAGCGTGTGGTGTTTTTTTAACCTCCCAGCCAACGAAAATGCCAGCTAGGCGACGAACAAGTCCTCGGACATTCATTGCGGATGGAAATAAGCTAGTGTGTTTACATGGCTGATGTATGTTTTTTTTAGATTTAAAACTAGGTTCCAAAAACACCACAATTAACACATTAATTCATATACTAATGTTTATCTATGTTAAAGATTACCTTATGATATTAATCAAAGTCAGCACGCAATAATATAAACAATAGGAAATTTCATATTTAAATACTTATAAAGATATATATTTGTTTTATATGCAATAAAAAATTCTAACACAAAATGCGATCCATTAAGTTGTAGGCTTGCGGCTTGGCTTTAAAGCATCTAGTGACTTTTATAAAGCACGCGTTCACATCGTGTGACTTGAAGTCCTACAATATATTATTATCAAGTAGACTTTCGCTTGGATATTAACAAATAATTAAACCATCATGCAAGTTTTCCATGGCTTTAAATATATACACTTGAACAAAACTATTTAAATGTTTAATTAGCCAAGTTACTTTGACTTAGTTTTATCTAATTTGCGATAAGAATTAAAGGGTACATTAACATTGTTTGTATTAACGCGTAAGGTCAATGAACGTAAACCACAAAACATTTTAAATTAATAAAAGTATTAGGCGTACACATCATTACTTACTAATACATATGTCACATCATTCTTCACTATCCTCTAACTTAAATCATGAAAATGCTTCACTACTCACAGCTATCTACTCCACTATTTATTTTTTAAAATATTATATTTAATTATTATTACCGTTGTTTAATGGTCGAATGGGTGTGGAATGAAGTTGTGACTTGTGACCCATCTCGCGCTTGTGGTTCACTACAGTGTACCATGTTACAAATTTTCAAACTTGCCCATGGTGCCACATAGGACCACAATGAGAGCCGTGAAGAGTATGCTCGTTAGGCTAACAAATGGAATAATAATAATTTTATCCTTATCAAATGGGTCAATTGGTTGTAAAACTCATTAAAACAAAAGGCCACAATTTTCAACTTTAGATAGAACTTATATCATGCTACGTATTGACTTTTTCAAGTCAAACTTCAAATTGGGTTTGAATTGCTTTCAATATTCTTAGGTGTGTTGAATTTGCGTATTGAGGAAGCTTATATGATTTTGTTGTTTACGTAACGTAAATGGTTAAGAGATCGGAGAAAAACCTTGTGGTTTAACCAAATAATATATATGGCAGAAAGTAATAGTTGTCATGTCGTATTATCTCTTTGTGAGTATTTGTTTACATGTCATTTAATTGTAAACTATTTAAACAAAATTAAAAATCCATGATTAGAGATTAAAAAAAAATGAAGAAATTGAGATTTCAAATTTGTGTTAATAGCATAAAATTTTGAAGTGTATCTGAAGTTTAAATTGTATATATTCGTCTAGCTTTGTGCAGTGGGGGGCGGGGTGAAAGTAAACTATTTTACGGGAGACGAACTCTATATATATTAAAAGTAACGGGCCGAAAACTTATACTATCGAACCGAAAATTAACACTATCGACGAAAAAAGAGGGGGACCGCCCACACTAAGCTTCGCGCTTGGATTTGTGTATACTTTAGGTTAGTCATCTCTAAGTAAAAAAATCACGAAGTTCAAGCTGAGATGGAATCAAAATGCTCATTTTGCATAACCCGTTAATTTATATATATATATATATATATATTTATATATATATAAACTTATCTGTTAGCATGAATTGTGTTTTGGTTTCCACTAGTAGTTTGCCTTTGAATAAATCATGTATATATAATTATGATAGCTAAGTCGGTTAGTTGTAGAAACTAAAATTTTTTATTCTTGACTATACATTAGACCGATGGGTTAAAACCAATTTACCTTTTATTTTTCCGTTGGCTTGGTCAAAGTTCATTATCATTTCATTATATTTGTTAAATATCACTGTGTTTTTTCATCATTATTTTATTAACAATAAATATTCCTCGTAATATTTCATCTATCACTTAAACATTTTAGACATTCGTGATTGCCCCACCAATATATGATTAAATTGAATTTACAGGAAAAGAAAATTTGTTCTAACAGTTTAGGATTTGAGAAGGTTAGCCCTTTTTAATTTATATAACAAAAAGGCAAAAAATAATTAAGTTATACTTTGTTAGAACTAAAATTATGGTTTTAAAAACCGGGTCAGACTGGTTAAAATGAGAACTGGTTTCGTCTATAGTTTAATATGATTGAGTTGGACCGCTTAGGATTAAACCAGTTGGTTGTGGTGAAGCGGGTTGAACCGGGTATTTGTCAAACCCGTTGGACATGGAAGCTTCGTCAAAGCTCGTCGGATCTGGAGGAAATTGTTCAAAGGTTAATTGGATGCCTGGAGTCTTGCCGGATCTAGAGCTGGACAATGGAGATGACATCAACTAAACCTGTAAAAGTAGCTTTCTTTAAAATGGTTATGTTTAATCCACTTTTAGTACAAGGTTTTCATATTGTAGTACATTACATGAGGTGGGTGGGTTTCTTTAAATATTTTTTTCTAATAACTTTCAACTTTCTATACATATTTAGTAACACTACATTATATCATTTACACATCTTATCTTATATTATCTTATCTTATCTTATCTTATCTTATCTTACTACTCTAATAAAAGAGTAACTATGGTGGACACATGTCATCACCACATTTCATCTCACCAAAATTTTCCCGCTTCTCTCTCCTATTAATATCACATTAATTACAAACAATAAATTAAGAAATATATCTTTTTATTAATATTGTTTCTAAAAAATAAATATTTATAAATTAAGAAACTTTTAAAACATCAAACTTTTTAAAAATTTTAAATATTCTAATAGTGATGTTTTAGGTAAAAATTTTGTAAACAAAAATTAATTAAAATTAGGAGTTATAATAAAAGTTTTAAAAAATTATATTTTTTAAAATGTTTGTTTAAAACAAAGTTTTTAATTTTTTTTTAAAATAAAAAAAATTTAAAAACAAAAGATTAAAAAGTTTATATCATTATTTTGTTATTTATAGTCCTTACTTATACATAATTTTAATCATATTTTATCTTAAAATATCATTTTATAACTATTAAAATTTTATTATATTTAGTATTTTATTTATTCATTACACGGGTTTACTAAAACTAGTTTATTTATATTAAATAAATCATCCTTTAATACTATTTTAGGATGAACCGATATAATAGTTGGTTTAATCATTTTTTTTAGAATGGCTTCTAATTTGCTCCATAGTCTTCTACTAGCAGGACTCAAATCGTTAATATTTAATATTAAGATAACACATCTTACATTAGTCAGTGTCCAGCCTCAAAGTGGCTCAGCAAAACACCTGACCACGTCTTGTCTAATCGAAGTTCAGGTGGCTCAGTGACCATACTTATTGAAGTGAGCAACATAGAGTTATTCCCGGGAGGTTCTCATTCAAGTGGGTCCTATGAATGCGATTCTTTATCACATGACCAATTTTTTCACTGTATGATCCATTTGGGTTAAATGTTAATCATAACTATTAATAAAAATTACAATCAACTTCTCTTTTAATCACACAAAACTCACAAGGCTGTAACTAAACTAGAATTTAACAATCTTTAGGATGCTAGAGTAGTAAACACTTAATTCCTCTATAAAAGAGATCTTAGATTCAAATATTGGTTACGTTATTTTCTTATCCGTTATCATAACAACTTGAAGATCATATGTTCATCACAAGTTGAAGATCATAACCTCTTGAAAGGTGATTCTTATGGTTATCAGAAAAAATAATCAAAACTAAACAAATTAAAGTTTAAACCTTCAATAAAAACTTTTAGTTGCCACGTATGGAACCCACAAAATATTAAAAAATATATTTTAATTTCTAGAATATCAATTTATAATTATAAATTATTAACATATACTTTCATAATTATGAGAGTTGCTGAGGTATCAATTGCTGTACCAAATGATAGTCTTGACAACCTACAAAAACAAAAAATTGTACAAAAATCGAATCTCAATTACTTTTGTATATACAACTTAAAATAATATATATATCTAAAAACAATTAATTAACTGTAGCGTGCAGGTAACATTACCAAAATAAAATAAAACTAACAAGTAACAACAATAACAATAGAAACTTCACAAATTATTTTCATTTTCAATCCCTAACAAAAAAGAAATATGGTGCGGGACCCTAAAAAACTACCCTTCATCATCATCGTCGTCATCATGTCATCGTGACCGTTGGATTGATCCCGAGAATTGATCGGACGGTCCAATCTTCTTGCTACTCTTCATCCTCAGTAAACCGTACAGCTTCTGAATCTCTTTCACAACAGGCACGTTACAGCTACTATCCATCACGAAAACGCTCGATGTTTCCTCCGGCGATGACGTGTCCTCCGGCGACAGTACGCCGTCGTGATGCAACCGTTTTCCTGCTTTTCCGGTGATCGGAGTTGACGACAACCTAGAGTCACCGTTGATCTGTAAAGCGGTGATCACCGACTTCAACGCTCGTGCCGGTGATCCCCGGTTTGAGATCATGAGCTCGCTAATCTCCGCGGGACTCATCGTCGCTCCGGTGTGAAAGATCTCTTCGACTTGAGGAAACAGTTTGTGATCCTTTAAACCTAAGCAGTTGTTCGCTAGTATTTTGAATGAATTGAAGTTACACAACGGAAAGTATATGTGAACGTCGATTCTACCAGGGCGTAAGATAGCGGAATCGATCTTCTCCTTGCTGTTCATCGTGAAAACCATGAGTTTTTCGTCACCGCAACATGAGTTCAATATGCCGTCCATGAAGTTCAATATGCCTGAGAGACTCACCGCCGTTGAATTCGATGTGATGAATCGATCGAGGTCTTCAACGACGATGAGTGACTTGCTTGTGGTTTGTAACAAAAGCATTTTCAAATCGGAATCGTCGGTGACTTTTGAGAGATCGATGTCGTAAACATCATACGAGAGGAATTTCGCCATCGCGGCGATGAAGCTCGATTTTCCGGTGCCGGAAGGTCCGTAGAGGAGATAACTTCGCTTCCAAACACGACCTAATCGGTGATAATACTGTTTTGATTTCAGAAACGAATCGAGATCGGATTTCACCTTCTTCTTCAGATCGGAATCCATTGCTATCGTTTCAATGGTCGCCGGATGCGATAATCGAACGGAGCTCCACCGTCCGACGCTCCGACGGTCGTCCGATTGCGTGACGGTGTTCATATACAGTTTCAACTCCTTACATCTCATCTCGATATCTTCCGACACACGGTAAATATGCTGAATATACGATTGCAAAATCCTTCGTTTATCTTTCTTCTTTAATTTCAGCACAAATGCTTTCTTACAAACGCTTTCTTCATCAATTCTCTCGACTCTGTTCGTCCAGGAAACCCTAGCACCGAGAAACGTATCTTGAATCGTCTGATCGTCATCGAGGCAGAGGACGACGCCGTTTGGTTTCTTCCCGGAGACGAGGTTTGTGAAATCGGAATCTTCAATCGTCGATAGCGAATTCAGGTACGTAAACACCTTCCTATAGAACAGATTCTCCTGATTGTTTTCGTTAAGTTCAGGAACTTTAAGCGATTGATGAACGTGAATTCGATCCTCAATCCAATTCCCCCATTTCTTCAACCGATACAACAAAGTCGTCCGATACAAAAACAACCGAACAAATACGAAAACACATATAATAGCAAACAATAGTAGGAAAACCCCCATCAGAATGATTGAATTGGGGAAATTTATCAAAGAACCTTGTTTATCAACCCCTTGAACATTTGTAGAAAACGTTAATGGAGATTGGAGTGTGAATGTGAGATGTTGTACAGTAAGAATGTTTAATGTGAGGAAATCGGTGACGGTGGCGGTTGTGGTGGTGGTGGTTGCCGGTGGCCGGAGAAATTTATGTGGATATATAGGGGGAAGACGGAGGAGAAGTAGGAAAGAAGAATGGTGTGTCGAGAATAAGTCAGTAGCATCCGCGTAAATTACGAGTGAAAGGAGAATTAAATATTTATAAGTGGTAAGCAAACTTCCAAATTAGGGGGTTGTTTGGAAATTCTGAAATTAAAAGGCAGTAGAATCCTTCGTTTCCCCTGTAGTTATTAGGTATCATGAGATAAGCCAATAAGTCTTAGATCAACTGGTTTGGGAGGAAGCGTCATATGACTTTCCAAAATGAAGGTCATGGGTTGCAGTCTCACTAGGTGTAATATGTTCCAAGTGGGCCAATGGTTTTACCACAGTGGGCCTTTGGGTGGTGGGTTTCCTTTGGAATGGTGGGCGAGCCGGGTCACCAGCGCTGTCTGTGTTCGCGTGAGTGGGTGGTCTTTCGCCAATGGATTTGCCCGGGTGACCGGGCTTAAAAATTATTCGTTGGCTGTTCAAAAAAAAGATATCATGAGATAAACAATTAAGTCACTCACACTTTTTTTAGTTTTTTTTAGATAAGTTACAATATTTTTTAAAATATTGCAAGTTTTTTTAAATATTGTAATCTTTTTTAAAATGTTTTGCAATTAATGAATAAAATAATTATAACAATTTTGAAACTTTAATGATCTTTGTGACAAAATAATTTACGAGTGACTTGATTAGAATAAAAAAATTTATAAGTAATCTAATTAGAACAATCTTTAAACTTGATTATTATTTTATAAAATTATCTAAAAAAAATTAGACTTCGAATAAGATGTTTGGATTATAAAAGCCGATTATGGATGCTCTAAAAGACTAGTAGTCCTAGACAAAGTTCACCGCACATATTTGAAATTGATCCCGGTAAATAAGATGAATGGATTGTGTCACTTTTTGTGAGTATAATTCTAGAAATATATAGATCAAAACCGACAAATAAAGCAACTTTATCAAGATAAAGAAAAGGACCCAAAAAATGTCGTTGTAAATTTAAAGTTCACTTTTTTTTGAGGAGTTGGTAGAAAGATCATGTATTATGGAGTGTTTTATAAAACAATGTGCTCAATTGCCATTTTTATAGGTTTACATAAAGTTGTATAACTACTTAAATCAAGTTGAGGTTAGTCGACCCATTGAGTGGTTGTCCAAACATATTATTCCAATCGAAATAAGTTAAAAATGTTGAAGTTTCGAACATTACAAGGGACGGGAGGTTCGCATTGTATATAATTGGTTAGCAAAAATAATAATAATAATAATAATAATAATAAGAATGACCTTGTCATTTCGCAAGTGGACTTTGTTCCAGCTCAATATAGTCCAGGGATAAAGTAATATTGTTTTCAGATGATTAAGGACCCAAGGCATCATAAAATTGGTCAGATGCTCATAAGCTACTAGAATTTATAATTCTTTTTTCAAGAAGTTCAAACTTTTTTTTATATTAGACCATATGTAATGTAAGAGGATTTTTAGCATATAAGCATCAACTCATCATCACTCTTCTAGGTAAAAAGATGAGTAATGATTAACGTCTTTTAATGCCCCTTAATCATTATCTAATTATGATTTTAATGAGAAGTTATGGCATTATGATGAAAACGTCCTCCGCCTATAACGCTCCCATAATGCCCACGAGGGTAGTGTAAGGCGTTTTAAGATGCTATAATGCCCTTTAATGGCTCCTTAATACCCCATTAGGTTTGGTCTTAGTTTTTCAAATCTTTGCAGAATTATTTTTGAAAATCTATTGAGATTGATCATAGATCGAGTTTCTTAAAACACTTTTTTTCTTCTTCTAAAAAGGTATTTTATATTGAGCATCTAGTATTAAAAGTTATTTATTGATTTGCTTGAATTTATGATCTTTAGATATCTTTGTTGAAATACATTTAATATGTCTATCACATGTTTATAGTTTTATTCTTATCAAAATAAGATATTTGTTTCACAATATATATGATCATACATGCATCAACAATCGTGTCCTGCTACTTTCAAATTAAGTAAGCCTTTTATAAGATTTTCGGTTCGAAGCCAATTTATTCAAGTATCTCTTCTTTTGTTTTATGAACTCATTAGTATTAATTCAATCATAGTAAGCACATAATTAATCACTTTTAAGTTTTAACTGGCATTTATCCATACCAAATTAACTCCCTAAATTAGCCATTTAACATTCTAAACCTTTTTGTCAAAAATACAATTTCAACGAGCACGTTTGGTTAATTGTTATAGCATGTTTCCTTTCAAACAAACAATTCATACCCAAATAAATATTTCACGGGACGTAAGTCTAAAAGAAAGGGGTATGCCAATTAGTATAATAACCCATCTGAAGTTATCGCCGTTTGAACCCCGCATAAGGGGTAGCTGGAAACCCCCATGGTGACATAGTCTAGGGGGCTTCGTTCCTTTGAATCATCGAGTTTGAGGTACTAGAAGTAAGTGTGGTGTTGAAGAAGTGCTCACTTCACACCTTTGACTTGTAATAATGTTTATTCTAATCTTTCTTTAATCTTAAAATACCAAACCAAACTAGAATGATTGTAAAACCATACGTTTAAGAAGATAATAATAATGACAACATGTGAAAATGGAAATGTAAAAAAAAAATGTTTTGAACCATACAGTTTTGTTGATTTACTAACCAGAAAGATGTGTAATTTGTAAGCAAAAAGAATGTTCCCAAAATAAATAAAAAAATAAAATTGCAAGTGTTATAATTCCGGAATAAATGAGATAAAATTGCAAGTGTTATAAATTCCGGAATAAATGAAAATTGTGTTATTTTAATTATTGTTTAACAGTTGTTGAATGACAACACACAACAGCGATTCCCAGTGGGCCGTATCACTCGTATATCTAGTTGCAAGACTTACAAGGTCACAGCTATTTTCCTTCTTGAAAAACTATAATCTTGTTGTTTTTATCAACACATTTATACTTTATTGCATCTGTCATCTCACAGTACACACACATATACACATACATACATATTATATGTACGTAGTATATATACATCTTAATTATAATAGTGAACAGATGTTTATTGTTAATATATAAATAAGTATTATTTTGCTCAATTAAATAATATTATTATAATTTATGATGTGCATCAAAAGTGTATAAATAAGTCAAATTTTGTAGATATGAAGGTGTGTGTATGTCGATCGAAAGGAGACACCAAAAACATTAAGAATTATGCAAATTAAACGAAGAAACAACAAATTAGAAGAGTTGGGAGTAATTAACCACCATGAACACAATGAAACTAGTTATATACATGTTCGAGTGCATATAATTCAATGCAACTATAGAAAAATTTGTATTTGCTACGAGTTGTTAGTTCAATCTTTTTCATATTTGTCCGCACGTTAATAGACGATTCATGAATTTCAAATCAGGTAAATACTTGAAGGAACGCTAATTTTGAGAAGTGAATCAACAATAGATGCAAATAACATATAATATCACACAAGATGAACATAAGCTGTGTGAAGGTGAGATGAGGTCATATATTAACCGTCAAGACAATTTTTAAAAAGTTGTCTACAGTTTAAAATAGTGGTGATGTGTGGTTTTTTGTTTACTCCATTATAACATATTGTATATAATCTTTGGTGACGGTGCATGATCCACAATAACATAAAACGTTATAATATGATAACTTCATTATCCTACATCAAGATAATATTAATTTTTTCCGACTCACCTAAACAACTTATTGATATAAAAATATAAAACAGAGTGCAAAATGTAAAATAGGACAAAAAATTGAAGGATTTGAACTATACTTAAACACAAGCGGTTTCACAAATTATTGTAATTGTTTGGACACACCATTATATTTACATAGTTCATTCACATGTTAGATATTGACAATTTGAATGCACCATCATTGTTCATCCACATGCCCGATCTTGACAATTTGAATGCACCATCGTAATTAGTTCAAGTGTTTATTGTTGTAACCAATTTAGATATAACCTTGTAATCAAAAGTGCATCATCTAGAAATCATTTTTTAAGAATACACATATACATATAAACTTTGTATTCTCAAATTTAAGTTGATCAAAATTTGAATTTTATGCCATAATTTCTAAAATATAATGAAGTATATTAAAACTTTTCCTTACCCTTTTAGTAATCTTAAACTTTGTACAATTTATAACTTTCCTAAAGATTTAATCTTACCCATTGAGTTAGTGTAATTAACAAATGCTTCTCTATATGTGTACAAACTTTAAAAGAGTTGTTCTAAAATCAACTCATCAATGATATTAGTTAATGCAACCTTTATTACACAAGCATAAACATGTTACGAGACGTATACGAGCGTATAAAAGGTCCAATACAAACATACGTAATCAAAATCAATCAAATCTGTACGATTTATGTTTAGTTTAAAAATAATGGATGCGTCTAATCTAACACCTTTTAATATTTATGTGGCTTTGCATTTGAGGGGCCCCAATGGGGTGAATCGGAGATGTGATATGACAGATGGATGATATGGAAAGTTATATAGTATTTTCATAATAGGGTCAGCGTTACATCACTTCGATTATATTTCTTTTCCTTTTGGAGCCTTTTGCGGTTTTGCCTTAGGTACATTCCAACACAAAGTTATTTTCAAAAGCCCTAAATTTTTCACTAAATACGATTTTTAAAATGAACGATGGTGGATGCAACGTGTGTAATAAGGTTTTTAGTGGTTTAATTTAGGAAGATTACATTTATGTGGCAACCCTCAAACACCAAGATTTCTATTTGGGCTATGGTTTGTCTTTTACAATTGACGTGCATGTTTTTGTAAGTTAAAGTGAAGGTGACATTATTTCATGAAGTGTCTTGAATGGGCGGTGTTGGAGAATGGATGAAAAATTAGTTTTTCAGCAAGTATATTCAGTAAAAGTATATTTTTTCGACTTATAAATAATTATATGTAGTTGTGATTAATATTGTTATTTTTTACTGGTTTTTGTTTTGCTATGCGAGAGCTTCACAAGAATACAAAAATGGGTCTAAAATGGTGTTAGGATGAAAAAGATTTCGATGGTTGAAATTGTGTAGTCATGGGGTAGTGAGGTACAAATGACCAAACTTGCTACGAGCCTACGATGAGGCCATCACCCACATCAATACCCGATTTACCGCCTATGACCAAATTTGCTACAGTTGACCAAATTTGATATCGATGACTAGATTTGCTATCAATGACCGAATTCCTTATCAATGACTAAAGCTGTTGTTGACTAGTTGTTACTACTGACCCTCGTGACTACTATTGATGAGTTGAAATAGTAACATTAAACTTTCAACACTCAATTAAACAAAATAAATTCCATTGAATATGTTTATTGCAATTTAATTTTTCTGTTTGTTCTTGATTGTTTTGTTTCAATAATTATATAAAAAAGTGTTTTTTTTTATAATTGTTTTATGAACGAATTCCCTAAGGTGATTCTTCAATCTAGTAACACCGATGTTGAGTTGCATAGAGTTCTTTGGTTTTTAAGGTAAAAGTCTTTGACCAAGGACCATCTTTATAGGAGAGAGAGATGATTTGTTACAAGCTAATTCTAGATGACTATTTTTCTAAGAAATAGACGATAAAGTAATAAACAGAGACACTCTTTTGAAATAAACATACTTTTTTTATTAGCTTACAATGAAAAACAAACTAATAAAAAACACTAGCGCACTACTTAGGAAATAAAATACATGCAAAGAAAATAGATAAGTGGAAACGTGGAAGATTGGGTATTTGGGTACGTATCAAGAGTAATATCTTGTATTTGTGTTAAATATTTTTTATCATTTGGCATATGTATTTGTGTTATCATTGTGTTTTACGTATTATAACACTTTGTGTTACTTTATCATTGTTTTTAATATATTAGATTATATAGTTGTTATTTTATAGTTATATTTTACGTATTAAAAGTACAAAACAATCTTATTTGACCATTATGTTTTTTTTGGAATTCATTATTATAGAAAAACATAATAGTGTTTCGAAAAACACAATAACAAATAAAAAGACACAATAAAACGCATTAAAGATATAATGACGAACAAATACTTGAGTGAAAACCCTAAAAAAATTATCTTTTTATTTAACAATACCATACTCATTTTAAAGATAATAAAACGTTTGTTTTTATAATGTAATTTTTATAAAAAAAAATAATATTGTATATAAAAGTTAAGAGCGTTTAAAAAAATGAAAAACTTGAAAAAAGCTAAGAAAAGTAGTCATGCTTAAAATAGAACTCTAACAAAATTTTTTATTACAATTTGATTTTAACCATTGATTAAAAAATAAAATAGTTAAGATCATTCTTATATTTTTTAGATTAAAATTTTTTATTAATTATTTTTTAAATTAATTATCCTAAACATCAATAATTCAAACATGAAACTAGGTTTTAATTAAATAACCTATCCCACGGGCTCATTTGAATGACAGTTCAACTTTTTAACGAACAAGTTGACGTCGATAAGCTTCACTTTCGAAATAATGTTAAAAGAATAAATTCATTACGGATTGTAAAGAAAAGAGTCCATTCACATACTTTTTAGCAAAAGCCAAACGGCATACAAAGCGCATATAAGTGGCCCGTGTTCCGTTTCGAAGCAAGACGATAATATTTTATAGGTAAAATTATTTATTTACTAAATGGCAATTGGCGAAGCTGTACTCGTGTGTTGGAAAAAAGTATCTCTCATCAAGAAGTTGATTGTTCAAGTTTTACGGTGAACAAAACGTATAGATTTAAAAGTATCAATTGTTGGGTGTAAGTTATGTGTTGTAAAAAAACGATAAAACTATTACCGCTTTATATTTATTATTATTAGAAGCAGTTTCTTGAATAAAATCAAACTCGTATTATAAACTAATTTATAATTTCCAGAAGAATGTATTCAGTTTTGTTTATAAAATTCATTTAAAAACAATGGCACGAGTGAAATTTAAACACAGCACATGTCGACACCTTATCACATACATTTCTTGTTTTCAATAACTTAAGAGTTTCTTAACCAACGAACTTATGGTCTGAATTTGTATAAATCAAATTCACAATCGGGTTACTACTAGTTTCAAAATACGAGTGACTTTAATGAAAATTCTAATTAATACAAACTACGTGATCTTTTATATTACTTATCTAACCTTAATTTGTTTTTGGATCTTTTATATATCATTATCTATATTACAACTTGAAAACAAACTTTTGTATGCATCATATGGTACAATTAGTTATTTAAGAATTAGATATATGTATAAATAATAACCTTTAAAGTTAAAATATCCTTTGATTTTAAAACTAGGAGTCAGAAGTGGTGCAAGTTGTTTTATGTTAGACGGAAACAAGATTTGGTGAATAGGTGGTGCGATGGAAATATGCTTTTAAAGATTCCAGCAGCTTTTCTCACCCGAATAAACCCATAACTGTATTTTTGTTTTTTATGATAATGTTTATTGTAAACTTATTAAGATAATTTAATGATAATCTTCTATGCTTAATATATAAGTAGCTCGTTGCATCATGTGCCATAATTCTACGAGTCTAAGATTTTTTTTTTCCAGTTTCTCTTGGTTACGTTTGTACTTTTAGTATAGAATAAAAAAATATATAATATCAATCATATGCGTTATTTGGAAATGCTATTTTGTAATTTATAAATTGTAAAGATTATAGAAGAGGCTGATGCACTCAAAACAGTCAGGATGTCTCCTGCATGCATGCACATTATGCATGGTAGAAGTTACTTCGGAAGCTTTACACTCAACAAGAAAATTACACAAGTGTAAAATCTTTCGAAGCCAAAAGACCATTTCTTCCGAAACCAAAGATGAAGTCTTCCGAAGCTTAGAAGACAAAGTCTTCCGAAACCTTAAAGATAGAAGACTGATTTCTTCCGAAGACAGAGAAGACATGCTCTCTGTGATCAACAACTTTTCAGAAAAGCTGACCAACTTTCCGCTGCCACTCTGCAGGCTCACCAACTTTACACAAGTTGATGAAAAGGTCCATGCTTTAGTAAGCTGTATATTAAGGTCTTGAGTCTGTAACTTTCTACTTTATGTACTTTTATCCTTTTTGTATTACAATAGGATGTGAGCTATGGCATGTCATAGTCACATGTCAAAAGGCAATCTGCCTTTTGACTTTTCATTGATCTTGTTGTCTAGATTAGTGATTCCAGCTGGCTTTCAAAGTATGGCCGGCTGTAGGAGGTAGTATAAAGTATCTCAGGTTCTTGTATTTTATTTCTATGCTTTGTAACACTTGTAATAGAACTTGAGAGCAATATACATCTTCTTTGAAGACCAACTATCTTGTTCTTAAGCTTTCTGTCTCTTGTTTACTTGTGTTATTCTAGTATCAAACTATCTTGTCAGTTTCCTATTTGATCTGTTAAGTGTTCTAAGTCTCTCCTCATTGTGAAAACTGAGTTGTTCACTCTTCAAACGGTCCTGCATAAATCCATACTACTAAGCACTAACAACTTAATATTATATTTGTTCATTATGTATCATAAACGAGATTGTAACTTAGTGATATATTCAAAGCAGCATAAAATTAATGAATTTTTTATGATAAGAACATATGATTATTAGAGAGTTAATTAATAACAAAACTAAAAAAACTTATTTAAGTTTTGTTTGATAATCTTATGTTGAGTATTAAAAGGTAACTGAATAAGAGGTAATATCTGAATCATTCAGCGTGTTTTCGAAAATTATCCATATAAAGACTTCAATAACCATTAAATGGCGACTTTTAAAGGAGCCAAAACACTATATCTCTGACCTGTTCGAATATAGTCTTTTAAAAAACTATCAAACAATCTTAAGTTGGTTTTGATTTGGTTTAGTTCAGTCAATTTGATTTTAATTTACTACGCTTAAAAACGGGTAATTGAACGTGAAGAATGTCTAGCAGTATTTAACATCACGAAAATATTAATATATTAAATGAACTGTGGGCATAGATAGTTATGAAGATATAAGTATGGACCAAAAGCCACATTTATTTCATTAATGATCATAGAGAATATTCGTAATAGTCTACTAATTCGTTTTATTTCTACTAATTATTTATTACTAATAAAAAGATATGCACAAATTTTCTAGATTAATAAAAGGATGTAAACATCTTTTAGATTAAGTCATTTTAAGTTATGTCTTAATTAGAAGACAATCTAATTTACTTTTCAAAAGGTTAACTGATTTTAAGCCGGTTTTTTCTTTGATCTTTCCCTTTATTTCTTTAGATATTTGATTTTGTTATCTTCACAAAATTGCCATTTTAAAAAATAAATCAAACGACGATATTTATGCAGCAATAGGCTCCGCGCATATACTCTATCTCTCTCTCTCTCACGCGCGCGCGCACACACACACACACACACACACACATATATATATATATATAGGATTGGATTCAAATGAAAACCAAAAAAAATTATGTAAATTAATAAACCATATCTACACATTTGATTTATAAATATTAATGGGTTAGAATTTTTTGAATAAAAAATTTAAAATTTTATACTTTTGTGAAATATATGTTGAAAAAGTCATGGCTTAAGTACTTTTGTACTTTTATGGTCTGAATATATGTTAGAGTAAGCTTTTAACACTAGCCCTTATTGTAGGGTATAACAAGGGCTTTGGCCTCTAGGCCTAGCTCCCAACTAATCACCCTAGACGATGCTCAAGCCCCAAACAACTATCTCTTAAGTCATGGCTTCAGAATACCACACGTTACATTCAATCAGGGTCGGCTCAATAAGGTTATTGGACCAGGTAGTGGCTTAAAGCCTCCACGTGTTAAGGGCCTCAAGTTTTTTCAGTGTTTGGGTTAGGGTAATTACAGTTTTGGGTTAGCTACTACGTTTTGGGCTAACTGTTCTGTTTTGGGCCAGACTAGGCTTGGTATTAATTTTAGTTTTTAAAACTTGGGCCTGCTAGAAAAAGATTAAATGGGTTAGCTATTTTGTCAACTGAAAAATATTTATCTTATGATATTGAGTATGAAGATTTGATTAAAGAGTTTGCTTCAAAAAAAGCTAGAAAAATAAGCTTTATATAAATGATTCGCATGTTTTTTAAATAAAAAAGTAGATTAAATTTTTTTTTTTAACTCCGCCAAATATAAGCTATTTAGTTTATTTTTGCCGGTACCAAGCCCGGATAAAAGAGGAGGGTTTTTATTAAAGACTTAAGAAAAAAGCCTCCAAAATTAACCCCGCCTTAGGCCACTAAAATGGTTGAGCCGGCACTGCATTCAATACAACATTGTTCATTGATAACGCTTGTATTGCTAATTGTCTCGCTCTAGGGTGGAAGCCTCTGGGAACGTAAACTAGCATTGGTGTAGGGTACGTACCCACACTCTTCTTCCACAAAATGATCACGTTAATGGTCCATGATAGTCACGTAAAAGGTGTAAGAATTGGCCAAGACTAAAGGTCTTAAACCATCAACGTGCCCCGACAATTTGATGATGCATCCAGACAACTATGTCATAAATGCAAAGAGTGTCACATCGCATCCATAGATAAGTTAGATACCATATTTGTCATGCCTAATTATTGCTTGCTCGCTCATTCTCATACTAAATCTTGGTTGCAAAAAGAATCATTTCTCACTGTGGCAACGCTAGTGATGTTTTAGTCTTGTCGATCACCAATCATCGCTTATATCAACTGCTTCACTTGACACTGATGGATCATCAAACCGAAGCCATGTGTGACGAATTCTGCTTCAACGTATATATTACAAGTGTGTGTACATAAATACGTCCTCAAAGTTTGTGACAAGTTATTTTTTATTCAATTTCAACGTATCACTTTATATTTCCCAGCTGTATTTTATTCAATGTCTTCAAGTATTTTTATAAAAATAAAAAAAATCTAATGAAAAGCATATGCTTAAGCTAGTTTGGTAAACCATATATAATTTAACATGAAAATGCATTCAATTTATATTTTTTATGAGCATTGTAATGCCATAAAAAAAGCAAGAGATAATATGTTCTTTTCAACATTTATGAAAAAATCAAAGTTGAACGTAAAGACTACGAATATCGTTTTCTCAAAGTCTTGTGGCGGAAAAGACACTTCACACTTGGAATAAGCCTGGCAAACGCCTGATTTTGCATGACACTACTTTATAGTATTTTATTATTATTATTATTACTATGAATAATAATAATAATAATAAATCAGTAATAACATTATGTCGTCAGGATCGTAAGCTACAAAAACGTTGGAATAATAACAAAAGAAATAAGGACAAAAAATATTTACGAAGGAAGTTATGAAAAGGAAACAAGTGTTGCTAAATAAATTGGATTAAAATATCGGAATGAATGTGACGCGAGCCGTAATGATAATTAAAGAATAAAATTTAGGCATCCACATTTAATTATTGGCTCCAATTTAACAAGTATTTTATATTTTATGTGGTTATATAGAAATTAGAAAGTATATTTATTAAAAATAAGTACAAAAATTGTGTTATTACAATAGTTATTTTTTTTATTAATTATTTAAGTAAAATGGTGTTAGCGTTCTGATATACTCTTAATAACTTTTAACAAGTTCAACTTTTATTGGTTCGTTAAAATAGAGCTAATGGACTGTTTAGTAGCCTATTAATGGTTATTAAGAGCCTATATTTTAATTGTTTATAACCTCTAAATTGTTAAGAGTTAAACTTAATGCTTGAATGATTAAAATGTTAAATCTTAATAGTATTTTTTAATCATTCAGCATTAAAGTTATCTTTTAACCATTAAAAGATTATAAACCATTAAAATATAACCTTTTAATGACCAATAAAAGGATACCAAACAGTTTCTAAGTTTATTTATTCTTCATTTATAAATTATATAAATAAATTAAAGTTACCATTTCAATCCAAGATAACGTTATGGGCTCCCGAAAAAGGCTAATATTATACATAGAAAATCCGTTTGTTGTTCGCTCCATTGACCCATAATCTGCTTCTAACCACTCTTTTAATATTAGATGATAGGTTTTTCATATAGAGAAAATCACAAAACATATTTTTTTCATATAATTATACATTAGAGTATGCATGTGAGACTAAGTTATATACCAATAAACATGATATACAAGGACCCAAGTCATGTGTTTAGTTATATTCACATATCAACATAACTTCTTTTCAACTGAAAAATAACAGACATAACTGTAAACATGAAGCACATGAAAGGATTTTACTTATCATCTTCATCTCTATGTATTTGCTTTATCAATTTTATCCGTTTCATGTACAGATTATAGTATAATACTATATAAAATAGTATTATGTTTGAAATACTTTGCAAACATATCGGGCCGGTTCGGCCCATTATCACTATAGGATCAGTCATAGTGCCCTTAAGAAACCGATACCTTTGATTGACCTAAAGTCCGTTTTAGTTGGGTTGGGCTTTTAAGAAATGCATCACACACATGACCCATGAGCGTATAAAACGAATTCTGGTAGCATCATCTCCCACAGTTCTTTTATGGAAGTTGATTATTTTGCACATAAAGATGGTTATAAAAGTAAAAAACTTAAAAGAACACGTATAAATATCTAAAATTAACAGTTTTAAAAGAGACAGATTAAAGTGAAAGATTCATTCATTTGCAATATACATCTCAAAGACTTCAATCATATATCATTTGAGTTGTTAGTCTAATGATAAAAGTGAAAGAATCTTTGATAAAAACCGTAGTTTTAAATCTTGACATTAATAGCTTATGAATTTGTGTAGTACAGAAGTTATAGTCGATAAGTACGTGAAGCGTAGTTTTTTTTAAATATCTCAAATCAACCTCAAGAATAAACATTTGTTTGATATTTTACTGTACAAACCGGTTTAGTTATCGAATCTTTTTACCAATTTAGCCTAATAAACCAGTTATAGACATTCTAAACAAATCAAATCAGGTAAACTCTATAGAATATTCTGTTTATTTCTGAAAAGAATGAGAAAACAATGCTAAATTAAACACATTGAAAAAATGTATTCCTACCATATCCATAACAATTGAAATTTCTAAACAGCAATACTTATGATATTCAGATATTATAAAGTTCGCTTGTTTTACCTTTTCTTATTAGTTAAAAACTCACTGGTAACTTAAAAATACATATACATTGACATATAACATATTAGAATATTAGATAGAGTACTTGCCCACCACAAAAAACAAAAATCAAAAAGAAAAAAAAATGTTAGACTATCAGAAGTAGAATCACGTGTTAGAACTCTTCATTTTTCTATCTTACATAAGCATCTATCTCCACCACCCTTATCTCCACCGTCAACCACCGCAAACTCCGTCAATGGAGGCGATATCAACCACCGTTCCATCCATCACCGTCCCCAAACGCCACCCAAAACCCCACCACTTCCACCACCTCAAACCACCCCTCCTCCTCCACCACCACCACCACATCTCAGCCTCCACCACCGTCGCCGGAAAAGCCCCGACTCCAATCTCCACCAAACCACCACCACCACCCTCCCACCACAACCTCCACCCCACCCCACCTCGCCACCAGACCCACCGGAGCCCCGCCACCGGCTACGCGGCGGCGCTAGTCGACGCCGCCCTGTGCAGCAACTCGCTGGATGCGGTTCATAGGGATGTGAAAAGGTTGTTGAAGTGGCTGCAGAATAACGAGATGTTGAAGGGTGTGATGGGTGATTCGATGGTGGATGAGGGGGTGAAAGGGGGAGTGGTGAGAGAGGTGGCGGAGAAAGGTGGGCTCCGGCGGCAGGTGATGGCGGTGGTGAAGATGCTGGTGGCGAAGAGTAAGTCCGGCATGGTGGCGCCGGTGATGGAGGAGTTTCAGAGGATTTATTATGAGTTGAATAGGGGTTTACCGGTGGTTGTTTAATTAAAGTTTAGGTGGTGTTATTGTTCATTTGTCTGGGTTTGGAGTTCGATTATATCCTTGTGGTGTTGGGGATTAAATGATTAATGGTTATGTAATCTGCATACTGTTTCATACTTTCATTAGTGAAATCTTGTTTGAAAGATGTTATTTAATGATTCTGATGTGGCTGCCAGCATTATTATTGTTACGGTTTGAAGTTTTGATCTCCTTCTTCTATTAATAATGTTATATTTTTTGAACGTTTTTAATCGATACCAAATTAAAGTACATCATCTTATCATTTTAACTTTTTATT
Source organism: Flaveria robusta (assembly GCA_025506415.1). Classification (NCBI taxonomy): domain Eukaryota; kingdom Viridiplantae; phylum Streptophyta; class Magnoliopsida; order Asterales; family Asteraceae; genus Flaveria; species Flaveria robusta. The sequence goes on along the minus strand of CM046460.1, from coordinate 3,984,641 downwards.
TGATGTAATGCACAAATAAAAATTTATCATTTTAATTGTTTATTTGATGTAATACACGAATAAAATTGAGTTTTCTTTTTAAAATTTTAAGATGGTCAGATAACGAAATCTTTTGGGTTGTATGGAGTGTGATCCCTTAGAACGAAATCTTTTGGTTTTTATGGAGTGTGATTCCTTGTAGCGAATTGTAAGAATATCGTATAAGTTGATCTAAGAAGGGTATCACATCTATTTAAAAGTTTGATTTTTCCATCAAGATACACCAAGTGATTACCCATAACCAAATTGGTTACATTCTTCTCTTTGCCCTTTAGCCCTAAATAGATCCTTCTAATTTTGAATTGCATTGTTTTGTTTTGTTTAATTTTACATGTGCTATAGACACCATATAGAGCACGGGTGTTTGTTCAAGGCAAAAATGGGTGGCGCAAATTTAGTTGTGTGACAAATTAACACGGATTCAGGTTGCCTTGATTGCGGCGGTCAATGGGTGATGCAATACATGATAATGGTAGATAGCGTTCACTCATTTAGACCTATTTTAAATTACTAGTAGCAATGATCCGAGTTGTTTTGTTGTAAAATTTTAATAAACCAAATCCTCAGTACAATTTTATTAGGCTAAAATCAAAACCAGAAACTCTAACGTTTTTTATTATCAAAATCAAACTGTCTTTTATTATTTTTTTAACGCCATCAAATCGTTTTTGATAAATGAGCCTTATAAAACTAACTCACCTCTTTACATTTTTAAACAACGTGATCAATAACTTAAACTATTTCTAGCTTTTATTAACAGTTAATAATAATAATAATCTACTTGAGAAAAAAATTTACCCTAAAACCCCCTCATCTAATTACTAATAGTCTAATACCATCTTAACGTTTTTTTTTCTCTGAGTTCACGTATCTTCGCCGGAGTACCGCACACCTTCAGTCCCATCGCCACCCCTTCCGCTAACGTTCACTGGAGTACCCGACGCAGATCAATTAGTCGCTACTTAATTGACTCTTGCTCAGCTGCTCAATCGTTTACTGACGTCACTTTGTAAGTTTTCCTTTTCCTTTTGTTTTCCCGATTGCAATTTTGTTCTTTTTTTTGTATGTTAATTGCTATTTTTTGTCATTTACAAGTTTCTACTTGATAGTTTACTGTAATTGTGTTTTTTGATTGGTTTAAACTGGTTTATATCTGACATTTTTACATGCCAGTTAGGTGTTCGATGAAATGCCACAATGAAATAGGTCTTAGCATTGAAATTGATCTGATTATTTGATCATAGTTGTGTTGTTTTAGAAGATTTTATAACAACTGATGTTGATCTTGATTGTTGCTTTGATGTCTTTATGCCAGAATGCTGCTTTTTTGCACAATTGACATGCTGAAATGCTTTACATTAGCAACTGTGATCTTCCTGCTATTTGCTCTCATGTGTGTCCTCCCTAATCATTGTGGATGTTGTTCTGGTATTAAGTTGATAAACGGGTTGCGTACAGAAATGGCCTGCTGTTTTGGTGCTTAGTGTTGTTGTGGTTTCACTAAAATTTCTGAACCCGCCACTGATATTCACCTGGCGATGCTAAGTAATCTGTTATGAACCATTTAAAACAAATCCACGCTCACACCCTGCGGAATAGCATTGATTTCACCAAATTCCTAATCATAAAGCTTCTTGAAATCCCAAACATACCATATGCCCACAAGGTGTTTGACCTTATTCCTCAACCAAGTGTCTTCCTTTACAACAAGCTCATTCAAGCTTTCTCTTCACATGGCCCTTATCACAACTGTTTTGCTCTTTACACCCGCATGTGCCTCAATGGTTGCTCCCCTAACCAACACTCGTTCACTTCCCTCTTTGCCACTTGTGCCAATATTAACTCGCCTCGCCAAGGCCAGACGCTTCACGCCCACCTCGTTAAACTCGGTTACGAGTTTGATCTCTATGCATCAACAGCATTAGTCAACATGTATGCCAAAATGAGCTTTATAAATGCTGCACACCAAGTGTTTGACAAAATGGAAGTTAGAGATGTGCCTACTTGGAATTCTTTAATTGCAGGGTATGCAAGAAATGGGGATATGGAGGGAGCTAAAATACTGTTTGATGAAATGCCTGTTAAGAATGTTATTTCTTGGACTGCAATGATATCTGGGTACTCACAGAACGGAAAATACGCGAATTCTCTCAAGTTGTTTATGGAAATGGAGAAAGTTAAAGACTTGCATCCAAATGAAGTGACAATAAGTAGTGTTCTTCCGGCCTGCGCGAGTCTAGGAGCTTTGGAGGTGGGACAGAGGATTGAAACATATGCAAGGGCACGAGGGTACTTAAAGAATTTATTTGTGTGCAATGCATTGCTGGAAATGTACGCGAAATGTGGTAGGATCGATAAATCTTTGGCGATATTTGAAGAAATTGGTGCAAGGAGGAACTTATGCTCTTGGAATACTATGATAATGGGTTTGGCCGTCCATGGCAAATCTAATGAAGCCCTTCAACTTTTCGATCAGATGCTGGTAGTATTTCTCTTTTAATAACCCTATTAAATGCTTATATTCATGGGCGGCTCTAAGGGGGGCTGGGTGGGCGAACGCCCAGGGCCCGATCTCCTCGGGGGCTTAAAATTTTTAAAAAACTTTATATTATATATGCATGTTTATATGTTTTAAAGAAAAAACTATAGATCATTTCCAAACTCATTAACAAACTCAATAATAATTTAATTATATTAGTCTATTGAACCTTAGGGCTCATTAACAATTTAATTAGTTTAGTTCACTATCATTTATCTCATCTAAACTCATTTCAAAACGCCAAGAGAGTCTCACGATTTGCTTAAGTAAGTAAATTAGAATATTTTGCTACAATATTTTTGTTTATTGGTTAACTCTTATTGGCGTATTATAGAGTTCTTACATACGGATTATTGACTTAATATTATAGGGAGTCATTTTTTTCTACTCGCCCAATGCCCAAAGTTTTTTTTTGGTTTCTCGGGACCAGCCCTGCTTATATTCGATGTGAATCATATTCTTAAGACGAAACATAAGACTAAAGAATTTTGATCATGTCAAATTTGTTTCTTAAATGAATCTTTTTTCTCTGTGGCAGACAAAAGGTACGCCACCTGATGATGTCACATTTGTGGGGGCAATCCTTGCATGCACTCATGGAAGGATGGTGAAAAAAGGTAGGGAAATCTTCAAATCAATGGATAGTAAGTTTTCCATAACACCCAAACTTGAACACTACGGATGCATGGTTGATCTTCTTGGGCGGGCTGGGCAGCTACAAGAAGCCTATGATCTTATCCAAACCATGCCAATGAAACCAGACTCAGTAGCTTGGGGAACTTTGCTAGGTGCATGCAGTTTCCATAACAACGTTGAGTTAGCCGAGATAGCAGCCAAACATCTCTACAAGCTAGAGCCATGGAATCCCGGTAATTATGTAATTTTATCCAATATATATGCGAATACAGGGCGGTGGGATGGAGTTGCAAACCTAAGAAAGATGATGAAGGGTTCTCAGATCACAAAGACGGCCGGGTATAGTTTCATTGAAGAAGGAAGTCAGGTTTATAAGTTCATTGTAGATGATAAATCACATCCAAGATCCAATGAAATTTATTGGATGTTAAATGAAATTACCTTTAAGATGAAGAAGTGTCATGAAGATGATGCAACTACTTTTGAATGTTTTAGCTAAGGTATGATCATAGACATATTTACATTATTTTCTTCTAATTATGGCATAAATTGTTCTTCAAATCCAATTGAACAAAAGTTCTATTATCCATTGACACAGCAAAAGGGTACTAAAAGTCTAAAACACATACTTTTGTTGTCTTTACTTTTGTGGTCCAATTTGTATTCCTTGCAATGAGTTTCAGCAATTAGTTAATAAGGATTACAGGTGATGAAACCAAGATGACCAATTCATCATAACCCAAAGGAATGATACCAAATGCATCTGCTAGGAATGGAACCTAAAGAATCAGACAGTGGAGCCTAAAGGAAACCACCATTGCAACAAAAAGGTATGTGTTCCTCCAAGGTGGCATTATCTACAGACTACAAACGGTTGTATTCCAAATGAGCGTTTAGGCCTTAGGGAACTAAACATCTCCTAGAGTGATAAAGTCATTGATTTGACTTTTCTCATGGTGAATGATCACAAGGGTCTGAGAAACTGATTACTTTGTTGCTACCAGCTGAAAATGGTGTCACCGTGAAATCCGGCCAATTTGAGCAATTTCCCCGGTTTCTGAGCTGAGATGGTGAAACAAGTGTATGTCTCTTATTAGATTATGTACCTAAAAGGTTTGTAAAATCATGTTACATGGAAAAACAAAAGATTTGTGCAAAATAACATTGGAGCAAGATGATTATTACCTGCCTAATAAAAAACTTTCATGTTGTTATCTGTAGATCGACCCTCACCATTCGCCAACAGCTGAAAAGATGGTACAAAGTTGTCATTGGCTAGAACCATGTCAGAAGCCTCTTTAGCGACCTGATTAATCACGAACTCCAAACCTTAAAAGCCGATCAAGGTGTGTTCACAATTACAAAACCGTGAAAATATTACCACATCTGTTCCAGTAATCCCCATAGCAATTCAATACCAGACAAGTTTCAAAGCAGCCGACACCATCTCCTTGAGCATTGTCACTGTCTCAATTAAACTGTAGCATGTCGGGTCAACCAATTTCTTGTGCCGTGGGTGGTGTTCGCTGCTGTAAGATGTCTTTATACGCTGAACCCAAACACCATAAACCTTTTGAACTCAGTTTCATGTGTCTTGAAAGCAGTAGCTGTCTAGAAGGTTCATCCATCTGAACAACACACCCGTCTGGAAGTTGAATGTGTGACCAACGGTCTAGTACACTCTCAACCGCACCCTGATTTACATAGTGAGTGGGTCTATTCAAGTTCTGAATATGAGTCACCAAAACTTTCTATCAGAAAACGTGTTTGGGTCAACTCAACCTGACCCATTTCATCAAGTACTGTTCTCACCCTTGTTATGTCCACTTGGCTCACTGACTATAACACTCATGGACTTACGAGTCAGTACAAGTACAGACACGACCTTCATGATAAACTCCATCATCGTTACAAATGTAGCATGTTTTAGTAGAATTAAGTTTCTTCATGTTTGCATTCTTTTGTGCCAATTTTCTTGTTCCAGGAGCTAAACGGGTCGCATATATTGTTCCCCGAATTGATCAAGCTTTCTCTTTAATGAAGTATTGGATTCTTCCATGGAAAGTGCATGTGTTTCTTTATTTCCCTGATTTCTAATTTCATTTCTATGTTCACAACAATGCATTCTGGAAATTTAGGAAGTTACATTTGAAGCAGAAAGGGGAGAAGATGATGATGGTTTTGAATCAGAGCAACGTATAAGAGAGGAGAAAATTGGATTTTAATAATTCAAACTGTGATTCATTATCCAACGATAATTCATACTCGTAGTTTACCCCGTGAAACTTATAACTTCACTTTTGTTGTTTAGGGAATCTTATCTACACAATCACCATAGATTGCACTCTAGTTAGACTTAAGTTTCACTTTATTTTGCTTGCGAGAAAAATATCTTTACCATTTCGCTCATAATCATCCTTGTAAGTATAATCAAGTGGAAATCGAGCGTATGACTATGTGAAAACGAAAGTAAAGCGTTGGGAGTGTTACTTGTTAAATTGTCAATGGTTGTTATCAAAATTCAATTTGCATAAATTTAGAAGAAAAGGTTCATTGGAATAAATTTTCAAAATCGGAACTTAATAAAAAAAAAAGGGTTAACGATTCAACCTGTTAATCAAAGACTAGTTTGATTTTTGAACAACAATTCTTATTTTTCTTCTTTATGTTAACACAAATTTAAAATCACATTATTTTTATATGATACAAATACCATACAATTAGACCATTAGTTCATGATACAATTATATCAGTTTTATATTGTCATCGCTATTAATTTGTATGCCTGTTGAATAGTAAAATGTATGTTTTAAAAGCAAATTAGTACAAGTACTAGAAGGTTGGTTGTGAATGACTTATTACAAGTTTACGTTTGTGGTATTTCTGTAAATAACTTATTATAACTTTGATGAATTAATTTCAATACAGCCGTTGAGATTTTTACTTTAAAATGCATATCAAAGATGTTGTCACCACATGTCCTGTCATTTGCATATTTATATTGGTGGCCTTTTCATAAATAACTTTGTTGAATTAATTTCATTGGCCAACGATATTTTTATTCTAGTACGCATATGTAAGAAGCTTCAAGTTTTATGTCAACAAGAGTATGGTGCCATTATGATGGTTTTGAATCAGAGCAACGTCCATGACCAGTGTCAATTATTCTCAAAAAGTCATGTGACAATATTAACAAATATTGACCAACAGCACAAGAGTGGAAGAGAAACATACATTGGGACGTGTTTTATTATTACCATACCCCCTAATAGTTTATAGAATGAGAAAGTTTTCAAATTAGTCCATTTCCAAAAACCATCCCCTAAAAACTATTTACTCGAATAAATTACCAAACATACTATAAAAACGTCCGACTATATTATAGAGGCACTTAACCTAACTATAGAAGTATCTGAACATGTAAAAAATAAAATAATAAAAAATAATAATGGCCGAGATGACTATGATACAAGACATTTGAGGATATTTTTTTAAAGTAACATTTTGGGGGATTTTTATGAGAAAGAAAAAGTTTAGAATTTTTCCTATAAAATTCATCATGACAATTACTTATAATTTAGCTTTCATATTTGATAACATTTATTTTCATAACAACATGACATTTTGTTGCCTTATACTTATTTTTACGTAAAATCAATTTGTCGCATAGTGCAAATAATCACCCGCCAGGGCGCTAGGGACCCTACCGAGTTGAAACCGGGTTGGGTTCCGAACCCAGGTTTAATGTGCATCTCTATCTAGAGATGGGCAAACAGTGTGAAGCCGATTAAACGTCACTAGTTAAGTTTACACCGTTATTTAAAATTTCAAAAAATACAATTAAATAATTTTTTTTTACGTTTTTTTAATAATTTTAAACAATAACGTCTAAGTGTAATACGACTTACGTGGGTGTAACGAGGTTGAAGCGTTTCTCGAATAAAGTTGGTCAACCGAGGATTGTCCAAGTGACTAAAAGGCAGAGCTTTTTGAATCACGAGCTTCGCCATTCGATCTCGAACGCATTAATGTCGTAATTAAAGATTCCGTCATCTCTACCTAATTGTGTTTGTTACGAATTCTGATTACTTATTTTTACGTAAAATCAATTTGTCGGATAGTCCATAAGAACGCATCATGACAATTACTTATAATTTAGCTTTCATATTTGATAACTCTTGTTATTTTAAGCATTCCGTATCCGGCCCATTCACAAACCTATACCAAGCCCATTAGATGAACGGTCAAGATGCACGCACAATGGTTTGATAAACATCACTTTCCGCATATAAAATCGCCAAACCCCCAAATTTATACTTGCGGTTTTTGCGTCTAGGTTTTCGCTCTCGTCGATAGAAGTTTTCAAGGTAAATCTTCAATCTCTCTCAAACCATTCAATCTTTCGTTTGTTGTATTTTATGATCCACAACTGATTGATTACTTGTATGTAATTTGTTGATACAAGTTTTGTGTGAAGATGAAGCCTGTTTTCTGCGGGAATTTCGAGTACGAGACGCGACAATCGGATCTGGAGCGATTGTTCGGCAGATATGGAAGAGTTGAACGTGTTGATATGAAATCTGGTATGATTCGTACTTGATTGTATCGCTAGATCGTGTACGTATGTTTCATTCTGGAAGTTATTCGTAGGGTTATTTTGAATAACAATACAGCAAAATCTCCAACTCCCATGTCTTCTCCAAAAGGCTTAGAAGTTATGATAGGAACGTATTTGTCGACGGTTTTCTTAAGAACATTAGTATTCCCTTAATGTGATATTTGATGTAAGGCATTTTTTTTCTGAATTAAGTTTCTTTTTCTTGGTTATGTTGTCGTCTGACTTTAAGAGATGATGATTAATATGCTTTTTCTATCATATTTGTAAGCCGTATTAGGTGATCTTTGCGTGTCCATCGTTTGGCATCAGATGGATTATTTTTTATTGTTAGGATTTTGTGATTAGGTCTTAGTGATTACAACCACAGGGTGGTCTGTGTGGTTGTTGATGAATTAGTGGGTTTTTAATGGTGATCAGAAGTTCTGAACGTGTAAAGAGAAGCGAGCGTTGTGTGTATTTGGCTAGCATGCCTCGTATGTCTTTCAATCATATTATCGTGTTTGCTTAAGACCACCTAAATCTGTTTGGTTTGTAGTCTCATCCTATATTGTGCCTAACCATTCTAGTCTGATGTGTATTTGTTTTTAATGTAATTTATGTAATTAACAAACAAAAAATTATACCTAATCTTACTCAACAAGTAGGGACTAGGGTTTGGGGAGGGTGGGATACAAGCAATCCTTACCTCTATCCCATGAAATAGAGAGGCTGGAGACTTCGGGTTAGTAGAACCCTCTTTTTGGTTATCCTTAATGTTTTACATGGTTTAACTGGTTCAGTTACAGTTGTCAGTTACAGTATAGTTGACTGTAAAATCACTGAATTATTAAAACTGATGCCCCCTACTTACGTAGTATCTATATTGGGCCATGAAACACTTGTGGGCTGTGGTGAGAACTTCCAAACTTTGAATACTTTGTAGAAAGTCTCGGTTTTTAAGTCTTTATTTTGGCGCAGGAAATACTACTATTGGATAAGAGCTCTATATTGGCTCTCCAACTTCTGTGCATAAATTTCTGCCTGCCTGTCTTCCTTCTACTAACAGATGGAATCCTTCTACATTTTTATCACTCGTTCACATTTACTTACATCATTGCATGCCACTTAAAAGGATTTTTATGGTGGGATCTACATCATGTCATGCCTTCTATCACTTATCCTAAAGAGCTCATGTTCTGTCCTGCGATGTCTTCCATTTCTGAACACATGCTGTCTAAATGGTGAAGCATTCTTAGCATTTGAGAAATGGATTAATCCTATAGTGTTCAATCATCATGATTTACTAGATCTTGCAAGGCCTTTCTACAATCTACATCCTTATGTTCATCAGCTGTTCTCGTATTTGCAGGTTTTGTATATTTATCTAGTTAGTGAGAGAAGATAAACCTTGTTGAGATGCATACCACCTGTGCAATCTTAAAATCAACTTGTTTCATATCTTTTTTAGGTTGCTAATTTTTCTAGTCCTTGTAGGATATGCTTTTGTTTACTTTGAGGATGAACGCGATGCTGAAGATGCCATTCATGCTCTTGATAATACTCCTTTTGGATATGACAGGCGCAAACTGTCTGTTGAATGGGCTCGGGTATGTTTTCTTCTTCATGGTTATCATTTCTTGACTTGTGGTAATAGTGTAACACAAATAATCCTTAAATGAAAATGACATGGCAGGGTGAGCGTGGTCGACATCGTGATGGATCAAAGTCAATGGCGAATCAGAGACCAACTAAAACATTGTTCATTATAAACTTCGATCCGATCCACACTAGGGTTCGCGATATTGAAAAGCACTTTGAGCCTTATGGAAATATTCTTCATGTCCGCATCAGACGCAACTTTGCATTTGTGCAATTTGAAACACAAGAAGAGGCGACAAAAGCTCTTGAGTGCACACACATGAGGTTTGTATTTTATTTTTCATTTTCTTGTTTAAAGCTGTTGAAGATCAATGTTATATATATACTCTCTTGCAGTAAAATACTGGACAGGGTGGTATCAGTGGAGTACGCCCTAAGGGATGATAGTGAGAGAGGCAACCGCTCAATGAGTCCTAGAAGAGATTATGGTCGGCGTGGTGATAGTCCTTATAGGTCACCAAGTCCTTACAGGCGTGGTAGACCAAGTCCTGATTATGGACGAGCCCGCAGCCCTGTTTATGACAAGTACACTGGGCCATCCTTTGACAGACCAAGGAGCCCTGCTTATGGGCGATACCGCAGGTAATATTTTTTTCTTCTGTATTGTATTTCAAATAGAATTGGCTATCTGGATTTAAAACAATTATGTGCTAAATTTTCCTTTGTTTTTCTCTCTTTACAGCCGGTCACCTGTTCGAAGGTCTAGAACTTGAGACTGCAGCAGCTAATAGTTTATTGGGAGTAGGCGTTTAATTTTCTGTTAGTCTGCAGTAGTTTTATGCTATACTATGTGACGTTTATGGTACTGTTTGATTAGGTTAGGTTAGTGTCCGAACTTTGTAGTTGCGTGTTGTTGGAATTTAAAACTTTCTGAAGATGGTGGTTGGATAGTAATGGAACATGTACCTTGGTACTGGTTTTATTTGAAATATTGTCTGTTTGATATGTTCATTGAAAGGTTGGCAAAAATGTATAAAACTATGACGGTTGAAATTAGCTAAACGGTTCAATTCGATCGTGTTAAGATCATAGTGGAATGTTTAAAGATTATCAATAAACCCTCAAAATCCATAATTCAAAAATTAATAATCTCTTAAAACAAAAGTCAAAATCAAGTTGGCTTTTTGATCATAATCAGAAAACACAAATAACATTCCATAGATCAAAATCTATACTAGAAAAAAATCGATAAAGCTTCCATCGGAAATCAAGTTTTGAATCTCAAAATCTATGACACTGAAGAAAAAAGCCCTAGATGAAGCTTTGAATAGTCATTGAGTGCCACAAGTTTTCGATGAAGCTTCGATAATTATAGATGAGAAAAAGGTGTTGGTGCTTCATTTTCGTAGGTCGTTTCAATGAAGTGTTGATGGTGTCACAGTGTGACTTGCCTATATTAATGAAGGTTGTCAAGAATTGGAGCATCAATTTAGCAAGACCATGGATTTCAACCTTGATGGTTGCTGGATCTTAGAACAATTGTAGTGCCTTGAGTTTTTTATTTAGGGCTAAAAAGGAGTTGGAGAAAAAGGCTTGGGACAATGGGTTAGATAAGACAGAACTTTTTTGAATGCTAATTTAGTCATTCAACTTATAAACATTCCAATTCTTATATTAAATTTGCAAACCAAAAATCACATTTTTAAAAGATTTCATTCCAATTCTAGTTCAAATTCTAATTCAATCACTAAACATTTTGAAAACCAAACGACCCCTAAAAGTGTGAGAGTGTCTCACCCATCCGAGAAATTTTAATAAAGAAATGATGTGACACAATTTGGCCAAGGTAGTTTAGGGATGAAAGATGACTGCCCATCCACCCTAACTAGACAACAAGTTTAATCTTTTAAAGCATCAAAATTATTGATATATACTTTCTTGTTAAACATCCTTTATAATAATTTTGTACATTTCCTCACAGATATGTTGTTTTGATGAAAAAACAAATTAAACATGATATTAATTTTCATCACTGATTTTGATATACATACTCCAAAATTACAGCTTTCGACAGATTGTGCATTACCTATGGCCTTTTCAGCGTAACTTATAGTTATAATCAAGCCATTGAACACATAGGTTTCGTGGTGTAGTTGGTTATCACGTCAGTCTAACACACTGAAGGTCTCCGGTTCGAACCCGGGCGAAGCCATTTTGTTTGTTTTTATTTTTATTTTTTACTTTTGACCCTCCCGGTTCACTCTTTTCAGTGTAGTATTGAAAAGTTGCATATTTCTCTGGATCTGTCAATTTCCAGTTTGATAAATCATAAAAGTTGTATTTTCTTATATAAACGCCATTAAGGATTCAAATGTGCAGGTTTGTGGTGTTTAAAGCAGTTGCTAGGAGTACATTAAGTGGAATGTACGCTTTGCTATTACTAAGTTCAATGAAACAAATTGACTATAATATCTTCTGCTTGTTCAACATATTCAGACTGTGCCTCTTGTTTCTCTATAGACTATAATATCAGTATCTTGACATCAGAAGTCAAAATGTGCCTCTTGCTTCTCTATAGACTATAATATCCTCTGCTTGTTCAACATATTCAGACTGTGGAGCATAAAACTGGAGTCATTCTGTCCTGCTTAAACTGTTTCCTATAAAATGGGGCTCTTTACAGCTTCAGATTGTTTGGTTTTAGAACAACTGTGAGGATTTTGCTTTAACTGCATAACTGGGATACTGACTATTGAGAAGTTGGAACTTTGGAGAAGTGGACAGGTTCTTCACTGATTGGTGCACCGCTAGCGGCTCTTCTCTCGTCCTCTTTGAGACTGGTGATCCCGAGCCCAATAGGTGTTGCTACGGTTGCTGCTGGCGTGTATTGCATGAGTAGATATGCTACTGATATTGGAGTCAGAAGTGATGTTGTTAAAGTATTGCATGAGTAGATATATGTGGATGATTTGGGTGTGAATTATGGCTGGATGGATGGTTTACTAGAAGCATTTCAAGAAAATGAAGGTTCAAGCTGAAATAATAATAATCAAGTATTTAAATTTATTAAAGGAATTTATCTGTTTTTGTTTCTTTATTGATACTGATAACTTCGTTTATCTCTTGTGAGTTGTGACACAATGCTGAACGTGAGGATGAATATCATGAAGATTTAATCTTGATTAAATAAAAAAATAATAATTATTATTAATTTATTAGGGTTAATAGATTTAAATACTCCCAACTATTAGGGATTGACCGCTACCACCCTCAAGTATCATTTTGGCGAATATAAGTTCCAAGTAAACACATCGGTGTCTGTATCACCCGCCGTTTGTCAAAACCCTAACGACGTAAACTTTCTGATTATGTGGCACGCATACGTGTACAGGCCTCGCTTGTGTGGCAGCTGACGTGGTTAAGGCCACATCATCAGAAAGTTAACGTCATTAGGGTTTTGACAAACAGCGGATGATACAGACATCTAAGTGTTTACTTGGGAGTTATATTCGCCAAAATGATACTAGGGGGTGGCAACGGTCAATTCCCAATAGTTGGGAGTATTTAAATCCATTAACACAATTTATTAGTTGTTTGTTTGAAGAAAATAAGGATCGAGTTTGATTATTTACTTGATTATCTAATAGAGTTTGAGTTAGGTTATAAATAATATAGGTTTGAGTACAGATACATGATTTAGGGTTTTTATAAAAACGTGATTTTAAATATCAACATCAATTGTTCTTGTTTTTATTCTTTTTTCAATTATTTGGTGTTTTAATCTGGGCCAATATTTCCAACATATCATACGGAGGATGAGAGATAAAGCTTAATGTCTTTAAAGTCATGGGTTCGATCCTGACTCTAAAAGGGTTTATTACAATTTATGTATTTCCTTCAAAATTGATAAAACTAGATAGTGCACTTGATGAACGAGCTTCTCCCTTTAGAAGACGCATCAAATAATCTACTGTTGTCATTCAAAAAAAATTAAGAAAATTAATAGAATGAACATTGAACCAAAAAAAAAAAAAAAAAACAAATTAACCATTTGGATTTTAACCCACATAAATCCATTTTCCACCAATTATTTCTCATTTCACAATATGTGTGTTTGTATGAAATGGATCATTTCAAAACACTATATTAAGAAAACTATCAAAACAAAAGAAAAATTAAATAGGCAAATTAGATTTTAATAATCCAAACTATTATCTATTGGCTAATAATAATTTATACTATTAATTTGGCCGGTAACACTCTCAACTTTTATTTTTATTACTAACAACAGTCCCAATGATATAATTTTTAATTTTTCTCTTTTGATTTGGACTCGATTCCAGTCGCAACAATGATTATGAACTAAATGAATAAACATACAAGTTAAATTGAGCCTAAAATAAATACAAATCGAATGTAAAAAAATAAAAATTATGTCACTAGGACGGTTGTTGGTAACAAAAGTGAAAGTTGGAAGTGTTGCTGGCTGAATTGATAGTATGAATTATTATCGGCCAATAAGTAATAGTTTGAATTATTAAAATCCAATTTGTCAATTAAATATTTATTTTTCCTGTTCTAAATGATTTAAAAATGAAGAAAAAAGTATAGATGTAATAAAAAAGTATAGATGTAATAATTATTGTTTCTTACTTTCCTCTTTTGAAATTAAAATAAAAAGTAGAAATAAATTGATTTGAATGTTCTCTTATGTAAATACCTTCATAATTTTAAAGGTTAATGGATTTAAATACTCGCAACTATTGGGGTTAATAGATTTAAATACTTTCAACTATTGAAAATTGGCCGCTGCCACCCCCAAGTATCATTTTGACGAATATAACTACCAAGTAAACACTTCAGTGTCTGTATCACCCGCCGTTTGTCAAAACCCTAACAAATGATATAAAATATATGACACAATGAACGTATATGACACAATGAGCTGATTTATTTGACACAATGACCAAAATAAATCAGCTTATTTGTTAGGGTTTTGACAAATAACAGGTAATACAGACACCGAAGTGTTTAATTGGGAGTTATATCCGTCAAAATGATACTTGGGGGTGGCAGCTGCCAATTCCAAATAGTTGAAAGTATTTAAATCCATTAACCCTAATTTTAATGTACATAATTAAGTTGCATATATGTGTCTAAGAAATACAAAAATTTGAATAATACGAACAAGACTTTTAAGTAGTTTAGATATGGATACTGGATAGTCTTCATATACGTTGCGTATGGTTTTAATCAAACTAAACAAGACAACATATGTTCCACGACTTTAGCCGGTATCTAAATTGGATTATAGTGAATGTAACTACGTCGGCTTTGGTTTATAAATCAAAGCAAAGTATGGTCAAAGTCAAATAGGTTGCTTCAAACGTTTCGACTCTTCAAAGTTAAAAAGTCTTAGCCTCTATTAAGTTTAACATTTTAAATTGTAACCTTAACTTAAAATTTTAGTTTAAAAGCTTTTACAAACATTAATTGCATTATTTAAAAACTTAAACATTATAATTGTATACGGTTTTGCCCATGTTAAAAGGACCAGGGCATCAAACTAGACTTAAATAAACAATTTAATTTTGTTAGTTTTATGTACTGTTTAAGTCTGTATCTTCAGTTTAAAGAATTTTAAGTTTTTGATTTTGAATGTTAGATGTTTTAGGTGTTAAAACAAACCACTGACGGGTCTTTGAGGGCAAATGAATCAAGTAAAAAAGAACAGTAAAAGTAGTTATATTAAATGGTAGTAAAGTTTAAAAAAAAATTAATGATATACTAATAAAGCTACATAAATATATGAATTATTATTTGGAAAAAATGTTATTTTCACTACTAAGCCAAACTAAAGTATAGAACATCTATATAAAATTAAGTTCTATGTTGTATAATTTTGTTATGTTGAATGATCCAATTTATTTTTGTAAACCCAATTCAAAGCATGACGATGTCCTTACCCAAGAACAAAGCCTATGTGGTCCACCTTGGTGTGAAGTCTCTTATTATTTAATTAAAGTATTATCTTTATAAGTGGTCACTTTCTAAACAAAACCTAAACCGCCTCAATGACAATGTCATATCTCTATTTTTCTTTTCCATTAGGTTTTGGTTTAATTTTGGATGTTCGGTTTGTTTGTTTCCAATCAACCTAAGTTCTTATGTATTTTATATTTATATTTGATAGCAACATAATTTTATATTTATATTCTAATAGTTTATTTTGCTTGGGGTTTAAGGTATACTAATTACTAATGTGCACCGAGTTTTTATTATACAAGTTACAATTATACTTACTAAAATGTTTTTTTTTTTCACATTGAATGACAGTTACTTTCACTTTGGTCCAAACAATACAACTAATTATCTTTGTGTCACTAACTTGTTACAGATTGTTGCTGTTCAAAAAAAAAGTATAGATTTGTGTCATGTTTAAGTAATAAGATGATTGATTAAGCACGTAAACATGTTGAATTGACAAAGTGGCATACATATTGTTTACGGTTTAACATATTATTATTTATTAACGTTTAGGTGTTTAGTTAGTGAGCGACTCAACATTTTATATATTTTTTAAATCAAATAATAATAATACGTATATTTTATTTTAAAAATTAAAATATCACAATGTCATCTGAAAACAAGTACTCAAAAATGTACTATAAATAAAACTTGCTAATTAGAAAAGTAAGAAAATATTTTTGAAAAGGAAATGGTAACTACACACACATACTAATCTATTATGGTTCTATTAAAAAGTCAAGAAAGTGCAATTTTCAGGTACATGACACAAATTTTAATTTTAATAATACTATGAGTAAATGAATAAGTACTTTCATCTTTCCACAAATAGAGGTAAGTTCAGCGAATAAGATATATGCTAGTCACCAAGTCAAAGATACATTACAAGAAATATCTCATATATTATGTCAAAATAACTATTCCCAGTTGATGTTAACTACAATTTTATACAAACAAAACACAAATACAGAATATTACAAAAGAAGAACAGAATAAAACTCAACTGTGAAGCTTTAGAAGATAAATGTCTTTTTTACCAGTTAAATAAAGTTGTTGGCCCGACCCGACCCGGAAGAAAGTTGTGGGCCTTTATAAGAATCTAAAATAAGTTAATAACCAATCAAACAGTTGCCTCAAAGGTGCACTGCACAGTCATAAATCTTATCCTTACTAGCCACCTCACTGTCTTTGTAATGCCACGTGTAAGATGAGATGAATTTTATTAATATTTTAGTAAAAAGTGATAATTATTGAATTACTTTTTCATTGGTTTAATCCACAAACTTGTTTTTACCATTCCAATAAAAGAACACGTTGTTAAAGATAGTACCTTTTATTTTTCTTTTATTTTTCCGTTCTAATAAAATAATAATTTAAGAGGTCACGTGTCAGCACCACATGTATTTTTATCAAAATATTCTCGCATCTCTCTCCTAATTAATAGTTACTATAATTACTGATAATTTTATTTATTTTTTATAGTCTAAATACTTTTAATAAATTAAAAAAAAGTTCTTTTTATTAATGTTATTTATAAAGAAATAAATTTTATAAAATAAGAAATTTTCTTAAAACATCAAATATTTTAAATTGATGTTTTTAAAAAGTAAAATATTTATAAATAAAAAATAATTAAAATTGGAAGTTATAATAATGAAATTTTTTTAAAAGGTTTTTTCTGAAACAAAATGTTTAGTTTTTTAAACAAAAAAGTTTAAAAAGTTAATATCATTATTTTATTACTCATATGCTTACTAATACGTAATTTCAATTATATCTTATATTAGAATATCGTTTTATAATTAATAAGATTTTATTATATTTAATATTTTATTTATTTAAACAGTGTCATATACGGGTTACTAAAGCCAGTAAGTATATATATTAATCTTTCTATTATTTTAAAATCTCATTTTGAAAATTTTGCCCATGTTTGTGATTGCTTATTTGATTAAAAAGTTACTTTTCAAAAGTTATTTTTTTTAACTTCTTAAAAGTAACTTATTTACCTTTAAAAATTAACTTTTTAAATTTTTCCCAAACACTCTAAAAAACTTATTGATTTTTCAAAAGTTAATAAGTCAAAAGTTAATGGAAAAGTTGCTTTGCCAAAAAAGTTTTATATTACTTATGCCGAACTCGACGGTAAATAAAAGACGTTGATCGTAAAAGCAGATATATTCTGAATATATTAGTGTAAGATATATTCCGAATATATTACTGTAGCATAATATTTATGACGTATTTATTTTTAATGTTAAATCAAGTGATAAACATTTCTTTGCTTTCTTTGAGGTCAAACATTCCTACGTGGGTTTGTTTTTGCTAAATTTGTACGGTAGAAAAAGAACAAAAACGTTGTCGTGTTACCGGAGAAAAAGGAGCAGATGATGATAATAAGTTAATAACTGAACAGGCTAAAAATACAAAATAAAAAAAAAGGGAAAGACGGTGGATTGGTGGGACAAATTTGATGTCTATATAGGTGTTTAAAGAAGATTCAATCCACCTTTTTAATTTCGCACTCAGATCTTAACACCCCAATCAATCAGTGGTAAGATTCTTTGCTTTCAGTTTCTTTCTTCTTTATCATATTCTGATACTTTCAGTACTGATAACAATCACTCAATTTGTCTAGTAACTGCTGTTATAGATGATAACTATTGGCTGATTTTGCCTATTTACTCAATTTCCTGCTGAATTACCACTTACCCATTTGTTAAATTAGCGTCTTTGAAGATAACTGTTTGATTAGCATCAAATTGAGCCCTGAAATTGTTTCTGTGATTGTTTCTTATTTATCTTCTATGTTGATAGATCTTCATGTTCTTGTTTCTGGTTATATTTCTTCATCTTTTAACCCACAAAGCTCGTATCTTTTCGATTTTTGGATGTTGGAATTATCATTTTAGTTTTGGGGATTTAAGATTCTTGAAGTTCCTTTTAAACAAACCCAATTTCTTGAAATCTGATATTGGTTTTGATGTTTTTTTAAGTGAATTTACTGATCAATTTATTCACTTTTAGATTTCTGCCAGTTGAATTTGCTTTATTGGGTTAGATTGCTCAAATTCTGTTTACAGTCCTCACTTCTGCTAATTATTTGTTTGTTTAACTTTCATCTTGTAAGTTTTGATTAATGTATTAATATTTTTTCACAGTTTATTCTTCATCCAAAGCAGAAAATGAGTGTCTAATTGTTGATTGTTGATTTGATTATTCAACTTTTTCCGTTAAAATTAGGGGTCTTTTTGAAGAAATATTGGTTCTTGATGGGATGAAAGAGTAATGGCTGCAGCAGAAGCAAGAGCAGCATGGCAACGAACAGCTAACCGTTATGTTGTTCAAGAAGATGCAAAAAGAGCTCCTAAATTAGCCTGTGTTCCTCCATCATCGTCTTCAATGTCCAAACAAATCGACACAAGACCTCCTACGAATGGAATTACCGATTTTGCCCCTCCTACAACCAACCCATTGTACTCAAATCTCTCTCCAGATTCAAGATGGTGGCTTCAGTTGCAGCCTAACTATATACACCAAAACAATTTGACTAATGAAAAAGTCAACACTTTGGAGGCTGAAAATTCTCATCAGTTTGTCGACATTATGGATTCTCAATCAACTGCCAAGGTTGACCATTTAGGGGAAGAATCATATGAGTTTGTGGAGATGGATTCTGTTTATAAAGAAGTGGATGAGTTTAGTTTGGACTCTGATTTCCCTCATTGGATGGAGAGTGAGAAGATCCACGAGCTGCCTTGGTGGCGGATGACTGATAAAGATGACCTGGCGTCCTTTGTGGCGCAGAGATCACACGACTTCATTGAGAATTGTGATTTACCTTCCCCTAAAAACACAAGTTTTAAGAGGAGCATGCATGCTTGTGGTAAGAAAGAAGAAAGTTTTACCTCTATCAGGAGTTCAATGCCACAAAAGCACCAATGGCAAAATGCAGCTAGCCCGAATGCCAGTTTAGAGTCAGTCAGGTATACTTTAATTTTTGAAGTGAAATGGTTCATTGTTAATTCTGGACTCTTTAGATGTTGTGAAGATGTCGATTATCATGTTAAAGTTCTATAGTAGAACTGAAAACAAGATGAAGATAAATTGTCAGTATGTGACATTCAAAATTACAACTTGACTTGTCTGGAATAGTATTGACATCAAATGTTCAAGGCGAGTCTGGTATCTTTGAGTTTTTAAGTCAAACACTTCACTGTTTACCTCCGTTTTGAGTTGTGAACTTTGAATTTTTTTAAAAACGTCGATTACCATGTTGAGTTTTCTAGTGAACACACAAGATCAGAAGAAGATTCTGATAAATTTGCAGTAATAACATATATGAATTGAACTATTAGCCAACAGTTTTGACCTCAAATGTTCAGGGTCAGTCAGTCAAACGGTACATCTTTGACTTCTGTTGTTGATTCCATGCTCTTTAGATTTTGTGAAAACATGAACTACCATCAAGAAGTTTTGATGGTAGTCACTCAACGTTAGAAAAAGATTCGGATAAATTTGCAGTATAGGAGATATACAGATTCGACTACTAGAAACAGTTTTGACTTTTGACCTCAAATCTTGACTTTTATATGATTTGCTTTCTTCTCAGCCATTTAAGCACACAGAGCAGTGACAGCACAGTTGATGAAGGTTCTAGAACTCCTGAGATGGATCCAAGCAAGCGTAAGCTTCTAGAAGCTCTCCGCCATTCTCAAACACGAGCACGAAAGGCAGAAAAGGCAGCAAAACAAGCATACGAGGAGAAAGAACACATTGTGAAGCTAATATTCAAACAAGCATCTCAATTGTTTGCATATAAACAATGGGTATATCTTTTACAACTTGAAAATCTTTATAACCAGATAAAATCCAACAAGATCAACCCCGTCTTTCAAGCTTCCCCATGGCACGTCCCACGCAGAAAAACGCGCAGGAATCCACCCGTTAAGAACAAAACACGTGAAAAACAAGATACTGATGTTCCTAGGTGCAAACATGACATAGGTAAGTATGCCGTTGCTTTTGCTGTTGGATTAGGACTTGTTGGTGCAGGTTTGCTTCTTGGGTGGACTGCCGGTTGGATGTTCTTCTAGTCACCGTAGCAGGTATGTTTGAATCAACTGTAACACGTAGTGTATATAGTTGTTTTCTTGAAATGGGTAGGTAGCAGCATATAGTTTTGGTATCTTTTATCATTTTGTGGCGAGTTTGCAATTAAACTTGTGTTCGTTATGTGACATTATCAAAGATTATATCATGTTTCTATCAGTTCCATCTTCGAATCCACGGTTAGAAACATAATGTACTAAGCTATAACTTAATCAGACATAACATCCAGTCAAAGTAAAATGTGCGTATGACGATTGTTTAGTGGTTGGTATTGAATTAGACGCTCCGTCCTCCTGCGAGGAGAGATATTTATATGGTTCATTGTATACGCACTCACATTTATAAGCGACTCATTGTGTTCAAACTACAATCACGTTAAATGTATGGTTGTCAAGGATTCTGTTACGGCATCTGGATGATGCGTTTGTCTTTAGAATGGTCAGATCGACAGATCCTCTAGTTTTGCTTATAAATCTACATCTTCGTTACTATGAACTTAAACACACAAGCACTTACAAAGAAACATCTATGTTACACATTTAGTAGCATCAAATGCCATTGCAAGATACTCAACGCCTTGTGCTTAAAACCTTTTGAGTTTATTGCACGTGAACTAAACTTTCAAAACTACTATTTAATACAAGAAAATTATTACCGTGGAATACAAAAGATGGCATGACTTGAACACCGAAAATTGTTATTTAACAGTTAACTTCGTTTTGTTTTTCCTGTTCAACCAACCGTATTATTCTCTAAATCATTGACTTTGTATTAATAAAATGAAAAAGATAAGGATAGTTCATGGTTATTATCTATATAATTAACTATATATCCCAACAATAAAAAATAGATTAAACAATAGATGAAATTAATTTTGGATCAACACAAGTGTTTTTTAGAACCAAACCAGACCAGTAACATAAAACCAGTTTGGTTGTATGTATTTAGACCTTTTTCAATTGAACCGGCCAGTTGTGAGTCAGACTGGTCGAACCGGGCCGGATTTCAAAACTCTTTTGATTTTATTTTTCAAAATCTCATTTTTTTTTTAATTTAGTATTTAATGATATGCAATTTACGTATTTAGGTGTTAATATTGTATTAAAAGTGTAATTTTGATCCTAAGACATAATTATTTCATATTTTGTTTTAAAATTGGACATAAAAATCATATTAATATTTTTTTAATGACACTATCCAGTTCTCAAAACAAATTTAACCGGTCCAACCATTAATCCACTAATCAGGTTCAACCGTTCCAATTTTGAAAACATTGTTGGAAATCATCAAAAGCAAACCATAGACGAAAACAACTGGTTCTCAAATGAATTCGATCACCCATTTACACAACATACTTGCTATAAATTGAAGTTCTACGTCCCTTGACTTTTAAATCGCCTTGTTTCTTCCTCTATAATCTTTGCCTCGGTCAAAATATTGAATCCTATGTTACAAATCTCCCGTATAATTTCCAATTATACAACTTGAACTCTATTATACCCGTCCCTCTTTTATCAACAGCAAAGCTAGCTAAGAAAAAAATATCTGTTCTATGGGAATCTTCCGGTTTGTGGCCATAAAAAGTAAAAAGAAAATATATGTTTTGTTTAACAAGAAAAGAGTGTGTGATTGATTCAAAAGAATGAGCAATATTGATTCAGATTGATAAGGTGATCACCTCTCAATATTTTGCTAGTACTTATATTGTATGCATATGAAGAACAAATCCATGATAATCATATTTTGACTTCCGAACACTCTCGACTCTACACTTACCCTACTCCTAAAATCACCAGACCACCAGGATGCCCAAATGAGGACAAATCCATGATAATCATTTATTGTATACTCTACAGGATTTGAACTCACAACGTTTTGATTTGGAATTACACTATGTTACCACCAGGATGCCCAAATGAGGACAGCAATAATGTGATAGCAATAATGTAATTCATTTACTAGCTTAATGTCAATAAAAAGAAGTTACTTAAATAGTTATAAAACTAACTTATTATGCAGAAAATGATCATAAAGACTTCGATAAAAATTTGCATTGGTTGTCATAGATTCAAATATTCGGCACAAGAACTTGGTATCCATTATATCTCAAATGACTTCAACTGAAAACAACACACAATACTTGCCAAAATGTGGATTTACCCTTTGATGAGATACACAAATATAGAAAAAATATCACCTGGACACAATGGTAGCCAGCCATCTTCAAAACAGTATGAAATTCCAACCGTAGATTGAACCACACCATGAACTGGCTGAACCTACCACACTTGACTCAACTCGACTCGACTCCCTTGTTGAACCAACTGCCACCTTGGGTTGTACATATCCTGGAAAACTTTCATCACAACATAAGAATGGATCTAGAAAACAAACAGCTAGAAAAAGAACTCGCAAAAACACATAAAGAAAGCATTACCCACAGCATAGGATAGAATATTACCTTGACACAACTGTTTTTCATACTATAGCAAGGTTGTAGGATTGGCTGAGCTGAAGAAGTGCAGTTTGATTAGCAGGAGAAAGATATTTAGTTATAATTGGCGGGAACCTCCCACGAAACTGAGTAGAAAGATTTGCCAATAATGCAACCAAAAAGTGCTTTGGATCCTTAATTTCTTTTAACGGATCTTCTTCCTTTTTACCAGCATTGTGAAGACGAACAAACGTTGCTTGATAACCCGTTGCCTCCCCAAAATCTGGAACTTCAGGTTCTTCCTCAACTCTTTGTTCCTCAGGCTGTGAAAGAAGAGTAACAATACTATCAAGCAACTTACCCCAAAGCTCCTCAGCTGCAGGATCCAACAGTAATGGTGATTCACAAAGAAGTTTAGCTGATGCAACTGCACTCAGTTTAACCTCTGTATAACCAGTTATGGTCTTAAGATTAGGTATCCATATCTGAGCAAGTAACACCTGAAATAAATTCGCCTGAACAGAATTTATTGAGTCCACAAGAGTTTGTATGCCATGTTTCACCAGAAAAAGAGACATAAATATAATGAGACATCGAACAAGTCTTGGAGTTTTACTGTTTTGGAGACGAGTGAAAAGAGAAGCCCAGATGTGATTCATGTATTCTGCCATAACATCATATCCAAGATTCTCGATAATTGGGTTAAGTACATGAAACCCTTGTTCTTCTGTGCTTGGTTTGTTAACGAGTTTATTGAATATTCCAAGAACGTTTCTTAATCTACCATCACGATTAAGCTCAGTGGGTGCTTGTTGAAGGAATGACTGAAGCAAACGTACAAGGGCTGGAACATTTGCAGACTTATCCCATAAATCAGGTGTTAGTAGGATGTCAAATATTTGCATGTAGTGTGGGGGAACTGGAGGTCTGTTCAAATCCACAAGTTGAGCTAACAACTGGAAGGCATAAGGGAAAAACTCGGTTACTTCTTTAGCCAATATCATCTGGAGGCTAGGCAAAAGGCATGTTTCAAAAGCAGGAACAAGAGAAGGATTCTTTTCACATGCTCTTCGAACAAGGGTAGCAACTGCTTCAAATAGGCAATGATTAAAAACAGGATTTTTTGGGTTCTCACAAACCCTGTTTAGAACCGTTGTAAGACCGGTAATGCAGGGTGAAGCTACTTCTGGAGATATATCAGCAATCTGAAGAACACGCATGATGCACCTCATAATATATTGATTCTCCTCTGACTCTGGTTTCTCCAAAGCTCCAAAAAG
Source organism: Flaveria robusta (assembly GCA_025506415.1). Lineage (NCBI taxonomy): Eukaryota > Viridiplantae > Streptophyta > Magnoliopsida > Asterales > Asteraceae > Flaveria > Flaveria robusta. The sequence goes on along the minus strand of CM046460.1, from coordinate 3,960,378 downwards.
GTTTGTCATCAAAACTGGCAGAATTGGACCAATGTCCAATGATGTATATCTTGGTTGTACCCCATTGTCCTTAACAAGCAAGAGCTTCTCAATACAACTAGCAGCATAAGAGTGAACCACATTAACATCTGAGCCAAGAAACCGGACCACATCACCAATAAGAGCCATGGCAACAGGTTTAGGAATCAGAGTCCGGAACAAGGTGAAAAACTTCAATGCACCTGCCTTCAACATAGGGAAGGCATTCACATCTTGGCCCTGTAACTCTGGCACGATAACTGATCTAAAGAAACTTTCAACATCTACAAGATCAGTTGAGACTGAAGCACCCCCAGCCTTCTTTGTTGCAAGAGAGACAACCAGATAAATGGCACAATCCTTATATTTCCAATTAGCGGCTGGATTTTCAGCAAACAATGCCAAACAATTGTGAATCTGAGCAGAGACCTTTTCAGTTACCTTCTCTTTGTAATTTCCAGCAATTCCCTTAAGAAGTTCACAAGCAATTCTTCTCCTTGTATCAAGATCACTCCCTTCCATATCTCTCCTTATAAACTCAACATAATTCATCTCAAACAGCTCCTCATCCTCATCCCTTAACATCACATTAGGAATAACAATACTCTGAGTAACCTGCTGCAATATCTCATTCCCAGCAAACAACGCATGGTGGACGCTAGTGCTGACAATGGTCAAAAACTTGATAGCAGTCACGGTCAACCGTTCTCTGCTAGGAGAGGCCGAGGCCACTACAAGAAGACTCCAGACAGCCTCCACAAACCCACTCAAGTACTTCTGGAACAACTCCTCTTCTCTCTCCATGTAATGACTTATATTATCACAAACCGCCGCACAAAGCTCATCCACAAGTGCAAGACCATCAGCACTACTCTCTTCAACAGCTGGGTACCTCGTAGTGAGATATTTCTTGAACTCACTCATCCACCTATCCGCATTGTCCTCAAAAAACTCCGGCAAATCCAAAAAGTTCAACGAATAAAATATCCTACAACAAAGCCTCTGTGCTTCGATCAACTGACGAAGAATCTCCACGGAACCACCAGCAGCACTTATCTTCCCAGATATACTCTCAACAGTACTCAACAACGGTGCAGCAAAGTTATCCAAACAGTATTTCAAATCAAGCAGAATCGGATCACTCTTGTACTGGTACCTAAACTTCTTAAACAACGAATTAACAGTAGCAAGAATACCATTAACAGAAGCAAAATCATTCACATTCAAAGCCTTTTCGAGATTCGCCTTAAGTTCAGGAAGCAAAGCGGGCCATAGCTTCGGGAAATCATGGTTTCCGATAACCGACAACGCTTCGCTAAGCTGCGCCTGTATTTTCGGTGAAGCCGATAGCATAAGAGGAACGATCAACTGTTTAATCTGTTCTTTTTCAGCATCGTGAATAGGAGTTGCCGACGACGGCATCCATCGGGCTTTCAGGTGGTTTTTGAAGTTCACGGCGGCGCACTGGCGGATCTGCTCCTGAACGGAAGGTTCGGCGACAAGGCGGAGGACGGCGAGACCGTAGTTGGGAGTATCGGCGGCGTCGGAGAGGTTTTTCTCGGCACTGCGGCGGGGCTCCGGCTGAGGCGAGAGTGTATCGAGGAAGCATTGGGAGAGGAACTGTAGGGTTTGGGGATTCCACTCCATGTGACTAGGGTTTATAAGAGATTTGAGAGCGAAATTAGAAGCTTGTGAGTGGAAATTATGGAGATTTGGAGATTGATTGATTGATAGGTGTTATTAGGGTTTAAGAAGGGGGAAGCGTACCTGTGTGTAAAGGAGGAAGACGATGGATTTGAAGCGCTGTAGACGATGAGTGGAGCAAGAGACGAAAGAGGAAATGTGTGTGTGTGTGTGTGTGTGTGTGTGAGTTTGCAATTTGAAATGAGAAGGTAAAGGAGGGATGAATGAATATGGGCCCAAGCCCAATGAGATTACTTCACTAAACGCATTTCGGGTCCCTAGTCATTGTCACTACGCTAGGGATTTTAAGTTTTTAACCATTTAACGTTTAGACACGCATTTATTGGCTGGTGATTTAAGTTAAACGGTTGTATAGTCATGTAAACGAAAGGATAAAGTGTGAGTATCGCCTTTATGCTCGTATGACGGATAAGATGTGAGTTTCGTCTTTATGCTCGTATGACTATGTAGACGGACGTTTTTACGTCTTATCTCAAGTTAAATAATTTATAACATCAGACAAATGATGGGTGTGTACATATTGCTTTATTAGTGTGCATATAGATTCTAGTTAAACGCCAGGTCCATGTGTTTAGGGTATAAAAACATTAATAAAGACGCATTTATTTATACTAGAATTTGATTACAATATATTAATTTTGTTTTTTAGCTTATAGTACAAACTACAAAGAGTTATCCAAGTAAAAATTTTCGAAAGAATGTTTTCACAATGTTTTTTTCATTAGACTTGATACAAACAAAGTTAAATATATACTTTTTTATATGATATAAATTAAATAGCCATATGATACTAATACACTTCCGGATTAGGGACATGGCACGGTTAGGATTCAAACAGGCATCGTGTCAGTCTCCCGCATATAAAAGGCCAACGCTGCTTCGAATTTTTCAACTTCTAAGAGCGACCACAAAAATAATTTATATAACAACTTTTGTGCATCATTGACAAAATTTTAAGCACCATGTACACAGTGACGCCAATAGACGAATCTTGAACCAAACTAAAATTTTTTTGAGGGGGCGAACTTTATATATAAAAAATTTTAAGCTATCAGGCTAATAATTAACAAAACTGACAAAAAGGAGCCCCCCCCCCCCCCCCCCCCACACACACACACACACACAAAAACACACTATTTGCCTATACGTGGCGCAATGACATCTATCCTAAAAGGGAGTAAATGAATAGAAAAATTATGTTTCAAGTAATATCCATTTGTTTTGCTACTCAATATTTAATTTATCTCAGATGACTGATTCTCATGTCGGAGTTGGGTCACAAAAAAACCCCTAGGTTTCATCTTTGTGGCGAGACTAATAGTTTTTTATGTTGTAGATTGTAGCTTTAATCGATCCATTATCCTGGTGTGATAAAGGTTGGTTGATCTGTGATATAGGGAGGGAGGCACCGTGAGCAATGCTACGATGGATCAATTCATTTGGTTTAAATTACATCGAGGTCTATTTTTACAATAATGAATTTGAGAGAATATAGTGCAAGTCCAATCATTTTTCAACCAAAAATATGAAAAATGAAATCCGGATGTCGATTGTAACAATTTTTATGAATCAAATACATTAAGAATGAAATTTAGATACAAAATTCATTGAGTTCTGCAAACAAAAGGCACATTTAAAATCTACCAAAAGCAATGAACAAGAAACATGTCTGTAAAAATGATTTGATGACAATCACTCCAAGAGATTGGTTGTAGCTTTTATAATTCAGTTGACCCATACCAATTCTCCAATCATCTTGTAGATTTCATTCGCTTTAATGGAAGTCAAACTTAAGTAGGCACGTTTTATGTTTATATAAAATAAATTTATGTTCATACAATGCAATGTGCAACAAAAAATGAATAGATAACACATGACAACAAAAACAAAAATTTCTAGAGCATCCCTGGGAAGACAAGCACTTACCTACCATTCTTCAAATAACAATTCTTTTGGTAACCGTGAGAACCCCTAGGACTGCCAAAGTGTCAAATAACGCTTTTAATTTTAACATCGGCTTGGATCCTATACTCGATACCCAAGACCGGTCAAACTCACAAACGTGTCATCAGCCTTCTATTGGTTGCTTTGATCCTTGTTACCTGATCTGGTCAAAGGACAGTCGCGGCGTATGTGGCCCTCTTGGTGACATCCAAAACACAGCCCCCTCATGTCTTTCTTTCCTAATCCATTTTTCCTTTTCTGTTGACTTCTAGAATCTTCCTCATCCTTCAACAGGTATATCAAATTATCAAGAGTTAAATTCTCCTGCTGCATCAATTTCGCCTGAATATGTTTCCAAGAAGGGGGGAGTTTTGAAATAATAACACCAACATGAAGCTTTTCATCAATGTTTATCCCAGAGGTGCTGATAACATCTGCAATCCTGTGAAGCTCGTGAACTTGTTCAAGAACAGAAACCCCGTCAACCATTTGAAAATGTATGTAATTGTTGACATGAGATATGTTTGTTCCATAATCATCAGCATATGATGAGTGAAGATTATCCCATAATTCTTTAGCATTCAAAGTTTTGATAGAGTATTGGTCAAACAATTGGTCAGATAGTGAGCTCAAGATAGTGTGACGACAAATGTAATCATCATTTTTCCACTTTTGTGCATGGGATTTTGATCGGTTGATTTCTTCAAAAGATGCTTCTTGTGGAAGAGGGATTTTTGGGCATGATGTGACAAGGACGTAAAATATATTTGACTGGTTTAAAAAGAATTCCATTTGACGCCTCCAGCAGTAGTAATTTTTCCCGGTGAAGCGTGTGGGTGCGATGGGGATGAGTGGATGGCAAGTGTCTGTTTCATAAGCCAACCTAATAGATGGATTTGAAGGTTCTGCTTCAGTTTGCTTCTTTCCATTGCATTTGTCTCTGAATTAAATCAAATGTGTAAATGTTTAAATCACTGGTTAGTGACTCGTTTGCAGACGGTAATAGCATCATGGATAAGTTTGTAAATGACAAATGATTAAAAGTGTATATTCATTGGCTGGATTACAATCACGAATGAGTACCAGAAATTCCTGGAGGTGTATCATTTTACAAGATTCCTTGAGCAATTGGGTATATAATTTGAATTCTCAAACAACCATGGAGCATGATCACAAATATGTTTCTTAATTTCGATTCTTGGAATTTATTAAAATTTGTGTTAAATCGCCAATATCAAACCTCACTGTCAGTATTTCATGATAATTATAGCTGATTATTAGATATAGTTCAGTTACTTTAGAAAATGGAAAAGAAAACAAATTATAACATGTAAATTAGCAATAGCTTCACTGTATAATTTATCCAGAAAAGTAAAGCGTACCTCATCCTTGATTCCATCTTTGTGATGGCTTCTTCTATATTTGAAAAACTTGAACAAAATGCTGACCATTCTTTAGGGTTCAAGGTAATTCCTGGAAAAGAAAACCAAAAACCAGATAAAAAATAATCATTATAGAGAAAAATGATTGCTTGCATGATGAGCATACTACTTATCAACATGAAAGATATGCTTCTTAGACCTTGGTTTTACAAAGGCGTGCCTGAGGCTCACAAGGAGATCAAGAAAGTGCCTCAGGGCCTTGAGGCGGCGCCTCATGCACATCTGGGTCAAAACTTGGTCAAAATTGGGGTCTATAGGAGGAATGGAGGATGACATGTAAACCAAAAGGATAAAGAGATTATGAATGGTTGAGAGCAGCGCCTCATGCATCTAGAGCTCTCACCTCACGCTTTGGAAAGCCTCGCGGTTTTTTAAAGCAAATCTTAGACATACATGTATAGCCATACCTTCATCCACTTCATATAATATACAGACATGAAATGCTGTGAACGAGTAATGACACGAAAATAAAGAAGCTGAGAGGGTTCACCTTTACCGGAAGTAAACTCCTTTCCCCGTTTCTTGTAGTATTCCCTTATTGACACCAATTTTGTCCCTTTGAACTTTTCAATTGAAACTCTTCTCTTACCTGGTAGCTATGTTACCCGAGATAAAGAAAATAAATTCAAAAAAATAACAGATTTCTTATAGTAAAGTATCAGAATATAAAAAGATTAGAATAGAAATAAAAATTTTACCCATTCAGATAACTAGTACTAGGATATATAAGTGTTGAACAAACAATTAAAACAATGTGCTGCTAGTTATATGCAGTAGCAGTTGTCATCAGTGTAGTAAGTTCTATTAAAAGGAAACTGAGCTTTGACATATCATAATTACCTGGTTACTTTTGATGTTAGAACTTTAAAGATATCAAAGCCAAACTTCAAGTTGGAAATTGATCATATTGACCACAGAATACGATTCTTCTAGACAGCTGAGTAAGTATAACTTAAACCCTAGTCTAAAAAGGATTTATCAATTCAAGGTTTCAGGCTGACTAGAATACACATATTTGAGCTACAAAACTCACATACAACATCAAAACATACCTAATGTTAGTATGTTACTCTAACACACTTTACCTCTTTTCATTGAACTTTCAACTAATTCAAACGTTAGGTTTTCGATAACTCACCCTGCAGATAACACGTTCACCGCCATCACCAGACGCAATGTTCCGATCATCAACGGAGAGTTTCTCCGTTTGCACTTGTTCAACCGTTTCTTTTTCTTCTCGAACTTCATCGATAGGAGAAGTAGACAGCAAAAACGACTCGACGATTCGTCTAACTAGCCGCTTGTTAGCGAGATCGGAAAGCTCGACGCTGAGCAGTTTTTCGGCCTCTTTTCGAACGGAGAGCTCGGTGGCGATGTCTAAATCGGCAGCTTTGAGGATTTCGATTACTGTTTGTTCGAGTTTTGGGTGGGGATGTTCGAACTCCATTGGAGAAAGCAAATGGAGAGGGAAAAGAGAGGGAGGAGGTTATGTTACAATTTAGACTTTAGAGGGTGTTTGTGCTAGAGGGTAAAAAAAAAAAAAAAAAACAAGTTCGGAGAAAAAATCGTTTATAAAAACAAGATTGGTTTGAGTCAATCGGTTCCAAGCCTGCTTCGAACTGTTCGTTTGTATACAAGTTTAGTAGCCCCATGTTCAAAACCTATTCAAAAATTAAAAAAAAATATAAACCGTTAAACCGGAAAAAAAACTGGTTTTTTAACCGGTCCAAATCGATTTGATAGGTTCGAGTATGCAGTGAACCAAACCAGTTTGTAACTTGAACCAGTTTGAAAAATAAACTGGTTTGACCACATGACAAAAAAAACGGTTTAGTTTAAAACCCGAACCGGTTTGAGGAAAAAACCCGGTTTGTACACCTCTAGTTTGGGCTAGGGACGAGATCGATATCCCTTGTATCGGTATTTTGCTGAAACCAAAAGCGAATGAGAGTACAAACTGAATATTGTATTGATTTTATCGGTTCAGTATCGGTCTATATTGTTACTATTGAACATACTGAAACCAAAAGGTCTCAAAATAAAAAATTTTGAAAACTGAATATAGATACCAACTACTATGATGTTTAATCAATATCAGTTTGGTACATGCATCTCTAGTATTGATATTCGATAAGAAATGTACATTCCTAGTTCGGGTTGTACCGAACAACTACCTTAAGTTTATAAAAGTATCATTTGATCTTACGTAATTTCTTAAGTTTATAAAAGTATCATTTGATCTTACGTAATTTTGCTAAAAGATAAGTGCTTAACTTGTTTTCCCGTATCAAATGTGATACAATTTCATTCCTTATAGTACTGTCATAATTAATTTTCATATTTTAACAAAGGGGCCTATCGAGTTATAATTTAAATAGTTGCTATGGTTTCAAGTCCATTGCTAGCAATTTCAAAACTTAAAGTGTGTGGTTTTACGTACAAACAATATTTCAACATACGTTTACAAAATAAGTATGAGATATAGCATAACGTACTAAAGATTCTAAGGGGGGGTTTGGTTCGCGGAATTTGTTGGAATTGTAATTGGAATTGGAATTTGAATTGGAATGATAAGGAATTGCATTTGGAATTCAATAATTTCCAAAGGATTTGGAATTCAATGGAATTGGAATCTATAAAAGGAATTTGAATTCCAAATGTATTTTTAGTGACAAAACACTCATAAATGAATTGGAATTTATCACCCATTGTAAACAGCCACCACTTCCATTACCATTGATCACCGTCGCTACATACCACCGAACGCCGCCGCCGCCAGCGCCAACAATCGACCCCGACCGTTAACCGCACCTGTTGCCGCCACCATCAACCAATCACGCCCATCGTCGAGAACCGGCGGTCTCCGTCGAGCGTGTCTAAACCGACGCGGTTCGGCAGCGGCGGTTGGGGTTGTCAATAGGCGGTAGTCGGCGGTCGGGGGAGACAGCGATCGAGAGCGGCGGCGGTCGGCGGAGGTCGTAATCGGCCTCGGGCGGTGGTCGGGGGGCGTCGCGGGTCGCAATCGTCCGCAAGCGGTGGTCGAGGGCGGTCGTGGGTGGCGGGGGTCGGGGGCGGCGGGGGTCGGGGGCGGCGGCGGGGGTCGGGTCGGCGGCGGCGGTCGGGGGTGGTGGCGTCGGCAAGGGTCGTCGGTCGTGTCGGTTGGCGGTCGGCGGGGTGGTAGGTGGCGGTCGGTGGCGGAGTCGGGGTCGGTGGAATTTGAAATCCTTCAATATTTGGAAGGATTTTGAAATCCTTCATTTGAAGGAATTTGAGGGAATTAATTCAAATTCCAATTCCAATTCCTTTCGCAACCAAACACGTTACGAATGGAATTCAAATTCCAATTCCAACGAACTAGTACCAACCAAACACAATACCCCATGGAATTCAAATTCCAATTCCATTGAATTTCATTGAATTCCTGCATACCAAACGCCCCCTAAGTCTTGAAATCCAATAGACAGGTTCAACCCTTTTAACCAAGTCCAAATTTAAGGTGTAAAGAAGAAAACTCGTCAAATGGGTCCCAATATCATAGCATTAGGCCAATGCCTAATAATTTAAGTGAATCTTCTGTATAAACACATATCATTTTATGCGGTAGTAGTGGAGAGGGAATGAGTTGTATAGAAATGAGGATGCTCTTCCTCTAATAGAAAACACATGTTGGTTAGATTATGTCTAATAGGTCAAATTTTATCTGGGTTACACCTAACCTTAAACCTTATAAAAAATATATGTCGTAAACTCACATTGTAGCATGATATGGTTCTAGCTGTATTATACTAGACTAATATATATATATTTTTTTGCTTAGTTAATTGTGAGTGACCATGCATAAAACATTACCGTCTCAAGTATTACCACATTACCTCGAATTATCTGGGTGATAACTAGTATAAACAACTCGATGTTTAAATGATTTGTGTGGATATCTTATAGCCGGGTTGTCTTTAAACTTGGAGAACAATTTTTTGTATGTATTTTGTTATTGGTGATTTATATTTTATGTCTCATATCTTAGAGTCCAGTTTACTTTTGGTCTATATAGCTTTCGACCTAGATGACTTTATACGTAAATGAATTTTGATTTGATACATATGCTATTATATAATTAATGTAAGGTAAGTTGTACGTGTGATGTGATAATGAATGTCTACAACATGGTCATGTATCTCGTTTCATGTAACAATTAAATATGCAATGGACAGTGAACTAAAGACGTGCCTACATCAAATAAGAGTAATAAAGCGTTATGTATGTAGCCTTTAGCATAATCGAATGTCATATAGAGAATCTAACTACACCATATAATAATAACAAAGGGTGTTTTTGATCAATAATGTCTTCAAAATAAGCGGGTATTTCATACAATAATGCTCCCGTGTTGGAGGCTTACATTGTAATGAAGCAAATTTAAGAGTGCTTATAATACCGATGAAGGAACTTTGAAGGTGTTTAACGCAATGTACAAAATTCAATCATGCTTAACCAAGGAAATAAACTTGAGCTTGTGTAACCCATATATACCATATCTAAACCAATAATTGGGGGTTTTAAAGAACGATTTATATCTGTTATTTGGTATTAGTGAAAGTTGTTATGTAATATATCATTTCTTTAACACATTAATACTTTTTCATTTTCAAGGTTACACAGATAAAACTTTTTATTAATCATTTATAACTTTTTTATATATTGTAATTAAATACTTCACAAAAGTCACGTTAGTTGGCAAGACCACTAATTCTCAAATTTTGAAAAATAAAATTACCTTGAACATAAATTTACAAGGACGGCAAATAGAAAATGTTAAAAGATAAGTTGTATCATTGTATGCCGTATTATGTAATCCGATGTAAACTTGAGGGACTTAAATAAAATTAGTAAAAAACTAAAAATAAGGTTCTACCGAGATTTGAACTCGGGTTACTGGATTCAGAGTCCAATGTCCTGACCACTAGACCATAGAACCAATTTGCTGATCTGCTTACAAAATTTTATATATAATACAAATAACTAATTGCTAAATGTACCATTGAATTTATAAAAAGTATAAAGAACTAAGGAAAGTATTTTAAGTTAGATCCTTAGCCTTGCACTTAGACGATCAAGTGACTCATGAAAAAATATTTAAGAAAATATTTTAAATATGCTTCAATAATAAAGATTTCAAGCATGGATGGAGAATTAAGTCCCAATAATGAATATAAATTATAAAAGCTAGCAAATTCATAAAATGTATGTTATCTTCTAAATAAATACTTAATCATGATAAAAAAAGCCTCCAATAATAAAGATTTCTAGCGTGGATGAAGGATTAAGTTCTTTAATCAATAAAATGTATTAATAGCTAAAATTAATACAGATAAAAAAAAGCCTAAATTTAAAAAAATAAATTAATTAGAAAATTCTAATAAAAATTATATATATTTTCGTCTAGTACGAAAGAATGTGGTATAACCAATCCATACCTAACTCGAAAACCTAGAAACAAGCAAATAAATTCCAACATGCAAACTTTGTGTTAAACTTTACCTTAAATTGTTACTTTCAATTGGTCAATTTATCTTTCTCTTAGCAAAGCAAGAATGATGGACCTCCAACCTCTAGCATATATAATTGTTCTTGCGTTTATTGTATCAAAAATAATATCGTTATGGGTCTCTCAACAAACTAGTCATAGACTCCCACCAGGCCCGCCAAGATGGCCGATAGTTGGTAATCTTCTCCAACTAGGGCCATTGCCTCACAGGGACCTGGCATCTTTTTGTGAACGTTATGGACCATTGGTTTATCTTCGTTTGGGGAAAGTGGATGCAATCACCACCAATGACCCTAACATCATCCGTGAGATACTTCTCAAGCAGGATGATGTTTTTGCATCACGACCTCAAACGCTAGCGGCAATTCACCTAGCTTACAATTGTGGTGATGTGGCACTTGCACCTTTCGGTCCTCGTTGGAAATGGATGCGACGAATATGCATGGAGCAACTTCTTACAACAAAGAGACTTGAATCCTTCGCGAAGCAAAGAGCAACCGAAGCCCAACATCTGGTACAAGATGTGTGGGCGTTGTCTCAGACTGATGGGTTGATTAACATTAGAGAAGTTTTAGGTGGTTTTTCTATGAATAATGTGACCCGAATGTTGTTGGGTAAACAATACTTCGGGTCAGGCTCAGCAGGGCCGAAAGAGGCCCTGGAGTTTATGCACATAACCCATGAGTTGTTTTGGCTTCTAGGCTTGATCTATTTGGGTGATTATTTGCCGTTTTGGAGATGGATCGATCCGTATGGTTGTGAGAAGAAAATGCAAGAGGTGGAAAAAAGGGTTGATGATTTTCATAAGAGAATCATCGAAGAACACAGGCAAAGAAAGAGGAATGGAGAGCAAAAGGATGAAGGAGTTATGGACTTTGTTGATGTTTTATTGTCTTTGCCTGGTGAAGATGGTAAAGAGCATATGGATGATACACAAATCAAAGCTCTAGTTCAGGTGACTTTTCTCTTCTTTACAACTTTAGGGGCTGTTTGACAATTTCTGAATGGGTAAGTGTTGAATTATTAATAGTTCTGAACCATTAACTGCTGAACCAGTAAAAGGTCTGAATAATTAAAAGCTAGTATATTGCTTAGCTATTCAGAGGTAAATGTCTGAATAATTCAAATAAAAGCTCTTAACCATTCAGATTCAGTATAATGCTTAACCATTCAGAGGCAAAAGTGATTAATCATTCAGAAATCTGCGCACGAAACAAACACTCTGAACCATTAAGTGCTGAACTATTCAGACATCTGAATGGTTAAGAGGCGAACAAACAGCTCCTTAGTTACATGTTTACGTTTAAAGTTGTTAGCACATAGTAAAAGTACAAATAATGTTGAAAAAAATGTTTAATGTTTTCTTAATTTCAGGATATGATAGCTGCAGCAACTGATACATCAGCAGTGACTAACGAATGGGCAATGGCCGAAGTAATCAAACACCCGCAAGTTCTTCGCAAGATCCAAGAAGAGCTTGACAACGTTGTCGGTAGCGATCGCATGGTCTCGGAGTCCGACTTGTCGAATCTCAACTACCTACGGTGCGTGGTTCGCGAAACCTTCCGGATGCACCCCGCGGGACCATTTCTCATCCCACACGAGTCATTACGCGCAACAGAGATCAACGGCTACTACATTCCCGCCAAAACGCGTGTGTTCATTAACACTCATGGTCTTGGGCGGAACACTGTCATATGGGATGATATTAACGTGTTCCGCCCAGAACGACATCTGACTACTGATGGTAGTCGAGTGGAGATAAGTCATGGGGATGATTTCAAGATATTACCGTTTAGTGCGGGAAAGAGGAAGTGCCCGGGGGCGCCACTTGGTGTAACGTTTGTTTTAATGGCGTTGGCTCGACTCTTCCATTGCTTCGATTGGAGCCCGCCCGACGGGTTGAAATGTGAGGATATAGATACAGAAGAAGTATATGGTATGACGATGCCTAGAGCCAAACCGTTAATGGCCGTTGCAAAGCCTCGTTTAGCTAGTCATATGTATTAGTGACAAAAGTGTTACAAACTATATAGAAAATGAGTTCCAATTGCATTTACATAAGATCAATAGGTTGGAACCTTCAATTTCAGTATAAAATTGTGTAATTTGTTAAAATAAATAATCAGTTAAGAAGGTGGAACATATTTAAAAAAATAAGATAAACCTACAAATACATCGTTAATATTGTCCTTAAAATTAACAATATTCACAACCTCTCATAAAGATAAAATCAAGTAAAAACACAAGTGTAGATGAAGATCTATGAGCCCAACTTTAATGTGGTTGTAACGTAAATGTGGTGTGTCGAGGTGGTAAAGATAATGAATGATAATTTAAGATCTAAGTTCACTTTTAAATTGTTTATATAGACATCATCTTTACTATTTCAAATTTAAAATATATGTTTTTGATAAGATATGTTTGTCTTTATGAAAAATTTTAAAATAAAGTTCGAAACATAAAAAAACCCTAAAGTATAATTTATTAATGCAAAATCATTTGAAGCATGTATTGATAAAACGGATTAATGGGTCAACCATGCCCAATCTGTTTGATAAATTAATCAACTCAAACTCAATTTAATTTTTAACGGGTTGTGCTCTCAACAAAAGATGTTTTTTCGTGTCGGGTTCAACAATTGTCACCTCCAATATAAATCCAATCCATCTATTTTATTAAACATTAGTTTTAGTAAACCCGTGTATTACACGAGTTGAAAAATTAAAATATAAAATAAAATAAAAAATATATTAATTATTAAACAATATTTTAAAATAAAATATGACTTAAATTATGTATGAGTCACCACTCATTAACATTATGTTTTTAAATTGTTTTTGTTTTAAAGAAAATATTTTGTTTCAAAAGAAACAATTTTAAAATTATATTTCTTAAAATTTCCTTATATAGCTCCAAATTTAAATTATTTTTATTTTATAAAATTTTTCTTTTTAAAAATATAAATTTTAAAATATTTCATATTTTTAAAAAAGTTTAGTGTTTTGAAAAAAGTTCTTATGTTATAAAAATCTATTTCTCTAAAAATAACATTAATAAAAAGATCTTTTTTTTAATTTATTAAAAAACTATTTATAATTTAAATAAAATAAAATAATATTATTAGTAATTAATGTAATTATTTAATAGAAAAGAAAAGCGGAAAAATTTTAGTGAGAAATAATGTGGAAATACCATTAATAAAAAGAAATCTTTCCTAATTTATTAAAAAATTATTTGTAATCTATAAAAATTAGAATTATTTAATATTTTTTAATTTAGGTAATTATTTAAAAGGAGAGAGAGGCGGAAAAAACAAAATTAGAGGACTTAGAAATGTGACAAGTGTCCCCCCAAGTTACCCTTTTATTATTATACTAGTATAATATCCCGTGTAATACACGTGTTGAATAAATAAAATATTAAATAATTTGTAATAAAATTTAAAAATTATAAATAATACTTGTAAATAAGATATGATTGAGTTATGTATATATAAGTATTTTATGTAAAAAGCAACAATAATATCATTTTAAAATATCATTTTATAAGATTGTGTTTTTTAATTGATTTTTAAAATATTCTGGTCTTTTTTTAATTTTATTAAAAAAAACTAATCATCTTATAAAACTTAGAAAAATGGTATTAAAATACTTCGTAGTTAAGAATTTTTTCGTGTCTTATACATTTTTAAAGTGTGTTTTTCATTAAAAATCTAGTTTTTTATTTTTATGATATCTATTTTTTTTATTTAGAAATGTTTTAAATAATATAATCTATTAACTATAATAAAAGAAAGTTTAAAAATGCCATTTGTCAACATATTATTTTTTTTTATTTTTATTTCCCGCTTCTCTCTCCTAATAAATGATAATAATATATATATAGTAACTATATTATTTAAAATATTTTCACAAAAAATAGATATTATAAAAATTAAAAACTAGATTTTGTTTATTTAAAAACACACTATAGAAAATACATCAGATATAAAAATATTATTAAAGAAAAATCTTTAATAAAAATATGAACTATTTTAGAACCGTTTTTTTTAAGGAGGATTCTTATTTTAAATGAAATTTAGAAGAAAAACCAAAACGTTTTAATAAACAATAAAAAAACACAATTTTAAAATGATATTATTGTTGTTTTTACTTTAAATATTTACTTATATGCAACTCAATCACATTTTATTTAAAAATAATATTTTTTAATTTTTTAATTTTTATAACAAACTATTTATTATTCAACCCGTGTAATACACGGGGTACTATACTAGTTATTATATATACTAATATCATTAATTAGGAGAGAGAGACGGGAAAAATAAAATTAAAATGTCTAATATGTTAACACGTGTTATATCAAAACTTTTTTTTATTATAGTTAATAGATATAGTTATTATATATAGATATATAGATATAGATATAGATGTTAACAAGTTTATATAAAACCAACTCCAACCGGTTTAAACCGAATTAAATCCATTGAATTTCGTATTAGATTCATGGTATAAATAAATTAGTCAAATCCTAAGAGTTTTCATATGCCCAAAGCTGAAGAGCAACTCAGAGACTACTTGTGCATTCAAACTACTAAAAGCCCATCATACTACCGGAGGATCTGGATTTCATATACGAGAATTGATCACACCATACATACCGTCGAAGTGTTGATTCGAAAATTACATATCATCAACTGATAAAAGAACGCTTTATCGAAGCAGATTTAGAACAAATAATCAAGAGGGTCACCAACCAAAGTCAAAATTTTTGGGTCGATCATCTAGTTAACTCCAAAGAAGTTGTTTTATTGGTGAGTTTTTATGGTATTGCAATCTGCCCTTGTGAAAAATCTTTACTTTCAATGAGTTGGTTTAAAGCATTCCAGGTGTTTGTTAAAATGCCTGAATGAGAATGAATGTATAAATGTTCTTGATTGTGTTGTTATTTCATTAGATGTGTTTGGTTATTCATTATTCATATTCCCTTTTATTTGTTAAGGTCGAAGGTGAATCCAGAGGAGCTTTACTGTTGCCATGTTTCTTCGTCTGGCGGCTTCGATGCTACCTAAATCAAGAAGGTTGTTTTGCAGTAGCAGTAGGCATGATCTTGCCAGTACTATTGCTGAGCTTAACAAGGTATGATCAAGTTTATGTATGTTGCTTTGACAGTTAAATCTGCTTCAGTGGTTTGGTTCTTTGACATTGATATATCATTCAGCATGAAAAATTGCTACAGAATTGCATGAATTTAGGTTTTGAATCATCTTCACTCTACTTATTTGATATAGTAATGAGGTTTGGCATTATGGAAGTAGGAATTGATTATGGGTTACCCACAATTGATTTTGAGCTTCATGTAGTATATAAACTATAAAGAGTATGTGAATTAAAATAGCACGACCTGCATTTTGTCGGATCACAGTGCAATGTGAGATGAATAATGTATTTGAGTAGAAGTAGTCTCGGTGATCTAATGAAGTTAGTAGGACAAGAAAGCCGTTGTAGATGTGATGATTGGACAAAATGGTGAGGGGTGGTGACAACTGACAATCTTTCAATGGATCTGCCAACTAGTTTAGGTTCAAATTTTAGATGGATAATATGATTATATGAATGTTATTTTGGTTTTAATTTTTTGTATAGTTCACAAAATGGAACGTCATCATCGCCTCACATAACTATTTCGTTCACATTTGATGCATCCTAAATGAACCCATTTAATTAAAAGAATTCTTGCAAGCTGCAGTATTACAAATTTGTCACCATCGGTCGGCTATTTGTAGTATATGGTGTAATGTAGAATCTAGTCACCATTACTTCACACATTTTCAAGTTGAACATATTCCACATACATTTATCTTGGATTTCAGGAGATGGAATTTGTTTTTGGTGAAGCTCCGCCTACAAGTCTTACGGATTCAAGTGAAAGTCAACCTATTTCTCAAGATTCTGAGTTCATATCTACTGAAAACATAAAAACCGAATCCAAACTGACCCATGTTAGTGTCAAAGGTGAAGCCCAAATGGTGGATGTCTCTCACAAAGATATTAGCAAGAGAGTTGCTATCGCTAGTTGCAAAGTTATTTTGGGGAAAAAAGTATATGATTTAGTTTCTGCCAACCAGGTGGCAAAGGGAGATGTCCTTAGTGTGGCAAAAATAGCTGGAATAACAGGAGCAAAGCAGACTAGTAACCTTATCCCACTATGCCACAATATTAATTTAACACACGTTCGGGTCGATTTAAGATTAAACCCTGATAACTATAGCGTTGAGATAGAAGGGGAGGCTGCTTCAACTGGGAAAACTGGAGTCGAGATGGAAGCTATGACAGCTGTCACTCTTGCTGGCCTTACAGTGTATGATATGTGTAAGGCTGCTTCAAAGGATATTCAGATTACAGATGTTCGTTTGGAACACAAAATTGGAGGGAAGAGTGGTAATTGGTCCAGGGAGAAATGACCATTGTGAGTGCTAAACAACATTCGTTTTTACACAATTAATTTTCTGGTAAGTTTTCTTGGTATGTATTTCTTCTTTCATGATTTCTTTAGAAATGGTAGTTTCATGTTTCTCTTGATAAATGAAAGTGCTCCATGAAGATGATGTGTTTAACATATTGTACATTTGACATCCTTTTATTGTGCATGATAAGTTGGTATCATCTGAATGATGTGCAGGTGGGAGATATAAAGAGTTGCAGGGTACAAGTGGCTTTGATTTAGCTCTTTCTTGTGTGCATTCAGATTTAACATTGTTCATCTCACCTGTGGACTCATGTAGGTTTTTGCAACTTGTTATGGTATTTAATTATTAATGCAATAAATGTAGTCTTGACGAAGTATAGCATGTGTTGAAACTTGTACCTTAGTGCTTCAAAGTTCATACATTTTCATGGAGTTGGAAAAACCACAGTAACTTCTAAACATGTGGGTTTGATAATGTGTCTCAAAAATTTCAAGACAAACATAATTGTCTTTGACTCATTTAATTAATGTCGCGTGGTATCAGTTGGTATAAGGCATATGCAATCAATTTATCTTTTTTCACTAAATACATCTCAAACCGACATAACATGTACTAAAATAAAATGTCATATCTTCCATACCTTTGGGTTGGATTAGAGCTCGACTCATCTCTGTCTTAAAGTCCAGAAAGTATTTTTTGCTAGAAACCAAAATTGGGTTAGAGTTCGACTCATCTCTGTCTTAAAGTCCAGAAAGTATTTTTTGATAGAAACCAAAATGAAATCAACCCTCTTTATGGATCAATTTGATTATTGGTGATGTGCTTTTTGAGAAATGCTGATTAGATAGTCTATAAGTACCCTTAGGATATTCCTAGATTCCTTCCATAAGGATCTTTGATCTCTTAGATTATTGTAGAAAACTCAGAGATCTAGATCACCATTGTTGTATGCTGTTCATATGTGTTTATGTATTACGACTAGAGCAATTCATGTATTTTCATATTGTCCATGCAAGACTAACATTATATTCATTTTGAATCTTTGGCTTATCAGTATGTACTAAACTAACAAATTGTCACGTTAACTTACACCAAACATATGACATGAAAAAAATATGATAAAAAAAACATTTTAAAGGAATCAAATGCTTACACCTTACCAATACCAACTTTTGAAAGATTTTGGCTAAAGATTAACATTGTAAATAATATTGATGAGGTAGCAAAGTAGCAAACTCATCACTTACAAATAAATGTTACATGTCCTTTCTAATAGTTAAATAACATGTTTCACAACTAAAAAATTAAAGTTTTAAATCTTCAAAGATAAAGATTGTATTGTATTTCTTTAAAAAAATCTGGAGATTGATATTAGAAAAAAAAAAGTCAAATGTTACATTGCTATTCTAGACTTTTAGATAGAGAAATAAAATAAAAACTAATATATTGTCTTGCATACCAAACATGTCAATAAATTTGCAGTTTTCTCAACTGTATCTCACTATTTTTTCAAACCATAGTTTCTATAATGTTTTAACCCTGTCCACCGATCTCATTTCCTCCATAACAAAAATAAATATAAAAAAAAAACCCCAAATAACAAAAACCCATCAAGAGAACAAAAGCACCTTCTGTTCCTCCTTCCCTCCCCCATGGTTATGGATTCATCGTCTTTAACCTAATTTGGGGGGGAAAAGCTTTTCAATTTCTTCAACAATCGAAGCAAAACCCACATAATCTTGATAAAGATTCATACTTTTTCTTTCTGGGTATTGTTTTCATCATCCAAAAATGGAATTTGATAACATCGAATGCGTTTCAACCTCTGATGGATTTGATGATGAAATCCCACATCAACATCATCTTCATAATCATCAAAATTGTAATCTTCAAAACAATCCCCCAAATCCGCAGTTTTCGTCCTTGAAAACCCAAAATGTTAATGTTGTTCCTTTGACGATTAATCCCACAACCAGCGTTCATGAGCTTCTTGAATGCCCTGTTTGCACGAATTCAATGTACCCTCCAATTCATCAGGTTTTTTTCTCCTTTTATCTCTCTTGATTGATCATATGAAATGATGTATTTGACTCTTGATTTTTTAATTTTGTTGATGCTGTTTAACTGCTTTGATTTTGGGATTTGACCTTTGTTGATTGAGTTTTATATGTTGAATCTATGGTGCGTGATTTTATTATTCCGATTAGAAGTTGGTGTGATTTGGGGGTTTTAGGATTTAGGAGTATGATCATTTTTTTGTTTGACTTTTTGGTCAAACATAATTTTCTTTATCAAAGTAAAACTAATGTGAAATCTGTCACCAGTTTGTATTCATCTTGGATAGATTCTAGTATTTGTAATAAGTTATCATGAAGTCAATAAACCCATCTTGGAAACTTTTTTAGAAACTATTGGGAAAGATTTGAAGTTAATATCTTTGATTTGACTCTAGAAGTCAATTTCATCTCTATTTATTGAAATGATGGAATGCATCTGCTAAGAAACCAAGGATTTGAGGCTTGTGCGCAATTATGTTCAATAATCTATGGCAATTATATCATGATGGATCATCTACTTACATATATTATCTTGATGTTTTGCTTCCTTTGTGTTAGTTACGAAGTTATAAGTTCGTTGGTTTGACTTGAAAAGCAAAGTGCATAAATCCAAGACATGTGAGTAGGAATGTAGGATAACCAAGAGTGTATGTCAAACGTTATTTTTAAAATATGCGTTTGTTCAAACGTTGTGATGGAGTGTATACAACTAAGAAACGGGGAAAAATCTTATTGTTTGTGATGTTATGCAGTGTCACAACGGGCATACGATTTGTTCCACCTGTAAGACGCGTGTACACAACAGGTGCCCAACTTGTCGACAAGAACTTGGGGATATAAGGTGCCTTGCTTTGGAAAAGGTGGCTGAATCACTTGAGTTTCCATGCAAATACTTCTCCCTCGGGTGCCCTGGGATCTTCCAATACTATAATAAGCTGAAACATGAGACCATCTGCAACTTTAGGCCGTACTGCTGTCCATATGCTGGATCAGAGTGCTCGGTTGTTGGAGATATCCCGTATCTAGTTTCCCATTTGAGGGATGATCATAAAGTAGATATGCATTCTGGATACACTTTCAACCATCGTTATGTTAAGTCCAATCCACGCGAAGTTGAAAATGCCACTTGGATGCTAACGGTTGGTGTACATTATCTGCTATTTGACTTTGGCCATACCTCTTAGTTTGAAAAATGAAATTTATATGAATTGAAAATTTTAATGTTATTATGAAGTTTATGGTAGTTGTTAGTCTCTTATTATGGTCTGCATTTTGAGTTGAAAATTAGTAGGTCAAATGGTCCAATAATAATCAATCGACTAGTAGTTCATTCGTCTATTAGCGTGTAAACATATACCCTACAGGTGAAGGGGCACGCCTTTTAGCTGAAAACCATACAGGTGTAGAAACCATTGATTCAAATCTACTGTTTGACTTTAAGGTTTGAAACTTCACCTCATTTTTATAAGTTTTGTGATAAATTTACAACTTCTTTATAATTTTTTGAGATACTTATTGTTAGTTTTTACTTGCCATGTTTGCTTGGAGGTTTAAAGCTTCCCCTTTTAGCTCAAAAACCAAAGTTTGCCTCAAATTTTTGAATATTGTTGCAAAATTTTATATACATAAATGTATATATTTATTGCCTTTTTCCAACCTACTTACTTTCAACTTGAGATTTAGTTTGTTTGACTTCAGCTTTCTCAAATACTATTACATAGTTAGTAGTTGCAAAATCTTACATTTTAATTGTAATGTTCAATTTTGTTACCTACCTTCTCATTTTATACTTGCAATTAAAAGCAAGTTGATTTTAGGTGGTTGTATGCATTAAAAAATGCCTTATTTCCCTTTTAGCTAAACTTTTTTTATTTTACAGTTTTGACATAAAACACAACCCAAGTCAATGAATTCATTTTGGCCCCTCCATTTTGACTTTAAACTCAAACTTTACCTCATTTCTTTGTGTCAATTTTCAACCTTTCTTATTCTGCTGCATCATGTTCCACTATATGCAGGTCTTCAACTGCTATGGGCAGTATTTTTGTCTCCATTTCGAGGCGTTCCAGCTCAGCATGGCTCCAGTCTACATGGCGTTTCTCCGGTTCATGGGTGATGAAAATGACGCCCGGAACTACCGTTACAGTTTAGAGGTCGGTGGGAATGGCAGAAAACTCATATGGGAAGGTACACCTAGAAGCATAAGAGATGGTCACAGGAAAGTTAGGGACAGCCATGATGGGCTCATAATACAGAGGAATATGGCCCTCTTTTTCTCTGGTGGAGATAAGAAAGAGCTCAAGTTGCGGGTCACGGGTCGGATATGGAAAGAACCGCCTAATTCTGATGGTAGTAATGTATGCATTCCAAATCTCTGTAGTTAAACTTGCTTGTCTTGTTTTGTGGGTCCCGTCTTTATTCGTGTAATGTGGACCGACCCATAGACTCAATTGAAAGAGAATGGTCAAAGGATGCGTATTTTTCGAATTTGTGTGGGAAATTTTGGGCAATGATAGCATTGGTGTGAGTAATCTCTATGCAAAGCATATTGATACAAGTTCTATATGAAGTGAATTTTGACAATGTGGCATTTTGTTATATTACATGAGAGAACTTTTATTAATTCTTGACCTGCATGAGGTCAAACTTGTCCCATGAATCCATAATGACAACATTGTTTGACTTAACATGAGATAACTTTTAAAAGCTGAGTTAACCAAGAACATTATATATATGAAGCAAAGAAGAACCATTTTGGTGTATTCATATCAAAATATAAAAAGCACAACATTGATTGACATATGCACATGAAAGAAAAGCTACCTTTCATCCAACTAAACTTAAAGAACATATTATTTAAGAAATTTATAAGCTGAATTCGTATATCAATCAATACTGTAATTAAGAGCTCACATGCGTGATTGTAATCAAGAGCTCACATGCAAAACAAGAAAACTCTTAAACATGTTTGGGCATCATTAGCATCACGATGGGACCAAGTATCCACCCACGTCACAAACAAGAACTGAGAGCTTCTGAAGCACAAAACAAAGAACATAAGTTCAAAGGATCGGGTGTTGCATATTATTCTTCAATAAGATTCAAGATCACTCATATTGAGATCAATTGAAACAAAAGAACAAGCAAAAGCAACCAACTTCAACTGCTGAAGGGCTTAAAACATAACCACAATCAAAAACAAATGTGTCAAGGTAATTTGGACATTAGATCTTATACACCAAAAGAAATGAATTTATATACTAGTTATTAGTTATTTATAATCCTATAAACCTTCATTAGCAGATCGAATCTAGGCGACGATCCATGACCTGAGAAACAGTCTTGATAAATGCAGCCTCACTCCCACCAGGAAGAACTAGACCTTCTGCTTCTTGGACTATTTCTTCAATCACAGACTTCTTATTCAAATTTTCCCTGCACATAATCTTTCCAATGACGAAAGGCGTCAGTCCTTTCTCAACGCCTTTCTTAAGTAACATAGTTGATATTCGGAAAGTCCTTGCACATTCTGAGGGCAGATTCCATCCATAAAAGTTAAGTAGAGCAATATCTTCTTCCGCGTCCAGTGCTTTGATGTACTTGATTGTTTCAGGACTAAACGGTTGACGAGCTTGAGGCCAGTAGAGCCAATCAAATGTGCAATCTTCAAACTATATTAGAGAAAAATCAATATTATTATATAGTTTATATGTAAAATTGGCACCAGAGGTCTTGGCGGTAGCAGCCTCACCCTCCCCAGACTTTACCAATAGTTCTGCTATGAGTGAGCTTATACTGGATAATTTGTTTGTTTGTTTAGTATATATGTAAAATGCAATATCATTATCTAGATAGCAAAGATACAAAAAGTTGAAAACTTACACTGGTAGGCAGGCAGTAGCCATGGTCAATAGGAATGAGAACCAACCGACCATCTTCCCCTTTACTGACTAAAATATTTCCAGCATGCCTATCAGCATTAGCCATCCTGATATCCAACACCGCGATTTTATGCACTTCATCTACAGGAAAAGCACCGGGACCCATATCCTCACAACTTCCATTGTTCTCCATGAACATCTGTAACGAACCAATCTTCTCCTTTACACCATCCGGATGGTTAAACCCTTTGTGCAAACACATGGCTAAGAACGTCAGTGGGACCCCCGAAAAACCCTTGTACTCACCAGAAACAGACCTACGTTCGCCTTTTGGGTGATCTAATATATAGGCAGCAACTTCCCTCAATGCACCCTCGCCAACGGTTGTCCCCTTTTTTAGCCCTTCACCATCCACTGACAAGGGTAACCCCCTAGGATTATTTACAGCCATAGGTTCCTCATCAATCGGCTTAAAGACTGATATATATTTGCTCCCTGTTGCATCCATCATCAAATAAGCTCCACCCGTACCCTCGGATGACCTTATGGGATAATTCCCTTTCATCAAACCGTCATATGTGGAATTCATAAGGTCTAACAGTACAGAAGGGAGAGCAGCCTTTGGGTTAACAATCACAGGTTCCAACTTAATATTTCTCTTTAAAGATTCCTTAGGAACTGAACCGTAATACTCTATACCATGAGCTCCATCCTTAAGTTTTCTGACAGCAAGATCATATTCTTTCAAATCATTCGATTGTGGTGCAACGATTGACAGCTCAAAATTCTTTTCCACGGGCTTAGCACGAATCTTTGCAGACTTTCGAACACACAAATGGATCACTGCATCACTGTTACTTCTGCATATATCATTTATAAGTCTTTCATCCTCGAGTTGCTCGCCCTTGAACAAGATTTCTTGCTCCTCAATATCAGTTAACCCTTTCTTTCCCTTAGCAAGCTGTCTTTTCACATAACCAACATCATGATTCTTCTCAACATGAAAAGTGAACTCTTTCCCACACGAAGTTTTCACATTGATCACTTGAAGATCGGATAGCCGAACGACCAAATGCACTACATTCCCATCACCAACACCATAATCCTTAACCAAAGAATCACCCCTGGATAACTCCCTACCTCCACAAACCAACTTCTGGTTCTTCACAACAAACCCCTTATAACTCTGAATCCGAAGCTTCACCGAAGCAATCGAATCCGACTCCAAAATCCTCATCGGTACCACGGAACCAGATATAGCCAGATGAATCACAATCGCCTCTTGGTTATGAACAGGATAAAAGGGCAAAATCGAGTCGTCACTACGTGGGCTGATTGCAATAACACCTGCTGACGACATATTTGCTCTAAATTTTCAACCTTTAGAACACCCAAATAGATCAAACCCCACAAACCAATGTCAAAGCTTCAAAACGAACGCCCAAATCGCATGCATGATCACGCTGCGAGAAAACCCTAGATATGTGCAAAGGATCTAGAAAAAAATTAAACCTTCAGGGCATCAAATTAGAAGTCTGAAACGTGAAAATATGATTGAAATGATGAATGAAGATAACAATGGAAGAGGAGGGGATTCTTACAAGCTCAATTAAGCAAGAATCAACAAAGAATGGAGTGGGGTGAGGAGGCCATATAGCCGATAAATTTGGGGCAAAATGTTATTTGAAGGTAGTTTTTTTAGATTTTGACGGATTCAAAGATGAACAATGAGCGTTGATCCATCGAATTATGTGCTAACAACGATGGCTGCTGCTTGAGCAAAAAGAAATGTGTGTGTGAGTTTGAATTGTAAGATGTTGTCCGTACCAGTAATATTCTTTGAGTTTTAAAAGTTGGCAATTTTGGCCCACGAGGTTAACTTGTTTAACTTGATAAAAATAAAAGTTTGGTTCGTTTGGAACTTATTTGCAAAACTTAAGTTCAACTCATGTATACGATTAAAAGTTTAAGCTTCTCTCGGGTTCAATATACATGTGTATTAATTAGTTCATGTGTGAGTGTGTATATATATATATATATGTATTTTAGACCGAGAGACTCATACGTTTATTTACTCATATTTCTAAACTACATCAATTTTTAATTTATATTTTATCAGGATTAAAACATAATTTTTATAAAAGAAAATAATCTTTGACTCTTACCATTATGATTATTTTCTTCATATATGTGCAATCTAATTATTTAAACTTTTTATTGTAAATATAAAATAATAATTTATTATGTAATTATATTTATAACATACACATGATATTACCCTTATGGCTTATGTAGCTAATGTATATGTTTACACTTATGAACATGATCAAGCCTATCGTTTATTACACCCATACTCACCATGACTACAAAAGAATAAATATAAATGTGCTGGACTTCTATATAAAAAGCACACAGCAAGTAAAAAATAACATGGTTATGTGAATATGAGTTACATAGCCATGATTATGTAGCAATCACGGTTTTGGGAAATTAAACTCTTCGATTCACTTAGCTTATTCCAAGGATGTTTGATGAATGGTTTCATAAGGTCTTAGAAGCATTCATATAGCATGAATACTAAAATAGAATAATGGATAGAAGTGACATGATTCCCAACAAATAATAAAGCTACATCAAATAGATTTCAGATCTACACAGACTACCAGATTCAGAAGGATACAAACTAAATTAATAAATTTGAATTACATAAAAGAATACACAAATATGCATAGTTGCAAGTCTTAATTATAAACTACATAATTTCAAATATTATTGTGTCACATAGGATGGTGAATAGAAAACTAGAAACAGCACATGTTGTATTCGCTAGTTAGGATATCGTTAGTAAATTTTAATATAGCTTAGAGAAATAGAGATAAGGAAATAGGCAAACATTAAAATATAGAACACAATTAAGGGTATATATTCTTTTAAGGAAATATGCAATAAGTTAAAAAAATTCCGTTGCCGGGACTTGAACCCGGGTCTCTCGGGTGAGAGCCGAGTATCCTAACCAACTAGACTACAACGGATTGTGTTTGTGAATATCAGTTATACTTTATTTAAGTATATGATATAAAAGAATACATATTAAATTACCAGTTACATATATTTTATAAAATATATACGAAAAAACTAAGGTATGTGTATGTCATTTATATTAACCGAACATATGTGCGTAAACAATATAAAATTAAAATACATATTAATAACTTTTTGTATATAACCAACACTTATGTGTGTGAAAAATATAAAAATTTTAAGCATTATCAATAATAAAGATTTAGATTTCATTATTTTTATTTTTGTAAAAAGTTAGTGTTTTGTAATAACATTCACCCTTAAAAGGTATGGTACAATTCAAAATTTTCAGAAACATTTCAATTTAGCGAATCATTTTTTTATAAAAAATACATGATATGGTATTTTCACCGATATACGTTACACCCAAATCCACTATGGGTATTGTTGTCGATTAAACCACATCTATCATTTCCAGGATGTTCTCGGGTGTAAATCCAGGCTGCAATATGAAGAAAACCCTATAGAAGGTTATGCGGAGGCGAAGCTCCAGGAACACCATCATCACTTAAGGCAGTGATTATACAAGATAAGCAAGTAAATAGATATTTCATGATATTTACAAGCATATTAAGTTAATATCCTTTTTGTACATGTTGATTTCCCAATTTCTAATTCTTATAATATTACATTATACATGTAAATGAGAACATGATCAGCTTACGATAAAAATTATGAGTATGTGTATGGTAACTATTTTAGCTTTGAGGGGGTAGATTTGGAGGGAAAGAAACAACAAACAGAAAGTAATATATATTCTATCATAAAAATTCACAATACATGAGAGGAGTATCAGTAGTTTTTAGAAAAGAACCATATCAGTAACTCATGGAGCCATGGCAAGATGCAGGTGTGTATCTTGGCAGTTAAACCACAAATCGCTTGCAGATTCGCTCAAGCTCGACACAATCTAAGGTTTTATACTAACAATTACATAATCAACCATCAAGGAGACCTAATGATACCTCTAAGTTGCCAAATCCAAGAGTACATCATTCCTAATGCACAATAAAATGAGATCATCATGAGGGGTAAAAATGGAAGCCTGTCACTAAAAACCAAAGGGTGAAGATATTGTCCCCATACCTCCACAGCTACAAAACCAACTAAATAAATCTTTTCTATCCATCTACTAACAAGACCACCATTTTTTGAGATCTCAGGAAACTGACCCGAAAACCCAAACCACATTAAAGCCGCATGTAAAACAAGCAAGACCACTTTTATCGGATATTCTTGAGCTTCATATAGAAGAGGGAACAATGAGTATACAGAAACTGCACACAAATGTAAAAAAATGAATTAACTTTAAGTTCACTTGGATATTTTAAATATCAAGCAAAGCTTCAAAAACAATACCTATGGATAAAATGAAGTAATGGCGTGCATCCTCGACGCTCTCTATCGCAACAACTGCAAGGGGAATTAAGAAGTGAAGTGATGCCTTCTCATGAACATGCCATCCAAACAAAAAGCCACATGTGTAAGCATATGCCACCTGTCTAACAATCATCTTCGGGTCAGGATTCCTCCAAGCCTTGACAAGACATGGAGATATAGCAAGCAGGACGATGGCAAATGTTACTGAAGGTGTGATCTGCAGATCATTATTTCACATTCAATTCGTTTATACATTTTTTAAAATCTTTATACATGGAAGATGTTTCCACAAGTTAATAATACCGTAGGTAGTATGGCAAAAGGAGAAGAATCCCCAACCAGCCCACCGGTGAATGAAGCAGTCGGTGGTTGGATATGGAATCCTAATTTTGCAAGCACAAATGCAAGGGCTTTATCTGAGAGTATATAAAACACCCAGAAATTTGGGGCCCAATAAGCATGGCAAAGTCCCCTACCAAAAGGAAACATGCGCTTCAGAACTTCTTGTATCTGAAATCGAATAAACATAATAGTTCAATTAATAAAAACACAATCCTAGAACTTAAATATGTTAACATATAATAGAACAGTGACAATTCTAGGAATAGAAATGATCACATATACATAAAACATTAATACAGCAGGATAGAGGTAATTTACCTGCCCATAATATGCAAATGGTCCATAGGCCGCCAAGAAGGCACCAACTACCACCGTTCCCAGAGTGACCAATTTACAAAAACCCCTTATAACCCCACCACGACAATAATGCCGAAACAAATACACAAAATATACGGGTCCTGCCACCGCGAATAAATGTTTGAAACACAACAAAACCGCAAAAACAAACCCACCAATCAAGTCATTTCCTTTCTGGAGTGCCCCCAAAGAAATTAACAAAATTCCTAAAAGAAACCCATTGTACTGAAAATGCACATGATCAACGATCAACAGCCCAGGTGACCAAACAACCAAAACCCAGATTAGAAACCTCTTCTTTAACTCCATGTTCTTAGTCAATTTGTAAATTGAGTAAATCAATATTGCATCTGAGGCTATTACACTGAGCCTCTGAAAAATGATGACCGTGGGAGCTTTGTAATTTAGGCCATTGTAGAGGTCTGTGATGGTTGGGTCCACAAAGGACGCAAAAAGAGACAGGAAACGCTCAAAATAAGCAAAAAAAGGAGGGTAATCAAGGGTCCATGGGCTGGTCTCATCTGTGTACCATTGAGATAATGGTAAGGTGTGGGTGAGGGCCAGCCAATTACGGTGGACCTCAAAATCAGTGCTATGATACGCTGGAATCAGGAGAACTTTAAAAAATGTAGCAATGAGAGAAAACCAAAGGAGATCTTTGATGACGCGTCTATGTGGATTTTGGAACTGCGTATGTTTTTCTTTCAACAGTTGTGGTTTTTCCTGTTTCAGGTTCTTCATGGTTTCTTTATTTGATTTGCTTAAAAACAGATGATCTTTTGCGCCTCTTATAGTATTGCCGCCAGCCACATTAGCTGCATTGTCAATTCAAAGCAGTGAGAAGTTAGGAACAACCTTCATTTGCCACCTTGTATTAATTGCATCTAAGAGTCATTTATGTCCAGACAAAAAAGAACTATAGCTATAGAAGAGCATTGGTTCCTATGCTGATAACAGACAATTTATCTAATAAAATGAGGTCCATACATTAAAAAAAGAAAATCCTTTCCTAAATCCCTTGACACAGTTCTTTTTTCCCCAC
Organism: Flaveria robusta; assembly: GCA_025506415.1. Taxonomy (NCBI): domain Eukaryota; kingdom Viridiplantae; phylum Streptophyta; class Magnoliopsida; order Asterales; family Asteraceae; genus Flaveria; species Flaveria robusta. The sequence continues at coordinate 3,931,113 of CM046460.1, read as the reverse complement.
TTCAGTTGCTACATAGTCTACCATAATATTTGTATATATCATAGAGGCCATATAGATAATGTAAGACTGTATATATACCATAATATTTGTATATATCACTATAACAACTAGAAAATACGCATAAATGTTCAAATCAGAGAAGCAGTGCGGTTCCAGAAAACGAACTTTTAAGAATCCAAATTATATAAGAAATTCCTGTAATTGCCACAGACCATACGCTTAAGACAAGATGTATTTAGAGGAAAAAAATGGTTTTCACATCCATATATACCATAAACAATGCATTATTCACTATTTTTTAAACTTTACGATTAAAAGCATTTTTATAAACACTTTGAGATGTTTATGAACTGAGGTTATTTGTGGAAGTGTTATAGAAATTCATTTTTATCAAAGCAAATTTGATGATACTGAAAAATCTTATTTCTCCCCGGGAGTGTGAACAATAAATAAGAACTAACAAACAACACATAGTTTACAGTGATGTAAAGATTTAAATTGAATCAATAACTCAATGTAACCTAATTCTGCTGCACATTAGGCCATCAAAATTGAAATTAAATAGAATAACAGAAGGGATATCGCTACCGATTTGGTGACCTAAGATAAAATCGGTGGTTGAAAACTGAGTTGTTGCGTCACGAACTCATCTTGAACGGTGGCTGCCATCGATCTGAATCCCCAAATAGGAATCGATACAAAAGGTGGCTGTTTCTTTGATTACTGTCTTGAAGATGTAAGTTTCGATCCCTTGTTCGGAGTATGAAGATGATGAAGAATAGCGAAGAGGATGATTAAGGTTAAGACTTAGAGATCTCCAGGTATCTGATTGGCTCAACAAGGCCTAATTATTGGTAATGGTGCTTCGAAAAATTTAGGGTTTTGAGGAAAGCATATGGAAGCTCTATTAATGAACCTATTATGTTAACTAAAGTAATGAAATTGCGATGGTTTTCTTCTTCGTCGTCCTCCCACCGAGGAGCTTTTCGATGGTGAATAGGGAGATGAACATGGCGATGGTGAACCAAAATTAGGGTTGAAAATATGGGAACAAGGGGATTGTTTTTCTTAATAAATTTAAAAAATTTATATATAAAATTATAAAAATATCGTTTAAGTTTATACAAAATCACATGTATTATTTTTTAATAACAAGTACCTTAATCATTATTTATGTTTACCTTTTATAATAAATTCCGTCTTTTAAACTAATGGGCATTAAATGTCTTCGTTAAATCAATAGCACTTTAAGTTTTCTATCCCATAAAGAATTACTTTGAAATTTTAGAGGTAACGGATCCTTTTGTTTTACTTCACAATTTGCTATACATATAATTCTTTTTATTATATTAGTTTATTATAATATCGAATACGCATGTAACATATTTAATACAAATTTACAAATTTTTATCATAATATTTTAATAATATAAATTATAATTTGTTGATATTAATTTATTAACTAACTTAATTTATATTATTAAATTTACATTAATAATTATTTTATTGAATATAAAATTTAGAAGTAAAACAACTTTTCATTAGTTTAATAAACATTACTCCTATAAACACAATAGAATCCTAGAATCCTAGAAAACGGTTAACGGTTTTTTGCGTGTTCCGCTATTTTAACTAACAGAACTACCTAATATGGCACTCGCTCCCGCAAGTGATGATGAGGTGGACACTTTTGATATCTCAACTAGCACAAGTGGGTGAAAATATTATCTTTAGTTATCTCAACTAACAGAACAATATTATTAATATGACTTTTGCTATCTATAACTAACAGAATTGTCTAAACATAAACTCACATGAAAGCTGCTTGCTACTCTATAGTCTCATAGTAATTAAACTTTGATTGTGGTCCATGAACCATGCAACCATTTTTGATCAATTAAAAAAATATCCCTTTTAAATTCACTTCCGTTTATGCGCCAAATCAACATGTCAAAAAGACTGTGAGACTAAGAAAAAAATACTATTAGACTATGGAGTAGCAAGCAATTTTCGGGTGAGACCATAATTAGACATTTTCGTTAGTTGAGATATCGAAAGTCACGTTAATAATTTTGTTCTGCTGGTTGAGATACCAGAAGACAAACTTTTTGATATACTTTCACTAGTTGAGATCGCGAAAATGTCCACCTCATCACAAGTTCATTTGTTTGGGTTAAATTGTAAAAGATGTAAAAATATTATATTAAAATAAAAAAAATGTTAAAGTTAAAAAAAAGTGGATACAATCCACTAAAACATATGATATAATTCATAATGCATACAAAAGTTGATAACTAGTGTATATAAGTTTATCTAAGACCCGCATGTTGTGACGGATCTGATAAACAGAAAAAAAGAGGCATAAAAACGTTGAATCACACGTGCACGTTGCGGCATGTTAACTCGTAAAATTTAAACCAAAATATAAAACGAAAATTTATTTAAAGATAAAAAATATAGGAAAACAAAATTTAAAAGTGAAAAATTACAGGGATAAATTGTAAAAGATGTAAAAGTATTCGAATTAAAAGTAAAAAAGGACAAAAATGACTACAACCCACTAAATCTTAGGTACAACCCATAATAACTCATAATAAAAAATAAGTTGATAATTAATAAAATATATAATATATAATTTCATTTTTGGAACTACTTATTTATTATTTTTTCAATATTTTCGTTTAAGGCATTTAGGTTGATAGAATGGCTACAGAAATCCGTAATATATACATAAGCCAATATTGTTACTATCAATATAAAACGCGTTTTGATATTCATCTAAACATGTTAATTGTTTTATCTGTTGTTATATGAGACATATTTTACATAATCAAATCTCACAATGCTGTAAAAAAACCCTTTTTTTATTTTATAGTATACTTGTTTTTGCTGCAGCGCCCAAAGAAATATAAATAGTCTTATTATAATAGTTGAAAGATAAAACCAAATATGTTAGAAATTAACTATGATTATTATTGTAATCAAATTGAATAGGAACCAAAGGAAATTGATGTATTGAGAGCAACAGGCTGGGAAAGAAAAAGTTGAAGCGCAAAGCTGGCAAACCCTTTGAAATAAAGAATCCAACCACCAATGCTACACTAATATTATTATTTGTTAACCAATTAATAGCACGAAGAAATCTGATTGAAAAAAAAAATTTGATTGTTATCCCTAAGATTGTTTTTTGTTATGACAATAATCCTACGCATGTCTATATAAGAAATGTAAACCAAAAGAAAATTTTAATCCTCCGAAATCTAACCCGATAATTTCAACATGTTTCTAAAAATTGTAATTTAACCCTATAAGTTTTAAAAATCTACAGGCTCTAAAGTTTTCACTACTTGAAATTTTGCTTGTGAAATTTGAATTTTCACTCCAATCTAAAAATATTCTTTCAATCTTTGTTTGATTTCTTCCTCATAGATCTAGTCTTCATATTATGCTTCCCCATCCTTAGACTCCCCGCTTAAAGCTCCCGTCAAATCATGTCAGGAACGACTAAGAAAGATGCATGACACAGGGTAAGAGAAGCATGGTAGATGGGCCATCAAGACCAAATGGTTTGTGGTCTAGCGATATCAAGATGTACAGAAATAATGTGTTCATTAAGTGGTTGAGAGTTCAAGTCTTATAATGAATAAAAACGTGGATTTAGGAACAAGATTAATAACATTCTATAAAAAGATGGCATTGAGGTGCTAGTGAGCTGCTACCAATGACCACGTTCCGACGATTCTTGCCCTTGCTCCACTACTTTGCCTCGCATGTCTTGCTTGAGATCCCATTGTATCTATCAAATATCAATTACGTGTGACATCATCAAACAATACGATCAATGGAGTCAGTCAGAGACGATATAGAGCAAAGCATTCTTGAATCAAAGAGAATAAGAGGAATACATGCATGCCCTAAGTAAGCTTATGTCAGGTTCTACTAGAGGTGTACAAAACAGTTTTTTTACCCAAACTGGTTCAGGTTCAAAACCGAACCGGTTTTTTTTTGTCATGGGGTCAAACCGGTTCGGGTAACAAACCAGTTTGGCTCACCGAATACTCGAACCTGTCAAATGGATTTGGACCGCTTTGAAACCTGTTTTTTTATTAAACCGGTTTACCAGTTTTTAACTTCTAAACCGGTTTATAAACCGGTTTCGAGTGTGGGGCTACCAAACCGGTATACAAACCGGCGGTTCGGGTTGGTTTGAGCCAAACCGGTTTTTCTTTGAAACCGGTTCCCGTTTTTTTAGCCGAGCCAGTTCCCGAACCAGTTTTTTTGCCCATGTCTAGGTTCTACCATGGATTCATGGGCGCATTCCTCGAATCATGAGACCCTAGGTCCACCTCACGAGCAATCTAAGCATGTCTCACGCCCATTTTGACCAGGTAATTGAGGGAGTGCGCGATCACCACTATACACTCCCCGCGACTTATCTAGTTGATTGTGACTATACACTTGTAAATGGCAAGTTACATGCATTACTGTAAACTTTCAACTCCTTTTTCTTCTGTGTTAGTATAATCACTTTTTTATAAAACAATCACATCATAAAACGTTTGAAAAGCATGTCTCCAAACTACGCGATTATTTTATATTCAAAACACAAGTTGACTGTTATAAAAAGAAGTTATACAAGATAACCTTTAACTACCAAAATACAAAATAACTAACCATTGACTTTTGTTAACTATAAACAAATGTAGGTTAGCTGTTTATTGGTCCAAATAGCCAGAAACATTTGACCTGAAAAAAGTCAAATATGTTGATTTAGTGCAATGTTGTTCTCATTATACACATTAACCTTCTCTTTCCATCCTTAGAATGAACATCATGGAGGATTTCAAAGCCTTGTTTCATCTCCTAATCCTACTTCATCTTCTTCCACTTTCGTTAGCACAATCATCATACGACTGCCCGATATCCTTTTGTGGCTCGAGTGCATACTCTATTCGGTTCCCTTTTCGCGTGGTCGGTCAACAACACAGCGTCTGTGGCTATCCGGGCTTTAATCTACGTTGTGGCAATCAAGGAAGACTGGTACTAAACATCGCAAATTCAGGCGACTTTGTAGTCCGAGCCATTGATTATCGGTCTCAAACTGTCCAAGTTTATGATCCATCAGGCTGTTCTGCTGCTAGGCGTAGGACTTTAGACCTCTCGGATTCGCCTTTTAGGGGCTCCCCGAGCCGAAACTACACTCTTTTGAGCTGCCCGGTTGAGGTCGTGATGTCTCGTTACATCACTGTTGGTTGTCTAAGTAATTCTACACATTCTACTTTAGCTACTCCTTCTCAGAGTTTTGCTATGGAAATGGCTAACCAAACCGCGTGTACGATCACTGGTTCTATAAGGAGCCCCATCTCATGGTATCAAGATCAAGGAGGGCTCACAACTAACCTTAATATGGATATAGCTTTGACATGGGATGACCCTGATTGCCAAGAGTGCGTAGCCGTTGGCGGGACCTGTGGCTACACCAACACCACAAAACAAGAAATTGCCTGCTTTGAACATACCAAAAAGGGTGAGACAATCTTTCTTAATAACCTGATTTTATAAATGTTTTTCGTATTCTCCTTGAATCTCTATAATAAGACTGTAAGAAGTCTGGTCTTGGTGTGGTTTTGGCTGAAACCAAACGGTCTAAAAATAACCGTCTACGTCAAAGAGTGATCTCTATACATAGCATGTTTCAAAAGCTTGAGGTGCTGCAAGTCGTTTGGGTATCGAAAACACAGGTGCAAGTGTGCAACACAAGACGTGAGATGAAAGCTTCATGTACATGAAGCGTTGCTCTGTGTCGAACCAAAAGTTGCAGCACAAGTCTTGTCTCGTTCCCATATCACGCTATTTATCACGTAAACCACTCAAAATTTCTTTATCCCTTTTGTTGTTTTGCATATCAGCCTCCTGACCCACAATCGCCTTGCAGCTTTTGGAACCAAGATTCTGAAATTTCTCACACTCTATCCATTTTTACCTATGACCAAACTTAGGATAAAAAGAAAGATAGAAAACATGAAAGAATAAAATTGACATTTAGGGAGTATTAGAAAAAAAAAAAGCTATATGTATGACTCTTATAACCTTAGTATGAAACCATAAAGTAAACCAGATAAATAAGCTCCATTAACTTTTGAACCGTGGTCAAAACACACTAATCTCAAACCGAACAGTCCTATTGATACTGTTGTTTGTTTAACTTCAAGAAGAAAATCAGAACTGATATAAATCTTAGTTGCTCAAATCTCACTAATTTACATCTTCATTCGCAGGCAATAAACATCAAATGATAGCTTTGATAATTGTATCCATAGCCCTAGCTGTACCAGCCATAGCAGCCTCAATTGCCATGGCTTGTTACATCTGCAAGGACCAGAGAAGAGTACCCTCCTGGGTTGCAAGAAACACAAGACCCATTGTCCCCACAGACACGGCCACTGTTTCAAATGGCGGTGTGGTCATAGGCCTTGATCAATTGACCATAGAGTCCTACACGAAAGTGGTTCTAGGGGAAAGCAAACGCCTTCCAGGACATGAAGATGCAGCATGCTCCATTTGCTTATCAGAGTACAATGTTAAAGAGATAGTCAGATGCATACCCGAGTGTAAACATTGCTTCCATGCAGACTGTATTGATGAGTGGCTTAAGATGAGGGGGACGTGCCCGGTTTGCAGGAATTCACCTTCTCCAGCTCGTGCTGACTTGTAACATATTCATATATTTCTTTTTTTTTTTTTTTTTTTGTATAATACTTGATCTCGCTCTCATGCTTATGTTCTTCTCAAGATACATAATTAGAGATCTTATAGAAAATCAGTCTGTATCAAATCAGGAAGAAACATGTCTTGCACTAGTAAGGCTCAGATACATCTGCCAACCGTTAGACTAGTAAAAGATAGAGCAAACGACTAGCAAATATACTACAAAACTTACATATTTGTCGCATATAACATGGGACCTTATTAGTCTTTTTTAACAAAAATGTTTTTTCTCCACACTTTGAACAGTAACAAATCAAACCGGTTAAAGATGTTAAGACAAATGTCTGAAGAATCCATTTGACTTTCACATTTTCACATATCTTTGAAGTGTTAATTATTTAACTTATCATGTCCATGTCAACACAAATTCAAAGAGAAGCACATCCCATGTTTATAGTGAAGGAAAGTGATAAGTTGGGAAAAACGTCAGATGACAGAGACTAGAACTTTTAAGAAAATTAGAAAACTATTTAAAAACTCAAAAGAGGCAAGCAAATGGTGACTGCTAAGAATGGTTGACTATGACAAGTTCAAAGTCAGATATAGAGAAAACGACATACTACTTCAGCAATTATGTGTTTCTTAATCCTGAACCATCTATGCCAGATTTCATATTTGGTCATTAACAATGATTTACAAAATATTTGTGAGATAGATTATGGTTAGGGTGTTAGCGGTGTCAAGTCAAAAGTTGTATTCTTTTGAGATGGATGGAGTGTTGTGTGCTTATGATCTTGACCAGCTAACAATTGTGTCTATATCTTGAGATGTTAGTTAGTTATAGAGGGAAGCTATTTTGGTTCCTTGCTCCAAGATCATCCATACACCATAAAAGTTTTCAACTCTACTACAATTAGAGGCTCGATTCCGTTCTTTTAAACTTTGGGCCACATACATCCACATAGGTGACTGGTATCACCACTAACTACATATCAGCTTATAAGTTTATTTATATTTATTTGATATTCAAAATAAGTAGAGCAACAGTTAGTTTATGTACACAAATTGAACAGTCAACCAAATACCCAGCTATGTATTCAATCCCCTAATGGTTATAAGCAGAGACAAACTACAAACTGAAAAAAGAAATTAATATTAAAATGCACATTATGGAACATAAAGACAAGGACTATGTATTGATCATGACTCATTATAGCACATACTTGCCATAGTATTACAATATTTTACACTGAAACAAAATACCAAGTAGAGAAACTTAGAAAAACCTAGAATTCTTCCAAGCTGAATTTCCATATTGAAGTATATTACCGCATAAAATTCATAAACAGAACAGAAAGGAATAACTTCGAGCATAAGATACAAAACCAAGTGAAGCATCCATGAATCACTTCTTAGCGAGCAGCTTCTTTGGTAGCATCTCCAGTGGAGTGGTTTTCAGAAGGTAAAGCCTGGCTGCACGTTCTTGCAAAGTACCACCACACTTTAATCCCCTTTCCTGAAGCTCGGTTTTAAGCCTTTCCATGCCAAGAACCTAAAAGCCAACAAAAAAGGATGAGAAAAATATAGGGATGTTTCTAGAAACTAATACAGTTGTATACGTGGATAGTTATACAATTAACGACAGAAAATAAATTTCAAACAATGGCAGACACTGCTCTAAAAAGTATATCCCCCTCTGGATCTCAAATCATTTGTCTTGAATATAAGCTTTCACTCTTGAAATCATTAGAATGCGACAAGATACAGCCTCCAAGAAGAAGACAATGTATTCGTTAAGACAGTTTTGCAAATTGGACTCTATCGTAAACAAGTTACTCTAAAAACAGATTTTCAATTTATTGTGACACAATTTGTCTGGAAGTTATTTTTTCCAGAAAACCATCAAAAGCTAAACAGACACATGCAAAGGACAAGCATCAGGTCTAGATTGAAGCATACCTCCATCTCTGCTGTTGAGTTAAACTCGTCAAAATTTAGTGGCTTCTCAAAGTCGACACAATCACTCTTTGTAGTCTCTTTTTCTTTGTCGATTACCACCTTAGAATCAAAATCTGTAGCTTCAACATCAGTAGCTCCAGCCTCTTGCCCACTTGAACTGCTCTGAAGTTCACTCTGTTTTTCTTCTAAGTAACCAAATTCAGGTGTGGTTAAATTTTCCATTTCTTCAACAGGAACAGAATCATTTGAACTCTTCACTATGCTCTCTTCAGGTTTCATTGATGTGTCAGCTACTTCATGACAGATAAGTTCATCATTCGAATCTTTATTGGATCCCAAATGTCCTTCTGTAACCATCTCCTTCTCTTCTTCTGATGCACTCTCTGATGAACAGCCAACTGAAGATTCTCCTTCAACTTTCCCACCAGTTACAGATGCTAAACTTCCATCTAATTCCTTATTTGAGTCTGATTGGTTTTCACTGTTCGTAACAACAGATTTCTCATTCTCTTCATCAATTTCATCTTCGCTATATTCCTCATCCATGTCATCACTGTCACTATCATCCACTTTTCTCTTTCCCATCCTACAAAATGAATATATAGATGCACGTTAAGAACATAGAAAATGAAAGACAACAATTTATAGCAACCTCTAGCATTCAAAACTTCTTCTGTAAAAAAAATTTCCCATCTAACCTCTCGCAAGAACATCTATAGCAAAAACCGAAGTTACCATAAAACAATTCCAGTCGAAGAAAAGAATGTGCGTGAACACATAATCCATCCTCAAAATTACATTTTTCAAGAACAAAAAAAAAAACACCAAGTAAGGTGGAGACATTAATGATTGACATCGGTCTATTCAATCTCCCTCACGGCCACACCCTAGAAACAAAAATGATCTAACCAAGTTGCATTTAAAACATAGTTAAATAAAAATCAACATTTCAAATACATTACATGTACGCTGCTCGAGCCACAACTAATGTGTATTTTCTTCACTTCATTGTGACATTATATATACGATACCAAGAGATAAACTTTCTTACCATTCACCCCACATTTTGCTTGGCAAGAATGCTCGCCTAAACTCCTAAATACAAGCACTAGCAGGACCAACTAACATTAAACTCCAAACATTTACCTTCTACTGTCAAGAACTTGAATTAGCCAATTAGGTTTAATTTCAACTTCAATTTCATAGCATTCATAGGCATTTGAATAAAAAGCACATAACATTCTTAATTCATGTCTCCTAATCAATCAACACTCAAGTCACTAACCAGAACACAAATAACAACAACAACAATAATAATAACGATCAATGATCCTTACCAAATCTTAAGTTTCTTCGATTTCGATCCACTATCATCCTCCACTCTCCCAACCTTCCTCTTCGATTTCAGAAAACCACCAGCAAGTGATTCCCTAACCGACTTATCAACCTCCTCCATACACTTAGCTGAGTCTTTTCTATACTTCTCCACATACTTCTCCGCCCCATCGCCACCACCAGCCTTCTTCACCGTCTTCGCTTTCTTCTTAATAAACTCCTCAGCCACCTTCTCAAGCTTCCTCTCCTTCTCCTCAGCCAACCACTCCTCCATCTTCTTCTCCGCATTCACATGCCTCAACCGTCGTCCACTCATATCGCGACACGCGTCAAAGTTATTCGTCTTCTTTTGGCCAGCCTTCGTCGCCGCTCCACGGAGCAGCGACCCGAACCCGCCCTTACCACCACGGAGACGGAGGAGAAGGTGCACCGTTGGTGGTGAAAAATCATCGTGGTGCAATACGACGTCGTCGTTGAGAGTTTTGCCGTTGGATATGAGGAGCTGGTGGTGTGTGGGGATGGATGTGAGGTTTTGGATTTGGGATTTGATGGATGAAATTGGGATTTTGGGGGTTTCAAAATTTAGGGTTCGTGATTTGCCATCCAAGAGCTTTGTGATTATTTGATAGATTTTTGATTGAGTTTGCTCCATTAGAATCAATCAAGAGGATTCCAACTGAAGAATGTTTCGATCGATCACTCGAATTTCAATTAAAGAACGCTTCGATCGAATGGGAGTGAATCCGGTGAAAGGGTTGCAAATTGGTAGCGATTGTGATATATAAAGTTTTAACTCTCTTTTTTTTTCTGGGTGAATAAATAAAATATTCAGTTACAAATAAAAACCTTCTTTTTTTAACTAATTTTTTTACACCATTTATCAACTAAAATACTTTAAACCCATTTAACTAATTAATATTTTTTTATATATTTTAATTACTACATCTTTAATAAATATAAATAACTGATAATAAAGGTTTAGTAATTAGAAAAGATAAATGAAATAAAAAATTATTTATTACATAAAAATATTTTTAAGAAATTCAAAAAGACAAGTAGGAAATCTTTAAGAAATTCAAAAAGACAAGTATGAAACAAACCTAATTTTTAGGTGAAACAAACAAACGGAAACTATAGTTAAAAACTTACAAAGTTATAACAAGTGACGCTTAGATTCATTGTTTGTTACATACAAAAAAATGTAATGATACACTATATTATATAACTTTCCATCTAACATTGTGTAAAATGTTGTTTGTATGTTCTAAGCAAAGAGATAAACATAAATAAATTTATTTTCTCAACAAACAAACATTTAAAAAAAAATCTATTGGTTTATGTGTTCATGTATTTATATATATTGAGTTAAATTTAAAATGATAAACACTAACAAAGTCTTGTTCATATCCATACATCTTGTTTAGATTCATATGAATGTTTGAAGATTTAACCAACCATACTACGTAATTACCTAATTTTCATAATAAGGGTTCCAGGAAGGTTATTAAACGCATCCAACATGAAGGATGTGATAGGTTTATGGATGGTGTCCATTTGATGTGGATAGAGTGATAAGAGAAGGAGGGGGTGTTCATTCACATGCCGTCATTAGCAAGGATTAGGGAGGGGGTGTTCGTCCACAAGCCACCGTCGATGAAGATAGAAAAGAAACAAAGAGGGAAAGGCAGTCCATGAAAAATAGGAGAAATACAAGCGCGTATAGCAAACACCTCGAACATGAGGAGGGAAGGGGGTTCGTAAACCATCTAGAGATAGTCTTATACAAGTGCAAGAGACAACCTAGGGGGACATATGGTGTGATATTTTATATTTTATAAACACATATAACTCTCGTATTTGTATTGATGGTGATACCACACGCATCCAAATTCATGACACTTATGTGAATAATCATATAATTCATGCATCAAAATGGTTGGATTTCGTGATGAGTATACCAAACAAGAGACCCTAGCTTGTGTGTGTATAAAAAGTAGATGGCTTTCTAGCCTTAAAACTTCAATCTTTATGAGGAACTTAAAACATGAAAAAAGTAATCAAAATAATATGTTGTATGTTGATCCTCTTGGCTCTTGCACGACATATACAAGTCAAAGGTCACACACATTCATGCTCAAATCTTAAAGTTCGATTAGTGCCTTGTCTTTTACATTTGAAACGTTGTCACCGAAGTTGTAAGACCCCACCTTGCGACGCAGAGTGTGGCACTCCACCATTGACTTGTTGTATAAACCTTGAAATGATAGCTCGAAAAGTGAATTCGGATGAAGATGCAAAAATGATGTGTAGCTGTATAAAGGAAAAGGCGATAGAGAGAGATAGGTTATCTGGTTCCTCTGTCTCCCGACTTCCAAAAGCATGCTTGATCGACATTAAAATTCCGGAGATCCATGTCAATACCAATTGTTCCAAGTACGTTAAACTCTTTCATGTCCCTAAGTTTTGTAGTGGGGTGCGTAAAATCGGTCTAAACCGGTGAAAACTAGTGTTCATGAGCTGTTGAAATCGAAGTGGGCCGGTTTGAGATTTATTATATGGTTTGGTTTTATTAATTGACGGTTTAACATTTCTAGTGATGATTAATTTGAGTATTGGAACCATAGTTAGGATGCTTTTAATTACATATTTATTTTTATGCTTATATTCATAAGCATATTTATCACTATAAAATCTCTAATATAACAAAAGGATTATGAAAGAAAAAAAGAGTCAAGTCCCGGCTATCGAATTGGAAAAATTGATTTGGTTTGTGGTTTTTAATACCGTATTTGTGGTTTGGCCAAATTTTTTTTATCGAAGACAGGTCAAACCGGGATGTTAACGGTAGCAAGGGAGAATTTTTATTTTCTAGATTTGAAGTTGTGTACTCTTTATTAATATCTTGTAAACCTCAAGTATGTGTTCCATTTATCAAAATTTTAAACCTTGAAATGGGCTAGTATCAAACCCCTTTAGAATTTAGATTAATCCTTTGAATTCCTATTTTAATGATTAAACGGGTTTAGAGTTTCATAGTCTAATTTTTCTTCCTATATTCTTATTTCTTACCTTTGATTTAGCTCAGGTTCATTTCGGCTTTGTCCCAATAATCTACCATGACTAATGTCGAAAATAGGTTTATATTGATCTTGATCTTTTATTTCTAACGCAGGTGGAAGAAAAGGAGTATAAAACATCAGCTCTAGCTTTGAATAAAGTGAAAGAGAATTGCAACGTTTTTTATTTACTTACACCAGCTTAAATTTTATCAGTCCTTCATGTGTTTCCGTTACATATGAAAAATAAGACTAGTAGCGGTTACAATAAAACATCTATTTAAGTTGTTAGAAGGATAACATAGAGATGTAGATGTTTTATTTACTTTTTTAAGTGGTGTATATATTTAGTTTAAATGGCTTGCATGTATGTCGTGGGATTTTCCTGCAAATTAAGACAAAAGATTTGTGAAAATAATTCAGGGGATTGGATTCATTCCATAGAAAATCACATACGTACATTTAACATTTACGAGTTTTACTCTAACTGATGTTAGTTTTCTATTTATAACTAGTTGTTAAATTATTAAACTACCCTTCATCACTTACGTCACACTTCCCCCTTATCAACCCTATCATCCTCCACATTGCACATTCTAGAATTTGGTTGTATATATCTTTAAACACTTGAAATCCTACCGTAGTATGAATGTTTTCACGCAAAATACTAATTTAAGAATTAACAAATTGTTGAAGACCGTCATCCGAATGTTTAAGACAATGCTTCGGTTGATCTGGATCAATTGATCATAAAAAATAGTTGAAATTTAATAAAGGATCAACCAACTAACTGGAACATTAAATATGTTATAAAAACACCATGGTGGTTTAGCGATTAAAGACATGCAAATAAAAAAGAATAAGTTCCATATCGCATATTTTGGTTCGACGTCCTCCTTTGGTTGTAGTATGCGAGATGGTTGATATGGAATTGATAGTAAGAGAAACAAAGATCTTTTGAATCTACCCTTAAAATTTTTCTTTCAAAATGGATAGATTAAGGGATAAAGTAAATTTTCTCCCAAAACTAACACGTAAAATACCGAATTAATTAATTAATTAATTTTTTTTGCAATCTATAACACAAAATTAAATTATATTTTTTATCCTCTTCTTTTTTTTCTCTTCTCTATTTTTCTTTCATATACTAAACTTGGTGTGTAATGATAAAAAAAGATGGTAAAATATGATTTTGTAGCAGACAAATGAAATAAAAATAAATAAAAAAGCTGTTGTGTTGCCCCACACTCGTGAAGACGGAGCTGCCTTACGCCCCTAAGGGGAGATGTTCCCTCTCGTATCACAAGTATAAATGTATAAAAGTAAAAAATAAATATTGAGTATGAGATATCTGAGTTGAGGAAGATAAGCAAAGTATATCAAGTGAGAGTAGAGAAATCATGATGCCTTTGGCTGAGGACACTATTTATACTGATAGTAGTTTGAACTAAGGTGCTATTCACGAAAACATATAGTCAAGAATAAAAACATGTGCTATTCACATGAAATGGGAAAGAGGATGGCTGCTGAATGAAATGAGAATAGTCTAACATGTAACTTTCATTCCTACTTTGTTTATTTGATACATTTTATGTGTTATGTTACTACTGCTAGGATCAACTACCTAAGTCATGATATGATCATACAACATCAGCAATGCTCCTAGGAGAGTAGGAAGTTGGAATAATATATGTAAACAACTAATTACTAATACTATAGGGAATTTTCATTATTAATAGTTATCAGTAAATACATAACATAATTTACATTAATGTAATTAGCCTAACATCAACCTGGTTAGGTTAGTTTTAGTCGTCACTTTCGACGCATAACATCACGCCACCTCTGTAGTAATCAGCCTCTTCTGATCCGAAACCACGAACTTTGTTTCTTCATGTTTTGTTTCTTGACTCCAGTAATGTGGAGATTGTGAAGTCAATAATGGCCACAACAAGTTCCTCTGTGCTTTCGGTTTTCTTATGATTGTCTTTGTGTGTTGTCTTATGATCCCATTTACAGCCTTTAGGTAGTTACTCGAGTCATGGTCTTTAAGGATCGTGCCATCTGAACCGTAGGCTGTTGGATGTTGTAAGGTTTCTATTGGGTGTGGGGAATTCAAAAAGGCCCGGAGTGCAGTTTTGGCTGAACCACGGTTTGTATTCTCCATAACGTATAGAGCACTTCCTGGAGGGAGTAAAGGATGATGTGGCGACGACTTCTCATCGGGCTGGATGATGAACATTTTCCCCAGTGGTGTATATAGCAAACTCTGTATATATAAGGACATATTGAGGAGAAAAGTAGATATAAGATTTGAGAGTTCGTAAGTAAAATAGAAATGTGTTACTGAAATCACAGAATGCATCACTTACATTTCTATTTAGGCATGGATGGGAGCGGAATGTACCACACAAACGCTTGAGTAACTGGGCAACATGGCTCGGATAATTGCATGAGAACGCTCGAGGCACGATGTCTCTATGCATCATGACACAATGCACATGGTTCTCATCCAGCCCCAACTGATCAAGAATCTTTTGACCATTACAGAACACAAATGGTGAACCAAAGGTGACTACTGGTCTTAGAGCTGATGGTTTGACCACACCCCTGGTCATTAACATCAAGTTAACTAGTAGAGAGAGACTACCCCCAAGAGAATGACCTGTGAATTGAAGTTTGGCTCTTTCACCATATCTGTTTATATGTTCGAGAATATGTGGCATGAATTGCTCGTATATTCCCTTTGCTGCCTCGTAAATTCCCCTATGAACTAGCACACCTGTTCCCTGCAACATAGTTTCATGTTTAGTTCATATGTCTTTGTTGTGACTTCTATCGCAAAGCTGATATGGTAATTTCATTCCACTTACATACAGAAGGTCAATTTGGGTTATGCTGCACCTCTAATGAGTCAAATGGGTTAATTAGAAGATTTAACTTGGGGTCAAACGAGCTGAATGCCATCAGAAAAGCATTCAAAACCATACAAGCATACAATCTTCTAAATCATTTTATTACATTACTTCCTCGATTACTGCTATCAGATTCTAGCTTTTGTAACTATATTTAATACATTATTTATACGAACAAAATCTAAAATAATGAATGAAAATAATGTTTGCAGGTCATCAAAACCCGTATTGACCCGTTGCTAAACCCCCCCCCCCCCCCCCCCCCTCTCTCATTTTATCACCCTTAGGCATCAAAGAAGCATCTTACCTCAAACTTTGTTGGTTCAAAGAAGAGATTTGCCTGCCATGATGCCACCGAATCCGAACCCTGAAATTGTCAATGGATAAAATGGTTAGCATTTCACAACTTCATATCGGTTCTCATCAGAAAACATAATTTAGGATACATTAGGTACCTGGATGATAAAGCACCTAGTGTATATACTTGAATCATCACAAATAAACCATTCACAAGGAGATGAGTGAAGTGACTGAAGATCTCTTGCAGCCTCTTGTTTCTCCCTCTCAGGTGCTGCAACAACTGCGGTCATTGTTGTAGCTGCCATATAAGCAGCCATCTCTGGATTATAGACTCTTTGAGAAGAATCTGTTTTCTCTAAGATGATGTCATCATCTTCCTCGGGGCTCGGTTCAGATCCAAGGTTTATAAGACGACCTGCCTGGGATTGTACATATGTTGCTGCTGAGGCTGCTATTTCATAAGCAGAAGTACGAGCTATTCGCTTTTCAGTCCTCTGGCTGCCTGCAGTAGTAGTCACTGGTACACGACTGGCTTCGGCTAATGCTTTCCTCTCCAATGAAGATGTTACAAATGTCAAATCATAGTACCTTCTCAGGTCGTCCTCCTGCCATAACATCATACAGTCTTTGTAATTCTTTTAACTCATTTGAAACCAAAGAACTAAGATATCCGAACATACCTCAATCTCTGGGATAACATAGGCCATGTTACAGAGAAAAGCCAGTTGGGATAAATGCTTGGTATCAGACCAAGAAACATGCTTTAACATTCCTGAAAATGTCTCCTGGTTAATGATTATATTGTCTTCATCATCACTATAATGTACCTCACAACCTTCTCCATTTCCATCTTCACCACATCCTTTTTCTTCTTCACTATCCCCCTCAAGTTCATTATTTTGTTTTTGAACCCACCGGCTTCTGATTTCCATTAGCATCTCGATCCAATTAGCGCGTTTCTTCTCTTCTTTCTCCATTTCTATATCACCAACATCTGTCTTAGGTGAATTTGGAACATCTGAGCTTGATATATATAAGTTGAAAACTCCCATTGATCGGCTGTTTTTCAACTTGGGTTGATTCATCGATGCTTGAACATGATTAGCAGAATAACATAGATTGTTGTCTGAGTATGCTCTTTGAATTCTTGCACGCTGCCTTAAATTTTGACCCGAGATTGATCGGTTAAGGATGTTTGGTCTGCGTCCTGCGCTCAGGCTCTCAGCTTTCGGGGTGGTTGGCTGGCTGGAAACTGATATAGTACTGCATGCCATCATTAGCAATAACAGAAGCTTAACCTTCAAATTGCCTGAGACATGTTGCACTAGAATATAAGTAGAGAATATACGTACTAAAACAACAAAAGCCTTCATCATTTTATAAAGACATTAAAGGAGACAAAATGGGACCTTGGTATCAACGACAGCATTAGCCCATTCTAGATTACACCAAAGGGAACATATATTTTGAGGAATGTTCGGCTTTTTATTCGTAGTGATGCTAAAGCTAAAATACTTACAATAGTATAAACATGACATAGTATCTTGTATAGGGGGCTCAGTAGGAGGGTGCCGTTCATAATTTAGAAACAAATATTGTTTGGAAAGGAAAAGAAAAATGATACAAAATGAACTTACAATAAGACCACGTCTTGGACACAATTCCTTAAAAACAGATTTCGCTTCTCTTTTGAGATCATGTTTGCCTCTCAGGAGCTATTTCGTGTAGATTGCACCAAAGTAAACATATATTCTAAGGATGTCCGTCGTTTTTATTCGTATATTTAAAAAAAATACTATGAACATGACACGGTATCTTGTCTAGGGTATTCCGCTTTCGTCAATAAATTTTTGTTTTTGAGTGATCTTCTGCGTACATCGTCACCAACGAAGTTTGACCTGATGCAATCAAATGCTAGAAACTTAAAATCAGAGCGTTGATTTACGCAGGGGCTGACTTACCATAAGTGGGGAGGGGTCAACCGACTCCGCAGAATTTTTTTATATATGTAACGTGTATTGACATTTTTCAATTGACACCGTGTATTTTTCAACTTCGATCTCTATAAACGAAAAAATCATACATGGCTACTTGAGAACGAAAAAATTGACCCCGGAAAAAAGTTTCTCTGGGTCCACCACTGGATTTATGCATCGTAAAAAAATACTATTATATTACTGAACATGTAATAACATTTTTATACAGTGTGCAATATATATTGATGTATAAAAAAAAGTAAGAAATTTTGTTTATTTTAATATATTTTTTGTTATAAATTGGAAGTTGTTACATTTTTTTGTGCATCTGTGGTTAATTGTTCTGTTACAAAGCAAGGGTAGATGCCAATGAAAGAGAATAATAGTATATTTGTATTGTAATTGTCCTTGGTGTTGATATCAATGTGAGGAGACTTTAGTTTTAGCGTTCTATCAAATTCTCTTGCTTGAAGTATCATGTCTCGTCCAAAATAACAGGACTCTTGAAAACAATATTTTAACTTAAATAGAAATAAGAATCATATGTAGCAGCGGTCCAACCCAAGTTAAATTCTAGAAATTTTCTTACAATTGATTCGAATTCCGTACAAGTATTTTAATTAATCTTCTTAATCCGTAATTAGTAAATTGGTAATCATTTATACGGAAATTATGAGGTCAACCAACTATTGATCGCCTAATGTATTTTAGGTGGGCCGCAGTATGGTAGTAACCTAAAACCAGTGTTTTGAGACCGGATCGGATCGACCGGCCGGTCCAACCGGTCCTACCGGGAATCGGATGGATGGCCGAACCGGTTGGCATCGATTTGTTTTGGAGGGGTTCAAACGGCCGCTTCGTCCCGAATAGGTGGTCGGACCGGGAACCGGACCGGTTCGAACCGGATTTTGATTTTTTTATTTTAATAGGTAAAAACGAGGTGTTGAAACTTAAATTAGTGTGTTGGATATCAAAATATAATTAAGTTTTATATATAATTATAAAATACATATATAAATTACTTATATTTAATTATATGTATAAGTATATATATAAAATATACTATATATATAATTATGAGTTCGGTTCTTAAATCCGGTCCGACCGGTGCGACCACCAAACCAGAAAGATGTTCGGATCGACGTCCGATCCGGTTCTGAAAGCATTGTCTAAAACCAAGGGTGTTCATACACACCTTTAGTGGTTTTTTAAGTCAAACTGTGTGCAAAATCGTTACTGAGTTTTTTATTATCGGAAACCAAATTGAACCATTAGTAACAGTTTGATTCCGTTTTGGGCTCATTGGGCCTTTAACTAGTCCACAAAAGACGCGAGATATATACAAATTTAAATATGATGCGGTTTCAGGGTTCAAACGAAGTACAAATGTAGACTATGTAGTTGTATAAAAATGCAGCTGTACAAAATATACATGTTATTTAATAATCAAATGTTAAAATATAATTATTTTAAATGAATAATTTTATATGTATTTCTAGTTATGTGTACTATGATATTATACAAGTTTAGAGAATATATATTGAGTTACACATAAAAATACTAGTATATTGGATTTATTTCGAAAACAGTACACTGTAATTAGTTTCATATAGTCAGTGTGGATTGTAACATGCTATAAAGATTAGAGAAAAATATGTTGAAATTAAAATTATATTATATGAAAATATTTAATCAAGAACTTATCAGCTACTACGCACCACTCTAATCCAGATATATTGATGTTATAGATACATAAATAGTCGATTATGACTTCTGAATAGTTTTTCTTGCTTGGGTTAATATAATGAATAATTAAAATACTTTTCTCTTTTCTATAAAAAAACACTCAATAAATTTTCA
This sequence comes from Flaveria robusta, assembly GCA_025506415.1. Classification (NCBI taxonomy): domain Eukaryota; kingdom Viridiplantae; phylum Streptophyta; class Magnoliopsida; order Asterales; family Asteraceae; genus Flaveria; species Flaveria robusta. The sequence continues at coordinate 3,911,005 of CM046460.1, read as the reverse complement.
TTACATTAAAGTGAGTAAACATATTTAAAATACATAAAAGTGTGTGAAGTCCAATAAACTAATATCCTCCTTTTTTTCACACACACCCTTAAGAGTCTAAGAACATAAGGATGGTAAAGTATTTACACTTTATACAAGAGGTAGAGTTTTTTTAGGGGCTGTTTGGCAGCCTGTTAATCAATCTTTTAATGGTTCAGATGTCTGAATGATTCAGCACTTAATGGTTCAGACTGTTTGTTTTGCGAGTAAATGTCTGAATGGTTCAAACATTTGCCTCTAAATGGTTAAGCATTATACTAATGCTGAATGGTTAATAGGTCTAATGCTGAATGGTTAAGAACTCTTATCTGAATTGGTCAGACATTTGCCTTTGAATAGTTAAGCGATATACTAGCTCTTAATGGTTCAGCACTTAATGGTTCAGACCTCTTAATGGTTCAGCACTTAATGGTTCAGACCTCTTATTGGTTCAGTAATTAATCATTCAGATAATACCAAACAGCCCATTAATTCTGTACTATTCAGGTTACAGGTATAGATAACCGATAAGAATTAATTAAGAGCCATTTAAAATAACACTCTAACAAATAAAAACTTTTTTTCTTATTTTCTTCTTACATGTTTTAGAGACTAATGTAATAATAAATAAAAACTTTTTTTCTTATTTTCTTCTTACATGTTTTAGAGACTAACTAGGCTTTTACCCTTCGCCGCGCGTTGTAGCGGCATCATACGCGCGTGATAAATTATACGAACTAAATATATGTCAAAACGTAAAGTAACTTGAATTTATATCGTTTAAAAATGTATCATACTTGACCCTGGTCTTTTTCAAACAAAATTATATTAAAACGTAGACAACTCAAAACGAACACAAAAAAAGCACGTGAAGTTGCACCGTATGCGGCATAATAAAATATATATTACAATCGTTGAAACTCATTACCAAACTAAATTTATATTGAAACGTATAGTAACTCGAATTTATACTGTCGAATGAAAACGTTTTACATTTGGCCTAGTTCTGGACGGATTTACATAAAAACGTAGACAAATGTTGAATCGTAAAGTATCTTAAAGCATTTATAAAAATAATCATAGTAAGTTAATTAATTTTCTAAAGTAAAAATTGTACTATGAAAACCCAAAACTTTAAAAACTCAACGGATTAAAGTAAAATTTTACAAAGTTTTTAAACATTGTCTGAGTGCGAAGGTGTCAAAACTGAACCGTTAGATTTAAATTCAATAAACATTTAATAAACTAATATCATATTTAATAAAATTAAGCAGGAATAAATGTCACAGAATAGTAACCAACTTTCAAAAGTGTTCTAATTTAGTCACTCATGTATGTTTTTCTCAAATTGGACCACTAAACGATCAAATCGAGTCATAATCGAATTTTCTTATGTCAAGAAAGTAATAGTGGAGAAGATGTGGGGATCAGAATTTTCAATATATAAAATTATATTAAAAAATAAAAAAAACATGTTAATTATGAAAAAAATTAAAAAAAATACCTAAAATTTACGTCAACGTTCCATATCAGCATCAAAAGATAGAAAATAATATTTTTTAACTAAAACAAAAAATATAACATGCTAAAAAACATGTTAAGGCTTTTAATTTATATAAAATATAAAAACTGAGTGACCAAATTGAAACACTTTTAAAACTTGAGTTACCTAATTGGAACACTTTTGAAAATTGATTACTATTTTACAAAGTTACCCAAAAAAAAAACAACTAAGACTGCAGTGGGTTCCGAACACGCATGCGGAAGGTTTAGTGCCAAAGACATAACCAACTCATCTAGCATACTAGATGTTTACATTATCTATGTTTAATTATTTAAAATAATAAAACTTGGTAATAAAAAATTCGACATGATTCTTTAATATATATATAATGTAATAATATGTAGTAATAACTTCATCAAATTGGAAATTTCTTTTTAATAATATATTCTATGATAACTACATAATCAAATATAATTATCTTAAAGATATCAAAGAACTTGTGTTTAGTTGTATCAATATGTGTAGAAAACAAGTTATTCTTATGTGAATGTGTGTTCACGTCTTATAATTACTAAAAAGTATAATTTAAGAGAGAATTGCATATATCTTTCTCTCTACTTCAAAATTCACATATTTTCTGAAACTACAAAATTTTAATGTATAAATACAATATTTTTTAAGTATGACTTGATAAAGATATTTAATTTTACATTTTTAGAGTTTGAGATATGCAGTTGTCCATAAATTTAAAATAGGATTAAAGAAAAAAAATTAACTTACGCACTATTAAATAATTCTGATTTCAGTGCCAACAAATATATAAATATCATCCTTAAAATAAGGGCATGCACACAACACCCCACCATATTCTACTCAAAAACATAGTTCACTATATCAAACGATAATTAAGCCGCATAACACATCATAAACAATATTAATGAACCGTTCAAAACATATAAATAATCACAAGCATAATTCTCATACATACCTGAAACCTTGAAGACGAATCGGCGATTAACTCAACCGGTTTCGGCAACGTATTACGTCAGTTTTCGCATCAAACAAACCTGCAAATAAGTCGCACCAACAATTGATCAACCAAACCATCAATTTTCTATGAAATTTCCCTAAACTTTTGCTAGGCGTTAAGATCATATGGATTGTAGATCGACCGATTGATACATTTCCAATTAATATCTCTACAAATTGTTTAATTTCGTGTTTCAGCGTGTGTGAGGCTGCAAAATCTCAAATCGATTGCAGATTGAGTCGAAATAGGGTTAAGAAAACGATTACGAACGCTTTAATCGATCCATACGGTTAATGAAATGATCAATTCGCTCCAAATTCTTCACGATTTCACTCAACATTAGATCAATCATTCAAATCGGTAGATCGACACGAAATGTATATCAATTGACTGTGTGTTTTCGTGTGTGTGATCAGATATATATAGAGAGAGAGAGGGAGATAGACACTTACACATACCTACTGCTGCGAAAGCTCCAATCAATGGAGGACTCCCGCAGCAGAATGTCGAACGAATGTATATATCAATGATGATTCGATGGAAGATGTTGATTTCTTCAGAATTTGATCGATCTGACGATTGTTTGATCACAAGGTTTGACTATTCAATTCAAACACGCATTTTTGTAGGTTTAAATGCGTATAGAGTTGATGTTTTGTTGTTGTTGAAGAAGAAGAGAGGCCAGAGAGAATTAACTTTGGGGTCACACTCTTTCGGTGTTTAATGAGATCTGGTAAGAGTTTATACATATGGTTACCTGAGAGTGAATCTCACGTGGGTTTTCAAGCTTGCCACGTATCTTTCCATTTCATAATATTCTTTTGACTCTTTCAACCATGTATTGTTGGGAGAACTTGTGGTTTAGTAGTATTAAAGTGCGTAAAAATATGTTTTTTCATATTATAAGGGTATTTACATCACGTTTTTTATATTTATTTGAGTGTAGTTCATTAGTTTTTATATCATATGAAATGGTTGTAAGTGGTAGTGAGTGAAAAAAAAAAATTACTATTCAATCTGTAAATTTAAGTAAATATTATTCAATCTTGATAATTTTTTAATATTTTTAAAAATGATTGTGAGTGTAGGAGAAAGAAAATATAATTATAAAGTTATAAAAAAAATATTATTTAATTGAAAAGATAAGAGAAAAAGTAATAATTTTTAATGTAAATATATAGATAAGAAATTTATTGTGAGTGCTCTAAAAGATGTAAATTTATGAGTTTTGAGGTGGGTTTTCTTCTCCAAGAAAATGAAAAAGTGAGATATTACGGGACTCGGTTACTATTTTAATTATATAGGATTATATATATATGGTGAGACTGTGAGAGATTGATATTTTAAATAAAAAGATGGTGATGATGTGATAATGCTTTAGATTTTTTTTATGTAGATGTTTTTTTGTGTTTTTGATGAATGAATGGTTTTATGAGGCAGCAGTTGCTCGAGTATACACTTTCTAGGATTTTAGGTCCTTTTATATTTGTAGATAGATTAGAGATATTATATATTGTATATTATAATAAAAAGTTAAAAGAATAATTATATATATATATATATATATATATATTTATATTTATACGTTAGTGTTTGTATCAAACAATAATTCACTGTCGTAGTTATGGAATCCATAAAATTATTTCGTTTAGTTCTTTTTGGTTCTTGTAATATCATAAATGTTTTGGAATATATTAACTTGGCTAGTTTTATATCTTCTAAATTTTTAAAAATTTTGTCGAAGTATGTCATGTTATTTTCACTTGTCTACCTTAATACTTACTATCAATTTTAGTAGACCCGTGTATTACACCCGTTGAATAAATAAAATATTATATAAATTATAATTTTATTAAGTATAAAATGATATTCTAATATAAGATATGGTTGAACTTATGTATGCGTAAGGACTATAAATAATAAAAATGATATCAATTTTTTAAAATTTTATTTTAGAACTTTTTTGTTTTTTCCAAAAAATAATTAAGCATTTGAAAACATTTGTAAGAATACATATATAATCATACAAAATTTGTTAACATTTTTGTTTATTTTTTTAATGATGTTTGGAACTACTACAAATACTCGAGTGAGTTCTGTTAAAACGAAATGTCAACCGTCCATATTAATTTTAACATTTCAGACATAACTCACTCAAAAACACCATCAAATAAGAAACTCACCACCATAAGAAAATTTTTAAGTCAAATTGAAACCTAAAACCTACAAAATTTGAAGCCTAAACCATCATCTATTCATGCACATGTGTCTAGTATATATACAGGTATAATTTAATCCGACATATTTAATAATGACGGAAGCAAAATGTATTATTTATTCTCTTATAATAAATAGATAGGAGAACAAATGTTTAAGGAGTACGAATGTAGCTGAATACCTATGTAGTATACGTTGGATGATATTTTAGTAAAGGGCATTATGGGGAACTCATACATTTGACTGGCAGACATGGGCCAAGTGTGCGGTTGCATGTAGGTGATCGTGGCCCTTTTCTTGTGGAGTCACCTTAATAAACCCAGCAGCTAACAAACCAGACTTAGAGGCGCTGAGAGCGGGATCACAAACAACGGTCTCTTTTGTCATTTTGTGCAAACAACACGTGCCAGTAAATTACTGGTGATTAAAGAAAACTTAGTGCACGTGTCTCTTTTTTTTTTTTTTTTTTTTGAACAACAACACCTAGATTAACTAGGATAAAATGAACAACACCTAGATAATCTAAGAATTGCCTCCACCAAAACTCGAACCCACAACTTTTGGTTGGGGTGAGCACACCACTTTAACTCCTACCTAATTACCACTACACCCAACCCCCCACCCCGCACGAGTCTCCTGTATGTATAAAGTTTGAATGGTCGTCGGGTAACTTGATCTCATGTACGTATCCTTATCGGGCATTTCTACGAGACTTTTTCCACGACTCGAATTAATATTTTTTTTATGTTGCGGTGTTAATTATAACTAAGAGCTCGTTTATAGCGAAAGACTATGAATTAAATTATATTTACTTGTTTACAACCATTTTAAGGTTTAAACTTCAGAATTATATGAGTGAATCATATATAGGAGTCAATGTTATAGGAGTCAATTATAATTAAAATAACACAGAAAATTCATTTCGCATAGATTACCGGGTAAACGGGTATTATTAATCAGGTAATCGGGTTGGGTAAATGAGTATATCATGTAATTTCATACCTATCTCTTAATCGTGAAAATAATTAAAAGTAATCTCATACCCATCTGTTACCCGTAAAAATAATAAAAAGTAATCTCATACCTAGTTTCATACATTTTACCGGACTTCATGAACTCGTGATGAATTGCTAAAGATTCCGCAAGCAAAACCAAACTACAAGATCTTTAATTCTCCTAAAAAAAGTATTTGACTCGTGATTCATTTGACCCAATATGCAACCTGTCCATTTTACAAACTTTTATAAGATTAAAAAGGCAAAATACATAATGAAACATCTAAAACCAAACAGGAGAAGATACCAAAACACACATCGAAACACATATCATGTAAATAAGCAAATAGTATATAACATTACAAATAATATTTTAAGAGTATGTTAATCATTTCTACAAAGTGGATCATCATACAATAATTGAACAAATTTGACGCCACTATTACTCTTCTGAGTTCTAGCACACTCGGTGTTCATTAAAAATGAACAAACAACCAAACTTGACTTGTATTAAAATTAAATGTTAGCTGGCTCATTTGACCCGTCCATTAGTCAACTCCTAGCAATCTCCATACTCAAATTTTTTTTTCCTATAACCAGTGCTTGTTATTTGTTTGAAACCAACTAATAGAACAACTAATCGAAAAGTTGAACAAAAAAATCAAAATCAAATTCAACAGAATTCCAAGCCTCAGCAAAAATAATAAAACAACTAATCAAAAAGCTTTTAGGGCATAAACCGTATATCTGAAATCCAAATTCGAACAGAACCAAAATCATTTACAATGTATTAATGTATAATGCATAAACAATTGGAAAGCATAAATATGTTATTGGGGGAATAGCCGAATAGGAGATCAAAAAAACCAACTTGGAGATACTAGAACAAGTCCAATTGGAACAACAAATCAACAAATCAAAGCCAGAAAAACCCTTGTAACCACCCAATCGGAAGTCAAAATTAGATTAACAATTGTCAAAATCACAAGTATTTTGGATTTAACAATAAAAAAACTAATAAAAAAGTTGAAATATTCAAAGCGCATGGCCACAATTTGTATATTAAAAAAAAAATAACACCAAACATCGACTGAAGGGCTCCAATTGTCTCCCCAAGACCATCTACTATTGATCATTGAATAATAGTTGTCACACCGGTTGATCTCCCAAAGCCCCCATCTCCATAGCTTGTGAATATTAAAAAATCTCGTTTTGAATAAGCGAGTACGTATTTTTAGTTGCCACCCATAAGCTCTTTTTGCTTTCATCTTGTACCAGCTTATAGAGCCTAGTATATGTAAATTCTTTAAAAATAGGGGGCTATAACTTTTTAGAGCCCCAAGCTTGACCTTTTGGTCAATTGGGCCGACCATTGAAATTTATATGTTTTACTAAAGAGATTGTAGATTTATATATTCTTCTTACTCTAATAAAAAGCTATTTAGGAGGACACATGTCAATATTATATTGCTTCTCAATAATTTTTTCTCGTTTCTCTCTCCTATTTAATAATCACATTAATTACTAATAATATTATTTAATTTTTTAAATCAAAATAGTTTTTTAATAAATTAAGCAATACATAATTTTACTAATGTTATTTCTAAGGAAATAATTTTTCATAAAATTAGAAAACTTTTTAGAAAATCAAACTTTTTTAAAAATATAAAATATTTTATAATTGGTGTTTTTAAAAAGTAAAATCATTATAAATAAAAAATAGTTAAAATTGAGAGTTATAGAAGAAAGTTTTTAAGTATGAAATTTTTTAAAACTTTTGTTTTATAATAAAATTTTTATTTTATTTATTATAAGAAAATTTTCAATCATATCTTATTTTAGAATATAGATTTATGATTAATAAATTTTTATTTTATTAAATATTTTTTTATTCAACTCATGTAATACACAGATTTACTAAATCTATAATCATATATATTTTTGAAAAAACATAAACTATAGTTTACATAAAAAGTAAGGTGCGGTATACAAAGTAAATTTTAGTTTACAGTGATTATAAATGGCATATACCTATTTATAAACTGCAGTTTCAAAAGAGATGGTGTATGTATCATAAAACCCTTATTAAATAATAGTTGAAGATAATTTTCATGTCAAAAATAAAGTTATATACCATAGATTTTAGTTTGATTTACAATTATTTATTTTGGAATTTGTAAAGCATAATATAACAAATTATCACTCGTTTATGAGCCATGAGATTAACTATGAGATATACTTCTTTTGCAGATATAATGATAAACATAAAGAATGAAAGACATGTCACAGATACTAAGGGTCCATTTGGTTTGCATAAAATTTTTGAATGAAATTGGAATTCAAAGGAATTATTTCAAAACCAATGATTTGTTTGGTTAATAGTTTTATTTAAGGAATTGGAATGTTTACAACTCAAAAACACAATTATACCCTTTCTTTCTTTCTTTCTTTCTTTCCCGGTTCACAACTCTAATCAAATGGGTTTTTTAATGTCTTTCTTCTACTCTTTCTCTATTCAAAAAATAAATAGACATTCCCCTTTGATTCGAATCCGATTGTAGGAGCTCAATTGGAGCTTGGTGTGAAGGATCTCCGGCTGTAGGTGCTTTCGGTGGTGTTGTTGAAGGTGATGAATCAATGTGGTTGCTGTTGTAGTGAAGAATCCGGCCGTAGGAGTTGTTGTGATAAAAAATCGGGCTGTAGGTTATTGTTGTGGTGATATGGGTGGATGTGGTGGTGAGGGTGTGTTGGTTAGGGTGGCCAATTGGTGGTTAGGGGTGTTAAAGGTTATGGTAGTGAGGTAGAAGGCGACATGTGGTGTTGTAGTGGTGGTTGCTGGTGGTCGAAGTGGCTTGTCAGAGGTGGCTGGCTGAAAGTTTTGAAGCTTAGATCCAGTTGAGAATATTGAGGATGAGGGTATGCTTGTAACCTTTAAACATTCCATAAGAAATTTAGAATTTCATCACATGTGGGAAGAAATGTTAAATTCCTTTGGTGGTTGGATTTTGATGAAATTCTTTCCGGATCTAATACAAACCAAACATAATTTTGATGTAAAGTTTTCCAAGTTTAGTTCCTTCAGATTCAATGAACCAAACGAACGTTAAATGAATTTATTTAATAGTTAGATTACAAGAAAACCTAAAACTCTTTTTTTTTAATGGCCAACGAATACTTTTAAGCCCGGTTACCCGGGTAAACCCAATAGCGAAAGGCCACCCACGCCCGCGAACACACACGGAGCTGGTGACCCGGCCCGTCCACCAATCCAGGGGAAACCCACCACTCGAAGGGCCACTGTGGTAAAACACATGGCTCACTTGAAGCATATCGCACCAAGTGAGACTAGAATCCATGACTTTCATTTTGGAAAGCAATGGAGTGGCTTCTCCCAAATCAATTGATCTAGAGTTTATTGGCAAAAAAACCTAAAACTCTTAACTGGGTACGTGTGCTCAACCCTAATCATAATTAATGCTAATCCCTAATAGCATATTCTAATAAAAAAATCTTAATAAACATGTAGGATTGTTGTGTGATTATGATTTTTTATAATATTGACATGCTAATCCATCATAATTGAGTTGTTAAATTTGCTTATTTCTTTCTAGTTTTCAGCGAATCCAGATGATCTTGACCGGCATGTTAATTGCCGATTTAACTAAGTAACACGAAGCAATATTAACAACTTTTTGGCTGATGTGATTTTTAAAAAGACTAGAAACAAATTTATTATTTAGAATGTAGCTAATTAACTTATTTATAAAGTGTTCATTGTTTTTAAGAGAAAATATTGGAACGTGAAATTTCAATAACTGTCTCAATTGTTTTTTTTTTCTTTCATAAGTTCAATATCAATTGATCTCTTTTTTTTTTTTTTTTTTTTTTTTTTGGCATTTAACTTGTTTAAATTCGATTGGAGTGGCCAAAGTATAAAATATTACCTAGATATATTAGTTTAAAATAAAGTAAAATTACTTTTAATTCACAAAACCAAATTGTTATTGGACTTTTGAGAATACTTTTAATTCAGTTTTATTTGTATAACCAATAGTATAAATTCATAAAGCAAATTAATTGATGCTCATATGACCAATAACTATTTTGTTTTAAAATAGTTTTACCAATTATAGAGCATCACTAAAAATGCATTTTGATGACATAAGTTATCACTTGCTACAAAAATTAGTAAGTAGAATATAAGTACAGTAACTATAAAGTGAGAACGAAAGGCTCTTGTTAGGTAATGTTTTTATTCTTCAATGGTAATAATAATGCATAATTACTACAATAAGACACGTATAACATCTTTTGAAAAGTGTGTGAGATAAATTAAATAAGGCGCATGGACTGCTCGTGATATCTTCAAGATCAAATTGTTAAAAATTAAAATAATAATTTTATAAAATAGTAATCGAGTTTTAGTATTATTTTAAATAAATCATTTATAAATTTTTTTCTTATCAGGTCACTAATAATTCTTTTTCTCCTAATCAAATTACTAAAGTTTTAGAATTATTTTAATTAAGTCATTCATAAATATCAAAATATTTCTAAAACAATTTCAATATTAAAAATAATTAACAATATTTATAAAAAAATCAAATTATTTAATTTTTTTTTGAATTATTTAAAAAATATAAATGATCTAATTGGAACATTTTTTAAACTTTAGTGACCTGAATTAGACAAAGAAAAATATTAATGACATGATTTGAACGAATAAAAATATAAGTAACTTAATTGGAACACTATTAAAACTTACTATTCTGTAAAGTTTTTTTTTTTAAATTAAACTAGGTGTAACTTAAGTTTAAATTGGATTTTATTTTATATACGAGTTTAAGTCCAAGCTTCATTCATTAAACTAGACTATTACTTATATAAACCAATCATATTACTATAATATAATAATACATAATATATATATATATATATATATATATATATATATATATATAATAAAGTATTATTTCTGTGTGTATAATTATAACTAATATATACAATATACCTATATATTATTAAAAAAATGAGCAACCTATAGTTTGTAACATTATAACTAGCATGAGTCGAACTTTAACTTTAAAAATATGATTTGATAAGAGTTAAGTTCTCTTAACTTGAAGATGTCTAGCCGGACCTTAGTGAGGTCAACCGCTCACTAAGTTGACTCTATTAAGCATATTTTTACATTATTATCTAACATTTGACATGTTTAAAGTGTATAACCATAATAGGTGTATTTTATTTATTAGAGGGATAAGTACATAAATTTACGACATGCTTAAGACTTAAGTTCCTACATTAGTGTTTTTATTAATTAATTTTGATGGAAGGTAAGCAATGCTTTTATGGCTTAAGAGGTTGTCACGTGGCAAACCCTAAATGACTATTTTTTTAAAATATGCCAACTCATGTTTGTATTAGATAGGGAAGTTGTGGTTATTAATAACAAAAGACTTGCTGGCCTAATGGTTTGGATCTGTGACGATCTTGGTTCGAACCAGTTACGGCACTACCCTGTAGGCGTTCTTTATTTTTTTTAGCCTTTTATTTATGTCTTTTTTTAGTCTTTCAACTTTTTCTTTCTTTTGTTTTCCTTTAAGTTTTATATTGTTTTTTTATAATTCTCAAGGATTTTTTTATTTAACTTGTTTGATTGGTTTTTTGACTTGCTGTTTGATTTTTTTAGAATTTCATCGGCTACTTATGTCCAAATTTTGTCGCGGCTTACTCATTTTTGTCTACTTTTCCATAACAATTTTTGTTTAGAAGCGCGAGTAGTCACATGATAGTTATAACTAAAAATATATAAAAAAAATGTTTGAATGAAGTTTTTTATTTTGTTAACAAAAGATTCTAAATTGTTATTTTGTATAATAATGGCATTATGTGACATATGAATTAATATTTTTCTCAACGGCAAAACAATGAATGATCTAAATTACATTGTTTATCATGTGGATTTAGCCATCGATCTACTTTGTTGATATTTTGTGAATTTTTAATACTCAAATTAAATAAATGCATATCACATGCACCATTTCCATGTTTAATGCACATTTATAACACAAATACCCCATATTTTTATGTATGATAAAATGATAAATCAAGAGATAAAAGGAAAGAACAAGTGGGAAATGGAAAGAGAAAGTATGGATGCTATTTAGCACTAATTTCACTCTTTATGCCTTTAACTCTTTATGACATGAGCTTTGAACAAAGAAAGCTCGTGATTAATATTTTGAATCTTTTGAAATCAATGGTTGTGATCATCTTTAAAAGCATTATGTTGCCTATATAAGCATTTGGTTTCTACATCCATGGTTCATCAACAAAAACTCCATGGTTTTTAGTTTTAGTGTTGGGAAAGATAACAACTATTAGAGACAAGGTGTATACTTATGGTTGGAGCTCTCCGTCTCCCCAATCCTGAAAGAAATAGTCGATGGTTTACGGTTGCTCGTTCATGAATACGTGTAGATGCACCAATGATTATAGTGTGCATGCCAACGGTTAGCATGAATGAGATGCCTCACTATCTTTTTGGATTGGGGTGAAGGGAGCTCCTTCCGTAAGTGCCTTTTAAATCGTGTGATTTTTTAATTAGTTATTTTTTTTTAGATGACTTGTTTCGAATCATTAGCACTACTTTCTTTTTCTTATATTTTGAACATCCTTTTACAAGGCTAGGTTATATGTGCTAGAATACTACGAGTCAAATATGTCTAATAATTAAAAGTTTTTGTTATATCTTGTTGTTAAAATAATTATTATGAATGATTATGATAATGTACTTATATATGGCCGGGAGTAATCGAAGCATGTTATACACTAGTAATGTTATATATTGATGGAATTATTGCAGGCATGGTATATACCGGTAATGTTCTTTAATACTATAAAGTGCATCCGTTCTATAAAAATGTTACATTTTTTAAATCATTATCTTCTTACTTTATTATATATCTTGCAGATGGATAGATTTAACATTTCATGGAAAGCAAATGTTTGGCACTAACATGCATCACAAGAAGCATCTTCATCGACAAATGTTTGTGCAAAGTCTATTAACATTTTGCATCCTGTAGGACTAAAACCTACAACATTTTAGTTGAAGATTACACCACTTATCATCAGGTTTTTCATTGGGATCCCATTGTCTTATGGTCTAGTGATATTATTGTTGTTTTCTATAAAAGTGGTGCGTCTTCAAATCCATGTTGGTGGAAGATTAGGTGGAATTAGGAGGGAAAAAATGTTTAACAAAAAAAAGATGTCTCCTTGGGGACTAGCATTCACTTGTTGAAGTTGTTTGAATGAGCATATGAATTTTTGTATATATTAACGGTGACTCAAGCATCCATCTATTAAACTATGTAAATTCTTTTTCAAAAAAGTTTTTGACGTAAATTCTTTTTGAAAAAAGTTTTTGATTTTTACTACTGAATAACAACTTGTATAGTTTTAACTCAACATGATGAGTTCTGCGCGCTTTGCATGATTTTAACTAACTGGACCGTAGGTGTAAAAATGATGCAAAAACTAACTTGCATCGGTCGTTGATGGTACGTACTATTGTATAACAAACCATGCACTTTAATTAAGTTTGTAATAATCACCAAACAATCTATATACAAACCTGCCAATGTGGGGCTAGTCCACTTGGTAGAGGCTTTGCCTCTTAGAGGGGAGGTCCTTGGTTCAATCCCATGCATGGTGTAATATGAAGTAATTTAAGAGTAGGTGTATGATAGATTTACCGTTCAAAAAAAAATCTATATACAAACCTATATTACTATCCCCTTCATATTTTCGAAGTTAATAAATGTATAACGGTAATGATTATTAATGTTATTATTATATGAGGAATGATTCAAATAAAAAAGTAACAATCTAAAAAGTATAAAAACAAGTTTCAACCATAAATTATTTTTAAGCAATAACTGAGATTAAATTGTCGATAATAAATTTGTTAGAGTGGTATTTTAGACATATCCACTTTGTTAATTTTTATAATACATAATGATAAATTACACCATAAAAACGAGCGCTTTTTGTATTTAAAGCGAGTACAGTATCGTTATATAAAAATATAATATTTTTTACATTTTTAAACTAGTATGAAATTTGTTTCTTGTTATGGCTTTAATGTAGTTAATTGTATCTTTTTTTAATTGTATTTTTCTAAACACTATTATGTTTTTTTATATGATGAATTTAAAAAACATAATGGTGAAATAAGAACTAATTGATCTAATATATTAAAAACAAATAAAATAACATAAAATAATATAAAACATAAAAAATAATGATAAAATGACTCCTTGTGTTTTTTACTTGTAATTATGTTATCTTGGACACTGATAAATCATTTATTTATTGACCCACTATCCCCTGTCATTAGGTTGGCCCACTATCACATATTAATATAAAATATAAAAAACGTGCATTTAAGGTTGTACCTAATGCAACTCAAATAGTAAATTACTATTAATATAACTTGTAAATGTTATACTATAAAAAATATTATTGCTCTTTTTGTTATTAGTTATTAATACAATCAACCATATTTTTTTTATGATAACTACGAACTGTATTAAAAATTTATTAGTTATAATTAAGGAATCTATGTATATTTAAAAATACTGATACGTATTATTGTTTTAAACAAAAAGCGACTTTTTCTACTAAATTATGAAATTTTATCATAAAACTTGATAACTTCTCACTCTTTATTAGAAACAATTCCGATTTTCTTTTGAAATCTTTAAAAAAAAAAATCTAAAATGGTATTTAAAATTTTTTAGTTTAATTATTTAAAATTATAATCTACCTTTTTAACGAAATTTAAAACGTGTTTTCAAGTCCAAACACAATCATGGGAGGGTAACTGATCGTTTGAAATCATTCCTAATCAATATGGCTACTCAATTCATCCAATCATCATTTTGGATTAATTATAATAAAAACCGATTTTTATTACCAAACACTTGCTTGAAATCCTTCAATAACACACATACCCATGTCTTTAATTATACTACAATTCAAAATCGACGAAGGTTAGCAAGTTGTAAACATCATATGTGATGATTCTAAACAAATATATGCCACTAATAATTTCTAAACTTTGATGTTGATTCGTAGACCACTTAAAACTCATAAAATTATTATTATGCTTAGAATCTTTATTTTTTACAATTAAATTTCTAGAAACCCCTCTTGGTTGTTCGTCGTGGGTCGCGATATACTCAAGAACACACACTCTTATAAAGTTTGTCTATACTTCTTATCTTTTCTCAATTCAAAATAATTAGGAGATTAATACCACAAAGTAAGAAATAAGAATTTTCTTGACAAATTATTGCATGATAGACATATAGCACCTGACCTTTTATACCAACAAATATTGTCTGTTATATCCACAATTAGCTCATTTATGTGTATTTTGTTTAGCCTAATGAAAGTTCCATGGAAATCACATATCCGAGATTACTCCTATCAAAATAGTTTAATTGTGAAGTTATCTTATCATTCACAGTCTTTGATAATATTTGACACATGACATGTTTTTAAGGTGTCACATATGTCTTTCCATTATACATATGTTGTGTTAAAAAAAGTTTCCTACACACAATTGATAAATAAAAATATGAAACATATAGCCTGCACCTTCTGGTATCACACGTCACGAGTACCTCTCTCTCTAATTTTGTCTCCTCTATGTGAGTACACCGTACACCTCGTATTTTGGGCAAAATCGAGTAGCGCAACATGTTTGAACAGTACTTTTAGACAAAGTACGTTGAAGCATGTTTTGTATTTGTAGTGTTTTTTTGTATAGTAGAACTTATATCTAATCGTTTTGTTTTTTTTTTTCCTTAAGTTTATCCGAGTATGTTTGACATATTCTAGTTAGAGCGCCTTTATCCAAAAAAAAAATAATACTTTTGTGTTTTCAATTCTCCAATGATCTTACACGAATCAAAAAATATATTTTTAATAAATCAGGTGAAAATCAAGGTTACTATATCATTGTGACCATTGAAAAACAAATGATTTTGTAATTACAATTGAGTGTTGATTCAAGTTGGTATCGGAACAACCACACTAACAACTCGTTGGACCCTAAAATCAGTTAATTAAGTCTATTATGTCATGCCCAAGTGCGCCCTTAAAGAGTTTCCACAAGAAGGTCAATGATAGTGTGTGATGTTTTGAATCATTAGATAATAATTCTTTGTAATTGTCGTCTTTCATTGAATCCTTCTTAGTCAAAAAAACAAAGAGTGGGAAGAATTAGGATTTCCAACCCTCTCTTGTACATTTCTAAGTATGGTTATCTTGACTTCTAAAACCCCTTGAGTATTATTATTATCAACTTGCATATTACGTTCACTCAAGTCTCAACTTGCAAAACATATAAAATAAATAAATAGATATTCAAATATTTGTTTCATTATATTTATTAGACATAAACATCCCATCATTATTTTACATAACTATTAAAGAACACCTAGGACGTTAAACGTACTGATAACATAAAACATTTAAACACTAAAGTGATGCGATCATTTTGAATAAAAAACCGGCGTACTATTTTTCTTCTAGCCATACTATAGTTCACTAAATCCAGTTATGTATTGAAAAAAAAAACAACAATAACTTATTGACCTCATTTTACCAGTTGTAATTCTTATCATTAAACTTCAGTACGAGTTAATTACAAATTGTAGACACATTCAAGGTAAAAATACAATAAATGCACATACCTCAACAAAATTGTTTTCTTTTATTTATAGAAAATATTCGGATTTGATGATGTATTATTTAAAAAATAATTCAACTTTTAAATAAACAACTTAAAACGTGATTTTGGTTCTTGAATATATTCGAGTGTCCTTCCATACATTTAAACTTTAACATCAATATGATACTATTAGATAATTGAGATTTAAAACTATACCTAACGAAGAAGGACATTATTTAACATATTTTTGCGTTTGGTTAATAAAATTCTCTAAAATTAAAATTGAAAAATATTCTATTCAAAATTCTGTTTGATAGGTCACCAAATGAAATTAAAATTAAAAAATTATTTTCACATTAATTAAAATGTTTAATAATCCAATAAAATATTCAAAATTAACATTTTAATCTCACTAAAAAAATTATCAACCAAACACGTTATCAATTTTAAAAACATTTTATTTAATTTTAATGCAATTTTAATTTTTTCTCATTCATATACAATACATTCTATGAACTAAACGATCCCTTGTATAACATGACAATAAAATACCATTTTTCCTTTCCTTGCATTTATAACAACCTAAATCTAATAATTTTCAAATAAATTAACACAAGGGTCACACAATTAAATATTTTTTTATTTTATGTAATGGTCTAAAATTAAAACTTGTCTTCTCTCTCTAACATAAAGAACCCCTTTGGTGGAGCTAATCACTGCATCTATTTCATTTCTCTATCTTCTTCATCATCAAACCAAAATCTAGGGTTTTCAAAATCTTCCAATTTTCAAATCACTACATACCATGAGAGATTCCAATTTGGATCTATTCGATCCAAGAACTGCTGTAATGGACTCATCTGACTATACAGAAGTCGGCCGCAGTGAAGGCGACTTTGGTTTCGCCTTCAACGACATCAATTTCTCCGATCGAATTCTTCGAATTGAGATCATCTCCGAATCTACAGAAACTAGAAGTGATGGTGAAGGTTGCACTAGTCTTGCCGATTGGGCGAGAAATCGGAAGCGCCGGAGAGAAGACATCAAAAGAGAAAATGGTAATTTCATATGTCGTTTGGAGATTTTGGTAATCAGAGGTCGATTTGCCTCTATTTGTGTCTATTGTTTGTTGTTATTGTTGCTGATGTTAGTATAATGTTATAGTATGTCAAGAATTTGATGACTATTTTTATGGTAGGATCAGATTTATAGTTAATGGAGGTGCCAGTGGTTCTTTCTGTTAATATAGTGTAGGGTATATGTAATTTAGGTAAGTGGTTCGACATGACGGAAATGATATGATGGTGATAAATTAAACCTTTATGTTGCTACATGAATATAGGTTTAATTTTCACTCCTTAGAGGCTTTACCAGATGTTTTTAGATATGAAGTAATTTGACAGTTCTACTTTTGTATAAGGGAACAAGCTGTTGCCAACTTGGCTTTTTAAGACTGGTCCTCGAGCTTTTTGGCTAAATCATATGTTTGCAGGCCATAATTATCGAATATGCAGTTATGTTCTCGAATTGTTGGTTGTTGCTTGATATGAAGATTACAATTGACTAATATGAAGTTCTGTAGTGATATGGCATGTGGCTGTTCCCTATTTCCCAAGACAATAATATTAAGGGGCATACATAACACAACATCCATGGGCCGTTTCTTAGTCTGTTAGTGTTTTAATGGCAAGTTTAACTGACACCGCATTATGCAAAGACAAGTACTCTTTTTAACTCTTCTTTCGTTTTCCTGCGAGTGTAATTCTTGGTGCTGCCATTGATGAACCAAAAAAGCTTCATGGTGGAAAGCAAGAGGGCACCAGTAGGGTGGGAGGTTAGAAAATCTTTCAACTTAAAACTTTGGGAGTTGATTGGTTACTGTTTTTAAGTATTTAGTTTTTAGGATTCCATCCATCCAAGGAGATACTAGAGTTTATTTATAACTTAATTTGATTGTTAGCAAACTTTTCTTACCTGTCAGATGGTTATTTAAGTGATGGGTAGGTTGTAATTCATTCAAGTTCTGGTAGACTGGTAACTGGTTGTATATTGATTTGCTCTAAATATCTTATGGCTCTTCATTATCCTTTCCTTTCTATGGAATGTGCTAGGTATGTTGGATAACATGACTGTTCTTCACATGAGTGCTTGCATGCTTCATTAGCCTGAACAACATTATTATGCAAATTTGATTACTTAGAGCAAACATATCTCTACTGATGTTGTCTTGTTGATAATGACATTTTAACTTTCACAGCTGTAGACATGGCTGCTGTGGGTCCAGAGGAACAAATTCTAAATCAGCCTGATAATATTCCTGATGATGTGGACACTGAAAACCAGGATGAGGAGACTGCAGCGATGATTGAAGAACCACAATCAGGTATGATGATTTTTCCAAATGTTTTCGTAAATACTTGTTGATGTTGTATACATGTCAGAATCATTATCATACCAATATCTGTTTGCTGTGTTACAATTTAAAAGTCTATTTAATAACTCATACCTTTTTAATTAAGATAGAATGCTAAATGGAAGCTGATTTGAGAGATCTATTGAACAATATTCATAATATTATTAGGGGTCTACATCTTATGCTAATCTTTTGTAAATCAATCTTGTCTTGTTCTTGTTTGGTGGAGCAAAAAACACCAAAAAGTTGTTGCTTGTCCTTTTCGTTGTCATCTTATAACCTACACAAAATTTTTTGGAGGTTTGAATGTGCTGTGTGGTGAAGAGATAAAATTGCAAATATGTTCAGTTGTCAAATAATTGGCTATATTTTACCGCCCAAGAAACTAAGAAAATTTATTCCATTATAGATGATAATATTGTTGGATCTGCTTGTCATAGATAATATTTGGAATCAGACTGTTAAACCTGTTTTTTGGAATACGATTTGTCATATCTTGATTAAGATGATCAAATGTGATTCTATGGTTCTAATTTAAATCAGGTTTTATATGTTTACCTGAATTCCTCCACTCTTCATTTTGTGGGTCCCATTTTCTTTATCCACACTTCAAGAAACTGTAATTTACTATCACAATTCCCTTTATAATGCGGTTATTGGTCCCACAACTGAATCTCAAGTTATCAAAAGAAAATCGGTTCTAAACATCTTTAACTTCTTGAAGTTAGGCATTGAGTTGTTTATATTTACTAGATATTCCATCTCACGTTACAGGAGATGAAGGTGCAAACGACATTGATTCAAACTGGAGCATGGAGTGTTCAGCCGTTCTGAGAGTAAAAACTCTACACATTAGTTCACCAATTTTGGCAGCAAAAAGCCCATTTTTCTACAAGGTGAATCTTAATATCCAAACAGGTGTACTTTTTTCTGTCATTGAAATTCTCTGTTTAATAGCCTGCATTTCCACTTATCTTTAATCCAGCTCTTTTCCAATGGTATGCGAGAGTCAGAACAGCGGCATGTAACTTTGCGGATCAACGCCTCTGGTACATATTTTTTGTTTTCTTTTGAGCTTGCTATACTTCGTTATGATGAATACTTTTAGATAATCATTGCTTTTTCTTGATGGAACAGAGGAAGCTGCACTCATGGAACTCCTTAACTTCATGTACAGCAATACCTTAACAGTGACATCCGCACTTGGCCTGCTGGACGTGTTGATGGCTGCTGATAAGTTTGAGGTGGCTTCATGCATGAGATATTGCAGCCGTGCATTGAGAAATCTGTCTATGACACCTGAATCCGCACTACTATATCTTGATCTTCCGTCCAGTGTTTTAATGGCCGAAGCAGTTCAACCATTGACTGATGCAGCAAAGCAATTCCTTGCTGGTCGTTACAAAGATATAACCAAGTAAGCTCATTTTTCTTTTTGTGCTTCTTTAAACTTTTTAAAAAATGATAAATAAACAACAAACTCAAACGGCCATGTCACTAAAAAAGCTCAAACACACAACATTGAAGCAGCAAAACAGAAGGAACGGGTAAGGATCGATTTAGAAGTGGGTCAAAGATCGGAATGATCTGACCTGCCATGTTTCTTTTTTGATGTATTACATGGGATTTTTAAAATTTTGTTGTGTACTCTAGATAAAAGAATACACAAATAAATTGTATTTTACATTTACCATTTGCTAAAAAAAGGAAACATTGAACTTCAGTTTTTGGTTCTCAGTCATCTACATGTAATCATCAGGTTTCAAGAAGAGGTTCTTAACTTACCTCTTGCTGGAGTGGAAGCAATTTTGGCAAGTGATGATCTCCAGGTGGCATCAGAAGATGCAGTTTACGATTTCGTGCTCAAATGGTCCAGAATTCATTACCCCAAAATAGAAGAACGCCGAGAAATCCTAACCACACGTCTTGCTCAGTTCATCCGTTTCCCCTACATGACCTGCAGAAAGCTCAGAAAAGTCATGGCTTGCAATGACTTTGACCATGACTTTGCTCAAAAGGTTGTGGTGGAAGCTCTCTTCTTCAAAGCCGAAGCCCCACACCGACAACGCACCCTAGCTGCCGATGAAAACCCAAACCCGACTCGTAGGTTCATCGAACGGGCCTACAAGTACCGTCCAGTCAAAGTAGTGGAATTCGAACTACCACGTCAGCAATGTGTGGTGTACCTAGATCTGAAACGCGAAGAGTGTGTGAATTTGTTCCCGTCGGGTCGAGTGTATTCTCAAGCTTTTCACTTAGGCGGTCAAGGGTTTTTCTTATCAGCTCATTGCAACATGGACCAACAAAGCTCGTTCCATTGCTTTGGGCTTTTCTTGGGCATGCAGGAAAAAGGGTCAGTGACGTTTGCAGTCGACTATGAGTTTGCAGCACGGTCCAAGCCCACCGAAGAATTCATCAGTAAGTATAAAGGGAATTATACCTTTACAGGCGGAAAGGCGGTTGGTTACAGGAACTTGTTTGCGATTCCATGGACTTCGTTTATGGCCGAGGATAGTCTTTACTTCATCAACGGTATTCTCCATCTTCGGGCTGAGCTTACTATTAGACATTGAGGATTTGAAATCGGTTAGTAATCTCTCTAACCTCGTTTTATGTTTTTCTTTTTGTCTCAACTGAAATCAAGACCTCTGAAAAAGATGGAAATGTAAATTGGTATCCTGGATCTTGCAATATTTCTTTTATGCAAATTCGTTTGGCTTCTTGCTTGATATGCCAATGGCTATTTTTATCATTTACTCGTGTTTGGGATAATAATATGGAGTTTTCTTGACACCACAATTCAATCAAATGGCATATGTGATGGTTTTATTGGTTTGGGTTTTTATATACCGTTACAAACCAACGGACCTATGAAACCAAACCAAATCAGTCGGTTCAGTCGGTCAGAGATTTATGCAGTTAGATTTTAATGGTCCACTGGTGGGTTGGAACCTGGAACCTGGAACCTGGAACCTGGAACCGGTTATCTAACTTTTTTCATTTATCTATTTTTCAGTTTAGGAATGTGGTTATTCATATGCATCATATCATATTCATGAATATTTATCGAGCAAAGGTTTTATATACAAACTTGCAATATAAAGAATATTGCTGTAAATTGTTGAAACTGAACCGTCAAAACGTTAAAATAAAATTTGCTGGTCCAGCAAACTCACACAACCTGTTTGGTTTGGTTGTATCCCTTTGGCCTAGAATATTTGTTAAAACTTTTTAAATTAGTAAGTTTAGATTGTGCCATAATCATAACCATACCTAATTACCTAGTAACCCTTCTGAACTTAAGACGGTTAAGTATTCCTTGTAAAGATTTGTAACCTAAAAACATTTTGCATCCACACGGCGGTTTTGGATCCCTGATTCATATAACCGTAGCTGTTGGAGGAGTGTTGGACATCACAACTTTTTCCTTTCAGACAATGATAGCACAACCATTGTGGAACTTTAGACGGATCTTGCTTTTTGTCTTCGTGCTGCGCTGCTTGATCATTGTGGATCGAGGCTTTGTCATCAGCATGCCTCACATTCTTCTCTGCCTTCAACGGCACATCTTCAATGTTATAACCCTCAACATACTATTTAGTTTAGTTTTCTTTATCATCGTAATCCTAATTGTTGTTGAGGCTTCATCTACATCTGCATGCTTTAGAAAGCTGATTCTAGTGTTATGCTTTTGGTACTTTTGAGACTTTACTTGAATTTTGATTTCTTTTGTCGTAAATTGAGTTTAAATCATTAGTTATTTTTATTGTTAAATTAATGAAACCTAAAGTTTTTCATCCTGTTTTATTCGTGTATAAAAAGTTGACCCTTCATATATATATTTGTGAATAACATTACTAGAAAAGTTAAAATGTTGATTAAAAATGTATTCTGTCACCTAATTTTCGCCATGTGCAATGCACAACAAACAGGATATTTCATCTAAAGAAAAGATAAAGCTATAACATGGATAAAAAGATGTAACATGTTTTACATTAATATAAGCACCTAAAGTACTAACACTTGTAACATCTTAAACGATAAATACCTCTTGTAAGGATTTTTAACCTAAAAAACATTGTCTACACGATCATTGTGGATCCATGATTCATATACCGTTAGTCGCAGTAGGGGCGTTGGACGTCACAACTTCTTTCTTCAGACGACATGACCAATGAGGAACTGGATTATGTCTTTCGTCCACCCGTTTCGCTACTTGATAATTGTGATTGAGGCTTTGTCGTCTACATGCCTCGTGTTCTTCTCTGCCTTCAACGACACATCTTCAATATCACAACCCTTACTAGACATAATATTTAGTTCAGATTTCTTCATCTTCATAACCTCAATTGTTGTTCAGGCTTCACCTACATGCTTTAGAAAGTTAATTCTAGTATTATGCATTTGAACAAAATCCAATAAAAATGATAGAAACTTGATACCAAAAGACTAGACTAGTAGACTACATCTACTAAACTACAATATCAAAGATATCATTTCCTGTTTAGGATAACATGGAGTCACCCTCACCACCCAAACCCACCCTAAACGTCGCAGCCATCTGCGGCTCCTTACGTGAATCCTCCATCCACCATGGCCTCATCCGCTCCGCCATCGACATCACCACACGTTCCATCGACGGAATGTCGATCGAACTCATCGACATCTCATCGTTACCAATACTAAACACCGATCTCGTAATCAACGAGCAATTTCCACCAGAAGTAGAAACTTTCCGTAACAAAATCCTCCGATCCGATTGCTTCTTATTCGCCTCACCGGAGTACAATTACTCCGTCACTCCGCCGCTGAAGAACGCGATCGACTGGGCGTCGATGCTGCCGAACGTGTGGGCGGATAAGGCTGCTGCTGTTGTTAGTGCCGGAGGTAGTTTTGGTGGTGGATTGTCGCAGTATAGTCTCCGGCAATGTGGCGTTTGGGTGGATCTGCATTTTGTTAATAAACCGGAGTTTTTGCTTGATGCGTTTGAAGGTCCTCCGAAGTTTGATGACGATGGGAATCTGGTTGATGAGGAGGCCAAAGAGATGTTGAGATGTGTGCTTTTGGCGTTGAAGGATTTCACCTTGAGGCTTCGAGGTCTAAGGTACGTTAATGGAGGTTCAAATGTGTGATTTTTAGATGTTTGTTCGTGTTGTTTGTGTGAAGTATAATTATTTGAATTACTTTGTATATGAAAGATTTAATCTTGATTAGTTAAATTAGATAACTATTGGTATTAGTTTATTGACTGTTTGGTTGAATCTGTATTAGATTAGGATTATATTTGGTTATTTAATAGTGTTTGAGTTGGATTAAAAGTAGTGTTTTATTTAGTATAAATAGATGTGTTAAGGTTTTATATTTTATGTGGTTTGATCTATATAATAAAGAAAGGAGTTGTGGGGAGTTTCCCACAAAATATCGATGTTCTTTTGTGTGTTATTGTCGATTGGGGCCAACAGTATATTTATATGTTTGGATGAATTATGTGAGAAGTGGATATACACATGATAAAACTAAAGATGGATCATGGATTATTTGAGGTTAATGGGTCTTGATTTGGGACTTCACGGACTATCAAATAACCCATGTTAAATTGTAAGTTTGTTTATGCATTAAGAGTCTATCGTGGGTCAGATATGACACGTTTAACACGGCTTTTGAACCTGAACACCAATTAACACTAACATGTTCAACATGTTTAAACACGGCACTTTTAACATGTTTAAATGGACTACACATTTAAGTAACTCGTGTTATCTGTATTAAAATATTATTCATCTCTTTCTCCTCTCTCTACTCCAATATTACCCGTCATCTTTTTCACATGGGCTAAATAACACCCCAAAAACGAGCGTTGTGACTTGTGATACTCTAAGCCATTTGAATATATTTTTCATGTTTTGCTACATAGAAAAGATCTAAATTCTTTAACTCAAGGTTAGAGACTCCATGTAAATATGTAATGCTCCTACATAAAATCCATGCCCCCCATGGTTTTCGAGTAAATGTTAATGCTGCAAATCGTTTGGCATTGGTATGAATCAATGCCACTTGCACTTAATTATTAATATCCACATCAGCATCACATCCAAACATCATCGACAACATGTTTAACCATGAAACAATATACTTCGCCAAAATAACAAAAATATACTATTTCAGATTTGATAACCAGAGTGTTTAAAAGATATATTAAACCAGCTTTTAGCTTGAAATTAAACTCAGGTTTTAGATTCTAGCACTTTCAAGCCTAGCTCGTTTCGACAAACATACTCTCTTATGAATTCAAATAGTTATAAATCCAGTTTAAAATGGTTGTTTGGGAAGCAACTTTTTAAGGTGGTGCAATTGCAAGAACCTGATTACTCTCTAACAGGTATCTTATGTTGGAATATTGTTTCCACAGGTTTCATGTCATAACTTCTTGAAGATTAAATGGCTGGTGCATCCTGTTGGTTAACAAGGTGTTGATAGCTGCTGTGAGTTTTTCCGGTAATGGGTCCTCTTGGTAAAAAAAAAAAAAAAAAAAAAAGTTTTAAGGGAAGCAAAAAAGAGCGATGCTACATCATATTCCACATAACATACTATACATTATTACAAGACCATACACGCCTCTTGTACACAAATTGCAGAATGAACAAAAAACATCAATTCGAATTCAACAAAGTAAATGTAGGATTATGAGTCGAAACCATGACCATCTATTCGGTCCCTGCAATCTTCTTCTTTATGGACTCAATGTCTGTGGCTAGCTCTTTTCTGCTTGACTGACATTTAAAAAAATGACATCATCAGTCATTTATAAAAAGATCAATGTAAACTTGAAGACTAAGGAATCGATCTGCCTGAACCACCCCGAGCCTAGCCTTGTCAAAAGACCGGTCAAAGCTCTACCCGACATAGACCATGGTTGGGACCACCCAAAAACTATCTTGCAGTATTTTTTATCTTACCTTGAAGAGCAGATATCGATAGACAAACCATCCGGTATATCCAAGTCCTACCAACTCCATGATCTTCGGAAGCTAAGATTTTCATGAAACCATGAATAAACGAAATCAGAAAAGGTTACAAAATTTCAAAAACAATATGCAACGAAATTTGTGTGTTGTTTTCTGTTTCTTTTAATTTCTTGAATTAAAATCCCACTCTAGTATGTTCATTTTTATAATTAGTTAATGCATTAAATATGATTAAAAAACTTATGCTACTACTTACCAATGGTACAGAATTGATGGCACCAATAAGGATTGAGGATAGCCATATTGCAACAATTCCTCCTCCTCCATAGATTATGACTGTGGACTTGTTCTCAACTGCATCCCACTGCAGAAAACAATAAGAAAAAGAAGATAAAACAATATAAATAAATAAAAAAATATCATCATACGTATATATATGAAGCAGAACATGTTTGATGTTTTATTATCATATTCACCTTTTCTTTTAGATCATTGAACAACTCATTGGCATCTGGCGCCGATGATGCATCTTCTGAGGCCTTGATCTGGAAACTAGACGACCTTTTCGACTCTAGTAGGCAAAAGAACATGAAACAAAAATTAGCTATATTACGCATTAGAAGTTTGTTACTCAAAACGCAAAATCGGACAAATTCAAGCAAAAAAGAAAATCAAGAGAAGAGCATTAGTTTCATGCTTTTGAAATCATAGGAAGTTCATGCAAGATCTAGCTTTCAAGTTTAACACGCTTCAAGATACACATATAATGATTAGCTTCTTGCTATGTTGGACGCGTATAATGTTCGTGGTATGTGAATACCATGGATTGTTATTAAACTGTTTATCTGTTTATTGTTTTTTTTTCAAATAAGCAGTATGGAATAAACAACTTCAAACCGCTTATTTTACTCACAAATAACCAGATAAACTGTTTCGATCCCAAAGTCCCAAACACCCTTGTAACAGCTTATTCATGTATAAAAAGACAATAAGCAGATAAACAGTTTAACAAGCAATCACAAACTTCAAAGCATATGACAAATTCTCTAATTAGTAATTACACATTTTATCACATCCAATTATCCAAATATGCATTACATTCAGTCATTTACCAATCATCTATGCATTCATCACATCCAAATATTCACACACAAATCAAAGCATTTACATCATCAAAATCTTGAAAATCACCAAGTGTTCGACGAAATGCTTCAAAGAAACAAACAAACAAACTACCTGAGACCTGCTTAATGGAAGTAGAAAACGAACGAACAGGGAGGTTAGGTACGGCGGAGCAACGGGCGTTGGTGGTGGTGGTTACGGTGGGAAGACGTGGTAGCATCACGGCGGTGGCCGCCATGGAGGTGGAAGTTACCGCCGCATACACCGTCGTCGTCATTTCAAACGTTGTCCACACAAAGTTATGTTCGTTCTATCTTCTACAGGCTTTTTTTATTTTATTTTTTGGTTTTTTAAGCTTTTGTTTTTGAAAACAAAAAGTGAAAGATTTTGGTGTGACACGTGGAGGAATGAAGGTTTCTGATTGGTTGGTTGTCTATCTTCACAATCCACGTTTGAAAGGTTCGTAGAACGTATTTGGTTTGGGCCATAAGTTATTGGGTCCTTGGCCTTTTTAACTTTTATAAATTTGTTTATATATGTTTAATTGTTTATTTTGAAGTCTGGGATTTATGTGTAAAGTGTGGCGAATATTCGTCGTTACAAAATTAAGACCATAAATCATGAATACGTTATTACTTAAACGCTAGATTATTTAGTAAAAGTTTTGTTTTTTAGATGGAAGGTTCATGGTTTAAACTCAGTCATTATGTAATATAGAGTAATTTAAAAGTAGAAATAGGATAAATTTGTCGTTAAAAAAAACTTTATATGTTATTTTGTTAAAATCATATAAATCATTTGTTCAATTAACTCTTATGTTTATTGAAATGACTAAATGGATCATTAACGGGCCAAAGAAAAAAAAAACATTTGATTACACTAATTTTCGAGCGTATAAATGGCACATTATAAATATCTTTAACAATATTACTTAGCAGCTAAGTCCTTTATTGTCTCAATTTCTTATTTTAGTATAATAGAATTTTAAATTTTTAAATATTTTTTTTTGTGACACGAGATGTGGAATGTAAAAAGAAAGAACCATAGCTTCACAACTCAGTGAACCAAAACTTTTCAAATCTATTAAACATCATTAAATAAACTAATAAAAAAAGAGTGATTGTTACAAAAGATCTATTTTAAGAAGTGTCTTTAAAATGAGCAAAAGACTCGGTCGGAGTGAACCCACCCCCTCAAACTCTACTAGACTTTTCATTTCAATGTGTTCCACAATCATCGGAATAACCAAACACATCCCAAACATCTTGGAAAATACTATGAAAAACATCATCAAAACATTCCTCTCTCATTAGATTTCATTATCTTTGACCATCGGTTCGAATCACTTTACAAGAACTTACAAGATCCTATAGCCAAAATCTTACTCGAGCTTGTTGTCTTGTTTCATTTGAAGATTTGTGCCAACAAAGATGTCCACATGAGGAACTTTGGGGAAACAACGTTTTGTGTTGATGTTGATGGGGTCTAAAGCATGCTTCATCATCATATTTGTGACATTTTGTTGTTTATGCTCGTTTCGTGTAACCCGAGCCATGAATGATCACTACGATCGTTTGTTGGATGATTTTTTTCAAGATCATGTGAAGAAATCTACGCCAAAACATCCTAAGGCCGGCGTGTTATATAACGTTTCTTTACCATCAAATTTCGCAGGAATGGAGGTGTCGGTTGTACACCTTCAGAGCTCGAGTGTTTGGGCTCATGGAGCTAATTTTAGTCATTTTCGCGTCCCTCCAAAGATAACTCCAAAGCCAAATGTTACATCATTCGATATGGTCGTTTCAAATTTAGGGAATTGGTCATCCTATTATTACAATATACCGAACTACACTTTTGTTACCCCGATTCTTGGTTTCAGCACCTACGGTGAAAGCTACACGAAAGGTCAAAATGGTCAACTCACATCTACGATTACTAAAATGGAGCTACCTCTCATCCACAAGCCGATTACGGTTCATTTTCCTTCCATGTGGTTCCCTCAAGGGAAATGTGTAAAGTTCTACTCAAATGGATTGACTAAAATAACCAACATGTCATTGCCCCGCACATGTGAAGTGTGGGGCCAAGGGCATTTTGCAATTGTCGTGCGGACCCCACCTTCCCACGAGATATGGAAATTGTGGGTAATCGGCATTGGTGTCGGGAGCGTTGGGTTCTTCTTGTGTGGATTAGTTTTGTTTAAAATACTTAGATTTGTGGAAAAGAAAAAAATTCAAAAAATGGAGAGAAATTCTGAAAAAAGCGAGGTTTTGGATACAAAATATGTTGGACACAGTAGAATGCCTTGTGCTCTCGGGATAAGAACTCAACCTGTTCTTGAGAATGATTATTTTCCTTGAACTTTTTGTATGTTTTTTACATTTACGGATATTGTAAATGTTAGTAGACTCTTAAAAGATTTTAACTTTTACCGAGACCAATCTGGTTTGTCTAATTTTATTAGTATCCCCACAAACTCTATTTATTGAATTTACTTGTTGTCTTTATCGACTCGGTTTATTTACCGAGTAAATTTGCCCAGATTAACCTACGTGCAATGGATCTCAAAAGGTGGATCGGTGAAGTCACCATCGAAAATGGCGTTGACGACGATCTTGCTTGCTGCCTCGGTGAGATGAATTCCATCCCAACTCACATAGTTTTCAGGATCAACACAAGCTGAAGCTGTTAGATTTTTACCGCTTATAAATTTGGTGTTTCCGCAAAACACTTGTGGATTAAAGTTATAACGCCCACCTCCATTTCCGCAGCATGCTATAGTACCATACTTCAAACCTACATTGAGTACAAATTTTAATGCATAAGACACACATGTTTATACGAAATTATATGATTAATACTAGACCCAAGGCTATATGAATTAACTCACTTCAACTCATACTAAAATACTTATTTTGATATGTTACACGACCTATCATGGTAGTCATAGAGTCATACCATGAGATGTTGGATGCTGAAAAAGCTCTAACAACACTTTGTGAGAATCGACGTAAATGACCTTGGCATCAGTGAGTTCCTGCCTCGTTTTGTTAAGAGCGTCATGGAGCATATCGTTGTATTCATCTACCGCCTTATTGTACAATATCAAACACCCGAATTCGTCAATATCCTTATCACCATGAGGGAGTTCAACCAAAAATGCAGGGTAGCATCCAATGGGTGCCAAATTTTGAATAAAAAACGCTCGACCTCCTAACGCGTGCAAGTCCTACACAACAATCATCCGTATAAGTGTTTTTACAGCATAAGTTCCATCTTTAACCTTATGAAAATGATGAAGTAGAAGATATACTTTAATAGTTGTGTGAGTTTATCTTATTATAGATATGCTTGATCATAGAAACTTTTATAGTATCAGAGCCAAATATGTTCAATACATTTATTCTCCTTCCCATCCCTTTTTCTTTTTTCTTTGGTATATTTATAGAAGGATAACATCTATCTATACAGTTATTAACACGTACCTTGATCGTGTTAGTAATTTGTGAAATGACTTGAGGAAGTATAGGTTTGACTCCGGCGATGCCAATTTTAGCTAAATCGGATGTAAAATCGTTCTGACCGATGTAAAATGTGTATAGTGATTTCCCAAATATATCAGGAGGAGGAAGATTGGTTGATCCTGTAAATAGATCAAACAAAAGCACAACATTTGAATGGTGATCATGATTTGGTTTAACATTTATATTAACATATATTTTCTAATACCTTCAGAGTAAAGATTCTCAACTTGAGCCTTAAAATGTCTCATTTGGTTGAGTTGAATCGGCAATGCAAACGGGCTGAGTCCCGAGACAAACAATGATGTCTGCGGTATTCGAACCGTCGAGGCCAATGTAGCGAAATTAGCACCATGCCTGTAATCCGACCCGATCGACTTCAAATACGGGCTCACAAATGGGATTCCGATTCTCTCAGCTTCATCCAAAATAATTTAATTTACACAATCTTTTGTTCAAAATCACAAGCTACCTTCAATGTATTCAACTTAACAAAAACTAAGCTTGTATTCAGCTCGCCTTAAGCCTCCCCCTTGAGCCGGCTTATGGCTCAACAAGCTTATTCATTTTTATCAAATTTGATGATTTTATACAAAAGTTGAGACAGGTTTTATAGGAAGTAGCATCTCTTTTTTCATTGATAAAAAGTAAAAGATAAAAGATAAAGTTTATTATCATCTCCCCGCTCAGATTCTATTATAGATAACACCTTATGTGGTAGGTTTGTTTATTTTATTATTTTGTATATGAAAATTCCACTAGTCATTAACAAGCTAACGACAGTTTTAAACCGATGATAAATAACCATCTTAACTATTTTATACGAGAAAAAATCATCAGTATTTGAATTGATAAACTAATTAGAAAAAGATATACCTATGAAGTCGATGATGAGGCGGCCATCGGAAGCACGACCCACCGGATGTTTGAAGTATGTCATACCATTCGGCGGTGGAGCTTCCGGAAAAGCCCACCAAAAGCCACCGGTGTCGGAATTCGAGTCGCCAAAGTTGAAGATGGCTTCGTATTCACATCCTGCTTCACACAATGCTACCACTAACGCCACCACCGGAACCACCCAAAACCGTCGTGACATTGAATCTAACTATCTAAGTGAGTGCGGAGGATCACAGGGTAAGAGAAGGATGTGTATTAATAAATAAAGTGTGCTATATATAGACAAAATGAATAATATCTTGTCGGTGATTAAATGATGGATTTCAACATCCACCAATTACCTATATGTGATAGACTCATAAAATTCGTTTTAACGGAAAATAAGTAGTAGAAGATGAAAATATCAATGGTTTTTAAGTCATGTTAGTTAAGATAAGATACTCATAACATGTAAATATTGAGAGATTATAAGTTCAAGTTTTATTTTAAACAAAATGTTTAGAGTTGAGCCAAGAGTTTTTCACATTGTTGAGATTTCTCCTAAAAAGGTTGGGGGTACGATCCTGACCGGAATAGATAAGCGAGCTCAATTAAAATAATACATATCATCCGAAGCAGAATTGCGCATATGCCGTTCAAAAAAAAAAAGTAACAGATGCAAATTATTATTGCGATTTGAAATATAATTACGTTTTTAAAGTTTTGAAATGAATAATATTAAAAACAAATATCATTAACAATCTATTCAAACACTATTTAATATTTGTGGTTTGGGATGTAAGGTCTTCTCAAGATGAATACCTTGAATTCAAGTAGTTATTGTGAATAAGTTTAATAAATTAAGGCTTTGTTAATATTATTGTAACGATATTTGATTAGGCAGAAGCTGGTGTCATTGTGTCTGCATGTTATTTATATAAAATCTCACTATCTATATGTTTGATTACAATATATGCTTAAGTGAATACAACCTCCATCTCCTTAAGTGACTAAAAGTTAGGACTTAAACTTTAACACCATGTTCTCGAGTTTATTTAAGTAGATAAAAGAAAAGTAATTTGTTTTTTTTCTTTTTTTTTTTTTCTTCATTTTCTTCTTTTTCCCTTCTTGTCTTTTCTATTCATTTCCTTTTAATTTGAAACAATTGATTTTAGCCTTCATTTTTTTCATTTCTTTTCTCTTTTCTATTTAATTGAACTCGGAAACATAACTTTCGTATTTTCCTTCTATATCTTTTCATTAAAAAAAACTCAAGAACACAATTTTATTTTTCTTTCCTTTTAACTTTTTTCTTTTCTCTTTGTAAATAAATTCGAGAACATAACGTAAGATACATCCTTATTACATGTGAGTTGAATTTAAATGATTAAATGTATGTTATTCTAGAGGTGGGCAAACCGGGTCCGGCCCAATACCCGCAACCAGGTTGAAACCGGGTTCGGCCCAACCGGTTTTTTTCGTACCCGGGTACGGGTGGAACCGGGTTCGAACCCGGGTCGGGTTCACCCAAGCTATTACCCTACCCGACATACCCGGTTAGGGTCGGGTCGGGTCCGGGTCGGGTACGGAACCCGGGTATAATCGGGTTTTTGAATTTTTATTTTTATTTTTTTTTGTTTTTACTAATATAAATCATTATTATTATTATTATTATTATTATTATTATTATTATTATTATTATTATTATTATTGACTTGTTGTTGTTGTTTTTGTTATTATTATTATAAATCATAATAAGTATTATTGTTATTATTATTAATAATATTATTGTTGTTTTTGTTTTTGTTTGTTTTTGTTGTTGCTGTTATTATTAATAATATTATTATTGTTATTATTATTAATAATATTAATGTTGTTTTTATTTAACAATATTAAATAAACATTAATTTTTCATTTATTTATTTAAACAACTTAAAAATACATAAATCGATCAATAAAAAATAACATAAAACTTTTATTTAAGTTATCGTCTAATGTTTATTTACTACGAGACGCTTGATCAAATGCTAATTATTCGTTCGATATGCCAGAAGATACTCCTTCTTCTACCTCTTCATCGTGTAGTTTAGCTTCGAGTGCAATTTCATCTTCGAGGCTTGTTTGGTCTTGTATACGATCCATCGCGTCTAAGTAATCCTTTAAACAAATGCACATCTCAATCGCTTCTGGAGTTAGTCTTGTTCTCCGTAATGAGATTACCCTGCCACTAAGAGAAAACGCAGATTCCGAAGCTACCGTAGAAGCTTGGACGCTTAGTAAATCACGGGCCATAGCGGAAAGAATCGGAAATTGAGATTCCTTTCCTTTCCACCAAGCCAAAATATCGAATGCACGATAATCTTCGGTAGTCATAGTGGAAATAAAATCCGTAGCACTATATCTACCAAGCTCGCTTGTTGGGGTGTTACCCCTTTGTCGTTTAGCCGTCACATCCCGAACAACATTCAACATGGTTATAACCGGGTCTTTCATCGAGGTACTAGCATTTGAGGTTGATTCTCTTGGTGTGGTTATATTTACGTTAGGCCCATATCTATTTAAATAAAAATTATATATTGTTTTCAAGCTTGCATTAAAACTTTTTTTGGCATCCCTTGAAAAATTGGGGTTTTCGTCATGCATATCTAAATTGTCATTTATCTCGTCTATCAAACATTCAACCCCAGCAACATTTAAAAACGGATTTAAAGCGGCGGCACAAGTAAAAACGGGTGGTAACTCCTCAAAATATTTTTTAAACTTTTCTTTCATTGGTTCTATCATTTGTGTAAACATATCATTTTTATATTGAAAATTTTTAAAATTCAAAGCCATGAAATATAATTCTTGAACCACCGAATAACTAGTTGGATAATAAACTCCCGATAATTTTGTTGTTGAGTTTTTAAACACCTCAAAAAAATCGGATAGACTTTGAACATTCTTCCAACCCGCATCCGGAAATGGGTCGGCTTCACCATTATCCGAAAGACTATTATGAAAAGCTTTTAAAGTTCCCTTTTGTTTTAAAGCACAATTAAACATGTGACAAGTCGAATTCCACCGAGTAGGTACATCCCAATTAGGACCTAAAAATATAGAGTCCGTATCCTTACAAAGTTTTTTATAATCTTGATATCTTCTTCTACTTTTTTTATAAACGTTATGTAACATAAATCGAAAAGCTTTAATAAAGTTATCAACAAATTGCACGGATAGACCGTCTTGCACTACTAAATTAATAATATGTGCAACACAACGAGTATGGAAAAAATCACCGTTTGCAATCGGAAGATATTTTAATTTTAATTTTTCAACCGCAGTTGTGTTGTTGGAAGCGTTATCAAATGCCATTGAAAAAATTTTATTTTGTAAATTAAAAGTAGTTATTACATTATCCAAAAAGTAAAACAAAAATTCTCCGGTGTGTGGATACGGAAAAAGATCAAACGCAATCGTACGTTTCATCAATTGCCATGATTTGGGATCTACCCAATGAGCGGTGACGCAAAGGTACGATTCGGGTAAACCGTGTGGAGCCGACCAAACGTCACTAGTTAAGTTTACACCGGTATTTAAATTTTCAAATAATACAATTAAATCATTTTTTGCTTGCTTCCATAATTTTAAACAATAACGTCTAAGGGTAGTACGACTTACATGGTTGTAACGAGGTTGAAGCGTCTCTCGAACTAAGTTGGTCAAACGAGGATTGTCGAAGTGACTAAAAGGCAAAGCTTCTTGAATCACGAACTTCGCCATTCGATCTCGAACCCTATTAACGTCGTAATTAAAGATTCCATCGTCTCCACCTAATTGTGTTTGTTGCGAATCCGGATTACTTTTCAACGACTTACAAAACTTCTTGCTAATGTGTTTGCTTAAAGTCGTGTTAGAATCTTTAGCAAGCAAAGCTCCACAAAACTTGCAACGAGCCTTTACAGACCCGTCACTCAACTCAACCATATCCCAATTGCACCATACATCCATGTTACGATTGTGTGGAAGAACACGAATGACGGTTGGAGCGTTGGACGAACTTTGACCAACGGAAGATTGTGATTGAGCCATAACAAGATTCAAGACAGTGAAAAGTGTAAAACGAGAGAGTGAAAATGTAAAACGAGAGTAAACTAGAGTATTTTTTGCGTTTTTTGCGTATGTTTTTGCGTTTGAGAGTTAGGTACTCAATCAAACCAACCCACACCTATTTATACTACCTTAGGGGGCAAAAAAAACGGTCAAAAATGAGATCCAACGGCTATATAGCTGTTAAAAACGACTAGTTTTTTAAAAAAACCCGAAAAACGGTAAAACCGGGTTGGACCCGGGTACGGTTCGGGTTCTGGAAAAATATAAAAAACCATAACCGGTTCCTACCCACCGGGTATTTTCGGTTCCAAACCGGGTACACCCTATACCGGGTTGTACCCGGACCCGGGTCCGGGTCGGGTCCGTACCCGGTTTTTCTGCCCAAGTCTATGTTATTCTATAGTGAAACTTTTGTGTGGGCTTAGCTTTATCAGGGTCCTTAAATTTGAGCCATGTTTAGTGGACTTGCTTACCTATAGGTCCAGTAAGATGATATAGTACAATTATTAAATTATACAGCGTTTGTTGACTGTTAATCTGTTATCAGATAATTTGGGCCAAATTGGGCTTTTGTTTCTGAAACTGACGTTCTACAAATGCTTCATAGTTATTGGGCTAACTAACGGGTTTAAGTCGTTGATCCAGGTTTAATTCTTTCTAGTAATATATTTTTTCTTTAATTCACGCAACACTTTTAAGCATTTAAAAATATGTACCAATTATATTTCGGCCAAACAAGTATGTATGTTTTGGGCAATCATGTTTGATATCACCGGATATTATGCTCGTCTCATACTCATAAAAATTCATAAATGAATATCATACACAGCCTAATACACAAATATTCCTCTTGAATGTTTGAAGTTTCAAATTTGTAAGTAGGCTTAGGTATAGAATTAAAATTAAAAAAAAAAAAACTTATATTTTTTGCGTGGGATATAAAAAAGTTGTATTAGGCTATTAGTGGCAGGTGTTTGGGTTTAGATGCAGTGGTATATGATGTTTTTATCTCAATCAAAACTTTTAAGTTCGAACCTTAAGAGTGGTAATTCATTTAAAAGTATAAGTAAATCATCGTGTGAGTTTTTGTTATAAAATAAAATAAAAAAAAATTATAAGACAGATATACATAAAGTCATAAAGGGAAGCCCTAAACTTTATCGAATCAAAACTGGACACGTAAGCTGACACCACGTGAAATATCTACGTGCCACATGGGCCCAATAGGAAGATCTGAAGAAAGTCACATTGATGACGTGGGCGTCTGGATTTGTGAGCTGGATATTGCTGATGCGTGGTGGGCCCATATTGGTCTCTTTTCTTTAGCGTGAGTCGGTTAGTCAATTGACACGTCAGTCGGCTGGACCACAAAATTAAACCGATATCAGCGGTTGCGGGGTCCACCAATGACTCCAAAGATGCCTTTTCTTATTTTAGTTTTTTCCTATTTATTTTGCGGCTTGATATTGGAGTATTGGACTATTGGTGGTTGCAAATGGCTGGCTATTTACTGTTTTGCCCTTGTCTTTTTTTGAATTCTATAGTTGTACCCCTGGCCTCTCGCATAGCAACGGGCAACTGTTTCGTTTTTCCTATTTTTTTCTGTTTGACAAATCAACGTTACATTAAATTTTTTTTATCCTTTCTAGCTTTTTCCCATTTTACAGGGTGTTGTCCTTGTTTTTTCCGTATTAACAGTCACATATGCGCGCAATGGAGTTGGTAAATTCCTGGTGAAAATTCACCGGGTTGTAGCTTCTCAGAGTTGGAGGCGTAGTATTCCCGACTGGCCTCGGTTTTCGCGGGCTTTCCCTGGCTTATCCCGTCGCCACCCCGTCCCCCTAAAATAAATAAACACGTGGCGTCAAGTATAATTTTCATGGCAATATAAGATAATTTTCTAATTATAGGATTATATGTAGTGACTCATTTAAATAAAATGCCGTCTAGGAAAATATATATTATTAAAGCCTCTTTTAAAACAAATATAATGGTTTAAAACCTTTTTTAGTTAAACATCATCAAAAGTGAAAAAAAAAATGAATTCACTCATCCATTTAACGACCGTTAAATGTTTGATGAAACAATGGTTTGAAACCATGGGCCATTTATGTCCAGTCTAAGTTTAGTGGTTATAAATTGAACACAAGGTCATTAAAAATTTCTAGGATCAGAAAGATAAATTAGTGGTATCATCTATCTATCTCTTATTTGGCAAATTAAATTATTATTCATTTCCATCTTGTTTTTTTATTATTATAAAGAGAGACATCAATATGAGAAGTTGAGCAAGCTTTACCATGAGTCATCACACATACAACGATTTTAGAGTATTTGGTCTAGTGGTAGTAAGACGTGTACGAAAAATATGTTCTTACACGTTTGATTGAAGGTTTAAGTCAATTGTTAAACAAAATGTTTAGATTTAAGAGTAAGATGCATGATAACTTATTCTTAGATTCTATTAAGAATCCGTCAATTAAACTCCGCGTTGCCAACCTCTTGATAAATTCTATCCATAAATTATTACCTATGCCATATCTTACTTTCGGGATCCACCTTTACCGACTAACTTCCGACCAATAAACTCTTATTTTAGAAATGTCTTTCGGGATCCACCTCGTCTATTAAAGCCCTTATCTAGACAACTCAAAAGTAACAAGTTCAACGTCCTTCAGTACATAAACATAGATTCTAAAATTTACATATCAAATTTGTCCATCATCAATCACAAAAGTAAATTTTTCTTTATCACACCCTAATTAAAATCCCACTAATATATATATATATATATATATATATATATATATATATATATATATATGTTTGTTAGTTTAGATATTTATCTATAATCATTATTATTTTAATCTAGATTGATTAATGGAAAAGAATAATTATCTTTTATAGGATAGCAAAAAATATTTGATAAAGGAATTAGGATAGACCAATGAGACATCGAAACGTATTTGTATGAGTGAGATAGAAAGCGTGCTTATTCAGCATAAAGAAATGAAGGGCTGGGATTGAGTGTGGTTACGGTGGACATTCGCTCCAGGTCAAACATCATGCGTCAGACATGCTGTGCTCTCCGCGTCGGATTAATTGACCCCTGGACCCCATTTCCCATCCCTTTTTATCTTTTTAATAAATAATAAATTAATTAATTAAAAATCGTGTGTTTTATTCGTTATTGTACAGCTCAATATGAAATACAATATTTATTATCAGTGAGTATAATAATTGCATACGTGTGCTTTTTTTTAATAGAAAAAAAACATGTTTTTATTTTTTTTTTAAATTTATTGTTTAAGAAGGATATGAATTATAACGTTAGTTAACATTTAATGTGGATGTTATGTGGCTAAGTTTGTATGAGAAGATTACCGTGAAAAAAAAATTATTTTGTTTTATTAGAGAAGATATCTGCTTGGGGTTCGTTACATATTTCATCCATCTATGGTGTCTTCATTTCTATTAGGGTACGATTGAAATAACAAGGATACAAAAATGAGTAGAACTAAAATCGTTATAGTCACTTGTTTAACATTGTTCACTTCAAACATATTTCTTGTGTCTTTTAAAAACGTGTCTTTATTTATAGCACCAATAAGTAGTATGTAATGGCAGATCGCCGAGCATGAGATTCATGAAGTATGTGCAGCGGAACTTAATTTAATAGCCAGGATAATAAAGGAGTCGTAAAAATCACATTTTAGGGTGTCATTTTGGAATAATACTTCATACACTAATTAAGGTACAAAATTTCTATAATGCAGTACCCTAGTCTCCTTTAACCCCATCATTTTATATAATCATATCATTTAGACTAACTTAAAAAAAATGTGATTATTCCTCCTCATACTTCTTGTTATGAAACCAACGGTCAATACCACAACTTTCAAGCCGACAAAATGTGTAATCACAAAATGTATTCTCATTGAATTAAAGACTAAAAACTCATAATATATGTTTGATCACTATGTAACATCAAAACTATGGGCATAGTTTCGTGTCCACATCGAAAGTGAATGAAATAGACTCTAAACAAACAAAGACATGACGGCATTTACTTCTAGAAAATAAATTTAGATGGTAAGATGCAATAATTGAGAAGATTTTAAATTTGTACAAGTTAAAGCTACAAGTACTACTTAACCAAAATATTAATGCATGAATAGGCATGAATAAAATAAAGATATGTCCTATTAGGGGACACGTACTTTTTATACACAAAACCAATATAAAGTTGATC
The DNA here is from genome assembly GCA_025506415.1 of Flaveria robusta. Taxonomy (NCBI): domain Eukaryota; kingdom Viridiplantae; phylum Streptophyta; class Magnoliopsida; order Asterales; family Asteraceae; genus Flaveria; species Flaveria robusta. The sequence continues at coordinate 3,871,250 of CM046460.1, read as the reverse complement.
ATTAGGTTAGCTATTTTATCATTACGTATCTAAACAAATTGAAATTTATATTCTTGACAACTCATACTGACATGTACTACATCGATCCATCTTGCGATCAATACTAGATACATTACGTATAAACTTAAGGCCCAAAACAGAACAGTTAGCCCAAAACGTAATATCTAACCCAAAACTGTAATTACCCTAACCCAAACACTGAAAAAACTTAAGGCCCTCAACATGTGGAGGCCTTAGGCCACCGCCTGGCCCAATAACCTTATTGGGCCGGCCCTGTATACGTATAAATAATGCAAAAAGTACATAGAACCCTTATCAAATATTTTGTCCTTTAACCGCACTTATGCTCATGCAAACTAGCTTGTGATTACTTTTATTAAGCTATGTGCTATATATGAGGTTTAACCGGGCTTGACCACCCCTAGTTGTGCCCCCTTACGCCTCTTCAACCGTGACACAACCGGTGTGACCTAGGCTTGACATAAAGAAAAAAAAGGCCATGGTCACAATGTTAGAGAGTGGGAGACAAAATTTGCATTTCTTTTTTTTTTTTAATCACAACCAATAGCAATAAGACACACAATTATTTCTTTTCTCACTCACTAAGCTAATGATCAAATCCCATAACATCTCTTTTATTCTCACACTTGCCTCGCATACATGACCGTCAATTTTTGTTAGTCAAGCTCCTCAAGGCTTGTTGATAACACATAGTCTTATGTGTATGTTTATATATTCATTGTTACTCATTTACTAGCATTTTTAAAATTCCGTATATACACACACAATTCATTATTTAGTTTTACTAAGAGTGTCTATAATGGATGGTTTTTCAAACCATGTATGTTTGATGTCAAGGCCACATGGGAAAAGGAGACCAAAGCTTGTTAATTTTCAAGAAAAAAGATTTAGGACAAGAGTCGTCCTTAGAGAAAATATAATTTATGCGAGAGAGGGAGGAGAGGTGGGCTGGAAGGCTCATGGATGGTTTTTGGTCGAAGAAGTCCTATAACATATGTCTAGCTTTATAGCCTTCGGTGGTGGGTCAAAACGTCTCTGGTCCATTACATTTCCCAAGTAGAATAAGAGTTTAAGTCTGGTGATAAACAAATAATATAGAACTAGTGTTTTAACCCGCGCTACAAGCGCGGGAGTTTGGTTGTTTTTCTTTATCTTACGCGACTGTGACTTTCTTCGTTGTCGGGTTGGCTCATCGGAAACCACAAAAGCGTATACCGATATCATTTCGATTAAATGCCAAATACCAATACTAATGTTTGACGTCAAAAACACAAAAAAGTAAACGTTTGTGGTCAAAAAGCAAACTTCACCTGCATTACGCGTACGGAAGTTTGGTTGTTTTCCTTTGTCTTACGCTACCGTGACTTTCTTCGTTGTTGGGTTGGCTTATCGAAAACCACAAAAGCGTATACCGATACCGGTTCCGATAATATCGAATACCGATTCTAATGTTTGAACCGAAAAACAAAAAAAGTAAACTTTTGTGTCAAAAAGTAAAAATATAAAACTTTATTGTTAATCCTAATTAGAATTTAGGTTTTAAATACATTTTATAAAAATATGTGGTTAATATATAAAAACACAAACTTCTAAATGCATTTTACATAATTATGTGGCCAATATATTAGAAAACAAACTTCACTGTAGTAGTGAAGTTGCTTTTTAATATATATTAAAAAAAACAAACGAAAGTTATTCACCTGAATCACGCCATGGGAGTTTAGTCGTTTTTCTTCCGCACTAAGGTGCTCGAAATTAACTATTGCAGCCAAGGTGTTCAAAACGCTAACAACTTTTGTGGCCAATTTGAAAAACTCAAAACCTCACCTACTAAACTAATGAAAGTTCCTCATTTAAAAAGGGCCAAGGTGTAACTATGGAAAAGGTACTGCAGAAGACTCGATGCTCATTTAAAAGGGGCCAAGGTGTAATTATGGAAAAGTTACTGTAGCAGAGTCGATGCTTTTTAATATATATAATAATAATTAGAAGTTAGTTTCAACAGATTTTAGAGTTCACAATTAAAAAAACACTATTGTAGTAACGTTTGAAATAAAATAAGAAATTTAATTACTAGCGAAATATAACAAAAAGGTTAAAAATGAATTTACACCTTTGTATAATTCAATAATACATTTGTGATTAAATTACATTGGAGTTATCACGCAAATAACATGCAATAACGATGCAAATACGTGTTAATTCCTTTATATTTTAATCACACATGTATTTTTAGACATATAAAAGCTAGTCTTTCTTTCTCGAGAATGTGAATTGAATCTTGTATTTTAAACTTCAACCGCATAAACAAAAGCAATTAAACGATAGTATTTTTGTCTTTTTATCGCCTTGATCCATTCCTCTTTAACTAAAACTTTGTAAAATAGTCAAACTAAAATTCGTAATTTGCGGGAAAAAAAAAACAATAAGGTTGTAAAGACCCCTCACATGAGAAATTGCCCCGTACAAGAATTGCGTGGGGGTAAAATCGTAACATAATGTAGCGGACGTGAAATATTTCATAAAGTATGATTTATTAGGTATTTATTAAATTATATTAATTTATTCCTAATTAAATAAGGTGGCGTAAAACGACCACGTCAGCCACATGACTGTTGGAGGAGCTAGTTGTCCAATTCTTCACGATGTGTAGATTGATCTTGATTTTGACACGTGTACGGTGGATTGTGACATTGAGTATTGTACAATTTGGTTGGTTACACATTGCACCTTCCTTTTAAATTTAGGTTGTTCATAATGCCCCCTTGTAGTTTCTTACTTGTTAATTATCTCCCAAAACGTTAATAATAAGAAAAACAACCTTGTATTTTAAAAAGTTATGACCTTGTACATTTATGTTTTGAAACTTATAACCACACATAACAAGTAAAGTAACAAGTAAGGCATTCTTAATATGATCATGCATTATCAATGTTGAAAGCCATTTGTCATTTTAAGAACAATACGACCCGTTCTGATCATCGGTAGAATTAAGGTTAGCAGGAGAAATCCTGCTTAACTTTTGTCTAGAGTATGTATTTTCTTTTTATTTTTTTCAGTAATATATTATAATCTTATGTAATATATCTATAGATGTAAAATAATAAGGTTTATAGGTAGGCAGTCAAAAGGGTTTAATTTAATACAATTTGATGCAATTATTTTTTATATGATCTCCCTAATATAAGCTATAATGATATATCACGTATGATGAAACCCTCGTAAAATATTCATATAGATCATGGTTTCAAGCAAGCTTATGGGTGCTCTAGGCCAACTATAGTGGGAGGGTGTTTCACGCCTCTTCACCCCACCTTTAGCAGCTTCCCCTAACCATTTCTTAATTTTTGCAGTCAAAAGCTCATCACACCCTTTGTGCTACTTAGGGGCATCGTTTTGCACCATCATCATGCCTATCATGCTAGAGGGGGCGGTGTTCCCTGTGTAATAGGTGGCCACATAGGCCCTCTCACGCCCTTTTCACACCATTACATATTGTTTAATTGTAACCAGATGGTTGTTTTTATCACTACACAACTACCAACGTCATTACACTCGCCATCATTAACCACCATATCATCATTGCAATCCACAATCGCCACTGTCTGGGGGGCTTTTGTGGCTACATGCTCTGCATTGGTGGCCATCGTCTCCATTCTACTGTTATTTTTGTTCTTGTTTATATATCTCTTTGATTAATAATTTTTTATATTTATACAAATTACTTGTTTAGTTTTTAGTTTCATATTTATTTATTTTTAATTCTGTATGCTGGCATTTAATATTATTTGCTTAAATGATTATTGCACTAAAATAGACATTACCTCAATGAAAACCCATGAGAAATCCAACAAGAATATCTCTTAATTTAATATTATAATACTATGAAGAAACTTCAAGGAATTTTCATTACTCTCAAAAGTGATAAATGGTAGGAACAGGTGGATCTTTTAATGTAAGGGACCTTCACATGATGTCGATGATGAAGATGACAAGGCAAATTATGCCTAGTGAAACATTTAGATTCGACCTTTTGAACACCATACACCACATCTCCCATAGGTTGCCTTAAATTTTTGGTTCTACACGAGTTATTATTTAACTTTGATAGTGACCAACGTCCTATATTCATCAACCAACGAGTGACTCATCTTTAAGCACAAATTGAAAGATAGAGACTCCGTATTATTATATTATCATTTGTTGTTTTCTTTATACGATTTAGTTTATATAAACTTTTCTATATCTTATTAATTTTTTTGTGAAAATTTTGAAATTATTAGTAATTTTTGATAAAATTCTTTTTCAAATTAGATTTAGTTAACTCATTACCTTGACTATATTGTTTTTACTCATGTTTGTAGCTAGATAATAGCAATTTTTCTATCGATCCTTCACATCGATAGATCAAATGTCTCCTATAAATAATTAAAGTTATGATAATCGGAATACTCGTACTTATAATAACAGTAATCATAATAATGATTACTAAATAATAATCATAATATCATTAATTGTAATTATAAACATAATGATTATCCAGTATTTATCATAATACTAATAATATTTTAAATATAATTATTACCATAAAAACAATAATAAGATATTATCATCACTACTATATATAACTTGCTTTAAAAGTAAACAAAGTTATTATTAAATTCGACGTTAAGGCTATTAGTAGTGTGCGTGATAGGGCGATGCAACACCCCTATCACATAAGAATAACATCCCCTCTGTGTGATAGGCGTGATGGGGCAAATTGTGAGCAGGTTCACGATGGCTTTACAACTTTGTCTTTTTTTTTTTTCTTATTTTAGAAGTTTTCTTACCTGTTACATTAATACACCTCGTAAAATCATTATTTTTTTTGTTATTACATCATTACACATATATAAAAATATATTTTTATGTATATTTGTAAGTGTATAAAAATTAACACAAATGTAAGTTTGTAAGTTACACTTGTCGTAAATATTTGCAGATGTATAAAATATAAAAGTAGAACATAATTGAAATCAAACAAAAGTTATTATAAATTTAAAAAAACTAAAAGCTAAAAAGTAAAAATAATATAAACCACAAAAATAGACTAAGTGACAAGCTCGCACTATTTATAGCGCACTGTTTTTAATAAAAGCTTTGGTTATTGGTTCACACATTGAGGTTATTAGGACATTATTTTCCCTTTATCCCTTTATATGTGTGTGTATCAGTGTATGTATAGAGAGACATAGGAAAAAAAATAATGTTTTAATAACCAATAAATGTACCTAAGACTACCCCCAAAGCCCCGCTCTTAGCCGCCTTTCGGAAGGGCTGCGTTGTGCAGACCTATCCGTTTTTCACCCGCCCCTCCCCAAGGGCATTCCATGGATGCATTTAGTGGGGGCCACGTTACAAAAATGTGTGTTGCTTTGTTTTTTTTTATGGATTTTTAATGGTTGTCTGTGGAAATGATGGTGTCGGGGATAAAAGTTGTTTGTGAGAAGAATGAATGTAAGTTAGTGAAAAGCTAATGTAACATGCTAACTGAGATTATTTATGAGAAGGGTGGTTTTCAGCGTTATGGACAGTCTAGTAAGTAATAACCAACAAATGTACTTGTAACATGCTTATTAAAAAATAACATATAATGTAATTCTGATTTCTCTTTTTTATTCCTACAGTTGAAAATAACGCAGAGCTAAATTGTTTATGATAATTCATATTCATAAACGATAACATAATCAATTCCTTTGTAGAAACCTGAAACCATCATTCATTTTCCACAATAAACTTTCATCTCCATGAGATAGAAGTTTAGCACGAACACGTGTCTGATGACGTGGAATGTCGCATTGGCATTCTCTCTCCTCTCTCTACAACTACAACCTGCAAAACCCCCACTCTTCTTCCCTCCTTCCCACCCCTTCTTCCTCCTCCATCCTTCTAGAGAGAGAAACTCCACTTCTCATATTATTCAAACCCTTGCTCAGGTATGCTTCTATTTTCCTTCATCTTCATCTCAACTGTTGTTAATTACCACACTATTACATACGCAAATTCAGTCTTCCATCCGTTTTAGCTCTCTATTTCATGCGTTTTTGTAAGAAATCGAGTACAACTTCTCGCATTTATCCTTCATTTCCTGTTGATTTAGCTCCGATTCATGCTTTTCACGATTCAGTGCATATATAAATCTATATGTATTGTGTTCATATAGTTAGAATTTGTTGTGTTATATTCGCGATTTTGGTTGGGGGATTGTTTTTCAAAATACAAATTTCTAGTAGGTATTGGTTTTTGTGATTTTATTTTATTGTCAATTGGAGAGAGAGTTTTTGAATGTTAATTTTTTATGGAGTTTTTATATCTGGTGATGTAATTATTGGAATGAATGAGAGGACAGTTTTGTAATTTGCTTACTAGGTGGTTATCTTTGGTAATTGTTTTGGACTTTGGTGGATGGTATGTTACTTTCCCCTTGTTTGATGTGGATCATGGAAAGGACAAAATTAGCCCTACCTTTTTTCTTTTCTATTAATTTTGGTTTCCCTTTTGATGATTTGATCAAGATCACCAGATCCCAATAGGAAACTTTTCTGGTTTAGCAACTGTTTTGGATTTGCAGATTCGATTAAGTAGTGATTGGAATTTAGAAGCATGGATTATCATAATTAAAGCTCGTTTAAGATGGTTCCGTCTGTGTGTCACGTGATGGGTTACAAATTGTATAGATAGTCGAATATAATTAGCTCAATCGAAAGATTGCAACTTTCCTGGAATTTATATGTTTGTGTTCAATTGTACTTATGCTTATTTTAGTTATATATGGCTATATGCAAGCATGTGACATGCCACATCACAATCTTTGAAACTACAAACGTCACGAATTTTTGCAACTTTGCGTATATAGAATTCCACTCTCACATGTTGGATTTGTCTGTTACTGTTAGCTACTGATTATGATCGAAATATGTTTAAACAGTTGCAAACTTCCTGCCACTGAATTCAGTTGTTACGGCTCTCTTTACCACTTCTGATCAAATCAGTAACATTTAACTCCAATATATTATATGATAGTTTTAAAGAGACCCGTTTATACTTAAACACCAATACAAAATTTTTTCCCTTAAGAAGCAAGATTTGGAAAACAATGATCTTGATTAATAGTGTCTTGAGTGCGTAGCAAATAAAAGATTAGTGACAACTTAACATTTCTACCCTTTGCAGTGAGTGAAAAAGTAAATCAAGACAAGCTTTTTTTACCGACTTTGGCCAGTCACCAGTGTTGACCAGTCCTCCTTTGAATCCGTTGAGGCGTTTGCCCATGGGCAACGGTGAAGAAACAAAGGCTTGTAAACCTGAAAAATCATCTTCACCTCCACCCCCACCTCAGCCTGTAAGCTCCAAACTTTTCATACCTTTTAATTTACTAAGATCTTTCAAAGTAACGACTGACTAGTAGGTCAGTTACTATATTTACTCTGTGTATGGAAATTTATTATAATTCTGGCAGGAGCATCCACAGACTGGTGTTCATGCATATCATGATTGGGCAACCATGCAGGTTTGGTCAATTACACATGCCATTGCCATCTAAAACAGTGTTTCTGTCTCAAGGAACTTGATCGGTTAAATAACCAAATCTAACATAATCTTGTTTTTGCAGGCTTATTATGGCCCTAGAATGGCGGTGCAACCATACTTTAACTCAGCTGTTGCATCTGGTCATGCTCCACCTTACATGTGGGGACCACCACAGGTATAGTACGTATATGGTATATTCAAGTTTATTAAACTATTGAAGCATGTCGTGGTGGTCAGCTCGTCATCATGTTGACTTTTATATGTGCTTGCAATTTCAGCATATGATGCCACCTTATGCTGCAATGTATCCACATGGAGGTGTTTATCCACATCCTGGAGTTCCTATTGTAAGTCTTCATAACGTCATTTAAATATTTCTATCACTAATGATTAAAAAATGTATTATGTTAGAATTAGCAAATTAAGTTTTCTATCATATTTGGAACGATGCAGGCGAGTCCTGTGTGCATTGATTCCCCAGCCAAGTCATCAGGAAATTCTGATCGTGGCCTGATGAAGAAGTTGAAAGGATTTGACGGATTGGCAATGTCTATAGGCAACGGAAATGACAATGGAATCTCTCAAAGGTACTAGATTTCTCTCACCATCAATATTATCAATCTTATCTATCAAAAGCTGATTGGCTTTTGTAACACATTGGCAACGCTATCTCATTGAAAAGTAATCATATATTCAAGTGGGTTTTCCTGCTAGAAATAGTTGCACTTTTTAAAATATTAATCGTTTATAACATATTTTCAGCAGTGGGGAGACTGAAGGTTCTAGCGAAGGAAGTGATGGCAATACAACAGAGGTAACAACTTCTTTGTGACTATCATTCGTGTTTGTTAGAAATGACAGTTTCGATCCATTTACTTTTCGATCCATTTACATATGTATGGGTTGATTTGGTTCCTGATGGGCAAATGGGTAGCCGGTAACCCGGAATCTATTGTGATAATATTCTTTTTAAAATCGTAACACAATAATTATTTGTACAAAAAAAGACGAGAAAAGCGTTTGCGGGTCAACTCAACCTGTCTCTTTTCCATCCTGTCTGACCTTTAAACGTATGTAGATTTTTATTGTAGTTTGTGGCAAGTGATATTAAATTTTTCCACTTGTTTTTTCAGGGGCGTCAAAAAAATCGGAAAAGGAGCTGTGATGAATCACCCAATGCTCGTAAGTTCAACAATCTATTTGTGTTTCTCTCCGAAAGTTGTTCTTTTTACTTACAACTGTTTTGCTTACCTTTACACCAGCATCTGAAGTTGCCAAAACTGAGCCACTGAGTGGCCAATTCTTTCCTACTGAACCAAATGAAGCTACCAAGAAAGTCACTGGACTCACTGTAACCCCTTATAAGGCCTCTGATTGCGAGCTGAAGAAATCTCCCACTGTGATGGCATCAGCTACACTTGCAATGATGCCAAGTGAAGCCCTGTTACAGGTTAGTTTCATTTGATCTTTATTTGGAATAACTTTCACGGTATTTTTTCTTTTCTGAATCTAAAATTTACATTCCTTTTATCTGAATTGTGACAGAATGAGCGAGAGCTTAAAAGGGAGAGGAGAAAGCAGTCTAACCGTGAATCTGCCAGAAGGTCAAGATTAAGAAAACAGGTAAATATTTGCAATGATTTCCCTTCTAAGATTTCCCATGATACATGCAAATCTTTGAAATTCTGGCCAAGCTATAGAGACTATCTTCTTTTTCTTTCCCTTTAGTGTTATTACATTCTCTGTTTTCTTCCACAAGATTTGCCCTTTTTTGCTGTTATTGATGGGTGTTTGACTGACTAAAATAACTTAAGAGGTTTCTGGTTTATACATTATAAGTCCTCTTTTGTCGACATTTGACCCCTTTCCTTTTTAGCCAAAGTTATTAGATTTTTATTTGAGTGACCCGTTAGAGATAAACCACAGCCCCACTCATCCATTAGTAAATGGGTCAAAATTGCCACCTCTATAAATAAAACACCCCCTTAAATTCTGTCTAATCAAACTTTCTTTTATCATAGAGGGATTTTTTCTATATGCATATTAACTTGGTACATGTTTTAAATTCTGTTGATCCAGGCTGAAGCCGAAGAACTTGCTATAAAAGTTGAAGCCCTCACTACTGAAAATCTGAACCTTAAGTCTGAGATTAACCGGTTAACTGATACATCAGAGAAACTGAAGCTCCAAAATACCAAACTAATGGTAAGACATAAAAGATAATCAAATAATGATGGATTTATGTGCTCCAATTAAATTCTCAATGAACATCTTTTCACCTCATTACATTTTTGTACAACCACAGGAAAAACTTAAAACCGCACAAGATACCGAAGACCCAAGACTCGACCCAAAAGGGTTATCTCTTAGCACAGCTAACCTCCTCTCTAGGGTCAATAACAGGTCAAGTTCAAGTTCTGGTGCAGAAGGTGAAGTGTATGAAAGTAACAATAACCAAAAATCTGGTGCAAAGCTGCGACAACTTCTGGACGCTAGCCCGCGGGCTGATGCTGTTGCTGCAGGCTGATTACTAATCAAATAACCCAACCCGGCGTGGCTCAGGCCGCAATAAGTACCTTGTTTGCTATAATTTATAAAGCTAATTATGTGATTTTGGCGTCATTTGAAGCTGGAGTTGCTGCTAACACTAGTAGATAGTTGAACCATTTGAATAGGATTGTGACATGGGTGATGATAAGATAAACAAACTCAGATTTTTAAACTTATGTCTGGTTGTGCTTTGAATTTTTCGTGGCGAACATGAAACGAGTTTTCAGTTTCAGAGTTTGCTTCGAAATTAGCCACCGACATTTTATCTTCATAACTATTAAGAGAGGATACTGATGGGTGTTTTAGCTTTTATCTTGGAGCTTATATATGTGGTTTGTGTAATATATGGGACATATAACATATTGGATGCTTGTTGACATCAAGTTTTATTTTAATGTTGGTTTGCATAATATAATTTCGACCATTATCTTGGCTTTGCTACATGGTTTGATCCATGGTCCGTGATATATACACGACTCTGATACGTTCATTTTATGTTATATGATGTTTTATGCAAGTGTTCCAGGTGACACGTTATGTATTGAATGTGACTTAGAATTGTTTTGAGAGTATATCTTATGTATTCGTTAGCAACAATTTCTTATCAGTTTAATAACCCTTTGAGTTACAATAAAGATCGCAAAAGAGTTATTTTGTTTACTACAATTTAAAAAAAAAACCTAAATCGAAAATGAGTATCTTATACATTAAATTCGAAATTTGGGGTTGACCTTGTAAATCAGGTAAAGGTCGACTTTATAAATTCGGTGTACATATAATTTTATTTTAAATGATTTTTTAAACAATACATTAATTCAAATCATTTGCTTAGTTGTTAGTAAAGAGTTATATTATATACATCAAGTCAAACATTATAATACTTTCTCGCTTCTATGTTCCTTTCCCTAAAACTACAGTTTACCAATTGTTAAGCTGTCGTTTACAGACACTGTAAACAACCGTTTGCTACATAAATGACATCTTTTTGTAAACTATAGTTTACTTATTCATACATCATGTATGAATCTAGACCCTTATTTTTTTGGCTTCAATTATAGAAACTTAAACATGTAACGTATGAAGTATGATCCATTACTCTTTTTGTAGGAAAAGTGTCACGTAATTCTTGTTAAGGGAGAGCCTCACATACACCTTTGCTCGATAACCTATTGTTGTGAACATAATTAAAGAGGTAAATGCTTATAGAAGTTTATTGGGGTGCTTCAAGAAATGGACACACGGTAGTCAAGATCCCGGGAATCGCTTAATTTTGAAGATCTAGTCAAGGAAAGAGAGGTCAATATTATACATCGGCTTCTAAGATGTGAGAGTCATACTGTATTATTGTTGGATCACTTATACATGCATATTGTTGGATCACTTATACATGCATGCTTCTGTTATTGACTGTATTATTTGTTTCTTAATGCATTTTAATTATTTAGCAAACAATTAGTCACGTAAAAGTTATTGATTAGGAATAACAAGAATAATTTTCCAAAATTCACAATTCTTAATTGATCGATCGATCTTTAGTTAATTATAAAATCCTACTATACGCAATTTACAAACAATCAATTACATAAAAGACCTTGCTCAAGAACAACAGTAAGTTGTCGCATTGCAGTTTTGATATCAAATGACGGTACATTCAGAAATCACAAAAGGTTACGTTGTTGTAATTAAAAAAAATCATAACCTCAAACCATACAAAATCATGCCCTAGTCGAATCTGTTACAATATATTAGTTTTATTTTAGGTTTCTTTTTTATTTTAATTTTTTTTTTCCATATTTTAATTAAAGCTATAATTATTACTTTTTAATATTTAAGCTAAAATGCATTGTGATGACACTAGGCCACAAGACAAAGGCTCATAAAATTACATGTAACATGTATGAAATCTAAGGTCACAAATAAAAGGCTAAATTTTGTGTCACATGAAATTTTTCTACACCAATCTTGTGAAATTTCATACCAATCTTATGTCATGTGACATTTTAACATTCAACAATAAATCAATTTTCCAGTCCAAAAAATTTAATTCATTTTGTTTTCATTTTTTGAAAACATACATTTGTTTTCAAATCTAACGCCTTATAAAATTAAAGGAATGTTAAGTCAAACTATTTCCTATGTAACAAAAAAAAAAATTCTCTCCTATTTTTCTCCCAATAGACTCAATTGATATAAAGTATCTTTTTATCAAATATATTTTAACAAAATGTAAATCAAAGGTTCTAACCCTCAAAACATATAAACATACATTCTATTAAATTCATAATTTACATACTCTATTATATCTGTAAAACACAAATTACGGTAATCGAGGCCTAGACCTCTTGCAGGTAAGCCAGCCCCTGTGCCAACATCTATATCAGCACCCGTAGAAAAAAGAAAGCCGAAGCTGCATATGGGACAAGCACAGATCTTATTATTTTTCATTAATATTTGTGTTGCGTACTTTTATTCATAAAAGTATATATGAAATTTTAAATTAGATCTTTTTTCGTTGCTCAACTCGTGTGATACACGGGTCAATAGGCTAGTTATATTAATATAACACGAGAAATGTTATTTAAAGGTAAATTACATGTAAATAGCTCATACTCAAGTCAATATATAATTTTACAGTAATGCTTTGAAATTAATATCTTGAGGTTCACTTTGTTTATTCTTTACATTTTAGGATATATGCTTTTACTTTTAAACATTTTGGCCCATAATTTAATTATTATTACATTGGGATTTTAACATTGTAGTTAAAGACGTGAACCTACTGATTCTGAAAGTAAGAAACATAAGTTGAAAAATGTCACATTCCTTATTTGCACAATGCTTATTATAAATGTCTTGAATATATACTATCTAATACTTATGATTATATGCACACACATGGGATAATTTTCTTTATTCTTATGGATAAAGTGGTAAACTAAAAAAATATATTGACTTAACCGTTTTTGTCTTCTACATGAAAGTATTTTTATTTTATTCTATCTTTACACTCCATGATTTTGTTCTTGTTTATTGTTTGATTGGAGACAAGATGAGAGTAGCTTCATTGAGGTTGAAAGAAGTGCCATATTCTCGTTAGAAGTATTTATCCAAATTTTTCATGTTTCTTTATAGTTTATACATAGTATATATAGGATTAAGATGTCTTTAATATATATCTAATTTCAGATATAGATTATAAGAGCCACATAAGACTAAAAGAAAAATGGTTTCATGGTCATATAATTACCTTATCTTAATCATGCATATCCCTCCTAATCATAATCATGCCCAACACTTGGTTTTCAACCTTAGTATAACAATTTACGAAATTCTAACACTTTAAACACTAAATTTGTTCCACTACTTTTCATATCAAGCTACTTGTTTTGGAACATTTATAGAAGTATTTTAAAACATTATAGAACCATTATTGGTCAAAATATCAAACAATTTACACAAATTCAACATTTGGGTCGATTTTATTTAAACCACCAACTTATTATAAAGTTTGAATAACCAAGTCTACCATTGACATTATTTAATTTTGATAAATTCATTAGAATTATTAGTAACCAACTCATTCGCTTAATCAGTCACCTAGAATGCCAACTTGTCACAATCTCACGCTAACGACCCATCAAGAGTTTAAACTGGCATGGCTCGTCAATGACTCATCGGGTGTCATATTTTATTTGAGTCGAATTCGATGCACGAATTGCATAGTATGCACTCACTTTCAAATAATTGTAGGCCTAGGGCATCCCATTCCAAATGACCTATTTTATATATGCTTCACAAGTCATCACAATCATATCATTGCTTCTTTTGAAATTAAATACATAGGTTAAAGGGAATCTAAGATGAATGAGAAGTCTTCAAATCATCTTATTTTATCATCATTATCATCACCATCACATCTTGCTTGGTTCCATGTTTATCTAACTTCTTTTGTCTTTATTTTCTTAGCTTAATGAATACCTAAAAGAATTCCTTATTTTACCGCTAATTGTGAAATACAAAGACCACATATGTGGTTTAACACACCCGACTCTCAACTATACTAACACATTTGACAACATGAGCATGTCTTATCCTCTGTTTTTGACAAGTAATTCATTTGGTGTGTGTTTTTATAAATTTTAGTTTGTTACTTGTATCATACACAACATCACACAATGAATACTTAATTCTCTTCTCGAAGTTGTTTTGTTCGAATCCCGCTTCCACCGATGTTGTGTCATAACCATCAAAAGGCATATGTGTAGGTTCAATAAATAAAAAAAGGCTTATTTTTTAAAAATTTTAAGGTATAATATTACATTCAACCATTATCTTATATATATATGATAGATTAAAAAATAAAACATTGTTTTGTTCTCGTTGTTCTCAAATAAAACTATGAGTTCTGCATAGCACCCATTTGTAGGTTCAACATAGGTTGCACAATTATCATATAATTTACGTAATTATATATCTTTTGTTCGTGATTATAAAGGGAACTCATTTCTCATAGTCATAATTACATGTGTCATGTTCTGGTGGCTACGTATTTTTTTGAACGCTTTTTTTTTTACCATTTGGATAAGAACTTGTTCCTAAATATGTGTATTTATAATTTATAAACTATATTAAAAATGCATTTGATGAATAATTAGTTGCCGTAGGATTGAAAACAATCACATTTCTTGTGGGTTTCAAATACTCATCTATTAGATATTTTTATTAACAAAAGAATTCAATAATTGATGTCATGTATTCTGCATCTTATACACTTCATCGGAATATTAGACAAATGATCAGGACACGAATGATTTGATAGTGGCATTATCATCAACAATTCAACATGATGTTGATCGGTTGGTCTCGTCATTGAATTCAATCAAACAAAAATGTAAACAAGTTTAATTCAATCTAATAATAAGTGGCAAAATATACTTTTTCGAGTTTGGTTAGCCAAGTTGAGCATAAAATATGAATATTTCAAAGGTTATTGTAAATTACAATCTTATTACGGTGTCATCTCTTACTTTCATATTAAATGATATTGTTATAAATCTTTACACTTTAATAAAAGAGTAAATACATAGAACACACGACAACATCACAATCGCTCTCATAAAAATTTTCTCGTTTCTTTTTTCTTATTAAAAAATTATATTAATTACTAATAATATTTTTAGTTCTTTTAGATTGAAAATACATTTAAAATAGAGATCTTTTTATTAATGTTATATCTAAAGAAACAAATTTTTACAAAATAATTTTTTTTCGAAACATCAAACTTTTTAAATAAACAAAATATTTTAAATTCGTGTTTTTGGAAAGCAAATTTTTATAAACCAAAAATAATTAAAACTGGGAGTTATAATAAGGAAATTTTAACAAATGGCATTTTTAAGACGATTTATTTTAAAATAAAATATTTAATTTAAAAAAAAAAGTTTAAAAGTTGATACGATTATTTTACTATTTATAGTCTTTAATCATTCGTAATTTTAATAATATCTTATCTTAAAATAGTGTTCTATAACTAATAAATACTCATTCTGTTTAATAATTTATTTTTTAAACTCGTATATTATATGGGTTTACTAAAAATAATGTGTGTATATATATAAATAGTTTTTAACTCTAATAGATAAAATTCTCCTGATAAATCCAGGTCGTATAAGTCGCATCTATACTCTATTCGTTACAAATCAATTCTAGTAAACAACTGAAAAAGTTTAAGAACAATTATTTTGCTTTTAAGTACTATACATACTTTTATATGATACAATTTTTTAAAATTTTAAATTAGGCATATGATTGATTGATTTTAAGTTGTTCATAAAAACTGAATATTATTTATAATTTTGACGTTGGAAAATCTTTTTAACTTATATGAGTTTGTGTAGAGACTCGAGGTTTAATTTATGATATTTCCTAGTTTGAAATTGAAATCCATCTAACTTCAAATCTAACATATAGGCGGGAAATAAGTTCGAAAATAGTAAAAAAACAACAAACAATGGGAATCAACAAAACCCAATTTAAAACATAAAACCTTGCTACTCAAAAACAAATTAGGCCCTCACTGATTGTGGGAAATACAAACTAGACCTCATAATGCATAATGACTGATCCGATCGAGCAGGTGGGATCCAACCTTCGGACTAACTAGGATTTTGGAGTGAGACCAACAGTATTTCTAAGATGATGTAACATTGTATTTACAAGTATAACCGTATCATTTGTCACTTTGCATCATAGGTCACTTCAATCTTACCTATAATTGTTTGCACTATATGGAGTTCTTTTTAAATTAAACTTCATCCCCAACTCCTAACCCCAAAATGTAAATTTATGCTGTTATTGGACATGGTTTTTTAAATCAGTTCACTCGAATCATAAATATAGTTGTCTCTAAACACATCTCTTCAACCATCTCTCTTGAGCATGACATACTGATTGACAAAAGATGTAACTCTGTTAGTGTTTGTAATGCATCTTATGACTACCAACGTTTCTAGTCTTTCCAAAATCAAAAGTGACACAAATGACATTAGACACTCGACCAAACTTGATCTAAACATATTAGATGAAAGAAACAATCGTGTGTTAGAGTGTCATGTGGGTTGGTTTCTTTGTATTGCATTAAAGATAATGGTTGAGTTAAAATCATTTGACTATATATCATCCATCTTTAGTTATTAGCAATTAACACATGGAATAACACAATTTTAAATTACTTGCAAATTTGAAAGTGCAAACAAATAGGGGATGCCAAGAAAAACTAAAACCCATGTATATGAAGGCCCACATCTAAAAGGAAAAAGGAGGCTAAAAGTAGAACCTCATGATACAATGCCACTATATTTATTAATTGGTTAATATTCTATATAATGTCACAATATTTTGGCAACTTTCATTTTCATGCTTTTTGTTTTCCACTATCTACATGTCACCTAATTTCACACAACAATGAGTCATGAATTTTCAATGATAATTGCCTACACGTCTTTTAAGCTTATCGTTAAATGTACTATATCATCAAAAGATCTAAAGAAGCTACACTAAATATCACCTACAATTGATAACAATGGCATGTAACATACTTAGATAACCATGTAAGGAATTGAGGACTAAAGTGTATTTAATGAAGATAAACAGTCTAATAATTTAACTACTTAACAACACAGGAACGTCCTTGAGTTTTTGAAGGCCTTGTGTAAAACTTGCTTAATTAGAGGCTTTAAAAATAATAACTATATGAAAATATGTCCTCTATGAGGTATAAAGAGAATTGGTTATTAACAAATGCCATCCTTTAAACATTCATTTCATGCAAATACTTCAATTCTCCAAAATATTGTGCTTAATGCTATCATATTAAAAGACCATGAAGTCTTTCTTATGAAAGTGCATAATCACGTACAATATTAGTAAATTTGTTTTAAAAGTTTATTTCTTTTAAAACAATAGTCATATGAATAAGCAATAAGTCTAATCTACATCAAGTGCATATGGGGAAAACCGGAAAAATATCTAAATGCTTCAAAAGGTGCATAGTATTATCATGTTTAAAGTAAGAAAGCAAAAACATATGCATATTGTTTTTTTCAAACTAGTTTCAAGTGACACACTTACTTGAACAATAGTTAGTAAGATATTATTTGTATCAAATGGTTCCCCTATATTATGAATAGCTAGTGAAATATCATTTATGTAACTAGGGGATACTTAACTAAGTTTCGTTAGTATTCCACTAAAGCTACTTAAACTTTTTCTTAACTACAAGAAAAAACTTGAGTTTTATATTGCTTTTTTGTTGTGAGTTTTAGTATTTAATGATTATTCTTATTAAATTTGACGTGATGCAGGAGATGAGGAGAGTAGATGGTAAAAAAAAATACAAAATAACCAAATTTCAATTTTTTTTCATTTAGCTCATTCAATCCAATTATAATAAATTTCAAAACAATGAAACAATAAACCAAGTGGCTTCTATAATTAGAAAAAAATAGTGGTTTTGTAAGAATAATATGAGAATTTAGTTACTATTGATATTTTATCCCTTTAGTAGTTACATATTTTATTTCTAATTTCATGCAATTTAAGGCACTTATTATTATTATTACTATTTTACCTCCTTAACACAATGAGCTTATGAGAATTTAGTTACTATTAAGATTTTATTCCTTTAATAGTTACAAGGGTCAAAATGTATTTATGTAATAAAAATAAGGCTCAAAATGAACATCTTAGCAATCTATTACGATTTTCTTGGCCCATTTGCCATCCCTACCAGCCTCTTGGTCCCATTTCCTTCATCAAGCTGAATACTTTTGCCCCTCTAACAATTTAAATTTAAATTATTTAAATTAATCTTTTTAATTCTTTATTTTCTTTTAACCTTTAATTTTCTAAAATGACGTTAGAAATCACCTCAATACCCGAGTGAGTCTTTTTCTGACGAATATCAATCGTTCATATTAATTTTAACGTTTTAGGTTTGACTTATCTAGAAACACAATCAAAAAATACACTTACCAAAATCTTCTTTTAAATTGGATTTAATCATGAGATCTTAAATATCTAAAATTAAAACCATTATCCTCATTTCATTAAATTAGAAGATCTAACTGTTCTCTTTAACCTTTATTTAACCTGACCGTTTGTACAAGATTTCACGTATCTTCCACCTCCTTCCCCTCATCTTCCCCAAACCAAGCAGATAAAATCAAAAAAATTGAAATTTGAAGGCACCCCTTCATTAATTTCCCCTTAATTTTTGCTCAACGTTTATTTATTTTATTATATAAATTGCACATGTTTTCACAATCTTGCCTCTTACCCCATGTTTCTTTATTCTCTTCTTGTCGAGTTTTTAAAGCAAAAAGCCCTGAACTTTATTAAAGGTTCTTAAATTCTTCATATGAAGCGGTTGACACATCTCAAAACCATCAATGTGAGTTAATCTTGTTCATGTTTTCTTCCTGTTTGCTCTTGTTATTTTGTTGTTTATCTACTGTTTCTTCTTTCCTAAGTGGGTGCTGTTTAGATTTGATAAATCCTTTGCTTATTGTTCTTGTTATCAGAAGTTTGTGTGTGAGATTTATATCCAAAAGTTGGGATTTGGGTTTGGTAATGTGTGATGTCATGGTGTATGTGCTTCAAGATTATGATGCTGTTTTTGTTTTTTTTGTTTTGTTTTGTTTTTTTTTTTTTTTTGTTTTTTTTGATTTTGGAATTTTTTATATGCTGATGAGAAACCCTAATTGGCAACTTAAGTTTTTGTTTTTGAATTTAACTCTGAGATTTTTATTCAATTTGGGATATGGGTTTTGTTTATGGAATGTTGAGATTATTTAATGGAAACTTTCCATGGAATTGTTGGTGGGAAAAATTTTAATTTGCTATTTCTTGAATATATTTTGTAAAGATTGATAACTAGTTGTTGTTGATATGTTTCTATTAAAAGAGTTATCTTTAGTTAATTAGTTTCCTTCTTAATTATAACGTATATACGGATGAAAATTTTTGTCTGATCTTTTATTGTTGAAATTTAGGTAGAAGATCATCTATCATTCTGTGGTTTAAATCCAATTAAAGTGAACCTTCTACAAATAAAGTCTTGAAAGTTGAAACCTTAATGTGGACTCGTCTTCTGAGAGCGATGGATAAATTGTGCTACATGTGTTTTTGCTTGTTATAGACTAAATTGAATGCTTTTGTTTGAAAACTTAGTTGAAATTGTTAGGTTTGAATATTAGGTGAGGATTCTTGCATGAAAATCTTGACTTTTGTCATTCTTATCCTTTGCTAGGTGCTATGAATTGGAGCATTCAATCTTGAAAAGTGATTTGATGGAATATTTTGGGGGTCTATATACGCTACAAACAGAATAATTAGTCTGGGTTCTTAAAGATTTGGAACTTAAGAAATCAAGATCACAATAATATTGTTTTTGAAGTTGACACTTGAATGATTTCGCCATTTTGGATTATCAAAAAGTGTGATTAGAGTTTTTTAAAAACACATTAGGGGATATTCTAGGGGGGGTGTGAGAATATGGGGCACTCTGCAGCGGTTTGGGATTCCAGGTTGGCCCTTGAAACAACAAAGGACTGGAATGGAATCGAACAGATCGTGCTTCGGAATCCACAAGGAGGTTCAGCTAGGGTCAGTTTGATAATTACAGGAATTTCTGTTTAGTTTATAGAAAAATATAATATTGATGAATCTTTGTATGTGGTCATTTTTGCAGGTTAGTTTGCATGGTGGTCAAGTGATTTCATGGAGAAATGAAAGAGGCGAAGAACTTTTGTTTACGAGTAGCAAGGTGTTGCCTTTTCCCTTGATTTATAGTTTTGATTATAAATTTTCAAGATTTCAGTTGGATTTTGCTTCTTGCTGTTTACCAAATAGTTAATGGTTCATATATATAACTTGTGAATGCTAATAGATCCTGATAAATCATCATGGTTAGATTTGAAGCTATGAAAACAGATTAGATTACTATAGGATACAAAATGGACGGGTCGTACAGGTTGGGTCACGGTTAAAAAAATGATTAAGTTATGGATGCTTACGAAATGGTATTTGACAATTTTAGGGGATTCTTAAGCCCCCAAAGGCAATGCGAGGAGGTATTCCAATCTGTTTTCCTCAGGTATGCTTATGATTCCCGTGCATTTACCTACAATTAACAAGCATAATTTACTTATGCATTTTACGTATGTGCATCTTGATGTAGTTTGGTAACTGTGATTCGCTTGAGCAACATGGGTTTGCAAGAAACAAACTTTGGATTGTTGATGACGACCCACCACCCCTTCCACCGAATGATTCCCATGGGAAATCTTTTGTCGATTTGCTACTGAAACCGTCTGAAGAAGATCTCAAGTTTTGGCCACACAGGTTCTACGTTAACCTCGATTTGTGTGAACTTTTATCTAATAAGCTTAACAAAAATGGTTTCAATTGTCTTAAAACATTACCCAAATGGGGATTCCTTATTCAGTTTCCTTTTCTTTGTGGGTTTAAAAAAGGTATAATTTATGGATAAAACAATTTTGGGAGGTAATATACACTTAAGAGTATGCTTTTCTTGGCTCTTAAACCGTTTGACGCGTTTCCTTTAAAGCTAAATATTTTTGATTTTACGAACTGACCCTAAAGTGAAATTTGTTTTCTGCAGCTTTGAGTTTCGTCTTAGAGTCTCCCTTGGGATGGATGGAAACTTGACATTGATATCTCGCATCCGGAATGTTAATGGAAAGCCTTTTAGTTTCTCTTTTGCTTATCACTCATATCTCTCTGTTTCCGACATAAGGTATGGATCCACATGTTCTATTTTTCATTTTTTAAATATATTTAAGACATCTCTATAAATTTTTTTACCAAACATTAATTTTGTGATTCATAGTGAAGTGAGGGTTGAAGGGCTAGAAACAATGGACTATTTTGACAACCTTTGTAAAAGAGAGCGATTTACCGAACAAGGAGACGCTATTACTTTTGAATCCGAGGTAAGTCTTTCTACTTCTTGAGTTTCATCTAACACATCAAAACTGGTAAACTTTTAGGATATTTTCTAAAACTTCACTAACATCTATGTATTAAATTTATTGTAATGATAAGTTTTAAGAGGATTGATTGTTTGTTTCAGATTGATCGCGTTTATCTTAGTTCTCCTAATTGTATTGCTGTACTTGATCATGAAAGGAAGCGTACATATGTGATAAGAAAGGAAGGGCTACCTGATGTCGGTAAGCAAATATCAAATTTTTACGCTAATAACTATATTCTCCATGCAGCCTTTGACTTGTTTGACATTTTAGGTCAATCGGCTACTTTTTATTCAAAATCAATGTGAATTTCTTTACGAGTTTAAGACCAGCATAAGTGTTTCTACAAACTTTGTTTTAAAGTTTTAATTTTACATCAAACTTGCCTAAAAATTTTCAAAGAACCATTGCCCAATTTGAATTTGGAACTTTGTCTGGTTGACCACAAAAGTCAAATCACACTCTTTCTTTAGTTTTGGCATTCAAGGGAACCCTTTTTGTTGTAATTTTTGCACAAATCTAGTGGTGTGGAATCCATGGGACAAGAAGTCAAAAGCAATGTCTGATTTTGGAGATGATGAGTACAAGCAAATGCTGTGCGTCGATGGTGCAGCAATTGAGAAACCGATTACTTTGAAACCAGGTGAAGAATGGACGGGTCGTTTGGAAATTGCTGTTGTGCCGTCGAGTTTTTGCAGTGAGGATCTCTGATTTTCAATTGAGATACCTCCTATAAGATGATCTATTAGGTGTTAGTTTTAGTGTCCTAAGCATTGTGTAATCTATGTTAGCATCTTGACTTGTGTTTTTCTTTGAAGATGGATGCATACTAAAATCACACCAAAAAATGTTAATCTTCACCCGCGTGTTCTTCCGAGTTTAGTCGGGTGGTATTCTGTTGTGTGAGCCCTGTTTCTTGTGGGTTTATAAACAAAGATTTTAAAAGTTTTACAAATTATTGATCTTTACAAGAATTTCAAGGACTTCTGAGGTGTTGCCTGTGGTATTGGTCAACTTTAACAAGATGTATTAAATACTTTTTTTTTGACAATTTTTGGTATAGTGTTTATACTTGTAATCCTAAAAAAATTTGCTAGACCAGCAGTACCCTCATTCTTTTAGAGTGATTAGCTCCGTCATGCCCATTCTTTTAGACGGATACGTTTGTTTCTCCTTCAAATCTTGAAGATGAGCATCTTGGCCTTTGAGGCCTGTCTACCTCTCTCGGAGGAGACTGTCGTCAATGTGATCTAGAATAACATTCCGGAACGCCAAGCAGTTGACTGTGAAGTGGTTTGTGAAATTGTGTCACTTGTATTCCTTCTTACTGATTCCTGGACCTGGACCTGGTGAAAGCTTTTTCCCTGCCTTTATTCAACAGTCCTAGAGGATCTTGGACAAAGGATTACCAGTTTTGCCTCCCTATCCCATATAATAGCCTATTGGTCTTACCAGCAGTCTATCCTATGCTATGCTTTCGAAGAGCCTAGACCGCTAATGTCGTTGAATGAACGTCAAAGTATCTAAGAGTAGGGCTCATACAGTAATACTCAACTTTTGCTGGTTCTAACCTAGTAGTAATAATAAAGTTAATGGTCTTTTGGTTAAGTGACACTTGATGTTTATCCCAACCAAATTAATGCAATTTTAAGTCCCACAAATTGGCAATAGATGGTTCTTAAAAATAGATTTTAAATGAAAATATGCTGGTAACTGTAGAATTTATAAAACTATCAACCATGGCCATAGAGATATAATATAAATAATATTGTGATTTTCTCTACTTTGTGGGTTTTCTATGCCTTTGACCAATGGTAGAAGAGAAACTATATATATGGGGTTGAGCAATTAAACGGGTTAAAGCTTCAACCAATATGTCATTTTTCCATAATATTATGATCTCTAAACATAAATTTAAACGGGTTAAAGCATCAACCGATGTGGGTTTCTATGATCTCTACTTTGTGATCTTCAATCGATGCGTCATTTTACCAATGCGTAATCTATGGTTCCATCTGAACTTATCACTTGTTATAAAATCATAATGTTTTCTATAATAAGAGTTTAATTCATTTCAAAAAGACCATAATTATCATGTATCAAGATTTGATAAATGATTATTAACTCTTCATAAAAAGAAGATGAAGTTGTAATTTCATACAAGCTATAAGAGTCATTCACAATTCTATATAAAACCTATAAATATAGGGATCATTTATAGATCTATTAATCTCAATCCGTCAACCCAATGCAATTTTTACTCCAAATCCACACCCACATGCTATTTCAACATATTAGAGTTGAATCCCCATCAAACAAGGATTTCAAGTTGGTACAAGAGTACAACCATTTTGATGCTAAACATATTTTCTAACTAACGCATGATAGTATCAAAATCATACTTCGACGGCAGGTTTACTAACCGAGTAAACCGACATATACGATCAATATCTCTAATATAAAACATACCAGATTTACAATCTTAGCTTTAATGCACACAATGCAGCCATGTAGTAAGCAAACCAAACCATTTCAAACATCCTTCTCTACATAAACATATGATTAAGGCCCTGCAACATAGAATACTTCATTAGTATGTGTTCATTTTCGTTTCGCCAAGCGAAAAAAATACGCATGGGTATTTTTGTTTCTCAGAAAACTTTAATGTTGTTTTTGTCATCCAGAGTTTTTTAGAACTTGGTATAGTAAAAGAATCTGGATGCATGCTTAAGTGACCTATAACAAGTATTCAATAGTTGGGTGGCCTTGTAGCAAAAAAGCTGAATAGTAAGGTAGCCTCTAAACATCATCCCTTGATTTTATAGAAAGATGTAGGCAAATATATACCAAAGTAAATTAGGTAACTACAACATACTTGGCCTGTTCACATTGCTAACTTAGGATCAACTGTCCCTGTGGCATTTCCTTCCCCTGTAAGGATATGATCTGGATCCTGAAGGGCACATGAATTCATCAGCAAGTATAATAATACAAACAAACAAACGTACCCGGTATGATCTCACTCATAGCAGAGGTATGGTAGGGTTTGGGAGCATGTGATGGGGGTCAAACCTTACCTCCATCCCAAGGGATAGAGAGGCTACTCCCGCTCCCTGGCTCCGAACATCTCTTTTTAGAGCATGTACGATATAAGAACAAAAAAAATGACTTTGGCATACCTCCATTCCCCATTTTATATAATCTGGAGATTCACAGGCCTTATATTCATCAACCAAACTCTCAATTATGTCCCTTGCCTCATCAAATTCTGAAAGATCATTATCCTAAACAAGGTTTACATAAATCAAGGTCAATAACTTATAATATCTCATGAAACATATGTGATTGCATACAGTAGTTACACTAAAAGTATGTGGTCAAATCACAAATGATCTAGAGTAATGACCAGCAACTTACACTAAACAATGGGAAATCTCTGTATTTGTCAAGAAAGGCTTGTCTCTTTCTTAATAGAGAATACTGACTCAAGCATTTGGAGAATAAATGTCGAATTCCAGTATAACTTGCTAACATGAGCCCACTGACCTAAACAGTATAAAAGCACATATAATTCATTATTCCATTCATTCATATATGAAACCTCATGGTACATGTACATGATTAGTTGATTGTTGAATTCATTTACTATTATTAATAAATAAATAAACTGATGTTCCCGCGATTTAAAGAAGTCTCACCCTGTGGGCAGTTTGAACATATGGAGACTTTCGAGAGAGAGCAACCTATTTCATAAATCAAGGCACAAAAAAAAATCAAACTTAAAATGGAAAAATTATTAGGTTAAAATACCTTTGATGGTGTTATGAGACATACCTGAATGCTAGCAGGGCCCCACTCAATGAAATTAACAAGCTTTCTTTCACGTATTCGCTGCAAACTATCATGTACCTAATGAAACCACCAAAAAGCTTGGAAGTTAGAACAGAAAACAAGTGTTTCAGATTATAAAACTGTAGATTCAACAGGTTTGTTGACTTGAGCTCGCCTGAGTAGGATCAACTTCTCCCTGAATAATGTTCAGTATTGATATATACTTAGCCTGACTAGCTTCTTTTGTTCTAGCATGTGATGAAACCATGATGTTCTTTGTCTGCAAAATATACATTTGTCAAAACATATGCAAATCCATGTTACTATTAAAATAACAAAAAAAAAGTTACTCCTGCTCTTGCCTGGAGAAGTCTTCTCATCACGTCCAGTACAGTTGTTTTGCGAATCATATTAGCCTGCAAATATTATGTATCATGAATGTTCATGTCTCATAAATGTCACAAAATAAAAAAAAAACTTTTCATCCAAGATAATATGAGAGATAATCTCACGTAGATATTGAGATCTGACCTGGCGCTCTACAGTCAGTGGTGTATACCCTGTCATCAGAAAGTGGCACCTAGGTGTTGGGATCAAAGAAGCAAGAAGGCCAACCAAATCATTGTTCATATATCCAGGATAACGCAGGGTGGTTGTACTGGCCGACATTACGGTTGAAACTAAAGAATTCGTCTGAGAAACCGAAGGATTTTGTATATGCAAACGTTCTACTGCGATTCTATTAAGTGCAGTGTTATCAAGAACAACAACACAGTCAGCATTAAGAGTAAGTCGTTTGAGCGTCAAAAGGGAGTTGTACGGCTGGACCACCACATCACTTATCTCATTTTGATTAGGAAACACACTGTATGTTTGAACAAGTTTCTTGCTGTAACGATCATTTAAAGTCTCCAAAAGATATGAACCCATACCTATATAAGTTTGTGTATTAGAAATGGTCAAAAATGCCAAAATTGTGCTTACATATGAAAGCTTGAAAGTAAAATTTCATGTTTTCTCATGTATAAATCATTGCCAAACAAGAAATAGAAATAGATATTAACAATAGAGATGTAAGATTATCTAGTTAGTCAAAACCTGAGCCAGTTCCTCCAGCAATTGAATGACATAAAACAAATCCTTCAAGACTATCACTTCCATCTGCTTCTCTGTCAATCATGTCCATCAAATCCTCCTCAAAACTCTTACCCTGTAAAAACATGACAATTATGTTACAAAAATCACAGAAACATTGGTGAATATAGAGTTGTAAATGATGTACTCTACCGCAAAACATTTTTCATATCAAGTTTGTTCTAATAGTAACTTGATGTGATACGACCTATCTTTATTCCGTGAGGAAGCTGTTCCGGAATTATGTAAAAGCTGTACTGTTACTAACAAATTATAAATAAGATATTTTGTGGTCACAAGTTGGTAGTTCCTAACCTGATGATATCCACTTGCCCAATTGTTTCCAGCACCCCCTCCTTCCCTTGAAGTAAATATATTCTCATGATTATAAAGATTTCTGTATTCACCGGTTTGGATTCCATTAATCACCCTAGGCTCCAAATCCATCAGCAATGCTCTTGGTATGTAGTGTTGATCATCAGCTTGATAGAAAAACACATCTTTTCTGTCACCTCCCTGCAGAAATTTACACAGAACTATCAAATAAATCACGCAATAAATTAGGGTGGGTAACTTGAGTTTGAGTGAAAGGATAGGATTTGGAATTAAATGAAATAAAATCAAGTCAGACGGGGTTCAGTTGTAGAAATCCATGCTCTCATACACTATAAAAGTAGAAATTGTAATTGAATCTCAAAGAGGCTAATCATTAATGTAATCACTTTACATTACTTGTAAGTTGTAACTCACCTATCTCAAAACAGAATGCTTGCACAGATAACATATAGACCAACCAAAACCTTGGTAAGGATTATCAAAAAAATAGTTAGCAAAAGCACTTTTCATCTTCGTCACTTTGGGATTGGGAGGGGGGTATCGCCTTTTATTGAAGACTATAATGGACTCAGAATACAATTCCTAACATCGCTGTTAGACCTACACTATATCACACCAAAATGTCAAAGCCATTATCCTAGGATACCAATAGAATCTACCACACTGGTCACTACACATACACGCCAGGGGCGCTGCTCTAGTATTTATAAAAAATAGACTAACACAAAGAGCATTTAGAGATCTAAAACTTTTGACAAAATTTATGCATATCCCACTAGCAAACCCTAGGCTCATAATTCATAATCTACTAATGCAGGACGGATATTACAAACATTTCATCTTTAATTGATTCTGAAGAGAAACCTAGCCCAGTGACCCTACCCCATTCATAGATAACACTACAATGAATTCATAAAACAACAATAAACTTGTTCATATAGCATATCACATATCCATACAAGCTCTAAAAATGCATATGCCATTTAGAATCACGCATCGAAACAACAACAGAACAATAAGAATATAATCTAAGGCTCAATCACATGCGCAAATGGAAAGAGTAACCGATTAGCTACCAGATCGCCCTTTAGATGACATTCACTCGGCATACAACGTATCAGACTTCAATTCTAATCACATAAACTTAAGTCAACTGTCAACCACAAACTATAACCAATATAGAGTTGAAGTAGTAACCTGAGTGGCGAAATCTTCAAGTATGCCGTCCTTTGAGATACCGTGCTCCAAACAGAGCTGTTTCCAGAACTCCATTCCGATCTGGTTGCCGCATTGTCCTACTTGAAGTGTTATGATTTCACGAGGCATCTCTTGATTCTAATTCTTCTTCTTCTTCTTCTTCTTCTTCTTCGATTACTCTGTGTCTACTTTGATTGTTAGTTTCTAGGGTTTTGAAATGAAATCTTCTGTGTGTGTAGTGTGTGTTTGTGTGTGGCGGGGACGCCGGTGGGTGGTTTTCTTTTTAATTTTGTGAGAAAAAGTGTCGAAAAAGTGAGAGAGAAATCAAATTGGTCTTTTTTTTTTCTTTTTTTTTTTTTTCCGACGTATACTATTAATTATTAAACCAAGATCACTAGCAAGATGCTTGGATCGACCGACATGTTACAATAGAAATCAAGAAAATATAAAATTACATCATAAATGTCATGCTAGATTTTTTAATTTTTCTCTGTGTTTCACCGATAAGTAAGATTTATAAATTATTTTATCCACCACCTTGGACACCAAAGCCGATGTAGAATTAAAAATAATGTTGTTTCTCACGTTCCATAAACTCCAACGAGTTGTCATGCACACTGTGTGGAGGGCCATCCTTAGCTTGTCATTCATTATCATCTCTTTTGAAATTTGAAGTATATTCCTCACGGACCCCTTATCCATCGAACGTATACCGCTCCATATTGAAATTTGTCTCCACACCGCCTCAGCAAACGGACATCTCAGTATCACGTGTTCTACCATCTCCATTTTCCCAAAACATAAAGAGCACTCGGTCACAAGAATATGCACGCCTCTCTTTATTAATTCTTCTTTAACTGGAATTTTGTTGAGTCTCACCCTCCACACAAAAACATTGACTTTAAGGGGAACCCAAAAAAGCCATTTCATGAGGGTTGAAATCAACCGGAATACGGTTTTGATTGAGAATAGCTCGGAGTGATATGACTGAAAAAACTCCATAATCATCCACGAGCCATTGCCATTTATCTAAATCGTCAGACAATTTGGCCTCCTGAATCATGTTTTCGAGCGATACGAGTTGTACCCTTTTCTCTTTTGAGATTGGCTGTCACGTCCAATTCCAAGTGCAATTGACGCCGTGTTCGCTTAACGAAGTTATGTCACTAACTTTACTATATTTCTCCTCGTCTAAAGCATATAATTGTGGGTACTGCAACTTGAGAGGCCCATTTACTATCCAATGATCCAACCAGAAAACATATTGATGAACCATTACCAACACATGATTTCATTAGATAATGTAGATTAACAGGTTGTTTGCTTAGGTCGTTGTTAGATTTCATAACATGCCTCCAAACTCCTTGAATAGTAGCCTTAAACGAGAGAGAAACATGCTTACGAGGTCTCTTGCTAGTTAACCTCGTTTGTTTTACTTGTTAAGTGATCATCACGTGTATTTCATGTGAGAGATATTTATGTATTTTTGAATAATAAAAATGATATTAAATATTAAACTAGTAAATTATTTTACACGAGATACTAAACTAGTAAATTATATAATGACATTCTTTCTCTTGTAGTATTAACCTTTCTCTTGTAGTATTAACCTTAATATTAACTCACATGTAATTGAACAGTGAAAATGGTATCTTTTAAGCTAAGCCGTTTATTTCTAGATCGACGGTGAAGGTGAGTGATTTAGTTAGCCGATTAGATTCATCCATTAAACTGTCCTTTGGCATCCTCATATTTACACGTGTGTGCGACAACTACCACTTTTCATCCATATTAACATAAGATGCTCATCTTCTTTGGTCTTTCACTCCTCTCTATGATTTAAGAAAAAGACGAAGATAACGGTAGTTTGTCCGACTATTTGTTCCTCTCCTATCTTTTCCTAATTTTCCTTTTGCTGATTGGGGTTTCTTTGATTTCAAGTTTTTATTTGAGATTAATATAAATTATTTAGGTGATCCAAGCTTCGATCATTCTTCTTGGTTTCAAACTGAAGTTGTGTTTTGTTTGGAGTTCCAATCGATAATATCAACAAAAACATAAAGGTAATTGTGCTTTGAGTGAAATAGAGTTTTTTTACGAAAATATTGTCATCTAATCGAGTTTACGATGGGGCAACTGAATCGCTGTTGTCACTTGCCCCTATACGGATGGTTGGGAGTGAATGTTTGGTTAAACAAAAAGATCCTTAGCCTGCGAGTACACATTTGAACTCGCATTTGCAGTTATTTTGATTCAAATTAGTGATGATAATTGTTTATACACATGGAGGCATCATATCATAAGTGCATTTTGTTTATTGAACTCTAATTTTTCATGTTTTGATGTCAAGTTTAGTACATCTGTGTTTTTAGCTGATGGAACAACCCTAAGATGTTCACATTTAGCAGCGTCATACTTCGTGGACTTGGTTTCTGTTTGATTTCACCCTTAAGACTTGGTTCCTGTTTAATTTTACATTAAAAAAAAAGAACGTATTGTTAAAACACCTATGATTTTGTTGTGTGACAGAGCTAAAAGGATCACACTATGCAAATAATAGCTCATTTTAATAGTTTCATATTTATAACACCACGTATAATATTTAGTAATTTATATCATAGGCAACAAATACCAAACACTAGCACCAATAAAAACAGAGAAACCCAATAAAACATGCAGGTGAATAACAAGATTAGTAATGTCTAAACAAATATTGTTATACCCATGTAGTATATTATATCTTTATTTTTTTACATTAGTTTCCTATTTGACAAATTGTATAGAGTTTGTGGTATCATGCAAATCTTTTTGTGTTTGTTTGAAATAAGAATATTTGAGCACTGAGTTTATTCATTTTTATTTTTATCGTATTTATGATGGAGTATGATTTTTTTGATGAAGTGTAGTTTGGGTGTTTTATGATGTAGTGACACTCATTTTACCAAATATTCAGTGTTATAGTTTTACGACGACGTGCCAACTGTTATGGCGTGGTTTTTTGTGTCTTTCTTGTAACGCTAGAATTTCATGATGAAATGAATAGGTGTTGTTGTGACATATAGTTGCATTCACGTTTAATATTTGGGATCATGATGGAATTTCTCACGCAACACGCGGGTTGAGAAAACCTAGTTTGCATTCACGTTTGATATTTGGGATCATGGTGTAATTTCTCGCACAGCGCGAGGGTTGAAAAAACCTAGTTACATTTTAAATGCCAGTTTAACAAGTCGGCAATCACATAATCTTAATTAAACATATCTTAACACAAAATCAACTAATTAGAATTCAATTTTTGATGTGAAACAGAAATGAGTTAGAATATATTTTCATTTATTTTTGTTTTGTTGACAACGTGAAAATAGTTGAATTCTTCATAATTCATCAATCACGGGGATTCAATTTTTTTAACAAAATGAATTGAATGTTCATGTTTATACTGTTGTTTGGAATGCATATAGAAAACCATCAATAAATGTATATCATATTAAATTATATTTATTATTACTTATTACTTTTAAAATGAAAAATCTTTCAATCCTTAAAGACGGAGAAAAAGTGTGTACTGATGCGTTTATGTTTTGTTTGTCTTTTAAGCATGTAAACATATGTTCTTAACATATTTTTATTATCGAACGCAATCACTTTGTTATGTTTTTGAATTGCATGTATGACATTCGTTACTCGTAGATCCGTTAATTAACTCGAACCTTGTAACCCTCCTTGTGCATTTATTGTTTTCATGCAAATATATCATTGTTGATCCCGATCCTAGTCATTAGTGGTTGGTGCGTTAAAACTTAACTTACAAAACGGTAAATTAGATTATTATAATTTTCATAATATTAATATTGTCACAACCTTGACTACTATTACTATTACTATTATTTTACTATTACTATTACTATTAACATTATCATTATCATTACTATTATCATTATTATTATTACTATTATAATTATTATTATAATCATTAGTCTAATAATACTAATAATAATAATAATAATAATAATAATAATAATAATAATAATTATTATTATTATTATTACTACTACTATTATTATTTTTACTATTATTATTATTATTGCTATTATTATTACTATTATTACTGTTATTATTATCACGGTTAATATTATTACCGTTATTATTATTACAATTATTGTTATTACTTTTATTATTATTACTATTATTATTACTGTTATTGTTATTACTCTTATTGTTATTACTGCTATTATTATTGCTGATTTACTTATTATTAGTATTATTATTATTACTATTATTATTAATATTATTATTGTTATTATTATTATAATCACTATTATTACTATTACTATTATTACTATTACTATTATTACTATTACTATTATTATTATTACTACTTCTATTATTAATAATAATATTATTATTTTGATTATGATTATTTTGATTATTATTATTATTATTATTATTATTATTATTATTATTATTATTATATTATTATTATTATTATTATTTCTAGTTTTTTCATCCCGTGCTACGCGACGGGAGTCCGGTCATTTTTATCACATGCAACGCCGTTTTACTTTGGTCGTCATTTGGCCGGCTCGTCAAATCCATAAGATCGAAGTTTGGTGGCAAAATCTAAAAATACTAAAAATTAGTGGCCAAACTCGGAAAAGTAAAACTTTACTGTTAATAGTTTAGTAGCTAATTAAACTTTAAGTTCTTAAACTTTAGTGGGCAAAGTAAAAAAAATATGGGTAACCAAACTCTAAGATTCTAAATTTTAATCGCCAAAGCTAAAAAACCAAAATTATGGTTTAAAGTGAAAATATTTAGAACTAATGTGGCAAGCGTAGCTAAGTAAAAGTTCAAAAAAATAATCTACAAAGATACACTACAAAAAAAAAATAAGTATCACGTTATAACCGACAGCTTATCATCAATGGAATTGGAAGAGAACCGATAATTACCAACACATCACCGACAAAACTAAGAAAATAACAATTATCCAAAACAAAAATGAAGTATTATTTACTAAAAAATGTTATTTTGCTAGTGAAAACTTTGATGACCAATTTCAAAAATTGCAAAAGTTCACTGTAGCTAAACTTTGTCTATTATATATAGTATAATTGTAACTGATTATATAAAAAACTATTTAATATAACTATTACTTGGGATTTTAAAATCTAAATATGTTTAGAAGGGATTTTAATCATTAACCTTTTAAATTTTTGTTTAGATCAATTTGTAGTAAAAAAACTGGGGAAAAAGTAGTTTGATCATGATAACTTTTGTTGATTTTTCTTTAAAGTTTTAATACTTTTATTAAACGATCATGACTTTTATATATTATATTATTTTTTATAAAAATTACATCATGATAACAAGAGTCATTTTATTTTAAAACGAATATAGCATCATTATATATAAAAAAAAAATCTTTTTAAGTGTTCTAGCTCATTGTGATTTCCACTCATCATTATTTTTCTTGTTGTTTGTCATTGTGTCTTTTAGTTAGTTATTGTATTTTTTTAAATTTTAGTATATTTTTTCTAAAAATGATGTGTTTTGAAAAACACAACAGTAAAATAAACGTTGTTGTATATTTCTAATACATAAAGTATAATAATAAAATTATATTTTATTAACTCAACACATTAAAAACAATTATAGAATAACACAAAGTAACATAAATATAAAACACAATGATAAAAATGTGTTATTGTGTTTTCTTTACTCACCATTATATTTTTTTCAAAAAAAATTGACATAATAATCTAACATATTTGACATAATGTCCAGACATATTTGATACAATGATCAAAATGTATTCCCTTTCAAAAAAGTAAAATGACACATGTCAATCCCGAAAAACTTTATTTGTATTTTTAGATTAAACATCAATTTACTATAACACTATCTTATTATAATTAAGTTATTTATTTATTATAAGTGTTTGCCAATATTATCTTAATCTACAATCCTATATGTAATTATTCAAATTTCAAACCATGTCCACCAGACGAACTTAGAACATACTTTGATATGTTCAGATTTAAATTACTTTCAGTTTAAATATTCTTAATAGATTTCATTTCTTTTAAGACATTTTTTTATCAAACAAAAAATACTTCTTATTTTTAGAAAGATCCTCAATATCTTATAATTTGTATGCACTTATTATATGAAAATTGTGACAATGATACATGTTTTGTTTTATAAGAAAAAAAAGTACAGTTACGGGATATTTAAAAACTTTAGGAACTTACATTATTGAAAGATGACAATAATAATACCATACATGTTTTTCTTTCTTAATTGAGACATTGGTACCTTATAATCGAGCTCGTGAAAACATTTCCTTCTTTTTTGACTTTGAAATTGCCTTTTATTTCCATTCATTTGCTGGACAATAATGTAAAATTCTTAACTATTTGGATTTTGATCTTATTATATTTTGATATATTTGTATTTTATTTATATTAATTGCTAGATAAACGCTACAAGCGGAAATGAAGGTTAAAACAGTATATAAAATTAAATTATAAAATATAGCATTAAAATTTCTATAAAAATTCTTATCATTATATGAGCGTCATAAGAAGTTATTAGATCACGTCAACTGGAATCATTTGTGATTTTGTGGATATCCTTGAATGACATTAAAAAAAAGAATGGGCAAGGAAGATGAGCAAGGAAAGACACATTGAGAAATATGTCTCCACAAATGAGTTCGATAAGAAGAGGATGAGAGAGAAAAAACGCATGTGAAGATTCTATCTGCTCTTACAATGTGATGGGTCTTGTAGTAAAAACCAAATGAAAAAAAAAAAAAAAAAAAAAAAAAACTTTGATGCCATGTTAGAGTCACTGGATTTTAATGCGAACTCATGGCTGGTGAATTTAAATTTATCCATAATAACAAAAATATATATTAATTAATACAAAGCAATCGTTGAACAAAAATGATAAAATCTTAAAATCATAAAGCTTAAACTTTAGTAATCCATATTAGAAAACCAACCATATCAAGCTTACCCATCAAGACAAATTGAAGAATGTCATTAAGAATAAGGACAACACATATGTATTCACAACCTAATTTTCCATTGTTTTCTTGCTAACAAAGCAAAATTAGGTATCAATCCCATGCTCAATCACACATCTTTTGACACATGCTTCATGAAAAGACGGATAGGAGGGGAAGCGTGGGGTA
The DNA here is from genome assembly GCA_025506415.1 of Flaveria robusta. Taxonomy (NCBI): domain Eukaryota; kingdom Viridiplantae; phylum Streptophyta; class Magnoliopsida; order Asterales; family Asteraceae; genus Flaveria; species Flaveria robusta. The sequence goes on along the minus strand of CM046460.1, from coordinate 3,835,856 downwards.
GTTTCGTTTATAATTGTGAACTTAAACCCTAATCGAAAAGGTTAAATAATATCTTGTTATTCATGAATTCTTAATATCTACATTACTTCAAGAGTCCTTGTATTCTATATCTTTAAAGTTTAAAATGAAAAAAAAACATTACTATTGACAATACACACACGCCAAATGATTTTGTCATTCGAGACGAGACCAAACAAGAAACCTAACCCAAGTACAAACTAGTTACTTGTGGTGTGCTTGACTAAATTTCAACTTCCAACAACCATTGAAAGGACTTAACGGTTGCGATTGTTGCAAACTTAGCCAACAAAACAATTTTTTCATATACGACAATCTTTTTTTGTAGGTTTGTAAGCATATATGACCTTATAAGTTTATATCGCCCCTGAACTACCGATAAATTTTTTATGCGCTATATAGTATCTGATACTTGTTTTTCATGTGTTATTCATGTATTTGACACTCGAGTAACATTAGTTGTATTTTTAGAAAAAAGAGCGAGACCAATTAAAACCATGGATATACCATTGTCCATTCATGAACAAATTGTACTACGAAATAACACTAGATAATTACTAAAATAATTATAGTTATTAATCATAAATAACAGTTTATATTAGTTATAATCTTAAATTATATTTTATTTGGGATTTTAGATGTTTTGTTATCTTTGTCACGGAAATCATTGTAGGAGATTAGGAGCACATTCGTGTCAATAATTTTCTATGGCTATATACATTTTAGTTTGGGTTAACCTTGGTTTGCTGTCTTTGGCTCGGTCCAAACCGGTTTTAAAATTAATCTTGTCTAGCTCAAAACCGGTTTTATGCACCCTTTGGTTTTGTGGGCTAGCTGTGGATGGTTTGGCTCCCTTTGTTTATTTGGTTTTGTTATATTGACTCGATCAATCCAGCGACATACATATATTGGCTTGGAAAATTGTACAAACAAATTAGTTTGAGCCAGATTAGCTAGAACTAGTTTTACTCGAGCATTTATCAAGTTAACTTTGAGCAAGTTACGAACAACCTATATTAGAACATATCTAATTAGGTTCACTCGGGGTTTTATCGGAATTAGATTAAATCAATAAATATTAAGAAACTGAGTGATATGCTACCACTTACAATCTTTTTATGACCAAGGCCACTATTTTCATCTTTGTGCAATTCAATCTCTTAATTAAGCTACTTTTATAAATGATTGTTTTTTATTATAACCATAAAAGCTAACGACATGATTATGGCGTCGGTCTAGAAAAATATTTTACTTCGTCACTAGTGAACTTTGGATGGTAATTATTAATTAAAAGAGGTCTAGTTAAACTATGCATTTAATAATACATCGCATTGTGAAATGGACTAATACGAATGCATTATTAATGTTACATAAACATGATATTTGTATGTAATTACCTAAGTTCTTTTAGGTTTGTATATATTAGAGATAAAGAATTCTCTATTATATTCAAATTGTAGGTAGATTTTGTAAAATAACATATTTAAGTCTTAGAAACTACAAGTTGATTGTTTGTGTTGAGATTAAAGAGCAAACAATATTATATTGTATATAGAGTTATGAGGTCTTTGATAGTTAACAACTTCTTATGCGTCGTATATATTATAAAAATTAATAATAATTTTCTTTATTTCGTGTTTCTCAAAAATAAGTTTGTACACACTCCAAACAATAAATAATGGTTCGGTTTGGCAAACAGTTTATCGCTTCCGAGCAGTGACTGTTCTAACTTAGATGATATCATAAAATTTTAGTTCTATTGACCTAGAAATTTCAAGGTCAACGTATAACGGTGTAAGTATTTATGGGGAAAGCCGATCATTTTGGTTCTGTGAAGAAATATTAAAATAAATTCACTCTTATATAATGATTTTCTTAGGGAGGAGGGAGAGTGTTCGGGAACCATCTTTCGGGTTCATTACCCGAATCAGTAACACCACCGCAACCTTGTAGGTGGCGATTTCGGGTAGTGATTTCGAATTGTGGTCACCAAATATTAAGACTCATTTTTTTAAGAGTCAAATGTTATTTTCGTCCCTGACGTTTTCTTGAATTTATCATTTCTATCCAAAAACTTTTTTTTGTCATTTCAGTCACTGTAGTTTACTAAATGTTGTTATTTTCATCCAGTGCACTAACACCGTTAAAACTCTGTTAAAACTCCATTAAATATGAGGGTATTTTAGTCTTTTTCAACACCCTAATTATCCAATTAAAAAAAATTAATCAATTAATATTCACTTAAAACTAAAAAATATATTATGCGACTCGTGAGACCGATCACTTTGATTAATTTTAACACATGTTGTTCGATTAAGGTCTGCTGTGAGATTTTAATTAATCTTTACGTTTTGTTTGAACGTGTACTATTGTTCGATTGAGGTCTACTGTTGTCACGTTTTGTTTTATTGAGGTATGCTATTGTCACGTTCAAAGACTTTAATCAAAGACCTCGATCAAATAAAGCATGTCAACAACAAACCTCAATCCCACAACAGATCTCAATCAAATAGCGGTAAACATTCGAACAAAACGTAAAGATTAATTGAAATCCATCGGCAAGCCTCAATCGAACAACATGTGTTGGAGTTAATCGAAGCTTTTAAATCGAAGCGTCTGGTCTCACTAGTTGTTTCATGTGTTTTTTAGTTTTAATTGAATATTAATTAATTAATTTGTTTTAATTGGATAATTAGGGTGTTCAAAAAGACTAAAATAACCTCATATTTAATGGAGTTTTAACGAATTTTAACGGTGTTAGTGGAGTGAATGAAAATGACAACATTTGGTAAACTACAGTGACTGAAATGGCAAAAAAAAGTTTTTGCATTGAAATGTCAAATTAAACAAAACGTTAGGGACGAAAATAACATTTTACTCTTTTTTAATGTTAAAAGGTCATTATGATTGTGGGGGAAGTTTAAAAACATATTAAAATTCAATCCTCTATATAAATACGAAACTATTTACCATTGTAATTCACTCAAAATATAAACAATATTCTCCATCATTTCTCCTACATAAACATTTCTACTCAGTTATATACCCCATTTATATTTACTACAACATCGATATTTCTCAAACAATGAACTTGGGTTGTTCATTTCACCCAACGATATTGATAGTGATATTTTCTCAAATGATAAGTAGCCTGCAATATTCTCCATCATTTCTCCTACATATAAACCTTTCTACTCAATTTCATACCCCATTTTTTTCCTTATTTTGATGTTTTTTTTTTTTAATCTTAATTATGTATTTTTTTTATTTAAATGAAAGATTAGTTATTTATTTTCTGTTTAATTGTTTGCTTCTGTTTTAATTTAAAATAACAAAATACTCAGGTATTTAAGAGGAGTGGTGCCCGTGTTTAATTGAGTTTTGGGTAGTTGAATGTAAATATGAGATGAAATTGTAGGATTGATGAGTTATTAAATAGTTGAAAGGAATGTTTCACACTCCCCTTAACAATTACTCTAATTACCATGGATGAAACTTCCTACAATAATTTTGTGAATCGTTAAAATACCGCTAACTTTTGTTTTCAAGGAATATGCCATCAAATCAATCATAATCACTAAATTAGTTTGATCGGCCTAAAATATTTCTTACATTAGCAATTTGTATTTTATCCGCTCTCTTCTAATTAAACACACACAGAGTGCGGTTCCGATTATGCGATGCAAAATAAAAAAGTGATGGGAACTCTACAAGTCAAGGTATAACTACACATCGCATGTTTAAATTACACAATACATATATGAATAACACATATTTGTATATAATTATGTATTGTTATACGTACACTTATACGAACAACACAAAAAACTTATAAAAATTATCTTTTTAATGTACGTAATCAACGACAATTCGATAATCAACTAGTCAAAAGAAAAAAAAAAGAAAAATTACAAGTCATCATTGTTGATTTTATCTGGTTACAACACAATTTTAATTGTCTATAACTTTTATATATTTTATTTTTCTTTTCTAAACAAATAATACTTTAAACTTAAACAATTTATTCACTTTTATTTTAATATAGTTTTGTTCTAAGAAAAGAAAATTACATTTCAATAATAAAGGTAAAGCATATCTTTAACATGTGTTTTTAACTTTAATATTTAAGTTTCTCGATTTAAGATGGCATCTTTTGAAGATATACTCTAGCCAAAACATCCGCCCCTATGTAAATGCGATATGGCATAAATAATCTCACATGTTAATGTCTTAACCATAAATGTAAAAGCAAAATACTTATCATCCTTCTATTCTAAACCAACAAGAAGAATAAATAAATAAAATGAAATAAAAGCAAAGTTTATTTATTTATTTTTATGTTTTACTTACAGCATACGACTCATTTTTCATTTGCAAAACGATAAATGTTTAATAAGATGTGCACAAGCCAAATGAATAAGACGAGTAATAATTATATTAAGTAGGCTTCTAGGAGGGGTTAAAGTAAGTCTAGTCGGTTTGTCTCCTTTTTATTTTCGTTTTAATTAAGAGTTATTGTTAATGACCTTTATATATCTTTTAAAAAGTACAATTATAATGTTTATTTTATTTGTTGTGATTGATAAGTTCGTATAACTTATTCTTTTACCAAATTCTTAGGGTTTGTAGAAACTTAGCTGGTTAGTAAATCAAGTAAAGTTTGAAGGATTTTAACATTTATATGTTATAACGATTATAATAATATGCTTATACTTGATGAAACCATAGTTATGAATCTTGTTTGATTGACGAATCCTCGAGTTGGGTGTATACAAGCACGATAAAAGGCATTGTCGTCCCCCAAAATCGATGAAGATCTCGGGCATTGGACGAGTAGAAAAAAAAAAGACACATCTGAAATAAAGTCAATGATCCATATATAAAATTTTGGATCTTGTGTGAGTAGAGAAAAAACAGAAACACTAGTTTGATCAATCGATCGCCCTAACATCATATGTTCCGATCGTTCTTTTACTGTCCTAATTCAAAATCGCAAGTTATTTTAAATGGGTTTGAATTTAGTAATGGGTAATGGTAATGAGCTAAAATAATTAAAATATTGTTGAGCTCTATTGTTCAATACACCTAAAATAATTAAAATGTAAATTGGTTTGTTAATAGCTTAATGAGTTCAAGTGTTTAACAAAATATATAAGGTTGTTTTAATGATATATGTAAATATATAATACTAGCTTTAGTAAACCCGTGCTATATACGGGTTGAACAATTAAAATATTAAATATAATAAAAATTTATCAAGTATAAAAAGATATTTTATGATAAAAAAAATTGAAATTACGTATAGTAAGAACAATATGTAATAAAACAATTATATCGACTTTTTAAACTTTTGGTTTAAAACCTTGTTTTTCAAAAAAAATAATAAATATTTTGTTTCAAAGCAAACAGTATTAAAAGTATCATTTTTAAAAAAATTTCTTATTATAAATTTCAATTTTAATTATTTTTTGTTTATAAAAAATTAACTTTTTAAAAACACTAATTTTAAAAAAGTTTGATATTTTGTAAAAATTTCTTATTCTATAAAAATTATTTTTAAAAATAACACAGATCTTTTTTTAAATTTATTAAAAAAACTATTTTTGTTCTAAAAAAAGTTAAATAATATTATTGATAATTAAGTTAATTATTTAATAGGAGAGGGAAGCGGGAAAAATTTGATGAGAATGAATATGATGTCGCCACGTGTCACCCCAAGATACTATTTTATTAAAGTAGAAAGATATATGTTTCTTTTTAAAATTCAAGCTCAAGAGAATGGGTCGTATACGATTGACCACCTCGCCTCTTCTCAGGGCCAGCCCTAGTAAAGAAGGTAGATATGAGGTTGAATCTTGTGTATTCAAACTCAACTACTTATATAATAGAAAAACTAGTATATTTTTTAATTATAGTATGGTAATGTAAAAGCATAATACTAAATCATTAAATATAAACCCAAAAACAATTTATAGTGATATAAAATTATAACATCTCTTATCTTGTGGTATAATTACCATTTTGTCTAGAACATCTAGAGCATCCTCAATAGGTCGGATGTTTGGATCCAAATAATTTCATGTTAGAAGTTTTTTATGAATGCCCTAAAGATCCTTTATGAAGGGAACCCACCTTTTGTCCCCTCTTATATCACAATGCTCATTTTCTTCCCCCACTGACAAATCGTGGCTAGAGATGCAATGCCCCTTTATTATCGCTTTTTTCTTTCACGTTTACACTCTCTTTTAATATTTTATCATGTTAGTGTCTATAGAGCTGAAAACCACTTATTATCTTAGCTCTTACGAGCTAAAAGCAATTATATCAGTTTTTCTATTCTTATTTTTATAATTACATAAAATATCATTATTTTTTCTTTTTCATTTTTAATTAAATAATACTTTTTTTAATCATTTATCACTACTTTTTCTCTTTAATTTACTCATAAGCACTTTAAAACTTTATAAGGGTTACACGATGATTCCTCAAATATACAAATAAGCAGTAATATTTTCTTTTCTACTCCACTCACAACCACTTACAACTATACCTTGAAATATAGATAACACACTTACATAAATATAATGAACCTACTGTGAATGATCTAAGAGGTTTGTACGTACCCATCCAAATGTTGCCATTTTCAAGTTAGTTTTTCAATTCATATCATCATAGAGATTTTTTTTTTACTTTTCAATGATTAATATATTCTTTCGATTAGATATTTTATCTTTATTGACGTACTAAAACTGTCAATGCGAGTGTTGCGTGGGTAATTACACCACAAACTTGAATACAAGGATGTGATTAGTACCATACTGGAACCAAACCGGTATCGGGCCAAAAAAACACTTATATCGAAAATGAATGTAAGTATAAACCGAATACCATACTAATTGTCAGTTTGGTTTCATTTAACACCTGTATTCTTGAAAATGCCAAACAATACCGAAAATTACGAAGGGTTACTGATAACAAACTGATACTGATACTAATAGTGTTAATTCAATAACTGTTCTATATGACACTAGCATGATATCATAATGATACTAGTACTCGGAAACAAAACTCATCCCTACTTGAATATGTTAACTTGAATACACAAAAAAAAAAAAAAAGAAAAAAAAAACCATAACGACCATCCATCAAGCAAACAAAATGAAATAATAACATTAACAAAACATAATAAACTTAACAACTGTGTCGAAGTAACACAAGTGTTCATTTTCAAAAGAAAAAACAACGTTAGTAAAAATAATCAAGTACAATGAAAAGAAAAATAACCATGTGAACTCTACATGCGTCTAAAATTTTATTTTCATACATATTTTGTTTGGCAATTATTATATTATTTTTCTATTTGTTTATATCCTCTAGTAGTGATAAAAATTGCTGGATAAAAATCACTAGAAAATAGAAATGGAAAAATTGCACTAACATGACTTGAATCCACGCCCCCTCGTAAGAGAGCAGTGATCTAGCAACTGGGCCGATAAACCTCATTCTTTTAGATTTGCAACATATATACTATATTGGTCTTCAATTCTGATTTATATTGAAAAAGAAAAAGAAAGAAAAAAAAAAAGAAACCAATGAGACTTATATGATGATCATTGATTAAACCTCACCAAACCCCAACCAACCGAGGGCATTTAGTGTAACGAAGACTGCCATTTAATAATAAGATTAAATATATTATATAAAAGATCATAACACATAAAAAATGTAATCATGCTAATGGAAAAATAAACCCTGCCTTTTAGTTTATTATATCACTAGCCTAAACACCCATGTGTTACACGGGTTGAAAAAATTAAATTTAAGATAAAGTAATTTACATGCATGGTACTCATGTTATGTAAAAATTTTAGATTTGGTATTTAAAATTTAAAAGTTCTGAATATGATTCCCAATATTTTTTTTTTTTTCATCTGTGGTCCCAAGTTTTATTAGCTAACAATTAATAATGTTAAAATTCATGAAATTGACATTTTACCCGTGTCGGACCATCAATTTAATTTACCTTTAAAACTATAGTATTATTTTTACTAAGGAAAGCTTTATATTCTTTTTTTTTCAAAAGTTTATTTATGTTTAATATTTTTATTATTTCATTATTAATATATTTATTATATAATAAAATACATTTTAAATACAAGAATAAAATTTTTAAAAATATTTTATATAATGTTTGCTTTTTAACGTGTTTAAGCCGTCCATTTTGAAATGTTGTTCTTAATACCGTTTGATATTTTAAATATTTTTATAAAACTATTTGGTTTTCTAAAGTCTTTCTTATACCATTTATATTTTAAAGCATCCTTAAAAAACAACCACTTTTTTAAACATAGTTTTTAGAAACAATTAATTTTCAAATGGCATTTTTAATATTTTTTTAAAATATATTTAGAAATAAATAATTACAAAAATTAAATTTAAAAAACCTAATGGTTGTAAGAAAGTCAATAATTATTTTAAAAAGTATCTTTAAAAAATTAGTAAGTTTTAAGAGAGACATTTAAAAATTCAAAATCTTTAGAGAAATATTTAAAAATCTGAACAATCTAAAAATGATATTTTTAAAATAATTTTTATTTAAATAAAAAGTAATTTACATTGATGATCTTTGTAGGTAAAATAGTCATTTTGAAAAATTTAACATTAGTGACTAAACTTACAGAATAATAACCAATGATAGATAAATATAATATTTGAGACTATATTTAAAATTTTAAAAGTTTAAGAACCAAATTCAATTTTTTTACCAAACTACAAGAACCATTCATGTAATATACTCTTTAAAATAAATAAAAACATAAACTATCGGTTACTATTAATAAGTCTTAAATATATACACATGCGAATGTCGATTAAATAAATGTGTATACATGTAAATTAAATGAAAGAATTAAATACATATAAAACAATATTAATGCTTATAAATATTTAAAAACTTTTTCATATATAAATCTTTAACCAGATTGATTAGATAACTTCTGAAACTTAAGAAATTAGTTTTTTTATAATATTCTTATGTATTGTAGCTTTCTATAACTAAAAATATAAAACATTAAGGATATATAGAAAATATGTTTTATAAGATAAATATTAAAAGAATAAGATAACGATTTGATTATTTGAACAATACCTTATCCACAAACACAATAAACTTAATAGAGTAATTTTTTATCGGATTATTATACATTGCTTGCCTCCATAAACAAATCACGACGTGATATGTTAAGATCATTTTAGAAAGTTAATTATAATACTGATGATGTCCTGTTGAGCAAGGTAACTTGATGGTTTATCAATAATGTATAAACCAGTATACATAAATAAAAAATAAATGAAGTGAAAGTTATGGTAATAAGAGAAAAAAATATTAATATTAAGGTTTATCATTAAAAACATATTTTTTAATTCCAAGTGTATATAATCTTGTAGTTGAAGATAATGATTGTGTGAATGATGGAGAAGTAAGAGAAAATTTTCATACACAATACATGAACTCTTTGATCATATGAGAAGTTAATTTGTATATTTTTGAAATATTTTTGATAATGAAAGAATAATAAACAGAAAAAATTGTTTTATATATATAATAAAATAATGGTATTATGTTATATAATACAGATAATTATTATATATTATTGTTAAAATATAGAAGATTTCAAAATTTAAAATTAATAATCCAAAATACTCAGATGTATTATTACCATTATAATTTAAAATTTATGAGATACATATGCTCCATTTGAATACTCAAATTATTAGTGTTAAATTTTAAAATTTTAACAAATTTAGTTAGTTATTTTTAAATAAAATCTTAGATTTAAATGAAGATTGAATTTGAAATTTAAAAATTTAAAGTTTTTAAATTACTTGTTTCAATTATTAAATTTTAAAATCTAATTTTAGAATGCTGCTTAATTAGACATTAAATATTATTTAAGCATTTACTTTTAAAACCATATGGCTAATAAAATGACACATGGTATTTGTATGTTGTGAAGATGCCATGTGGCAATGCATTAGCTAAAATTTTGCCATGTGGCAAAACCTCTTTTCTTTTATTATATACTAGGTTGGTACCCCGTGTATTACAGGAGTTGACTAAATAAAATATTAAATAATTACAATTAAAAAATTACAAATTTTAAAACTATGTTTGAAAATAAAATATGATTATAATTGCATATGAATAGCTACTTTACCTAAATAAACAATAATATATTTCCTTAAACTTTTATTTAATATAAATATGGGTTTTAAATATTTTATTTTAAGAAAAATGAATTTATTTTGAAAAAAGTTTGTTGTATTCTGTATTTTATAAAACTTTTATTTTTAAAAGTGTGTTTTTAATAAAAAATAAGCTTTAATTTATTAAATTATATAAATTTTAATATGACAATGGTATGATTAATATTATTAGTATTCAATATTGTTAATAATAACAAAAAGAAATAAGAAAGTTAGTATAATAAAACTTACAATTGTGTCAAGTGTTATTTTAAATTTTCTTTTTTATAGATATATAGATATATAAATAAATAGATAGGCTAAAAACTAATTCATTAAACAAACTATAGTTACTGATAAACACAAAGAGTTACAGTATGATATTTTAATATAAGATATGATTAAAATTAAATATGCATAATAGTTTAATAAATAAAACAATTATACTATTTTTTTAACTCTCTTATCTAAATAAATTTATTTTTAAATATTTGTTTTAAGATTATTGTTATAAAAATCTTGTTTATTTAAAACTTAGTTTTTGAATTATTCTGATTGTTTCAATAAAACTGTTTTTAAAAATTTCATACTTTTTATAATTTTTTTTAAAAAAGAACCGATTTAAAATATTATGTTTCAAAAAGGTTTTATAAATATTATTTTTAAAAAAGGACCGATTCAGAAAATTTTATATCATATAAAAATTTTGTTTTTTATTATTTCTATTTTAATAAAAAAATACAAAATTTAAATTTCTTAATAGAGTTTATTTTTAAAAACATAACTTGATTTTAAAAAATCTAGATTAGAGAGAATTGTATCAATTAATAAAAGGACCCGTTAAATAGACACCCCATGATTTTAAATCAACACTCCAAAATTTCTATACGTGTCGTATAGCCCCATACGCATCGTATGGGGGGGGGGTCGTATAAGGCTATATGTGTCGTATAGGGCTATATGTGTCGTATAGCCATCTGACAGCCCCCTGAATTTTTCCTCGTAGTCAGTGTCGAAATTCGCTATACGTGTCGTATAGCCCTATATGTGTCGTATAGGGGGGTCGCATAGGGCTATATGAGGCGTATAGCTCTAGCCCTCCTGAATTTTCCTCGTTTTCAGTGTATTCGACCATATACGCCGCGTATGGACCCATACGCGGCGTATAGGGGGGTGTCGATTTATCTGGGTGGGCGTCTCTATATTAGGACCCTTAATAAAATTGATATTTATTAAGAGAGAGAAATTATTGTTTAAATTATTATAATACCTTTTTAAAGGGAAAATAAAATGAAGGTGTTTAAACTAATGACAAGTGTCAAAAACATGATGTAAGAGAATGATATGTGTCAAAAGAAACTTTATTTTATTATATTCTATAGATTAAGATTTTTTTCATTTGTCTTTAATTTATCAACTTACTGTGTGTAGACGCGTGAATTAATGAAATCTACATGTGTATAGAGATACATATAATATACTAGTGGATGCTCGCGCGCGTTGCGGCGCAAACATCATGTTAAACAAAAAAAACAGGCTTGTAACACGTAATTGGTGAAACACGTTTAAATGACGTTGTTGAAGCCCAAAAGCATGTGAATGCACCTTTGTTTTGCAGCATGGTACGTGCGTGCTTGCATTTGGTTGCAATACAATTTATGAAGAGTAAAGTTGTATTATTGTAGAAGGGTGGTGAAAGAAACAACTGAAAGGATAATGTTTAACATATACAACTTTTGTTGTAGTTATTCCTGTGTGATTTAGTAGCTCTATTATTGAATGAGTCAATCATCCACTTTGGTCCCTGTTTGAACAAAAATGATGATATTATTCCTCCATTGATCAAGTATTTTGATTTTTGGCAAGTCTCATGAACATTCAATAAGAAAGGTTTCAATTTTTTCAAATGAACAATTTAAAGACCTGCTTGGCCCGACAATTTATCAATCTACTATCAGATGATAAGAACCTTCAATTTTAGAATGAGTGTTTTGAACCTGTCCATCATGAAGGCCTGTACATAGTAACTTGTTAGTGATAGAAATATTTTAAAAACACACTTTTGGCAATCGGTAATGTAATTATTGTATTTAATTTTTTTAATTAATAAGACTAAATATTTTAGTTTTTTTAATTCATTCTACAAAAGCAGCTAGCAGTTCTGCATGCACCTAAGCTTTCTATTTCTTCACATAACTAACATTTTTTTGTCATTTTATTTCTAAATTCTAGTGGAGTTATAATCCTAAAAGCTATGATTAAGCTAAATTAGTTAAGTAATGTTGCATACCTTGATTAATATCTACAGTTAAAGAAGCAAAGAAGCAAAGAAGCAAATTAAGTTAGCAAAGAAGCAAATTAAGTTTTCCCAAAGTTTAATGCTGCTTTCTCTTAATGTGATAATGCAATAATGAAGGGCATTTTAAGGTCTTTATTAATATTCACTTAGATATCTAGCAGTTATACATAAATGAGATCATATTTACATAGCCAATGATGATTGTATCCTATCACTATCTCCTTGTCAAAAAGTTTGTAAATTTTTTAACTTGAAATTAGATATAATTAATACGGGTGATTCTAAAATACTAAAAAACATGAATTCTAAAGCATACCAAATTAAGGCGAGATGGAAATCTAATATAGCTAATTAACATCAGAAACTTCAACATGCACACTGCACCTCTCGTAACCCTAAGCATAAAGAACAAGTGAAGATGCGTTAAACAAGTGATTAAACAAAACACGGGTGATTAATAGTTTAATGCATCTGGTTAAAATAGCAAATCAAGAATGTGTAATCCACTCATGGAGTAGGGTTTGCATATGAATGTTATAATCCGAACATGAGACTATGTGTTTTATATTTAATGCAAGAAAATTCACCCTTAAGTTGCACCCTTCTTTCCTTTCTAATGCTAAGGCTAAAAGGTTCAAGCGGAACCCCCGTTATCTTCAAGTTTAAGTTTCATATTAATGTGCACAAAGCAAACCTACATTTGTTTCACATAAATGTACATAAAATGTTCAGTTTTATGTATATATCTATAGAATTTTATTATAATTTAAATCGTATCTAATATAATATATGTAAGATTATATTTTAAAGAAAATAAGAAAATAAACAATTAATCATCACGATTGCGATAGTAGGACCCTAAATGGCATAAGAGTTAAGACATACCTATTAAAGCATACGCATCAACTAGCACCGCACATAACCGAGTTACGAAGTGGAGAAAAAGTTATTAAAACTATGCTTAGAAACACGATTTTCATCACAGTACATTAATAACCATAATTAATTATTGAATGAAAGGTACATCCCAAAATAACAAATACTACTCCTATTCATAATTGATAATAAACATGACATGCATAAAATAACTCGATCCATGTCTCTTTGAAACTTAGAAACAAACTTGAAATGTTTACCTCCATTCCTTTTTTCACATTATACTCAGTCATCTACTACCAAGTCAATTCGAGACCATGATTGGGTCGACTGACCTATAGTAACTCACTACTTACCCAATCCGTTCAAGCTACTTAACTCTATAATTTGACCCATATCTGTAGACACATATCAAGTGACTCGCTAACCTGCTTAAATGTGATTGTATGATCTATGAACAAACCCGATTAACCCAACACTAACAACTAATTAATTAAACTAATATTATTAGTTATTTCTAAACTTAAACCCCATATATGTCAAAACAAACACTTCATATTCATATTGATAGCTGATAGAAAAGTAATAAATTGAAGGTTAAAAAAAGGATTTAAACCAAGAAGGAAAATTTAATCTAAAAAAGCTCAATGTGGGTAAAGTTCTAACAAAATATAATAAGTCGAATATTAATGTACAGTAGATGCAGTACATATGTGATTTATTGAATATTAATGTATGGTAGTTAAGATAAAGAACAGATGAAGTCACAAACAATATCTGATGAAGCTCACCTCAAATTTCTTATGTCTTAGCAAAACACAAATAAAGAGAATCATTCATATATTACTACTTTGCACCTGTATTTTTGAAATTTTACCAAATGTAACACATGTGTTAAGGTCCACCCTTTCTTAAAAAAAAAAAGCAAACTATTGAAATAAAAACAATGGTCTCTGCTTCCTTGATTATAATATAAAAGTGAATAAAGCAATTTGGGAACGTCACACATGTAAAGAATAACAAAAGAAATAATAATAACAAAATTATTTCAACATGGGCTCTGAAATGATATATTAACAGACTTAATTCTTTTTCAATAATCAAACCCTAAAATTGCCAATTTAACATGAACATTAACCAATGCTTTGAATTAATCAGCAATAAGCTAGTTTTTTGCTTAAAAAAGGTATCAAAATGCAATAAGAAATCACTGTTACCTTGGCATGGAGTAAACCAAAGATACACTTATTCGAGTTTGCTTGATTCTGTAGTTATACCTACAACTGCATTTCTTGTTCAAATTAGTTTTGTAGAGATAATCTTGTACCAACTCAATATTCAAAAACACAATAAACACCCAGAAAGTAATGATTTTATCCAGTACAACCTTAATATTATCATCCTACAAACATAGATGAGCAAAATTAGCTTTACTACGTTATTAACTACTTGGATTCTACTCATAGCTCCAAGAAGAAAATACGAAGAACAATGAGTCATTGAGCAAATGATAAATCATGTAACCATAGAAAGCTAACTTCTAAATTCATGAAATAGGTAACAAGGATTTTAGATGAGTTTTCTAGTGGTTTTGATATCATTATCTTTTTATTTTAGAAGGTGAGAACTATTGCTGACCACCTAAACATAAACCAAACAGGCAACACTGATTTTATACCTTGCAAATTTGATACTAAAGCTTTTCTCCTTCAGACTTGATATGCTTCATTCCTTCTTAAGGTAGATCAACAATGTCCCTTTTATGTTGACTATTGAAATTTTTGCAATACTAAATGATATGAAATCAGGCAAAATGATTCTGTTTGCTTTCTTTTACTTTGTACAGTTGGATACCATAATCAAGAACATAAAGTTGGATACCATAATTATTAAAAAAGTTAAACACCAGTCCTTGCTTCATGATCAAGAACACAAAACGTAATTACAACCAGCACTAAAAATATGCAAAGTAGCATATCAAGATGATCGCTATCTACTTGTATCCAAAGTAGAAGAGCAAAACAAAGTTAGGGGGTGATCTTAATTCTGCTACAATATACCCATATTATTCAATTCAAATACTAATACGAACAATTGTAAAAAGTCTAATTGCTAAGGATTCAAGATAGACTAAAATGATGATGAAGATACAAGTATGTGTAATTGTGCGTACATACATATATCAAGAATAACAAAAAGATAGACTAAAAAGATAGACTAAAATGATGAACCTCTAATTGCTAAGGATTCAAGATAGACTAAAATGATGATGAAGATACAAGTATGTGTAATTGTGCGTACATACATATATCAAGAAATAACAAAAAGATTGACCAAAATGAAACCAAAAGAGGTAAACCAAAACATACAAATTCAAAGATGGGTGTTTATTGCAGCAGAATCATGTGCAAAAGCAATCAATTTAGGGTTGTAATCACAAACCCAATGGTTAGACCTACTTCAACAGGATTTGCAAAATCAAGAAATTCAATCAACCAGAAACGTAAGATTGAAATCGAAACATCACCTTAACATTGGTAGAGAGGATTGACCAACGGTGAATTTGGATTGCACTGGGATGTGCCTATTCATCATTCACATCGATTGGTGTAGATATAGACGTGGGTACCGGGAAAAGCTCATTGTTGCTTGCATCGAAGACCCAATAGTGGATGCAATAGAATTCGAGAGAGGGGAAACACCGGAGGTCTCCCATCAGTGCCTCAATTAGGCATAACAGCCGGTGGGATCAGAGGTGAGGGTGAAAAAGTGACAGGGAACGGATGCTTCTTATGAGATGTGCCAATCTACACTGATCCTTTTCAATGCATGCCTAAACTTGAAACTGTTGGACCATTGATGAAGGCATTGATGGTTGAATAACCTTTTGCATCTGAAATCGTCGGTTCTAATTATGAGCCAATAAAGATGAACAATCGATTAAGATGAACAGGTGATGAAGAGCGATTATGAACCAAGGGAAGCAATAGTGAATGCAATTGAATTCGGGAGAGGGAAAGGGCGGATGTCTCGATCACAAGTAACGTCCGGTGGGATTGGAGGTGGGCGAGAAGGAAGGGGCAGCAATTGAAGCGCAAAGGTAGTTCAAAAGCCCCGTCTTACAAAACCATTGAAATTACAACTTTGCCCATGCGTTGTGTTATCTTTCTACTCTAATAAAAGAGTATCTTGGGGTGACACGTGACGTCACCACATTCATTCTCACCAAAATTTTCCTCCTTCTCTCTTCTATTAAATAATTACCTTAATTATCAATAATATTATTTAACTTTTTTTAGAACAAAAATAGTTTTTTTAATAAATTTAAAAAAGATCTTATTAATAATGTTATTTTTAAAAATAATTTTTATAGAATAAGAAATTTTTACAAAACATCAAACTTTTTTAAAATTAGTGTTTTTAAAAAATTAATTTTTTATAAACAAAAAATAATTAAAATTGAAATTTATAATAAGAAAATTTTTAAAATGATATTTTTAATACGGTTTGTTTTGAAACAAAATATTTATTATTTTTTTTGGAAAAAAAGTTTTAAACCAAAAGTTTAAAAAGTTGATATAATTGTTTTATTACATATTGTTCTTACTATACGTAATTTAAATTATCTTTTGTCGTAAAATATCGTTTTATACTTGATAAATTTTTATTATATTTAATATTTTATTTGTTCCACCCGTGTAATATACGGGTTTACTAAAGCTAGTGTATTATATAATAGTAATGATAAGCATATATTAGTTTACATATGCTCTTTTAAACATATGAACATGTGTGTTAAAAATTTCTTTTAAGTCTCACATAAAAAAAAATTATTATTTATTTTTTATAAAAATCATAAAAACCTTTTACACGTATGTAAACATGTTTTATTATACATGCCTGAACACATGTTAAAAAGGTTCTTAAAGTCTCACAATATTTATAGCTTTATAGATATCATTTCACCATACACACAAATATACTAATACGAAATGAACTTTGATCTAAAATATTCACACACGTGGAATGAAATCTTTAAGTAATTAACTATGTATTAAATTAGGAGCTGCGTTAGATATTTGTTGAAGAAATATATAAATTTTATCGTTACAACTTCGCCCTTACTAAATAGCTTTTATATATATACTATGTTAGTAACCCGTGTATTACATGGTTTGAATAAATAAAATAAAAAACAATTAGTAAAAAGATTTATAAATTATAAAAAATTAGGAGCTGCGTTAGATATTTGTTGAAGAAATATATAAATTTTATCGTTACAACTTCGCCCTTACTAAATAGCTTTTATATATATACTATGTTAGTAACCCGTGTATTACATGGTTTGAATAAATAAAATAAAAAACAATTAGTAAAAAGATTTATAAATTATAAAACCATATTTGAAGATAAAATATGATCTTAATTACATATCAATAGCTACTTTAAGTAAATAAACAAAAATGTATTTTTCTTAAACTTTTATTTTATAAAAAAATATGGGTTTTAAATATTTTGTTATAAGAAAAATGAATTTATTTTAAAAAAAGTTTGTTGTATTTTATAAAACTTTTATTTTTAAAAGTATGTTTTTAATAAAAAATAGGTTTTAATTTATTAAATTATATAATTTTTAATATGAAAATAGCATGATTAAAATTATTAGTAGTCAATAATAATAATAATAATAATAATAATAAGAAATGAGAAAGTCAGTATGATAAAACTTATAATTGTGTCAAGTATTATTTTAAATTTTTTTTTTTTTGTTATAGATGGATATATAGATAAATAGATATGTTAGAAACCCATATATTAAACGGATTATAAGTTAGTAATAAACACGAACAGTTATACTATGATAATTTAATATAATATATGATTAAAATATATATACGTAATAGTTCAAGAAATAAAACACTTATACTATTTTTTAAACTATTTTATCTAAATAGTTTCATTTTTCAAAATAGTTTTAAGATTTGTTTATAAATAATTTATTGTTTATAAAAATCTTGTTTATTAAAAACTCGGGTTTCTCATTATTCTGTTTTAATAAAACTGCTTTAAAAATTTTCATATTTTTATAATTTTTTTTAAAAAGGACTAATTTAAAATATTTTGTTTCAAAAAGATTTAGTTTTTTAGAAAATTTTATATTATATATAAATTTTGTTTTTTATTATTTATATTTTAATAAAAAGATATGATTTTTAATTTCCTTAATGAAATTTATTTTTTAAAAACATAGCTTGATTTAAAAAAATATAGATGAGAGAGAAATATTACAATTAATAAAATTGACTTTTATTAAAAGAGAGAAATTAGTGTGAGTGTTAAATTAGTATAATATCATTTTGGAGAGAAAATAAAATAAGAATGTTTAGAATAATGACAAGTGTTAAAAAGATGGTTTAAAACAATAACAAGTGACAAAATAAATCTTTTTTTATTAGAGTTTATAGATATTATTTATTTTATTTTTTTTGAATGAAAAATCTATCTTATTTTTACGCCTAAATTACATCATACTTGAGTTTAAACCCAAAATTTTTTCTCTGAAAGGCAAAATATCTACCAAACAAGCCAACCTCACGTTATTAAATAGCCTATATGTATTCTCAATATCATAGAATCTTTATTCGCTAGTCACTACCTTATGCCCTTCACTTCTTCGAACAGATAACGGAACAAGAGAAGGGGTCCGTAAGACAGTAACACACTAACACTCCTACCAAGGTATTTCAATTTTCAAACGTGCATCTTTCTATAAGTGTGTATAGCATCCCCATCATTGTGTTCTTCATCACTCTCTGTTTTTATAATATTTTTACGGGAAAAAACCCAAATCTGTGCTGTGTTCTTGCTGTGTGCAATTGTGCACCGTAGAAATTGGAAAGACAAAACGATTATAATTCACCGAACACCTCACCCTTGTCTTATTCTATTCTTTTTCTCTCTCTCTCTACAAAAGGTCCAATTTTCCAGATCAAGAAGGTTCCTTCAGTCAATTATGAGAGACCCACAAGATTTTAACCATTACTACCATTCTCTATCAATCTGTCCACATACACTGTGTTTCTGTGAGTTTCATCATCTTAATCATCATCATCATCATCATCATCGTCATCATCATCATCTCAATTGGTGTTAAGTAATGATTCAATTCTTTGATTTGTAGGTTTAATTTGATTAGTTATTTGTTTTCTTGTGTGTAGATTCTGCCTTTTGAAATTCTTTTTGTTGCTACTTGCTAGAACCCTTTAGGTTGAATCACTCATTTGTAGAACTTATGCTATCTTTAGCTTTTTGATCTGATGCAACAAACACTTCATTTCATCATCTTTTTTTACATGGGTATGATCTAATTTTCATTTCATGATTCGGTTTTGCTTATCTTGATGAAATCTTTGACCCTTTTGTCAAATTTGTCAAGAAAGTGAGTCTTTATTTGTGTAACTGTCATAGGATTAAGCAATTATGTTGGAGAAGATGGATAAACGCTTTGACCCTGAAGAAGTGATTGAAGAATTTGAAGCTTTAACCAAAGATGCTAAGAGGGTTCAAATTGAAACTTTAAAGAAAATCTTGAAAGATAATGGTGAAGCAGAATATTTAAAAAAATGCGGTCTTGATGGTAAAACTGACCCTGAAAGTTACAGTTCTTGTGTCCCACTTGTTACCCACAAAGATCTTGAGCCTTTCATTCAACAAATTGCTGATGGTGCACTTGACCCTATTCTCACTGGCAAACCAATTACCACCATTACATTAAGGTATTATGGGCTATAATGGTTTGTACTTTTTGCATTATAGCTGTTTGGTTAATTAGCTTTCATGTATAAATTATAATTGATTTGTTTCAAATTTGTAGTTCTGGGACTACTCAAGGGAAGAGAAAATTTGTACCTTTCAATGATGAATTGACCGAAACAACTATGCAGATTTATCGAACTTCATTCGCGTTCAGAAACAGGTAAACGCTTAAGGCGAATGATCTATGATTAACTTAAAGTAATTATAATTTAATTTGTGATGTACACATTCTTGCTTGTTGTTTTCTTGTAATTTTTTATGTGCATATGTTATGGATCTTGTGAATGATTCTGGTAAAAAGTAAAAACTATTGATTGTCTTGGGACTTTTGACATTTATTTCTTCTAGAATTGTTATATCACCTCCTAGATAATGTATCTGGGCCTGCTTTTTAAGGTTTGGTAGAAAAGCGTCTACACTGTCCTTTCCTTATGTTTTTAAGGTACAACTGTTCATGACGCAGACTAGAGTTGACCCTTTATGAAATATTGCCTAGAGCACCGCCAGCGTTCGTGCAGCACCACGGACGCTGATGTGGCGGTGACGGATGAGTTCGCCACGGACGACCCGTTTGCACGGGTTACGTCTGGGCAAACTTTTTTTTTTTTTTTTTTTTTTTTTTTTTTTTTTTAAATTTCTTGGTAGAGTAAAAGTAAAAGCCTAAGAACTGACCGTAAATGCTTAACAGAAAACTTTATTGTAATAGAAGTGTTAAAAGACTCATGGGCTTTATAAGATTGGGGAGAAAACATCTTAGCAGAATTTAAAATGAGAAGATCATGAGAATACTTATTTTTTGGTATATTTATACGTTAGTGTTCTGGATATGGGATCAACTGGGTATGGTTGTGGTTATAGTTTAGGATTTATACGTTAGTATTCATGTCGAACAAAGTTTTTACCTCAACAAACATCAAATACAATTATTCTTTAACGTATCTAGTTTATATTCGGCTATTATCTGAAATGGCTTGGAATATACAAACCTGAATCATTCTGTAAGAAATTGTTTTGTGCGTAACACGTCTATATGGTATAAGTTTATAGTAGCTTCAAAACTTGTAAATTACTAGAAATTTGTACCAAGATTATTACTTTACATGTCTTAAAAGCTTGTAAGTTGTAAATACAACATAAAGATTCAAGCTTTGATTTTTATTTTTTATTTTTTTACTGTTTTCTTATGTTTAGGGAGTTTCCAATTGGACATGGGAAAGCTTTGAGCTTTATTTATGGGAGCAAACCATTCAAGACAAAAGGCGGTTTACTAGCAGGCACTGCTACATCTAACGTATACCGTAGCGAACAATTCAAGAAAACAATGAAGGAGATGCAAACCCCGTGTTGTAGCCCGGATGAAGTCATATTCGGGACAGATTTTCAACAATCTTTATACTGTCATCTTCTTTGCGGACTCATTTTTCATGATGAAATCCAAGTTATATCTTCAACCTTTGCCCATAGCATTGTGCATTCATTTAGGAGCTTTGAGTTAGTCTGGGAAGAGTTGTGTTCTGACATAAAAACCGGAACTTTATCAACCCGAATCACTGTTCCAACAATCAGAACCGCAATGGCCAAGTTGCTGAAACCGAACCCTGAGTTAGCCTACAAGATTCATGAAAAGTGTTTGAGTTTGAGCAACTGGTGTGGATTAATCGAGGCGTTGTTCCCTAATGTGAAATACATTTACGGGATCATGACTGGATCAATGGAACCTTATTTGAAAAAACTAAGGCATTATGCTGGTGGAGTACCGTTGTTGAGTGCAGATTATGGGTCTTCTGAAGGGTGGATTGGAGCAAATGTGAATCCAACCCGCCCGCCTGAATTGGCTACTTTTGCTGTTCTTCCCAATATTGGGTATTTTGAGTTCATACCATTGAGAGAGACCGGTGCAGCCGATGAAGATCACAGTGAATTCGAACCTCAATTGGCCCGGGTCGAGCCAAGACCCGTGGGTTTGACAGATGTCCAGGTGGGTGAAGAGTATGAGGTGGTTGTCACCAATTTTGCAGGTACCAAAGATCTTATTCCTTTTGTTCATATACACTTCTATAATACTAAAATCAATATTTTAAGATACCATGATGGTTGACTTTTTGACTTTCGCGACACAGGTTTGTACCGCTATAGACTCGGTGATGTTGTTAAGGTTCTCGGGTTCCATAACTCAACCCCGGAACTCCAATTTGTTTGCAGAAGAAACCTAATTCTGACAATCAACATAGACAAAAACACAGAGAAAGATTTGCAGTTATCAGTCGAAGCCGCAGCCAAGCTGTTGGCGGTTGAAAAACTCGAGGTGGTTGACTTCACAAGTCAAGTTGACCTCTCGTCGGATCCGGGACATTACGTAATCTTTTGGGAGGTAAGCGGGAAAGCAAGCGATGAAGTACTTAAAGAATGTTGCAATTGTTTGGACTCAACATTTGTTGATGCCGGTTATGTGAGTTCCAGGAAGGTCCAAGCTATTGGACCGCTGGAACTCAAAATTTTGAAAAGAGGAACGTTTCAAAAGATTTTGGATCATTATGTTGGGTTGGGGTCCACCTTGAACCAGTTCAAGACACCGAGATGCGTGGGCCCGGTTAACCAGAGAGTGTTACAAATTCTCTATGACAATGTTGTAAGGAGTTACATTAGTACTGCTTTTGGTTAGGGTCATGGGTTTGGAAATAAGGGGTTATTTTTATGTGTTGCATATATGTTAATGCATTAGATGTTGTTTGAATACGGTGTAACATATTAATTAACATGTATGTATATTGTTCAAATATATCTTTTATTGAGATAGACGATGTCTATAGATGGTCAGGTTTGATTTTGTTTCATCTACTCCAAATACCCTATTATGGATAATAACTGACGGCGACATGAAAGTGACAACGTGTTTATTAAAGAACAATGGTCGTCCAAGATGATTAATGAATCTGATGGATCATTGTATCCATCACTATGTTTGATTAAATATCTTAATTATTCAGTGGAATCCTATTTTATTACAAGATCAAATAATTAAATCCCAAAATTTGAAGATATTTTTCTTCTAATTGATTAGATCTCTAAACTTTATGTAATGATCTTTCGTTAAATTTCATAAGCGAATAAAGAGATTATTATAAAGTAAAGTTCAAGGCTTGTATCCCCATTCAACAAAAATTCTAGAATGTTTTTCTTGTGCATTTTTTTTAATAGCTTCTAATTTACTTCTAAACAAAATTCTTATAAACCATTAATACATGCAGCTTACAAGATTTAATCTCTTCATCTTTTAAATAGAAGAAAGACATCTTACCATCAGAATATCTAGTTAGTTATTTTTTTGTGTATTACAATATGTTTTTTGATTTTATCTGATATATTACATGAAATATGCTGGTGGAATATCATATATTTTGGATAAAAACTACTACAGTTAGATGTATTTGGATTTATAATTTCTCATAAACTCACGACAAGACTATCACACAGTTAGATACGCTTCCATAGCTATCCACATCACTAGTCTTACCTTCATTGTTGTTTGTTTGCAATCTCACATGCATATGAACGTTTAGCACTCGACGTGAAAGCCAAAATAGTTTGAAAGTGAAACAATAGTACCCAACCTATACAAAGGGAAGTTTAGAATACATGTTAATACACGGTGAACAACTTGTGATGCATTAATTACAACTCTTAATAGACAAGATACAAGTAACCAACATCTCTTTCACATAGGTAATATTTATAGCTAGCAAGCTAGTAAAGTAAAAGCTTAAGACGATTAGGATGTGCTAGCACAAGACAACCTTGTGTTGTAGTATGATTTTGATAGACCTTTGGATTGTAATGGGCACCATGTAACACAATAAAAAAGAAATGACACATTTGGACCACACATTTGATAGTGCAATAATGGACAGTGATGATGTAATTTTTGTTCCCACCATTTGTTGAGATAGCCGATTAGCCACCTGAACAAGTAGAATATGCTCTTCTAAGTATTAAAACAAAAAAAAAATCCTAAAACCTAAATTTTTTTGTTTAAGTGGTTGAAGTGAAGTATTCAAAACAAGTAAAAATAAGATTTTGGATTCGAGTCGCTCATAAAGCAAAAATGCTATGGATTTAGCCATAGGGTTTTTCTAATTATAAGTTTCTTTCTAAAAGGGTTGGGGGTGCGGTCCCAAATGAGAAATGAATAGATGGATCTGATAAAAATAATATCTATTCTCCAAAATAAGGTTGTATATTTATCGTAAAAATAAAGTTATCAAAAAACCGGTTTGAACAGGATGGAACCGAATCGGAACCGGGAACTGCATAGCCTAAATCTGAAAATCGGAACTGAACCTTATGGTTACCTAATTGGTTCGGTTCTTAACCGGGTAAACGGGTTCCGGTTTTGTTGAAGAACTAGCAAAGAACCGGTTTTGTTGAAAAACCTAAAATAACAACTTGATGTATTAGAAAAAGCCAATTAATATTCAAATTAAACAATAATTTGGATACACAAACCACAAATTTATATGCTAAACTGTGTTTTCGTGGTTGTTCAGTCAATGAACGTTGTTCTTCCATGGTGTTTTTGCTTGGGATTATTTGTTCTAATTTGTTGAGGTTTGAGTTTAAGAAGAAACAAAAGATCAGACTTCTTCTAGGTTAACGATTTGTAAATCTTGCTTCTTAAATAAATTAGCATTTTATTAGAATTCAAAGTTCTCATGAGCTATCGGTTTTTATGTACATCCCCGGCTTTGGAACCGGAACCGGAACCAAACCAATACCTAACCGGAACCGTATAGTATATATAGGAACCGGGAACCGAACCTATATTAATACAACCAATTCAGAGCGTTCGGTCCAACTGGTTCGGTTGGTTCCGGTATAAGGTTTTCCCATGGTTTGTCAAGATAACGACAACAAGGTCTGCCATGTGGAGATATAAACTCCAAAGCCATTGCAAGGGGTCCAACCACTATCAGTTCAACCCTATGCGGTTGAACAGATGCATACTAAACAAGTAAAGACTAAAGTGACTAGTGTTGTTTAAAAAACAACCAGGTCATGACTCTCTTGAAAATAATTCTCTCAAAATTGACTTGTTTGGAAACGAGCTGCGACAACTCCACATAGTTTGAAAATGAACCGAGCTTGAGCCAATGCCAGCTGATGTGCATTAAATTAAATATAAATTATATAAATATTTCTTACACTTTAATAGTTTTGGACTAGTTTTTATAGAAATATTAATTATGATTAGTACATATTTAAGATATTAAAAGACAATGAGATAAAATAATATTTTTTTAATTAAACTCGACAAGTGATTAATACCATTAATCTAAGTGACAAATTAACTTGAATTATAATACGTCTAACAATAAAACAAAATTAGTGACATCATACTGTTAGATGACATGTTAAAAATACATAATATTTTAAAATTTATGTTTATAAAAAATAAAATTTTTATAGGAAAAATAATGTAACGGAGTGGCATGCACAATGGGCATAATGTAACGTTAGATGTCACATTTGGCACTAAAAAAGTTCCTACTTATGATGCTAACTCAGTGGTTGCAACAGCCTTGCAGTTCCTACTGATGGTGTTAGGCTCGCTACCATTGTTGACGTCAATGTTTACAAATGATGATGGCACTAACCATAGATTACAATTGCTTGCATTTCATACTGATGACATGATGGTCTAGTAAGCGACCCTAGTAAGTTGTCACTAGTTCATCTAATCCTGTTAAACGGTTACCACTGTCTAATCGCAACCGAGCAATTCCCACAGATAAAATAACATTTAACACGTCACAACTCAACAAATCAAAAATCCGCCTATCATAATAACAAGTTTTTATAAACCAGTCTAGCAAATGCAAATCTCAATCACTCGATGAACCAACAAATCATTAAATTAACATTCAGAATAAAAGGATCGAGTAAGACTATAACACCGTAGAATCGTGAGTGAGGGATACCAATGATCGTGTGCGAGTAATATCTTGTGTCCAATTCGAAGTTTCGAACTCTTAAATCTTGAAACGAAGATGAACTCGTAATCTTAAAACTTGAGTCACTTGACTCACTTCCTCGTTCACATTTCACAATAACCGTTTGTCCGTTAAGCCCAGCGGTCTGGCCCGCAGGGCTGTGGTGTATGAATTGGGCCAATTTACGTTTATTTTTAATTTAATATTATAAATTATCGAAGAAAGTTAAATTAATTATTAGATAAGATTCTTCAAATATAATAAAATAGTCTTGTCACTTATGATATCAATATCGATTTTGTAGTTGTCTATTCTTCTTCATTGACCGGTGAAAACAACAATGGGTCGTTGAGCTACACATTGTTTTATACAAACAATTATTGTCAATCACCCTCACGTGAAATTTAATATTAGTATTGTTATTTAGTGACAGTGAGTCTTAGATCAATTGGTTCGGTAGGAGACACTCATGACTTTTCAAAATGGTGGTCATGGGTTCGAGTGTCATTTGTTGCAATATGCTTCAAATGTGCCAAAGGCCTTTTAGGTGGTGGGTTTTCACTGGAATGGTGGGCGGGTCAGGTCACCAGCATTGTTTGTGTTCATAAACGTGCGTGGCTTTTCGTCAATGAAACACGTAAATGAACCAAAAAGAGAAGTAAAAACCGGATTCACTTTCCGAATCTTATTGTTATATTTTTGCTTTTTGAATAACCCGATTCTTACTTTTTGGTTTGAATTTTAATTTGAAATGTAAAATTACTAAAAAGAAAGTTATACAAGGAACTTATTAAATTTAGCAATTAAGATACTTAATCAGAACTCGCCAAATTGGCACCTAATCAATTTAACAAATAGAAAACCTAATAAAGTCTCACCAAATTACTAAAAAAAAAAACATTTCAAAAACAATTCAGATTATACTGATACAACTCTCTTATTTGAGAAGACCAATTAACTTTTTTGTAGCTATGGACTCTAGTAATTAACATGAATTGTTGGAAATCGAAATAGGGGTGTACCTTGTAATCATGAACAAGAACATTCTAGACTGTCGTAATCACAATCACCAAGAATTTTGTTTTCGTTCACCGGGACTTTTATATTTGTTGGTTTCAAACCTTTTACTTCAACTTCTCTGATTCCTTCTTCGTTTTCATTCATTCATTGTTCACTGTTCATATAAACTTGATAGAAATTGATGAAAGTATGGCACCGCTCAAAACTTCACTAACACAACAAACAAAACAGATTCAACAAACATCAATTGAGATTATGAATGGCACATCAACTAACTCAGAACAACGTAAGAGAGAACAATTATGTTATTCGCCTAATCGGTGTTCCACAAGCGAGACTACCATTTGATTTTGGTTTCATTGTTGAGCGTTTAAAGACGAATAGGGAAGAACGACCAAATAATTGGGGATTGGGTGATGTCGGTTGTCAATTAGCGTGAAAGGTTTGCAAGCTATTGTACACAGTGTTTTTTTATGTACTTACCTTAGCAAGCCACCATAAATTGATATGTGTCGGTGGAGATGTATTTACATCAAATACAAATTCACGGTATAATCACAACACTTATTACGCCATATATAGTCACACATCCATGGCATTATATTCATGCGATGTTATCACTCTACGTGTGTATACTGTAATCAACTGCACACATTATACTATGAACTTAAGCAATGTAATTATGTTACGTATTACCACAACAAAACGGGCTTTAAAAATTATATTTTTTTTACTAAGATTGTATAGCAATATTATACTCAAACTGAATATAATAATTTTTAATTTATTATTGTACATAAAAAAGAATAAACTATATAAATGTTTTTTAAGTTTAAAAAATGATAGAACTAAAAGAAAGTCAACAATGTTAACTTTTCTCATAATACCCCCTCCAGTCTCTTTATTAGATTTCTAATAGTCTTATGTGCACGTCCACACCCAAAACATATTACCCATCCCAAACTTTTTATTAATTTTATCATTTGATACTCAATACACACACACATATATTTGTGTGTGTACGCAGTAGAAGATCTAGATACAAATCTTATTCTTTCTAAAAATCGTGATAGCAAATCTGATGCGTTTATTTAAAGGTTAAGCGCTAAGATTGATTAGAAATAATCAATTTTCAATTACATTAAACAATAATGGGAGTAAGGGAAATATAATAAATTGCTAAAATTAATTATGAAATAACTCACAGGAACTAAAATTGTTTTCATTTATACAATAAATACTAATTCCAACTCCTTACAAATAAAATAACTTTATCTTTTTTTTATTTTATTAGATAGAGGCCAATAAAAATTTATGGGCCCAAATCGCTAACTAATTCATATAAGCGAGCTGGCCTTGACCCAATTTTGGATGTTCTTTTAATCTTGAAAAACAAATTGCTTAACACTTTGTAACACTATAAAGTATAAGTATTATTAATACACTAATATTAGTAAACCCATGTATTATACGAGTTGAATAATTAAAATATTAAATATAATAAAAATTTATTAATTATAACACGATATTCTAAGATAAGATATTATTAAAATTATGTATGAGTACGAACTAAAAGTAATAAAACAATGATATCAACTTTTAAATTTATGTTTTAAACTTTTCTTTAAGAAAAACTAAACAATTTCTTTCAAAATAAACCGTAATAAAAATATCATTTTAATAGATTTTCTTATTACAACTCTCAATTTTAGTTATTTTTTGTTTATAAAAATTTAGTTTTTAAAAACATCAATTTTAAACTATTTTATATATTTAAAAAGGTTTGATGTTTTAAACAAAATTCTTATTCTATAAATTTTTTATTAGAAATAATATTAATAAAAGAATCTTTTTTCATAATTTATTTAAAAACTAATTTTAATCTAAAAAAGTTAAAAAATATTATTAATAATTATAATAATTATTTAACAGAATAAAAAAATAAAAAAAATTTAATAACAAAAAATGTAATGTTGACATGTGCCGTATGCATTACTTTTTTATTACGTAAGAAGATATGTGTGGTAAAAAGTATTATTATATTGCATATTAATGGTAGTATTATGTTTCGGGTAGACTTGTTCATTCTAACTTCTAGAAATATGTTGACAAAAGCAGTGGCTCGGTTGTCACAAACAGTTGAATCATTTGAAAACTAACAAAAAATATATATATATCATTGCGGCCACTTAATATTTTTCTATTTTCAAAGATGTGACAACCGAAAATACGCGATATTTAACAATTTTCATCCACGTGGATGAGACTTAAGATGAACAAGTTATAGGAGAAAATCTAAATGCATAAACTATAAACTATCATATGAACAAAGATATTTAAAATATATAGGGGACAAAAATGAAAAAAAGAATCAAAATATATGAGAAAAGGACGCGAAAGCATGAAAAATTAATAATCTTTAATAATTTTTATCTATACTATTATGTAATAAATTTGAAATAAATAAAATTGATATTTTTCTTAAATTTAAGACGTCTAATGGTTCTTTTTGGTATTCAAGAATTTTTTATATTTATTATATAATTTTGTTATTAACTGATGACATATCAATTCTTCTATATATATTACAATCCAATTCTTTTTATCAATGATAATTTTGTTAGTATACATAATAATTAAAACCCAATTTACAAATACATATATTTTTAGAAAAAAAATTAGCATAGAATTTAAGGACGAAAAATATATTTTTTGTATAGTAAGACCTTTTAGTAATATATTTATTATTGAATATATACAATTAAAAAAATACATCACAGAATTCAAGGACAAAAAATATATTGTTCGTATAGTAAGGATAATTTTATTAATATGTTTATTTCAGAATATGTGCAATTAAATAAAATACATCATAGGATTGAATAACAAAAAATATATTGTTTGTATATTAATAACATTTTAAAAAACGATTAAAACTTCAATTATGTTTCGGTTTTATTTGGTTCTGTCTCAAAACTAATATGAATCACCCCATGCATACCCTTAAATAAACAACCTAGGTTTTGTGTTTCTCGCAGCATCGCTTGAATACCAAACTAGACTTTCAGTAATCCAAGTATATAGAGCATGATCTTTTTAGTTTATATTGTTTGGTTGGAGAAATAACAAAATATGTCGTTTATTATGTGTTCTTAGGTAGGGAGTGGCACCCACACTGTGAAGCCAGATATGCCTTAGCATAGGTAGGCAACACCGCCGCCACAACCCCTTTCACGCCGCATCCTTTCTTGGAATGGCATGTTGTCGTCGTGAGTCATAAAAAAGACCCTTGCCTGCTAATCGTTGGTTCCCCCCCCGCCCAAATGGCTCTTTGAGTTTTATTTTTTATTTTTTATTTTATTTTTAAGTTAAACCTCTATGAATATAAACCAATATAACATATTTTTCTACACCATCTCAAATATCTCTTCTACTCATTTCTAATTCTATACACTATGGAAGTCAACAAAATATCCACCAAATCCCGAGCTCAAAACACCAAAAAAAATTAGATCGAAGGTGCGTGCGGGTCCTAGTGAACCGGCTTCTTCTACCCAACCGTTTAACCCATCACATACAACCGATTGGTTTTACAACCCGTACAAAATGTCTCAACCATCTCCACTAATACCCATGTATCAAATTCCCCATCTTCATACTACCATTGTACTAAAAAAAAATATGCCTGCGTATGAAACCCCACAAATTGCATTTTATCAAAACATCTTGAATGCTTTTCAAAACCCCCCATCACGTAGAAGAAGAAGCTAAAGAAGATGAACAAGAATATAGCGAAGCATATGATGATCTACAAGTGTATGAAAGTGAGGATGATTGAAGACATTTGTGTAGAAGAAATCCCCCATCAAAATCTAAATCGAAAGGTAAATTGAAGACCCGAGCAACTAACACGCCTTGAGATGAAAATAAGGATGAAGCTTTGGCTAAGGGTTGGATTAATGTATACAAAGACCCTAGAGTTGCAGATCATCAAAAATTGATTCGTTTTGGAAGAAAGTATTTAAACACTTTAGCATCGCTATTGATGAAACAAAACGAACCATTGATCAACTGACTTAGAAATGGGGAAAAATGCATCTGAAAATGAGTCATTTTAACGGGATGTATATTCAAGCTTTGTCTAAGTGTTGCTCAATTTTATTACGACAGAGTTAACTTTTCTTTTTTAATATTTAGAAACATCTTTGCTTGAGTGGATGTATATTGTTCTCAAAGCGTTAGACGAATACAAAAAGGTTTATGAGAAGAAAGGTTTTTACAAGTCTCAAGGCATGAAAGATTGTAAGAAACCATATCAAATGGGAGCCGATGGAGGTTATGGGTGTGGAGTTTGGTAGTCAAGCAACAAAGAAGTCCAAAACTTTGGAATCGGGTCAATACGTAAGCTCAAATGAGCCCGACCTGAACGAAAATGCGACACCGACTGGACCGATACATATAGGAAGTAAAGTGGTGGAGTATTCGAGCAAAATAACACTAAATGAGGTCATAAGTGATTACAAAGCGATGAGGGAGAAAGAAATGGAGCAAAGAACTCAATGAGAGTCCCTGGTTCTGAAAGTAATTGAAAAGAAAATGGTTTTGCTAGACTTACAATGAGAAATTTTGCTTGGAGATACAATAGACCAAGCATGAAGATATTCCTTACACCCATGATGATGTTCCCAAGCCAATGTTGAAAAACATCCTAGAACGCAAACGACAAATTTCTTGTCTATGTGGTTGGGAGTTTAAAGTAGTTTATGCTGTTTTTATTTTTATTTTTATTTTTATGTTGTCTTTATATTTTTATGTTTTTATTTTTAAAGTAGTTTTTATTTTTGGGTTGTAATCTTTTAAATTTTATAAAGATCTTGTAAAAAAAATTGTGGCATATATGGAATAAGCATGAGTGTCCCTCTAAATTCTGTGGTGTAGTGTAATGTGTTATAATTTGAGATAACAATTTCTGATTGGGGTACTAGAGCACTCATGTAATGAGTTCCCCTTCCACCCTTAATTACCATGCACATGTTAGGAATGAATAATAATAATCACTTTGCAGAGATAAAAACCTGCCGCAACAAACGAGATAACCAACTAATAGTTTTTAATGAATAAAATTAAATCAAACAATCTTTTCATAGGACAAATCTAAGGTTATCACCTAGTGTGTTAAAACTGACATAATAAAATATTTTGTATTAAAAATTTAAGTAAGCACATAAATTACTAAAATAAACGGTTAAGGAATTTATATCTCAAGTCCGTCAAATGATCCATGACAATATTTGTAAAATTACACAACTTGTTAAGATGTTTACACGCTTATGCTATGAGACCTGAAACATTCAGCGAACCAAAAGTTATTTTTACTTATTATTTCTAGTCAGCAGTTAATATACTAATTTGCTAACTTTTAAGTAACTTTAACATCCATACTAGTACATTATACGCCAAATCAAACAATAAATATTTATGACAATAAACAATTTTGGCTATTTCTAATTTTCATGTTCCAACAAAAACTAGCATTGCTAAAATGGTTTATAATTTGAGTTCGACTACATATCTAACACCTTACTTTTTATACTT
This sequence comes from Flaveria robusta, assembly GCA_025506415.1. Taxonomy (NCBI): domain Eukaryota; kingdom Viridiplantae; phylum Streptophyta; class Magnoliopsida; order Asterales; family Asteraceae; genus Flaveria; species Flaveria robusta. The sequence continues at coordinate 3,803,000 of CM046460.1, read as the reverse complement.
TCCAATACCATGATTGTAAATTCTTTTTTACATCACAAAAAAAGTTATCTCTTAAACTTTATAAATACAAAAAGTATTCATAATAATGATATCCAAAAGTTGACTTTAGCTGTTTATCAATCATAAGTACTTAGTGGAGAAAGCATTCATATAATTTGCTAATGGTTCACAAAGTGGTCATGACATGATGTTGGGCACTATTTTTGTGACTATCTTTTGTTTGAGTTAATGTTAAGTGCTAACACCCGCAACTATATATGCCCCTCAAAAGGTGAACAGTTTATATGGGACCAAAGGATATTTTATATTATCTTTACTATTTAAAGTATGTTTGGATTGTAAATTGGCTAATTTTTTTTTAATATAAACTAGAAAACATGGTAAGAGAACTATTCATGAGATAATGATAACCAAAGTGTTTGATTTGAATATAAATTGGACATGAACACGTTGAATATACTTTTCAAAAGTAGCATTTCAACCGGATGAATTACTTCGGTTATACGAATCTACTCAACTTTAGTTCACCATAAATCACCTAAAAAATCAATGACGTTATTAAAATTAGAATTGGATACACAGGGTTACATATCGCTGATGTGCACACCCACGTCACACACAGATCTTGAAATTGACATATCATACAAACAAATTTTGAAACAAACATATATCTCACATAAAGATACAAACACATAATCACATAATCAATTAAAGAAATACGAAGATAACCCTATGTGATGTTGTTGTGTGTTTGTATTCAATTGTCGTGTCCCGAGCGATAGTTAAAGGGATGTATGCTTGTGTTTATTTGTTTTTTATCTATAACTATAGTAATAAAATAATAATTAATGACATTAACTTAAAGAAAATGACGGGCTATCTTATAATGATCGAGCTATTTCATATAATATGCCGCCTTGATTTAAGAAACCTAATAATAAGTTAATAACTACCTAAATTAAAATTTGAAGTATAGAGATTTAAAATATGGTTAATTGTATTAAAAACTAAGTTTGTACAAATTAATATTCCATGCAGCAACCTTCAAAAGTTCAAATTGATTTTGACGACTCAATTTTCAAGATTTACATTTTAATAATTCCTACTTATTTAGAAGATAAATAAGAGACTGGTTCATAAGTTCATTATGGATAATAAACATGTTAAGTATTAAATATATAAAAAGGCAAGTTATTAAATAAGTTTAATATAGCAAAAATAAATCCTAACATATAATAATTATCATTTCCTAATAAATTTTGATACGTTTAATCCACCTAAAGCTTAATAATAACAACAAATATATTGGTTAAACTAGTCAAATTTGTGTACCTGAGTCATAAGTTATCACGTACAAATTATTCTGCATAGGATACACGTGCTTCTAAAAAGGTTGTGAAGTGATCACATGGTGCATTATTGCACATATAATTTCGCCAGCTCTTTGCATGACGCTAGCCTTACATTTGAAACGACGTCATCACTTATTAATTAGCCAAGATTTAATCCTACGTTGAAGACATCAAATGTCGATGTTACCAAACAAAACCTGTTTCAAGGTATTATAATTAAGGTTAGTTTATTACAAAGCGGTTTCAAGACTAAAACCAAGGACAAGTATGTAAAGTTGTTTTTTGACACGCATAACTGCATAATGTAAAATGATGTAATAACTAGTCTTGTAAATGTGTAATCAACCATTTAGAAAATGTCTAAAAATATATATATTAATTTGTCTAATTTGTCACGCATTGTATGCAACCATTTAGAAAATGTCGGTTTTTTTTTTTAACTTCTAAAAATATATATTAATATTGCACTCATATTAAAAAGAATAATAAAACTTTAGATTCTCTTATATATTAGTAATAAAAAAAAATATATTTATTTGATTTAGAAAAATGACTGAAACTTGAAGTAGTATAACCAAATGGTTAAGTACATTGCTTGGTAGAATAAATAAACCATTATAACTAATAATATATTAAAAGACAAAACGTAAAGCTTTTATGGATGTTATACGAGTTCTTAATACACACTTGCATCAACATTCTAAATTTACATATATGATCTTGCAAAGTTATATTTTGACTCCGTCAAGTTATGTTATATTTACACGTTGTAAAGACAAAAGACAAAACATACTGTACAAGTCTATAATACATTAATACTCTTAAGAATTTACATTTTAACCTTTCAGTTGTAGCTATATTTATATTTTATATACTATACTTATTTATTTGTTTTTTTGCCACACTTATAATTTTTTTGTTTTTGTTTTTCTCTTATAAATTTACAATTAATGTTTTATAACATTCCAAACATACTATTGTGATATGCTTATTTTAATTTATATTTTGGTATAAATTTTATTAAGAACAAGATTTTATTTCATAATGTACAAGCCACCGACGCACAACCGTACAAGTTGTCGAACTGATTGAAGGTTTCGATTCTTTACAATTTTTATATCTTTTTTCCCTACAACTTTTAACATTTAACTTTTTTTAAAATTCTAAATTTGTACATGTTTATTTTTATCAGTGTTAATATATTTATAGTTTGGTTTTTTATTGGCTCGTGACTATTCTTATCAATGTTTTGACGTTAACTTCTAACAATTGTCTTTTTGTATATTACGTTTCAAATATTATCATCGGGCTCGTTGCAACGCATGGGTTTGTGACATTTCATTTTTTTATATAAATTTTCACCAGTGTAGTTTTTCTTACCTTTAATGTATGAATTCATGTATCGATCAACGTTAGCTTCTTCTATAATTTTACGCCATCGCCGCAATTTAATGTCTTAATACTAGCTTTATTTAATTTTTTTAAACGAAGTCTAGACTACGCACATGCTCATACGTTAGTTTTCATCAATATAATAACCTTTAGCCTTTGAACTAAATTTCATCATAGCTTGATGTTCAACAAATTAATAAATGAACAAACTTTTTGGCGTGTTACTCCACGACATTTAATATACATATATGAGCGGTGTAAACTAGAAAAATATATTGGGGACTTTTCTAGTTTCCTTTTTAGTTTTTTACCTTTTCGCAATACGACTATTTTGATCAATTCAGAAAAAGAAGTATAACACAATAGAATCATAATAATATTAGTCTCGGAGATTGAGATAATAGTAAATAAAAACACAAAATAAAAACACATAAGATCGTATAAAAACTAGGGTGCTAAACGAGTCGTGTTCTCAAGTCGTAAGATTTAACCCGACCCAATCCCAAAATTTTTACATCAACCTAAACCCAAAAATTGTGTTGGAAGTGTCAATCCGAACACAACATGAAAATTTACGGGTTGATATGAACACGACTCATTGACCCGAATTTTTAATTTTTTAATTTTTTTGACATATTAATACTTTAAAATAATATTTTACAACAAAAATTAACAATTAATGTAAAACAATTATATTTCAGTGATAAATTTTTATACAAATTTATATATTAAGTTTTAAATTTGAAATAGAACACAAGACACAAAATATATACAAAAAAAAATAATATAAATAATATAAGGGTTAGATTAGTCAACCCTGAACCCGTTGGGTTGTACCCGAAACCAACCTGTTTAGCTAAGCGAGTTTACAGGTTCGACCTGAACCTGACCCGAACCCATTTATAATAAAACCAACCCATAAATTTCATGTTAGGTTCGTGTCATATTTTCGAATCGTGTCAGAAATTCACACCCCTAATGAAAACAAAAGGAGTCTAGAAGCTAAAATCGAAAACTTCATCAAACATTCAAATTCACATGAAAAAAGAAAAAGCGTAATAAACTATAAATATTTAATTAATTCTGATTCGGTTTGAGAAGTTGGATGTAATAACAAAATTATTTAAAATTACCATGATGACTATCTTAATGTAAATTAATTATGATTTAAAATTAAAAGTAAATTAGATAAGTAACTAAATTGTTGTTTTAATAAAAAGTTATAAATTTTTAAGATACTAATTAAAAAGTTATAGATATTTGATTATTTTGAGAATATAATTCTTGATCTCACACACTCACTTCCACCCTTCTTCCTCATACAAAGGAACACAAAACAACAACCCTACCTAAAATGTCTATATATATCACCATCTAATTTCACTCATCTCCCACCTCTCTCTCTACACACACACACACACACATATATATCTACATCTATACATATTTCTCAATTTCCCTTTTTACAATGGAAACACCACCACATATAGCCATTGTACCAAGCCCAGGTATGGGACACTTAATCCCTTTAGTTGAATTTGCCAAAAGACTAAACAACAACCACAACATATCTTCAACTTTCATCATCCCAAATGATGGGCCTTTATCCATCTCCCAAAAGGCTTTTCTTGATTCACTCCCCAATGGCTTAAACCACATCATCCTTCCACCTGTAAATTTTGATGATCTCCCACAAGACACCCGAATGGAGACCCGAATCAGCCTCATGGTCACGCGCTCTCGCGATTCGCTTCGCGAGGCGTTTAAGTCGCTAGTTGAAGAAAAAAACATGGTGGCAATGTTTGTTGATCTCTTTGGGACAGATGCATTTGATGTTGCTCTTGAGTTTGGTGTTTCATGTTATGTGTTTTTTCCTTCAACTGCTATGGCTTTATCTTTGTTTCTTTATTTGCCTAAGCTTGATCAAATGGTGTCATGTGAGTATCGAGAATTGACCGAACCGGTTCGGATCCCGGGGTGCATACCGGTCCGGGGTCAAGACTTGCTTGACCCGGTTCAGGATAGGAAGAATGATGCATATAAGTGGGTGCTTCATAATGCTAAGAGGTATATGATGTCTGAGGGTATAGTGGTCAATAGCTTTAAGGAGTTAGAGGGTGGGGCTTTGAAGGCTTTGCTAGAGGATGAACCGGGTAAGCCGCGGGTTTACCCGGTCGGACCGTTGATTCGGACCGGTTCGAGTGGTGATGCTGATGGGTCAGAGTGTTTGAGGTGGTTAGATGGTCAGCCATGTGGGTCTGTTTTGTATATATCTTTTGGGAGTGGTGGAACATTATCTTCTAATCAGCTCAATGAATTGGCTTTTGGTTTAGAATTGAGTGAACAAAGGTTCATATGGGTGGTTAGGAGCCCGAATGATCAACCGAACGCGACTTACTTCAATTCACACGGTCATAAAGACCCGTTGGGCTTTTTACCAACAGGGTTTTTGGAAAGAACTAAAGGTATTGGGCTTGTGGTACCTTCTTGGGCTCCACAAGCTGAAATATTAGGTCACAGTTCAACAGGTGGGTTTTTGACTCATTGTGGTTGGAACTCCATTCTCGAGACTGTAGCCAATGGTGTGCCGGTGATCGCCTGGCCACTTTATGCAGAGCAGAAGATGAATGCGGTATCTTTAACCGAGGGTATAAAAGTGGCGTTAATACCTAAAGCCGATGAAAATGGGATTGTGGGTCGTGTGGAGATCGCGAGGGTTGTGAAGGGTTTATTGGAAGGGGAAGAAGGGAAATCGATTAGGAGTCGAATTCGGGAGCTTAAAGAGGCAGCTGCTAATGTTCTTAGTAAAGATGGGTGTTCTACAAAAACCTTAGAACAATTGGCTTCCAAGTTGAAGATGAAGAACAATTTAAGCATTTAAATTATCAAGCATTTAATAAAATTGTTAAATATTTGTTTATGTGGACTAGTTTAGTACTTTATTTTGTAAATCTTTTTGGTGTATGAATATATTTCAAGTTAAACATGACGACATGAATTATAGGTGGTTTTTTTTATATTTTAGTTTTTCTTGTGTTATAGTTAATTTTTAATATCACAGCTAGCCAGCATCCCAACGCATATATGTTTTGTGTCATAATTAATTAGCAATTTCAACCCATGTGACTATGTGCGACTTTAAACATTCATGATGTTGACATCTTATCCAACCCGTTAATTTCACTTGTTATAAATAAAATCATTAAGCTCAATAAAAATATAAAGATATTTACTAAATTATTTTTTAATAAAAGATTTTTGGAAAAAAGTAAAATAAAATCAGTGAGAGACAATTGACCTATTTTGTTGTAATCCAAAATTATATAAATGATTTCAATCCTTCTAACTTCTGTAACAATTCAAATTTATTTACAGACTATTTATTTTTGAAAGGTCATAGCTTATTTATGGCATATGATATGAATGATATAATGTAAAATTAATCATAAATACGAGAAAGACTTTGTGACAAAACCTATAAAGTATAATCTTAAGTAGTTACGTTTAATCTGATATTGAAACTAACGTACCTAAGATCAACCTCAAGATAGTAGTTAAAGCAATTGATGGAAAAAAAACAATTACAAGGGGAAACTACCCATGAGATAAAACAAACGGTAAGCCACATGACTGGAGGGATTGATTAGGGAATAGTAAACTTAAAAAACAAAATTAGAAAATTAAAATTTTGAGATATTAAGACTAAAAGCGTTAAATTCTAGGTTAGCATATTTAAAAAAAAGAAAAAGAAAAAATGTCACGTAAAGATGGTAAACTGTTTTATCGGAAAATTCTAGAACTAGAACATTGCGTGAAACTTAAGCGACCTAATTGAGACAAAAAATATTTAGTGGCTTAACTAAGACAATATGAAAACTTTGTTACCATTCTATAAAGTTTTTCCTTTTCGAAACGGGAATATTTCTTTTGGGAAAAATATATTAAGTGGAAGGTCATTTGTAACTCATCTATGAAAACGGAGACTTGCCCAGGTTAACCTGTTTAACATTTTTAATGAAGTCAATCGTGCTCGGTTAGACTTTTTTAACCCGTTTGATTTAACCATTTGACAATCAATCCGTTTAATATTACAATAAAAAGTAAAAGTACATCATATAAGGTCACCCGTTAACCCCTTTCCGGCCTACATAAACCTTTTGAACAATTTTATTACAAATTGATTATAACATATTTACATCCAGTCAACCTATTCACTATCCATCAATCCTTTTGTCTTGTTCCGATAAAAGGGTTACATGACGGGTTAAAAGATTTTTATGTATGGTTTAGAATAGAGTTGATGTATTTAACTAACCAAGTTGAGTCGGTTATGTATACGAAAAAAAATTATTCGGGTCACTTGATTAATATTATGTTCAAAGAGTGCTGTAGCGCACTACTACACTAGTGACAACGGACAAGTACTTGTTTAATCACTTCATTTAAAACTCGAATCAAACATTGAAATCGGCCCAAGAAAATCCTGTATATTGGGCCAGAAAAGTTTAGGCGGCCCATTTGTAAATACGCAACTCATGATACGTGTTGTTCTGCTGAAGGAAGCTCACTAGCTAGGAGGGGCCCATATGAATCTGCGTTTCGGCTTTGTTAACTTTTATCATACGAAAATAGGAAAATGTGACGTAATAATAATTAAATTTTAAAAGTATTTTAATTTGATCATTTATGCAATTTTTTTTTATATTGGACCATTAAACCTTCAAGTCGAATCATTATCGGATTTCTTATGTCAAGAAAATAATGGAGAAGAAGACGCGGGGATCGAAATTTTCAATATATAAAGTTATATTAAAAAATAAAAAAACATGTTAATTATATTTAAATAAAATAACCAAAAGTACCTAAAATTCACACCACCATTCCACATTAGCATAAAAAAAAAGAAAAAAATAATTCCTAATCTTTCTACTTTAATAAAAGAGTATCTTGATGTAACACGTGACGGCACCATATTCATTCTCACCAAAATTTTTCCGCTTCTTTCTCCTATTAAATAATTACCTTAATTATCAATAATATTATTTAACTTTTTTTAAAACAAAAATAGTTTTTTTAATTAATTTAAAAAAGATTTTATTAATGTTATTTCTAAAAATAATTTTTATAGAATAAAAAACTTTTACAAAACATCAAACTTTTTTAAAATTAGTGTTTATAAAAAGTTAATTTTTTATAAACAAAAAAAAATTAAAATTGAAGTTTATAATAAGAAAATTTTTAAAAATGATATTTTTAATACGGTTTGTTTTGAAACAAAATATTTATTATTTTTTTTGAAAAAAAAAGTTTTAAGCCAAAAGTTTAAAAAGTTGATATAATTGTTTTATTACATATTGTTCTTACTATACGTAATTTCAATTATATTTTATCGTAAAATATCGTTTTATACTTGATAAATTTTTATTATAATTTAATATTTTATTTGTTCAACCCGTGTAATACACGAGTTTAATAAAGCTAGTAAATAATAAACAAGTCCATTAAAAAAGCGCAAGCATTCATATACAATTATACGCAACAAAATATATTAGTGTAAAACGAGCCCCCACTCTTGCATCACCTAACTCGTTTAGAAATTAATATAATTTACCAAATCAACAAGTTAAGCCGATAACACTAAAATAAAATTACCAACAAATTAATTTTAAGTTGGATGGGGAAACGTGGCTATTGCCTATATCTAAGAGCATTTACAACCCGAAGAGAAAGAAATTAAATATCGTTTTATTTCAAGTACTTGAAAGAACAAGAGAAAGAAATTAAATGGGGATCCATGAAACTCGAAGATAAAGGTTTCTCTTACAAATATAGTATCCAGATGATCTTAGATGATTGTCTTGAATGTGCACAGAAGTCACACATTAATGTCTTAAATAACTAGTTTTAAACCGTATTATCTTGTATGATACGTGTTAAATACGTAAAGATTAATGCATCTGAATAAAATCATACACCATATTGAATAAAATCGTTGTATGCTAAAAGTTCTTGTTAGATTTACTTCTTTCAAATATATTTGTTGATTCTATGTTCCACAAAAAGATACTTTGATCTACGAAAGATTCTAGTGCATTGTGTCTTTTTTTAAAATCTTTATAAATGGTACAATGTAAAAGTAGTTGTAGAGGTATACAAGATCGTTTATCCTATTATGTTTAAGTGAAATAATTAGTTTTTGAGTAATTATGGTTATAATTATATGGGTACTTATTTTAAAAGGCATAAGCAATTTCAATTTGGAAATTTGACTCTATTACTCGTAACCCCCCAAAATCCTTGTGAACAGGTTGTAATTAAGCTGTAAACGAGTGAGGATTATAAAACAAGTTAAACAGATTGACAAGTTGGAAATTCTAAATATCATAATGTTGTTAATGCTAGTGTCGAAACATGTTAGCTTCAAAATCTTCTTCTTGAGTTTCATTTCTAACTACACACCTCTATTGTCAATTGTGACAATGTCAACACTCAACAACATTTACTTTACTTTTCTCTGATACAACATCAACTTATCAAAGGTTTTAAGATAATATTCAATTTGTTATGGAAAAGTAACAATAGGTTTACTGCACACTCTTAAGCTCAAAACACGTTGGCATCTTTACAAAAGGCTTGATGTCACCTTCTTTAATGATTTTTTATTCTATTTAATTTTGACTTCGTTCTAATCTCACTACTCTAATAAAAAGGTATCTAGAAAGTAAACTTGTCAACATCATATTTATTCTCACCAATTTTTTCTCGCTTCTCTCTCCTATTTATTAATCACATTAATTACTAATAATAGTATTTAATTTTTTCTATATTAAAATATTTTCTTAATAAATTAAGAAAAAGATCTTTTTACTAATATTATTTTTAAGAAAATAATTTTTCATAAAATTAGAAAATTTTTTAGAACATCAAACTTTTTTAAAAATATAAAATATTTTATAATTGGTGTTTTTAAAAAGTAAATTTTAAATAAACAAAAAATAATTAAAACTGAGAGTTACAATAAGAAAGTTTTTAAGTATGACATATTTTAAAATGTTTTGTGTTGAAATAAAATTTTTATTTATTTATTATAAGAAAGATTTTAATCATATCTTATTTTATAATATCGATTTAAAATTTATAAATTTTTATTCTATTTAATATTTTTTATTCAACCCGTGTAATACACGGGTTTACTAAAGCTAGTAACGTATAAAATTATATAAAATATGTTTTTATTCTATGTCAATTTATGATAGATTTGTTTGAGTGATAACCTGTTGATGGGATCATACAAAAACATAAATAACCTAGGTAGCCAGGGTAAGTCAGGTATCATATTCACGAGTAGCATGTGATTAATGTTACACGATTCATTTGATTATTAAATAAGTGAATTAATGACAACTGAACTATTGTAGCTTGACCGTAGATAGATCATAGATGTGAATGAGACTAATTAAACCAAACAACTGTTAAAAAAATAAAACTAAAAAATAATCGCATCCTGGTTTCAAGTATGAGAAAGAATTGCGTTATCTAGGTTTTACCAAAATAAAAATCACATAAACATGATTAGTTTGTTATTGATGTTGAAATATAATTACCAACTAGATAACGGGTTAAGTAAATAAATAGAAGGTTTTAATGCAATGACAAAGAAACAATTTGTCTACAATTTGTCTATAGTATTTTGTGTGGTCATATTTACATTATCTTATCTGTCATGGCTTGTTTATTACCCACATATTTTGGCTTCAATTTTCATTCTTGATAACAACTCAATAGCTTAGGACGGTGGTGTTGATAATGAACTTTAAGGCTATAAAAGAATAACAAAGGGTTTAATTGTTTTCTTGAATCTAAAATGGAAGACAAGATGAAGTGCAAGGTTTGTGTCACAGGAGGCACCGGTTACATTGGTTCAGCCCTGGTTCACTCACTTCTACAAAATGGTTATATCGTTCATGCCACTACAACAAACCTAGGTATATATCTTTTGTTTCTTTATATTATATTATATATACAATTGAAAATTTGTGAACAGAACTTAACTTTGAGTGGATATTCACACCACATGTCTTATAATTTCTATCGATGGTCTATTATTTATTTATTTTTCCTATTACACAAATCATCACCTTCTTTATTTAAACAAGGATGACGAAGAAACATCTTCAAAATGATTGATGTTGAGGGAGAGGGAGAGAAATAAATTAACCAACATCACCAGCCACATATTCTTTAAATTTTCAAATCAAACAGAAACGAAAATTACATTCTAATCTTTTGTCATGCGCGAGCCATGACCGGAACACGCGAAATCAAAAGTATATGTTGTTTCTCTTAATATCGACGATGCTACTTACTCCGAATCGAATACGATGTTCATAACTCCATTAATTTCGTTGAATGAAATGGCGCTAATATCGATTGCGAACGGAAAATATGGAGCGAAGAAATTGAAATCGGTAACTTGATTAATCTCATAAACGTGACTAAACACTATTAGATTAAACAAATTGATTGTACATATCAAACATTTAATCGGATTGAAACTAAGATTTTGAGAATGAATCTTCGTTGTCAGTGAAGAGAAAACATACATCTTTTTCTCTAGATCTGATATCTTTTGCGTATATGTGTGTTTGTATATATTAAATAAATGAAGTTGAAATTCATGGATTAAAATTAATATCCATGAAAACTGGCCAGCATTGTTAATAAATAAAGCCTATGTATCATATAACCCAATAAATAATAAACAAGTCTACTAAAATAGTGCAAGCATTCATATACAACTAGTTTTATATCCGTCCGGTGGCCGGATATTTAGTGTCATAATAATAATATAATATAACTATATTTTTTGCATTTAGAAAAAAAATCAATTTTTGTTTAAAATCAAAGTATAATTATATATATATATAAATTTAGTATGTCGGTGGTGAATTTATTGATTTTTTATTCACTGTTTCGCTTATAATATATATTGATTAAATCTAAGGGTAATCATTAGCGGCCATTTGGTTTAGTGGTTTGTGTTTTATGATTTATAGTTAAGGTCTCTGTTTCAAAACCAACCAAGTATTATTCATTTCAATGTCCACACTACAACTTCTATGCTTATTCCAAGAAGCATAAATGTTTAATTGTTACATGCAAGCACGAATTATTGTACTCAAAAGGAAAAATAGATAAAAACATTATTATACTTAATGTTTTTTATTTATGATTATATAAATTTTTAAATAATCTATATATTGAAAATAACTTGTATATTACATTCATATCTATGACTAATGTTTTAACGATTTTATTATGTTGTTTCGACGTGCTTCTTTTTATTAATGATTTACATTAGTTTTTTTAATAGATTCATTTTTATATAAAGTTTTCTAAAACTATCAAAGGATTTGTCGCAACACACGGTTTGTGTTTACACTTTTGTCAATTAATAGAGTATGTTTTACTTGTGGGAGCACGCTGATCACTAACTCTGTAAAAAATAGACCCAGAAAAGACGCACGGCAACGCTTAGTCTCAAATTTTAGTATGTTATTATTTGTCTATGTCGGTTAGCACAATAGGTTTGTGTAGTTTATATTTTAGCCACCAAACTATACATCTTGTAAAATCCTCCCAACCGCCCCATAAGCTTCAAATATATTGATTTTTTCTTCAAAAAAGATTCTAGAAAATCATTTCATGAGGTCAAAGAGATACCACTTAAATTTTTTAAAACCATTTCAAAAGCTTAAAAAAACAGAATTTGATTAAACTTTATACAATTTAAAGAGATACCGCTTAATTTTTTTAAAACCACAAAAAAAAAAAAAAACGGAATTTGATTAAACTTTATACAAATTAATTGTCTCAAGATTTAACATATATGAGTTTAAGTGAGTTGGTTACATCCTTTTGGTTGAGACTTGAGAGCATCCAACCGCGTTCTATTTTAGCATTCAACATAGTATTTTTTACTCGTAGCAAAGCGCAAATCACAATTTTGTAAAATAACAAAATCAAAAAGAGACCTGCGACAACGCGCGGGTCTCAATTTCTAGTTAATATAAATAAAGTATGAGTAAATAAACTAACCGATGTCATTAAAAGAAACATAAAACAATAAAAAGCAGTAATTGATGAATTACTAAAATATGAGAGCGCATCGTATTGCTTAAAATATAAAAATATCAACTAACACTCAAGTAAGGTGGTAAGAAGGCCACCTATATGTATGATTTAGATGCTCTTACGCGACAATATCCCCTCGTACAAAAATAAGTTAACCCTTCGTGAAGCATTCCCAAAAGTTTTTGTTTCATCTTATATTTAAAACATCTCTAAACAGGTTAATGTTAATTATAAAATATGAATAAGTTGAAAAAGATTAAACATAGCACAACAACTTCTATGTACATGATAAAAGCTAATAAGAGTGCTTTCAACCTACTATTTGTTGTTATGAACCATTATTTAGTACAACTCTTGAGTAAATCATGCCCACGTTTAGTGCTCCCAAATCATCTCCGTTATTGTATTTTTTCTGACGCATCATCAAATGTTTACACCATACACCAACACAAATCAGACTAATATTCAGGCCAAGATACAGAGAAGAACACTAGGAGTGCCTGCCATCAAATGAAGATATTTATTTGTTTCTTATTGTTTAAATCCTACCTGAAAATGCTACAAAATCAACAAAAAAGTCATATTTAGTAAATCACATTATTATTAAAAATAAAATCCCAAAGATGAGCCAAAACATGTTTGAATTTTTAACATTAGTCATCATAAACAAAAATACGTTTTGTGATTATTATAGATAATGATAAATGGGAGCAATAACTTATCAACTTACTTCCGAACAAATGATTCTCCACAATCCCTCGAACTTAATCATCTTCAACGCAATAGCCAATCATGTTAACCAATTTTAGATGAATGAAATCACCTAAAAATTAACTTGTGCCAGGTAATAAAGTTGGTTTTCACATAACCATAAGTTGTCTTTTAGATTAATCTCTAGACGCTAAAGTTGTTCCCTCAATAATATTTGAAGTTAACAACAATTGTTGTCATGACTGATCTCAGAACATCTCTTGTTACTTGTCAAATTTGTAGCAAAATAAAAACATTACTAAAAGACACAGGAATAATGCAAAGATTTAGACACATCAAAACTACTAACTTGTTATCAACAGACTTTTTCTAAGAAGAATATAAGTTTGTGAAAAAATTATAAAAGGGTATGCTAAGAGTAAAATTGTTACAACCATGCTATAGTAATGAGCTACATAATAGAATTCTAATAGCTTAATTGATCATCACTTACCTCATCAAATGATGAATCAGACTTATAACTGTTGCTTGACTCCTCGACTCATTTATCAACAACAGGGGCTTTTTTCTTGGGTGCCACCTTGAACATGTTTTAACATAAAAGACATTGATATATATTCAAGAAAGCTTAACCAAATACAATATTAACCATAACACATGTTATACATGTACAACTTTAACTTTATCTTCAATCTTTCTTCTTGCAAGCAGCATGCATATTAAATGAATTAATGTAAAACAAGTAAATAAAATGCTGACAATGTTGCAAGAAGAGAAACTGAAACATTGCTTCACTGCTTTGTGTCATAAAACCCAAAAGAATCAGAAAGCTTAATTTTGGAGTCAAATACACAATGAAAATATGAAAGGATTGCCAATGCCCTTAATAAATTGACTACGTAAATAGTAAAATTATGTCATTAAGCCATCTCTGGCGCTTAGGTGTAGGAGATGCAACTTGTGATATTGATAATTGTTCTTATCGATAGACCGTATAAGTTAAGAAGATAGCAAACCAGCATTTGATCATAAAATTCAAAAGCCTATTTTCTACTTCCCATCACTCTTTTCCCTTTCTCCATCTATTAAAACATACATCAAGCTAGCTTATCATCATCATTGGAAAAATTAAAATATAAAAAGGAGAGATATTGTAAATAGAACACAAGCACTTCAAATTATATGCATAGAAACAAATACTATACGAAAACAGTCACATTGAAATATTTGATTTTACCTTCATATTGATAAAGGTCAGATTAATTAAAGCATTGCATTTGAAGCTACATTGAATCCGAATTGAATAGGAGTAAATTTTACACAATTTCATAAAGGCCTATGTAATTAATACTTGAAACTTACAAGTAAACTAATGAAATGTGTATTTATGATCCTTTAGTCAATTTTACCATTCAGAAAACTTGTTAAGTTCTTCTACTTTTGTTAAGAAAATTCCAGCTTTTTTTCTAAAGTCTGGTGTTCCTCCGGTTAACACAATTGTATGTCTGCAAACTTCATATTTTTGACTTACAAACTTGACTCTGCATATTTGAGTCAACAATTGTTAGTAGGCAGAGGTTAACTCAATGTTTAAATAATTTCAATGAAAAGTACTGAGTAGTGGCTCACCTCAATTCTTGAAATCTAGTGGCAAGAAGATCTAGATCCTTCTTTTTAAGGATGAAATTTATGCCCTGTTCCTTACTGAATAAGAGTTAACATAAGTAATATAACATTCAAGATGAGTAAGGTATATAGATGACAAGTATGATCGATTATGAAGTACATTTAATTGGTCTAATATAACTTCTTATACACTTTTGACAAAGTTTATTCATGAAATTTTAGACCCACCAAACCACCTTCGAAGCCTCCAAAATCATGAATTGTGCCATCTCTCACATATCTACACATTCCATTAACCTTCATTAAACAATTTTATATATAAACATACTGGGTCAGTCTAGCTATGCGTGTGAATGTGTGTTTAAAGAGCAGAGAGAGCACTCACAGTGATAAAGCAACAATGTCTACAATCAAAATTCAGCAATTTCACGACAGAATACGAATGTTTGCGTATCAACATCCACAATAAATCGAGTGATTTCCATATAAGATGAAAATTAATCAAATAAATATAATTGATCCCCATTGACTGAAGCATTAAAAAGAAAAAATTACATAGATGAGAGACGTACTATTGACTGATCGATAATCCAACAAAATTCAGAAGAAGGAAGCCGGTCATTGATGAAAACTACTCGATTTCATCAGATTATTGAATATATAAAACCCGAACCCTAGAAAGCATCCTTTATACCATTGTGATGGTCGATTGGGGGCGGTGACGACCGATTGAGGGGCGACGACGATTGATTGTGCGGTGGTGACGACCATCTCGGTGGTGGCAGTGATCGATTGATCTGTTCCACTGATATAGAATGTTTATGAACATTAAGGAAAGAAGAGAGAGAAGTGCTGATCGATCTCTCATATCACTGTTAAATAGGAGGAAGTAGGGGTGGTTAGTAGAGAGGCAATGTGGGGAGAAAAAGCAGGGACATGGGATATAGCAAGAAACTGCAAGTAACCGTCTCTGAAACTTGGTAACCGCCGACTTTAAAGGGCTGAGATTTAATCTCAATCTGATCCAACGGTTAATATGCAATCTGTCGGTACTTACATTATTCGCTGGCAATAAAATATATAATTATACACAACCAATTATATTAGTGTAAAACGAGCCTCCACTCTTGCATCACCTAACTCGTTTAGAAACTAATATAATTTATCAGATCAACAAGTTAAGCTAATAACACTAAAATAAATTTACCAACAAATTTATTTAAGTTGGATGGGGAAACGTGGCTATTGCCTATATCTAAGCCCACTGATTTAAACTAACTATGATTTTTCGATCGCGCTTCGCAACGAGACCTTGATTGTTTTTCTCACGCTATGCGTCTTGACTTTGGTCTTTATCATTCAACTAATCTCAAAACATAAAAGTATATATAGATACATGTTCCGATAATACCAATACCAATAACAAAGATTTTCGCTCGTAATTAGTTTCGTTCGTCAGGATACTACAATCGTAACTACACTTGAAACCAAAAAAAAATACTCGAGTTTAATATAACTCTGTTTTTCAAAAACTATTTTTATCGAAAGGTTGACAAAAAAAAAACGAAAGTTATTCACCCGGACTATGCTATGAGAGTTTGGTCGTTTTTTTCCGCTCTAAGGTGTTCAAAATACAAACTTAAAAACTTAAGCGGCCAAATCAAAACCTTAACAAACTATTGTAACTAAGGTGTTCAAAACACAAACTTAAATAGCAAAAATAAAAAAATTATAAACATTATTGTGTTAATTTTAAAAGATCATAAACTTTTGTGACCAACTTGAAAAACCCAAAAGTTTACCTACTAAACTAATGAAAGTTCCTCATCTAAAATTATGTGGCCAAGGTGCAAATATTGAAAATTTACTGTAGTAGACATGATGTTTTTTAATACATATAATAATAATAAATAATAATTTTAAAAGGCCTTATACTTTTCAATAGATAAAAAGATAATTCAGTACATTCAAACTTTTCTTCTAGACTCGATGTATATTTATATTTTTGACATGAAATTGTTGTAATCCACTTTACAGGTAAAGTAATTTATTTAACTCTTTCACTGATTAAATTGTTGAACTTGGTGACCAAATCAAAGTTTTTTTTATATTTTTTTAGCTATTGCACACTTCATATAAATTCTTTTTAATCTAACAATGACTAACATCTCATTCAACGTGCGGGTTCGTGATAATATTTGAACATTTTTTTTCAATGTTTTTTTAATTTCCTTTTTTGTTCTATTCTTTTCCATAACACCTCAAGTTTTTTTATTCACAATATTTTAACTATTCCATTTATGATTTCACTAAAATTATATAAAATTTAACTTTGCCCCCATCACAAAGCGCCTGGTGCAACCCTAGTTTGTATATATAGGTAAAGTTCTACAAAGATGGATACCCTTATGTTAATTTTGTATTTGTAATTGCAGAAGTTCAAAAAGACTTCTAACTCATACGCTACCAAAGAATATGGGCATTGTTAGAAAACTGTTATTTTTTTTGCGTCTTTTTGGTCTGAAATGCGTAAGAAATGGACGTTTTTGACATATTTCCAACCAAAATGAATCATTGGAAAACGTTTTGTGGGAAAACTTTCCAACAAATTTTCGGTTGACGAAACAAAATTCTGACGACATTGCGAAGAAAAAAATCTGATTACTTCTCGACGAAATATATTCTGAAATGTTTCTAACAAAGCATTTACCGACGACTTTGTGACAAGGTATTTATGGACGACGTCAGAGTTTTCTGACAACTTTTCTATGAAAATTTGGACTTTCTTACAAAATTACCATGAGTGATAACATGAGAATAATATTTTGAACGGTATGGATACTGGAACACCACAAAATTATATATTAATACTCAAAATTTTTATACGGGTCGTATAGTCCCATACGTGTCGTATAGAGGGGTCGTATAGCCTTATACGTGGTGTATAACATCTCTGACAGCCCCCTGAATTTTTCTCGTAGTCAGTGTCGAAATTTGTTATACGCGTCGTATAGCTTTATATGTGTCGTATAGGGGGTCGTATAGGGCTATATGGGGCGTATAGCTCTCTGACAGCCCCCTGAATTTTTTCTCGTTTTCAATGTCTTCGATCCTATACGTCGCGTATGGTATCATACGAGACGTATAGGAGGGTGTCGATTTATAATGTAAGGTGTTTTTATATTACTACCTATTTTGAATTGTGTGTCAGAACTTACCGACAAACTTGCGAGGAAAGATAAATTATTAATTAAAAAACGTGTGTACTTTTGTCACCAAAAACCTTTATACTTGCAATCATTATTAATTTATTGGATGGTTTTAAATTTGTTACTTTTTAAATGGTTGATAGTGTAAATTTAGGAGTGGTTTCAAATGGTTTTTGAGTTAGTCGTTTTGAAAAAATATTCTTTTTTGATATAAGGTTTGAATTTATCGTTAAATCAAGAGTTTTTGCTGAGTAGGAGCTTTTTTAGGATCAGGTCGAAATTCGCACAACTTTTTGGTAAAGGAAAATCACACCTTTTCTAGTAGTGTGTACATATGCTAAATATATATGAGAGTGAATCTAAATCTAATGAAACCTCAAGGCTCATTAACAATACGTTACAACTTACACTCTTTACAATCTAACAATATTAATATTATTTGCATGGAAGGTGATGAATCCAAGGTGGGACATTTAAAAAGTTTCCCAGGGGCAGAAGAAAGGCTTCATTTGTTTGAAGCAAATATTTACAAGCCACAAGAGTTTGAAAAGGCAATACAAGGGTGTGTCTTTGTTTTCCATGTTGCAACCCCTATGGTTCACACTACTGGCTATAAGGTATCACATTCTTGAATTAAGTTCAAGATTCTCAAAACTCAATATTGAAAAGAATTTAGCTTTGGCTGATGATGATATTATATATATATATATGGTGTATGTTTACAGTATGATAATATTGTTGAGGCAGCAATTAGTGCAGCAAAGACGATTACAGAAGCTTGCATACGCTCAAGGACAGTGAGGCGACTCATCTACACTGCGTCTGTTGTTGCAGCTTCGCCTTTGAAATGTGATGGGAGTGGTTATAAGATCATCATGGATGAAAGTTGTTGGACACCCCTTAATCTCAATGTCCCTTTCTCCAATAATTTATTACAGGTTATTTAAAAAAAAATTAAAAAAAAAAAAAAAGACGTATCTAGCAATATCTCACTTTTAAAGTACGTTCCGAGGAGAGTGAAATGAGAGCAGAGCTTTCCTCTATCCAAAAGATAGAGAAGCTCCACTCAAAAGATATCAGCAGCTAAAAAAAGATTAAATTTTCTTTAAGTATTGAGTGTTTCACTAACTTAGTTTTACGTGTTTTGCTTTAGAACTATGTAACTACCAAAACCAAATCAGAGCAAAAAATCTTGAAAATGTTGGAACATAAGCCAAATGGATTGGATGTGGTGACATTAGTTCTTGGGCTGGTTGGTGGAGGAGTCGCGTCAAACAGTACGTTGACTCTTGTATCACCGGCTACTAGTAATATGATCAACTACCACGTGTTAAGGTTCCTAGAAGAATTGATAGGGAAAGTCCCAATCATACACATTGAGGACGCTTGTCGAGCTCATATCTTTTGCGCAGAGGAGCCATCGATAAACGGGAGGGTTTTATGTGCAAGTTCGTTTGTATCATCTGCCGAAATTGCAAAATATTATCAGAAAACAAATCCACAACTAAACCAAGAGTAAGATTTTGACTTACTAACTACAAAAAGAAATTTTAATATGACACACAAAAGTCACTTCTATGCATATGGGTGTTTACTTATTTCAGGTACTTGAATGAACAAGAGAGAAAAATCAAATGGGGATCTACGAAACTCGAAGATAAAGGTTTTTCTTACAAATATAGCATGGAGATGATCTTAGATGATAGTCTTGAATGTGCACAGAGTAATGATTAAAAATAATTACTTTTAAACTGTATTAGCTTGTTTGATGCGTGTTAAATACTTAAAGATTAATGCATCTGAATAAAATGGTACACTATATTGAATAAAATCGTTGTATAATAACATTTCTTGGTAGATTCACTACATTAAAAGATATTCGTTGATTATATATTCCACAAAAAAGATACTTTGAACTACGAAAGATCCAAAAGTGTATAGGGTTGTTTTTAAATTTGTTATAAATGGTACCATGCAAAAGTAGTAAGGCGTACCTTACCCGGCGAACAATGCACCTAGCTGCGGAATCTGGTCGAGAACCACCTTACGACATTCTTGAAAAGCAAAATTGCTTCTTGTTGGGTTACAATGAAGAAATATGCAGGCTGTAGGTTTTCAAGCAGGCTCATAATGATGCACCTCATGGCAACAACCTGTCAACAAAGCAATTTGATTGTATATAAAGTAGAGGTAACAATTTTGACTCGTATACTTATCAAATGGGTCAACTCAGGTGATGTTTCGTCTCTAATTCGTCAAATGGGAGAAACTTGGGCGAAGATAAGCAAAAGAGAGTGCAGTCAAATGAACCAAAAGTCACCCAAAACATATTGTTAATGCATACTAACAATAAAATCCCTTTACCAAACAAAATTAAAATTAGAATGGCCTAACCATACTTAACACACATTAAAAAGGCTTAATTTTTTTACCAATATGTTTTCAGGTCAACCCCAACGCTTTGTCAATTAAAAGAAGTTACTTAGTTTTTGCTCTTTACCTAGCCCGCCCATTTTACATCTCTAGTATCCAACAAGTGGATTGTTTAGGAGCTAACGGTTCTATTGCTTATAGCTTATGTCTATGTTTTGTTGGAAATTTATTGATAATATTAATATGAGTATTAATATTTAGTCAATAAAATTAATGTGTTGAATGAAAATTAATATGTTGAATGACATTAGGAATTAATGGGTGTGGGAAGTTGTCCCACATTGGAGGAAAGAAAGAATATAAAATGGTTTATATTCTATAACCTCTTGTCTATATTGTTTCCTAAGGTTTCACACTAAGTGGATTCGCGAAGGGTGCGAAGCACCCTTAACTCGCACTCGCACACGCGCGCGCGGCGTGGGCATGTGGGCGCAATGTGGCGCTTTGATGGCGCACTTCGCGGCGTGGGCATGTGGGCGCAATGTGACGCTTTGATGGCGCACACTTGCATCGCCGAGAGCCGCCTTAGTATTTTTGAAGGTTGGTTCGAGGGTCCGGTCAGGTGCGTCTGACCTTGGTGCGCGACTCGTAACAGTTTCGGTTACGTGTTGACCGAAACTGATGGCTGTTAATGACGAATTAAATGGGCGGTTACGATTTCGGATTAATGGCTGAGTAATGACTGAGTGGCGGTTATGGAGTTCAAAGTCTACTATAAATACTAAGGATGGCTTAGTAGAAACACACACCAAACAACACGAAAATCTGCAGCAAACAGGTTCTCTGAACATCCTCCATCTCTCTGGTTTCTCTTCTACAAACAAATTCAGGTTCTAGATCAATCCCGGCAGTACAATCTGCTTTGGCTGTTGTACCCTGGGAAACAAAACGAGTTCTCCTGGGAGGCTCGGAATTTGTTTTAAGGGCCCCGTGTTAAACACGATCCTCAGCTTTTACATTTTGTTCATCTATTTCTGTAAAGTTTTCAATTGTAAAGAAAATTGTAATTGTAATTTATATTTCTTTGTATTGTATATATCAATAAAGATTGTTTATTTATAATTTTATGTGAACGGTTCCTACATGTTTCACAAAAGACAACTTATGAAATATCTTATAAATCTCTTCCAAAACGAGATGTGTTAAACGTACCCATGGGACGGGGGGCTCTTATTTTTTATCAGTAGTGTTAATTTTCGATCCGGTAATGTAAATTTTTAACATATTTAGAGTTCGTCCCCCTAAAATAGTTTACTTTCGCTCTCGCCTCCACTATATATAATATGGTTCAAGCTATGCCACTGAACGTACCCTCTCCACTCCAAGAAATGTACCCTCGATTTGATGCTTTCAAGGGTACACTGAAAAAAAATATTATTAGCTTTCCATGGACCTCACTATTTCAAAGGTACACTGAAAAAAAATATTATTAGCTTTCCATGGACTTCACTATTTGATAGGCCCAGCCATCCTTACACCTAAAGCCATGAGTTTGGTCACTGTACTGTTAATGCCAGTCACATTGAACGATAACAACCATGTATACAATGATCAACTTTCAATAATCTTCACTACAAATTCCAATATCAAAATCCAACTTCGATTGATCAAATTGAACCCCTTGATAACCTAACATCTATTTTTCCCGAGCTTTCCCCGCCTTTCATCGTTCGCACTCCGTGGCCCCTTATGCAAGGGTTTTGTAAAATGGGTTTGGTCTTGGTGATTTTAATGTCTGTTTTAATGAAATTGAATTTAATTTATTACTAATGAAGAAGTCATAAGTAAATAAATTGGTAAGTTTGAAATGCAATTTGTTCTATCAAAGCTTGAAATTATGATTATGAATTTATGATCACGCAAAAAAGTATAAACTCCGCTGCGTAGAGCGCGTGACGA
Source organism: Flaveria robusta (assembly GCA_025506415.1). Lineage (NCBI taxonomy): Eukaryota > Viridiplantae > Streptophyta > Magnoliopsida > Asterales > Asteraceae > Flaveria > Flaveria robusta. The sequence continues at coordinate 3,780,244 of CM046460.1, read as the reverse complement.
ATGTAGTTTTTCTTTTATCAACTAACTAATTAGTATGAAAAAATGTATACATATACTTGTACTTAAGAGTGGTGTACTGGTAAGCCCCAATAACTAAAAGTCTCGTACAGTTTTGTGTCATAACCTTTAAAAGATCACCTATCCAACGCAAACTGTAATTTACCTGATCCGGTTAAGGGTTCTCCGAAAAAGAAAAAGTATACAAGGATATGCAATAATGGTATACAATTATATGTTATCTCTATGGATTTATCACGATATACCAATATAAAAGCAGCTGTAGTCCCTAAACTCATTAACCACATTCCAGCACTATTACACAACACACATACAAGAAGAAACCAAAATGGTGCATGTTAAGCAATGCTTGGTGATCACACCCGCAAGACCCACACCAACTGCACCCATGTGTGTCTCTGAGCTCGACCAAGAGAAACCCATAACCCATGCACTCAGTGTCTACTTTTTTCGCCCTTCCTCCGATTCGTATTCGTTCGAATCGGCCTCTCGACTCCTTCGAGACTCACTGAGCCAAGTGTTGGTGCCCTTCTACCCTCTCGCGGGACGCCTGCAGTACATCGCTGGCACCGGTGGTCGCGTCGCTCTTGAATGCAATGCCTCCGGTGCAGTGTTCTACGAAGCCGATTCGAGTGCGAGCATTGGGGATTTTAAAGACTTCGCGCTCCCGAGTGAGTTGCGATCGCTCGTGCCAATGGTTGATTATGGTGTGGTGGAGTTGCATGAGATGCCACTTCTGATGGTGCAACTTACTGAGTTGAGGTGCGGTGGGATTAGCCTCGGCATTGGTGTGTCCAATATTATGGTGGATGGTACATGCGCGTCGCATTTCATGGACGAATGGGCGAGAATAGCGCGTAATGATCCGATGGGAAACCAACCGTTTCTTGATCGAAGCGTGTTGGTACCTACTGATCCCACACCGTTCCCTCGGTTCAAACACGAAAGATTTGAACCGAACCCGTTATTGATCGGTCAGTCTACCGATCAAGAGCAACGTAACAAGGACACAAAGATTGTCATGTTACATCTCACCAAAGACGAGGTTCAAAAACTAAAAGATATCGCGAATGACGCGCGACCAGCGCACATTACACGACCGTTTAGCCGGTTTGAGGCTTTGGCGGGACACATGTGGATATGTGCGAGTAAGGCGCGGGGACACGAGCCTATGCAACCAACAAAATTATATATACCGGTTAGTATCCGAGGTAGGATGCAATTGCCAAAGTGGTACTTCGGCAACGCGATTATGAAACAAGCGGCGTGTAGCCACGCTGGTGAGTTGGTGAATTCGCCCTTAGCCTACGCATGTTGTAGGATAAGAGAAGCCGTGGAGGTAGTGACCGAGGGCTACATCAAGTCAGCCCTCGACAATACAAAACGGCAAGGGGATCTAACCCCCTTCCGGACATCCCATACCGTTACCGCAACAACGGGTTCTTTTGATGGGAACCCAAATATGGAGATTATAAGTTGGTTGGGCATAACATTTGAAGGGCTAGACTTTGGGTGGGGAAAGAGTGTTTACATGTGTCCCGCAACGATTAACGTTGACGGTAAGGGCATTGTTTTTCCCCGTGAGGGCGGGGATGGATCGGTGTCGGTTGCACTGCGGTTTCAGACCGATCATGTCGACCGCTACGGGAAATACTTTTATCAAATTGATTAGATCGTTGTTCGGTGTTCGGTATTTGGTTCAAGTTGTTAGACTTGTTGTTTGTTGTTAGGTGTAATGTTGTTGTGTACCCTAAATTGCATTGTACTATGTTTGATTGATGTTGCCATTGTTGAAATGGAAATGTGGAACGCGTATTAATATAAAGAATAAATTACTAGTTTGTTTAAAATAATGACTTTCATTCAAAAATTTAAAAATAATTGTGTTAGTATCGTTGTTTCAATTGAGTAATGATTTCCATCCATTCTGTTAATCCCATTGATAGCATCTGTTAAAAATCACCCATATGCAAGAATTTACGACTTGTAGGTTAGTGAAATCGATCGATTGCAAGAATCGAGTTTGGTAAATGAGAAGCAAAATAGTTTTTTTTTCCTAAGTTAAATTGACAATACTGCCCCTCACGTGAGGGGCATACGAAAGACTTTTAATAAAATCTATGGATAGGGTTAACGTAGTAGATGGAAATCTTACTTAGTTGAAACTATCGCACTATTTAATTAAAACGATTATTTTGATTAAACCTCAAATATGAAAATAATAATTTACTTTAATATAAACATAGTCCTTTGAAAGTGACAATTCATATAGAAAAGTTAATGCGTTGATACAACAAATCCATTAAATGCATGTGCCCATATTCGGTACATTATAGAAAAGTATCCGGTGCATAAACAAAATTCTTACATTAGATTACTCGCACTAGTGACCTTCAATCCAACCTAACGTCTCATTAAAGAATATAACTTTTTTTTATTTCATCTATAAAACCCAACCAAACTTAATTTTTGCACACCCTCATAAACCAACTCAACTCAATTTTTATTGTAAAAAATATGATTTATGATTATTTTTAGGATATTAAATAATTATTTTACTTTGAAATAATCAATGGATTATTTAATTTCAAAACAAATCAATAGTATAATAGTGACACGTGACGTGACAAATTAGATAAGCAAATAAGTTTTCTATATCTATTTTTAAAAAACACAACCGTTTGAACATCAAATTTTATTAAAATTTATATCGGGATGTACAAAAATAAATAATATACAAGATAGTGCATTTCAAAAAGTTAAATATTACAATTTATTAGAGAAAATTTTGAAGTATGAGTGAAATTAATATTAGAAGTAGTTATATATATCCTCCTAAAAACTTGATCGATTACATATGTACTCTACTCAAACATTTAATAACATTATGTCCCATTCCTTAAACATAATTATTATATATCTATAATTTATAACCTCTAATAAAAAAAGGTTATTTGAGTCACATGTCATTTTTTTAAACTCTTAATCTGTCACATGTCATTCTCTTACCTCACATCTATTTGCTATTCCCGCCTATAATCTTGACCTGGTTTAAAGATCACGCGGATCTTCTAATAACACCCGGTTGCTCCCATTCGCTTATCTTCTTTCTAAACCAAAACCCTAGATCAAAATCACCATCATTCATCCTTGCTCAACCAATCGATCGAAAACCAGGTTCACTTCTTTCCTAAATCTTTCAATCTTCTTCCTAAACCAGAACTCTCGATCTGAATAAACATCTCCTTTTCATTATCTTTCCTTTTGAATCTGAAGTTTGATTTCGTTTTATTTTCTACATCTTCTTCTTAACATGATGATTTTGGTTATAATCCTTAGACTACATGTGCCGATTTTGCTAATTTGCATCACTTCTTCTACCTTAGGCTAAGGATCGGTTGTTGGTTATAATCCTCAGACTAAGTGAATTGTTCTTCAATCTCTCATATCTATATACAAATCCCCTTTGTACATCGAAGGTATGTTACAATTTTTTCGTTTCTTCATAGGAATCTGTTGGTTTGTATGTGTTGAAGGTATCATAACTTTGTTTCTGTTTGATTTGCTCTGTTCTTTCAGTCTCTATATCATCTCTCCAAAAAAACTCAGAATAAGAATAGTTTGTTTCTTCATTGAGGGTATGTTTTGTTTTTTTCACATAATTTTTGGTTTTTCATATCTATCTGCATTTACATTTACATGTTACTATTGAAAACTATGTCACAGGTACATTAACCTTCATTTCAGTTTAATTACGTTTCATTTATGAACGTTTATCAACATACCAAATTGTCAATTTTGGTCAAATTTCAATTTTGAAAACAACAAGATTGACTTCATACGTAGGTTACTAAAACATATGTAAGTTACAAGATTGACTTCATATGTAAGTTACAAGATTGACTTCATACGTAGGTTACTAAAATGGTCAAATTTGTGATAAGTTGTGCAGATGGTTTCCAGTTTGCTTGAACTACCGTTACTATAAAAACTTATAATGACCCATTAAAGGTCACAATTTACTAATCTTTTTATTATTATCATTTTTATTTTGCACGTGAACAAGAAACATTATTCACTATAACACATAATCTAACAGAGAGCAATGAACTTAAGTATCTCATTTATACAGAATTTTTATAAACTTTAATTGTTATAAGCAAATAGCTGTTCAAGTATAGTTACAAATGATTATAAAAAAGTATATCAATTTGCAGTTAAACACGCCACACTGTTTTCAATTTCCTCAATTCATGGTAACGATCGTTATTTTTTTGTGAGTTTTAGTGATTAAAAAGATGGACTTTGATGTTATATTGTCTCATGGAATTCAGTTGTTAATCACAGTGATGATAATTTGGTAAAAGGGATTAAGGGAAAGTAAAAATACCTTAAATTATACAACTGAGCAGATATTTAGTGCTCGTGGGAAGAGAATGAGACCAACCTTGGTATTTAGTGTTAGGAGGCACATATATTATTATTTTATACAACTGAGCAGATATTATTTTAAAATATTATTTTATAATTAATAACTTTTTATTATTAACTATTTAATATTTTATTTACTTAACCCGTGTATACACGGGGTCTAACCTAGTTTGCCATTTAATTAAAATTTAATTATGGAATTACTATTTTATACTTATTATATAAACCTACATTTACTGACGGGATCTACAGTGATATACAACATATTAAGCACTAGGTACAACCGTGTAAGAGTTGAGTTACTACTTTGACCGCCACGTACGCACATGTCATCAGCTTACGTTATTTCTACTATGTGTTATCATATCCTAAGCCTGTCATATTCAAATGAACAAACGAAGATATCAACATCATATTCCTTTCAATTTATTTGCTTTTACGAATTCGTTGATCTTCGCCAGAGAAATTAAGAGGAAGACGGTAGGTTCTTCGCCTGAGCACTGCACGTGTGTTGGCTTAGGTACGTTTGGGTTTCAATTTGGTTCTTAGTATTCTGAGCCATGATTCGCTTTTGCAATTAGTTGTTAGAACTCTTGCTTATGTTGTTCTAATCGTTCTTCACTGGACAAAGAGATCACGGTAGGTTATTAGCCTTCACCACCGAAATACCCTTTTCTTTCATATGAAAACATATTTTGTTATGATGATTTGTTTACAATTGAACCGTATCATTATTTAGATGTTATTGTGTTTACCTTTTGTGAAAGAAATTAGAATATGAAACGAATACTTAACTCTTGAAATTCATCTAATAAGCAATGGTGTTTCATGCTCATATGAGGCATTTGCTCCTGGCTCTGGATCTCACTACAGTGAAATAGAAACATTAGTAAAAGCTTTGTATATATATTGTTGGAAACAGTAGAAGCATAGTTTTCTTGATAAATTTGCAAGAACATTATGAATCACAAACTTTGTGTTCTTAAAGTTTGCTACTTTGATTCGTGTTTGTATTTGATTCTTGATATATTTATGTATTTTGCATATATTTTTAATAAGTAGAATAAAACTAGAAAAAAACTATTTTATTTAAAAAAAAATTAAAGGACTTTTAGCGTGGATTTGTGTAATATGTCTCCAAAACTTATTGGTTAAATTTATTTTAAATCCTGTCGGTAACTTCATTGGTAAAAATAATAATTTTTTTCTTTTATATTTTTTTAATTCCGTCAGTAATTCCGTCTTACTTCTCCTTCTGGTACAATAAATAATTTTGCAAAACGGCTGCAAATGCCATAGACATCCAAAACAGAAGTTGTTTAACTTTACTAAAATTGACAATATGCATTGTTGATTAGAGTTAGATAACTACCATCAATCTTTTGGTTTACACTTATTTGCCCTTACTTATGAAGGGAGATGAAGAATGATGTTTTGCTTAAAAAACTTCAGCATTGAATATTTTGTCTTGGTGGCAAATAGTATAAGCATTTTAACATGGTGAAAAAGTTTTACGATCTTCAAACATACTTATTGTGTAATAAGCTGATAAAACATGCACTTATTTATCTTTTTGTTACACCGCCCAAGCTTTCTATTTATTAAACTCTTTACTTTTTTAAATATCAATGTAAAATATGTCTAGGCATTTTTGAGCATGTCACGGCTAATTTTTCATTTACACAGGCCCATCTTCTTGCTCGTGGCAACGCACGGGGCAAAACGCTAGTTTATACTACAATTATAAAATTAAATATTTCCTCCTTTGCTCTAGTTTTTCTTCTTTTTATTAACTTTTGGATTTTGATGATTTTTCTTCATTTCAATACTAACATCTATTGCTTTTGAAGCGTCATAATGTAGATAGCTTTGTATATGAAAAAGGTAACATGGTAATTTGATATCAAGTGAGGATATATGTAATTAGAAGTTTGAGTTAGTTATATATGTAATTGACCATTTTATAGAAAGACTTATGTAATTCTCTTTTAATTTTAAGAGGAAAAAAATGAAAAATAGAATAAAATAAAATAAAATATTAAAGCACGTGACACAAACTTGAGTTATGACTTGGTCCCTTGAGCAACATTGTGACTACTTTTACCCATATACTCATGCTCACTACATCATGGAAATATCACCTGCTAGTGGCTACCACTGACTATTTAAAGACACAAACAAAAGCATAACGTGCATGCCTATGTCTTCAGTACTTCGAAGTGACAATTCATTTTTAAAAGTCACCGAGTATTTACTTTTTAAAGGCTTTAAAAACAAAAACATAAGAGTGCAGTTCCCATGTTGATACATCACAAATTCATAGAAAACTACCCACCACAAAAACTGACATAAACAGACCCCTTATATTTTTTAACAGTTATAATATCACTGGCGGGTCGCTTGGGTGTCTGGGTCACCCGGTCATTTTCATTATTCAAGTACGAAATCTGATACCACCCTTAGAAGAAAACTCACATTAGGTGAAAAAATCCTCTGTCTCACCTGAAACCCCCTACATTACCCAACATTTTAAAGATATGTTTTTTATATTATTATGAGTGTATGTCTTATATTATAAAAAATAGTTGTAAATGATTGTGAGTGTAGTAAAGAAAATATTATTATTTATCTGTATATTTGGGGGAAAACTCTGTTCACCCCTATAAAGTTTTTAATATTTTTTAAAATGATTTTGAATGGAGAAGAAAGAAAAAATAATGATAAAGAAATAAAATTTATTATTTAATCAAAAAATATAAAAAAATAGTAATTTTTAGTGTAATTATAAGAATATAAATGAATAAGCTTATGTGAATGCACTAAGACATAAAACTCATGATAATAAAAATTTTATATCTTTATACTAGACAAATCAATCTACTAAAAAATTTAACACTAAGTTTAGAAGTATAACTCTAAGCCGTTAAGCGAAAGTCTTTGACCCGGATAGTTATACATGAAAATGATTATACTATAAAATAGAATTGTTTTTTACAGCATAAAAATTTAAAACCCAATATATTAATTGTCTCTCGCTAAAAATTCAAACCGGGTGGCGCACTAGACCGCAAGACTATTAAAATCATGGGTTGTCAAGATCGTTCACCGCTCACTCAAAGCTCAAAAAATGTTCGTTCGATTTTTTGCTCTATTGTAATCAAGCTGATCGATTCAGTTTGGTTTGATTTGGTTTGTAAACACGCCAAGCATAAACAAAAATCCAGTCAATGTGGCTCGTTCATGAACGGTCCTAAGACAAGGCAGGTTAAAATTGCAGGCTTAGAGGGGTTGTAGGAAATTATTTAACGTCCAATCTGTAGTGATAAATAGAGCCAAATTGTGTTAATATTTGCTATTTTTGGATTATCTGTTGTTTTTATTAGAAGACTTATGGTTTGTATTTTATCTAGGGCTGTAAACGAACCGAACGTTAAGCGAAAAGTTTGTTTATGTTCATTCGTTTAATAAATAAACGAACGTGAACAAAAAAAATTATTCGTTTAGTTAAACGAACGAATTTAAACAGAGGCTGTGTTCGTTCATTTATGTTCGTGAACGTTTGATAATGTGTTAATTAACGTTCGTTCGCGTTCATTAGCGTTCGTTCATTTATAGTTATGTTTGAAATAATTATGTTAAGTATTATTTATCTTTTATGGATATTACATAATATTTGTGATTTTAATTATAAAACCAATATATTATGGTTTGCATTTGTTTGTTTTAAAATTTTCGTTTATGTTTCATTAATGTTCATAAACATTTGTGTGTTCTTTTACCTTCGTTTGCGTTCGTTTATGTTCATAAACAGTTCATAAACATATTAATTTCCTTAATCAACGAACACGAACAAGAAATCTCGTTCAATAAGTGTTCGTGGGCAGTTCATGAACAAATTATTTTCTTAAAGAACGAACATGAACGAACATAAACATTGTTAGCACTAATCCTATCAATTGTTCCTGTCATTTTTACCATCGAACACTTCACCTCCCAAAGTCATAGTTTCGCGTTCCTGCCGGTACCTCACTGCCAGCTCAACCCCATCTCGTACGATTTCATCCACCCATAAGTCTTAACCGACATAAACATTGTTCGCAAGATGCATCCAGATACTATTCCTTTGATGTATAACCCTGTTTTACAAATTATATGTATAATACAACTTTGTTTTATAGAAGGAATGTGGTATATTATATTTAATATAGGCAAATTGGATTTTAATAATCCAAACTATAACCTATTGGCCGTTAATAATCCATACTATCAATTTAGCCGGTAACACTCCCAACTTTCACTTTTATTACCAACAACAGTCCCAATGACATAATTTTCAATTTTTTATGTTTGATTTGGACTCGATTCGGTTCGCAACAATAATTATGAACGAAATGAAGAAACATACAAGCTAAATTGAGACTAAAATAGATACAAATTGAGCGTAAAAAATTGGAAATTATGTCACTGGGACTGTTGTTGGTTATAAAAGTGAAAGTTTAGAGTGTTACCGGCCAAATTAATAGTATGGATTATTATCGGCCAATAGGTAATAGTTTGGATTATTAAAATCCAATTTGCCTTTAATATATACTAATTACTAATTTGTTTGTGTACTGAGGTTATACTCTATGATTAGTGTGTTTTTTAAAAAAGAATTGATTTTTTTACTTTTAACTTAAAATTTTTCATCTTTTGCAATATAACCTCATAAATTTGATTTTTCATTTTTAACTCAAAATTTTTAATCTTTTGTAATTTAACTTTACAACTTTTTTATTTTAAACTTTGGCCCCCTATACTTTTGATCTTTTAAAAATTTTCATTTTACGTTTCATTTTGAATTTTGCAAGTTAATATAGCACAACATGCATGTGTGGTTTAATATTTTTGCGTTTCGCTTTACGTTTCGTGAGCTAACACAGCGCAACGTGCGTTTGTGGTTTACGGTTTTATGTCTATTTTTTCCCGTTTGATATATTCGTCGCAACACGCGGTTCCTAAATCGAATTTGTTGTAACTTTCTATGTTTTACGTTTTGGTCTAATTTGTTCGCATTAGCATACCTTAACTTCAGTGTTGGTGTTCACTGACAGTGGTATAACATTGATGCTAGGTTTTACGCCCTCGTCGCAACGCTAAGAGCTTAATTCTAGTATATTACTAATTACCAACCTTTTTATGCATTAAAGTTTGTACCTTAGGGTTAATGGATTGTACTTACTTTTGGGGTTTTTTTATCTTTAATCTTTTTACTTTTAACCCTAATATTTTTACATCTTTTACAACTTAACCTCTACAATTTTCATTCTCAACTTTATACCTTATACTTTTCATCTTTTATAAATTTTTCGTTTTACGTTTCATTCTAAATTTTACAAGTTAGCATACCACAACGTGCATGTATGGTTCAACGTTCACACTTATTTTTCCCCTTTATTAGCCCCGTCACGATGCACGGGTCCTAGATCAACTTAGTTTTTAATGTTTTATATTTTATGTTTTACGTGCATGGTTCATCGATGTTACGTCTACATTATATACAGTTTTATATTTTTCGTTTTAATTACTTTTCTAATACAAGCTTTTGTGGTATTAGTGGTTGCTGACGGTGATGTGACGTTAGTATTACTTAGCATGGTTTTAAGCCCCCACCGCAACGCGGGGGGCTCAATACTAGTTTAATATGTTTCAAAAAATATTTTAAAAGATTTTTAATTTTCAAATAATAATTTTCTACGTTATTTGTAGAATCAGTGTCTCACCACAAGTTTTATGCTAAGAAAACTCCTTTAAAGGAATGGTATCTTATTTCTTTTACAGATCATATGTTAGCACTTGACAAGTTTTTAATAAAAAAAAATCGAGAGCAATAGCCATCGATTTATTTCACGGTTAACAGTTCTTTAGCAGAATCCTACTGCTCTCCCAAGCCTGTTATAAAATGACCAAAATATAACAGAAAAATCTTTGGGGGAACGATTTTACATTTTTATAAAAAATTTATAACTAAAATCCAAGTTTTGGGCTTTTTTAAACCCGCAAATAAGATTGAACACATGCATATAATTCAGAGCATGGATATGAACTAAGTTATTGGATGGTTTTATAACCTCGGGTTGAAAAGGTATTGGTTCAGCTGATGATCATTCTCGTCAAATATTTGCTGTGCTCAGGGAAGTATTCCAACAACTCGTCCTTGGTTACCCACACGAAATCTTTGCATTTAATATTCAGCTTGTTTGTTGCAATCACTTGAGATTTAAAGAAAAACCTCTGAAACAAATCATAAGCCAAGTTAAAAATATAAAATTTGTCAGCACCAAATTAAACTGATAAAATAAAGCAATCATCTTATAATCATTTGTAAACCGAACACATAGGGGGTGTTTGGATGTGTGTTTCTTAAGTGATTATTGCAACTTCAAGAAACAAATAAAAGATACTAAAGTAATTTTGCATTTTTTTTCTTGATTTTCTTACAGCAACCTTTTTTTAGAATTACAACTCGAACACCCATCTGACTTGCTCCTAATTCTACGTTACACCAACACGTCATAAGCGGGGCTCGACCCTTGACCTCAAGAGGAGCTTCATCACTCCAAATGGGTTTGTCATTGGATCCAACCCCCCACATTTCCAGCTACCTTATACCTGTTTCTCCAAATCTTATTATTTAAAATCTCTTTTGCCAACCCATAGTATTCAAGAAAAACGATTGGGTCTAAACTTGGAACAAGTCATAGAAACATACACCCACACATATGACCATTCATTAAAGGACCACTTTTGAGTAGAGAACTACAGTAGTTGTACAAATGTTCATAAATGTTTCTTTAAATGTGATAATACATAAAAATGATTATGTAATATGTAACTGCATAATCGCTTCTCTTTATTCTTGCCAACACGCCCCTATAAAGATCTATGGCAAACATAAACTTACAATCAGACTTGCCATTTTTTTTCCCTTTTCAAAAGAAAAGAGTGCTGATTGCAAGAAGAATGAGTATCGACTCATGTGATTTTTCCCACACAAAAAATGCATTTAATTTTATGATACATTCGTTGGTTGATATAGATTTGCCTATGAATCAACTCTACAAAAACAAAAACAAAAAAAAAAAAAAAAAACAAAAACAATAACAAAAAACATAAAAAACCTAGAGTGGATGGATCATGGATGCATACCTTGAAAGATTGATTATCCTTATCCTTCCCACTAGGTGGCATTGCAATATGACCCATTGGAGCATTTCCAACAAAGTATGTATGAGATAAATCTCCAATAACAGATTCTAGTGCAGATTCTGCACACTGAATGAATAGTTCATTATAAGAAACAGGACACAATATCAGCAAAAAGATGCAAGTAAATTACAAAATTACCTTGCGCAATGTCTCTTCAGACTTGTAAACTTTTTCAGGAAAGTGCCATACAGGCTGGCCTTTGGGAGTACCATATGCATCGCCATAAAGAAGAAGATAAAGTCTTCTGTCAAGAGCTCTTTGCAATGACCTTCAAGAAACAAGTGCAAGTGTTAAATACTACTCAAAGATCGTTTGGGGATGCCAAAATTTGGTCACATTGATACCTTTTGTCATTAGTTTTATCAGCTTCAGTGATCCTAGGAGCGGGTACAAAATCAATTTGGTATTCGCCCTTACCCCTGACATACCACAAATGAAACTGATATTAAAATTGAGATAGTTTGGGAAATAAGATTTTGTCAAAGTTGCATATAAGTTTCTGAATCTCATGAAGTTCATAACATAGATGGGTCTGAAGCAGTAGATTTGTTCTATTTTTCATGGAGACAAAACATTGACCAGTTTGGACTTCAAATGGAAAGTCAGTTAATGACTACCAGCAACAAAGAGCGAATAAAAAACATACTAAATAACTATGATGTTATCTTTTACACAATATGATCATTCCACTTTCTATGTTTATGGGGGCCATCCAATTCTTCGTGGCAGGTAAATAGTATGAAGAAAACATTTCCAGACTAAGCAAGAACATCAGAATCTTTTATAAGGCCAAGAAAGCTAAAGAAGCACCACAAACAAATGAAGGGATTGGAATAATTTATATTTTTAAGTATAAGAAATATCAACTACTGCAAAAAAATTACCTAGCATCAGACTTTTTAAGGAATTCTTCAGGATAAGCCCGACGAAATTGTTGCCTCCAACGAAAGCTACACATTTTCATGATGATTTACACATTAGTCCGGAAAAAAATAATCAAAGAGTGGATTTAAGTATTACATTGTAATCATCTAACATAATCGAAAGTCATAACGAGAACCACTAATGAGCAGTACAACAATGATGATCCTGTCCGTAAATGATAAGCAATGAAACTTACAGACAATTTGAAATTTCCATGTTTGACTCTTATGGCACTTTGGCCAAGACTATTTGAGAATTTTCCGTGGAAGATGGTAAAAATTATAGTTGTATATATGGGTGAAGCATTTGCTTGAAAGCGTGTTTCACATAAACCATTAGCCAACCAGCAGTTTCAAGAAATAAAAAAAAAGGTTTGAGAAAAATGAGCATTTCAAGCATAACAGATTAACAGCTGGATTTTATTTTAAGCAAAATGAGCTGCCAGTGACATTCATCACACTACTTATCATTCCGAATTCAATTTCAAATTGATTGCGGAGTATGATCAAGTTTCATGGCAATTCAATTTCAATGATCAGACGGTTTGACCTTAAAACTGACAACAAAAGTGCATCATGTTGCTAATTCAGCATTCTACTTAAGTACTTATCAATCTAAATCTGCACTAACTTCTTTTATCCACTTCATTGAACAAAATGAAAATTTGCATCAATTTCAATCTTTCGTTTTCTATTAATCAGAATCCAAATTGCATCAACTTATCTTCCATCCTTAATTGCTAAGTTTTTAACAAATTCAAGGAGTTTCCACTTATTCTTCCATATCTACAACTAGTCCATTCCAACTAAATCACAAAAGCCAAAAGAGAACCTAATTCCTAACACATTTGGTACCTTTTTCCTAAATATATAATATATATAATGCGCATACGAAAACATATAAATCGAGGGATAGAGATAACTAACGAAAATTCCTGAAAAGCGTAGACGACGGGGTCGATTTTGGGAATAACAACGGGAAGCCTCTCGAAGAGCACCGATGCTACGATCTTCTCACCATCAGCACCCTTTGTTGATGTGCAAAACCCTCGATTTGACACGAGAAGTCGCGAGAAGCTTCTACAGGATCTCTGCATATCTTTGTATCTATCTAAAAAGTAAGAGATTATTCGAGCAAAATGATGGAAGATCGATTGATTGTTTGATCAATCAAACAAATTTGAAGGTGAGTGTGTGTTTTCTGAACAAGCTCGCTGTGTGTGAATTGCAGGTGTTTTTGCCTATGAAGATGAGATCAAGGGTTTTAGAATTTGGACCGAAAGTTAAGCCCACAACTAATGGGCCTTAATGCATTTCTTTAAGGTCTCTGGAGTCTGGGCCTCTGGGGTCACTTGAGAAGTTGAGATCCAATTAACTAGGGCTATTCACGAGCCGAAACGAGCAGAGCAAGGGCAATCTCGAACTCGTCTCAGATTTAAACTGAGCCAGCTCAGCTTGGTTCGGTTTTAAAACCAAGCTGGAAATCTGGGCTCGAGCTCGGCTCGGTTTTAAAACGAGCTGGCTCGGCTCGGTTTTATTTCATAAACACAATTAAAAAAATACAATGCAAAATAAGTTCAACGTACTACTTATAATCGATTTATATCAAGTTTCACAAATGAATTGAAAGCACTTATATAATTAATTATAGTATACAAAATATTAAAATATCACATAAAACTATTTGATACAAACATTATAGTTTAATATTTTAACATAAAAATAGCTATATATATATATATATATATATATATATATATATATATATATATATATATATATATATATATATATATATATATATATATATATATTATATTCTTAACAAATGAAAAAGTGCAATGATATATGTTATATACGTAAAAATAATATATATTACATGTAAAATAATCCGAGGCGTACCTAACCGAGCTGGCTCGGCTCGTCACGAATTGAGCCGAGTTTAGCTCGTTTTTTTACCAAGCCGGCTCGGTTCGGTTCAATTTAAAACCGAGCCATTTCGATCGAGATTTTTCCGAGCTAGTTACGGCCGCGAGCTATTTGGACGGCCCTACAATTAACCGATATTATCTACTACAAACAATTATTCTTAGAGCATCCTGACATAAGGTGTTTGACGATGATCTTCACAGACAATGCGGTTTGTTGGACCGAACGTTTGTGAACAAAAGTTTGAGTTCTTTTTTTACAAAGCAGCGTCTTTATTGCCTAGTGAAATGAAAATCTTTAGTGTTATTTTTTGCGGGATGTTGTTTTTATTTTGGATTTATGGGACACCTTTGTTGTGAGATTTTGGCCAGAAAACCTCATTAGGAATAATATGTTCTGAAATGCCCATGAAATATTTTGGGGTTTAATTGACCATTTGACCTTTTAAAAGTTGCATCATTGTTTGTTTGTGGCACAATATTCTCTGTATGGTGTAATTAGTGCTACGAATCGATGTTTTATTCATATAGAATCTTCACGTATTTGTTGTGCTTTTAGCGCAAACTCTTTTTAAAGATTTATGAATATGCCATGAGCATGTAGTTTTTATTTTTCATTTTCTTAAAGAGGTTCTCGTGTTTCAGGACTCAAGATTCTCGAGTTCATGGTCTCCGGCCTTAAAAAGGATTGTTTTGTCATGTAATGCTTAATTTTATCAATTTGAGGGTTTGGGGTATATATCCAAGTATCAGAATTTTTAAATGTTATATGTTTAAAGATCGAATGGTTTACATACAAAACAGATTGCATAATTTTATCAATATTTTATTAACCCTTATTTAAAAATACTATTAACCACAACTTTATGTTCATATTTAACAAATTGTATCAGTTTAGACGTTGGAAAGGTCATAATGAAACTTTTCATCAACCACCACCTTCATAAACCATACACATGCAAACACTTGAGAGGCAATCATGACATTCATCTAACATTTTCTAATTAGAAGTAAATTGATTCTTTATATAATAAGTATAAAAGATTCAAGTTATCTTCAACGAATCAAACAAATAAAATACAAAAGTTTAACACTTGTAAGATACGTTTAAACTCTAACCAAGATCATTAAAATGCTTGCGACATTTTTATAATATGCTTATTTAGTTTGTAATTGTTATAGATGTTTTAGCTAAGCAAGGGTTTATTCATTGGTTTTTGGTTTAGTCAAAAATACAATTATTTTTTAGGAATCTTATTTATTTATATAGAAATTTTTTTGTCACAAAGCCATTTTTATGTTATCATCTTTTAGTTATATGTTACTATTATCACGTATTATCTAAAATCATTTGTGAGAATTTTGACATTCTCAAATCTATTCATGTTCTAAATCTTTACTATATGCTTGAGCATGAGAATGTACTATGAGATTTTGACCTTCATGCACATCAATTTTAAATCTTCACAAATGTCACCTTATGGTGGTCCTTCGTGAGCCCATTGTTTTTATTTGTAACGCACTATATGGAATATTATCTTATTTGTGCAAATTGATATAACAATCAATATCAGGATGTTACACGTTCCTTTTCTTTTTTACACAATTTTCACTCACACGTGTCTAAAAATGATTGGTAATGCGTCTCTTTTTGATTCCTTTTTGTTTGAAGGTACGTTTATCATGTAATTTGAACTATAAACATTACCATCAATATTGAAGATAGACAAGTGGTGTTGGTCCATGCTTACAACCTAATTTTTGTGAATTCACACCAGAAGTATAATTAAGGCTGGAAATGAACGAACGTTTCACAAACAGTTCGTGAACCGTTTGACAGAAAGTTCATTTGTTTAATTAATGAAGAAAACCGAACAAGAAAGTTTTGTTCGTTTAGTTTCATTTGTGTTCGTAATCGACCAGTAATGTGTTTATTTATGTTTGTTCGTTTATATTTGTTTGTGTTTGTTTGTATTTGTTTGTATTTGTTCATTAAAAAGTTTTTATAATTTTTATCTTTATTTTATTGGTTCTAAATCCCAAAAAAAAACCCTAGTTATATTATACGTCTCCATCAACATCGGTCATTTATTTATTTTTAGTTGATTATGCGTAATGTTTGTGATTAAAAATACAAAAATTTTATTCTAATATGAATATATGATTGTTTATGTTCATCAACATACGTTTGTGTTCAATAAGTTCATAAATATTTGTTTGTGTTCGGTAAGTGTTCATGAACATTTCATAAACATACTCGTTTCTTTAATGAACAAACACAAACAATAAATCTCGTTCGATAAGTGTACGTAAACGGTTTATAAACAAGTTCATATCGTTAATGACCGACCACGAACAAAGGCTTGTTCGTATCCGTTCAATTCGTTTGCAACCCTAATAATAAGTTGTGATTTTGGCAAATTTTGATTATGCATACAATAAATACATAAATACTCTTTTACTTCTTTTGGATCAAAGTAATCAAAACTTTGACTCTTTGAGAAGCATATACAAAATTATAACTTCAAACTTTGTGTTTAATGATCAATTTAAAGTTACTCCCCCTTTTATATTTTCCTTTCAACTATCGTAAAATTTTCGTGAAACATGATCGTGTATCAACTTATGCCGTAGGCCCCCTTTTATTAACTCCCTCCACCAAATAGCATATACCAAATGTGTTTAAATGATTAACAGAATTCCCCAACAACAATTATGTGTATATTGTTAGGGTTGGGTTGGGTTGAGTAAGAAACTAACGGAGTAACGGGTAATATCTGTGCTTAGGGACGAGTCGATTTGAATAATTCAAATACAAAATGCAGGTTCAATTGTAATAACTTAAATTAGGAAAAAAAAGTTAATGGCTCAATTAGAAAAAGAAAGAATAAGTAGAAGAAATAAAAAAGATTAAAACAAAGAAAAATTTTATAAAAATATAGCAATAACTACATAAAAGAACTCAGAAAATGAAACCAAAAAATTGCAATAAATATAACAAAAAATTTAAAAAAAAAAATAAACGAACACAAAAAGGAAAATGCATGAAAAAAAAACAAAAAAATAGGATGTAAACCAGCCAGAGGCCCGGTCGAAGAGGGCATGTCTTGGACAATTGAGGAAAACCACCATTGTGTGTTATGTTTGCAAATGTTCTATTTATACTAAACCGAGAAAGCTAAGGAAAAAAAAAAAGCATGCTAAAAGGTGATACGTGACACAGCCTCAATCGAATATGCTATAATTCGTAGTCATTGTATATAATAATGTAATAAGTATATAACATACATGACTAGCTGGGAAACATGTAAGATCCTACTCCTACGCCTCACAAGAATTGAAGGTGTTTAGATTAAATTTTTACTCAATAGTGTATGAAAGTCCTATGCTTTTAGAATGTTAGACTTAAGAGGCGATTCTAAGTGTCGAACCCTAAGAACCTTTATTATCAAATCTGTTATTTGACCAAATCAATTGAATAAAAGCTTTTGCTTAAAATGAATGCAATGAAATTTGCTCAATAAAGGAAAGATGTTTTGTTTTTTCTGAAACTAGCTTCCTGCAGCGAAGGGGATGAAATAACAAAGTTTTGAAGTTTTATAAACCAACCATAATGTTTTTTCATATTTTTCAAGTTTGTTCATATGCTAATTCTTATTTGTGTTAGTGATTTTTTTAATTGTTAAATTAGCATCCATGGAAAATAATGAAGGTTTGAAATTTTACATTAACGACCCAAAAATTTTCCATTTTCCCCATGACTGTGACTAGTTATTTCGCTTTTTTGTGTTGCGAATTCTATTTTAAATTATAGTTTTTAATTTTAAGTTTTTAGTTATTTAATATATTTTTTTATTATTATATATGATACCCAAATAAGTTTGCAAAATGATTTGTGATCTTGTAAGATACCTGGATACCATTAGACCAAAAGGTAATCGACAACCAGTTAAACAAAATTACGAAACTCTGAATAAAAAGTATTGGAAAGACAAGTTCAATCTCTCAATTTAAATGCGTATATATAGTTATTATAATAATATAATATGAATGCATCATGGAAAAGACATCATGAAAATACGGCCCCAAAAGTATTGTATTTTACACCTAATTCATGAATACAAATCATTATTATTTAAAAAAACCACTAAAAAACTATAACATACAAGTAACTATAATGTGCATAAAAAACGTAAAAGAACACCAAAATCTTTTTTTTTTTCCTTCAAGACTCTTCTATTGTTATAATGGAGAATTATACTCTTCTACCATGTACAAAAGTTCATAGTTATTGGAGAATATTCTTCAACCCACAAAAGGGTTTGATACCCATTTGCCTCAAGAAAAAATAATCCAATACCAATGCAATGTACAACCCTCAATACACATAATACAACCCTGTTATGCTTAACCTGCAAAACCCTATCTTTACTCTTTCATCCTAAAAAAAAAGTAAAAAGAACAAAAAGAAACACTATGAAAAGTCAGCAAGAAGAAACGCATATCATTCCATCATGAAAACGTCATTAACAAAAGTCAACTTCCACCAGCTGTGGTGGCGCTTGTGGTGGCGACGGTGGTTGATAACCACAATAACCATCACGGATATGCGGTTGTTACACGAGCTCTTCTAATCCTTCGAAGAAGTCGTCATCCATCACCATATCGAAGTTGTTGTCGTCGTCGGTGTCGTTATCTTCTGCCTTCTCCGTCGCCGGAGACTGGCTGGTCGGCGGAGATACTGGCGGAGATGCAGTGGGTTTGTTTTTAGCGGTGGTTTCGTCGCCGGAGGTGGTGGGTTTGGTTCTGGTGCTGCCGGCTAGAGAATTCCGGTGAGTCGGAACTGGGTGGCTGTGGTCGCCGGTGTAGGTGACGATGAACATATCCGGGTCGGATCTATTTCGCTCCACTTGTTTTCGGGCTAAACAACCCTTTGAAGTACTACATCTGTAATATCCTCTGTAATTATAAAAAAAATAATTTCAGTAATTAAATCAATAAATACAAACTTTGTGAACTAAAAGTAAAAAAGAAAAAGTTTTTTTCCATTAATGTATCACATAATGGAAAAGAATATGTAGGAAAAACTTATTTTATGAATAAATATATACCAGTAATAAATGAAAAAAACGATTTCAGTTTATTTTATTTAATCCAAAGTATGCAATTGAATGTATACAAATTACCAAATTATTATTGTTATTTATATTTGTAACTCTCTTTGTTATAAATTTACAATTGAAAATAAATAAATAATGTGAAATTACAATACAAACCTTGGGTATGGGGAGCCTTTGATAGGTTTTTGACCATATTTTCTCCAAGACCACACATCGGAGGATAATCCCTCTGCGGGCACTTGACATACCCTTTTCATCTGATTCTTTCTGTAAAATAATTAAACAAAATAAATAAAACTAAAAAATTTACAAATAAAAAAAATCAACCAAGGGAGAGGAAGGACCTATAAATATAATGGAAAAGATTTACATTTATTTTTTTTTAAATGATTGGAGAAGTTTACTGCATGTGGGTATACCCCAAAATCTGATTTTCTATACATATAAATAAAAATGTTTGCAACTGTCATGGCAATATTAAAAGTTGTTAAGAAAAACATGAGCATTTAATTTTCCTGAAGTTATTGTCTCTAAATCCAAATTTAACAAAAACCCATAAAAAAGATGTCAGAAAAAAATGCCTTCTTTTACCTTTTTCTGGCCCTTGTACTTTGCGCATTAGAACTTGTACATCTAGTGACACAAAAAGATTGCTGTTTCTCCTGAACATGTTTCTGCTGCTGCTGGTGTAGCTGATAGTGATGATGGTGGATAACATTGAGGGGTTGATCTTGTAACCCTCCGATAACAGAGAGGGGTGAGGTTGACAAACTCATCGGAGACTGAGGTGGTTTCTGCACATTTGCAAACTCCAGGGGGTTGTTTAGAACATTCAAAAACTGTTCAATACTGTTGTCATTTTTCCTTCTAAATGGATCTGGAGAAAAACCCATTAAACTTTCTTCTACAAACCATGAAGAAGCTACTCCGGCGCCGGCGACGGCGGTGGCGGTGGTGGCGGCGGTGGTTGCATCGGCGGCGGTGGTGGTGGAGGCGGTGGAGCAGCCGGCTCTGACCACCGCATGCAAGTCCCAATCGACCTCCATTGGTTGACTTTCAAGCTTTTAGAGATAGAAACTGAGGGGTTGACTTTTTAGAGGGAGAAAGTTGGGGGGGTTTTGGAGAGAATTTGGGGTTGAAATGAAAAAAGGTTCAATTTATAAATGTTTTTTAGAGTGAGAGGAAAAGAGCGGGCAGGAGAGATAAAAGGTACGGGTAGGAGAGAGAAAAGGTACGGGCAGGAGAGAGAAAAGGCAGCTGGCTTTTGCAAGAATCCTAGAGAGAGAGAGTGAGATTTTAGATGGAGAAAATCAGAAAAATATAGCATTATCTTTTGCTTTATTTGTTTCTTGTAAAATTAGTAAATTACATTTTGGTAGACAAAGTTTTGATCTTTACACAAAGTCAACCTGATATATTTTTATATTTGTTCAGAGAATCAGAGCTATTCCAATATTTAACAGGTGTAATTGGATGGTGGTTGTGTTTGATGTTAAAGTAATTTAAAGTTAAAATGATGTATCACTCCTATGCATCAAGAGTTCGAGCTTTAATTATGAAGAGTCAGTGTATAATCGTTCGAAGTATATATTAGGTGAAATACGTTTTGTAAAGTTACATGATTATAATTAACATTTGTTTATATGATTTTATAAGTTTTACCCAAACAAAACATGTTAGATCCTATCTATATAATCTTTAAAATAACGGTCTTGATGACTTTATATACTTTCAAAAAATTGATTTATGGATAACTTGTACATGATTAATTTTACTTTTTATAGAAAAAACTCTAATGATATACGATGTGTTTGAGTAATTAAATTATATACCCTCTCGATAACAGGAGATGACACCTGACACTTCCGCACAAATGGGCTTTTGATTTTCTTTTTGTTAAATAGTTGGTACATGTTATCTAAGGCGTCACATAAGAAAATAAATATGAATGATTATCTAATAGTGACGATCATGTTACTTATTAAATGAGAAACACGAGTTTGTTTCGTTTGGATTAATTTATAGGGGTCTAACTAAAGATGGATGTTTATAAGCCTCAGATCAATTGGTTTGAGAGGCTTTTCAATGTGGATGTCATGAATTCGAGTCTTACTTTATTATAACAATATTTGTAAACATTTATTCAGTCATTGGAATAAAATTTAATATCAACTGGATATTATGCTTTTTTCATCAAACTATATACTACAACTTTATGACTATGATAACTTTTTAATAATAATAATAATAATAATAATAATAATAATAATAATAATAATAATAGAATGATAAGTGTAAAAACTAATAACATAAAAAGATATTCGTTGCTTTTCTTTCCAATTTATCGATACTGTCGAAAACATCACCCGCTTCACTTTGAATTGTCTAACTATAAATGTAATATTGTTCATTTTAAAACTTTCCAAATATTGATTTTTAACTCACTATCAATCCTTTTGAATTGTCGCACTTAATAAGCAATATTCCTTTTTGCAGCACAAAAATGGATTGCAGAGTTTTTAGAAAACCTAGGCAAATTTGAAATAATTAAAACCCAACGGACTAAAATGTAAGAAATAGGAAAACATGGGGACCTTAAATGTAATATTAAAAATTTTCTCTCTCCGTGTGACCGTGTGTGTTGCATTGACTTGTTAATATGTCAAAGGGTTGTCGGCTTTATAGTTTTATCTAAATTTTTATTAAAAATTGAAATACAATATAGAAAAGGTCAACACATTCTTTTTTTTTATATATAAATTTTACAAAATATTTCTGGATTTAATTTCATTTTCGGAATACATAAATTAACAAGGAACTCCTCAAATTAATGAGACACAAAAGGATACAAATTAGAAGGTTAATAAAATGGTAGACACTAGAACTTAGACATTACCCTTCAAGAAAAAAAAATAGTCAATCAAAAATGAGTTACCAAGAATGAAGAACCCTAGCTTGGCTTCAATGTCACTCACAATCAAGCTTCAATGACACTCACAATCAACTTCGTGAAACCCGTTTGTGCTTAGTTTGCATGAAAGGTTAACAGATTGCAGACGTGACAAGAAGAGGCAAGGCAAAGTTGTGGCTACGGACTAACAAGATGAGAGAAATGGCGGAATGGAATGTGAGAGAATGAAGAGTACATTGTAGTTTTAGTGTTGTCTTTGATGAGAGAATAAGAGGAATTCGACCCAAGTCAACTTTTGATGTCTACATTTAAAAAGTTGTATGTTTGAGTTAATTGTTTTTATTATACTCTACTTACGATTTGCATCATGATAAACAGTATAATTACACTATTGTTTTATAACAAAATTAAGATTTAACTCTAACTTTTAATGAAGCATTCGCGCGTTGCGATGGAAACACGACCCGGTTATTGAAACACTGACATAATTCGACACTTATTTAAAAAAAATGTGCATCGTTTTCTAAAGAATGATTATTAATGGTTTATTTTATTTTAATAATATTTCGACTATTGTTAACCAAAGGGTTAGGAGGTGATGAGTGGCAAACACTACTCACACTTCTAAATGAGATACAGTATAATAATTTAGTCCCCTGATCGTAACAATATTCAACACTAAGTCGAATATTACTTCAATCTGGTCGCCTCACCAAGAGCCCCGATGGAATCACTGATTCATGACGCGCATCATCTTTAAACTGTTTTTTTTAACTTATACTTTAAAGGTGTGTTGGAGTCAAATAATAAATTATTTGTGTAATTAACTCTTAAATTTTGTAGCTACATACAATATCAAAGTACTTGTTGGAGCATTTCTTTTTCCTGCGTCATGTTAGTTAAATATTTTTGTACACTTTAACCGTTTATATGTTTTTATAAACATTGTGGGTCACAAATTAAAAGGCCCGTATTCATCGGTCTCTTTGTCTTATACACGTTGTCACAAACATTTTTTTATTTATTTTGCAAGTGTTTTTTTTTTTTTTTTTAATATAATCTTATATTATATCAATATAAAAAATGGCATTAAACATACCTGATGTAATCCAATTTTATTATGCAACAATTTTAATATTAAAGTATGATAACAAATAACATTTTTCTAAAGTATATAGAACAGTACATCCTTCATACCTTACGTCTTTTAGGCATATAAGAAATTACATATATCGTTTTTAAGTTTAAATAATTACACTTTTTATATAAATTTCATTACCTTGTGGCCAGCTTAATTACACTAAAACTCATATACACGGTACAAAAGGCTTTTGCATACATAGGTTTAGGTGTTGTCTAATCACCAGGTCTGATATACGCATGACGCATCATTACATAAATCATGAATTACCAACCTTACCGTTTCTTCGAGATCTGTCACTACAAAAACTCATATACATCAGCACACGAAGCATGACTTAGACAATTTGACTAGTTTTGGTTAGAGGTGATCCACTCCTATTCATTAAAATGTATGGGCAAGTGCATCACGTTGGTGGTGAGGTTATGCACTCACATTTTTGGGCCCCAACAACCAAACCCATTTTCTTTTTATTTTTATTTTTCCCAATTTTGATTTTTTTTTTCCTTTTATTTTCTCAAGGATAAGGAATAAATGGATGCAATTTTTTTTGCAGTTTGTACCATAAGCATTTAGAATTGTACCTTGTAACTTGTGTAGGGGACGTTTTGTAAAGTGTTAACAGAAAAAAAAAAAAATTAGTCATAACAAAACCTGATGATTGTAATACTTTTTCTTCAAAATCATTCTCTAAAGTTTGTAAGTCTTTCTCACATTAAAAAGTGTTATCATAAAAATGAGGTGATCTCACATGATCCCAATAAGTTATGCGTATGTGTGTTCATTTCTTGTAGGAGCATGTTTTTTTCAATGATTTAAAGTTGAGATATGAGTGATTAGAAACAAGTGTTTAACGAATACAATTTAGAAAGTAAGATGATTATAAGTTAAATTATATGGATATGAGCGAAAAAACATGAAATTGCTCTAAATGAATACCAATCATGTAAAATATAAAAAGAATAAATATTAAAAAAAAAAAAAACACCGAAGATTTGGGACACAACTCTAGTTGTGATATCCTCTCTGAGTTTATTTTAGCTAAACCTTAACGATAAATGCCACGTGGTCTTGTTAAAGTATATTATAAAGACAATGAGCAATATAGTAGCAAAGGCAGAATTGCGGTTGGGCATTCGGTACTGAGATTTGTTTGCGATCTTAGGGTTCATGTTCTGGTTTGGTATTAAGGTGATCTTCATTTTAGTTTTAAATCTATGTCTCGTTACTCTTTAGATTCATGTGTCGTGATTTTGAGTATCATAAATCTGTTTTTAGCTATCAACTTGATCTTTGTTGTTACATCAAGTTATGTAAAATGGATTGAAGTATCGATTATGAGTTAGGGGTTTGCTACAATCAGTTATAAACAATGGAGAAACATATTATTTTGGGAACAAATTAAGTTTGGAATTATATGTGTAGTAAAAGTTTAACGACAAAAGGGATAAAGAAACACTAATGACATCAATTGGAGTACGAAACCATTGGATAAGAGTTCAAATTGCATTCTAATAGCAAACACTATGGACGTAGACCATTATAATTAAATAATTAAATATTAAAAGTCCATAAGAGATATCCTAGTGATAAAATGATGTATGCGTGAATAAAAGGTGTTCGGTTTAAATCTTGTAGAGTGTGAGTATGACAGTTTTAATAGCAGAGCAAGTTTATAGTAAGAGTGTGTGTGTTGGTAAAATAAATATATATTAAAGAAACCTAAACCAAAAGTTGGTAAAAACAATAAATAACTGGTTTTAAATGACTATTTGATAAGCCTAGCAAATCATGCAAGTAAGGTCGTGAGTGGGTCAAACGGGTTCTAATCAAAGTGGTTCAGATCAAAGCAAGTCATTTTTAAAAAATTACCAATTTGGTCCATACTAAAACGGATTTTGACCAAAACGGGTCTAGATTGAAATGAGTTGTTTTAGAAACGTGGTATCAAAATGGATGCAAAGTATACCTTTTGTATGTCGGCAATGGTACAGTCGTCCTCAGGCCCTCAGCGGTGGTGAGTGGCAATGATGGTACTGATTGTGGCAAATACTAGGTACTAGATGACAACGGTATTTACCCTGTTCAGTTAAGTTTGCGACTTTTATAAAAAATGATATAATTTGAACCTTTGCATGTGTTTAGATTGACTTGTTTTAAAATTTAAGTAGACCCAAATGAACTCGTAGGTACACAAACATTACAAAAACAACTCATTTGTTAATGAATAAGTCATCGTTACCAAGTTCACTATTCGATACAATCGTGTGACATTTTCCTTCTTTTCTCATGATCAAATGCTAGAAAATAATTGAGTTACACATATGTTTACAAATCCCTTAATTATCTTGTGCTCATCTTCATCCCAGAAGAAATTCCACTAGCTAATCCCTTGAAAGTGACTAGTGCAACGGTCTAACCCACCATGAATGGCCTTTTGTTATTTGCTTGTCAATTTCTATCTTCTTTCAAATTCTTTTTGTCGAAACGACATTCCATCGCTACATGTCCAATCCTTTTCACATGGAAACGTATGGTTACCGACTCTTAATCCAGTCGTTTTCTTGAATCCAATTTTTCCGCCTTTACAGCCCATAAAACTTGAATTTGCCATGTTTCCTTCATGAAAAGTGTGAAACAATCTTGTTTTAAATAATTCAAATTTAAAAGCTTAGGGTTGTGTATGCAAACACGCGCTTGATCTTGATGTTCTTCGAGTCTTACGCGAAAGAAAATTACCTGTGTTTAAAGTTTTAAGCGTTTTATCCTTTTAAAATCTGGTGTTAAACTCGGTCTAACCAATCCATGTTTACTCTTGTTCTTAGTTAAGACGAGATTATTCTTCATAAGGGTGGATTTGGACTTGGGTTGGCAAGCTTAGCTTGTTCTCTGTGGGCCTAGGCCTGGGCCTGGGCCGGCCTTTATATCTATTTCTAGCTTAACAAGCCCAATCCCACCCAAAGAAAATGGTTGAATCTTTGAGTCATTAGATTTCATTTTCTCACCATATATGTCTAATCAATCGTTATAGTATACAGACGTATACTTAAGGCTTATGAGTGAACATGATAACTCTATTAGAGAAAATCAAACGCTTATTATCATTCTACCCTTAAAGGTTACTACAAAGTTGTAAAGTGGAAAATGCCAAAATGGATAGACCCTCCTTAATTGTTTTATTTCATACTTTGATCGTATTTTATTTTCTTGCTTTTCAAACCCATTCCTCTTAAACATAATCAATTTCTCTGTTATTTTCATTCCATGTTTATCAATTTCTAAACGCATAGACCAAACACACCCTAAAATTTTGAATTACAAACATTGGTCGTGACCGTCTGAATGCATTGTTGGAGGTAAGGGTGTCGAACAAGCGAAGGTGCTTAGAAATTGATCAACAATGCATTCGCTTGTTCGAATAGTATTATTTTATACAATCACATACTGTATATTACTATAGATATAATTGTGATAGGCTGATGAAAATAACTACATGGGCTCCTCCATGAGATCCTGATTGAAACTTTACCTAGATAAACATCTTTGACGGCTACGTAAAATAAAATATTTGATTACTCACAAGTCAAGCTTAAGCTTTAGACATACAATTCAAAATGAATCTCTTAAGTAAAGCGAGTCAAGTCTAGATACGTAGATGAGCTTATGTACGGCTCGACTTGTTTACATGGTTGAACTGCTTTAAAGGTACTGCTCGACACGTGTTTTCATTTCTTCACAAGAAGCTGCATGTACTCAATGCCACCTACGTGCCTATTGTGATCGATAAAGTTTCCAATAAAACCTAAACGAACACAGGGAGCCAACCAAATAATGCCACGTATTCAGAGGTTACACTTTTGTGTAATTTTATGTAGTTAACAGACTTCAACCAATCAGAATATCATATAACAAAGGCGCCACTCTATTGGGCTATTGGGTTATTATCGTGACTCCTGTTGGGTTGGACTATAGTTGCAAAGTGGGCCGAGAAGACTGCAACCCACACTATAATTGTTGGGTTTGAATATTTGATCGTATGGGCCCTAATATTCAGAATCCCAGGTCCAAAATAAGCATCTCTTATTTTATTGACAGGTTGTTGTAAGCCCATCTATGGCTCAATTTTTATGAGTTGCATACATACAAAATACAAACAACTTGTGTGCAAAACTAAATAATATAACAATCACGTTATTTTTAATACATCATGTTGGAAAATTATTAAAAAATGGATACTTTCAGTCATAGTCTATCGTATATTACAGATTTTAAAAAGAACATAACAAAACAAAAGAAAACATATCAACCCTAAATCATCATTGTCCATAGAAAAATTGTCACCATTGGCTAATGGTAGCGACAATAAAGTTGTAATCACAATACAAAGAAAACGACTATGTATATTTTAGAATACCATGATGGAGAGATGTGAGAAAATTTTGAGCAAAATAAAGTTGCTTTTTGATATTAACTAATTTGTTCTTTAGTATATAAATATAAATAGACAGACACTTATCTTATGAATCTTTCCTGAATTTTTTAGAAACCAAATTTACAAAGGAAAGTTAAATACACCAAAAAAGTTTTTAATACGACATTGTTTTATTTATTTTATTTACATTCAAATGCAGAACAAAAATAAGTATATGGAAACCTCGAATCGAGGTTTTTATAAGCATTACATGCTAAAATATATAAAAGAAGAATAAAGTTATAAAAATAAAGTCACGCCAATTTGTTGATTTAGTAAAAATTAATGTAAATAGAAATATAAAGAAGCGTAATTGTAAAAATATCAAGTGGACTCAATCTTGATACTCCGACTTCATTATCCAGTTAATCGGATGGCAGGAATTGTGGGGGTTGGTGAGACGAGGTTGGTGAGTTGTTTTGGTTGGATTTAGTTTCATTTTGGCCCCTATAGTATTTATGTTATACAATTTTTCCCATATTTTACATTTCAGTATTATACATATTCCTCCGCTGTTTTCATAATGGCGACATTTTTCACGCTACACAGTATATATATACACACACTGGTTTATAATCTTGTGTATTATACGGATTAAATAAAAAATACTAAATATTAATAAGAGTTAGGAAATATAAAACATTATTATGATAGAAGATATAACTAAAATTACGCGTGGATAACTACTTTAGTTAATAAAATATGTTTATTATTTTTTAAAAACTTGTATTTTAAAAAAGTGTTTTTTAAAACTTTTGTTTTAAAAATATGTTAAGAAACATTTCGTTCTAAGAATATTGTTTTTAAAGAATATCATTTTTAATAAAAATCTTGTTACTTCAAAACTATGATTTTTAGTATTTTTGTTTCATAAATAATTTTTCGTATTTAATAAAAGTTTTTTTTGACAAAATATCATTCTTATAAGCATCTCATTGTTTAAAACCATCAAGTTTTAGTTATTTTTTAACTTTTTTAGAAAAATGATTTTGTACAAAACTTTTATTTTAAAAAAGATCGGTTTTATAATATTTCACATGTGAAAAAAGGTACGTTGAAAATTTTTTTAGTTAAAAAAAAAAATATTAAAGTGTTTTTTTAATCTAAATAATTTGTTCTTAATCAACTAAAAAAATATGTTTTATAAAAAAAATTGATTTTAAAAATTTTTGAATATTTGAAGTAAGAGAAAGGGAGAGAAAGAGAATTTAAAAATTAATTATTTTGATTTTTTAAAAATTGATAAGTGATTTGACGGGAAAAATAAATGGTAGAATCAATGTCATAAAGACATGTGTCCACCCAATATATTCATTTATAACTATTAGATTAAATTAAATTAGATACCCGTCAAAAGTCAAAACATTATAGATAGAACATTACATTATATAAACTTTTTTTATTTATGCAATGATGTCCATATCATGTTATTTTTCTTAGTATTCATAAAAAATTTTGAATAGATTTTGAGTGTACATTTTATTTCCATGATTTGAGAAGTTTATTTATTCAAGTAAATAATAGTTTTTTTAGGTAATAAATATATGTCGACAAGGACTATGTACTCCATCGGGTAACGAAAATGCACACATTATAAATCACAATATTTGCATTCTAATTGAAAAAATATATTGTGTTATTGCATTCTTAATATTTTTTTGAGGTCGCTATATACACCCGTCACTACCCGTGTAATGAAACTTATATCCTCACTTTAAAGTTTAAACTTTCAATATATAATGACTCGTGGTTCTCCTCACAGGTATTTACTTTATCTTAGTTTGTTTATTTATATGATAAATGAATTTTTTTATAGAAAATAAAATATATGATTTTATTACACCGGGATATGTTGTACAAGACTACGAGTCGTAGTAGGTAGTTAGAAAAATGTATAGGATGGCTTGAGTAAAGAGAACACACAATGGTTTACAGTTAAATAATATTATTTTCCCAAAAGTATATATATACATCTATGTAGTCCATCAAGTATAATATATGCACACGTTATAATTCATAATGCTTGCATCTATAGTTTGTTTTTTAGAGATTTGACTATCGGTCCATAATACATAAGTAGTTTGACACCTAATGTTAGTAAAATAACAATTTTAATTTAATTGATAAGCTTGTATATAAAAACTATTATACCATTACATTATTTCGGTTACATGCTTGTATAACTGAATGTAGGAATTATGGCCAGGTTAGAATGATTATTGCAAAATCTTCATGTAAAAACATATTTATCATTGCAAAATCTATAATTATTCAATATTTGTTTGGTTCATATATTCTTCTATTGGAATTAAAAATCATCTTTCTTTTTTTTTTTTTTTTTTGAAAAGCGATATATATTATAAAAAAACCAGACTAGCAGGTGACTAGTTATAATACAAACAAGAACAAATTAATCTAACAAAACATTAAAATCACATTAATGTTTCCATTTTAGATATTTGATTCTCGTCTTATTTTTTTACCCAAAGATAAGTCGTCATCTTGATATCTTCAACGATGCTATTAATCTCCAACTTATTACTATTGAAAACAAGATAATCATTTCTATGAGAATTAGAGATAACATGTTATCTTAATGTTGTTGAAATTTAACTATTATGATATCCAAAGCTCGTTCTCAAACATGTCTTTATATACTTAAAAAAAGCAGAGAATAATATATCAACTCCAACAACTATAACATGAAAAAATAAAGAAAAAAAAAAACACGAACAGTAAGGACAAATACAAATCCAACCAGAACAAATACAAATCCAACCGTGCATACAAAATTTTAGCAGCATGAACAATAGTCCTTTCGATATCTCATTGACCCTACTTCTTCATTTGAACACTCGATTCAATTACTTTATTACTAAAGAATTGCAAATTACAAGTAAAAATAAAAGTCTAAACTTAAAATATCAAATATATAATATATAAATATATTTAAATAATTTTTTTTTTGTTATGAAAATCAGCTTTGCCTTAGTTTTGTGTAATTGGTGCGGGTCTACACAAATCCATCCTCGGCCTACACTCTCAAAAGAAAATCGTTTTATGTATTTTTTACTAGCTAATATTTTGTCTTTGACCACGAATTTTTCTCAATTTCACATGATCTCTTATATGAGCTCTTGCTTTTCAATCGTAAAAATATTTAACGTAATGATATGACATACTTAACATAACGACTAGATATATTTAATATAATGATTAAAATATCATCTATAACAATAAAAAATACATGTCTAAGTCTAGAACCAGTTTTTATTTTTTAAGATTTTTTATAACTATAACTTCACCTTATCATAGAAAGGAAAATGTTCAAATAAAAACAAACTTAAAACTAAATAGTGAAAAAATAATCTCAACTATCAATCTCTTTAATCAATGATTAAATTATAAGAAAATTTTATTAAATGAGTATCTTATAAATAATCATTTTTGTTGACATTTTGTAAGTTCCTCTACTTTTTTTAAACATTCATAACTTTTATGTATAACATTACTTTTTTTATAAAATTTATTTTATAAAAACAAACATTTTTTTTCTTTGAAATGAGTACGATATTGTTATATAAAAAGGTAGTCGAATTTTTTTATATTTTTTCATTATATTTCATCATTGTAATTTTAGTACAGTTTATTGTGTATTTTTGTTACCTGTTACGTTATTCTGAATACTATTGTGTTATTCTAAAACGATGAATTAAAAAAAATGATGAAATAACGTTATTGTGTATCTCTAATATGTAAAACATAATAATAAATTAACAACTAGTCAATTTAATACATTAAAATCAAAGACAAAATAACACAATCTCTCATTGTTTTTTTTTATCATCATTATATTATCTTGAACGCTATGAGTTTTAAAAAATACATATGTGAAATAATATTATTGTATACTTTTAATTGTAAAATACTGTGATAGATAACAAGTTCACATAATCGTCA
Source organism: Flaveria robusta (assembly GCA_025506415.1). Lineage (NCBI taxonomy): Eukaryota > Viridiplantae > Streptophyta > Magnoliopsida > Asterales > Asteraceae > Flaveria > Flaveria robusta. The sequence continues at coordinate 3,748,093 of CM046460.1, read as the reverse complement.
AAAAAAAAAAAAAAAACAATGACAAAAGTAACATATTGTGTTATTTTCAACACTATAAGTTTTAAAAAATACACTGGTGAAATTTATTATTGTATACTTCTAATTGTAAAACATAATGATTGATAACAAATTTATATAATCTATAGAAATAATAAAAAAATAACACAAAATAATATAAAACGTAAAACATAATGACGAATGCATATAGCAAATGATATAAAATATATGACACAATGAATTGATATTTGACACAGTAAACGTATAAGACATAATAAGTTAACATATTTAACACAATGATCAAAATGTCATCATTTTAAAAATAATATAATGACACGTGTTAAGACCATAATTATTTTTAGTATTTTTAGAGTAAATACTTTTATCTTTATAATAAACATCATACCCAATGATCTCATGGCCCGGCGGTTCAAGGGAGGAGGCGGGAGACTTTGACTCTCTTGAAGTCCAGGGTTTAAATCTTAACATTGACAAATTACCACTAACTTGATATTATAACTTTTAACTTCAAACCTGCCTTAAAAAAAAATCTAACATCATAAAACATGCTACATATGTAGTTTTAACATCAAATATCTCTTTTAAATAAATATTTCATAAAATGTCCCTATCATACAATACGTAAGCGCCTCTACAGGTAGGCGCAAACACCTGTACAACGAACAAGTTAAAACTGGACACATGTCCAAATAGGCGGGTACCTGTAACCAAACATGCAGGCACATGTAATCAACAAGCGCCTGCTTTTACCCAGCAGTCGGACGTATGTTCCCATGCAGTCGAGCGCCTGCTCCTATGCGATAGTGATGTTAGAGAGGTAGTGGCGCCTGCATAGGGTACGTAGAGGCGTTGATGTCTCGTCAAAATTGAAACATTTATAGGGATTTTTTTTTGAAGGGGATTTTTGAGGCAGAAATAAAAGAAAAGAGACATTTCAGGTCAGGGAAAGAAAGATTGGTTGTGGGTTTTGACACCAAGGCAGAACAACTCATTGGACAATGGGTGGTGGGAGGCATAGCAGTCGGTGGGGGTGTGTTAAGACAGGTGATGAAGAAGAAAGTTGGGTGCCGTTTGATTTTTAATTTCTTTTTTGTTATTTTTTTACAAGGGTAAATTGGTTATTTACATATATAAGTTTTTACGCTAGTTAATCGAAATGACTAAAACCAAGACAAACCATAAACATTAATACAAACCAAAGATGAAATGTGTAATAATTTAGACTAGATGCAAACAAACTTATCTTTTTTTACCACAATCATACAACTTATATCATTTTAGTTAACTTTTTCCATCTATCTTAAAATTTTAATTGTTCTGCCTTTCATTAAAATAAAAACCTCATTTGCCACAACATCATAATATTAATCATTCGGAAAACAATAACTAATTTGGTTTTGAAAGAAACAAAATCGAACGTTCAACGCATTAAAACCGAAAGTTGACCATAACAAACCACCAAAAGTCTAGGGTCTTAAATCGCACACTCTCAAAACACCAGGGGCTAAACATAATCTTCTCCCATTATAAAAAGGCAACAGATCCACCAAATCTGTTGTGCCTCATTGCTCTCTTGTGGATCAATCACAACACAAGATCTGAGATAGCAACACACTGCTGAATCTCCAGATCTCCGATATTCCGTCAAATTCGCCGGAAAATGAAGGTAATCGAGAAGATTCTGGAGTCTACGGCGGCCGGAGACGCCGGAAAAGCAGTGTTCTCCTTCGAATTCTTCCCGCCGAAGACGGAAGAAGGCGTTGAGAATCTGTTCGAACGGATGGAGCGAATGGTGGCTCACAATCCTACGTTTTGCGATATTACTTGGGGCGCCGGTGGCTCTACGGCGGATCTGACTCTCGAGATCGCGAGGAGGATGCAGAATTTGGTGTGTGTGGAGACGATGATGCATTTGACGTGCACGAATATGCCGGTGGAGAAGATAGATCACGCGTTGGAGACGATTAAGAAGGACGGGATCCAGAATGTGTTGGCGCTTCGAGGTGATCCGCCGCGTGGTCAGGATAAGTTTGTGCAGATTCAGGGAGGGTTTGCGTGTGCGCTTGATCTGGTATGTATCACGATTTTGTTGTTTCGTTGTGTTTTGATTAGTTAAGTATTGTTGAAGTTTTTGCTTTAGCTACCGACATTGATTAGTTGGATTTGAACGCGTGATTTTGACGTCTGATCGATCGTTGAGTTGCCACATCGCTATACTAGCTACCGGTAAAAGTTAGGTTATGAAAAAGTTTAAACATGGTACATGAATATCTTGCTTTTCACAGTGTTTTGATCAGTTAGTCAGATTTCTATTTGTGAGTTTGAAGTCTAATTGATCATTGAGTTGCTGACTTATCTACACTAGCTAATGATGCGAGTTAAATGATGTAAATGCTAGGACCACTCTATATTTGTGTACTCGGCATTAGATTTTGAACTGGCAACATGCTAGTTTATTGAGATTATGAATCACTAAATAAATGGACCAACTGTGAAGTGAAATGTAATCTCAGGGTGAAGTATTATTGATTTGTTATATAATAGTTGTGTACTTGTGCCTGTTTTAGCTTACACTCTGGTTATTAGTTTCATACATTAGCTTCTCTTGAGCAATGTTGGATGGCCAGATGAGTGAATTTAGCTTTTGAGATCTGTGAAGTGCATAGTCACTTCTTTAATCTGGTTTTGACTATAAAGAACTTTACAGCATGACACATCAAGAATCTATGAAAACCACAATTGACCTGATTAAGCTGTATGAGATGATTGTATTAATTGTTTGTGATTAAAATTTATTTGTTTATTATTAATATTTATAAATTTTTGTTGTCTAAATTGATGTTTATTTATTTTTAAATCTTTTATCTCAGCTGGATTTGAATAGCATTAGTCAATAGGATTTAGATCATGAGAAAATAACCTTTCCCCCCAAGATTTAAGATATAATGTTTTGATATGTGCCTTTTCCTCCGCAGGTGGAACATATCCGGAAGTCATATGGGGACTATTTTGGCATAGCCGTTGCTGGTTATCCAGGTTTCCATCTCACTTCCCTTTGTCTTTATTTTTAACCTCCAAATTTCATATGCGTGATAATAGTATTATTTGAAGATACTGTCCTTGATTTTTGGGTTCATATTTTGTAATTTCCCTCTTTTCAATTATTTTATTTTTATTCTCAGAGGCACATCCTGATGTCATTGAAAGCAATGGCTTGGCTACACCTGAAGCATATGCAAAGGATCTTGCTTACCTCAAGAGAAAGGTAAAATCTACTTTCAAAATTAAGGTTCTTCGGAGTAGTTTTCTTGAGATCAGGACAATGTGCAAGCTATAAAGATTGCCAGGTGTTAAAAGATTACACTTTTTAAGTGTTCAAGAAACCAGTTATTCAAACAATACTCTATTTCTATCATCTTTTGGTTAAGCAAATCCTTGCAACCAACAATGTTACCATAAGAAGTAATCTATGGAAACCATCAATGTTACCATTAAACTCTTAACCATTTCTTTCCTATGTCCTATCTTCTTGTTCCTTGTGCATTTAGTTATTAGTTCTTATCCTGAAACTAATACAGATCTTAGTCACATGTAACAATGCAAAAGTAAGCGAAGATAAATTCCTCTTTGATCGTTGTCTTTTCACATACATTTGAATCCATTTCATATGTGTTAGTCTTTATTCGGATGGTGATATTGTTGGTTTATTTGAATATTAAATTTACTATGGAGTTGAAAAATCATGCAACCAAGTCAAATCTTTTTCCCAAACCGTTTATATGATCATTCAAGCTTCTTTAGAAGACATACTTAACTAACAAATCAAACATTAATTAACTGTTAACTGCTTTTGTAGATGATTACCATTTGTAGCTTATATATGGCATTTTATATGGCAGGTTGACGCAGGAGCAGAGGTGATTGTCACTCAACTTTTCTACGATGTTGACATTTTTCTCAAATTTGTGAATGATTGTCGCCAAATTGGAATTACCTGTCCTATTGTTCCTGGCATCATGCCCATTAATAACTATAATGGCTTTATTCGCATGACTGGTTTCTGCAAAACCAAGGTATGCTGGCCTGCAAATTTGGTATTCTTGTTTAATGCTTTTATATTTCAGTTTCATATTTGAAAATGGCTTAAAATTTTACCTTTTTCTTTGCTATCATGTGTAATTACCAACTGCAGATTCCATCTGAAGTCACTGCTGCGTTGGAGCCCATTAAGGACAATGAGGAAGCTGTTAGAGCTTATGGAGTTCACCTTGGAACTGAAATGTGCAAGAAAATTATGGCTAGTGGAATCAAGACTCTGCATCTTTATACACTCAATATGGAGAAGTCTGCATTGGCAATTTTGAATGTAAGGAAGTCCTCAAATAATTTTTTATTTTAATATAGTTATTGCTTCTAAGTTAATAACATCATCTTCATTATTAAATGTGAATTTACCATACAGAATCTTGGATTGATTGAAGAGTCCAAGATATCAAGGCCACTTCCATGGAGGAGACCTACCAATCTTTTCCGTCTAAAAGAAGATGTCAGGCCGATATTCTGGTATGTAAACACACACGTGTGAACTTATACGTTGTCTTTAAACAAGTTTCTGCATTGTAATGTTTTGATAACACCAAAATACATGATCTCTAAATTTTTTGTTGATAGGGCCAATCGTCCAAAGAGCTACATAACAAGAACTATTGGTTGGGAGCAGTATCCACATGGGCGTTGGGGTGATGCCTCTAATGCTTCGTATGGTGCACTGACTGATCATCAGGTATAGACAAATTTTAACATGTATGCACTAGATTGTAAATTGGCCTACATTTATATTTACTTCTCTAGCATATGCTTGTTCCGGTCGCTCATCTTAGTATTTATTTTAGTCATTTCAGCTCATGAGATTTGCAAGATTTCATTTTTCAGAATGTTTTCTTGTTGAAATGACTTATTTATCCATCATCACCTATGTGTTATTGTTTCTCAGTTAACTATTTCATGTTTTACATTGTCATCATATAAAAATAGATTTGACCCTTTTCATCATTCATGATATTTTTGATCAAGCTCCAAAGCCTGCATAAATTTCACTTTAAGCCTTAACTTTAATATATACACGTTTCTTCTCTCACATGTTAATGTATGAGCAGTTCATGCGACCACGCTCACGTAACAAGAAAATTCAAGAAGAGTGGGTGGTTCCTTTGAAAAAGTTTGATGATATTTCTGAGGTATGGTATCTCTGCTTAATTCATTCAATCTTTGGAGGTTAATCACAACATTTCATGCAACAAAAGCGCTTATATGAACATTTTATATCAGAAATTCATGAAATACTGCCTTGGCCAACTGAAAACCAGCCCTTGGTCTGAACTTGATGCACTTCAGCCAGAGACAAAGATTATTGATGAACAACTAGCTTCAATAAACCTCAAGGGTTTCCTCACCATCAACAGCCAACCGCCTGTTAATGGAGCGAAATCGGACTCCCCAACTGTTGGTAAGATTTTATTTGAGCCTTCATATAAGGTATATCATCATGGATGCTCTTAGATGTAAAACATAACCCCAACCAACCAATAATTTCTACAGAAAAGTATAGTGTTTTTGTTTGCAACAATAAATCAGTGCCAATGATATGCTATCATTTGTTCTTACTGTTTATTGTTTGCTTTAAAGGATGGGGCCCAGCAGGTGGATACGTTTACCAGAAGGCATATGTAGAATTTTTCTGCTCTGGTGAGAAGTTAAATGCTCTTGTGGAGAAATCTAAGGCGTACCCTTCACTCACCTACATAGCAGTGAACAAAGAAGGGAATTTGGTGTCGAATGTGGGGAAAAATGATGTGAACGCAGTTACATGGGGAGTGTTCCCAGCTAAAGAGATCATTCAACCAACTGTTGTTGATCCTTCAAGCTTCTTGATATGGAAGGATGAGGCGTTTGAAATCTGGTCAAGAGGATGGGCACAATTGTATCCTGAGGATGATTCTTCAAGATCACTTCTCCAAGAGGTTTGTTTTGTTCTCTTTTCTTGTCATTCTTGCAGCCAACTACTAGTATGCATATGTTCCTAGAGCGTGATGGTAGAAACACATATATGTATGTGCACTGTGCATGCGTGTGCACATGTTCCTAGAGCATGATGGTAGAAACACATGTACGTATGTGCACGCGCGAGGCGCGAGCACATGTTCCCAGAGCATGAACGCATGATGGTATTTTGTGCTAGTAGAGTTGGTGATTGGTTGAGCGTGTTGGGTAAGGGATTGGGTTGACCTGAATCTTTTGCCCATTTTTGAACTTTTAGTAAATAATTATGTTGTTAAATAAGATTACGAAAACAATATTTTTACTATGGTATTTGAACTAAATAAAACATAGGTGGTATGAAATAAATACATGCTTTGGACAATCTTTGACCCGTTTGACTTATTTGACCCGCTCTTTTTTAGCTATACTTTTTATATGGCCTGTTTAAGATGAATCATGACCCAAGTATGTTTTTTTTGTTCGTTGAGCCTTATTTGATTCTTATTACTACTGCTGCTACGATTTACAGGTGCAGAACACTTACTACTTGGTTAGCTTGGTTGATAATGACTACATAAGTGGCGACTTGTTCAGCGTTTTCAAGGGCTTCTAAACGTTTGGTCTTGGGTCGCGAATGAATCTCTATAGAGAAAATGTGGTGTTACGAGTATAATTCTCTATTTTTGAAGCCTTTCTTGTATTTGTAATATTGCTACATTTGTTATGCAAATTACGTGTGCTAGGCAAGCGATTTATTTATTCCAATGGGCAGATAAGCTCATGGTTCTTTAGTATTTGTACAAGCATCAATGCCTAATGTACCATCTTTCATTGCTAATAACAGTGTATTCTGTTTTTGTATTACAAAATTTTACCATTTCTAATGGAAGATGTGATATTGTTTTTGTATTGTATAAATAGCACACATAACCGACTACCCGAGTTTCATATCTTTTCGCCTGCTATCCTAATCATGATTTTCCTACCCGAGAGGGAAACGCCCTTCTAGCCTTCTCTAATCAAAAGCTAAAATGGACCAGCATTTATTTATAGGTCTTATTCCTGATTGAGACATAAATTAATAACACAATACATTGAAAGTTGAAGAGGTTAACTGTTAAGGTCTCAAACCTTATATTATATGCCATCCTAAACATAATGCATTCAAGCTTGCAAACAATATTTTCAATATTGAAAAGAGCCTGACGAACCGGATACCAGTCATAAAACTAGCTTGGTTATGTCTGTTTAGGTCGTCTTTAGTTGAAGAGGCTTATTATTGATTGGGACCAATGAATCGGGTGATGATCGAACCCCTTCAATATTTTTTCAATTCAAAATTGTATTTTTTGGTTACCTTAATATTTTAGATTACATAAAAAGTCCTCATATTTTATTAAAAATACAAAATCTACATCAAAATAAAAATATATATATTATTGTCTTATTCAGTTGTATATTTATATATAAATAGTTTTATTTTCTATTATTTATAACATTATCTGGTTTTTAAATTTGGTTTATATGGTATCGCCAAATGGACCAGTACACCGGTTAGATGATCTATTTCTTTAACAAGTTATTAAAAATTGAAATATGCAGGGCCTTTATTAGCTTGTACGCAATGCTTCAGGACTTGTACATTAATAATTTCCTGCTAAACCTTCTCGCGCTTCTCTTCCCCCTTCCCGCTCCCCAAATTTCCATCACTTCCACTTCAAACCTTTCAGACACACATATAATAAACCCAATGTATATTCAAAATTAGGGTTTTAGAGAACGATGATCAGCTCCTGCAATGACTCAACACATTCATTCGCCAAGACCATTTGTTCAATCTGCTACGAAGATCTCAAACCCATTGTTGAAGATCTTCAAGCAATTTCAATTTGCGGTCATGTCTTCCATGAACTCTGGTTTGGACCAAATTAATCCCATTTTACTCACTTCCTTTTGTTTTTGTTACATTGTATGCGATGGTTAATTGATGTGCTTAACATATGCTAAAAATCATAATCTCGATTTGATGAAATTTAGCGTCTCTACGTATTACTTGCAGATTTGGGTGTGATTGTTATGTACATTGTATGTTTATCATAGGGCTAGTAAACCATGGGTTCAACACTAGGGTTTTTGTACCCAAGTGGTGGACTGGTGGTGAGATGAATGATATGATCAATAGCACGTGAAATTATTGAATCTAGATCTTGTTTTTTGGTGAATCTGTTAGGATATTTTTTCTTGATATATTTATAAATAAATCCCACATTAATCAGTCTTTTCTGATTTTTGTTACATAATATGTGATATCATTCAAAATCGAAATTAACAAATTTGTAATGTGGCTCTGTAATCTGTGTTGTAATTTTTATATGCGATGTTCTCTATCCCAGGGTTATTAAGTAGTGGTGACACTTGTGTTTTTATACTTAGACGGCCAGACGAGTGATGGGGTCAATGATCATGATATTGTACAAGAATTTCATTTATGTTCGTTGGAGTTCAATGAAGAATAAGTACTCCCTTTTTTACTCAGTTTAATAGTTTATAGGCGGGGTGTAAAGATTGCATGTGTCATATATTTATTTGAGTTAATATTTTAAACACCGTATTATACAAGGACCTTTTATCTCAATGATGCCTTAGTGTTTGGATCTATAGATCCTTGTGTTTACGTGGTGTGAGGTCTATAATGCCTGGAATTTAGTTTTGGTTTTAAAGTTCAACCAGAGGTCAAATGTGTTGAATACACTGTCACTATGAGATAAACTTTTCTAAGTAGTAGAGGAAAGACTGATTTATAGTCTTACTTTAAACACTACTGATTTACGCTGTTAAAAGCAACCTTTTGCTGATCTTGATAATGCATATCTTATGTTGTATTATAAGATAATGCTACTTGTTAATGCTCATTGTGATTTGTGACCGCAAATTACCTCATACATTAGAATTTGAATCATTAACTATTTGTTGAAGATTTCATTAAGATGTTACAGTTTGTTAATTTTACAGCTTATATTAATAAATTATTTGTTTTTAATGATGGCAAAATTCTAGCATACAACAATGGTTCGAGTATTGTTCAAAAGGGAAGAAAAAATGTCCAATTTGCAAGCAAACATGTTCAGCATCCAATGTGAGCCGGCTCTATTTTCAGTCAGTTGGTGACTCTAATGACTCTAATCTCTCTCCAAAACTTCAAACTCATAAAGAAGATCCAAAGGAACTTAAATTAGAGGTCAGGAGACTTGAAGGGAAGATTAATGGGCTCAGTTCAGCTTTAGAAAGTCGAGAAAATGATCTCAAAGACATAAGTAATGAGGTATTTTAACTATTAGGATCTGTTATTTTTATTTGACTATAATTCTGTATGCTTGCTGACTGCTTTTGTCTGTTTACGGTTATGATGTTTTTTTTCTGCAGCTTTGTACGTGCAAGGAGCTGTTGAAGAAAGAAGCATCACTGAAAAATGAAGCTTTGGAGCAAACACACACAATCAACCGTCTACTCATCTTGAAAACACAGGTAAGTTGCTGTTATAAATCTAGAGTGACTCGATTTTTCCAACACCCATACTCGTGAAAATGAAAAAAAAAAAAATACTTCAATTCGCAAGAACGAATCATTAAATATTTTTTTATATAAAAAGTCACAGCTCTTTAATTTCACATCTATCACATCTACAACCACTTACATTATCCAGGTTGATTAAACTTATTTTTACAATTAATCATGTTACAGGAACTTAATAAATCAGATCTGGATCGCATTAAGTTGCAAGAGAGGAATATGGCTTTAGCCAAAGAACTTGCTGCACTCAAGTTGTAAGTGTAGCTATATGAGGAAGAACCAGAACCATAAATTTCTTGGTTCTCACATTCACTTTATTGTCCTGTTTCTTTTAAATTTTATAAAATATTTAATGTGTTAAACACACTTACAAAAAAATTACAATAATAATCTAAATGTTTGAATCAAACAATTTGAGAGGTTGTATGCATTACAATTACAAGTTGGGCAATATTTAGTCTCTCTAACCTTTTTGACATATTTGATCTGTTACACTTTTAGACCCATCTAAATATCTGCCTATTCATAATCAAAATAGGTTGTAATTGCCAACTTTGTGGGCCTTATAATGCAGGGTCTCTGATTTGAACTTGGAAGAAGACGAAATTGTCAAATTTGCTTCTTTGGGTACTGAGCCCCATAGTAAAGATAGTGTGGATATTCTAAAAAGGTCTTTGGTTGTCCGCAACAAGTAAGTTATGATACTTCTATAACCTTTATCCTTGAAATACTATGGGACTTATGGACTTATTTCATTATTTTAATAATACAATCTATAAAAAAACCCTTTTCTTATCCTCTTTGGTAGTTTAACCTCTTACTTCTTGTCTAGAACCAAAGGAAGTATGTGAACATGTTGGGAGTGGTGGACATGATAAAAGATTATATCATGTTAATTCATGTCACATTCATATATGCTATCTTTACAAATTTACACAGGGAAATAACGTGGTACTGCGTGTTTTTCTAATAGGATGTTTACCGAACTAATGGTCAAGTACAAAACTCTAGGTAGAGATGAAGCCCGTTGTCGTAAAGAGCTTGAAAAGGCTAAAGAGCAATTAGAAGAACTAGGAAAACTAAAGGTATATCCATGACAATCTGATATCTAATTTTGCTGAATGGATAATGCAATGTGTGTTATTTTTTCAGAAAAAAATCCAAAAAATGGAGGCAGCTAAGGAATTGAAAGAAAATGAAGTCTTAAATCCTATAAAAGATTCAAAGAAGACACAAAATTCTCCATTTGTGCGAAATGGAGTGGCTACCGTGCTTAATGACACATGCACACCAGAAGATACAATAAAGGAGCCTGATTTTTGTTTCAGTAAAACAAAGAGGTTAAGAGTGTCTGAGAATATTAGTGAAAGTAATAATAATGATGGTTTTAGTTCTTACATTTTAATTGACGATGATGCACCAAAGATTTCGGTTTCATCTAAATTCTCCACATATGATTCCGTACTTCAGCCTACTAATAGGGCAACAACAGATGCTTCATATTTATCAAAGAAAGTGCATGAAACAAGTGAACATAATGGAGATCCTCGGCATGATTATACAGATGATGACCTGGTGTTTGTTCATGAGAATGTACAAGATAAGCCCCTGCCTAACATCGCAAAAGAAGCTTCTTTGCCAGTTTTTAATTCTCAAGAAGGTAATGATGCTATTTGGTAGAATGAAACTCTTACACTTTGATGTGAAAATGGGCCAACTGTGCTATAGTTTAATGAGCAACAGGTATGGATAAAAATAGAAGTGGCAATATTAACTTTATTAGTAGATTGATTTATGTTATGTTCCATCTCAAATGGGTCATATAGAAAGTATAGCTCCAAAAGTGTTAAAGTTTAAAAATAAAAAATTTTATTGTAATAATATTATAATCATATTTAATAAATTATTTATTTATGAAAAATAACAGCGGACTTAAAAGTGTTTGTGGGTCAGTTCATTCATTTTAACCCGTGCAAAAGTTAAACTTGTTCGACCTTAACCTATTTTGACCTATTACCCAACTTGTCCAACCATTTTACCAAAATCTAGTGAATGTTTTTTATATTATTTAGTTAATGTTTATTAGTAATTGACCCATGAGTCGAGGTTAGGTTTCTGGGTTCTTTCCTATGCAATTAGGGTTTCCCTCTGTTTCATTGGAAAAATTAGCTGATGATTAATTTGTTACAAACTAACCACTTGTTTTTTGTTTAATTTGAAAATCAGCAGTAGACTTTTGTTTCTCTGCTACACTTCTAGGTCCTGATGGAACAAAAAGACATTTGGGAAAATGGTGCAAAAAGGGTCAAGGTAAGGATTATAATGCATCTTTGCTGCCAAAACAAACATCTGGTGATCTTATTGCTGTTGGAGCTGATGGTAGAGGTGGCACAATCAAAGTTTTGAAATCCCAAAATCTACCCTCACTTGTAAGTTTTCTCACTTACATCGGAGTCCAATATTGGTTTACATTTGTATGTTTTCAGTTCTGATCTTGTGCCAATGCTCGTATGAATTTGGTCAAACAGTGCTATGGGTCAACCCGGCCTGCCCTGTTTTCACCTGTTACCCAAATCACCTATTTTCTATTATGCTTATATTAGAATTCTAATTGTTTCATGTGTGATTATTAATTTTTAAAGTTAATTTATACAAGCAGAACTCCAATGGATCATCAATTTCTGCTAAAAGTGGAAAGTTTGGAGGCAAAGCAAGTAGTTTGCAGTCTCAAGGGTGCTTGCAGATTGACCACTTTTTCAGTAAAGCAGGTCAACATTGACTGGTGAGTATAATGCTGTTATGTTATGTAACATTGGAAGTAATGAGCTATTGCCTAGAAGCTCAGATTCCAGTCCTATCGTTAGAAGGCAGCATAGTTTATGATAAGCGATGTATATGTCATTATGTTTAATCTATTATCTCATTCACTGGTATATGAATACCTGTTTTTTGTATTTACATCTGCACAGTTTCAGAAATGCTTCAAAGGTCTAATTGTTGTTTATTATTATTTTTTGAGAGCATACATCTAGATTTGAAATGACTGATACTTTGATTAGAATCTGCCTTGAGTCTGATCCTTTAATCATGTATTATATTTGTTTATTTAATTATATAATATATTTGTTTATCTAATCATATGTTAGTTTTGCTTATTTAATCCTATATTATTTTTTTTAATCTTGTTGAATAATACATACACTAGAAATTCACATCTTGCGATGCGATGTGTTTGCGAATTTCAATACATGTATTGTGACGGTGACAATAACATGATAAAGTATATGTGGCTAAATATCTGTGGTGCTTGGTTAGAAAATGATTATGTTGTATTGACATACCGTAGGTGAAAAGAAGAACATCGTAACCATATATTCAGATTGTTATTAAATAAGATGAGTATAATTAGTTTAAAACGTACCACTTTACATAAAAAAATTATGGGCTGAAAATTGACACCAAAGGCCCAATCAAAGTGAGAGATGTTGCAGTCTTTGGAGATATGCGTGGTTTTGCATTAGCAATAACATTAAGAAAATTATAAATAATTCCACCGACATTGTAAATCGAGTGAAAAATATAAACAACAAAGATTCATATGATGCATTACTACTTGAATCATCTTTAATAAATTTAAAATTTTATTATAAACTAATAAGTTAGAAAGAAGGGTCCAAATCATTGAAACTGAACTGTTAAAATAGTTTGTCCGATTGATTAACCCAACCCTTGCTAGTTTGGCTTATTGTTTTTTCAAATCATAGCTAACGATTTGGCTTAAAATTTTAATCCAAACTAGTTGTAAGACTATGCACAAATTCACCACCATAACTAGAAAAATTGATACATTTATGATATATATACCATATAAGTTTAGAGTCTAAGTACGTGTTGGTTTATGTTAATTTTTGATTCATTACTATATATTATATATAATACTAATCAAGTGGTTTGTGCATAGTAAAGTTGTATCATATGTTTATCAAATGTGTTGTTCATGAAAGTGTTGTATTTGATGGTTGTTATAACACTGGTATGGATCATGCGTTATAACATAGTTGTACCCGCACTTTTTCTTTTTCTTTTTTAATCTTTATTTTTTATTTTAACTTAATACTTTTACGTCTTTTACAATTTAGCCACAATATTTTTTTAACTTTCAACTTTGGTCACATATACTTTTCATATATTATAAATTTTTAGTTTTACGTTTCAGTCTAAATTTTGAGAGTTAACACGCCGTGGCGTGCGTGTGTGGTTCAACGTGTTTATGCTTATTTTTTCTTGTTTAACGGCTCCGTCTCGGCGCGCTGGTCCTTGATCGACTTACTTATTGTTTTATATGTTTTACTTTTCGCCTGTGTGCTTTAACGTTTTTCAATCTCTTTTTCGTTTGGTTTTATTTTTTTGTTTTTATTTTTTTTAATTTGAGTTTTTTTAGTATTGGTGATTACCGGTGGTGGTGTGTTATTGATGCTACTTGACATGATTTTACACTTTCCATTACAACGCGAGGTCTTAATACTAGTTAACATCTAAATACAGAGTCACAAATGATGATACAATTTAAGCAAACCTATCGTTTTTAATTTTTGAACGAGCCTAATTAGCATCCTTACAAAACAGTCTTAGTTTTTTTAACCTAAGTTGCACCTTAAGCCATTAGATGGAGGACATGTATGTGCGTGCGTCATGCATCAAATCACATAATCATATCCCTGACCAAGAGTTGAATAACTAGAGCCTAGAGGGTTTAAATTTAGGGTTTTTAGACCGTATAGACGATCATACTTTGATGTTTTGTATTTCAACGGTTGGTTGAGAAGCAACCACAGAAAAGTTGAAACACAACTGCAAAACATCAAAGTTTCAAAATACAACATAATCTAATAGCTATCGAAAATTAAAACTACAAACAAGCAATGTTTGGTAATGGAGTTTCATAGTAACATAATAAATAAATTAAGATCACGTGTCGTGTTTATTTTTCACAAAATAATAATTCAAAGTACCACACATGTAATGATGAAAAGCAATTGTTCAACGCATAAATTATGAAAGGCGTAGCAACATTTTGAGGTGCACTTGATTCATGATAGGAAATAGAAACTATAAGTCATTAATGTTGATCGAACGATGTGACATAGGCTCAAAAATTTTCCATTAGGAACCTTGAGTATAGTGGGCCTTTGGGTGGTAGATTTCTCTTTGAATGGTGGGCGGTTCAGGACACCAGCGCTGTCTGTGTTCGTGGGCGTAGATGACCTTTCGCTAATGGGTTTACCCGGGTGACTGGGTTTAAAAAATATTCGTTGGCCGTTAAGTATAATATTTTAGAAAATAAAAACACATTTAAATCTATTTAAAACTATATATTTACATCATACATTTTATAACACTACAAACAAAGTTCTCTTATTATTGTTTAATTGTTTTAGTGTACAACTTTATCAAAAGCCCAATCAATGCATATCACTTTCGTATCCAACGGCCTTCTCACTTATGCGGGTTATATTTGCCTTAAATTTGCATCAAGATAATGCATATTGACAACCTCCCAAAATATATGGAGAAAATAACCTAAAAGAAATCTCTAATTATATTTTATTTCAACAAATAACACATGCATTTGGGTTCTCTTCGATGCTATGATGATATGGTGGTTGATAGTTATAGTAAGTATGCATAGGAGGGTAATATGGTTTATAGGGCATAACCGTCCCTACAAAATGCTCTTGCGGGACCCTTTTCTTTTCTTCTTTAGGCTCGTCTTTCTTCGGTTCTTCCTTCGGGGTTTTTTCTTTCTTGTCGTCTTCCTTTTTAGGTTCTTCTTTCTTGAGCTCTTCTTTCTTTTCTTCTTCTTTCTTCGGCTCTTCTTTCTTTTCTTCTTCTTTTTTAGGCTCCTTTTTCTTCTTCTCCTCTTCTTTCTTTTCTTCTTTTTTGGGCTCTTCCTTCTTTTCAGGCTCTTTAGCGGGTCCCACTGAAACTAAATACGTTGGCCAAAGTTTTCGAAGCTTGCTCACCGCACTTATTGGATCGACAGTTCCAATTAATGTCAGACTTTTTTCTTTCATGTTTATGGTGATTGAATCAATCCCTGAAAAAGCATAATCATGTTCAATCAATACTTAAGAAATTACGATGTAAGAAATATTTGGGGATATGTATGTAATATAGGTCTATACATCGTTTATTACTCCAATGACATATAACAAGTATGATCCTTGTATATAAGTTAGTTTCTCTGCATGCGTCATACTTGACATAATTTGTTTCTTTATCCGTAGTCGTTTGCATATGTCATTCAACGTAATTATTACAATTGTGGTTTGATGTTGACGAGGAACAAACAAATCTAATCTTGTAATTTCATTTTAGTTCATGTTTTTGTCCGTTTTAAATATGTGAATTCTTTTAATACCATCAATGTCGTGTTGATTACATATGGATAACAACTTTAATCATTCAAAGCTTTTTGGTACCATTGATGTTGTATTGATTACACATGAACAACTTCAATCGCCCTTATCTTATACGTAAGATGTAAACTTTTAGGCACTTATTATCAACCACATAAATATACCTATACATGACACTTATTATCTCTAAACCTAATTCATGTTCTATCATAAATAAATGTTTAGCAATTGGTATTTCAATAATAGGGTACACTTCTAGCTACATGTTTTGCTTGTTTTGAAAATATAATGATAAAATTTATTATTATTCATAAAATATTTTATTATTAATAAAATATCAAATATATTGTTGAATACCAACAAACCAAACATATAAGTTTTGTACATAAAGTTTAGATTGAGATATTACTCAAAAAATTATAGCAATCTCGAATATCATAAATCAAAATTTAGTATAATTGTTATATGGTTGTGTTAAATACATCTCATGTATATTTTTACTAACAGCAACCCATTGTTATATCAGTTATTTCAATTTTTTAAACCCTGAATAAGGGTGTTACAAGGGGGAATACGGGTGCGTACATATGTAAAACAAGGTCAAATACATGTGTACAGGAGCATGAAAGGACATAAACAAACATCTAGAGGTCAAATACAAACTATAGTTATCCTAATAGTTTGTGATTTGAAGCTCACTAATAAAAAGCTTAAAAAAACATTTGTTTGTAAACAAGCAAAGCCCGAGTCAAAAGTGGCTTGCAAGATGGCTTGTTTATATTAGCCTTAACTTTTAATATTTTATAAACCAACTAAATGACATAGTTTTAACAGTACAAACAAACTAAAATGAGTCTAAGCTGAATCAAAACTAAAGGGCTGCTTGAAATCTCTTACTCGGTCAGAAGGTGGTGACCGGGTAAGTGGTTGTTCCAAAACTGACCGGCTAAGAGGAAAAATATGCATGAGTCAGTGGTGTCGGACCGGTTCAGACGCGAAAGAATGAAAATTAAACACGCAGACCGGGTCAGTGGGTCAGACATTTTGACCGGGTCAGAAGCAAATCAAACAGCTCCTAAGGTAAACATTTTGTAAAATCCAAATCAAACGAGCAAACTAAAACCGAATTGAACTCAAGCTCAAGCTTCTAGTTATATTATATATTAAAAAGCAACTTCACTGCTACAGTGAAGTTTGCTTTTTAATATATTGGCTACATAATTTTGCAAAATGCATTAGGAAGTTTGTTTTTTTATATAATGACTACATATTTTTACAAAATGTATTTAAAACCCAAATTTTAATTAGGATTAACAACAAAGTTTTATTTTTTTGCTTTTTGACACAAAAGTTTATTTTTTTGTTTTTGGGTTCAAACATTAGTATCGGTGTTCGATATTATCGGAACCGGTATAGGTATACGCTTTTGTGGTTTCCGATAAGCCGACCTGACAACGAAGAAAGTCACGGTAGCGTAAGACAAAGGAAAACAACCAAACTTCCGCACGCGTAACGCATGTGAAGTTTGCTTTTTAATATATTGGCCACATCTTTTTACAAATTGATATTAAAACCCAAATGCTAACTAAGATTATTCTTTTGGTTTTTTTTTATGATAAAGGCAATTGAGGTGTTACAACAAAGTTTTATATTTTTACTTTTTGACCACAAACGTTTAATTTTTTTGTGTTTTTGACGTCAAACATTAGTACCGGTATTCGGTATTTAATCGAACTGGTATCGGTATACGCTTTTGTAGTTTACGATGAGCCAACCCAACAACGAAGAAAGTCACGGTCGCTTAAGATAGAGAAAAACAACCGAACTTTCGCGCGCGTAGCGTGGGTTAAAACACTAGTTTTATTTAAATTTCCAACCATTGATCAAACTCGACTCACATCCCTAATGCTAACGTATACAAGTGGAAGAATATACATATTCAACAAACCCCCACCCACTCGATAACTCCCCTTTTGCGCTAAAAGCTAAAGTAAATGGCAAATCCGACATTACGGTGCCACGTCATTCTTGGTGAAACAACACATCAAGTGTCACTTTTCACAACCATTAAATTCTAATTCTAATTATTTTCCTATAATTTGTACTTTTAGTTATGTATGGAGTACAACCATACACTGCATGAAAGAATAAAAAAGATGGACTACCTAAGTGGAGTAAAGAAAAGGGAAACACGATTAAAACTAAAAAAGGAAAATATTTTTTTTTATAAAAGTGTCTAGATCTACCGACTGTCAACCAGACCAATAATCGTGTCACACGTTAGCAGCAACTTATTTTTTCTTTTCTTATTGATAGGGGATTTAGTATTTGGGAAAACTTATTAGTAAAGAATTGTTTATGTTTCATCTTGTCATTAGTCGTGTGTCACGGTTAGGGCCAAAATTCAATAGACGGAATATTTTTATGTAAGTAAAAACAATTTTCATTTCATTGAAATCAATATTATTCCATAAGTAATTATTTGACTATTTTCTTAAAAATATATATATGACCATTATATAACTCAACTAAAAGGTGTAACGTTGATTTATATATTACTAGATCACACGTTGATTTATAGCAATCAATCATTTGATGACACATTAGCCATAACCTGAGAGTGATATATATATATATATGTATATTTTTTTTTTGTTAAAAGGCGAAGGTGAAGCCTATGTTGTTTAGTAGATGCGATTTTGACCCTTAAGTCTTAAGAATGTTTTTTTCTTGCATCATATCTAACTATTTGATCACCGAGTTAATCATCCGACTCTAACCCAGTTAAGTTAAATGATTATTTTTTAAAAGCTTTAGTCAAAATTACTATTTGTATAAAGCTAGATAAAAAAATATATATCTTTTTCATGATTTTCCATTAGACTTTACACTTATGGGAAAACAGAGAGTTGGGCATGATCTGGATTTGTTCTTTTGTCCCCTTTAGAGGTTTAAATAAAAACTTATTATTATACTAAATTTACAACATAGTTTTATAACAAATCTAACAAAACAAAGATTAAATCAATAATATTAAATTTTAAATTAAAAACATAATTTAATGTTCACATGTTAATAGTGGTACTTCACCTGAAAGAGCTGCAACAATCTTCATAGCCTTTCTCTTGTCTTTATCATCATTCAACTCCAACTTCAATATAAACTTCTGGAAATTCAATAACATTAGCAAGATTTTACAGAATTCACAATCATATATAAATATCATTCAATTAATTTATTTGGTTTTTCTGAAAAAAATGATAATATTTAGTTCATAATTAATATCTATTTTTCTGATGTTAATTTAGTTTCACATGTAATCAAATGTTTTCATTTAACTTCATATATCTATAAAAAATAATTGAATTATAAGTACTAAAGTAATGACTTTTGAAAAATTTTAAAAACTTTATATTTTTAATTGATCAACCATCAACAGAAAATCTAGGAAATATGAAGAGAAAAATGAAGATTTCTTTGAGGATTGAATCAAGTGAATCTAAATTTTGTGAAGGGGATATAGAAAACAAGCATCCAATTTGAATTTTGTGTAAGAAAACAAGAAAAAAAAAATATAATTTTTAATCATGGAGTTGGAAAAATACTCTAATATCTCAAGCAAATCTCAAATTTCGTGAACAAAAACAACCATTGGTTCATAAGTAACATCCTGACTCAAATGGAATCTTCGGGTAGTAAGAGCATTCGTTGCGAATGATAGAAGAACTTCATATTTAAACGTGGTTGCATGAAAACTTGAAAAGTCTCTACTTAAGCAACCAAAAACATATCAACAAACTCCTTTTCGACCAAAATGACAATATTAATAGATCTTTGGAAACAAGAGAAGAAACAAAACACAGGGATGAATCAGAATCAGATCCCTATTAGGAATGAAATCAAATACTTATGTGGTCTTATAGATCACAACAAGTAGATTTTGATTCTATTTCTAAAAACAAAATTACACAAATAGAAATACGGGATCTTGTAAACAAAATTGAAAAAAGTAAGATAACTTTGAAAACAAGTTGAATGCACAGAAATAAAGGAGTAAAACAGATCCAATGGGTTTTCCAACAAACAAAATAAGCATTTGGAATCTGCTTCTGAAAACAAAATAATCAATAAAAACACAAATATTTGGTGACCTTTGAAAACAGGGGATAGAAAAAGAAACTGGAAATGGAATTAAACTCATATTGAAAACAAACTTAAAGGAAATCAAATCTGATAAAAAAAAAACACTTGAGGGATCAGTGTTTGTAATTACAAAAAGCCAGTAGATATATAGCTTATAGAATCCTCAAAACATTAACTGAAAACAGGGGAATAGTAGAATCTAACCTTCATGCTTTTGAATTGGATTCTCTGAGTTTGGAGAAGTGCAATTGGAATTAGAACTCAATAAAGAATACAAATGTGTGTATATATTTATTTATATATAGAGAGAGAACTATATACACGCACACGTGTATATATACATAGACAAATATTTAAGTTTTTTTTAAACAATAAATACACTCATCTAGTCTAACTCTTAAAGCCATGCGGCATGGTAACCATGAGCCATATCGTGGTTAGATGGCGGGTCAGCCACGCACGGCACTTCACGCTAGTGTAGCGTGGGCCATGCTCGTGGGAGTTTGGTGTGGGTGTGTCGACGAGAATTATCCTCTTTGACCATTGTTCAACGACTAGTTTAATTTTTTTTTTAATTAACACATTCATAACATCTTAACTCACATTCAAAAATTTCTAAAAAAACTCTACGGATTCAGCATCTTAATTGGGTGGGGTAGCATTATTTTACATCAACAATATTGTTTCCACGATGGTCGAAATCGTGTGTCATGATGTCAAAAGCTAGAAATCAAGAACGATAACTACACGTGAAACATTAAATGGGGATCGTAAGGCTGTCCATGATCATTTGGTTCATGACTACGATGGCATATTGTGAAATGTAAAATGTGAAGGATGTGAAAACCATTTCCCATACGGGGTGAGTGGAATATGAGAAATGATATGACGTTGATATAACAATGGGGTGGAATGTGAAATGTTATGAATATTATTTTTATTTAAGAAACGAAAATAATTAAAGGTGGTAGAATATGCAATGTGAAGGATGTGAAAATCATTTCTGTTTGTAAAGTGAGTGAAATGTAAAAAATAATGTGACTTTGATATGACAATAGTTGAAATGTGAAATGTGAAATGTGAGGAGTACACCTACGTGGCTTAAATATACATCATTATCAACCATGTGACTCAAACCCTCTATCTTATTTGGAAGAAACTACTATATATACACAGGATATTATTAGTTACAGTTGCAAAATTGAAGCATAGTGAATATATAATTAGTAGATGTATATGTATAAAACAACAAGGATTTTCAAAGTAAGAGAGAACGACTCTCTTAAGTTATCGTCTAAGTTGTGCAAACGTTTCTCATTGCAATTTCATGTATAAAGAAATAATAACACGATAAGCGATCATTTACCGTCATAGATTTGCCATCTTCTGGATTTTAGATAACAAATAATTGCGGATTTTAGGGTTTACTTAGGGAAAAAGTAATTGAAACATACAAATAACGTGTTTGAGTTATTGTCTTCTAGCATTGCTTGTGTATATACGCTAAAAGTCTTCTTATCTTGGTCTCTATCACACATAGTTGTAAAGAAATGCCCATGCCATGTAAATATTGAGAGATCATGGGTTCAAATCTCACTCTGAGCAAAAATACTCAGGGTTGAGCCAAGGGATTTTCTCAGCAATGGGCTTTCTCCTGAGGGAGTTGGGAGTGCGGTCTCGGCTGGGAAACGAATAGGTGGGCCCGATTAAAATAACACCTATTCTCCGAATCAGGGTCGTACATTTGCCGTTCAAAAAAAAAGTTGTAAAGAAATAGATATGAATGAATAACCGAAAGCTATCGATCTTCTTTTTGCTTTTTGTCATCTGATTAGACGTAGTAGTAACCTCTCATAGTCAGATTGACATTAAAAATTGTTACGCGACATTGCACAAAAAACATCCATGCATGGATGTATGATCACATGACCAACACAAAACCAAAGACGAAGCTTCATTAGGGCTTCAGTTTTTTTTCTAGTGTTAATTTTTATGCTTGATAGTTTATATTTTGAATATACATAAAACCCTTCTCCGATCCTACCTGTTTGATGACATTAACTTTTACTTCACAACATAAATTGAGAATCAAACAAACTTGGGTCTTATAATTATATTTCAGTTTTTTTCTAGTGTTAATTTTTATGCTCGATAGTTTATATTTTGAATATACATAAAACCCATCTCCGATCCTACCTGTTTGATGACATTAACTTTTACTTCACAACATAAATTGAGAATCAAACAAACTTGGGTCTTATAATTATATTTCAGTTTTTTTCTAGTGTTAATTTTTATGCTCGATAGTTTATATTTTGAATATACATAAAACCCATCTCCGATCCTACCTGTTTGATGACATTAACTTTTACTTCACAACATAAATTGAGAATCAAATAAACTTGGGTCTTATAATTATATTTTATTAAAATTCGACAGTGTGATAGGAAACAAGGACATACGATTAGGTGAAACAATCCTAGTTGGTTGGGGAATCTTTGCATGTTTTTGCAATATTTTATATATCTTTTCATGTATCCCACTCACATTTTTTTTGTTTTTTATTTAAGGTAGGTTTTTTTCATGATTTCTTGTGCGACCTAGAATTTGGTATTGTTTTTTCTAATAATTCACAAACTTGTGGATGGTGTTAATCTTAGGTACATTTCCTTTTACATCGTTGATTGTCCTTTTTATGTTTGGTACCATATATGCATTTAGAGTACCCTCCATCACTTATGGTTTTCTTTATGCGTGTTTTAATACGTATGGGCAATCAGAAATAAAAGCACTGTGTTTGAGCCTCGAACCCACGACCTCCCATAAAGGTGGTGCTGGTGGTGACAATGGTTGAAGGTGGTGGAGGTGGTGGTTGAAGGTGCAGGCTTTAATAGTGGTAGGAAATAGTAAGATGGAGAAGAAAAAAGATGAAAGGGGATATTTTTATCATTTCACATATATTTAACAACAATAATTAACATCGTTGTTACGTTTGTGCAAAGTTTTGGACCCACCTTGTAATTTCAGATAGTTAGAGATCAAAAGTGAAATTAGGCCTAACCACAGGAACCACCCGTGTAATTAAGTCTATTTTTTATAATTTTTTTTAAAAAGGACCGATTTAAAATATTTTGTTTAAAAAATATTTAATGTTTTAGAAAATTTTATATTATATAAAATTTTATTATAATTTCAATTTTAATAAAAATATATGATTTTTAGTTTTCGTAATATAATCTACTTTTTAAAAAGATAACTTGATTTTAAAAAATCTAGACGAGAGAGAGAAATGTAGCAATTTATACAATTGAATTTTAATAACAGAAAGAAATTAGTTTGAGTATTTAAATTATTATAATAATTATTTTGAGAAAAAATAATGTGATAATGTCTAGAAGAAGAAAAAGTGATAAAAATATGAGTTAAGAGACGGAAAAATAACAAAAGAAACATTGTTTTATTAGATAGAATAAATAAAATCATTAACTTCAAACACTAATTAATACCTCCAAAGTAACAATGTTAGCAAACATTCCTTTTCGAAATATAAGTGGAAATCATGAAAAACATCTCTTGTAAAATCTTTAATTCAATTCAGATCCCTTTCAAAGCAATGAAAGTCTCTAATAGATAGCTCTAAAATCATCAACGATTACACCGTTGATCAACATCATTTGCTCATAAGATACAAAGTAGATTCTCAGGTTAAATTTGTGTTGGTTGTTGATGACGATAGTTTCCCACAACGCAAGTTTTATCCTCCTGTTTTCCTAATAGTTAATCTATATACCGCATATATGATCGATTGCTAGGTTTCACGGATTAGTGTGTCTACGTGGCATGGATACAAATCTAAAAAAGAAATATATTTTTGTTTAGAATCCAACCGTTAGGAATTAGGTTGTTTAGAAATATACGTGGCATGGATACAAAATTTTTGTAACTAGATATAAATAAAACAATCTTGAGGTCTCATTATATTTTCTCCCAATTATACATGTTAAGATATTAGCTTCGATATCAAATAATATCTCTAAACTTCGTGGCGACAAATAAGCAAACATAATCTTTATAGAACATTTGTTTTATGCTGTATCGTATTTCTAGCGAACACCGAATGGATTCTTGTGTCGTTTTAGTTTTTTTAAAGTTTGGACTCAAGTTGACATACAAAAAATCTATTAAAACACTAGCCCAGGATGAAGCTCTTAACATCATCTCACATCAAGTCTTTATAGTATATCATGTTACGTTTCAATATGTATAGTATACCATGAGAAAAAACACTATTTTTTTTTTTTACTAAAAACAACCTAGTCGATTTATATTACTCATGATTTCAGCTGTGTTTTTTTTGTTTAATATTTAGATGTTGAAACTATATGAATTTGCATTTGAACCACCATTTTATGTCATACTTTGTCCAATTCTAATTCACATATGAGTTTTAAAAATAAGTTCACACATTAGATTAACGTTAGAACCTACCTGCTTGAAGATGAAGATGAATTAATTAGAGAGATGGAGAGAGAATAAATCTATGAGAGAATGAATCCACAAAACAATACATGTTCCTTGTTATTTATATATATATATGATGTATTCATATTGTTATAGTGTGATTTTCTGCTCATGTAGAAAATATGATCTAAATAAATGATTCAGATTTGTGAGAATATACTTATGCTTTTGATGTGTGACACATAATTGATTAGTTACTTGACCGTATCTCTTGTCGGATTCAGGTTACCAACAAATTTTTTTTTGGAAGACAAAATTTAATTAAAAAATGGCACAAACTAGCTAGTTGCTAGCAGGCCTCAAAATACAACATTTAATTATATCACCCAAAAAATTAAAAACAACTCCAACTATTCCCTTTTAACAACAGGTTATTTGATCTATTTTACCCATAAATACCCCATCACCTTGATCTCCTCAATAATTCATGGCTTATTTTTTCTAAAAACACCAAGCTATTTCTCGCCTTTCATATGGCCCAACACAAGCATAAAATCACCAAGTAGACCATTGCTTGTAAAAATATGTAGAATTGATACTCTTATGCAGCTCCAAAAGATTTTTACTTCGAACGCTTAGAATAACAGAATTTTACACTATGTAAAAAGCATTTGTCATATTACC
Organism: Flaveria robusta; assembly: GCA_025506415.1. Classification (NCBI taxonomy): domain Eukaryota; kingdom Viridiplantae; phylum Streptophyta; class Magnoliopsida; order Asterales; family Asteraceae; genus Flaveria; species Flaveria robusta. Next base: position 3,722,759 of record CM046460.1, on the reverse strand, counting down.
ATTGCCTGATAACAATATATAAGACTATAAAAACATGCTCAATTGACTCCTCCTCCTCTTCACGTATCTAGGTTAACCAATTGATAACATATCTCTACATATATTACGCAAAAGTTTAACCCTAGATTAAATCTCACTTCCCAAACTTTTTGATACAACTAAAAGTAAACTCACCTATAAAATCAACTTATCCTCTGGTTATGAATTGTTCCATAGGAATTGAATAATATTCTGGGGCCAAAAAAGAAAAAACCAAAGTTTTCAAGGACCTGTATTGAGAAACACTTTAGGTCTCAAACACAATCTCTACAGTCTACACAGTGCAACAAGCATCGAGCGAAAATGTCGTCGACGGTGAAACGAGATCTCGAAACCAGATCGCCGGCGACAATGTCCTACCGGAGCAATTCATCACCACAACCCCCACTTCCCTTAGTCATCACTCTCAACTGCATCGAAGACACAAGCATCGAACACGAATACCTCACCGGCGTCGCACGCGTCGAGCACGTGCCTCTGAGTCAACTCGCCGACTCCAAGATCGACTCAGCCGCAGCCGTTCTCCTCCACTCGCTCGTGTTCCTCCCACGCGCCGCCCAGCGCCGCCTCCGCCCGTGGCAGATCGTCCTGTGCCTCGGCTCGGCTGATCGCGCCATGGACTCCGCTATCGCGGCTGATCTAGGGCTCGGTAGGTTTGTACACGTGGACGTGTCGCGAGCTGAGGAGGTTGCTGATACCGTGATGGCGTTGTTCCTAGGGCTGCTTCGGCGCACGCACTTGCTTTCGCGTCATGCGCTTTCGGCTTCCGGATGGCTCGGCTCTGTGCAGCCGCTTTGCCGTGGAATGCGCCGGTGTAGGGGGCTTGTGTTGGGGATTATTGGTCGGTCGGCTTCGGCGAAGTCGTTGGCTACTCGGAGTTTGGCGTTTAAGATTAGTGTGCTGTATTATGATGTTCATGAGGTATGATTAATTTATAATCGCAGTAGATTCGCTTTATTGTTTAGTGATTTCTTAGCTAATTGAATATGCGGTGAGGTTCTAATAGATGCTCATTCGATTGTCTAGTGTTAGTTACCTGATTGAGGTCTAGATTGCTCAAATTGAAATGTTAGTTCACATTTGCTCATAAGGTGTATGGTTTTTTAGTTGTGGTAAACAATTTAATACTCTACCTGAAGCTAATATTGTGTATGGTTTTTTGGTACATAGACTTATTCACCTGGATTCAGCGTTCTAGATGTAGGACTATGCAGGCCCAGTCATCAGATTGTTCAACAATGTTAGGCATGATTGAATGAAAACTGAGCACGGTCACATGTCTTTAAGTTTAGTACCAAGGCATCTTTCTTACTGGTTGATATGTTGAGGGTGGTTTTATTATGGGATGTTAGTTTGTCATAAGAGAATGCATTACAATAAAATATCAACATCATGTTATTATATCCTCATAGTTTTACAAATTCAGGAGCTTTGACAAATAAGTTAATATTCCCATTTAACTGCTAAGACATTCACATCATATCTGACTAGTAGTTGTTAGTTCAGCTTACCGTTTTCTTAAAACATTGGCCAAGTGGGATGAACTGTTCATGAAAAGTTCAACGCAACATATAAAGGAGGAGAAATTGCAAACGTAAGCACTAAAGTGATAAACATGTGCTCCTTTGCTAGTAGAGTGCATAGAGACACTGCTGCAATGTGATTCATAATATTCGATACAGAAATAGTGCAATATGAGAGGCTAACTGTCATATTGATGTTATGTTGATCCAAATCGAAGATTAGTGACCCCGGCCTAACACCTTTGGCCTTAGGTTGTTGTATAGAATGCTATAACCAATCTGGTTTATTGGTGCAAAGTTGCACACGTTAATTTACCTTGTTGGACCTAAAAGAAATTAAATAAAGTTGGTTGTCTAGCATGGGCTATATGGTCTGGTGGATCTTTAGACATTGTAGTAAAGCTCAAAAATAATATATGAAAAACTATGTCATATGGTTCACGTACTGTGCTAAGAGTGTGTGATTTGGTCAGAGGAATGTTTGCTATCTCTTTAAAAATGAGAGCGTGGGTTGAACACTTGAACGTTTAATTAACAGATAGTGATTATCAGGGTACAAAGTTAAGATATTTTCATGACAAAAATTGGAAAGCATGCTAACTTTGATTTTGGAAGTATTAGGTTTGATTACCATTGTGTACTGTTATCTTTTTCAAACCACAGTCTATCTGTTAAAATATTTAGGTTGTGGATACTTGGGAATATTAGCTCCTATATTCAGTTAGCATATATGTGAATGATATACCAACCAGAGAATTGCCTTTCCAGTTTTTTTAAGTTGTAAATAACTACATTTGCTTTTTCTTTTTCGTATAGAGTTTTTCTTTCCCTTTGTTATTTATATTTATAATTTCAGGAAAAAGGTAAGAGAATAAGCAGGTTTCCTCCAGCTGCAAGGAGGATGGACACTCTTAACGATTTACTTGCTGCAAGTGACCTCATTTCACTTCATTGTTCCCTAACCAATGATACAATTCAGATTATAAATGCTGAATGCCTGCAGCATGTCAAGCCAGGTGCTTTTGGGTTGTTTTGACATTAAATTTTATATAATTTGATAAAGGGTACGTGAATGCCTATATTTTGCATTAACTAGAAAAGTTTTCTTTTTTATACAGGGGCGTTTCTGGTAAACACTGGTAGCAGTCAGCTTTTGGATGATTGTGCAGTAAAACAGCTTTTGATTGATGGCACACTTGCAGGATGTGCTCTCGATGGTGCGGAAGGGCCTCAATGGATGGAAGCTTGGGTAAGATGTTTAACCATGGGGTATGAGAAATTACAAAACATGCAACTGTATGTGATGTTACAGAAAATGAGTCAAAAAATAAAAAATCATGAATCATGATCATTCAGTGTTCATGATTCACTAAAATTAATATTATGGTATGTGATACAAACACGGTTTGCAAACTATGATTTTATTGTTTTAGGGATGCTATCTTTATGTGGGAACAATGAGCTTGTTCACCATGTCTAATAGTGTAATTAAATTACAATTATTTGGCTGATAGGTGTTTCATACGAGAGTACTAGTTTTTAATTGATACTGATTTTCTGCACACAAATTATTTCAGGTACGTGAGATGCCCAATGTTTTAATACTTCCACGAAGTGCAGATTACAGTGAAGAAGTATGGATGGAGATTCGGGAAAAAGCTGCCTCTATATTACATACATTCTTCTTGGATGATGTCATTCCAACCGATGCTGTTTCTGACATTGATGAAGAGGAGAGTGAAACACTCTGTGAAGATGAGCAAAGTGACAAACAAGGCAAACACAGTGCATCAAACTCCACTAATATTCACCAGTTAACAGACAGTATTTATACATCACATGAGATCCGCATGAAAAGCGATACCAGCCAACGTCAAGAATCAACATTATCACAAAACACTTCCCCTCAATCTGAAGTCAAACGCAGTAGATCAAGTAAAAAAGCTAAAAAAAGACATGCGCGTCAAAAATCAATGCATAAAGTTGGTGATAAAGAGAGTACACAACACAAAGATGATGATACTGCCATGAGTGGTACAGACCAAGCATTGAGTTCTAGTTCACATTTTCCTTCCCCTGATGATTCACGAAGTAAAAGGACCCCAACTGGATCAATACATGATTCATCAGCTAAATATCTTAAATCAGGCAGTGGTGTTAAAAATTCACTTGAGCTGTTGAAAGATGGTTGTGTTATTTCTTTGCAAGCTCGAGATCGTGCTGCATATCATGTTTCTAGGCAGAGAGCTCAAGGTGGTGGATGGTTTCTAGACACAATGTCAAATGTAACAAAAAGAGACCCGGCTGCACAATTTCTTCTTGTTTTCAGAAGCAAGGTTTGTGGAATGCATTTCAGTGATGTAAATTGATTGTACTATACATTTTCAAGTTTCCATTGACCATTGGGTAGGAACTTCACCAACGAAAACTGCAAAGAAAAGATAACGAAACTGGAAGACATGAACCAAATACATATACAAATTTATCATAATTTGAAAAAAATACAAGTCTAATACAGCGTTATTTCAAGTCTGAAATAAAAGCCCCGTAGTTCCAGTTTTTAACTTTACTGGACCGAACTGAACTGATCTCTGATATAATCTAGAACCAATAACCGAAGATGACTTAGCTGGTACCAGTATGATTTGGCCCTTTCGTTTTCTCCAGGTGGACTGATTATTACATTAAGTTCCAATTCAGCTGAATCTCTTGTGTTATATTGATATATGCAGGACACAATTGGTTTAAGATCTTTCACTGCTGGTGGGAAGTTGTTGCAGGTGTGTTTTCACTTCAAGTCATATTAATATAATTTGACATATATGAGTAAGTTGCATGTTTCAATGGTTTGACCCACATGCATAGTCCATCAAGCAAACGAGAAACATATTGGAATTTCTTAAAATCATATGGTGAAATCAAAACCATGAGTTATTATTATATCATATCATAGTTTTCCAAGTACCTCATGTGCTTTGAAAACCAAATGGCCCGTATTATGTTTAATCCAAAGGGCATAAAATAGGTGGAATCTCAAGAAAGACATAATTTACACCATGAAATGTGAAACGCGGATCAAAAGTGCCTTCTTTGTATAGAAAGAATTCACGATTAAGGTGTCTGATCTTGGATTAATTTAAATGTGAACACAGAATTAAGTTGATGGAAGTTGCAATTCATTTAAAGATGCAAGTTTTATTTGAACTATGCAGATAAATAGAAGAATGGAATTTGTATTCGCTAGTCATAGTTTTGACGTATGGGAGAGTTGGACGTTTGAAGGCTCTTTGGAGGAATGCCGACTGGTTAACTGTAGAAATCCTTCTGTAAGTATTTTTCCCTGTACAATTTTATGTCAAATTTCATAGCGTGACTTTCTTTATGGTCAGCATAAAGTGTAAGTGCACCAAACAAGGCACAAACTATTGGGTGACTGCAGTTTGGCGAGGGCTTCATTTATTTCTTGCTCTACTAAAAGCAGATGGCCTGATCAAGTTTTATTTTCATTTTTGTAATCTTGAGTTCTTATTAGAGATGGCAAAACAAGCAGGTTGGTAACGGGTAATTCTTTTAGTATAGGTCAGGATGGGTTGACTTGCTACACTTTATGTCAAAATCAAAGTTTTTTAATTAATAATATGTATATCAAATATGATTAAGAGAATGAAATCATTTCAATAGTCAACAATATTTAGAATGAAACAATTTAAAGAATTTATGCGCTAATTTTAAGCTCTTGGCGATTCTTTCGACTCATTTGACCTAATCCATTTGAACAGCCCTCTCCCCACCCAAACAAAAAAGTACGAGTTTTCATATAATCTTTGTGCTCAATTGATTATTTACTTCTATGCCATTTCTCATACCAGCATTTCAACCCATGCAAAACTGCAGGCTGTTTTAGATGTACGTGTGGAGATTCTAGCAACCGTAGGAGATGACGACGGGATAACTCGGTGGCTTGATTAATCATTTACTAACTTGAGAAAGCTAAGCAACCGTGTGGACATGATTTCATGCACGCATTCTTTGTGATGAGGTTTGTATTGCCAAAGTAATTTCATCGCTTTCAGATTTACATACATAAAAGTTGTCAATGGTCGTGAGTGTTACCGGTCGTGTGTTATCTCACTCTCAAGGCTTTTTTACCACCATTCATCCATATGATTTTATTCTTGAGGCATTCTTTGCCTTGAGTTTTGTATCACTCGTTTGTTTCAAGTTAGTCGTAAAGCTGTTTTGCATCATGTAATGAAACTTCTTAAAGCTTGTGTGTTGAGTCGTTTGGCGAAATCCAACCCAATTCGTAAAGCGTTCAAGTAAAATTTTCAGCATTATATTTGATATATTAAATCTTCTAGAATATAGATACTGATATTAGAGGTAGCATCCACCCTAGAGTTGTACTTTGTAGTCTAGGTGGGTGGTATTAATTATCCTCCATGTTCAACATCACAATGAAAGGTATTCTTTATCCCTCCTCACTTTGCTTGACTTGCTTCTCGAAGTATTTCGTTCATCTTCCAAGTTCCACTGTTCTCTCCGGTTATCCCTTCTTGGTGTTTATGCGGACTTTTGGTCAGGTCTGTTGTATATCAAGATATGGAAACCAGTCTTTTCACCTGTTTGGTGTTGCGCGGTTGGACCAGACCACTTATGTTTGAACCAGATAATGGTGGACCACTTGGAATGGTGTCAGAGCTCAATCTTGGCGTGGCAGATCTTGTCATTGCTGTCGGACCTGGACAGTGTAGTGGCACTTCTCATGTCGTCGTCAGATCTGGATAGGTGCAGTGGACCTTGTTGTAACTGAATCTTAACTGTTATTCTCGAATGGAGGGGGTCGGGGTGGGTTGTCGGAAGAGGGTGTTTGGTGTTGATTGACAGGGCAGAGTGTGAACAACTTGTGGCGAAGGTGACATTGTGAAGAGGAGGCGGAATTCAAGCTAATTGCATTTCTTTTCCTGCAAGTTTGATTTTAGTTCAGTTTTTCTAAAACTATTTGCAAGATGGTTTTGCAGTTGTGACATATTTTTATAGACAAAGTAAGCGGTTTATATAAGGGTATAGACAATGCAACATTGTCAAGGATGCCTCTTATATGTATCCTTTAAGAACATCGCATTGCTTTCATTTGTTTTTCAAAAAATAAATTGCGTCCAACCTTCTATATGAATGCACTCCACAAAACCGAACCAGTTCATATAGGTACAGATACCAAGTCAAAATCAGTCAGAGATAAAAATGCTTCAGTTTAGTTTGGGTTGTCGATTGGTTTCTTTTGGTTGGTTGATTGGTCTTTTATCAGTTTCAAACCGGTTTGTATAGATACGGGTTTGGTTTCAGTTCAGGTATGTGTTTTTTCCCCACCTGTACCCAAGGATGAAGAATCTTTCATTTTAAATATGAAATACTATGCAAAAAGAACTGCCCAATTAAAAATGTATAACCATTGAAAAGTTAGAACCAAGTCAATTTATGGGTTTGGGTTTATTGGGTCTTGAAAACACCGGTTAGGTGGCCGTAAGCTTCTTAGGCTAGTGTAAGATTGTAAAAATACACCAAGAATTCCAATCCAAAATTTAAATTTTTCTTCTAGTTTTCTTCCAGAGAAAAGACAATGATTTAATATCACCAACAATCTTCGAGAGGCCCTTCTGATTGATGTTGAACTATCTCTTATTACTGGATTTTCAAATACACCAAATTGTTACAAAAAAATGACATAGAGAAGACTCTTTAATTCGCTTGATATATGCACATAATTAGTCATCAAAAGAAGCTCATTCAATTTTGTTATTCTGATCATTTGGATTTTACACCAATGATTATTTGAGTATAAACAAATTTGTTATATTGATCATTGATTATTTATCAACACATTCTATTGTATATAGCTTAGTATTAACATATATATTTTAAATTAGTAACTTGAAACTAGATGGAATATGAATTTCCTATACTTTGTACTATTAGTTAATTAACTTGTGGGCAGTGGCGGAGCTTTAACACTCACGTAGGAGGGGCGAACTCGATATATATATAAAAAATTACACTACCGGACAAAAAATTTACACTACTGGATCAAAAATTTACTTTACCGACGAAAAAAGAAGGGGGGGGGGGGCGACGGCCCCTCTGGCCCCTATTAACCTCCGCCATTGCTTGAGGGATCATGTATTTTACTTAGTGACAGATTGCATACGAAATTATGCGGTTATTAAATCTGTGAATAAAGTGATCTTAAACGTTACTTTGGCTACTTTAGCGGTTATAGCTTAAGACCTTTTAAACACCACTCAAGTTTAAATCTGATTAAGTGAAATTAGATGTCATATAGAAGCATCATTATAAAAAGGTCTAAGGTTCAAAAGTTAACATATACAATATATATTTAGGTGTAGTTTGGGATTAAGAGTATGATAGATTTACTATTATTTAAAAAAATGTTATATAAATGGGTGTTTAGAAAAGGTGTTAAAGAAAAGGGGTATTTTATTAATACATCAAATTTATTTTCATCATCTATATCTCTCTTTATATATACATATAATTACACAAAAAAAAATAAAAATAATAAAATGTCTTAATAATAAAAATTAATGTTTGTATAAACAACATAAAAAAAATAATGATCTCAAATCCATTAATAGGGCCTGAAAGTATGAAAATGATAAAAACAGGCAGAAGGAAGTAATTTTGCAATAATACCGGGACCAAAAGTATATCTTCTTCCACAGATAATTTGATCAAAATGTCTATCCATACCACAAGCAAAATCACACCTCCAATGGCGCTTCTGCAATCCTCCGCTTCTTCCTTCATCTCTCATTTTCCGGTCAAATCCGTACGATTATCTTCACCTTCCGGCAGCCGACACGGTGGTTTATCGGTAAAGGCGGAGGCGGCGTCAGGGATAGTGTTGGTGGAGAAATCGGAAGCGGATAAGGTTCATCGCCTCAAAACGTCCTACTACGAGAAGATTGTTCCTCTGCTCAAGGAAGAGTTTAATTACACTAATCTCCATCAGGTATGTGTTCGATTTTTGTTCATTGGTTGTAGATTTAGGGATGATGCTGCATCGAGCGATGTGTAAGATGTTAGTTGTGTGAATTGTTTCGTAGTGTTAATTAATGTGTACATTGTGTCTGATGTGTTGTTACTGATGAAATTGCTTGTATGAATTAGGGGGAAGGCTATTTAGGTATGTGTAAGGTGTTACTTGTTAGATTCGTTTGGAAATACTGAAATAGTGTTATTGAGGAAGATAAGTGTTGGATTTAAATTATTTAACTAAAGTAGGAATCATTGTTATGATAATTTAGTACAAGTTTGTATATTGTTTATCAGTTTAATGTGAGTAATGCGTTATGACTTATGAAGACATGATTTTTTGTTTGCCTGTGGTGTCTGATTGAATTTGTGAGTTCTGTTCATGTCAAATTCATACATTCTGATTTTTGAGGTCAAGTAAAGCTTTTTTTAAATTGGCATATGTTCTTGGATATTGAGGGAAAACTTTGAACATCAGACTGTGTAGGAAAAGCAGAGTGCAATTTACTTGATTATTGTGAAAAATGTAGCATTTTCTTGTAATTTCTCAGATTCACACGTTTGAAAGAAAATTATTGTTTGTGTGTGTGTCGATGGATGGGTGATGGGTCTTTTCGTTATCAAATAAATGAGCTTCTTTGATTTCTAGCTCTAATCATTTTGCCTCTGCTTTTTATGAATCCAAAGTTCTCAATTTTTTTTACTTTGCCTGTGTGTATGTGATTAGCGAGGGATCAGCATCTTGACTTGTTGTAATTAAAGTCCTTAGACGTCCAATATACTAAAGTAAATGCATGAAAGAACACTCCAACTAGCGAAAAGTAAAAATAAAAAACTTTAGTTGACAAAAAAACAGCCTAAGAAATAGTCGTGTCTTTCTGTAAATTATTCAGTTACTCTATAGAATTAAGCCATTATCATTTAAGGATGTCTTTTATCAATGTATCCATTTATCGTGATTCAATACCACACAGGTCGTTCAACTCATCTGGACTTACAAAACTTAAATAGCTGTTTAGCGACTTTATTTAATATTCTTTGTGGTTATATATGGTAGGTACCGAAGATTGAAAAAATTGTGGTGAACTGTGGTATTGGAGATGCTGCACAGAATAACAAAGGTCTTGATGCAGCAATAAATGACATGGCACTCATCACAGGACAAAGGCCTGTAAAAACAAAAGCAAAAAATGCCATTGCTACATTCAAAATCAGAGAAAATCAAACACTTGGAATTGCCGTCACCCTTAGGGGAAATGTAAGTTTCTTCTTTACAGAAAAAAAAGGCAACTTTAGAGTTGTTGATTCTTTTATTGCCTTTGTCATGCTTAAGCGATTATTTGAAAATTTTAAATACTAATCCTTGTTTGATCCTTGATTAAATTTTTTTTGTGTACTGCATAATAACTTCTCCTTTGTCCCATGAAACTTTAAGGAGTTTCCTTTTGGACGTCTCATCAAAATTGAAGAATAAACTCTTGACTTGCCATTATCATTATAAATAACTGGCAATATAAATTTGGGTGATTGAGTCCATGAGATTTTCCTATTTTCATGCTACACATTACTTGACAGGATTCGAAATGTGTTAGAAACTTAGGATTGATAATCAAATTAGCACAATAATAACTATAAGAAATGAAAGAAAAACACAATATTTATGTGGTTCAGCTATTTATTTACAACTTTACATCCAATGGTTTTATAATTTATATGATATCGTTCGAACCTTAGTATTGCATACGTTGAAGAAACACTCACTCCATGTCTTTGAATAGAACTCTATAGATGTGACCATTGTAATCCTTTTAGTACAAAACTGAGGGCGGGTGAAGGTGTAGCCCAATTCAAATTAGAATCAGACAGTAAACATGATATGAATATTGTTACAAAATTTACTCACATCACCAAGTTTTATGCAGTCATCAATCATTTCTCGAGAAACCAATTCACTTTGTTTTTCAAATATTCTTTCTGTTGAGCCAAAAGTCAGAGTATGCCTCTTTTTTGTCTATATTTTACAAAAATTTATCGTGTTTAATATGATTATGTTATTAAAGTAATAATCTATTCTTTAATAAAACGATTTAAACTGTTGCATGTATTAGAAATGAAAGATGTATTCTACAAAATCAAAATCACTTGGCACACCACCAATATCCTATCCAAGAGCTATATGTATATGAGCTGTATATGACGTGGTACAAAGTAACGGTGATGTACAAATCACTTCACACCAAAAACACACGTAGGATGATTCTCAACCTGTTTCACTCGTATTCTTTCTCTCTTGATATTAAGTAAGGGAGTCTAAATTGACACTTTATACACTTTTATATGTGCTGTAATAGGTGATGTATGCGTTTCTTGACCGCTTCATTAACTTGGGTCTACCTAGAACTCGTGATTTTCAAGGTGTGAGTCCTAACAGCTTTGACGGGCATGGTAACTACAGTGTTGGACTAAAGGAGCAAAGTGTGTTCCCAGAACTAAGTTACGACGCCCTCGGGAAACCAAGAGGAATGGATGTCTGTATAACTACAACAGCTCAAACCGACAAAGAGGCATATAAACTCTTAGCTTTAATGGGAATGCCCTTCCGTGAAGGATCCGGGCCCACCACGGTCATTAGGAAGAAGAAGTTGAAATCTCACCATTTCAACACAAAAACCAAGCAGAAGTCAAGAAAATGATCCCTGAACATGGTTGTATAATTTACATGAATTGTTGTAATGAATGATGATCTGATGCATTTTTGGTTAACTTTCATGGGATCCCAAGTTATGTTATGTGTAGTTGTACCATGCTGCTATAAACATGTACTCCGTCTTGATTAGTAGCTTATAATTTGATGGTTAATTTATTAAAATGACTTGTTACCAGTCTATATGAACTTTTATTATATAAGATTCTTTTTAATTTAAACTTTTAACTTTTACTAACGGTATTTGAAACTACTTGAAATACCCGAATGAGCCAACCTGAGAGAGAGAGGAAGCCCATAAAAGAATGTCATTCGAACTGATATGAATATAACCAGACTCGCGTGAAAATGAGAGCAGATGGTTTTAGTTTAACTAAAATCTCAATTTATGGTTGGATAATAGGCCGCTTTTAGTGGATGGCTCTAACACCAACCAGTAGTTTGCAGTGGGTCTACACGCATGCTTAACATTAGCCATATAATAAACCACTTTGATGATAATGGGTCGACGTGGTTATCTACTTCTATCGCTTTATACTTGTACGATGATAAAATTGTTAGGTCTTATTTTTGTATTTTTATTTTGTCTATACATGATATATTTAACAATTTATTTGAGTTTTCAAAATCCATTGTTTTGATAGTCTTAAATTAAAGAGTGAATTGTTATGCTCAAAATTAAAAAAAAAAAAAAAAAACTATCCTTTTCATCCAAAAATATTAGCTCAATTGTTTTAAATGTTAATATTCATTGTTAAAAAGTACTTATTTAAAACTTTATATAAAAATGAAATATTAATTTATGCTTACGTGTTGCTGATAAAATTTTTTACCAAGGAATTAATGTTTTTGGATGAAAATGATAATTTTTTCAAACTTTTGGGAGCCAAATGTAAAAAAAAATCTTTTTGAATGAAAATAATAAATATGATCAAATCACAAGAAAAAAAACAACAATCACTCTAAAATAAAAATTTACAATTCACTACTCCAACTACTGCACAATCAAAGTCAAATACTTTCATAAAGAAAACTCACATAAACAAATGGAACTTGCACGCTATTAACAAATGAAACTTGCAAACTTTAAATGAGTGAAACTTGCAGTCTATTAACAAAGATTATGTAGGTAATCAATGAAACTTATAGACTTTAACAAATGCGTTAACAATTAACTTGCACACTGTTACCGAAGAAACTTGCAAACTATAAACAACTGGTGAAGTTAGGTAACTAAATTGACAAATTGAAGTTAAATTTAATTTCTATTATTTAGTAATTAGTATTGTAGTAGAGTAGTACTCTAACAAGCTGGTTCGATCTTATATTTTATCAATTCTAATTATATTCAAACAAGTTTAGTTTTTAGTTTATAAACACATAACCAAAATTTAGAGTTATGTGTGAGTTATAACTAAGTTTTAAAGTTAAGGTGATCCTTAGTCGATTAATAATATATGGACTCCAAGTGGCCCAAGATTATTTCAGTGTTAATAATTAGACCTTTGATGTAACGTTATTAATGAGACCTTTGGTATATCCTTTTGAAACCGTTGCACACTCATACAATATACATATAAGAATATTTTCCTTGTTTTTTGACAAAATTTTGATAATTTACAAAAACTACATTACTCAAACCAAAAGCAGAATACTCTTACTTCCATCTTTTAGATCACCATCTTCCTATTTTTCTATTTTTTCAATATACTTCTTATCCAGTGTGACATTGGGTGCGAGAACATCTCTGGCGGTACAAACATTTTGTTATGGTTGTTGTACATTGGGAGACAGACGTGTTCATTTGAGAAGATGAGCGAAATCTGTTTTAAGAGACTTCTAATGAACAGAAATCCTCAACCACCACTCAACTTTTTGTTAGTTTGTTGTAAAGACAAAGAGAAAGCTGTGAAAAATCTCTGCGGTTTCAAGATTCAAGTGAAGGAAGTTCTCTCTAAAGATTATGGTTATAAGTTATTTCATTTCATTTAAATCATGTTATTATATGCATTTAGATAGTATACCTTTAGTATTTCTCATCAATAACGAGAGTATCTTTATTGTTATTATATGTATTATTTATTAATTGTGAACTCATGTCCTACAAGAACTACTTTATCACCGCTGTTTCTGCTGATGATTTTTTTACGTGGTGACACTTTTGTAGCTTGTAAATAAAGTATTACACACTGGTTATAACTTGATTCACCGATAAATAGATTATACAATATATATATTATGATAACGCATTTGTTGGTGTCACTTGTATTCACAAGTGAATACATAATATATAAAAGTCACATATAATGCATATATATATATATATATATTACTAATATGAATATTTTTATGTCAATTGTGAAAATGACAATGTGTAAGAGGGCACGGAGGGGTTCCCGAACCTTGAATATATAACCGATTATGAAGAGGGTGGAAGGTGACATCGATGAATATGAGGGTTGAAAACAAGGAATGTTCACCGATTAGGGAGGCAAAGCAATAACAAAATTGACAATCGAGTATAGCAAATCAATGTAACCGAGTCAAGAAAAACAGAAAAATACCACTGAATCGGTAAAAGTGATAAAGTTGGTGAAATCATGGAAAATGGACCCATCCGGTGTGGAATTAAAATAATTTCATTAAGCAAGATGTGAAGATGTAAAAATTTTAATTATTGTCGTTTTAAATCCGTGTGTATATATTAATTAATTTAATTTAATTTATATATTGTGGGCCGTTGATAATGGATTCCCCGTGAAGGTTGAGTGGGTCGGTTATGGGGTTCAAAAAGGCTCTTCACGGGTACAATAAAATACTAACACAGCCTGAATCAGTCACCACTCACCATACTACAATTGACCCCACTAATTATTTCTTTCTTTAATACAAAATAATAAACTAACTATTTGTGTAAAAAAAGCATATACATTTTGGACCCAACCTAATACATATAGGCTTCTAGTTTCAAATCATATTATCTACATGTATGCCGTATGTATTCGATATGTGAATATCTTTAGAATTTATCAGTTTCTTGTTTCTACTTTCTTTCTTATTTTCTTTGATTTGCAACAAAAGCTAGTTGCCCTTTCATCATGTTATATTACGGTTTTCGTTTTAAAATTTTAAATTACGTTAAGATGTAGATACGTTTTAACGGAATGAAATTCAAGGAACGTTTTACATAATTATTTTCTATAAGATAAGTCTTTACTAAAATGGAAGTTAGAGAACTTGTGAATGATTATTATTATTTCCAAAATATAATAAATGGACAAAGAGTAATTTGTAAAACACACTTCTAAAATTTGGAATTTTTGTTTTATACATTCTATTAGAAGTCATAAGTCATGATGCTTGTTAAGTTTAATAATGTAAATTAATAGAAAGACTTTAGGATAAGAAACAATTCCCTAAATTATCTCGTGTCACAAGTTTCCAAAGTGGAATCATGAGTCACATCATTAGAGAGTCACAAGGGAAAAACAAAGTCTAATAAAATAACATTAAAACCATAAAATCGAATAATAATGTGAGGTACTCAAAAAAATATTCTTGTTATTCATGTAATTTTTTTGATAAATCATAAACTTAACTCAAAAGATAGTTTATCGTAAACTAAACTGAAATACAAGATAATTATCTTGTTTTTCATTCATTTTATTATAGGCTTAAGTTATATAAACACTTATTTTTTTTATTCAGACATCCTAATCTTTTTATCTCTCTTCATTTATCTATATGTATATATAAAGAAATAAAAATAAAAATAAGAGTTGTGTTATATAAAAACTAATTTTTGTTATTGAGACATCTTATTGTCTCTATCTCTCTCTATGTATCTATATGTATGTATAGAGAAAGATAGAGATGATGAAAATAAATTAAGTGTATAAATAACATACTCCAAAAATAATAATTAAGGTGTATAACAAACCCTTTTATTGTATTTGATGGTTTTATTTGACAATTCTAGTCGTTTTTGTCTTGTACACGCACATGTATAAGATAACTTTTTATTTCCTGAAAATAACTGTACACTTTAAATGAGATTTATTAAATTAATAGAAATTCTTTTTAACAACAATACCTAATTTTGGGCCTCTTAAATTACTTTTAACTATGTTTGAACTCAAATACCCTCCAAAGAGTCTTTTACTCTTATCATTAGATTACCAACCCCGAGTGACACTAATTTATTAGAAGTACATACTAAACGAAAAGCTCTTTAGTCTTTGATCAAGAATGAAAAACAAAAAGAAAGGAAACATCACGATTCATAAAGTGATTAAAAAAAACACTAAAGAAAATAACCAGGGAACCAAAGAGCTTTTAGACTAATGATTCCAAAGTTTGAAGTAAGATGTGCCTCAAGTGACTGAGGGTTTAAGTCTTAATCGACAAATGTGTAAATATAAAAATAAAATTTAAGTATGTATGAGTAGTTCATTCTAAAAAAAAATAATATTTTTAGAAATATGATTCAAGGCTTAAGTGATTCACTTAATTAGTGTCTATTTAACGGTTCCCATTCAAACATCAATCGCATATGATATGCACAAAAGCTCACAAGATTAGCCTTTTTGGTCCTATAAATACCACAAAAGAATTCATGCTTTTCCATCACCCCACCAAACACATCTCATATCACATTCTTCTTCAAACCTAACAATGGTCTGTTGCTACAACACCAAAACCATTCCACATCTTCAAGTAAGTGCACTTTTACCTAAACACTTTCTAAATTGTTATTTTTATTAATACGTTATTACTTATTAATGTCATCATCACGTCATCCTAGCGATAAATTGTATATTCTCCTCACCAACTAGTGAGTACTTGAATTCTGTAGTTTGTAGGTTTAGTGATGCTAGTTAGTAGCAGTAATTTAGGCGTAAGTAAATATAACTTATTAATATCATCTAGATAACAATATCACCCAACTTAACATTTTCACCATCATTCACTCATTTCTTCTTCTTCTTTTTTTTTTTCATAGATATGGTTGTTTGTGGTGGTGACGGTGGTCGGAATTATGGCCGGGCTTGAGGGTAGGAACGTAAGAGTTCTACAGGGGTCAATGGAGTACACAGCCATAAACTGCAGGGGTCATAGTGCATCCATAACAGATTTTGGAGGGGTTGGAGATGGCAAAACACTAAATACAAGGGCTTTTCAGGAAGCCGTGAATACATTGAGCCGATACGGCTCAGATGGCGGGGCTCAGCTCTATGTACCAGCTGGTCAATGGTTGACCGGCAGCTTCAATCTTACAAGCCATTTTACCCTCTTTCTTCACAAGGATGCCACCCTCCTTGCTTCACAGGTATTTGACCTTTCAACTCAAACCTTGTAATCAATGTCTTAAGAATCGGACTGGACCGACCGACCGGAAACCAGTTAAAGAATCGGTCCGGTTATATGTATTTGGACCTGTTTCAGTTGAACCAGCTGGTTACCCGGTGGGACCGGTGAACCGGTTCGGACTGAATTTTAAAACTTTTTTATCTTTATTTTTTTAATCTTATTTTTTTATTAGTTTAGTAATTTACTATAAATATTTTAGATATTTAAGTGTTTATATGTATTGAGTTCGACCCCTCTTATCTGGGGTTCCGTGACTATCGACTCCCCTATACTTACGTTCAAGCTCCGCCACTGGTCAAACGTAAAAAAAAAAAAAAAATTCTTTAGTGTAATTTATTATTTCACACTGGTATTCTAATTCTATGTGTAATACTCTAATGTATGAAAAGAAACATCGAATTATTACACATATTTAAAAGAGAAAATGGTGGAAAAAATTACATATATAAGTATATAACGTACCCACCGATCAAAAAACAAACTAAAGTACACAATAATAAAGTGGTAAAACTGCTTTTGATTTAATGCCTTTTGGCTTGTTTCGAACATGTGATATATATTTGTCCTTATTTCAAGAATATAAATAAACAGTAAAAGGTGATATAAGTAAATATTTTTATACAATTTTACTTCAAAAAAATATTTTTAAATAAATACAACATGTAAAATCATTGTGTATATCTCTTTAAATAATTGTTTTTAAATCATTGTGCCATCTCTTTGATGTATATGAAACTATGAAAGGTAAGAAACCAGAGGCTGTTTAATTCTAAAAACAACGTCCTAGCAGAGCGAACTAATGTTTGAGTGACAAAGTCCTTGTAGTTTTAAATAGACAAATTGATTTAATGGTATAACTCATTGGTTCGGTTCATAATGATTTACACTAAAAAATCCTAACTTTCATTTTAGTTGCCAAAAACAATCTTAGTAGCATAATCATTGGTCAAACTTTTAATTAGTGGCGGAGCTTGAGCTCTTCTATATAGAGGGTGGGGGCGAACTCGATATATATAAAAAAATTTACACTAACGGACCGAAAATTAACACTACTGATGAAAAAAAAAAGGAGGGGATCCCCCAACCCCTTGCTTGTAATATGTAATATGTACAATAGATTATTGTTTTAATTATTACAATCTAATATGTCTTTTAAATATAAGAAAAGATGTGA
The DNA here is from genome assembly GCA_025506415.1 of Flaveria robusta. Taxonomy (NCBI): domain Eukaryota; kingdom Viridiplantae; phylum Streptophyta; class Magnoliopsida; order Asterales; family Asteraceae; genus Flaveria; species Flaveria robusta. The sequence goes on along the minus strand of CM046460.1, from coordinate 3,704,896 downwards.
AAACCTTAATTGGAGACAGTGAGGTTGTAGGTTGTTCTAACGTATTTCTTTTTTCACCATGACCTCCTTCATATTTACATATCATGAGTATCTTACGTTAACCAGTTAGGCTAATGAACATTAGTGATTCTATAAATTCAACTAATAACCTTGACATAATAACTTATATACACTAATAATATTCGAATTGATAATCACAGGATATAAATAATTGGCCAGTGATTGATCCTCTACCATCATATGGTCACGGGAGAGATGCAGCAGGAGGAAGGTACATTAGCCTCCTATTTGGGACCAATCTCACTGACGTCATAATTACAGGTAAAATTACCAAACTAGACACAATTTTATTTATTTTTTAAATAACAAGAGCTTCTTAAAAATAATCGAAATTTAATCATGACTTTTGGATCAGGTGACAATGGCACGATCGACGGCCAAGGTTTACTTTGGTGGCAAAAATTCCATGGGAAAAAACTAAAATACACCCGACCATACCTGTTTGAGATCATGTATTCAGATACCATTCAGATTTCGAATGTGACGTTCCTAAATTCTCCGTCGTGGAATGTCCATCCCGTTTATAGTAGGTAATGATAGTTTTATCTGTTGTAGCTGATAATTTATGACACGAATGACTCAACATAAAGTTAAACGACTTCAATTTATAAACACAATGGCACATTTAAAAATGCGTCTAAACTTGTTCAATCTGCAATATTTACCTGCTTAACCTGTTTATGATAAGCATAAAACGTTTTAACTTATCCATGTCAAATAGGTTAATAGGTCGACACAACATGTTCATGACGTGTTGGTCAAAACAATGTAGTTTTGAAAATAATTAAATATAGATTATAATTTTTGGAAGCTTCTATTTCATCATGTTAACAGTGTCTTAAATTTCTTAGCCGTCTTATTGATACAGCAACATTCTTTTACAAGGAATTACAATTTTGGCTCCAGTGAAATCTCCAAACACCGATGGGATTAACCCAGGTTAGTCTTAACCTCAACTAGTTTGGTTTCTAGTATCATTGCTTATGAGAATAGTTAGTAACTTTTACGAATTTAACGTGTGACAGATTCTTGCTCAAACACCAGGATAGAGGATAGTTATATCGTCTCTGGGGACGATTGTGTGGCGGTTAAGAGTGGTTGGGATGAATACGGGATATCATATGGTATGCCAACAGAACACCTGATCATCAAACGTCTCACATGTATTTCCCCTTACAGTGCTGCAATTGCACTGGGAAGTGAAATGTCGGGCGGGATACGAGACGTGAGGGCAGAGGATATTGTTGCCATCAACACTGAATCAGCGGTCAGAATCAAGACAGGAGTGGGGCGTGGCGGGTTTGTCAAGGACATTTATGTAAAAGGCATGACACTGCATACCATGAAATGGGTGTTCTGGATCACAGGAAACTATGGGTCCCATGCTGACACTCATTGGGACCCAAAAGCAATTCCAGTAATCCAGAACATAAACTATAGGGACATAGTTGCGGAAAATGTTACAATGGCAGCTCGACTGGAGGGAATATCAGGGGACACTTTTACAGGGATTTGTATATCAAACGCGACCATCGGTATGCGGGTCAAGGCTAAAAAGGTCCCATGGACATGTAGTGATGTTGAAGGGATGACTAGTGGTGTGGTGCCTAAGCCTTGTGACTTGTTGCCAGACCAAGGGCCAGAAAAGATTGGAATGTGTAGTTTTCCTCAAGAGAAATTAGACATAGAAAATGTTGAGCTCAAGAAGTGTTCTTATGTTGTCACCTAAATCTTGGGTGGTTTTCTAGTTGTTTTTTTATACTTGTATTTTATTTTATGTGTTAAAAGTCGCATGTAATGTTGATATCATGGAAGTGTGTTAAGTATGGGACTATGGGTGACAGAGAGCCTCATCAAGTGCAAAAACCCAAAAATCAAGAATGATGGTTAAGATTGTACACATGGGATGTTTGGATGTGTTAAAGCGACTACTGTGGCTTCACTTCATAATAATTAGTTTTATGCATGGTAGAGAAGTTTGATCAAATACATAAGGGGGTTGAAAGTCTCGGGACACGTAATTTTTTTTTCTCATTGTTTTATCAAAGAGTGACGAACTCAATACGTATAAAATTTTCGGATGAACTCATCGTTTAATCTCTATATTAGCCGTTGATTTGCATTTATCAATTTATATCTCTCACTTCCCATCATTTTTCACTTTCTATTTGATTTGCCTCCAACTTACACACACCACATATGCACGAACAAATTGCATCAGTTACAAGCACTTTGACTTCTTAAATTTGAAAATCATTAGGTAGTGTTTTGGTATATGTAAGAATGTAAGCTGAAATGGAATGAATCAAATACATATTTGTTAACCATATAGTAATTAAATAAATCATTACATAAGAAATATGATTTTTTCAAATTTAATGATTTTCATTCCTTGATGGTAGATGAGTTTTTTTTTCATTCCTACAAGGATTGAAGTTTTTTTTAATCAATTTATGACCCCACCATGTATCAGACAATGACTTGACACATGTTTCTACCCGTGACCCAACCCACCGCCACCACCACCATCAACATCAACACCACTACCGCTACCACCACCAGCCACCAACGCCACCACCAACTGCCGCCAACAAGCCAACCACCATCACCACCACCATAATCAACCACCACCACCACCACCATCAACACCACCACCACCACCACCACCATCAACCGCCGTTGCCTCCACTGTCATTTAATTAACTTCATTCTCCTGAATGTTAATGATCCATTTTATTCTATTATTTATTTAATTAACTTGTTCATTCTATTGTTTGTCCATTCCATTACCCCATATTAAATAAATTCTTATTGTTGTCGTTTGAAGTAATTATGGACAAATTAGAGAATTAATTGAATGTAACGGGTAAAAAATGCATGCCATCAATTTCACTAGAACAAAACCTAAATCAGATTCAATATACACAATGATCATAACGCACAAAATTATAGCTTAAATTGATTAAAAATTGATTATAAAGACGTAAAAGACTCAACTTTCTCTAAACGAGCACCAAACTAGAGTACTAGACAAAGGCCTCATCACCATTATTCCATCAAATGCCATAAATACATGTAATGCAACATAGTCATCCTTTATTCCTTTGATTTACGATATTGTCTCCGATCGTGTATTATCATGAGCGGACCTACCCTATGGGTAGGGGGCTGCCGGCACCCCAAATTTTTTTTAAGTAGTATACATATACGATGCAATAACGACCGACTCTAATAAAATTTTGATACAACTCTTATGAAATTTCAAGACTCACCTTATGAAATTTTAACATCTACCTAAAAAATTTAATTTTAAGTTCATTAGGTTTCAAACTAAACAATTGCTCTTATGTCCATTTAGCTATTAACTTATTAAGCCCATTAACTAACCCTTTAAGTTTTAAAACTTAATCCAATTAATTTGTAAATCAAATAATAATTCTGAACAGAAACCACCGATATCTGCCCTCTCCCCTTCGGCATCTGAGAACTCACCAGCGCACCGCTTTGACTTTGGAGGTTAGTAAATAGTAACTAAGTATTTTGTATTCACTCTACATTAATTTATTCATCTTTACTTTATTCACTTTTAATTAATGTGATTTTGTGATTTGATACGGCAGACTTAGGGAATTTCATGTAAATTGCTTGAAATTTTATGATTCGATGATTTGAATATTGATGAATGACGATTTGATCGTACAGTAGAATACTTATAATTTATTCACTTTTAATCATAAATATTGGTTAGTAGATTTTTAATTTTGAATATGAAAATTGTGTAGAGAATTTCAATTAAATAAATTAGAAAATTTGAGAGTCGTGAATTTCATTTTCACATCGAAATTATTCGGTGGTTCACCCGAATATCTCAATCGGTTACAACTCAGAATCAAGAACGTAATGTGCGTTTATGTGTGTGTTTCGAGAACCAGATCTGATGCAGAATGACTAAAATTATTTTTGAAACCGACATTTGTAGGGATGGGATGAAATGCCGGAAGCAGTTTTCATCTTAAAATATAACACTTTTAACCCATGAATTTCACATGTAAAATTACGAGAAAATCAAGTTTTTGTGCATTTGTTATTAATTTTACTAAAATAAAAGAAATTTAAGCTCAGCTGGCTGCTCAATCCTAACTAGGGGCTTTGTCCCTTGGAGCTCACCAGGGGCGTTGCCCCTAGACGCTGACAACACCTCTTTGGAACCCCATTTGCTTGGGAGCTTCGCCTCTAAGGAGGTTTCTAATATCGAAAATCACAATAAACTCAAACAAATATGCGCTTCGCACTTTCTGACTTGTTTGATGGATATTATGATCACATCGATTATTAGTCAATCCAATTACACTAACATATCTAACAAGTTAGTTTGTTAAGTGCACTTAGATAACATTAATAGTACGATGGTCGATGATGACATGGATAATTAGGATGCCACGTGGACCTGCAATCTGTACTATAATATGCAACTTAAGAATGACATGTCACCCATAGAGCACGTGTCAGCTGGCAAGAAACACATGCATCAACATAATACCACATGCTCTTTATCAGTGCATTGTATTTCACCAAACGAAAGAAACCCGCCCACCCACCTACACAATCAAGGTTTTAGGCAGATTCCACTTGCGATTTTGTAAAGAAGGATCCACTCTATCTAATTATCAACTAAATAAGTCAAAGAAACGAACCAATTAGAAATAACCAAATGTCACAATTTCAAAAGGTGAAAGCAATGTTTGTAAGATTACTAAATTGTTTACTTTTTACTATACAAACTAATTTCAGGGAATATAATATAAAGGTGGGTATCTTTTTTTATCGAAAAATATAACAAAACAAACAAATGAACATATTAAAAGCTCACTTATAGTTGAATACTATTGGTAGTGTTCGAAGAGAGTCAAAAATAAAAAAAATAAAAAAAATCTGCTTAAGTTGAGATCCCAACTCTAAAAATCTTTTCTTGGCATATAAAGTTTAGGGCTATTTGTTTCAGGCTCTTAATAGTTTCGATGTCTGAAAGGTTCAGACTTAATGGTTCAGAGTGTTTGTTTCGTGAGCAGATTTCTGAATGGTTCAGCACTTTTGCCTCTGAATGGTTTAGCATTATACTAAGTCTGAATGGTTAAGAACTCTTATCTGAATTAGTCAGACATTTGCCTCTAAATAGTTAAGCAATATATTAGCTTTTAGTGATTTAGACCTATTACTGGTTCAGCAATTAATGGTCCAGACCTTTTAATGGTTCAGTATTTACCTATTCAGAAGTTATCAAAACAACCCCTTAGTTTAGTTAAAGCTTAGAGTTTAATGTCTAGATAACATATAAGTGTGACACATAAATAAAACCATCAATAAAACAAATGGTAGTAAAAGTATCAATAGCTAACTACTCATAGCACAAAATAATGAGAAAACTATAATGAAAAAAATACATAGTGACAGGTAAAATACAAACAGACTTGAATAAGACGGTATAAATACTCTAGGCGGTGAAAATTATATAAAAGTTTACTTTTAATAGTTTTATTTATACAGTAGCTAAAAACCTTAAATCCAGGTCACTAATAAGTTTTAATGCACAAATTTCATTAATAATAGAGAGGAGCAAAAAGAATGGTTATAAATTTATAACCGAAATAGAATGACAAGTGTGTGGCTTGCGAATAAAGTAATCGTTAAAGGTGACATATAACTGTTTGCATGATCCATGCAATACAAAATTCTCACATGACATAACACAAACCAACTTCAAAAACGAAATTAATTAAATTCTCTTTTTATTCTCTTTTTCGTACATGAATCATGCTTAATTTCATTCTAAATTAATTATTCTAATTAAATTCCTACGACTAATTAATTAAAACACGTTCGATATAGTACGTTAAGGACAAGTTCGATGCCGCTTTAATAAGAGTTTGTTAGCCAAATTTTAATTTTTATTTTACTAGCCAAATTTTAATCTATTACCTTCCATGTTATGTGTCATTTACTTCATAAATTTCTATCCTCCCATCATATCACTATTGAAGACTTTAGGGTCTCGAATGAATGAAGCGAGAAGTCGAGGGTAGAAACGTTACGCATAAAAGTTGGTGATATTAATTGAGTCTAAAATGTATGAGATAATTATAAGTATTAGTTTATTAATTATTTGGTTAAGTTTATATTAACAAGGAGTGAATTTGTTTATTTTTTGATTATTTAAGTAGTTTTAATTTTGGTTAAAATTAGTTGATAAATTCAATTTTATTAAGTCGAGTTTAATAATAAGAAAAGCATGATACTTCAAATATTCATGTTTACGTATATTTTTGATTTAATTCAATCAGTTATTCCAACAACTTTCAGATTTTGCCTCACATATTTTTATCCAAAGTCACCTTTTAACATATCATTACTAATATATACACACATAAAATATCGATCATGATCTTAGTTATATTTTTTATTCATATGCATATGTCAAACATTAAAAAATTGGTTATGTCACACTCAACCTCAAATTCTAACTATATCGTTCCTATAAATAGCAGTCTTCCTTTATTCCTCAAGCAAACCAACTAGAGAGAAAAACCAAGAGAGTAAGAAAGATGATGATGATTATGAGGATCATCAAAGGGATTACAATGGTGGTGTTTCTAGGGTACCTTTTCCTATGGGTGATGGTACCAACTTATGTCTACAAGCAAAAGTGGCTCGTGAGGGTTCGAGCCCACACCACTTCTACTTACTTTGGAGCTCAAGGTTTGGTTCTACCTCCCAACCGCCATCGTTTTAACCAAGCCTGACTTTACTAGTTTTCTTACAACGTTTTGTAGTTTTCCTAAGTGTTTTTTTGTTCTTTGTTCAGGTACAACGATGTTGCTCTACATGTTTCCTGTTTTGTTCATAGCCGTCTTGGGAAGCGTATATCTCCATTTAAGAAAAAAGGCGAACCAAAACCGCGACGAGGGGTATAATAATCGTATCGATTAAATGCTTCTCTAATTATTATTTTTTTAATAGTTTAAGTTAATAAATCTTTACATTTTGTTAAATTTAGAGACAAAGAAGCTGCCAACGATAATTTTAGTACGTGGAAAAGGCCAATGATCATCAAAGGTCTAGGGATCGTCTCGAAAATCGAGCTCGCTTTCTTTTTAATGTTTATCGCTCTCATCATCTGGTCTTTCTCAACATACTTACATGTTAGTTTTTCTAAAATCACCCCTCAGTCGTCCGCGAAAAAGGGGGAGAAAGTGTACGTGATCAAATTGATATCTTCTTTTGGCTTTTTTTTTCTTTCTTTTACTTTAAGTCAAACAAAGTCTTGTGACGTTTGGACTTTTTGATCATTTTTGTTGTGCACCACAGTTGGCAGTCAAAGTTGGATTCAGTGGCTCTACGGTTTGGGTTGATTGGGAATTTATGTCTAGCATTTCTCTTCTTTCCAGTCACTCGTGGCTCGTCTATACTGCCATTATTCGGACTCACTTCCGAGGCCAGTGTCAAGTATCACATATGGCTCGGGCATATCGTGATGACTCTTTTCTCTTCTCATGGCATTTGTTACATCATCTACTGGATCGTAACAAAACAAACGTCAGAGGTATTGGTTTATTGTTTATATATAATTTATAAATAATAATTTCTACTCCTTTAAGTTAGTTGTATAGATTAAAAAATCACAACTTAATAAAATAGTTTTAAATTTGGCAATTGAAACTTTTATTTTTATTGATGGGTCTCAACTTTTGCAAACTTTTAGGACACGTGTACGGCCGGGAAGTCTTGAAAATTGACGACCGATCAATTTGGAAAATCTTAAGATAGAGTGATATTTTCCACTTAACAAGTCAACTTCTATGATGATCCAAAATCATTGACTAATTAGTCAAACTTTTGGCAAGACAATCAACAAGTTTTTCGACCCAATTATTGAAATCATCATGGGCATCAATAGTACACTTTAGCATGTTAATCATACAATAACACTGAGGGTATGTTTCGATTCGGTTATGAGTTAAAACCGAAGCTATAATCGAGTTTTGCTTTTTAGATTTTATAGCTAACGGTTTTGATTATAAACTGTTCAATTCAGTTAAGTTGGTTATTAAAAAGCAAGGTATGGTTCATCCAGCTACCCATTGGATAACGGCCTACTTTGGATGTAGTTAACTTCAAACCAGTTTTAGTTTAGTTTCAGTATATTTTTAATAAAATAAGTATCAATCCTTTTAATTTATAAAGAAGAATAAACAACAACCTAACATGTTATTTGTAAATTATCATAACAAAATTTTTCTGATGTATGACATATTATTTAAAAGATAAAATACAAATGTTAGTTTTAGTATTTGTTAGGTTAGTTCGGTTTACGGTTCCTTATACGCATATATAACCATAATCAAACCGTATATAAAACTAGTTATCAAAAACTCATAATCCAACCGTCGGTTTTTCGTGGTTCGTTTATTTCTGTTCATTTATTTGATTATTTCAGCTATGATTTATTTATTCAGTTTCTTTCTCACACCAATAACAAAATAGTATATGATTATACTTGCAAATGTCATCTTACCTTTAAATAATATCATGTGGTTTTTGCATAAAGGGCTTAGTTAAAATTCCATTTGGTAAATTTGTATACATGTACATATGCATGCATGCATGGATCATAGAACTTGTTACACATAACTCTTATAATATTGTTAAAACGTAAATAGTGTCATGTAGCTTATGGTTTGGCTGCTGGTTTTAGATGTTGCAATGGTCGAAAACGGGCATATCAAACGTAGCCGGAGAGGTGTCTTTGGTCGCGGGATTGGTTATGTGGGCAACGACGATCCCTCGCTTTAGGCGAAAGGCGTTTGAGGTTTTCTTCTACACTCACTACTTGTACATCATCTTCATTGTGTTCTTCGTGTTCCATGTTGGCATATCGTACACCTTCATCATGCTTCCCGGCTTCTACCTCTTCATGATCGATCGGTTCTTAAGATCTCTACAATCAAAAGGGAACGTTCGGGTTATTTCTTCGCGCGTTCTTCCATGTGAAACTCTTGAACTCAACTTCTCCAAAAGCATAGGTATGAATAAGCTTAATTTTAACATATGTAGAATGTTTAATATTTGAATGAAGTGATGATGATTTTAAATTTTTAATGATTTGTTATAATAGGTTTGAATTATACTCCAACAAGTATCATATTCATTAATGTCCCAAGTATTTCAAAAATGCAATGGCACCCATTCACAATTAGTTCAAGTAGCAATTTGGAGCCTGAAAAACTAAGTGTTATGATCAAAGGTGAAGGAAGTTGGTCTAAGAAGCTATACCATATGCTATCGTCCCCGAATTCTATTGATCGACTCGATGTACGCGTTGAGGGACCCTACGGGCCTATCTCGACTAATTTTCTAAGGTAAGAAGTTCACAAGAATGAACTACTTGTATCGTTTATAACGATAGATACTTACGCATGTGAACTCAAACATGTTAGTGGGGTGTTGATACTGTAAAGTTAGATGTCTATTAGTCGATTTACGTATACTAAAACAAATTTTGTTTCAGGCACGATACGCTAGTGATGGTGAGCGGAGGAAGTGGGATCACACCATTTATTTCAATATTTAGGGAGCTTGTTTTCGTCATCGAAACCCTAAAACGTAAAGCTCCAAAAATCCTCTTGATAAGTGCATTTAAAGACTCTTCGGATCTCACCATGCTAGAATTGTTATTACCCGCATCCGGTGAACCTATAGAGTTCTCAAAACTAGACGTACAAATTGAGGCCTATGTGACAAGAGAGAAACAGCCCGAGACCATTGATATGAAACAAGTGAGGACCATTTGGCTCAAGCCAAATCGCTCCGATGCACCCATAACTCCTATATTAGGACAAAATGGTTGGTTATGGCTTGGTGCGATTATCTCATCTTCTTTTGTGGTTTTCCTTCTATCTATTGGGCTTATAACGCGATTTTACATCTATCCTATTGATAAAAACACGAACAAAGTGTACTCGTATGCATCGAGGGCCATGTTGAACATGTTGCTCATTTGTGTCTCTATAATGGTAACATGTTGTGTGGGATTTTGGTGGAACAAGAAGAGAAATGCTATGGACTCGAAGCAAATTCAAAACATGGAAGGTGTGACACCAACCGGCTCCCCCAATTCATGGTTTTACAACATGGATAGGGAGCTCGAAAGCGTGCCCCAACAATCACTCATTCAATCCACAAATGTGCATTTTGGTGAAAGGCCGGATCTAAAGAGTAAGTTTTAACTTAAAATTTCATAAACTGTTAAAGTTAGTGACGACACTATATACCCTTCACGTGTCTATCTGCCAATAACTTTTTTCACCCATCAACACACGGGTATCCTACAAGGGGTTTGTTACACCCGCAACCGTCATCAAAGTAAATAAATGTATAAAAGCTATTTACATCTACACTTTTAATTTATTATATTAATATTATTATTTATTTTTTGTTATAGGAATCTTGTTTGAGCAAAAAGAATCAAGTGTTGGAGTTCTTGTTTGTGGGCCAAAGAAGATGAGGCATGAGGTTGCAAACATATGTTCATCTGGGCTGGCTTCAAACTTGCATTTTGAGTCCATAAGTTTTAGTTGGTGATCATGGGCCTATTGGGGTGCAATTTCTATTTTAAGACCCATAAGTACTACCCTCAGTTTAAAAATTCAAAGGTTCAATTAAGAGAAAGGCCTAATGGGTGTTTGTTATGTAAATGCATACAAGAATCATGGAAAGATTTATTAATCTTTCCATTTGTTTTTGTTTGTAAACTTTAAATACATGAATAAAGGGTTCTTTGATCACGAGCAATTGAATGATTATTTGGTACCAAATGAATATAATTTGTGTGGTTGGTATAAAAAAAAGGTTGTGTAGTTGTTAGAAATTATTTCTTTCATGGGTGTTAGGTATGTATGTTGTGAAGTTGGTTAATGTTGATGCATCTCGGTTTTAGAAGGAGAACAAGTTGTTTTTAAATACAAAAATATATTATACTAGTTTTGGTAAATTCGTGTAATACACGAGTTAAATGAATAAAATATTAAATATAATATTAATTAAAAAATGATATTTAAGATAAGATATGACTGCAGTTACGTGTAAGTAAAAATTATAAGTAACAAAACAATGATATCTACTTTATAAACTTTTTTCCCAAAAAAAAACATAAAACATTTTGTCTCTAAACAAACCGTATAAAAGAATATCATTTTTAAAAATTTCATTATTATAAATCTCAATTCTAATTATTTTTGGTTTATGAAAAATTACTTTTTAAAAATATTTTATATTTTTAAAAAAGTTTGATGTTTTAGAAAAAATTCTTATTCTATAAAAATTAATATTAATAAAAAGATCTTTTTCTTAATTTATTAAAAAAACTATTTTTAATCTAAAAATAGTTAAATAACATTTTTTTAATTAAGGTAATTATTAAATATGAGATATAAGCGGAAAAATTTTGGTGAGAATGAATGTGAAGCTGCCATATGTCTTCTAAGTTTATCTTTTTATTAAAGTAGGAATATTTGATCTGATCAATTTTGAATTTGAAGCGTATATTAAAAAAAACACATTACACCGGTGATTCGTAATTTTATAGAACATTATACTTTATAAATCATAAAAGAAAATAAAATATGTTTAATAGTAATTATAACATTCAAATAACAATAAATGATCAGAGTTTTATGGGATTATGCTTTTATTATGTTTCAAAGGCTTGTATGTTGCTGTTCATTAAGGGTGTTCAAAAATATCCGAATTCGAAATATCCGAAAATTCGAAATTCAGATATCCGAAATTTTGGATTCGGATCCGGATAGTGATTTTGAGAATTTTCGGATATTCTCCGAAATATCAAAAATATTTTTTATAAAAATTATAAAATATTAAATATTAGTTAGAAGTTTCTTATATTTTCAAATATTTCGTATATTTTTGTAAAAACTTCGGATCTCCGAATACTTTAAAAATTATTAATTTTTTATTAAATTTATTAAATAATACAGTTTTTTTGGAATTCGGATACCCGAACGGATATCCGAATCCGAATCCGAAATTTACGATATCCGAAATTCGGATATCCGAAATTTCGGATTCGGATAGTGATATCTACTATCTGAGATTTTCGAATATCCGAATTTAAACACCCATATTATTCATACAACTGACATTTAATATTAAATTTCAAAATAGAGTTTAGGTCACTTCTACCAGAGAGAGCATGCACAACCATTTCCTATAACCTCCCACTTGTTAGTATACCTGAAACTAATGTATACATAAAGATGTTAAAAATAAATTAAAAAAAAAAACTACCAGTATGTCAAGTCACAAGTGCTAGTTAGCACACCGCTCAAAGTCTCAAACCACCCAATACGAAATTAAGTGTTTATCCCACTTCTTTAATAATAATACTAGGTTATATCCCGTGTATTACACGGGCTAAATAAAAAACTAAAAATTTATTAACGAATAATTAGGAACTGTAAAACTTCAAATATAAAGATACTTTAATTAGCTCATAAAACGTTTTTAATATTCTTAAAACTTTCGTTTTAAAAAGTTATTGCTTTGAAAAAATTTCGTTTTGTTTATCAACATCTCACTCTTTAAAAACTATGGGTTTGTTTTGTAAAAAATATTTTTATGTAAAACTTTTATTTTTTAAAAAGATTGATTTTAAAATATTTAATAATTTAAAAAGGTTTCGCTGTTTTAGAAAAAAATCATAGTTTACACAATTTTGATTTTAAAAAAGTATATTTTTAATCAAAATACTTAGTTTTTATATAATGAAAAAATTTTTTTTAAGAAGTTAATGATTAAAAAAGGATATGAATTCATAATATAGAGAGAGAAAGAGAAAAAATAAAGAATTAGTTATTTGTTTTTTTAAAATAAAATAAATAGTTTGGGCGGGAAAACTAAGATTAGAGGGTTTTTGAAAATGACATGTGGCACCAAATGTAAAGGATTATTAGTATAGATTGTATCACGATTGTGTAAATTGTGGCACTACACGCATTTTTTATATCATAGTTAAATCATATAATCTAACCAAAATGAAAAATCATATTAAATATACCAATTTTTTGACTATTTCCTTTGTTAATAGATATCTAGACGACTTTGACGACCAAAAGTCAAGAATCATACAATTGTTCAGTTTATTATTCTTTCTTTCTTACTATAATTATTTAATATACTCCAATTCTACAATCTACATGTCAACAATCACCTGCAGGATTAAGATGGCCAAGAAAACCCATTATTCGATTCTGGGTGTTCTTTATTCCAATCAATTTTACCTTTCTATTTATTTTATAACGTTATTCGTTCGTTGTTGTTCGTCTGAGGATGATTCTTTCATCATTTCAAGCTTTACTTACAGTAAAACTTCACTCAGACCGTATGATTGGCGTTATATCAGAGGTAAAGATCATGAATTACTTGGGTTTTGTAACTTTTGTTGGTAGATTATTTGATAATTATGAAATTAGTCAAGTTCTGATCATAATTTTATTCGGTGGGCCGATGTTGTTACGTTGGGGTTTTATCGAATAGCTAAAATTGTGTGTAATTTTGCTGAATTACTGTATTATTGACTTTAGCTGATGATTTGATAACAGTTCAATTCATGTTTAATCAAAATTTGGGTCATTTGATTGTGATTCACAGTTTATTGATTGTGAATATTAAGCTGAAGTTACGGGTTGATCGAATTTTGATTAAGGGTTTGATTATCTGTTTCTGGTTCTTAATTTACTAAATGTTATTGTTATATCATATGGTTACTGATTAATTAATTTAATATTAGCTTCTAGCTAATATTTGATTAAATTATTAACTGTACTATGATTTAAGCTCTAGCTCTCAATCCAATGATGTTTAGCAATAATCGCTTTGAAACCACACATCAAAACATCACTTAATATGTCAGTTGGAGCTATGAGTTCATAGGAATTTGATCGACTTCGGAACAAATTCTCTTCTTTTTCTTGATTTAGTGACTTTATGTGACGGGTCAAGGTCAAACCTTTGGAATTTTTAGTGAATAACTTCAACCGAGTATAAATTATTTTTATATAGCAGTTGAATGGGGATTTTTATAAAATTTTTATCATTTGCAAAATTACTGTAGTTTTTTTTATTCTTGATTAAATTGTTTTATAAAATGAGTCAAGATCAAAATTTGGTAGTATCCACATGAAAGCTTCAATGTTTGTTTTGTACTTAAACTGCTATACACACATTTATTTATGGGAGCTATATATTGTTCAAGATTATGTTTCAGTAGTATCAAACTTACTGTAATTCGACGTATGTTTTTGAATACGATTTTCTCTTGTCGAGGTTCAGTCAAGCAATTGCTCAGAGGTTCATACCCCTTCCATTCCTGATCTATTATCCTATTTGACTTTGGAAGTCAATGAACCACTTGCAGATTTAATACAATATATATTTGAAAGAAATTAGGTACAAAAACTAAAAGAACTAATACTAATTGCAATAAATTTGGTTCTAAATTTTTGGAAGATTCTATGGTAAATATAAAGTTGATGAAAGCAAGTTTGCAATTTAAAGGGAACTCGATTTAAATATTAAACACGGCCGTCAGGATTTCAGTCTGTTACTTATGTTGGTTGTTGAACTTTCCCTTTGAATATTCATCAGTAACTTATTCATAGCTTTGAATCATTACGTTGCCAAGAGTTTTTCATCTAATAATCCTTAACTTTTCTTGCAGTTGATATACCGATGTCATTTTCTTCAATGACTATTGCTTTACAGTCTGATGTACACCTCGTAAGTATGACTTTGATCAATAGTCAAAGATTTCCTATAAGCATGTGTTCATTACGACAATTAGAAGGATAATCCATTCTATAAATTGTTTTTTCTGACTCAAACCTTAGATATGTTTCAAAGTTCGTTTATTCATACAATATTTTTCTTTTAATAGTTGAATATGTTTTCTTTTCATTTCCAGGATATAGACCATGTTAAGCAGGCCAATATATATAATCTACCAATGATATGTGTTCGTGAAGGAAGCCCTCCTTTGCCCGGCGCATATAATATCTCTATAACTGGTTTAGGTACAATGGTAAACTCTTTAGTTCTAAATAATATACTTACATATATTACATTATATTTTTGTGAATCGTATGCTAACCGAATTTGACATGAAACTTTCAAGGCTTGATTGGCTACATAGTTTTTGTTATATGCCACATGTGTAAATTACCCTTCAATAATAACAAAAAGGATATATTATTTAATGTAGATTACATTCATCATTTCTTTGGTAAGCATGGCAATTGCAAAAACTTTCAGGAGAAAAATCTTTCAAATTTCATTCAGCACATATTTGAAAACATAGTTGTTTTTATATAACTTGTTAGATTTAAGGTTTATAAATGAAGTAATTTTGTATTTTACTTGATTTTGCAGTATTGGATCCTATTTCTTATGAATCCTTGGGAACACAAAATCTTCAATTTGTAGAGAAATGTTATCCTATGCAGAAGAGTATTCTTTTAAGACTAACAAATGAGCAGGTTGACTTTCACTCTCTCTCTAACACACACACTCACACGCGCGCGCGCACATACATATATATAACGTTTACTAATGTCATATGGCATGTTGTTTTACAGATTTCTCCAGGTGTATGGTACTTTGGCCTATTTAATGGCATTGGATCAACAAGGACCGAATCGAAAATGGTAACACCGTTCTGTTATGCCATTATAATGTTAATCTATGGGAGTATGCTTATAATTTTATTAACAATATCAAACGTCTGTTGTTATATATCTTCTGTTGCAGATAAATCGAGGATCAGGGTATTCTATTAGTGGGAATGTGACCATTGAAGGTTGTATGGGCCCGTTTATCTCGGGCCAGTTCTGTAACCAAACTGTTGACCAGCTTTCTTGTGTTGACCAGAATTCAAGACAAGAAAACTTTGTTTCTTGTAGAAACAACTTTGAAAACTCGTGCAGTGGTCCAAACGAACCAAAGGTCTACACTTTGGACTTGTTTGGAGTTTCTGAAAAGATAACGATCTCAACTGCGAAAGTCAAAGTCAACCAAAGTCAACTTTCAGATGGTACAAGTAATCGTAGTAGCGTTGGTTTGATGTGTTATGTTAGGCATGGTGCCATGCCATCGTCATCTATTCATGATTATTCGGGTAATATTATTGATGCCCCTTTGGCTATACAATCGCCAAAAGTTGGCCGGTGGTATATTACCATTTTACCCTTGGACCTCTCAAATGGAACAATGAGGACCATGAAGGTTTGCTATTCGCTGATGTTGCAAAGGCGTCAATGTCCTCAAAATAAAGCTGGTGTGAACTGTACGTGGGAACGATACATGCTCCAGGTTTGTTATAAATATAACTAGCAATTATGCCGTGTTATTTGCGCAACTTAATATCATATTTACTCTACAAAACACTAAAAATATCATATTTACCCGTTTCATAGTAAATAAATAGGGTTGGTTATTTATAACAGTTTGTTCGCTGAATAAATGAACGCATAACAACATTGATACTGAGAATCATCTTGACGCATAATGTGCTCTTCATTTATTCAATGAAACATAATGTTATAACTTATAAGCAACATATTTTATATCATGCGCAATAGAATAGGTAAATATGATATTATTTAAGTTAGAAGGCTGTATATGATTTTTCAAAATTTATGAAGGATACATAGAGGAAATCACCCTTAAAATAATGATCCTTTTTAACTAGATTTTTTTTTAACTATATGTGTTGGTCCAATAGCAATAAAATACAACCCAAATTGACCCGTTGGACTCGAGTGTGATGTGGTTTGGAATGTTCTTTTATCTGCAGACAATTTTGAGGAAAAATCCTGCTCTTCCTTTTGAATCATACTATATACCCGTGAGTGATAGCGGGTCTTCACATTCATATAATTTCCTTCTTGAGCCTCTTCTGAGCTACAGTTCACTTGATCAAAGTCAAAGTCAAGATTTTGCATGGACTTATTTTGTAGTAGACATCCCATTGGGTGCTGCTGGAGGAATCATTCATGTTCAAATAGATTCAGATACTAAATTAAGTCATGAGATTTATGCTTTATACGGTGGACTACCATCGGAAGATAAATGGGATTACTTCTATGTGAATTCAACTACTAACAGTGATGATTCTATGTTCTTTAAGTTGTATGATTCAGATGAAAAGAATGTCGGTTTTTATATCGTCTATGCTAGAGGAGGGACTTGGGGTTTTGGTATAAAGCATTTGACTTCTTCTCGTCAAAGTCAAAGTCAAACTACTATGGCGATTTTGTTGGAAAGATGCCCAAGAAGGTGTTCTTCTCATGGAACATGTCAAAATGCTGTTGAAATGAGTGGATTGTCACTCTACAGGTATTTCATATATCATAGTTCATTATACATCAAACGTTGCATTTATGGCATAACGACATTATTCTTGTAATCTTGTTTGCTCACTTTTCTTCGACTGATATGATTTATCGTATTATTTATTTCAGCTATTGTAACTGTGATCGTACCCACGGAGGCTTTGACTGTAGCGTTGAACTTGTCTCCCATCGAGGTAATTTAAATGATCATATGTGGGACGCAGAAAACAAAAATATTAACATCCTTTTTTTGCATGTATCTTCTTCTGGGAACACATATATTTATGCCCTTTGTTTTTGCTTTCATCAAGGAGGGGTGTGGGGCGAATGTCGAAGCTCTGCCATTTGTCCCCTTGCATCGAGCATGATATTATGCTTAGACATAAGCTACAAACTATATATGCAGGATGGACAAAAAGAGCAGAACATCGACATTCATGGGGTATCGAATTTGGTTCAGAATCTTTAGAACATGCAAATAGTGGTATGTATCGTAGCTCACAAGCACTCCTTCCGCATTATGTGAAGTTACCAAAATACCCTTAGTCTTTTACAATATGATTGGATCCTTTACACATTATACACAATAATGTTCAATCTTGGAACTTTGAGAATGTTTTCAGTGAGCCTACGGTAAATATGGAAGTTGATGTATGGTTTTTCATATAGCTTATGTGCATATTTTGCCTCTTTTGTACTTTTTCATCAAAGCAGTAATATGAACTATAATTTTATATGATGTCCTGTGAATTATACTATAGGGCATATGCTGCAATCGGTTTCACTTATTGCATCAAATGCTGCATTCGTGTTTCCCGCTTATTGGGCACTACGACAGAAGGTAAGATAGGTTAAGATAAATTTTAGGTATTTTGTTAAGTCGATATTCATATGTTCTATCATATCATCTGAACATAAGTATGTATAATTATGTTTAATACAGGCTTTTGCGGAATGGGTGCTCTATACTTCTAGTGGTATATCAAGTGGCTTGTATCACGCGTGTGATGTTGGCACCTGGTGTGCACTATCTTTTCATGTTTTGCAGGTTAGTAAACTATCTGTTATGACACATACTCAAATGTTATGTACTCGTAACAAAATTTATTACCGATGTTTTTTCAGTTCATGGATTTCTGGCTTTCGTTCATGGCTGTAGTGAGCACATTTGTATACTTAGCTGCCATCGATGAAGCTGCAAAGAGGACAATTCATATAGTGGCTGCAATCCTTACAGCACTCATGGCAGAAACCCAAGCAACAAGGTGTGTTTTACGGTTTTCCCACTTGCATAGAAGGTTGTATGTGCTTCTACATCAGTTGGTTTCTTTTTCACAGGTCTTCGAACATTGTTCTTGTAATAGTAATTGGAGCACTCGGTCTACTAGCTGGTTGGTTGATCGAGTTCTTCACCCATTATAGACGATTCTCGTTTTCTGCAGACCTTTTTCTAAATATGATTCATAGGTGAGATTGTTTTAACTATGGATATGAAGTCTTTGGGTTGCAAAGGTGTGATCTTATGGGAATTTACTAAACGTGTCAGGTGGCAAATGTTTAGAGGATGGTTTCATAACCTTGTGAAAACGCTTGTTAGACGTTTTCGGTGGTTTTTTGTGCTTGCGGGATTTGCTGCATTATCAATGGCTGCCGTAAGCTGGAGTCTTGAATCGACTGAAAGTTATTGGTTTTGGCACAGGTTAGTATGCAAATGTGTTTATGTGAACATTAAAAAGTTATTATTGCAACTTTAAATCCCATTAAACGAATATTCAAACACCTGCCGAAATTATCAAAAATCTTGTGGGTACCATATTGTAATTACAAACATCTTATGCGTCCGATCATCACTAATCGGACCCATAAAGTGAGAAAAAGGGGGCCACTAACGTCTGACCTTGTGTTGTGGCGAGTCAAATTAAAAATTTAGGAAATCACACACGCTAGAACATCCGATTCATGTTGATAATGTTTTGATTACATAAATTTGTTTGCAGCATGTGGCATGTATCAATATACATAGCTTCCTTTTTTTTCCTGTGCTCAAAAGTCAATGTAACTGACTGTGAGAATCAAGGGTCTACAAGCAGAGATTATCAGTTGACTAGACAAGATTCTCTCTCAAGAGGTGAAGAACCACAAGCCAACGTGTAGGTTATGGTTCAACAATTTCATAAAAAGGCGATTTGTACACCATCAATATTAATATTACTTCGCACACCACCACGTATGTGAGTAACAAATGTGTGGTGGTGTGAGAAGTAATTTTAGTGGTGTATACAAAAACTGTTAATTAGAAAGAAAAAGTAGATAGAACTTTATGAGGGCGTCTTTTTGTGATTTATATAAACTTATGGGGTCTCTTGTAAATCTACATTCTTATATAATTTTGACTTCTTTTTAGTTTTTGCACATATTGCTCCAAGAATGTTGAAAACTACCATGACCCTAACTTATTTACCCTTCTGATATTCAGCAATAATGTATAGATTTTATTGCATGATATAATGGTTTGTGTGATAAGTTATGCATACATGATACATCTTCTGCAATCTTGCATGATATACTGAAACGCATAGGCGATTGTACTTTCTTCGTAGCCTGTAATTTTTTGAAAAATTGTACAAAAAGCAAATGCTAAACATCAAAAATTCTAGCATCCACATACTTACCATCGAAAGGGTATAATGGTCATTTCATAAAACACCCGTTTACTCACGGGATGTCATTTCAACAACCTCCAACCAACTAAACCCCGGCTCCTTTAAACCAGAATTATCTCTCATCATCTTACGAATCGTAGCTACATCAGACCATTTACCAGAACACGCAAGCGTGTTAGACATAAGGGCATAATTCACATTCTTGTTTGGCTCCAACATTAGAAGTTTTTCACCCGCCCATTTTGCCAACTCCAGATTTTTATAAAGTTCACAATGGCCACCGAAAGATCCGAGTGTGTCAGGTCCAGGTAGCATTGGCATTGAAACTAGAACATTATAAGCCTCGTTAAGTTGACCCGCTCGACCAAGAAGGTCAACTAGGCATGTGTAATGCTCAAGTTCTGGTGTGATCCTGTAATCTCTAGTCATTGATTCAAAGTAATGTAGACCCTCGGTTACCAATCCACCATGGCTGCATGCAGAAAGAACACCAAGAAACATGATTTTATCGGGTTTTAATACACTTTCTAATACCATCTTCTTGAAAAGATCAACGGCTTCTCTTGAAAGACCATGAAACGCGTATGCTTGAACCATTGACGTGTATGACACAAGATCAGGTTCTTGAATTGCGTTAAATGATTTTAACGCAGATACTATGTTCCCAGATTTGGAATACACGTTTACAAGGGAATTAGAAACCGATAAAAATGATAGAATGCCTGTTTTTAACGCGTATGAGTGAACTTGAAGGATTTGACTGTTTAGTGATAGATCCCCACATGAACTAACAACACTGGCTAGAGTTAGTTCATCAGGGCGAATATCTTCTTGTAGCATATCTGTTAGCAGTTTTGTGGCTTCCTTACCATCACTACACCATCCATAACCCACAATCATAGCGTTCCACGAGATAACATTTCTTGTAGACATATCATCAAACACCTTGCGTGCATCAGCGATGCGTTCATTCTTGGCGTACATATCAACAAGTGCACTAGCCACCACCACGTCCCGATCAAACCCAAATCTAATTACAAGACCATGGACTCGCTTTCCCAATTCACAACACGCTAAACCAACACAACAATTCACCAGGCTAGTATACGTGAACTCATCACCATTAACCCCCTCCAACCGCATCATCCAAAAGACCTCAAAACTGTCATCCGTTAACGCGTTTAACGCGTAGCAAGAGACCATTACATTCCACAAAACCAAATCTTTCTCCAATGCATCGTCAAACACCCGCCTCGCCTCTAGAACAAATCCAACTTTAGCATACATATCTACAAGAGAACTATTCACATAACAATCTTTACAAAAGCCCCATTTCATTATACAACAATGTAACTGTCTACCCATTTCAATTCGTCCCACTTGAATCGACATCATAACTAAATTCAAACAAGTAACACGATCAGGCATGACCTTTTCCACCATCATTCTTCTAAAATAACACAAACCCACATGCGAATCACGGATCAAAGTGTTCCAAGTGACCACATTTCTCACAGGCATTTCATCAAACAGTTGGCAGGCATCATTGGACTTGTTGCATTTCACATAAAGACTCAACAGTTGATTCTGTAATGATAACACGTAATGGTAACCTAACTTGATTATAGGTGAATGTAATTGTTTCCCTTGGTGGAAAAGACCCTTTTCGTTTGAGATCTTCAGAGCATTAGAAATGAAAGAAAGATTGATGCTTTGAGATTGATTATTAGGTTTTGGGGAATTTTTGGGGGTTTTATTTAGGGCTTCAACTTGGGTTGTCAACAGTTTTTTGAAATGGATGGTGGTGTGTTGTTTTAACTGACATTTAAGCATTGTCGTCAAATTCAAATTCTGATAAGATAAAACACTGTGTTCTATATATGCACAATACATGAATATTAAATTGGAAATTTCTACTTCTTTTATTTGAAAATGGTTCCGTTTATGTTATATTTGTTGTAATTATATACATCTTATTTAGCAAGGTCAGTGGTGGTCCCACCAGCCTTGTCACGTGTCACACAACTATTATACCAAGTGAGTTTTTTTTTTCTTTTAGTTTTTCCGTATTGACAATGGTATATATAGGCGTTTTTATAAAATTACATCAAAGGTTTGTATCGTGGTCAAAGACCTTGTTTTTTCACTTCTTTTTTATATTTATTTAAATTAAAACACGAGGTGTTACAAATACCCATCTAAAATTTCAGGCTATCATAACTCAAAATTATAAACGAATATCCACCTTGAATGGAATTCAAATAAAGTTTTGGATTGGATTTAACACAACCCAACAAGAAATTAGCAGGTGAGTGACCCAAAACTTATGGGCCAAAATACCAAATATCCAACCCATGTTGAAAAGAAACCATGATGTATTTCCCATAAAAACCAACCTAAATCAACCCATAATCCATGTTAAAAGAATAAAAAACACCATGGTTGGATTCAACATCCTTCCTCTACAAGTATTCTTTATACAGTATACACTCCATTAGAGACAAATGAGAAGTCCTAATCTCTCTCTCTCTAGAAAACCCCCTAAAATACTGGTAGCATCACTCTCTCTCACATCCTCTCTCTTAACATTTGAGAAATTGATTGATTCTTTTGTCAAAAGCTGTTGAAAATTCTCCTTTGCAGGTCTTATTATAAATAGAGACAGTGACACACAGAATGGTGGGACATTAAAGGTAATCTAAGTTTTATCCCCATATTCATGCCTTATATTACTCCTTATCTTCCCGCCAAAAACGCTATAACAAAACCCTTAAGTAGTACGATGAAGTCATTTACATAACTTATTTTGTTTAGATTTTGCTCGATTAATGTTAGATCGAGTGTACATTGTGTGAAATTTGTCTAGGGTTTGATGATTTGTAATCAATGGCAGGATCTTCGAAGCTACCAGATTGGTCTGCATTTGGATGGTTTGAAATCCGATTAGGGTTTCGAACGAATGAGATTTATGTAAAATGCGGAACAATTGATCGTAAGTTTAGTGATTCGTTCAATCGTTTAGCATCAGATTACTTCAGTGAGTTTTGTTGTAGTAGTTGTTTTTGTTTTAAACTATATTTTCAGTGAAAGCAACGGATTCTGAGTCTGTTTATCTGTAGAATATTGTGTTAAGTTTTCATGGATCTGAAGCTGGATTTAGAACAGTTTTTTATGGATGTTGATATTGGAGATGAAATGGAGTTTGTGGGTTGTAAGAATGTTGGAGGTAACCATTGTTGTGTTGGTGAAAAACATGGTGGTGTTGGTGAATTATGTGTGGGTATTGAAGAAGAGAATAAGTTGATTAGAAAGAGAAAGATAAAGTCTTATTTGCAAATGTTGGATTGGGTGAAAATGGTTGCAAAAAATCCCTGTGATCCTGCAGTTGGAAAGATACCGAAAAGCTCTAAGTGGAAGGCTTATGGAAGTGAGCATGTTTGGAAGCAGGTTTTAATGGCTAAAGAGAAGATGAGTTTGAAGGTTAATGTTGATGCCAAACAGTCTTTTTTTCAGGTAATTCTGGATTCCCCTTGATTTTATTGATCATATTGTTATCAGTTGTCACACATTTTTGTTTATTGAACTTGTTTGCATGTTGTTAATGATTTATGTAATTTGCGTTTACATGTCTCACATTGTATAAATGCAAATTACATAAATCAATGAATTGATGTTGTGGTCCATTTATTTGTTTTTATGTTAAGAAGTAAATAAGTAATATGCTTGATTCTTACAATCCAACAATAAGACGTATTCCTAGCATCATGGGGCGAACCTATGTGGTCTGTTGGGAGTGCATGTATATACACTGAAAAACTAGTGTATTTTTTAATTATTAGAATGTTATATGTTATCTTAGTGTATCTTCTGAAAATCTTTAGTTATAAAATTGCATATGGTCGTTGAAATTCTCTATTTGCAATTACTTGATTTGGGGTGTTGTGTGTTTCGGATAATTTGATCTCATATTGGTAATATGCCTTTTCAACATTCCAAATACAGAACTACACGGCTTCTAAACCTTTTTTTTTAAATATCATGACACGATAACTGGATTTAAAAGTATCTCTATTACACTTTATTCATAGCGTTAGTGAATGTTAGCATGTGGTTTTATTAGATTTGTCTGCTTTGTTCATTTTCTTTCCATCCTGGCTGCCTATGCTGTATCCAAATTAAAATATTTAATTCACAAAATAATTTATGCTTCTTCTCTATTTGGATTATTGTTGTTTGAACATTTAACTTGCCGAAGGCAATGCTCTATAAAGCAGATTAAGCAAACTATTTATCAATTATATGTGTGTGTGTTGTGTAATGGTGTAGTTTTTATAATTATACTTAACACATTAACTAATAATTATTTATAACTAAGAGAACTACTGTGAATGTGAGAAGCAGATCTGTGTTAGGTGTTGTCTATGAAGTTTTTAAGTGCTGTGTTTTTTGTTTTTTGTCTCCATCATTTGTACTTCAATAATTTGTGTGCTCTTATATTTCCATATCATAGGAATGTGTTTGTATTATTATTAATGAAATTTCAACTTCAATACAAATTTAGTCCAGTTGTTGATACACGTATTACGAATCAAATCCAGTAGCTTCAAAGGCATGTTTTGGAGCCAGAAGTTTCAAAATCGATCTTGGGCACACCATGTGATGTGCAAATGACCAAATTACCCTGATCATTTTTGGTATATGAATTTGTTTCCAAATGTATATAAGTATATTAATATGGAATGTTTCCTGTTTTCCAGAAGAAGCAAAAGATGCATCCTGATATGTTCGATGAACAATCCAAGCAATCGTACACGAGATGCAGCCAGCGGCTTATTTCCATAGAAGCGAATCGTTCTATCCTTTTGTCCAGAAAACCAAAAGTTCTAGATTATGTTGAATCTTCTTCCCCTGAGAGTGATGTAGAAGACAAAGAATCTTTATGGGCTGTAAACTATAAGAGAAAGCGAATCCCAGTGGGCCGAGCTTATCAAGCAGAAGTACCACAGTGGACGGGGAAAACTCAAGAGAGTGAAACTAGATGGCTTGGTACCTGTTTTTGGCCACTTCAAGAAACTGAAAACCGAACCACTTTGATTGAAAGGGAACCAATTGGGAAAGGCAGACATGGGTCGTGTGGATGCCAACTCATTGATTCCTTAGAATGTGTTAGGTTTCATGTTGCTGAAAAAAGAAAACGATTGAAGCTCGAATTGGGGCCTGCTTTTGCTAAATGGAAATTTGATATGATGGGTGAAGAAGTTTCACTCAAATGGACTAAAAGCGAAGAAAAGAAGTTTGCTAGTATTATAAAGTCAAACCCCGAGTCTTCGGGTAGGTATTTTTGGGACGTACTTATGACCTATTTCAAGAACAAAACGAGGCCTGTTCTGGTGAGCTACTATTTTAGCGTCTACCTCTTAAGGCGTAGGGCCCACCAGAATAGGGTCGATCCAAGTAATGTTGATAGTGATGATGATGAACTTGAGAAAGTTGGGCATGAGATAAACAAGTCTACAGGCTCCATCTTATGCTCTCCAAATGTGCATTTGAAATTCACTGCTACTTTTTGATTATAACTGAAGAAGTTGGGGGCCAAATTTTGATGTTTCTAATGTTTATGGGTGTAAATGGAAAAGAGGCATAGGTTATTGGCTTTGATGCTTACATGTTTTTGGTACATTTTTTGAGATGTAAGCACCATATATTGGTTTGCTACTCGTTTTGCTATACTATATCATGGTTTTGATTCTTATAAAGCTAACTTTGATTTCGTTGGGTGCTCTCAGTTTTAATCCCGTGGTGCATTTGTCTTGCTCGGTGTGATCATTAAACAACGGGCTCAAACCTTGTGAGAACCCGAGGCCTTAGTCTTTTTCTAATTCTTCTGGCGTTGAACGTTGTTTGAAGGTTGCTTTTTAAGGGTTGTGGTTGGGTTTGTAGAAAGAAATGTTTGTAAAATGTGTGTTAAAATCTTAGAAACAGTTATTATTTATTGTATCTATTGTTATAAATTTTTTGAAAAATATAGTCGCTACCCCAACAGTTTCTTTGGCGTCGATCACCCACACTCTCCTTCATCGAGCCGCTCCAACCACATGGGGTCGTGTTACCTGGCATGGGTTTCTGCTGGCAGAAGCTCAATGTACAACACAGTACAAGCTATGAAGCTAATCGCTCGATGACTCAATTGTAAGTCTTATTTGTTAAGATCAATTGAACAATGGATGGATCAATGGAATGCAAATGCAGGCCTGATTGACGTTATGTTTTGTTATGGATCACTCATGGGCTGCGGTTTAATTGGGCCATGGCATTTCTTTTCTCACCGATTCATTCGGATAAAGTCATGTTCGAATCGCATTTGATACAATATGTTTCAAATGGGTTAGGAGTTTTATCACAATGAAACTTTAAGTGGTGGGTTTTCCCTTGAATGGTGGGCGGGCAGAGTCAACACACTGTTTATGTTCGCGGGCGTGAGTGACCTTTCGCTAATGAATTTACTCGGGTGAACGGCTTTAAGTATTGTTGACCGTTCAAAAAAATATATGTTATGATATTATGATAATTACTTTATTCATGTTAGTTTTATAGATTCATAGAGATATTAATTAAAAGTTTGTATGTTTCTGTTATTTTTTCTAACATTTAGTTTTTAAGTTAACACTTTAATTTCCTTCATTTTATATATATTTTTAAAATTATTATACGCATTAATTTCAATGTGATGTTCGATTTAACCTCAATTAAATATAACATTATATCTACATAGATTTATTTTATAACGTACTGAACTTGGGTGTTTTAGGTGGGTCTAGTTACTTGCTAGGCTCCTCCTAGTGTTTTTTTTTATTATTTATTTCTGTTCGAATAAAATATCGATGTTCGAAGAAAATCAACATTATTTCTGATAGCCCATAAGGCCATAACACGAGAACGATTCGGCTAACGAGTCAAAACGAGTTTAACAAAATTTCCTCGGGTAGAAACAATCTTGTTTCCTCTATTTTGACTTTGAAGTCAAACTCTTAAGATCAAGAGTAAAAACACATAAAATCATGAAATCCCATACAAAGAGTCTCAAAAGAACTTGAACACCTTTCAAATCATCAACAAAAGAACTTCAAAAACACAAAATACATGAACAATTGAACATCAAAACACACTCACCAAACGTCAATGCTTTGACTCCCCTAAAAGTCAACCTACCTTCCTTCCAACACAAGTAACCATTCTATCTACTGTATCTATCGATTTGAACCCTAACTTCTATATACCTTCATCACTCCCTTATAACAATGCATCTTTCAAATCATCATCACGACGAATCGATAGACTCATTCCCACTGATCCGACTGCTTTCATGAGACGAATCTTTACACTCTTGATCATGATCATCAGGCATAATTTCTTCCACAATCGGATCGATTTCATCGTGCCAAATATACGAACACAATTGAAGAATGTTCGTGTTAATCGGACCCTTTGGAATATCAACATCTTTCCTCATATTCCACAAGAATCTTGAATGCAGCTCATTGATTTTGATCTCCAATGCCTCTTTATCATTATAAACCCCTGGTAATCGGAGTTTGATCCAATACTCATAGAAATCATTCATGTCTACTTTACTTGCTGTTGGATGTCTACCAGTTGTAGAATAAAACTCATACAATAGAGATAAAACGCTTATATCTCCTTCAGTCCCAGGAATGCTGGGGGTGATGGTGGCGGTTGTGGTGGCGTTTGCAGCGGCGGTTGTGGCGGTATCGTCTTCGTTGACGGTGGGTGAGTGGTTTTGATGGGGTTTAGAGTGTTCTTGATCTTGTTCTCCGGTGGAAGTGTTGTTGCTGTTGGTGGTTGAGCTGTTGCCGCCGTGTGGCGGTGGTTGCGGCGGGTGGTGTGCTGCGGTGGTGTCGTCCGAGGCGGAAGGAGGAGCCATGATTAGGGTTTGTTGGTGGTTTAGGGTTTTGGTGATCAAATGAGAGAGATGAAGATGAAGATGAAGAAGAAAGTGGTAAGGTAGGGGATGTGGGATTTGAAGATTATGAATAACGACTTTGTTAGTTTGTTAAGTATTGTGGGTCACTAAATATAGAGGGACTTCTGTCAAGATTATAGTTTTTGTTTTTATTTTAAAATAAAACGAAATGGTGTTGTATAAGGATTGAAATGATTTTGAATGATAATTAAAATTAAAATAAGTAAAATATAATTTAATGAAAAAAGTTATAAAGCATGAATATCACAATATGAATGCACAATATTTCTTAAAAAGTTAAACAAATCAACTTTCATTAAGTTGAATGAATTTTGCAAAATAGTCAAGGGTTGTCAAACGTGTCCTTTCAAATAAATTAGTCGTATCATCTTTCTATTATGTTTATATTTTTCATTTAGTAAATTAAACACATAATCTTTCTACTTAGATGATACATTAAACACACTAGCTAGGGCACGTTTAGCACATGCATAATTTTGATAGAAATAAGCCAGAAAAGTATAACAAACATTTTGAATATTATTCTATAAATTTTGTTTATGAAGTTTTCAAATGCTTAACAGAAAATAAAAGAAACCCTTTATTTAAAGACCAGGTTAATTTAAAATCGTGCTTTAGTTAAATTTTTATTGTTTGATTATTTTATTAATTTACTACTAAGCCGGTTATAATAACTTCGTTTAATTGATTACATTGATTGGAAAATATTATAGTTTATCATAATAAAAGTCCGCTAAACAAAATAAAAATGGGATTAAAATATCTTATTTTGTGCTTTTTAACTTATTAGGAAAATGACATCTTTACTGACTCTTTACTTATTTAGGCAAGTTCCCTTTCTTCTTTAACGTATTGGAATGATAAATTCAAAAGTATCTTCTAATCATTTTTAGAAATGATCTTGTCACGCCGGTATCAAATTAATTTTAAAAAGTAATAGTTTCTAAATTCTAATTACCTTTTTCTTCTACAATGTGAGAATCAAGTATGTTCGTATTCATTTTCACTCAAAGTAAGGTGAAAAATGTTCTCCTAACGTTCTATTAAACATAGTTTTAATTAAAAGATCACCTAATTAGTTTCAATAGTGTTTCATTTTTTTTAATTTTGTATAAATATTAATTTGTTTAAAGTTAAGTGATATGAATATAACATATATAACCTTTGTTTTTTTTTTAATTTATCCTTACTGCATGATGTAATTGTGATGAAAAAATTAATTTATACTCAATGATAACCAAGTTTTATAATTGTTCGACTAAAATCAAACTGAAATTAATATATCACTAAATCGTAAACATAAAAGCTTGAATTAAGTCACAAATTTTTAAACATTTTAACATTTATAATAAATCATAACTATAAAACAATAATAAAACTTAAGTGATTTTCATTAAAATGAATTATTATTTTTCTCCCTATGATTTGATCACATTTGTTATTTTCATTTAAAAATAATTTTTTTCTTGCATTTAGCTTTTCAAGGTTTGAAAAAAATTGTTATTTTCATCCAAAAAAGTTAGCTCAATTGTTTATAAATGTTATATATTCATCGTTACAATGCTACTTTTTAATATAAAAATGAAATCCTAATTTATGTTTACGTGTTACTGATAAAAGGTTTTTCACGAAATTCATATTTTTGAATGAAAATGATATTTTTTTCAAATCTTGAGAATTCAAATGAAAGAAAAAACCTTTATGGATGAAAATGATAAATATGATCAAAACGCAGGGAAAAAACGACAATTCACTTTATTTATTATTAAAAACGTATTAGGTGAATTTATTAAAATATATGTCTTCAAGTGGATATTTTGGTGTTAATTAGTAAAGTGGTGCATAGTACTCCCTAACTAAATGATGAAGTGCGATAACTTTTAAAGGTAGAATAAATGTTGAATAGATAGTATGTGTGAGCCGGTAAAAAAAGTATTAGAAGATATAATATTGATACTTAGATTATTACTTTAAGATTTTATATTTTTACTTCTTTAATTTATTAAAAATCATGTTTTGATGATTTAACTTTCAATTGAAATAAACTATGCTACAACTCCTGAGAATAACCATCGCCGTTAAAAAAAATATGTTAGACCAGCTGTATATATTTGGTGATACTATTTGAATCTAAGATGTGAGATGAAGCTAGGAGTCGTGTAAGGCTATGAGTTGTAATTATAATTGAGTGAATTTGCCACTTTTATAGAATCTTTCATATTGGCAAATTATCAAAGTGTACTTTGACCCATTTTGTTTCTCAAAAATGTCTCTTTATCTAACTTATTCTAAAAAATGTTTCCACTTTAAAAGGATCGTTCGAACCTTAAATATAGTCATTCAAACATAAATAGGGTCGTTCAAGCTTTAAATAAAGTAGTTTGACCGTGTTACAAATTTGATCAAACTTTATTTGTAAACAGGTTTGGTTGAGCTTAAAATAGGTTCGATCGAACGTATTTTGAACATTTGAACGAATTATGTCCGTTAAACTAAAGTTCGGACAACCCTGGGCGGAGACGACTCAGTTGAGTGAAGACATTTTTGGGATGGTTTGTCAAAGGTTAGTTTAAAAAAAATTTTGGTTAAAGGTATATTTTGAGCATATAAAATAACTGAGATACCCGTTGCATATATGCTAGAATTTTGAAACATAGTGTTGATCGACGCAGCTGCACTAACAAACTTTCTATACACTCGAAATACTAAACACGATAATATGGAGGGAACAATGTATATATGTCGATATTCATACAACACTACATAACATCCTATTTATACTGATACATATGTCGGTTACTAACTGTCACTTGACAGTTATTTTACCCGGGTAAACTAACTTTACCCAAACCGACCCAAATTCACCTATTAATTACAATACTCTAATTAATTACCACATAAGTCTTATTATTAAATGCTAAACTTATAGTCTAACACTTAGATTGTTAAAAAGAACTATAGAAGAATGTATTAGCTAAGGTAACTTCACTCGAGATAACACAGAGACTGATATATGCATGTATATATGTTTGTTTGTAAGTGTGTGCATGCATGTATGTTTGTGCATGCATGTATACATAAACTAATCATGTTTAGAAAGAGGTAGACCCACAAATATATATATCTCAAGTACATCATCAATTATCAAACAAGATTTAATTGTAAATTCTGTACGTTGTATTTCATGGCCGGTGTGTGTAATGTTAATGACAAACCTCACGTTTCCAATAAATTATTAAACTGGCTTTTTAACATTATATATAACTATCCTACAACAGTTAACAGTTTGATCCTTTTCCCACGTCAAATGTCATCAGGATAGTCTATAGCGACGACATGTCGTCTCCCTAATCTTTATCAGACTTGTCGGGACGACAAGCTGTACTTGCAACGAGTTTCGTCGCGGTTTTGATCTTATTTCTAGATGATTTTAATTAAGACAGTTATAAATAAGAACATTAATTAATCATTAATGTAAAGTTAGCTTCTTCCATGAATTAAAGACAGTTATAACATAACTTTATGACGGATTTGGTACGAAACACCACTTCTACTTTGATTGTGTGATTTATATAGAGATTCTTTCTGTTTTGACTTTTTCAGTCAACATTGGTCATAAAATACACAAGACCGTGAGACAAAAAGTTCCTTTATTAACACAGACATTCCACAAAAGAGGTTTATAGAGTACTTCAATTTCATCAAATCATCAAGAAATGAATACCAATTACACAAACGTAGTAACATACTAACATCAAACAAAATTACCAAAACTCAAGTCTTTGACTTCCCTAAAGTCAAAATTCTGCGCCTCATATGTCAACTAAACTCTTAAAACCCTAAAGAAGTTAACCCTAATTTCTTGATTCATGAACAACAAGATTGTAATCCCAAATAGCAACAGATCGTACCACTTCTAATCTTTATCCATCGGATCACTTCCATTCGTCGAATCTTTCGAATCCACACGATCATCCCCATCGCGACGACCCTCATCAGTTTCACGTTGATCATCATCATCTTGATTAACACCTTCATCACGAGCATTTGCACCAGACAAATCTTCACAATCTTGTTCTTGATCATCACCATCAGTTTCTTCACGTGATTCAATCTCACCGCCCCAAATCCAATGCGATAACCTAAGAATCTCAGCATCAACAGCATTCGTCGGACCTTCAACATCCTTATCCATATTCTTCAAGAATCTCGCATGCAGTTCATCGATCTTGTCATCCAACTCCTTCTTATTCGCGTAATCGCGCTCTTCTTCGATCCAAAACTTATAGAAATCGCGCCGATCGTTGTCACCAGATAACCAGTATCTTCCAGTTTTGTTGAGAAGAGTATAAAGATCCGTCAACAGACCAATCTCTTCAGGCTTCCCTTCTCTACTACTGCTCGCGGTGGCGGTATCGATTTGTTTCCCCTTTCGAGCTGAATCAATGATGTTCACGTTGATCATATCTTCATCTTCATCTTCCGGTTGATCACCGGCGGAGGTCTTCCACTGCATGCTGGTGGTTGAGCTGTTGTCGCCTGGGTGTTCCGGTGAGGTGCCTTCGGCGGAGCCATCGTAGCCGTTGTCGGAGGGATAGTCGGAATCGGAGGCGGAAGAAGGCTGAGAAGAGGAAGAAGGAGGTTGTTGTTGAGAGAGTTGTGAGGTTGAAGAATCCATGGTGGGTATATTAATGTTGATTTGAATTAGGGTTTTCAGTTGTGGGGGGAGGTATATGAAGGTGATGATGGAGTTTGAAGATGAAGGACGTATTCACCTTTTTGTATATAAGGATCGATGTATGTCATGATCTTATGTTATTGTCCTTTTTGTACTAATTTTTCTTGTTAAGTTTCAAATTTGACAGAATATATATCGCTCGTCTTAATTTACAATTTTCTTTTTGTAAACAATTTGTTGCCGTAAGTTAAGAGACTTATTAATTGTAGGGCCGTCCAAATAGCTCGCGACTCGGAGCTCGCTCGAAAAAAATTCGAAAAAAGCTCGCTCGAAATGGTTTGGTTTTAAACTGAACCGAGCCGGCTCGGTTTAGCTCGTTTGTTAGCTCGGCTCGGTACAACTCAGATTATTTTATATGTAATATATATAATTTTTATGTATATAACATATATCATTGCATTTTTTCATTTGTTAAGAATACACTATATATATATATATATATATATATATATATATATATATATATATATTTAGCTATTTTTATGTCAAAATATTAAACTATAATGTTTGTATCAAATAGTTTTAAGTAAGATTTCTATATTTTTGTATATTATAATTAATTATTCAAGTGTGCTTTCAATTCATTTGATTTAAATAATAATGAAGTTATTTATATTTTGTTGAATTTGAATTTGGTTTCATTATATTAATTTATATTTTGTGCAACTTGATATAAATCGATTATAAGTTATGTAGTATGTTGAATTTATTTTGAATTGGATTTTTTTAATTATGTTTATGAAATAAAACCGAGCCAATACGAACCGAGCTGAGCCAGCTCGGTTTAAAACCGAGCCGAGCTCTAGCTGGCTCGGTTTAAATCCGAGCCGAGTTCGAGTTTGCCCTGGCTCGGCTTGGTTCGGCTCGTGAACAGCCCTAAATTTAATTGAAACAAATTTTTTAACCATGAATTTATAATACACCCCAAGTAAATCTAATATTGTACTTGGGTTAGTAGTGTAACCATAGTTTAAATCTTAATACGAACTAGATTGAAATTTAAAATATTTATAATAAGTAGGAGTATAAAAGTTTATGATTCGTTAACTCGTCGTTGTAAGAAATAACTAAATATACATCTAAACTACAAAATGCACACAATGGGACTTGAGTGCCCTCTGTAAATTGGGGAGACATCCTCATTTTAAATATTTTAATATTATTCGCTTACAAGTAATATGGTTATTGTTTGAAATAAATATT
Organism: Flaveria robusta; assembly: GCA_025506415.1. Lineage (NCBI taxonomy): Eukaryota > Viridiplantae > Streptophyta > Magnoliopsida > Asterales > Asteraceae > Flaveria > Flaveria robusta. Next base: position 3,670,774 of record CM046460.1, on the reverse strand, counting down.
TATGAAAACAAACAAAAAATTAGTATTTTCGAACGCAGCAACCGGCCTGTGACATCCCACCCCGTAATCCATAAGAGGCAACACGGCTCACGGGTTTGCCCAACTACAAGACGAGGGCTTGAACTACTATCTGTGTTTCCACGTCGTGTTGCGCTCAAACTCTGGTCTGCACTCACGATCCTCGTTATGGGTTGGCCACTCAATGTGTATTTGTTAAAAATAAATATATTATAAAAATAATAAAAAAATAAATAGGTGTTACCGTTAAGTTAACAATTGACAAAAAATGTTGCAAGTGAATATCATATTATATTATATATTAAAAAGCAACTTCACTGCTACAGTGAAGTTTGCTTTTTAATATTTTGGCCACACAAATTTACAAAATGTATATATAAGTTTGTGTTTTTATATATTGACCACATATTTTTACAAAATGTATTTAAAATCTAAATTCTAATTAGGATTAACAACAAAGTTTTATATTTTTGCTTTTTGACACAAAATTTTTTTGTTTTTTTTTGTTTTTGGGTTCAAACATTAGTAACGGTATTCGATATTATCAGAACCGGTATCGGTATACGCTTTTGTGGTTTCCGTTAAGCCGACCCGACAACGAAGTAAGTCACGGTAGTGTAAGACAAAGGAAAACAACCAAACTTCGTTACGCGTAACACAGGTGAAGTTTGCTTTTTGACCACAAACGTTTATTTTTTTGTGTTTTTGACGTCAAACATTAGTATCGGTATTCGGTATTTAATCGAACTGGTATCGGTATACGTTTTTGTGGTTTCCGATGAGCCAACCCGACAACGAAGAAAGTCACGATCGCGTAAGACAGAGAAAACCAACCAAACTCCCGCGCGCGTAGCGCGGGTTAAAACACTAGTTGTAATAAAAAAAACAACAATTAACCCCAAAGAATATTGTCATTGAATATTTGGAATTATTTAAGATATTATAATATGTGTTAAAGTATAAAAAAAAATTAAAATAAGCTTCATTACTAGTTTATTTGGCGGGAAAATTTTCATCCCAAATCATCATAATTAGGGTTTCATTCTAATCGAAATGGGACCCTTTTTCCAATCCACCCGATTAACATATATACTCGATTCAACTTTCTGTGACTTGGAAAAGAATGATCAAAGAAGAAAATCCACAAGTTACAAGAAGAACGACGAGATTATCATCATCCGGCACCCCAGATGCGATTTAAAGCGGTACCAAAAGCATGCTTTATTTGATCTTTGATGGTTTAGAGCTTGTTAGATATTGGGATAAGAGTGATGTGTAGTTTGGTGTATACTTGTTTCTTCTTTAACCAATTTTATTTTTCATCTCCATTTTGCATATCCTCAATACACAAAATCCAGATTTACAAAATAGGACCCATGAGATGGAAATGAATTAGAATATGGTAAATCAACATATGACCTTTTAAACAATACTGTGAAGAGTTATTCTTCTTGAAAAGATGAAGTTTCAGGTTTAAGATGCTAACTGTCTTTTAGGTTAATCTTTGTGGCTTAACAAGAATTGAAGCTAATGACCTTGTTTGGCAGTTGCAGTGTGCCTAGAGTAGTATATGTTTCTTAAAATCATGGTGTTAGGCTTACATAGAGAATTTCCAGAAAAAAAAAATCATGTAGCACTGAAATGTGGATGTATTTTACTAGGGCAAATTGCACTAAAAATAAACAAACTTTATGATTTTTAACAACCAATTCTAAGTTAGGCGCAAAGTAAAACAAGTTTCCATTTTATTACCGACATAGCAACCAAATTTTATTAGCTATTGTAGCAACCAATGACTTGTTCAATAGCTGAACATCATCTTTTCTTAATTTTCTGAAAACTACTAACGTGACACCTTACTTGCCATTTTAGTGTATATGATATGTATATGTGACATGGCATCTAATGTGCCTTTCACTAATTATGTTTAAATATAAGTTAGAAAAGGATCATTTTTCAAATTTGTTAATGAATTTAATTATTTTTAATTTTTTTTGCATAAGTGGCATCTTCAATATCTGATGATGGGTCTGGCATGCCATCAGCCAGTGCTGTTGAGGCCCCTTCGGATCAAGATTATACAGGATCAATTTCTTGGATGAACCATTGATAGGGTTCTGCACAGATTGTGCAGGGAACGCTGTGGAAACACAGGTCAAACACGGGACACAAATCAAACAAAATACTACTGCAATTCCACACTTAATTCGACATACAAACAGGGTATTTATAGCCTTACAATGGCGGTTACATAGTATTAAAACTAACACATCTAACCCTTTAATTCCCGCCTAATTTACATGTTTGACTTTTCTATTTTGACTTCTAAATTAGTCTACTTGATTGAGATTTCTTGATTACGATCTAACTCCAACAAGTGCCACCAACAATTTACGGGTAAAATCAATAAAAATGAGGTTGCTAAAATAGTAAAATCAATAAAGTGTAACATTTGTTTCTAGTTTATGCAGTTTGCCCTTTTTACTAATACATGCTGATTTCTTAAATTTCTTTTCTTCCTTTTCTTCATGTGGTTGACTCTACTATTTTTTGATTTGCAGGATCTCAGAAAAATCAAGGGATCTAAAGGAAGCTTCAGAGCAAGAACAATTCCAGTGTATCTCATCAAGTGAAGAATATCTACTTGAAAAAGAAGATTCATAGGAAAAAACAGATTTAGGTGAAAACAGTCTTATGTCAGATATTCTGTTGCAAGTATCAAGTCTTTGCAGTGCTAATATTATAACCAAAGGTGGAAGTTGTTCGCTTGAAGGATCAACATGATACCGGTCCGCAGTTGGTGAGGATTTGGCACTAAAAGTGATATACATAAACTTACTGTTATGGTTTTATATAATTTTTTAGGGGTGTACTATGTATTTATCATTGTTTTATGTGCAGGTGGCAAGAAGCTTGAAATTCCCACTTTCAAAGTATTTGTATAGAAGATAGTATGCTAGGAGAAAGCTGGTTATTTCATTTGTTTGAAGAGCGATTCATGCGTTGATGTTTGCTGGTTAGCTATTTTACTTATTATAATTTTATTGATATCTCACTATGCTCATCTTACAAAATAGACTCCATTGGAACTTGGTAACATGTTATATATGTTGGTACTTGGTAGTCTGTTTTGTACTTTAAGAGGCTAAGAGCCTGGTTATGAACCCTAGGTTCTGTTTGTGCATAATACATTAGTTTCTCTGCAGATCAAATGTTTTCTTCTTCTTGCTTTAGGGTGGTCTCATGTCTCCAGGCTTTTTAGTTTTTAGATAGTTTCTGTCAACTCTTTCTCAATTGACTTTGCTCGAACCTCTAACAATCGCCGCGTAGGCTGTTACTGTATAATCAGTTAATCTAGTTCTTCTCAAAATCTTGAAACATATATGTTTTTTGTAGGATATATAAATTACGAAATAAACCTTGTAGAATTAGAATTTGTCTCAAACTTTTAGTTATGGGGCATACCACTTACTACCAAAATGTTTTCTTAAATACTTCAATCGATTACTTTAAACAAATGATTTGATAACCTTAAATCATGTGCAAATAAACATTTATATGGTTTTCATAAGGCAGGATGGGATAGTGATAAAGATCATTTAAGGTAGTGGGATCATAAATCTTTTTGATAAAACTATTGTTTTAACTATATTAAAAATGCACATGAACAACTACTATGAAAATCATCACCAAATGTTTTGAACCATTGCAAATTTTATTTTCTAAAACTTCATAATAAATTTATATCTTTAATCAAAACTTACCTAATTAAAGTAGTAAAACTCTTATATTCACTGTTCAATTAAATAGTTTATAGAACTCTATTTTAACCTACTTCTTTAGGGTCTGACTCGATTTTATTATGCACATGTGTATGACCCCACAACCTTAAATGTTATCTATAATCTATCACTATCCCATAATGATTTCCATGTTTGTATTAGTTTTGATTCTTTATTTGTATGTACTTTGGTGCGTGAGACCGGATTGAGTGTGAATGTGTGATGGGATTTGTTTTTCAGCACAAGTATATCTAATCGGTGGAGATAGTTGTTTCTTTTTTAGTATAAGTTCATAATGAGGCGGATCTTAGAGCAACATTAACGTTATTGTCATGTGACATGAGAGTCACAGATTCAAGTCACGAGAACATGCTTTTGTAGAAATGTAGTGTAAGTATGTGTATATTATACCCAAAGTAACCCACATCTCCCTCCAAACCTTATTAATGAGAAATTGTACATTGGATTTGTTAAATTAAATTGGAGATGGTTTAAAGTTTTTGACTTTTTGTTGCTAAGCTTTCGGACTATGATAGAAATTTTAATTATAAATAGAGGTAATGCGAATAATAATATTTAAAATAGAACATATGAATGGAATGCGTCATTTTATTTTCGTCTCTTAAATCATAACCAAATCAAAGGAAAAACATGTAAAAAAATGCTTAGGAACTTTTTTTAATCAAATAAACTCAAACATACGAAACACGAATAGTCTTACCAAAATACAAATCATAATGCGTGTAGAACTAAATATTTTTTGATTGCATCTGACTAACACCATTAACTTTTCTCGTTTAACTTTTCATATTGAGGGTTATTTTAATCCAAACAATTAAAAATAAAGAACCAGCTACACGTGAAAATTTATGGGTTAATCTCTTTTGGTAATTGTAATTATAATTTGACTTAACATTAGTTTTGTGTTGTTTTGTTATGTTAATGTCTTTTGATTTAGTAATCATGCTATATTTGCTCGTTTTTGTAAATCATATCATTCTTTGGTTTAATGTTCCATTATGCTTACGATGTTTGATATTTTATAATTATTATTCATTGTTTATTATTGTTATATTGTTTATTATTATTTTACTTTTTTGATGATTTATGTTTTATGGTTATGATTGAAATAATTTGTGTCATGTGGCTTGTTTGTTTATATATAATTTTTTTTTTTTGTGTTGTATGTTTTATAAATTTAAAAATGAGTTAGTTTTAGGTGGTAATGTTTATATTTTATTTTATCTAACAGATGGATTCAAATCACAATGATGATTATCAAAAGAGACCGAATGCTTCAAACCTTTAACGTAGGGTTGGTTTCTTATTTTGTAATTGTTATGACTAAAATATCCCTAATGTAACAAAACCGTACATCTGTTTTTTCATATATATTTGAAGAAACGACCACTTTAAAACTAAACCTTACTTAATACCGAGGAAAACCGATCATGTGGTCTCTGTTTGTGGCGAAAAACGCGCTCTTAAGCCCTCAGAATCATGCCCGATCCCAAGGCTCAAACTTCAATTCAGCTAATATTTCATCAACTAATTGACGTTGACTTTTTCTGTTTTAAATACAAAGCTTCAGAAGTTGACGTTTTCTTATCATCGTATGCATTTAAAATACAAAATCCGTCAGTATGTTGACCTTTTCTTTTCACGTATTTGTTGGTTTGTGGGTTAATGAGATTCAATAAGTCAACCAGTTGAGTTTAAACAAAAGTCAACCTTTGTTTTTGTATTTTTTTCAAAATTGTAATACGTGACGTGGTTAATCCAATCAATTTATTGAATTGTGTAAAACATTTTCGTTTAGAATTCACCAGTGTCATAGTTTTAGGTCACTATTATACCTTTGTTTATAAATATTTATGTATACTTTTAGTGTTATTAATTATTATTTAACATTTAAAAAAGTATGGTGTAGATGCTATCAAAGTAAAATGTTTAAGTTTTTACAGGGCGTTTTGCTTTCTTTGTATTGAAGTGTTCTTTATCCTTGGAACAGAAATTCATCTTCGCTTTTTGTCACATTCTCAGACTTGAAATTTATTAAAAAAATCATATTTTGTTCTTGAAGATTGAGTTTCATCCGACTGATAATTTGAATTGAATACTCAAAATTGTTTCAATCTGAAAAACATTACCCGTCTCTAAGTTTGTTCAACTGTTGATCATCACAGTACGATTCCTCTACACGCCTTCACATACTTGTGACCCAAAGCCAAGGTGGCGGCAGTGTAGCAACGGCTATCCAAGATAGCCGCAAAACGCCCCTTCCTCCCTTACACGATCGCAGCATGTAAAATTTAAACTTACAGCCTTTATTCTTACACTAAATTATTTTATGAACCTTTAACTCACACGCACTCTCAACCACTAATTTTGGGGTTTTCTTCTCACTGAAACTTAACTCATCTCCTTGTCTCTCTCTTGAATGAAAATTGAAAGCCATTAAATTCATCCAGCTCCACACCACTGAAGCATTAGTTGTAGAGAGAAAAATTGACAGTGAGAATTCATGAGTTTAAGTGGGTTTTCTCATTTTGTTTTGAAATCAATGAAGATCAACCTCTTCTTTTTTTAGATTTTATTTTCCTCTTTTTCCAATTCTTTAATACTTCTTCAACGACCTCTGTTTCTGCATTAATGGCGATTCGCATCAATTTACTGAAAGCAATTGATTTCCAGCTTCTCTACTATATTCGTATATATATCACACCTCTCTTACCCCTCTTTTTTGCTCATCTCTCTCTACAATTCTTCCTTTCCCCCCTGAAATATTCCTCTATAAAACTCCATTTGTTCATCTAATGTTGGTTCAATTGAACAATATTCTCTCCTTTTGAAGCTTTCTTTCTCTAAAATTATTTCTTTTTTCTGCAAATTTGGTAGAAATAAGCGAAACCCATTGGAGTTCGAAGTGAAATCTGATCTGGGTCGTGCTGATTTTCTCAGAATTTTGTGTTTTCCTTTTTGAAGAATTTTGGCGGGAAAAGAAGGTGATAGATACAGGATGGATGTATCTATAGCTTTGCTGTTGTTTACTGGTGTGAGTGCTTATCTACTGTGGTTCATCTTCATCTCTCGGTCATTAAAGGGTCCACGTGTATGGCCCTTATTCGGTAGTCTTCCGGGCCTGATCAAGAATTCGGATCGATTGCACGAGTGGATTGTTGATAATCTCCGGGCCTGCAACGGGACCTACCAGACATGTATTTGTGCGGTCCCGTTTCTGGCCCGGAGACAAGGTCTCGTGACTGTCACTTGTGACCCGAAGAATCTTGAGCACATACTCAAAACCCGGTTTGATAATTACCCAAAAGGTCCGACCTGGCAAGCGGTCTTTCATGATTTGTTGGGACAAGGGATCTTTAACTCGGATGGTCACACGTGGCTTCTCCAAAGGAAGACGGCTGCACTCGAGTTCACCACCCGAACCCTCCGACAAGCCATGGCTCGATGGGTGACTCGAGCGATCAAGAATCGGTTTTGTCCGATTTTGGAACAGGCTCAAATCCAGGCTGAGCCTGTAGATCTACAAGATCTTTTGTTACGGATCACATTTGATAATATCTGCGGTTTGGCTTTCGGGAAAGACCCTCAAACCTTAGCTCCGGAGTTGCCCGACAATAGCTTTGCATTGGCTTTTGATCGGGCAACAGAGGCTTCGTTACAACGGTATATTTTTCCAGAATTTATTTGGAAAATGAAGAAGTGGCTCCGGCTTGGCTTGGAGGTCAGCTTGAGTCGAAGCCTTGTACACGTGGAGGAATATTTGTCCAGCATCATCAGTACACGTAGGCATGAATTGTCCACTCAGCTTAAAGATCGAATCTTACATGATGACTTGTTATCAAGATTTATGAGAATGAAAGAATCCTATTCTGACAAGTTCTTGCAACACGTGGCACTTAACTTCATCCTAGCTGGACGTGACACGTCATCAGTTGCGATGAGCTGGTTTTTCTGGTTGGTGATTCAAAACCCAATGGTGGAAGAGAAAATCCTAAAGGAAATCGCTAGAGTTTTATTGGAGACACGTGGCGATGACGTGGAAAAATGGACCGACGAGCCATTGGCATTTGAGGAGGTGGACAGATTGGTTTATTTAAAGGCAGCATTATCAGAAACTCTTCGGCTATACCCATCGGTGCCAGAGGACTCAAAATATGTGGTTGCAGATGATGTATTACCAGATGGAACTTTTGTTCCAGCGGGATCATCTGTTACTTATTCAATCTATTCAGCCGGCCGAATGAAGTCAACCTGGGGCGAAGACTGTCTCCAATATCGGCCAGAGCGATGGCTATCACCAGACGGTACAAAATGCATAAGATACGACTCGTTCAGGTTTGTCGCGTTTAATGCCGGACCAAGAATATGTCTTGGGAAGGATCTGGCTTATCTACAAATGAAGTCCATCGCGGCGGCGGTGTTGCTCCGCCACCGTTTAGCGGTGGTTCCGGGACACAAGGTGGAGCAAAAGATGTCATTGACATTGTTCATGAAGTATGGGCTAAAAGTGAATGTGTTTCAAAGGGATTTGAGGGCAATTATGGAAAGTGTGAAGAAGGAAAAAGACGGTGGCAGCTAGCGGCGGAGCACGGCGGTGTGACGGCAGCAGTGGTTGGGGTTGTTAAGTACAAGCATTAATTTTAGTTGTTGGGTTGATTTATATAGATAAAGTTAGATGAGGTAGGTCTTAATTTTATCATTTTGAATACCAATAATTTTATATTTTGGGTCTATGGTCACATGGAATTTATATATTGTAGGTACAATTTCATTCATCATTGTGTTATTATAGTGTTGCTTCAGATTCCTTTATTGGAAAATAAATATTAACCGTACAAAATTTTAACCACAGTAACTTTTTCTCTTACAAAAAATGGTATGAATCATAAATGTTTGCGGGTGAAACATTTACAATCTTTAGATAACAGTGAAAACAAATTATTGTACGTTCATAATTCTTTTTGAGTTCTCAATAAAAAGCATACATGAAACAAGAGTAAAGTCATGTTAATGCCTGTGTAAGAAATATATGCACTTAAGAATTTAAAGACAAACATCCGACATCTTAATTATTATATAACTACTGTAACCGTAAACAAGTAGGGCGCGGTTGAACGAGCAATTTTAGCTTTTAATTTTACCATGTTGTAGTTTTGCTGACTTATCCTCTGGATTCCATCAATAACCTGAAATTCAGCTATAAAAAAATGATGACTCAAATACTATTTGATAAACTTGCACGGTTGACTAAACATAAAAAAGAAGAGACTGATAAACAAGGCCATGTTGAACAACTCTTTTCATTAGAATGATAACAAACCAAAAAGATACAAAGAATAAAATCTAGACTTATCTATTTATACTTATAAGGGACTTACAATATATCTTAATTAACTCAACCCTAAAGATAACCTGATTTAAACATTAAATTATAAAATTCAAAATTAATCTAATCCTACAAACCAAGGATAGATAAGATCTCCTTCAAACCACCTCTTACGAAACCACCCTTGATGTTGCTTCATTTTTATCATGGTATATGAGAAGAATGAAGAAAAACACTCTTTTTGTTTTGGAGGATGGGTGAGAAGTACATATACAAAGTTGTTAGTTTGTTACCATGCATACTTAATTTTGGTAAATTTATTACATGTTGCATGCTTTTGTTATCATCAAAGAGTAAGGCATTGTTTGTACGTATTTGGTCACACATTATTAGTCCACTTGTTTTTTATATAATAAAATTATAAATATGTGATAAAAATGTTAAATGTACTTATTCATATGTTCATATATATCCTACATTCTTAAAACATACATGAGAATGTTCAAAAAAATCAAAACATACACGAGAATGTCCAAAAAAAAAATAATAATAAATCAAGTTAAGAAAAACAAGAATTATTTAGACGTAAGGCACTCCATCAATAATGGTTGAAAATCATGTTGGAAAAACATGAAAAATGGGTTTTTTAAATTAAGTGGAAATATGATTCTTTTTCTCACTTTAGATAGAAATAGATACATGTAACTGATGCTACTATACTTTAAGTCCTTTCGGGTTTGAGGTTTACTACATGAGTGCTTCACAAAAACTAAATTATATCCAAAACAAAGCTAAGACGAATGTGATATTGATGCTCAGAATTATGTGTTGAATTGGGCAAAGCTGTGGAAATTGAGAATGATAGTGATAAAAGTTGTCTCATAAAGATAGGAAGATCAAATTTTGAGTGGTATATAAACACGAGACTTATAAGAATTTGTTCTCTTTACAAGGATACACTAGTGAGGACAACTTATACGAGCACGCGCATGACGTGAGTTATGATGTACATTGCACTTGGCACGTTTGAGAGTCGACTTTGTATTTTTTTTAGAGCCGGTGTGTTGATATTGATCAAGAGCAAGTTCAGTATCAAAGTTGCTGCCCATGACCAAATTTGCTACCACATCATCCTAGTCAATACTTAATTCGCTTCTAAGGAGCAGAATATGCTATTGATGATCAAATTTAAGTAAGTTGGGTGAAATAAAAAAATTAAAGTTTCATTCAAGATTTAATTAAACATAATAAATTATATTAGACCTTCAATGCAATTTGTGTTTTTGTTTTAATCTTGATTGGATTAAGTTGTCGACCTTGTTTTCGCATAAATAGTAAGACGAGTCTTAGGTGTGAAACACACTTAAATTAACTTGCAATTCCACAGACACACTAATTAATCAATTTCTTTTTTATCTTACGATTATCCTCTTGTCTTCTTATGTTCAAAGTAATTTCAGGTGATAATGGATTCTTAGACTGTACACGTAGACTGCTTCAATGTAGAACATAAATCCTTAGCCACCGCTTTCTGTAGTGTTTTTTAATATTTTACATGTATTTTCTTTATCTTATTTTAATAATAAAAATACTTGTAGTTTGTTGCTTTCCTTATTTTCTTGTGTTGCAGGTGGATTATAAAAATGGTTTTACTCTATTTACAAACGCCCTTCCTACAAATTATAGGTTCACTTAGTTAGAAAAGTTAAAGATTAATACATTATCAAAAACATGTCTGTGTGTGTGTTAAACCCTCAAGGTGATAAAAGCCACAGGTCATTGTCAGCTAACTTCTTGGGCATACAAGAGTTTTTTCATCTTATATCTTATATAAGTTTACCTAGGTCGTTAAAAATAGAAAATAATGATAAAAATAAAAAATTATAATATAGTAATAATAATAAAAGTATAAAACAGAATTACTTATCTTTATTTGAAAATTATAGGTGAACAAACATATAATACCATAAGGAATTTCAACACAATTGAAAGAATCTAAAGAGTGTTTGATGGTTGAAGTTCAAATATAATACCACAAGTAAAGTAGTCAATAACCACCACCATCCAACACCACCAATTTACTTGACTAAACTGAATTATGAAGACTTCTTGCCATACATTGACTCCACCTTCCCATCATTCCCACCAAGCAACAAATACTTGTCTTTCCTTGTCAAATTGGTGCATTCAAATCCTAAAACACCAGCCAACACTTTCTGCACATGGTTCGCTACCTCGATAGACGATTTTCCGCCTCCCTTGACCGTCATTTCCTCGGGCAAACGCTCTAGGAACGTGATCTCATATGTGGGACTCGGGTTCATGAAGTAGAAGTACGGGTCCCAGAATTTAACACCGCGAACCGTTGTTCCGTGGAACATGTTCTGTTTGAGGTTCATAGCCACTGGGACAATCCTGTCACTTAACTCCGCAAACAAGGCACTGAACCGTAGCAAGAACGGTTCGCGACAAGTGGTGCCTTCCGGGCAGACCACCAGGTCTCCTTTCTGGAGTAGTTCTTTGATTCGGGCAGCATCGGCTTCACGGTCACGAGTCAGAGCAATAGCAGGAATTGGGGACATGAATCTTGAGAGTTTGCTTACACTGTAGGTAACACAAAATGGTTTGCGTCCAAGTGCAATGGCTATGATGATTGGGTCTAGAGCTGTACGGTGGTTGCATACATAAAGGTTTCCAGGGGTCCCGGGTGATGGGGCGGGTGGTGGGTTCCCACGGATCACGAGCTTGATTCCGAGCATGCCGTATGTGTAACGTACAATGCGCTCGGGCAATGGGAGATTGAAGTAAACACGAATAAGCGACAGAATGAACCCGAATGGCAGCCAGATGTAGGTGATGAGAGCGTTAATCGGGTCGGGCCGTTGGACGAGGCGGCCGTCATGGAAGATCAATCGGGTTTTGAGGCGATCTCGTGATACTATGGTTGCTGATTTGTCTTTTGGCACCATGAAACCTTCCTGCAGTTTGCCATAATGGTTTAGACTTTTGTACAACAATTGATTTTAAAAACAGAATGTATTTCTCTGAACAGTTCAAACTAAAGCAAGTCTGCTAGTTTGAGATCTAAAATTTTTACGGTTTGACGGTGTACGTTCCAATTTAAAATCATGTCGTTTTGTGTTTAAAACCATGTCATTATATATAATAAAGATGAACATTCTTTATTATTTTAGAAAATTCTATACAGACTAATGATTTAAAAAAAAAATCAATTCAAACTGTCAAACCATCAAAACCAACTCGTTAAATCATCAAACTGATAAAACAGATTGTTCAGCTAACCCATCCAACCCAACTTGTCTGGTCTGTCAATGTTTGCGACTATAGCTAGTTCGACTTAAATTAGTCCATTGTTATGCCATGACTTTTAGCCTCCTAATACTGGTGATCGCCACCGTAAATATGACCGGAGTTTAAATCCTTACAAATGTGAGATTAAGTGGTATTTAGGATTTAAGAAAATGAGTGTTAAAAGAAAAATTACAAAAAGGACAACCACGTGGATTCTGAAAAAAAGAAGACAGTGGGCCTATTTATCTCAAGGGTATTAAAAGCATGATTCAATTCGATCTCCAACCACCACCCTAAATGCATTGCTACACAAATAAATGTGTGTAGTTTGGAAAACAGAGACATAAAACAATGACACAATAATACACCGAAAATACAGATCAGCATCAGCTAGCTATGAGTATTATCATCTTCTAATTCTGTCTCACTTTATTTGCTTTAACTTTAGTCAATGTCAATACTCATCAACATGCTTTAAGAATATCTTTGCCACAATTTCAGAATAATCCTTATATAGATAGTGCTTTGGCATAAACATGGAAATAGATCAATTCTAGCTTCATATACCAGTCAGCTATGGATCCATAAATAGAAGTGACATAAAGTGGTGTAAATTCTGGAAGGAAAGTTTGAAAATCAATGAATTTGAACAAACTAACAACATGATGATTTCAAAGTTTCTGACAAAATTTAAGAGCATTTACAACAGATCTTACTGAATCAATCAAGTTGATAGTGCAAGATGATCAGTCACCATCCATTCTATGTGTTTAAGGCCAAGTCAAAATTCAAGAGAGTACCAATTATGGTATGATAGTTTTTTGAATATAGTTAATAAAATCGTTGGTCATCACTGATCAGCAGCTTTCTGAATAATAATATTCATTATCTAACTAATAATATTGAGTACGACATCTAATTATACTATAAATAGAAGCATTAACTGATAAATCGCCATTAACGGAAATGCAAAACCTAATAAGTATAAAAATCAAAATAACACAATCAGAAGGCAATCCGTGTTCGTCTTCTATAAAATAGCCATTAAATATATCAATCAAACATATAAGCTAAGCAAGCAATCAACTGAAGAAACTACAATCAAAAGTAATCAAAACGCAACTAACCTTACAAACAGACATGAAATCATGATCCGATTTCCGATCTCCAAGTCCGATATCCGGCGAATCATCACCAAACTCCTTCAACACCGCAATCTTCTTCCACTTCCCAACCAAAACACCAGGAGCCTTCACGAATCCCGTAGCTCTCTTCGTCTTCTCATTCACCTCAATCTCCGTCCCCAGCACCTTCTCCGCTCCCAAATAATCCTTCACAAACGCATCCACCATCACCGTCGGATTCGCCGTCACAACTACCTTCCGTTCACAGCTATCAAACACCTCAAAACTATCACTCCTCACATCCGCAGCGTAAAACCGCGGCAAAACAGCTCGTGAAGCCAGTTCGATATCCTTCACCTTGAGACCAGAGAACGAGATGAATATCAGCATCTGTATAGCCAAAGCCTCCGATACAAAAACGTACGCGATAATAACGATCGGAAGCGAGAGTAGAAGCATAAGGCCACGGAGGAGGCTGCCGGCTTCAATCGCTACAAGCATGTAGTACGGAAACGCAGAGCTCGATTTCAACAGAGTTCCGTCGAGATCGGCGGCGACTGAGCGGTGGTTGATGGCGGAGATGTCGCATTTTCCGATCGGTGGGAAGGTTTTAGTGGCGCCAAATTCAGGGTTTTGTAACGACATTTTTTCTCTCTCTAGAATTTCTGTGAGTGAGGGGATGAAGGGGGAGAGAAGGTGATGGTTTTAAATGGGGTAGGGTGGAGGTAAAATGACGAAAATGCCACTCGATATAGGTGGGAAATTTGGCGGGGGTGTTGGGGGAAATGACGAGAGTGACCTTAAGTAGTTGAGCGGTTTAATTGCTTTGGTGAGAACGTTGACTGATGAGTTTGACTTGTCATTTTGTTTATGGTTTCTACTTTCTATTGTAAGGGTAAAGTTAAACTAAAATTGAAAAAATTGAAAAAAATGAATAAATAATCCCTTTAATCACTTATCTGTATAATTAATGGTTGAAATCAATATGTAAAAAAAATTGTTAGATGAATATTTTTAGATTAACCACTTTTATTGACTTTTGTAAGTTCCCACATTTTATTTAAACGTTTATAACTTTTATGTACGATATTATTTTTATAAAAAAAATACAACATAAAAACGAGTTTTTTTATTTTTAAAACGAGCACAATATTGTTATATAAAAAGATAATAATTTTTATGTCTTTACACTCATATATCGTCATTATCTCTTTTAATGCAGTTGATTGTATCTTTTTGTTAGTTATTGTGTTTTCTGAATACTATTGTATTTTTATAAAATGATGAACATTAAAAAAATATAATAGTAGAATAACATTATTGTGCATCTCTAATATGTAAAACACAATAATAAATTAACAACTAATTAATCTAATACATTAAAAACAATAATAAAATAACACAATGTCTCATTGTGTTTTTTATCGTTATTGTGTGATCTTAAACACTATAAGTTTTGAAAAATATATTAGTGAAATAACATCATAGTGTACTTTTAATTGTAAAACACAATAATAAATAATAAGTTTATCTAATGTATAAAAACAATACAAAAAATAACACATTATATTATTTTTAACACTATGAGTTTTGATAAGTTTATTGGTGAGAGTATATAATTGTGCATTTCTAATTGTAAAACACAATTATAGATAATAAAATTATATAATTTATAAAAACAATCGAACAATAAATAAAATGATCTAAAATGTAAAATACAATGATGAATACATATAACAAATGATGTAAAATATATGACACAATAAGTTTATGTATTTGACACAATAACAAAATGTCATCATTTTTAAAACAATAAAAACACACATATCAAGCCCACAATACTTCTTAGAGTTTTTAAATTAAATATTCTCTTTTTACTATAATCCCACCCTAAATACATACATTCATTCTTATTTCTTCAGGTAAATAGTTGCGTTATTTCTATACAAAACTTATCAATGCAGAACTTATTATATAGACACAACAAACACATACATAAGTCATTGTACTAACAAACGGACACACCACACACGTGACATAGCTCATCCTGGCAACTTTCTTGTCCCTTTGATGATGTTTTATCGTAAATAACAGCCTTGCAAAAAATTAAGTGATTAATTTATTTTTATCATTATGTTTTACATATTACAAAATACATAATTATATTAATTTATTATTGTGTTTTTAAAACTCATAAATTTATAAAAACACAATGGTGTTCAAGAAATACAATTAAAAACAGAAAAGTCACAATGGCGAACAAAAAGACACAATAATGTAACGTTTTCAAAACTTATATATATATACTTTTTTTGAAGACAAAAAAAGCTCATTTATATGATTTAATTTTATAAAAAAATAATATCATATGTAAAGTTATGAATGTTCAAAGTTGAGGAACTTGAACAAAAGTGGTTATAAGTAAAATATCATTTCAATAATTTTTTTCCTACGATTCGATATCAGCTATTAATTAAAAATATGGATGGTTAAGATTCTTTCTTACACTTTTTACGTAAAACACTTTTTTTTTTTAATTTTAACCCCTGCCTAATATACAAACAATATATTTTTGTCCTTGAATTATGTGATACATCTTGTTTTAAGAAAAATACATATATTTGTAAACTGAATTTTAATAATTATTTATACTACCAAAATATCATTAAAAAAATAATATGACATTAAATAACAAAATAAATTGGATTTTAATAATTATATAAAAATTAATATTATTTATTAAATAATAAAATTATGTCATATATACCAAAAATCTGTAATTAGGTATCTTAAATTATATATATATATATATATATATATAGGGTTAGGTTCTTTTCAGAACTTCTTATAAAATGAGAACTCGCAGAACTAATTTTAACCATTGATTATTTTGATCGATGGTCATGATTAAATAATGTTAAAAATGTAAATTAATTTATCATTTAATGTGTTTAATTTAGATAAAAGGGTATATTAGTAATTTAATATTTTATTTCTCTCTCCAATTAATTAACCACTAATTAATTATATCACCTCTCTCCTCTCTCCTCTCTCCTACATACAAATAATTATATATATAGCTTATCTAGTACTTTTTATAGTAGAAAATTTTAAAATTAATTCATTATAATATTGTTCAAAATATAACAAAAAACGTGAAGTATAAAGCTTTTATTAATAAAAAACGTAAACTAACAACCATATATCATAATTTTTTTAGGCAAACATTTATTTATAAACGAATTTTACGTAAACATATATGGATAATATTTTACATTTGTAAGTAACTATTAAAATTACACATATGTACCCATTTTACGTTACATATTTATAAACAGACCAATTATCCATACGTAAATAACATATTTACATATATGTAAACGTAAATATGACACTTGGATGTGGGTAAAACTGTTAGTTACATATATGTAAATATGTTATGTGGTATTTAGGTGTAAAATTCAATGTTCAGAAAAAAAGTCAAATTATAAAATCAGCGACGTTATAGATCTTTTACGTAAATGAGAATTTTACGCGAATCTTTAAATTCGTCTATTTACATATATGTAAATGCGTATAAATGTTTAAATATATTATTTACATATATGGGATTTTTTCAAACTGATCAGTTTTTTACGTATATGTAAATGTGTAAATATACTATTTACATACTTATAAAATTTAAACTCAGCTGAAGGTCTATTGACATGTAAAATTAACAACCATATTCATTCTAAGTAGAACACAATCAATCTGAAACATATACGTTCATAGAGAATAAAAATTAATCTACACAATACATTCTTGTAAACACAAATATTAGCAAATAATGTGACATAAAATCATCAAACTTCAAATTTGTAAGAAAATTTTCTATGGTGTGTCTATTGTCATGCTCAAGATCACACATCATAAGAATCTTTGTATTATAATTAAATAATCTGAGTCAAACAGTTCAATTGTTTTTATTTTTGGAATTTGGTTTCATGGTTGGAATTTATTAAAAAAAGTAATTTCATCATATCTAGAATCATATATACACACCTTAATAATAATATTTAACTTT
The DNA here is from genome assembly GCA_025506415.1 of Flaveria robusta. Classification (NCBI taxonomy): domain Eukaryota; kingdom Viridiplantae; phylum Streptophyta; class Magnoliopsida; order Asterales; family Asteraceae; genus Flaveria; species Flaveria robusta. Next base: position 3,653,125 of record CM046460.1, on the reverse strand, counting down.
CAACACCAAGTGACTAGTAAGAGAAGTTAATTAAAATTCATTTTTCACATAAATCATATTAGTCCAGGGTTCTATTTAGTTTTAATGCAAAATCCACAATAATTTAAAAAAATTGAAAATTTAGATAACTCACCCTTGTTCTTCTTAAATTTACATAGCATAAACTAAAAACTTGATTTGCATAGATGTATTCTAGCCATAATCCCTACCCTATCTGTCGTCGATCGTCCCATACTCCCCGGCAATAGTGAGGGTTGAATTTCTTAAACATTTATGATGGAGAGAGCGTATACGAGATTACGAGTGTATCAAGTCCTAGGGAAGATGTTCGAAGGAGACAACACGGATCCGATAAGTACACCCGCAAACCGAACAAAATTGATGTTCCTCTCATAGGAGGATAAATCAAAGCACCAAAATAGAGTGGACCTCTAGATTAGTTGTCAGCTTCAGTAGCAACGTTTCTTAACACACATTTGTAAAAAAAAAAAGGAAGAAGAAAATGGAGTAATTATATATGTAAACAACTAACACACCACATATGCATAGGGAAGGTAGTAAAAATGTTGCATTTAATGTTGAAAAAAAGCCTGTCGACCATTAAATGGATTTTAAAAAAAGATGGGTTTTTGAATTTTGAAAGTGTAATGGATTTGAGAAAGAGAGATACGAACAAAATCAAAGAGAAATTATAGGAGAAATTAATTAAGTAACTATATTAAATTACCTTAATACTTTTTTTTAACAAAAACTTCTAAAATAAATGTTATATAAATCAATGGCTAGGATGAGTTCTCGCAGTTCTCGCGATCTTTAAAAGTTCTGAAAAGATCCTGAAACTATATATATATATATATATATTAAAAATCAACTGGGATTACTATAGTAAGGTTTTTTTTTTTTAAATTGGCCACATAATTTTCCTAAGTTTAAGTTTATATATCAAGCCAATCATGATTCGTTTTTTCATTTTTATGTATTATATGTTATTTATGCAAGTATTCAAAAGCGATAAGGTTTTGATATTACCATGAAGAAACTAACCGCTTATGAGTGAACAACATCGTCGCTGATATTTTATAATTATTGGATCCGGGTTACGGTTTTGAGTTTATAGTTTTTAACGATCTGAACCAATGACGATCAAAATCCCACTGCATTGTCTGGAGAAAAGCCAAGCGAACTTTACTCGCTACGAAGCACGAGGAGTAAAACTCGTTTAAACGAATGATAACTTTGCTCATCTCAAATTTATTATATAGTAGCATAGATTGATAGATTGATGTTTATTAAGTTAAAATCTTATTTTGACAACGAAATGGAGAAGTCTTTTTCATTAACAAATTAAACTTACAAGAAGGCCTAGAAAGTTGGTGAGCCGATTTATTTGGTATTCGAATTAATGAGTTTAATCATTTCATAAAAGTATTCAATATGAAAATAAATATAAATAAAAAACATGTTGTCTTTTGATTTTCATGTTTTTATAATAATAATATGAAATTATTTCATATATTCTGTCTAACCTTATAAATTACCATATTTTCTAAAATTATGATTTAAGAGCATTATATAGATAATATATAAGGATGGTCACGAGTTGATTCAAGTGATCAAGTCGGGGTAAGTTCGGACTTGGTTTGATTATAAACCGAGTTTGAAAACTGTGATTTAAGAAAGAAAAGCATCTTCCCGGGATATATGAATCCCTCTTAATACTTTACATCGAGTAGAAACTTACACAACTAATAAAGTAAAAATTAAATATTTTTGTAGCAAAAACAATTGTTGGCATTACAGTTCATGTGCCTCGGTCTTTTCGTTTTTTCTTTTCTTTTCCTGTTTCAAGTAAATACTTTTTTGTGTTTATAACACGTTACATATGTCATGTTCTGGAACAAGATACGCAATGCTCGATAGATATGGTCTTATCTCATAAGGAAGCATCCATTTTTGGAAACTTTTGAAGAGAAGCAAAAGCTTGGTATTTGTTATAATTCAAAATTTCATGGGGAAATGTTTGAAGAGATGCACAAGCTTGATATTTGTTATCAAATTTTATGGGGAGATTATTATGTGAATTTTGATATTAAAATTTTAGGCATTTCCAATTCTTTATTAACCACAAATAAAGAAAATTATGAATTGAAAAAATCTAGACAACCTGTCTCAGTTTAACTTGTTTAAAAAGGCATAAAAGGTGACAAGTTTTACTCGACCCGTTCATTTTGTTACCGCTATTTCCCGTATTCGGATGGTGAAATAATATATGAAGCTTGCTCCAGGATATGGTACAAAATCAAACTGATTAAGCAAAAAGTCAAATATTTGTTTTCCCTCATGTCCATGCTAGTACTTGTACGAGTGTAAATAAGCCAATTCGAGTTTCAGCTCGAGCTCAAGCTCCACCCATTTCGATCCTTATAGGTAAAACTCAAGATCCGCTTTGGAGCAAGTTTGGCTTGTGAGTAAGTTTGTTGCCTCAGAGCTCATGCTTTGATCATTTATAAATGTAATTCAAGCTCCACGATTGGTATATTTAGTTCTTGCTTTGCCTCCCACTCGGTGAACATTCCTCATTTTCAACCTCTAATTTCACGGATTTCACCAATTTGAAACATTTGATGCAACATTGTATTCCAAGACTAATGATCATTTGAATGCACCAGTGAGGAATTGGCAATATCAACTCGTTTATATACAAATGAGTCGATTTAGGTTAAGTTGAAAATGTTAACTAAAAAAATTGGTTAAACAATTCCTAAACGTCAATATCTTTTGTAATGGGTGCGTTTAATAAGGCTGGAGAAGTCTGACTCTAAAATGTTCAAAACTCAGATTTTGACCTAGAGTCAAGTCTGGTTTCAAAGATGCAAGAAACAAGTATTCAACTAACTGCAATTTCAACAGATTACAAATACATTAGTGATCTACAATTCCGCTATTTACGTTATAAAAAGGAGTAACTACAAAAAGCAAACATATCTTGCAAAGCCACAACTAGACGGATAAATAACAATATACAACTTTTAATGCAACAGATACAGCTTCTCAATGCGTTAATCACTCAAGATCAGACTGTTTATACTTGGATAAAGATTTTACCTTCTAAACAGAAGACTTGGATTGTGACTGACGCTTGGGGGCAAACTTGTCGTTTATTGTTCAGAAAATAAAGACATTATGCATTGGTGAGTTGTACATCACGTAGTTGAGCTTGAACGGTGGTCTGGAATTTATTCTTCAGAAGACTGAAGCCGCACATGCGGGCAAATCTTGTCGGGTTCGCCTTTTGTCCATAAATGTCCAAGGTCACCCCGCTTTGTTCCTAATGTTATAAACGTGCCTGCGAATATGGCATTACCCACATAATAATATAATTATGTAAGCATATCAAACATAATAATTATTATTATTTACAAGAAACCTAATATGTTTCAGATCTAACCCAACCCGTTTCAACCAACACGAAAATGTACCCACTTTGACTAACCAGACCCGTCTTTTCACACCATTAATATATAGAGAGAACCTACCCAATGTGAACGGAACGATGTAAAGCAATGCTGGTTGACCATGTCCATCCATCAAGTTTAAAGCTACATATGTAATAAGCAGACCTGCATTTTACATAAGGGTGATTAATTATAAAGCCATAGTGCAAATTAACCATACATAATGAGTTTTCTTACCTAATCCATAAGCAATCATTGTCCATAAGAAATATCCCTCTCGAAGGCGCTTGTTGGACAACCAATCATACCTGTTAAGTCAAAAATATGATGTTGAACTCACCGTACCCACATGTTTTAACCTGTTACTGAACCTGCCTATTTTGCCACCTCTAGTTGATCAATGGAAAGAAAAAGAAAGCGTTCATACCTTAGAGAGAACGCTACTAATAATCCTGGTAAGATTATATCACCAAATCCAATGATACTGTAGCCACCCCAAGGATCAAACATCCTTGGAATTTTAAGTAGCATGGGAATACCATCTTCTCCACTCTTATCACCACGTGCCACCTGTACCAAACAAAAAAAAAAGTCATGACTTGCCGACTCGTCATGATAACTAAGACAAATAAATTTTTATGTTAAAATTAATAAACTCACCACTATCATCACACTTTCATGGAACATCCATTTGGAAACAAACACCCAGAAAATGTCATACAGAAACGCACAACTCAGGAGAACTGTTCCCACCTAAATTGATCAAATAATATATAAAAATATAAAAAACTGATTGACCGAAGATTAATTTTAGTTCTGTTACTATTACACTGTTGTATTTAGGTACATGAGGAGTATATAAATGCTACAAAGTTATACAAACTGATGTAAGACAAATGTACCTTGAGATTAGGCACTTGTATAATCTGGATTACTGTGATTATCAATGCAACACCCTGGTTTACCATAGAAAAAAAAGTTACAATTTTACATAATGTGGTTATTTCATCTCTTTCAAGTCAAAAAACGATACAAAATTGATCTTACAAGTATATCTTGGCCAATCCAAGCAAAGTGATGTCGCCGGTAAACAGCCCATAAAACAGCACATGTCACACAAAATGGAGAAACACCAAGTGTCAAATATGAGACCGCTCCTAAAAAGGGGACCTTGATAAATGATTTTGCAGCATTTTCGAAAAATCTGAAACTGCACATATTAAAATTGTTCGTCAGACTAACTGATAGATTATATGCTGATATATTGCTAATATGTGGAACATATATACCATGATAATAAAGGGACCAAGCACGTTTGCAGACCCTGAGAAAGAGAAAAGGGTAAGAGCTCAATTCATTAAAGATGATCAAATTAATTAAAATGGCATTATTCTTATGTGAATGAGTACATACCTCAGCCCCACCAATGGCAAATAGGACAACCAAAACCTCAATGAACACATAAGACATTTTCTTGTAAAGCAGAACTAAGAAACATGATGCAACCAGAATAAACACAAGTGCTGATGTGGTAGTGATCTCCACCACACCACTAGAATAAGAAGCCTCCATGCTCAAATACTCATCAGAAGCATCCTGTGAATTTCAATATTAATCAATAATTTTAGGCTTTACAGTTATCAGTCCTTAAGTAAAGGAGGCAAACTGGGCAGGTTGGTCCAGTTGGGAAATGGGACAGGACAGGTTCAGGTCTAAACAGCACATCAGGTCAACCCGAAATGCTTTCTGTCCAGATATTTTACAATTATAATTAACTAGCATGTCGGATAAGATTACGGAGACATTTATTTTAATGATAATGTAATCTTTTGAATACAACTAGTGTCATGCATTAAAATACACTTTGGGCAACTTTTGATCTTTCAACCAGTTTCTGTTTTAGCTTTCTTTTTTATTTAACCCGTTTAGAGCCATCCGATATAAATATAACCCAAATCAAGCTGTTCATAAGTAGAAGGGTCAAAATCAACACCTTTAAAAGTTTGTCCTGCTCAATAGCTGCTTCTCTGGCACTCCAGGCAGACCAATAAGATGCACAAAGGATGGTGCCAACAGCCATAAGCCATAAAAACACCTCAGCAACATCAACCAATGGGCGTTTTGGAGAGTATAGTTGCACAGAAACTGGGGAAAAAGATAGACTTTCCAATTAATTTAAATTTGGTTTTTCTCAATTTATAATTTTAATAAAACGTTCAGTGAACCCTGCCGTTTATTTTTTCTTGTAGACTCTGTTTCAAGCTTTCACCAGCATCTTGTGGAAGCATGACAACTGGGATGCCAATATTAACATCAGGTTCATCTGCTTCACACACCATCTTGAATAGTTCTGTGGAAAAAATAGTCATTAGCTACAGCACAACAAAATGTAAAAAGCTTTCATTTGTATCTTAATCATAATCGATGTCATATTGAACAGCCATCACAATATCCTAAAGGGGCAAAGTAGGGTGAGGTGGGCGTTGGGCACAGGTTGGGTAACAGGTCAAAACATACTTGAATCAGAACAATTGAACTTGTAGTCTAGGTAAAACAATCCAGCTGTGTTGACCTCGAGGCAACCACACTCCCTTTTTTTAAGTTTTTATAAAAGCTGAAAGCGATAAATACAATCTAAGGTTTTCAATAAAATGATTTAGGAGGTTGTATGCAAGAAAAATACACTTTCAACAACTTTCAACCAGTTCAAGCCATTTGACACGTTCCCTTATCATGTAGCTTTTCAATTGGATCCATTTGAACCCTTTTCACATAGAAGCATAAATAAATGAATGTACCTGTGCGATTGTTAATAATGAGAATCGCTGAAGCACCAGCAGCTTCAGCAACCTTTGCCTTGGTCGTAAAACTACAGTTCCCTCGGTGCACAAGGATAATTTCACCAGTAAGCTACGCATAATTGCAGTTGTCATTAAACCGTTTCCAAAATACAGGAAGATATATAAGAAAATAAAAGAGTAAACCTTGTTCTTAGGTGTTGTACAACAATCAGAAGGGTCTGCAAGAGCAATCCTGGTTTTATGAGCATCCTTCTCCTTTGATTCCAAGGTGAGACCAAATCGAGCCCCAACACCAACGAATTCATCTTCTTCTTTATCATTAATCCAAGTTTGAACTTTCACCTGTTACATAATCCCCACTCAGCAAACAGAATCTTAACGCAACAATACAAGTGAATGACTGAACATCATGAGCCATAAAGAAAAAAATTTAACAACCCATCATTCATCAAAAGCTTTAATAAATTAAGACAGTTCTAACCAATTAGGGCTTGAATATTTAAATAAATTTAGTAACTACAACTGCAAGAAATAGAGAATCTGAACACCTTATAAGATGGTGATACTAAAAACATGCTTGAATTTTGCAAAACAGGAAACATTTTTTAACAAATGCGTACATCAAACTGACAATTGCTTCACACGGTATGGCAAATAGAGAATTTCAACTTAGATAATCTACGATTTTCGAGTATTTCACTAACTAGAACAGCAGATCAACTCTACACTATCAAATATTCTTCTCACATCGACCAATTTCAAGTTATCAAGATCGCAATAACGTTCCCCAATCATAATCTCACAAACCTAAAACCCTGTATCGAGGGTTTTGATAACATTCACAAGTAACAATCATCAGATCAACGATTACCAGAACAAAATTGTTGTCACATCCGGGCCTTGTAGGAGCTTTATCATCATGGTGAACTATATCGCCGGCGCGTGCGAGATAACCACCGGAGATTAGTGAAATTACAACCACCGCAAGTACAAATCTGCATCGATTAGCTGCTGCCTCCATTAATGAACTTGTGAAATGCTGATTCAGTGGTTTCTGAGGTTAGTGGTCGAAGAGATTTGTTAAGAAGAAGCCAAAATTGGGGCTTCTTCGTGTTGATTTGTCATTAGACGACGACGACTAACGACGATGAGAGCGTCACGAAATGGCAGACAATATACATGCGTATAAAGCGTGTAAACGTCACTTATCTTGTTTTGCTGTTATTTTTTTTGTTTTTATTGGATGACACAAAAGGAGTAACTTTAGTCCTTTTGATAAGATTTGTTAGGGTGTGCGGGGCGTACCATCGTCGAGCGGGTTCATGGTGATATAAGATGACATGATATGATAATACCGTAATTATTAAATTTAAATATGTGATATAGTGTGACATGATAAACTTTGCGTTGTGGGTTTATGGTGCAGTGTGGTCAATGATGGATGTATTGAGAGTACCACCTCCACCCTTATGAATTTATCTGTTTTAAAAAAGTACGTATTTTTACCGATATATGTTAGCGAGTAATAACTTGTGCTCCGTTATGGGTTGACATGCATTTCACAAATCATGATGTGTTCCATGTGTATATATTTAAATAAACTCATGAAATTTAAAAAAATAGCAAATAAAACAATGCCACTTAGTGATATATTGTTCATACCGACAACTATTTTCAATATATGTAGTATCTAATCAAATATCTATTAAAATGATTTGTCGGTTAAATTTAAAATAAATCATTTATCATTAAAAGTGAACCGAGGTGGAAAAGATATTTAAAGCATGCATAGTTCTTTCGAAAATTAATATTTCAGAATCTTTCATCGTTGCACGAGACACAAATAGTTTCTTATTACTCGATGACCTCAAGCAACGGAATATAAACATTATTTATTTTGATATCTCTTGAAACTATATATTTGATCTTTTAATGATATCAAACACTAACAGTAATTACAACCTAAAGATATCCTCAAAAGAGGTACCATTCCATCAAACCTAAAGAAGATGATTTGTGTTCTTTTTATTCATTCCAACGTTGTGTTAATGTTTCGTATATTATGGTATTTCATCATGTTCTTGCTATTCTAGAAAGACTATAAACAAGTTTTAGAAACAAATCACTCATCTAATTGGCTTAATGAGAGAACATTAACTTACCTATGGATGTCTGTAATCCTCTTAATCAATAAAATAAAACTATTTAGAAGCTAAAGAAATAAGTAGATTGATAACATACATTATTCATAAGTTATGTTAATAGAAACAAAATCAAATTAAAATGGGCAAAAGAAGTTGAAGTCGGTGAAAAGGTTCAATAATCCAACCCATTAAGATGTATCCATTCATATCTTATCTTATGTGTTTGGTAACTCTAAAATCTGCAAAATTATTTTTTTTTTGTATTGGAATCACCTCTTGTCCTTTTTTTCTTTTCTATTTGACCATTTGATTACATAAAACTTTGTTAATTATTGAGCCAATCTCTTATTATTTATAATTTTTCGTCTCTTCAAAAGTTCATGCTTCAAATGTTTCTTCTTCAAACTTTGTTATTTATAATTTTTTTTTCTTCTTCAAATGTTTCTCTAATTTTCAGATCCAATTTTCAGAATTATATACGCTGGTATACTCATTGATTCAAGCAATCCTCAGTTACCATGATTATAATTTAATAAATTGATTGATAAAATCTTGTGGGATATTCACATATTAAAGGAAAGGTTCATGAACTTCCATTAAGATTCTATGTATTTTCCTCGGTAACCTTTTTTTTTATAAATTGATTGGGATCTTGTGAGATATTCACATATTAAAGAAAAGATTCATGAAAATCCAGTACGATTCTATGTATTCCACACGTAACTAATTTATTTCACAGCAAATTTTAATATTTTATCGGATAAATTTTTCAATAAAACAGAATCAAATAGTCATCTTTTCTTATTCCCAAACTATATTTATTTTTAATATATTTTATGTCAGGTCTTGTTTTTTTTAAATCTTATTTTTATTTTTACCATTAGATTATCAAATTACCAACTCAAGTGACTTTTATATGATAAGAAAATTTAAGGGGGGAGAGCCGGTTCTCCCGACATGCCTCGGTGTGCACCCAACACCACGCATCAGGCTCGTGGCGTGCTCTCGCGGTCTGTTCTTGTCTTGGGCTGCTTCCAAAATCCGATAGTTGAGATCAAACACCCCCCTCTCAATGGCTTCTTTTGCATGATATGATGTAGCAATGTAGCATTAGTGTTCCTAAAAATATAAGTGTGTGATGTAATATGATATAGTTTGACATGACATATTTGATTGATTGGTTTCATGGTGTGATAGAGATTTAGAGTATGGGGCACGAACACCATGAGCCCATGGCAAAGCCTGACGCTGCGCGACAAACCCCACGCCACGCCATTTGACCGTTTCACGTCATCCCCACGCCGGGTTCTTCTTCCCCGTTTGGAACGTTGCAAGGCTCCCCCATCACGAGAAACACGCGATGTGAACACCCCTTTCATGTGGCATGGTGTAGTATAATATGACGTGACAAAATATGATTGATTGACATATAATCTGGTGTAGTGTGTATGATGTGAGCATCTATTCCACCTTTACGAAACGAGTGTCCATCTTTAGTATCTCTCACTGATAAAAGTGCATCCCAACAATGTTGAGTAAAAGTTTTCTCCTCACCTCACCCCACCCACCCCATCCTACCCCACCTCCCATAACCACCCCACACCTCCCTCAGAACACGTTTCATTGTTTCTGGCATATAATACTCGAGACAATGAGAGTGTGAATGTGTCTAAGACTCGGAGAAACGACAGTCTTGATGGTGGCATTAATGATGATCCAACATGGAGAAACTGCAGACGAAAACAATGGAAGCTTTTGTTCAAAGCTTCCTCTTTCTCTTTCTTAATTTTATAATTTGTGCATCTTTTCACAGTGCTTTTGTGTATCATTCATCGACTCCAATGACCCCACCACAATCATAGGCCTTAACTTTCCTTTTCCAAATCCCAATTTCTCAAATCCAAATGCTAATTTCAGTATTTCACCACCACCACCATCATCATCATCAATGGTTGCCTCACCCATAATAAAACCCTACATTTCGCAATACAATATGTGGGTCATTGTTTGATTCATCCAAAGTTTGCTCATTTGATCAGAGTATGATTTATTGTTTTCAGTTCTTTTATGTCTCTGTTTTTTTTTTAGTTAAGTGGTATCTGAGAATCCCACATTGAAACAGGTCTGATTATGGTAGAATATTGAATGTGTGCATTGTGATCTTCATCAAGATCTTTAGGTACTGCTAAAAAGCTTCAACTTTTAGGGGATTCTTGTTGTCATCTTCTTCGTTCTCATTGCAACCACCCTAATGTTTTTATCACTTATTTACGGTCTTTAATGGCTGCCACACCTTCATACATAATTTCACTTAAGTGGGTGAGTGTTAAATCCATCTGGGGTCACTCTTTTTGATCAATTGAATAAACCCTTTTCACATTTTTTTCCCTAAATTGTTTGCTCACCAAAAGCTGTATTGAAGTACAATCTTTGAACTTTGACATTCTCTTCGAGAAATTTGAGGTACCTTATCGATTTAAGATTGGATTTTCAAGAATTTGATTCGTATGTTGAATGCTTAATCTTTATCAAGGTCTTTTAGTTTGGTGAAAATCTTTGAGCCTTTTTTGGGCTTGTAGATTTGTTGTTTAGGGTTTATAAATCTTAAAGGGTGATTAGTTGTCTGATAAGGTGTCGTTGATCATGTTCTTCAAGTAACCAAATTCCTCACCTTGTTTCTATAAAATTACTAAACAAGCCTGTGTTAAAGAGGGAAAAGGATTTTTTTAAAACTTCACCCAAATCAAAGAATTCTAATTTGGTCTGTCTTGATCTTGTCTGAAGAACAGCTTGTTTTGCTCTTGCTGGTATCATCAACAGGTTCTAGATTGAGGTACTTTCTCATCTATGCATATTTTTAGTCATGGTATTAGTTAACTTTTTAATGTATTGTACTTGGTTTATCATTGCATTTACGTCATTGTGGCAATGGCAATGAGAAACTTTGTAGATTTTAGTGTTCTTGGCTAATTTTTGTTGCCACTATTACTTGTGATTACATGTTTATATGGTAGATTGATGCCACTAAACAGTTTTATGGGCCATTTTTAATGATTTTATTTGTCCAAAACGGTTTTTTGTTGCATTTTTGCAAATAGTTTGGTTGTTTTAAGGGGTGTTGAATGTGTGTTCCCAAAGTGATGATTGAAAATCATATAACTAGTAGATTTAAGTTAGGGATAATTAGGTGATATTACATTGTAATCAACTTTCAGTTTTCTTGTAGCAATCCATTATATGTTTCTCTAATCATTATGAGGTTAAAAAACAGAAAATTCGAATTATAATCAGTTTGCACATCATAACATTCCATTAGAAACAAACATCTGGCCTTATGTTTTGAAATGCTATTCACTCATTTCTTGAGTCAAATATGTAAATAAAAACATCTTAGTTGTTATCACATTTCATAACCATAGGCTAAAGAGCATCACTATAAGATGTGTCCTTTAACAAGATTCTGGTTTTCACATTCTTCTTATCAGGCATATCATCTTTGTTTCTTAAGAAAAGATACGAAATCAAGAATATAATGTGAAGATCTCCATCTCATTATGGCAAAAAGATCACAACAACGTCCTGCTCGACAAAAGAATGGAAAGTCAGGTTGTATGTGGGGAATTATTAGTATGTTTGACTTTCATCATGATCGGACCCCAAGAAGGCTGCTTTCACATCGTAGCAGATCCACGGACAACAATACTCATGGTATGACTTTTTGTTTAAACTATTATGTTTGTGTATGTTTTTCTTAGAGGGGTGATTTCATCCCATATAATGTACATGGATTGATTTGGGATATACTTTTTCCTAATGGGTCGAAAGGGTAAACTTCAAATATTTGGCTAAGATAGAAAAGGGTCAAACCAGCAGAAAGTTTCCTAAAGTGTATTAAAAATGCATAAAACCTACTAGATCTGACCCGTTACCCAACTCACCTGTTTTCCCAACTCTAGTTTTTCCGAATCAAAACTCAAAAGCAAAATATTACAAATTGACACTTTTACTTGCGGGTGTATTGTTGAACCTGAACTCGCGTAGTTTCTGAAAAAAATTGTATGCATGTGAGCAATCCTACATGGTAGACAGGGACCAAGGGTATGCACATCCCTGAAAAATTTGTAGGCTTGTGACATGGTCATATGACTTGTAATTCTCTTGGTTTTTTAGGTCCTCCATATCCTACATCAGAAGTGAATTTGCCCACAAATTCTCCGGGCATGCGTCCAAGCATTAAGGTATAAGATGGTACAAGTTTGACTTTTTAATTTTTCTCATGAAAATTGCATCCAATTCAGATCTGGAGTTACTGTGAAAATTGAACATTCTGTTGTTATTCCCTTTCTGACCATGTTGTCAACTTTGTGCTAGTGATACTGGTTCACAAGATTCTTTATATATCGTCTAACATAATAAGAGGGTAGTTTAGACTTTAGATGTTTGACAAACCGTCAAAAGTCAAACACTTTAGATGGAATATTTTTCAAAATTTTGAGGTTGTGGACTAGTGATAGACAAAATTGGTCTGGATCGGCGAAACCATAAAAGTGTTATATCTTTATGTTGTTCATTTGATATTAAATTTTTTAGACCTTGTGTTACAAAGGGATGACATGACCGTGGAACAAAACAGAAAATAATATGATAGAAATGGTTTTCTTGACTGAACCTCAGGACGGCGAAAAGGTAAAGAAACCAACATTTGATCATATGAGGAAGAGGGTAAAGGAAATTACTGAAGAAAAGATGTTCATCAACCAAGATACAAAAACCATAAGGAAAAATCATGAACACAAGCATATATCTAAACCATTAAAGAAATATTTTGACGAGGAGATCTCGATTAGTCATCAAGCTCAGAAAACCTCACAGTATAATGATCTTGAAGCTCTAGTAAGAGAAATCTTACTGATCTATCGAGAAAGGAATGAACAGCATGGTGATCTTGGTACGGGGGCAAAACGTTCTTTTCCCATAGTCGAAGAAAAGCTTCTCACAGCCATTGAGGCGTTGCTGAATGAGAAATCTAGAAACGGAGACCACAAGAAATTTCACCATTCAAAAGAGATGTGTCAGATGTTGAGTTCAAATAAAGAAATGTTACTGAAAATCATTCAAGATCAAAACTTGATTTTGCTCAATGAAGACCAGAAGTCAAAGTCAAACTCAAAGGGTCAAGAAAGATCTCAGGGGCCAGCGGAATCCCTGATACGTAAACACCGAAAGATCTCTAGAATGAGCAAGTCACAAGAAAACATACCATTGTATAAGGATACAATCGTCATTTTGAAGCCCGGGTGCGCTAAAGATCAAGTTCAGATGAGGAATGAAGCCCATAGTGATGAAAATGGCTCCCAATTGTCATTTGTGAAAGTCAGAGGACGGTTGAAACACGCGATGGGAAATGAGCAACTAACATCAGGACCAATCGAAAGGACTGGAAAACGGGTTGATGGTGGATGGAGTTCCCCAAATAGAGATCATTTCTACACTGAAAGATTTGCAAGGATAACCAACAGGCTTAAAACAGGAGATAGATGTTCAAAATCTTGTGAAACCGAAACGAGAAGTGAAAATGCAGAGAATCAGATATCCAACATTTATGTCGAGGCTAAAAAACATATATCTGAAATGCTCACTAGCGGCGATGAAGACGCTGAGTCAATGAAGAGAAGCATCCCGGCCCTCTCGAGAAGTCTTGGGAGGATATTGTCTTTTCAAGAATACAACTCTCTTTCTCCCGGTACAAGTCCTCGAGCTCAAGCGAGATCTATGGTCATCAAAAGTCAACTGATCACGACTCGAGAAAACCATGAAGGGAAGATTGTAGTTCTGGATAATGTGACTTGTGAAGGTACTCTTCTTTCTTAAGTTTCCTGCTTACTTTCATATAAAATGGTAAGGTTTGACTTTTGAGGTCAAACTGCTTGATATGCCAAGAAGATATCACCTGAAATTTACTATATATTCAGGGGATCAGGAAACTGTAAAATCGCCTTCATGTGATAAAGAACTCGAAAAACAATCGGAAGGGCGTGAACCACGTGCTTCTTTAGCCGAAGATCATCGTTCTGAGAGCTTAGAATCGGTAATGAATTCCTTTACAAATCTATGGATTCTATAAGTTTGATTTTTTTTTATAATGTCAAATTTATAAACATTTTCTACATTTTACCAAGGTGGGTGAAGCATGGGGATACTTCTTTCTAAAATGAATCATAGTAAGGCGAACAGATTTTGGTATGAACCCGTTTTGACCCAAACCGAATTAATACTTCTTTAAAACGACACGTTTTTTCCCGAATTTGGTCAGAACCTGCTTTGGCCCAAATACATTTTAGTCTGAACACGTTTTGACCCGAACACATTTTGGTCGGAACCCGTTTGACTCATTACCCAACCCGCTCATCTTGCCCGGCTTAATTTTTAGCCAAACAGCAGAAAAGTGAAATGTTCTTTTTGCTGATTTGCAGGATTTACCAGAAAACAATAAGCTATCTTCTTCTCGAAACCGTAACGAGCATTCAGTTGCTAGCAAGACTGAAGAACCTGAGCCCTGTCCCGAAAAACCGAGCCCTATATCTGTTCTCGAGCTGGTATTTTTGGATGATGATACGACCCCTGCAAGAACCGCATCTCTACCTTGTAAGCTTATGTTAAACTTATAAATATGATATTACTGTCATATGCTAAGCTATAGTTTTTGAAACACTCAGTTGAATCTGCAGCGGTTCAGCCACGATGCATCAAATTTGAGGAATTTGTTTCGGGTGCTGAAGATCACCAAATAAGAATCACAGACTCGGGTGATAATGAGGAATCCGCATTCGAGTATGTTGAAGCCGTGCTCCTTTCTTCCGACCTAAAGTGGTCAGAATTCGAAACCCGATGGATGTCGTCTGTTCAGATTCTTGATCCATCTTTATTTGTTGAAGTAGAAACCTTTTCGGGTCGGGCCAAACATGATCAAAAGCTTCTATTTGATTCAACTAATGAAGCTCTTGAAGACGTCTGCAACCTTTTCATACCCGAATCATCGTTTATCAAACGAAATGTTTGGCCCGTTCCTAAAGGAATGGACCTAATAAACGAGGTATGGTCAAGAGTCGAGTCATGTCTCTGTAAGCTTTACCCTCGAGATGTGAACGAGCTCATAAGAAACGATATGGGAACAACTAGAATGTGGTTGGATCTTCAAACCGGGTTGCGTGAAGTGGTTATCGAGCTTGAAGGATCAATCTTTGAAGAAACAATCGACGATATCCTTTTGAATTTATTTACGGGTAGATGATAGAACAGTAATGCTCTATCTTCGTTGTGAAAACCGATTCCAAACATGATTCGTTTGAAATCGGGTTTCAGAAGATGTTTTTTTTTAATGAATGAGGAATGAACTTAGAATTGGTTTTGGTGTGTTTTGTATGATTTTGGTTACTTTCACCATAGTTAAAAAGATATATGGATGAGGTTAGTTTGTAACTACTAAACTCATATACAAAGGTGAAATTTTGTAGCACTTTGAAGCAAACTGCTTTTTTTAAATTATAAGAAACAAATTGTGTACTTTCACCATAGTTAAATTATAAGAAACAAATTGTGTTTTTTTTTATTAACCAACAAGATCAGGTAAAATGCAGATTACGTTTACCTTATTAACGAACAAGATCAAATAAAATGCGAATGATGTCGGGCATGCTGCGTTAAAAAGTTGGGTTCAAACCTATATACAAGAGTCTTAATTGATGAATATATATATGAATGGAAGTTAGTCTGTTACTATTTACGTATTAACTTTTTTATGTAATAGTTTTATGAAGTATAAGTTCATTGCCTTCTTTGTAGAATGGTGATTATTTTAAATACCAAGATATAAAATACAAATGTTGTTTGGATAAAAGTTAGAAGTTCCTTGATTTACAAAATGTTTTGAAAATAATTAACTTTTGAAGAGAAGATTTTAGTGAATACAAACTTTTGGATGAAAATCAAGTAATGAATATAAGGTTCATCAACTATCATTGGACACTAAGGGTTTTTTTATAGAAAATAAATTATCTATGAGGATTTTATTAATTGAGATGTAGGCAAAGAAGGTGTGGAGTACTAAATGGGTTTTTAGGTTTGTTTTCTTTATGACCATGGCAATCCGGTGCTAGTAAACCCACAGACTCGTTGATACCTTGCTAAGCAGATGATACAGATAAAAATGCTAGACAGATGGACTATAAGCATATAGCTTTATATCATGTCAAAATTGTAATTTAAATAACAAATTATGGAGTTTATTTGAGTTATTAAACGTGAGGTTTTCATCATCACTGTCTATAATTACTGAAGTTATTTGGATACGGGGACAAATGCTAGTGTCCTTATTTAAGAGAGATAAACTCATCTCTGATTCCAAGTACTTCGAATATTGAATTCATATATGCACCAAAAACGTACTTCGAATAGTGAATTCATATTTAATTCATACACCAATACGGATTATCCGTAATCATATGGAACATGGCTTCTTACATCACATTATTACTTTGCACCAACTCCTCCTTTATGATTCATCTAAACAAGACTTCATTGCTAGTACATATAAATAAGCATTTACCAAAGGGCTTGTCGTTCATACTATCTGATGTGTACATAGTGGTGTCATTTCTTATGAGGTTGATGGTTCGAGTTTCGTGATTGATAATGATGTAGAGTTAGGAGTAAGCTTTAACTAAAACATTGAGTGAGCTAAATGTCATTTTTTACATGACATAACGGATTCTTTTAATGTTACACATACATGTTATGTTACAACCTGCAATGACGAAAAGTAGATACTATTAAAACTATTTGAAGACATTCCTAATTTATATTATAATGAGTAATTAACCTCTCTCTCTATATATATATATCATTATGCGACACAAACTACGCTCTTTTTTTGACACATTAGTGTTGTGTCGCGAGTAATAGATTTGGTATGATTCAGGTGAATGTATTCAGCCAAAAGTGGATGGTGATGGTAAGGAAGGATAGGGACATGATATTCAACGTATTTAAACAATTAAAAATGCGTGAATGATAAAATCAAAGGGTGGTGTATAGTTTCACTAGAAGAAAAATAGACCATAATATGACTAGATTGTTATTACAATAAATGTGCATTAATAATAGTCATTGTAGAGTGTCATGTTATTTTAGACCTGTTAACATATTATTTCTTTGAAAGCAACCTCTTACAAAAATTTTGGTCCCTAGACCTAAAAGTTCTTCAAAAGTTGAAAGTTCAACCCTCAAAGTAATATTTTTTTTTACCAATAAACCCTAAATCAATTGGTTTGGTAGGAGGCACCCCATGGCTTTCCAAAGTGAAGGTCATAAGTTCGAGTTTCACTTGATGTAATATGCTTCAAGTGGGCCACAGGTTTTACCACAGTGGGCCTGCGGGTGGTGGGTTTCCCCTGAATTGGTGGGCGGGCCGGGTCATCAGCGCTGTCTGTGTTTACGGGCGTGGGTGGCCTTTCGTCATTGGGTTTACCCGGGTGACCGGGCTTAAAAGTATTCGTTGGCCATTAAAAAAAATATATTTGTTACATTTTGATAAATTTTTTTACTCGTACACCATACCCCTTATACAGTTTTAATATTTTCCTCTCTTGTTAATGTTTTGAGTGTTGCATCATGTGAGTTAAAATTACCATAAAGTATACCACTATTTATAACGTTATAAAATTGCTTATCCAAAATAAGTAATAAAATAGTTTTTTATTTATATTTAATAAATTAACTATTTACACTATGTATAAAAGTTATTCATTTTTTATTCAAACTCATATTTAACTCCTTAGGTTTCTAACCCTTTTTTTTAACTCCATCCAAACCATTTTTTTCTCATTTGCTTCTAACTTCAAACTTCAAAGTTCCATTTACTTGTTATATTTTGACACGTGAAAATAGTTACCGAATAACTTACAGGACCCAGCAATACGTTGCTAACAAATAACATCAAGTAAAATGTAGCTTGCGCTGGACATACGACCATCAAAAGGCGGAAGTCATTTACTTGAGGAAAAAGGAAAAAGAAAAAACACAATGCAAGAAATGCCTACATTGAAGTTGTCTTCAAAATAAGGCCTTATGAACCCTCTATGATTCTTGATTTCTCATTGATTTATCTTCAAACAAAACATCATCAATCCAAGCAACAATATTGAATGCCAAACCTTCCAACACCCTTGAATAGCTCTCCAATATAGCTTGTCCCACATCCTACACAAATATAACTTCAAATGTTTAACAAAATCATATATATCACTATATAAATTGATAAATTTTTATAAACTTACCATGTTGTATTGAATCTTGCTTGTGTCTAGTGTTGTTTGTGAGAGCTCGGGGTAACGTTGCTTTAAGGAAAACAACAAACTATCTGCTCGTTCGGCTAGTACAACATTCTTGTCAACTCGTTCTGTCTCGGCCACATGTTGTTTAACCATCTCCCATGATGATTTTGAATAGCTTGCACACGCTTTACGTCTCCATGTATACATAGAGGCCTCGACTCGATCAGCTAACTCTAGCGCCTCATGTTCTGAGCTTATGTTGAGACAATCGAGTAGGTATTCGGGTGAAAACTTCCCCCCTGAAGTCATATATCGGTATATTGTATCCCCAACACTCGTTCGCCCACACTGAAAACAAAGACAAGCAACATGTTATTGTTAGAGGTGACAATTTTGAATTGCTAAGACACAAATGGGTTGATTTGGGTTAAGTTTTATCTTCAACCACCAAACTCATTTTGACATTATATAAGAATGAAACTAAATGTTTGAAAATTGTAAACCTTAGGAAGAGAAGTGATGTATGTATGTGGAATTTCCATTTCAGCTAGAATGCTGCTATTGATGGCCATTGCTGCTTTGTGGATTTGATTGGCGGAATCCCGTTTTTGTTTCAAGTGCTTTCGGGCCTTATCTGAGAGGCCTTCGGGGGCCACACAAGGAACGGGCAACCACCATTTCTCGTCTTTCCTCTGAGGCTGAGGAAGTCTTCGAAATGATCCCGTTCGTGAATTCCCCGACATGCTTCCTTGTTCCACATACCAAAATTCTGTCTCTTTGAAGCTGTCCAATATTTCCTATAGTAAATCAAACAAAGGATTATGTTAAAGAAACATAATATTAATCAAGAAAACATTTCTTGAAGAGAGAAAGAAGTTCTTTTGGTCTTACTAATAGCAGTGCATCGAGCTTCTTTAATGCTGGAAGGTTAATATAAATGTCCGATCTTGGGCGGCTAGACATCACCTGAAAACAATTTCAATCGCATCTATGAATCTCATAGCGACTACTTATAAAACACATATGATATTTCATAAAGATTTAACAGTTTTTGTGGGTACCTCCATGGCTTTTCCATTCTGTAAACTATGTGATGTTGGGATGAATTCAACAATGTAATCACAAACTGAGAGTAAGCAATTCATCTCCCTTTTCCACATCATCTTCTTCTCAGGATGCAAAGGTTCTAACTTTTGATGTTGGCCAAACATAGAAGCTAGAAAGATGGAAACAAGACAATTCGTTATAGCGCGATGCAGGGTACAACTCATTAATGCATCAGGCAGAGATGCTAAGAACAGATCAATCAAAATTCAAAGACCATATCACAGAAATGTGTTTGTGGATGTGAAAATAAGGATTGAAAATGCATACCATAAAGATTTGTGATGGCATTAGAAACAGTAACTGCAGTAGAAACTCCTTTGCCACTGCCAGACATGTCTTCTCCCAGTAAAAGTTTTGCAAATCTTTCTTTCATCATTTCAAGCTCTGTTTCAAATGCATATCAAGAACAAGTCTTCAGAAAATGTTTTTTTTTTTTCCTTCTATTTCTAGGGGATTTTGGTATGTGTGCTTCAACTGATAATTGTGATTTGAAATTTCCATATAAAGTTTGTATAATTCTTTCTATATTTTAAGAAAACATTAATAATTTCACTAAATTTTGCAGCATATAATAGGAATTGGAGAGATGTTCGTGTTGGAATTCAAGAAAACTTCATATCCTGTGAAAGTCAAAGCATTTAATTCCCTTTAAGTGGCTCATAATTGACATGATTTGTGATGATTTTGTAAATAAAAACAGTAGACAAACTAACTCCAATGCAATAAAAACTCACCCAAATCCATAGGTTCATGAGTCTCAAGCTTATCTTCGGTTTCAAACTTGTGGGTCGGTTTCCTTAATCCAAATCTTGATAACGCTGGCCGGTGAGGAGATCTTCCAGTGGCCGGCCAGCATATCGGAGACTGTGTCTCCGACGAGCAGCTATTAAGATCATCTGTCAATTGCTCAGAGAAAGCTGAAGTCTCTGAGTTAGTTCTATAATAAGCAAAAGAATTGCCACTGAGTGTTGAATTAACTGTAGGTGATTGATCATGTTCATGATCATGATCATGATCATCATCAACAGCTCCATGATCCAGTGAAGAAACTGTAGAAGACTCAAACCCCAAATCAGAAACCTCTTCAAAATCCTCTAACTTCTCCATTACAAACTTTGGATCACCAGTTGAAATTCAGTGCTGCATATATACAAACAGTTGGTGTGCACTATAAGCTTTCAATGCTTTTTAACAGAAAAACAAGAACACACACACAGTAAAACGAACAACGGAATCAGAAATACCGGGAAAAACACTTGAAGTTCAAGAGCAAATACACAATATTCATAAAGAAAAAGCAAAAAACAAAAAGAAATCTTGAAGAGTCACTGTTATCTGAACTTAAAAACCGCTAATTCGATACCAAAAAGCGTATAATTTGAAAACAAACAAAAGCTAACGGTAAGAATGTAAGATTTATTCAAAATGCTACCATAAAAAGGATATGAAACCTTTGCAGAGTTTAATACCTTTATCAATACGTTCGAATTTGAAACAGTTCCCTCTTAATGGCAATAATAATATGAATAATAATCAAGAATCTGAATTCCCCTTTTCTCTTTCTTCAATTCCTACTCACCCTTTTGCTTTTTCCCAAAAAGGAGTTCAGAGATCAGAGGCGTGCTGATTATTAGAACAAAAAGGTTGACATTGCAGGTGTTTGATCACAAATGCGAGCATTTTAAATGGAAAATCGAGGGGTGAAATCGAAATGGAGGGAAGAAGATGATGAATGATGATATGGAGGTGTGATTCTTATGAAGATTTGTGATGATTGATTGACTATATGCATTCAATTGATGCAACAGAAGAAGGTTCTGTAGTTATACAGCTTAAAAGGGGTGTCATTGTGTGTTAAAATAAAGGTTTCTTGATTTTTACAGAAATGAAGTAGACGAATCTTGCCCCAAATTAGTTTCCGCTGATAATAAAGAATTATATTGAAACCAAATCATTACTTTTTGGGGATAATGATTGAGTAGATAATCCTTTAGATTTGAGTTTACATGTTTATGCTTATTGTTTTAGATGTAAAAAATTATGTAGTGTTGATATAATATATCTCATATTTGATTTTCATAGGTTTTATAATTTGTGTAAAAAAAATCATACGATAAAAGTATTTGTAACTGGTGTAAGCTGGTCTGTTAGTCGTTTTTATATCAGTTAGACATATAATACGACTTGTATAATTTTACGTACCCACGCAAAGAAAACAAAACTTCATACTTGCGAAAACAATTCATGAGAAAAAAAACATCTCATATCATCTACATAAGATGTTGTTAGTACTGGTATACCATATCAGTAGTGTATTTAAAAACTCTTGATATTAAATACTAAAAAAATTGAAAAATAACTTATAATTTTTGTTTCGTTTAATTTATGTTTTATAAGGATTAACGTCTAATTTTAACTTCTACTTTAACACTAAAATTAAGAAAGCCTATAATGATGAGGTTCTTTTTTACTTTTTTTATTTAAAATTTTCAAATACGCAAAATACTACTTTTGATTTTTTTTTATAAAGATATTAATTTACTTCACATCAATTACTTACCCCACACTCACTCTCACAGTCTCACATACACTACTAATCTTTACTCACAAAAACTCAAACACGTTACCCTTATCATTTTTGTCCCCTCTTGAGTGTTGCGATATTCAAATTTTTTATTTTTTTTTCTGTTAAAGCCAATTAAAGGAGGTAGGGAAAAATCGGGTAAAATATCATGTTGAGTGTAAAACTACTTGCATAGAATTGTAAAAATATATAAATAATAATAATTAAGGCCTAGTAACAAAAAAGTTCTAAGCTGTAACATATTATTAAAACTTATTTTATCATCTCAGTATATTTGAAAAACGGAAAATTTGACACTAAGATTTAGAAAATCAAGTTACTTGCACAATGCAGGTAAGCAAATATATAATAATAACAAAACCCCTTAGAACGTGTTTATGGAAAAAATATATAAATTTCATGGACGTGCTTATCATAAAGTTTGAAAGAAAACAAATAATTTAAAAAAAGCATTGAGTTATGCTCTTGTGATGGACTTTGATATAATAAATTAAGGAACACACTTTGATGATAACTATAGAAGATTAACAATAAAATATAAATAAAATGATTGTATCGTTTTTAATTAATATGTGCTTATACGTCTTCATTTGTTTTCATTATTGAGTTAATTTCGAATCATGAATACAGTTGTTCGCCTAAGCACGTGGAGATAAGATTTAAAACCGAAGTACAAAGCGGAAAAGCGACAGAGCTTTTCTTATGTTAGCCACAAGATGCTTACATTTTTTTTAGTATATCTCATAGGTTTTTAGCATCCGTTAATCAGATTATAGCTACAAATAATGTATATATAATATAGCGTATAAACTACCTACACATACGACATCTTTAGCTACATGCATGATACTTTAAACCACAAAAACACCCTGTCGACAAGAAGCAGCAGCTCCAGTGGATTTCCTCTCAAAATATTACTCTTTTTGTCGCTTCATGTATAGACTACGTCTTATGTTACAAGAAGCGATGGGTCTTGCGCCTAGATATGCCTCAGGCATGCTTTTAAAAACCAAATATTCTAGTAATGTAACAAGCTAGAAAATCTTAAAGTAAGTTAATACGAATGTAGTATCAATACGTAATGTATCTAGTTTGAAATTAAGGTGTAGTAACAACATGCTAATATTAACTTGTAACAATAACAATCCGCTGATATGGGACATATTAATCACATTGATAGCGGCTTGTTAAATTTTATCGGGGAAACCTTGTCCAAGTATAGAATGACTCTTTAGTATGATAAGAAAATGTAAATTGAATTTTATGAAAAGAAAACTTTCAAATTTCTTGAGTTTAAAAGCTTGAGATTTAATCTGATGACTGTTAACGTTAGTTATTCATCATTTGAGTGGTCATAATTAGTACAGACAGATGGTTAGCTATCTTCATTCTATGTTTTATATAATATCACGTTGGTACTTTTAATTGATCGTTGGATTGTAATAGAGCATGATATAAGTGCTTATGACATGATTAGGCCACTGGCAAATATACACTTTTTCGCGT
This sequence comes from Flaveria robusta, assembly GCA_025506415.1. Classification (NCBI taxonomy): domain Eukaryota; kingdom Viridiplantae; phylum Streptophyta; class Magnoliopsida; order Asterales; family Asteraceae; genus Flaveria; species Flaveria robusta. Next base: position 3,629,197 of record CM046460.1, on the reverse strand, counting down.
GTGACACGGTGACACATCAGCTTTTCATATTTTTCTAGTGTTTTTCCGTTTCCCTAATTTAAAAAATTGGTGGTGGTACCGATGGATCCTGGTGAAAATTCACCAGGCTGGGCCTCCTTGGCTCTGAGGGCACGGTGTTCCCGGCCGCCCCAGTATTTCCCGGGCTTTCCCTAGCCTTTCGCTGGAGCCACTTCGTGTGGCTTTGTATGACTACTAGCTTGCTCTTAATAAAATGTATTCACTAACCATTGGCAGTTCACCTTGGAAGTACTTTCAAGTTTCAACACAAAATATCAAAGACAAAATAGATAAAATGCTTACTAAACTTTATAGGCGAACTAATAAATTTAAGTACAAATTTAACTAGTTATATCTTCCTACTCTAATAAAAAGGTAACTAAGAGTGACACATGTCACCATCACATTTCTTCTAATCAAAATTTTTTCGCTTCTTTCTTTTATTAATTACTCCATTAATTACTACTAGTTTTATTTAATTGTTTTAGATTAAAAATAGTTTTTGATAAACTAAGCAAAAAATCTTTTTATTAATGTTATTTCAAAGAAACAAATGTTCATAAAAATATTTTTTCTAAAACATCAAACTTTTTAAAAATGAAATATTTTAAAATTGTTGTATTAAAAAAAGTAAAAATTAATAAATAAAAATAATTAAAATTAGGAGTTATAGTAAGGAAATTTTCGAAAATGATATTTTTTTTTAAAACGGTTTGTTTTGAAAAAAGAATATTTAATTTATTTTTTGAAAAAACAAAGTTAATATCATTGTTTATCACTTATAGTTCTTAACTCATATGTAATTTTAATTTTATCTTGTCTTGAAATATTATTTTATAATTAATAAAGTTTTATTTTATTTAATATTTTATTATTCAACCCGTGTAATACACAGCTTAACTAAAGCTAGTATTTTAATATCCCATAACCATATAATGGGCAACAATAGAATTTTATACTAGATTAATATTATAAATGATTTGACATTGTTTTATCTTATTATTCAACCCCAATCCATTTTCCGATGTTATGGAAAAAGGCCCAATCCATTTTTCAATGTTTGAAAATTGAAAACATTGCAATCTGTTCTCTTATTGGCTCATTGTGTTATGATGGGCTCATGGGCTGATGGCTTTTGAATTTGGAATGGTCTTTTCGTGGATTATGTTTGAAACAATTTTGGCATATTTTTTTTAATATGTGGTAAACAAAGCATGACCAAATTATCAATTTACCATATAAAACTGCAAAAGGGGAAAAAGATATTACAAGATAGCAAATAAACTTGTAAATTTAATTGTAACTATAAATAACATGCTTTTACCAATATAAATGTTTAAGCACGTTTATACTTGCTATGATTTTGTTTTCTACTATAGATAGAGAGTCTCCACCATGACATTTTACAGAAGTCCACAAACTTGTTCCATACCGTGTCTTCATAACCTCTTTCTATTGTAATAACTTCTTTTCTTTCTTTTCCTTCTTTTCTAATAACTACCTGTAAATAAAATGATAAAAACATATATCGATATGTTAGCAATATAAAAATTTTAAACATCAGTGAAAATAACGTCTTACTGTTAGCAAATCATCATAAATATAAATTGCATTCCGTTGTACAAGATTTACATTCAAGCTCTTTGATTAATTAGAATACTTACATTTGGGATAAATTTGAGGCCAATTTTGATCTCTCCTTTGTAAGTTTCATCATCAAGGACCACATTGTATGGTTTTGGTGTCAATTCTATGAGTCCTTTCTCATTTCCTTCATTGAGTATCTCTTCAAGAAAAACCCTAAGGGAGTTTAATGTTAGGACAAGACATCTATATGACTTGGTGAGGTTTGTTAGTAAAAGATTTAAACAAGATTGTGGAAGACATCACCTAGCTTCGCCTACAAATCCAGTATCGTTGTGGAATAACTCTTTATCCATTATTCTCAATCCGAGGTGTGTCAACTTTTGGCATTCATACATCGACAATTCAAATATGAATTTCTCATTCCAAGATACTTTGTGATGATCTCCCTTCGACGATTTGCTTTTATGATGTTGCATACCACATTCGATAATTACATAATACTTTGGTTTACCTTTCAAATATACATGTAAGCCAATAAATTATTGTTTATCCTACAAAAATTCTAAAGTATAAACATTTAGCAAAGACACTTAATGCATAAAGGGGAACATACCAATTAGATTAGTGCGCCTAATGCCATTGGCACTCTCAAGAAAAACTTCCAATATTCCACCTTTCATGATGATGTATAATATTGATCAAAATGGGATTAAAATATTGATCATATATTTATGTGTTGTTTTGTAGAAGATAAACATAAAATTTCATAAATGATGTAATAAATATCTTCATAATGACTTGTAACATAGTAGTTATTAGGGGTAAGAAGTAACCGTTTTAAAAAAGATATATTTGAAGCTTGATCAAATTACTTAATTTTTACCAAGATGTTTTAATATTAAAACAATTAACTTTTATTAAATATTTCATTTTTTTGTGTCCTATATAAATGATAGATTTCGAAACCTACAAATTCCCTTCATTAGGGGTGAATAAGTCATTCATAGCTCACAAGCTTACTCAAGTCGTACACGAGCCGAATACGAGATTATAAGCTTTCATCCTGGATTGAAAATTACGAGTCAAGCGAACTATGCGTACTTATGAGCTTGAGTCTAAGTTGATGGTAACTAGGTTCAGCTCGCTCGTGAAGCATCCCTACTCTCTGTGCATATGGTTGATCAATTATTTATAGGTGTACAATGATGATAATTATATAAAAAAACCTAATCTAATCATAAACGTCTCCAAGAAAGCATTCTTGTAGTCAAATGGTGCGCTCAATAACTAGAATGTTCAGGGTTTAGATCTTGTAGGGTACAGATTGTGATTTATTTATCCTAAAAAAATATAGAAACTATTGTTTAAAAAAATATATGATCACAACCACTATTTGTGATAGATAATTACAATAAATCTTCTTTATGTAACAAATTATAACTAAAATTTTTATCTGAAGATATTAACATATTATCGCTAACACTCTCCCCTAACTTAGATATTGGTTTCGATTCAAAACCTGACTTGAAACAATAACAAGAATTTAAGGAAAAAAAAACTAAAATTCAAACAAACCAACATTGATCTTATTAGCTTACTTGTCTATCTTTTATATGCACGTACTCTGCTCTTTTGTTTTTTTTATACTTTACTTTACATCTTTGTTGTAATTTTACCGCATTTATTGAAACTTAGACAAACTTGATTTAAATTTACTTTGATTTTTTTAGAACACACCTAATTTACGAGGTTTGAAGCCTTAGACCTCTTCGATAGAAAAGAGGCACATTACCACCAGGAAGTATCATTGAAGACGGTTTTTAGTTTTATACGAGATGGGTTGATCCGAAAATGTTTTTCTTTTATCTTGAATCTTGATTATATAAGCTATTAATATAATAGTTATGATTATGAACTTTTATTATCAGATAAACAATCGAAAATTTTATTTTACAAAACAAATTAAAAGGTTGTAAGTATTAATATCGAAGGGTGAGTTTCAACTCATTTAACCCATTTCACGTTTTACAAAAGGTTTTATGCAGGTCTAACACTTAGGGTCTGTTTGGTATAAGATAATAGAATGGACGAAGTAATGAAAAGAATGAGGGAATGGAATGGATGAGAGAATGAAATGAATCATTACATTCCATTGTCCTGTTTGGTTACCCTAATGAATGAATTATTACTTTGTGTTGTGTTGTTACGTATGAAAAAACGAAAAAATGAAATACAAAAGTAGTTATGGTGGTGATGGCGGGTGGTGGCGGAGGCGGGTGGTGGCGGAGGCGGCCGGCGTTGGTTTTGAGCGGCGGTGGTTTCTGGCGGCGGCGGTGGTGGCCGGAGATGGTGGTGGCCGGTGGTGGTTTCAGGCGGCGGTGTGTGGCCGGTGGTGGTTTCCAGCGGTGGCCGTGGCCGTCGCCGGCCAATGGTGGTGGTGGTGGCTGGCGGTGGTTAGTGGCGGTGTGGGGACCAGTGGTTGGCGGTGGTGGCGGTGGTGGTCGATGGCGGTGGGTGAGTGGGTAGCGTTAGTGACTAACGATAAAAGAAGGGATGGAATGAAAAAAAAAAAAAAAAATGGATGGATGGAATGAATTTGAGGGAATGGAATCAAATATGTAATGGTTCATTCCATTACCTTCACCAAGCAAATATGTCTTTATTCATTCACCCTTAATGGTTCATTCCATTCCGTCACTCATTCCTGCGTACCAAACGCTACCTTAGATGTTTATTACAACTCAAATCGAGGAATTACATCGTCTCTACTTATTAGAAAACATTTAATTGTATTAAATAAACACTTGTAATAACATATGGCAAATCAAAATTCGCAATTTTATTAAGAAAATAATAATATATAGACATCTAAAATTTATTATAATTTTCCGTATCAACGGTATATATATTCTAATGGCCATATTTTGATTCTTTTATCCATAATGTGCAGCTGTTTTTCACTTGTTGCAACTGTATAACGTCAAACTATCATGTTTCATGACTTCTCAGATGTGTTTAAATTTGATAAAAATAAGTTGGCAAAAGATTCCTAACAATTATGCATCGTGTAGTTGTATAGCAGAATTAAATCTCATTAAAATATAAACAAATATATTTATATTTGTTGTCACATAATTATAACATACTGAAACGCATTATTATTTTATTTTATTTACAGAACTTGAAATTATTTTATTTACTTATTTATATGATAAAATTTTTGAATATTTTTAAGATTTAAAGAGTGAATTGAATATACTAAGAGAGAAACGGATCGATATAAAAGAGAAAATACAAAGTCGTATGGGAGTGATGAGGAAACAAATAAACAAACGCGTTTTGTAAACAAAATCTTTATATTTGACTCAGTTCGTATCCAAACAAAATTTACGTCAAAATGTAGAGTTAGTCGAATTTATATCGTTGAACGAAAACATATTATATTTGAGATCACTTGTTTTCAAATATAATCTACGTCGAAATGTAGACTAACTCAAAACGTACAAATAAATTAGCATGAAAATGTTTTATGTTTGACTCAGTTCGTATCCGAACAAAATTTACGTCAAAACGTATGCGAACTCAATTTACATTGACACATTCATAATAACAAAGACGTAAGAAATTGGTTTTCTTTAAGTTAACATGTACAAAAGGTAAACGCAAAATGACATTCTCAAAGTTTTATAACCAGTTTAACGGTTAAAAATGTCAATTCTAGAAACATGAGAGAGCTTGTGGCTTGAGGAAAGTAAAGAGACAGGTGATTTCATGATAACTGAACACGTAAACAAAATTGTTTAATAAGATTGCTCTTACTATACCATCCAAATTACAAAGTTGTGATGCTCAATAGGTAGTTATACTTTGTCCTTAAAAGCTAATTGTGTTGCACATTTTAATTTTTTTTTCTAACAGCAGGTTAGTGGTTATTAATTAATAATAATTCGTCAATGTCAAAATTTGTATATTGTACCTTAAAAAAAACCTAAAATCTCCTACTTTCTCTTTAACCAGCAGACGAAAAGATACACTTTTAAATTGGTTAGATCCTTTGACGCATGAGATTGATTGTTGTGTACTTGTTGCGCAAAATAGAAGGTTATGCTGCACCTCCGTATAATCAGGACATGTGACGGTTTCCATTGGATGGAAAACTTCTGAAATTGGAAAAGTCAAATGGCATAACGACATAATGTGACCATTTTGATGATTTCTTTGAAAAAAGTACTTTTATAGTTTTATATAAAAGAAAAGAACTTTAATTTAAAGATTAACTAATTGTAAAAAAAAATAATAATAATAAACAACCCAACTCTTAACTTTTCTTTAGAATTGATATAAAGTTGTTTAGGAATAACCTTATAATTAATCATCAAAATTTATATGTTTGTTTTTCTATTTTATTAGAACAAATATTGATCTACTTCTATTAACAACATATAATTATACTCTGTAAAACTTAAACCATCGACTTCTTGAATAAAGAGAAGATGTTTTACCGCCATAATGTCCGCTCTAAGACATCCAAATTTGTATTCATTTCGCTGCCTTAAAATAGTTTTCTTTATGTCGAATATATGATATTATAGTATTTATATTTCATTGTAAAGAATAGTCAAAGAGAGGCTTTGTAATAGTTCAAGCAAATTTTGGAATTTTCATATAATATTTGAAAGCAAAAGACTTTCCTTTTTCAAGATAAAGATAGCCTCGATCAATATTATTATTATCTTTTAACTAAAGATTTAAAGACATGAAAACAGAAAAGCCACATCTAATACAACTTTAATATTTAATAATAATCTTGAATGTTATTATATAAATAAAACTTACACTACGACTATATAAAATGCAATCACTGTTAAGCCAACTAACTAAATCAACCTCTCTATATATAACGAACCCTACTGCATCTACAACCTACCAAAACTAATAATCAAACTTTTATATTAGTGGCTATTATTCGTTTATTTACAAAAATGGTTTCAAATTCTTCTTTTGTAACAACCCTAAACCTTCCAAATCTAGACCTTTCAAAGCCATTACAACCTTCATCTTTGTCTTCTCTTTCTGAAGCTTGTCAACAATTGGGTTTCTTCAATATTGCCAATAATGAAATCTCCAGGGACCTTTATGAAAATATTCATTCATTCTCTAATAAACTCTTTGATCTCCCTAGTGAAGAAAAGCTTAAACTTGGTCCTTCTTCATGTTTCAAAACTTACACTCCTCATTTCATTGCATCTCCTTATTTTGAAAGTTTTAGAGTTTCTGGGCCGAATTTTCGATCATCTGCTCAAGATTCTATCGGTGTGATATTTGACGATAACAATAATCAATTCAGGTAAGGATGTCGTTTTTTAAACCGTTATGCTTGAATATAGTCAAAAGAAGACCATGGTTAAGATGTAGGGATTCTTAAAGCATTTGGCTGTTCAAGCGATACATCATTTGGAATAGATATAGAGTGCAATACATGTTTCTTAATTTGTATTTACAATTTTATAAATTACTTTAAATATATTAATATTGAAAGTATTTCTTGATTATTTTTTGTGAAGTAACCATTAACAAGAACAGACTCGCATACTAAATATCTGACACGTGACACAAGTAAAATATTTTTTATATGTTACAGTGTTTGAAACTTGTTTTTATATGTTATTTATGTATTCAACACCTGATTGACACTGATTCATTGAACATTTTCAGAAAATGATGTATGTGAAAAACTCTTTGGTCCAGCCAACTCTTAAAATATTTGGATGAGAAGAACTCGTAGGGCATAATTATTTCCATAAGTATTCTGTAATTATTAATAAAAAATAAATATTTAGCTTTTTAATTAATTTCTTTATATGTTGCATTTTATACTTTTAGGATTCACAAAAAACATAATGTATTATGATTGGTAATTTATGTCTATTTGCTCATTATTTAAAAAACAATGTTTCATTACATTTTCTGATCATAAGCTTGATTGGGATCCTAATGTTGGTTTAGTAAAAGGCAAAAGGTTAATATTCAATTAGTTAAACTCAAGCGTTATAATATATGTTTTTGGTTGCTTTTATAGTGATATATTGGAGGAATACGGCAAGAAAATGACCGAATTGGCAAAGAAGATCATTAATATCGTGTTAATGATCCTAGGAGACGGATTTGATACAAAATTGTATGATTCAGATTTCAAAAACTGCCATGGTTATTTGAGAATAAACAGATATTCACCTCCAACTACTTTAGAAGAAAAGGAAACCATTGAAGGCTTAGGTATGCATACTGATATGAGTTGCATAACAATTGTGTATCAAGATGAAATAGGAGGGTTGCAAGTGAAATCAAAAAAAGATGAGAGGTGGATGGACATTGTTCCAAATGAAGAGACCTTGGTTGTAAATATCGGTGACTTGTTGCAAGCTTGGAGCAACGACAGGCTCGTTTCATCTGAACACCGGGTGGTGTTAAAGAAACCAGGCAAGCGGTTTTCAATCGCTTTCTTTTGGTGTTTTGAAGATGAGAAGCTAATTTCGGCTCCTGATGAAGTCGTAGGCAATGAGAATATAAGATTCTATGAGCCGTTCATTTGCTTAGATTACTTGAAATTCAGAGAGAGTAACGAAGAGGGAAAGTTTGAAAAAGTTGGTTTTACTGTCAAAGATTTTGTCACACATAAAACCAAGGAAAAACTACGAAAGTGTGTGCCATAAGGCAAAAGACCCGTATCTGTGACCATCTAGTGGCTATAAACTCATGTATAGACGCATATAATTAAGCTACGAAATTTGAATATATGAATTAGGGCAAAAATAGTTGGTGTTTAGGTTATAAGTATGATAATGTTTGTATGTATATTTTATTGTAGGTTTGATTTCTATTTTCAATGTAAACTTGAATCGTTGTTGTGCAAAATTTCAGTTTTATTTATTTAGTTATTATCTAATTTGATACTGACGAGTTAATTCAAGTGGTATAGTTGACATAGTCTTAACAGAAATAATTAATAATTTTGGATTAGGATGAATAAATAAAAACAATAAAATTGCATGAATCATTTTATTTGAATTTTAAATTCCCAACTTATAAATGTTTGGTGTCATGGAGAGTAATGCTTAGTTTTGGTGCTTACCTTTCATGGCAAACATATCCGACACAAAAGCAAGTGCTTTACTTGTAGATTGTGGAGATCTCTTTCATTTGTCTTCCATGATTACCGCCAACACACAGACATATAATTATGAGTTTATGACTAATATAAATAAGAACTCACCTAGCTTATTTATCGAAATTCATAGTCACACATTCTAAAAATATTCTTAAATTTATAATATTTGTTCATGATGTGACTTAAACTTTTAATCTCTTAAGAAATACATCATGCAACTAATCTTGATACTATTAGAGTAAAGACCCTTTGATTCATTATTACCTAGCTACCATTTTAAACATAAAACTATCATTATAACGATCATGGTAAATATAATGGAAATCAAAAGTGAATGAGAAATTGGTTATGCAAAGTCCTCTCTTCCATAAGTATACATAGAAACATAAGTATGAAGAAATTTAAATTTTCATCCAATTGTTATCCTATTAGTATCTCAATATCATTATCCTTGTTATTATTATAAATTTAAATCATAATCAATCAATTTTGACACATAATTTAGGTAGCACAAGCATACACATGATATACACAAAGCGGCTCGCAGGTGTATGCACAAAGCACATACCATCAAGCCAGTGCACCAATGTGTTGTTTGTGTTGGATTAAAACATATATATATAAGCAAATCTAAACGCAAAAACTTTAAAAGATATATACAAAAGCCTTACCACCACACCACTTAGGGGTGGGGCATTTGAATCTAATTATCTAAAAGAAAGGGAAAGGAAAATCAGAATCAGAATTGCAAAAACTGAAACAGATTTACTACTATACTCCTATATAAGTTCTAGAGCTTAAAAAGATTCTGAGATTGTTAGTTTTGAACTTGAGTTTGAAAGAATTCTAAGATTAATATCAGTTTTAAACTTGAATCTAAAGGAATCAAGTTCGAATTTCTTAAGTAGATTATGATTATGAGAGGCAGAGTATGGCCTTGTTTAAACTAACACAATAAGCATAGTCTTAACTACTTACAACTTTTGAACTCTCAGCATTGATTGAATGCAGGGGACTGAAAGTGCAGAACTTATCAACTTTGAAACAAATAAAAGCTTACATGAAGCAATCTTTTGAGGTGATATTACCTCTTTTAAAAGCAGGGTGGATTCCTTTGTTGAAGGAGTCCAGTTTGTCGATTCTAGACATGCAATCTTTCATTCGCTTCAATTGTGATAACATTGCAGATTTGTTGTCTGAAATCTTCTGCTTAATCGCTTGTATCTTTTGGGCATGTGCCAGATCATCTTCTACCACTGCTCCACTATCTGAATCAAGAAGTCGGACGAATAGAATCGATCTTTATGAGTTACAACTTATGGATTCAAGATGTTGGTAAAGATAACAGAAGATGAAACAAAATCTAAAACCAAGATAAGCTATGATATGAGATATGAGTTCTCCCAACAGTAAACATATGATTCTTAGCAAAACTAAGGCCTTCCTTGACATGTCAGTATCATCATCATCATCCCAGAAGTTGGAATCTTACATCAAAAGTACAAATAAATTTCCATATTCGAATAAAAAGATGTAAACCATGTGATGCAAGTAAAGAAAACCCTTAGCATGGCTAAAATAAAAAGCACTGTTTTTCACTAAACAAACACCAAAGTAGCAAACTAACATCAAAACGCTACCAGGATGTGTAGGAAAGGTGTCCATGTCCCATGTGGTTGAGGGTCCACAGTAGACAAAATGCGTAGGATTAAAGGGTATGTTAGTTAGCCGTTCTAAAAAAGTAGAATAACAAGAAATAACCTATTGTTTATTGTAACAAAATTTAAATGATAGATTTAGTATGATGGACTGATGGTTATGTAGACTTTTAACAAACATCTGAATTAATCCACAATTGGTCTTAGATTCTATTTCTTTTAAATATTATATAAAAATTAAGAATACAGTTCAAATACGTATTTGTTCTTGTTCACTCCAAAATTGCATCAGAATCATTAGTCCAAAATCTAAAATTACCAAAAAGAAAGTAAAAATGGTACTATCATCACGTTCTCGTGATATTCATATCATAATATTGAGCCATCTCAAATGTGTACCATAACCTGATTAATGAGAGAGCGCTTGAAACAACCAGTAAGGTAGCTATTATCTGACATTGAGGTCATGGGCTCAAGCCGTGAAAAATAGTCTTCTGTTCAATGATTAGGGTAATGATCAGCCCTCCTTCGCAAAGCACGAGCAAAGTCGAGCACCGAATACGCTTTTATTTTAATTTGATTAAATACAAGTTTGGCCTTATCTTTCTGCATACGTAGAGAAAAGCATGATGATAACACGCATTCATCTGCAGAAACCCTAAAACTAATCGAACAACACGTAATCCTCATTTTCATATGCTGAACAGTACACAATAGCATACTAATTAAAAACCCTAAACTATCAATTAACAACCAAATCGCACTTGTTAAAAAAAATAAACCGAAAAATTCAGTGAGTACCTGGATTGGGATTACTGGAAGAAGTTCCAGCGCCATTATTATCAGAAAGGTTCAGATTAACAGGTCTCTGAGCAGAAAGAACGGAGGCGAGAGTGTTCTGAAGCTGATCCGGCAAAGTGTCTCTAAATTCAGCTATTTTCAGAGCCATAAGCTTCACATCTTCCTCTAATTGTTCTAGCTCTTCATCGGAGCTCTGATCTATGGCTTCTTCTTCTTCTTCGGCTTGATGATGCTCTGCCATCACCAGAAGCTTATGAAGATGACTTGAATGGCAGAAATCTAGATGAGAGAATTAATGAATTGTGTTCTTTGTGGTGTGTGTAAACAAAATGGGGGAGATTTGGTGTTAGGGTTTTCAAATTCAAATTTGTTACTATTTTGAAGGTGACCGTGTTGTTCGTGTAGATTTAATTTAGATTAAAAATAGATTTAGAATAGTGTTGTTCACCCGTCGAATTTTGGTTTGTTTTAATTTATAGACAAGTCGAATCTAGTGGACTCGGTTTGTACTTGAGTTGAGAATTCAAGTTGGTTTATAGCGATTCTAGCCGAGTTATTTCACGAGTCGAATTCGAGCTAGCTTTTAAAGCGAGATTTAATGCATAAGTTATTTAAACATTTGTATCCTCGGTTTTTATAAATGAGTTGTATATATTATTAGGCTGTATAAACTAACATTTATATAAAATAATATTATAATAAAGTAAATAGAAATAAAACATTCGCTACTTATAAATATATATGCATACACGTAAACAAAAATAAATAATTTGAGCCAAAGTCAGGGAGGCCGAGCTGACTTGGTTTTCGAAACGATTAGAGCCAAGCTATTTCGGTTTATAAAAAAGTTGCTTTCGAGGGAGCTTTCTTCGAACAAGCTTCAAGCTATTTGAACAGTCCTAACGTGAAGTGGAGATTCTGTTAGTCAAAAGAAAAATACACATATCACTCGCGAATGATATTGCTTCAGTATAAATCGTATTGTGTTTCTTTATTTAAAAAATATATCATTTATATTATTCTTATAAGTTTGCTATTATAAATTGTGTTTAAAAGTATTTCACTAGAAGGGTATATGTGAATTTAAGTGATTAGAATGACTCGATGTTAAGTTTTCAATCAGTTAACAACGATATAAGTAATAAGAATTGTGAGTAATAAACAAGCATGGGTCCATAGCTCAGTGGTAGAGCAATTGACTGCAGATCAATAGGTCACCGGTTCGAACCCGGTTGGGCCCTTTTTTTATTTATTTAATAGCTCCGTTTTATGTGTTGTGTCTTTTTTTAAAACTTGGATAATAGGTGGTCTAACAAGTTGAGTAATACTGCGGTAGGGAACAAACAAATAGTTTTATATTGATACTAAAACAAAACAGTTGTTGGTTAGACATGCTTGAATCAAATGAACTAGGTGTAAAACTTTGGGGTATTTACATATTTCCCCCTCATAAGATTATTAATTACGTTTTTCCCCAAGTTAAAATTTTAATTACATATTTTCCCTTTTTAAAACATATATCTTACATATTTATCCATTCACTAAAATTAACTTATTGAAAGACTACTTATTTTTATTTTTAATATAATATTTTTAGGTATTTCATTTTCTACAATCATGAATTACATATTACGAGCCCTCTGTGTAAATAAAAACATTAAAATTACATCTCCGAATTCAAAAGTTTAAAACTTTATTTTAAAAAAACAATTATCAATAATCAAAGTTACATCTTTGTATACACAAAATTATTGTCAAATTTTTAAACAATTACAATACTAAAAAATTATATGGAAATTTCATAGTAAAAATAAGGGTAAAATTATCATTAAATGGTTTTATTTTTATGAAATGAATATATATGTAATATACATGTTTTAGGAAGGGGAAATATGTAATTGATTTTGTGACTTGGGTAAATATGTAATTAGTGGTTTTAGGAAGGGGAAATATGTAAAAATCCCTAAAACGTTTGAATTACACGCATCTACAAAAACACCAAAAATCATTGTTTTCATAAATGCTTACCATTTTAACTATTCCAGTTGGTCGGATCAAATTATATATATATTTTTTAAATCTCATTTGCTTGTTAGTTGTTAGCTTACTAGTTTATTTTGTTTATTCCACAACTCATATTTTGTTAATATTGTAAATTTACAGAAAAAAAAAAAAGTAGTATTATATGTTTTCAGTTAATTGTAAACATTATTTTAAATTATAAATTATCTCTAACATCACCTAGTTTCTAAAACCAGTCCGACTAAAAACAGCATGACAAGTGGATCATATGACAACCGTTCCGGTTATGAAAACATTGTAAAAGATAAAACCTAGACGCCTAGCATACGAGTGTCGTAGTTTAAATATAAAAAAAAAATAAATAAAAAAACAATAAATAAAAAAAACTTAAAAAGAACTTGGAAGGGAATGGCTTGCCTTGTCTAGTAAAGATTGACAGATTGTTGGTCTTTGATTACTCAGATAATCATTATATATAAGGGCAAAAATGAAGCAGTAGATTACTATAGAAGTTTTAGAATGCAATTATTGACATAATTCTCTTATCAAATTCCAAATAAGTATACAACAGTATCATTATGGATGTATGAGTGATTCATAACTTCGATGTAGTCGTTGGTGGCTTAAGTTTTCTTACAACACCCACCTGCATCGCAGACAAAACAAGCTGCAACATGAACATAGATTAGTCCACAAGCCTTACAAATTTTTATATCAAAGACTTGAAAGATTCGATCTTCTTTGTTTTGTCAATTCTTGGTTTCAAAAGGTGCGGCCGAGGCGCAAGGCAAGCTCAAAAACGCCTCAGGGGCTTGAGGCCATGCCTTATGTACTTATGAGTCAGAATTAGGGTCTATAGGAGGCCTGGAGGCTGATATGTAGAATCAACCAGAGGGATGAAGAAATCATGAAAGGTTTACTTGATAAAAAGTTTGATATGTAAAGCAAATGAGAAGCGGCTTCTAGTTGTAATAAATAAAGCTTAGTTGGAAACTTGATGAGTAGATCATTTTGAAAAACTTGATGAGTATTTGAATGATTCAGTTATTGTAATTAGATTCTTGAAAATCATTTACAAAATAAAATAATGGATTAAAAAGTGTTCACGGGTCAACCCAACAGGACCATCTGTACTGAACAGTGCTTATATATTCATCTACGTTGGTCCTGTTGTCACCTCTACATTGTGGTAATGCATGTATAAAGTTAAGATGTGTTTACCTCTCCCTTCCTATTGAACATTTGACCACGAGAAAAGCCTCGCGCGTTATAAGCAGTAGGACTATCTATCTGAGAAAAAAATATGAAAAGAAAGTAAGTAATAAAGGAGAAACTGAGATGAAATCGATGAAAACTAAAAATGTTACAGCGAAAATGTCATGTCAAAAGGTGTAATTCCACAATAAGGTGGCAAATGTATGATGATATAGGGTGGTTGTCAACGGTAGAACGTTAACAGACATTACATAAGTAATGATCTTTGATACTTACCACATATAACAGCCAGTCATCTGCTCTAAAATCCCTATGAAACCACATCCTGAAAGGACAAGAAAACAAGGTGTTTCGGATGGTGTACAGGTCAACAACAATATGATTCTTTTCTCTTTTTTGCATTCTTTGTATATTAGTTATCTCCATCTATGAAAATAGTTATGTTTGATCAGACAAAGTCTTACAATTTCTACTAAACTTTGACATCAAATGTCTTAGTATCCTTTGGTACAAACAAAATAAAGTAAAATTGTGGACCATAACCAAATGGCACCAAGTTGTAAAAATGACAATCCATGCTTAGGTAGGTGTAACTTCGTAACTTGAAGAATTCATATAAAAGGGAATGCTGCAAGCTGTATATCCTGAGAACAAATATTTCCCACGTCCCGTGAATCTTACAGCATTCCTTTATGAAAAGTTTCCAAGTTAAATACTTAATTTGGCCCACAAAAATTATTTAACTTCTGCTTATTTCTTTTCACAGGTCTATTCTCTAACCATAAAAAGCGAAACCCTCAGTAAAGGGATGTTACTACAGGGTTTATCAAGGGTAACTTTTTAAAAAATCTTTAAATTTTGACCATACAATAAAACCTGTGGCCATATTTCAGGGATGAGCTCTTAACTTGCCCCAAATTTAGGATTGTAACGATTTAAATTGTTATAACATATAAGAAAACTAATCCCAAAATACTCCACAGGGTCATCCCTTATCATAGCAGCAACCTAGTCGTACAGGCCATTTAATAAAATTATAAATGGCCCAACTTCAATTATAAGGTAGAAGTATAGCAGAACTGGTCGAAATCATCGGAATCAAACAATGGTTAATGTTGTAAAACATTAAAGCATGTATTAACTTACGAATGGTCCAGACTAATAGAAGTTGGAAATATGCCCTCTCTACGGTGTGGATTCAGACTGATTTGAATGAATAGTAGATCTGAGAAGTATGCCCCTACACACCTGCTATTTGTGATCACAATTATCATAAATACAAGATGCCTACTAGAGGTGGCAACTTTAACCCATTTACTTATTGGTGGGTCAATTTGGGATGTGTTTAATTTCAAACAATTAATGACAGCTTAAAAGTCACCAATAGTCCAAATTTAATGCATAAAACCTCTTAATTATTTTTATTAAAGATATAGATTATTACTTCAATAATTTTGTTTTTGTAACCCTAATCAACACATTAATAATTTTTGCAAATAGTGTTAAATAGGTCACATAAGAGTGACTATTGTTCAACCCAAGCCAACCAGACCTGACCCCTTTTAGCCTGTACTAAAAATCACCCGCATTAACCCCAACCTGTCCATCTTGCCACCTCTACTGCAAGCGCCCTTTGTTGATGTTCATAATGCTATATTTCTATCAAGTTCATAAAATATTTAGGAAAAGAAAAACAGTTGAAAGGGTCTCCCACCTATGCAAAGCTTGGTCATCAGGAAGTCTACCTTTTGCTCTTAACCAGTAACTGATACTGAACACCATTATACATATCAAGTTGTCACTTACATACCATGCAATATAAGCATATACAAGAATAAACCATTGCTTTAATAGAAGAAAACAAAAAATAACCTCGGAGGCCTTTTAGTGTGGCGAGTATACTTTTCAGGATCCACTGGCCTGATTTCTGTTGGCCATGGGACAGAAGTTGATGTGGAAATTCCGGTTCTGTTAATAATGATTTATAAATGAAGTGCTTTCACACACTAACAAGAAATTATGACTATCTCACTAGAATGTTTGTCATGAGACATAATTTTTCTAGTGAATCGTGAGTTAAGCATACAGAATCTAACCTAGGATGATTACGAGGAAGCTTAACACCCTCCTCTAATCCATGCTCTGGCAAAAGCTACAACCATAAGATTTTATAATTCAGAAAACACAAACTAACTAGAAAAAATGATCGTTCAAAGTACAAGTATTCATTTACTGTTTCAGGGCCGGGCACAGAAGGCATTGTTGGTTCTTGGTGATCAAACCCTTCTTCTTCCCTCTAGAAGTGTATGTCATAAAAAGCATTATAAGAGGGAATAATTTATTATAAAGCAGTAAAATTAAACAAATATAAACGCAACAATAAACATAGTTTTAAATATCATCAATTGACACTATGTAGGCGCAAATTTGGAACATTAGGAGCATCCCATTTATTGGGACTGTAACTATACGTCTACTTACTAAATGAATTAAGAAGAAAGGCGCCCATAGATTTCAAGGTTTATATTGAGGTAAAAGAAAACAAAAGAAAAATGATATGTGTTATTGCAATTATGTACATGAACAATTATAATCAACCCTACGTGCGTATAGAAATAATAAAATTTGATGCATAGAACCCTTACATGAAAGGAAGCAATTAAAAAGAAGATAACACGCTCCTCTTGTATTGCGCTCACCCTTCTAGCAGCTAAATTAGGCACATCACTTAGCCGCTCAACTTGATATATGATTGGAACTGCATACATACACTATAAAAAATCAGGGTAGCAAATTGGTGTCATGCCATTAAAAAAAAACACAAATTGGTGTCACGGATCATGCATTACAAAATCGATGAAACATAAGAATGTGCACGGCTTTGAATATGTTGTTTAAAAATTTTCACAACAGATTTGGGATGCATACATTTTGAGGGAACAAAAGAGTACAAAACTCAAATGATTAGATGACTACTGTCATATATCATATTCAATTAAATAGAAATCGACTTACTATTAATATCCCCAGCAAGAAGAAAGTGAGCATGAAAGCTATGTAAAATCTTATGAAAATGAACAGTTTTGGATGCGGCAGCCAGCGCCTGAATAAAATCGACCATCTAGATGTGTAAGTATCTACGGAGAATCTCATTACGCTATATAGAGCAGGCTAGTTTAGATATGTCAATTACATTTACCTAGATTAAGATATTTCAATTATAAGAACATGAAAACATATATACGGATATTAGAGAAGTTGTATAATCTCGGTATGCCGTGAAAGTACTGAATAGATATTAAATATGTGCTTGATTAACCTGCACCAATACTCCCTGCTATATGGCCTATTCAAGTACAGATGGGCAGCCTTTTATTAGCTAGCAATTCTTATAGTTTATATAAACAAACAATTCTGCATCAAGAGTTCCAATCTTAGTCAAATATGAATCTATGAATTAAGATCTTACTTTTGTGTTAGCTAAAGATTGTCTATGATTTGTAAATAAAAATTTTCATTCTCATAATTTTACATTTCTCCATATATTAGACAAGAAGAAATCCAGACAGAATATATATATTTTGTGCAAAAAGATATGGTGAGCCTTACTTTCTCTTTTCTAACAGCCTTCTAAGCACTCTCATATTTGGAATATTTTATCATATGTAACTAAAAACAGAGGTTATCAGGCATTTCCAAAATAATAATGTCATTTCCTACTTTATCTATCCATGCATATGTACTAACCTAGAATTCAAAGACTATCTTAAAATATATGAAACAACTCCGTGTATGAAGCATCTTTATCACAAACACATATATTCTATATATGTAATGCTAACAGATCCAAGTAGCAACACACAGAAGCTTCATGCCTGTCCCATAAACTGCCCTCCATACACTTTACCAGATTTTGGAGCTCCTTTCAAGGTGATTCCTCTGAATGTGTTCACCTTCACACAAAAAAGAAAAGTAAACTTGATCAGAGCTCTCTAATTTGAACATCATGTCAAATTAATTGTACATAAAATTAAGAAATCATGCAAGTTTCTAAATAACTCACATGGAAAAATCCTCTAACCTAGAAGTTCATGGCTACCAAAAAATGTTGTAACGATCCAATTTTTTCATACTTTTGTATGTGAAAAATTACAAAAAAAATGTCAAACTTCATTTACATACTGCATGTTGGGTTACAAGAGAAGAAATTAGGTAACTGAAGATGTGCATGTATAAACAAGGCCAATTCACAGTTTTTACTGCATCTTTTTACTTTTCAAAGTTAACATATTACATCTTATAGTTTGGAAAAGAATAAAATATTTGAGTTCTTTAGCTACCAGAAACAATAGATACAGCAATAATTTTTTACATCATTTGCAACATATGTAGTTTTATGTGCCAGAAAAACTAAAAGTATGCATCAGGTTTGATTCAAGAAATTTCTGATTTGACTGCAAAATGTCAAAAAGGTGCCTCTTACTTGTGCATTAATATAATAACAAGAAGCTGTGGATAGCTAAAGAGTAGCATGTGTACAAAAGATAAGCATCATGGATTGCCAGTACTGACTGGTATTCTGTAATTGAGAGATTTAATAGAGACATAACAGAAAATAAACCATGCAATCTTAATACATGCAAGATGACTAGTTAGAGTCAAGAGTATCACGTACATCCAGTGGGTCCAAGGACAATATGTATTCTGCGGGTGCACAAGTCTTAAGATTCATATCCGCACTCCAAATTGAATATGGATGCATCAACGGACTATATTTGTTGGGTAGCATTAAGCAGATCAGCTGTAACCAAAGTAAAAAAGAAAAAAGTCAACTTTTCTGTGGCTGTACAAAACATTTGAGCAAGTTTGAGAAAACTTTCCGCAAATCAGCATGTCATATAGAAAATTATGTATGAATAAAGTGTAGCAACTACCTTAGTCAATGCAATTATATTTTCCTGCCTATCAGATTCACCTGCAAAATATACTTGTATCATGTTTCAAAATTGGTATTCAAGAAAACCGTCATCACCCCCAACCTAGTGACTCGTATCGGTTTATCAAAAACCAAGGCAATGAACTACACTACCCCACCCAAATTTCAATGTATTGAGTTGAATAAGCTTAAACTGAAAATATTGGAAAAGTAAGGCCTCTCACTTTGGGTGAAGTGATCAAACATTCCCCACCGGAAAACTTGAGAATCATGGTTGTCTGCAAGAAATGAACGGGAGACTTCCACCTGCAAATGCAGATGTAATAAACAATGACTTACTTGATGTTATCCGATTGTTTGTCCGTTAACCCTCTAATTAGACCACCAAGTAAGAAAATTATACCTCACCCTCCCAAATAAAGTAAACTCCATCACCAGGTTCCCCTTCTTGGAGAACATACTCCCCAGAATCTTCAAAACAAAGCACTCATGAAATCAGTTTTGTTGATAACATGGCTGTCAGTATAATACTTAAAAAAACATTCTTCATAAACAATCAATTGGATTCAAAAACACTAAGTTGTGTTTTAACTTTTCGTGAACCTAGAAAAATTGATCTCGATTGTTATACTTAATCTAGGCACCAATTTCTCCCAAAAACTTCAAATTCCAACAGATGCATACTCATTCAACATCCAATTTCAAACCTCAACAACAAAATTCAATTCAACAAAACAACTCACACCAAAAACAGCGGAATCACATGACAAAATCAAACCAAACAAACAAATTCAAACTTATAAGTCGAAAGCATTACTGTAGTGTTTAACCACAATATATTGCGCAATTTTCCTAATAGACGAGCTCGGGAGTCTCTGAAGCACAGGCACGTCGCCTAAAAACTCGATCACTGCAAACAGAAACAACAATTAACACACATATAGTCATAATTAGTAGATATACACACAAATTTGTGAAGAATTAGGGTTTTGATGATCAAATTCACCTGCTTCAGAATGCATTTTCGTAAAATTGAATGAAGAATGCATTAGAGTTGTAGGCTTTTGAATGTGCGTGTGATGGAGAACGTTTCGGTGTCCGCTTTAGCATATAAACAAATGCGAGGACTAATGGTTAACTTTTCCGTCAAACTTGAAATAATCTTTCTACTTTAATAAAAGAGTATTTTGGGTGACACATGACGGCACCACATTCATTCTCATCAAAATTTTTCCGCTTCTCTCTTCTGTTAAATAATTACCTTAATTATCAATAATATTATTTAACTCTTTTTAGAACAAAAATAGTTTTTAATGAATTTAAAAAAGATCTTATTAATGTTATTTCTAAAAATAATTTTTGTAGAATAAAATATTTTTACAAAAGATCAAACTTTTTTAAAATTATTATTTAAAAAGTTAATTTTTTATAAACAAAAATTAATTTAAATTAAAATTTATAATAAGAAAATTTTTAAAAATGATATTTTTTAATACGGTTTGTTTTGAAACAAAATATTTATTATTTTTAATGGAAAAAAAGTTTTAAACCAAAAGTTTAAAAAGTTGATATAATTGTTCTATTACATATTGTTCTTACTATACGTAATTTCAATTATATTTTATAGTAAATATCGTTTTATACTTGATTAATTTTTATTATATTTAATATTTTATTTGTTCAACCCGTGTAATACACGAGTTTACTAAAGCTAGTAATAATAATATTATTTAAACTACGAAAAGTCGAAAACCACTCTTGTTACGTATATTATTTTTACTCTAAGGGGCTGTTTGATTTGCTTCTAACCTGATTGAAATGTCTAACCCACTGACTCGGTTAGACATTTTGGCTGGTCAGCGTGTCTAATTTCCATTTTTACACGTCTGATCAGGTACGACACCATTGACCCATGCATAGTTTATTAGGATAGAGGAAATACTTGTTATCACCCTACCTCTCCCAGACCCTATAAATAGTTTATTATATGTTGGGTATGTTTGTTTTGTTTGTTCACAATTATCTCGTAGTTAAGATTAAATTGAAAGAAATAATTATTAAAAGAGCGGTGGCTAAGGGGGGATCAATGAGGTTTTTGGCTTGATTTGTCAATTGAAGACTCCTTTCTTGTTAGTCAAGTTCCCTCTTATCTATAGACCGGTTGAGAAAAATAAATGTTACTCACAAATTAACAATAAAAACATTTGGTCTTGGTCTTGGTCGACTAAACCAGCGTCCCCTGATGAGCTACAGCAACTTTCGAAGCTGCTATCATTGTTGAAGCTGCTATCATTGTTACAACATGTTGATTTAAAAGATGAAGAAAATGCATGGGTATGGGGAGATAGCTCGAATGATGATTCCCTAGCGAGATTATAAAGACGAAAAATTGATGACAACCTTATCACTTAGTCACTTTTTAACTGAAGCAACTATATTCCAAATAGAATTTATATTATTTGCTGATGCGCGGAGATGGAAAAGATTCCTACTCTTGTAGCTTTAAGGAACCGTGTTATTACATTGCCACCACCTTTATTCTCTGCTTGTGGGAATTTTGATGAGTCGGCTGAGCATGTCATTCTTTTGTGCGAGGTTGCATCGTATACATGGTTGATAATCACATCATGGTGTAAGGTCTCCCCAATATTGATTTCAAATTTATTAAATCTCAACAAAGTCATCTCAAGGAACGAAGTGAAGAAAAGTAATGCAAGGGATCATACATATAGTTTGTTGTTTATGGAAAGCAAGAAACAAGAAAAATCTACAAATAAAGGCTATATTAGTCTAAAACATTTTCAAGAAATAAAAGTTATGTCTTTGTTATGGATGAAAAACTGAGAAAAGTTGGAGGGATACTCATGAGAGGCCCAGGGTAGTTTTAGCATCCCATGTTTATGATAAGTTTCTTGCTAGTTTTTTTCATGAAATCTTCGACGTACAAAAAATATTTATATATGTTCCATTTTGATCGTGTAATCTTAAAAAGATATTAATATATATGTAAAATATAGCAATAATAAAAAATTATTTAAACTCAGTTATTTTTGTATTGTGAAAAAAATATGAATAACTTTATAAAACACTTAAAAACTTAGTTATTATTATAAAAATATTTCCTATATTTTATTACCCAAAATGTCTATAAAAATCACTTATCGTGCAATTTCATCTTTTTATTTTTTTCAATACATATACATACACACATATTACTATATGTGCGTATGTATATGTATGTAATCTAAAAGAATCTAATCACAATATATTTCAAAACACAATCTTAAAGACAATCCTTGATGCACAATGATGATACCTTCACTTGTATTTTGGTGAAAATAAAATAAAGAAAACCCACCATAAGTTGCTTCTTCTGGTGCTTGGAACGTTTATTTTTCAAAAGACTAATGATTATATCCATTTAGTTTTATCTTTCTTTTATTTGGTAATTGTGGTTTGGATCCTGCTACCTACAAAATAAACCCAATCTCTTGCCTTTAAAACAACTTTACGTCCACCTTTCTACAACGTTTATAAGTTGTCCTGATTTACTTTAAATAAATTATAACTTTAAATTAAATAAATATCAATTAATTAGTAGAAGATACTTGCAATAATAACATAAGTGAATATTATGATAACTCGAAAATCGTAAGTGCCCCATTTTCTACTATATCTATTTTTATTGGATGATTTGTGTAAAGAAATTAACAATTAAACCATCCACTATTGTCAAGTTCAGTGAGTGTGAATATAATTCACTAAATAAGATTTGACAAACTGCTCCCAATATATAAATTCTAATAAAGCAAGTTTTCTAAAGCCACATGTCATTCTTTTGACCTGTCTTTTTACCACTTGTCATTCTTCTAGACATTATCACCTCATTTTTCCCTCCAAAAGGATATTATAGTAATTTAAACATTAAAACTAATTTTTCTCTCTTATTAGTGATCAATTTTATTAATTACAATATTTATCTCTCTCATCTAAATTTTTGAAAAACAATATACCTTTTTAAAGTTAGATTTTATCAAGAAAATAAAAAATCACATTTTTTTTAATTAAAATAGAACTAATAATACAAATTTTTTATATAATATGAAATTTTCAAAAACACTAAACCTTTTTGAAACAAAATATTTTAATCCATCCTTTTTTTAAAAAAAAAATATAAAAAATGTGAAATTTTCTAAAAACAATCTTATTAAAACAACCAGAATAATTACAAACCAAAGTTTTTAATAAACAAAGTTTTTATAAAAATAAATTCTTTTATAAAAGAATCTTAATACGAATGTTTAAAAATAAAACTATTTAGATAAGAGAGAAAAAAAAATAATATAATTGTTTTATTTTCTTGAACTATTACGTATATAAAATTCATATCTTATATTAAAATATCGTACTGCAAATGTTTGTGTTTATTACTAACTATAATCCGTTTAATAAATGGGTTTTTAGCCTATCTATCTATATATTTATATATCTGTTTGTCTATCAATCTATCTATAATAAGGAAAAATAAGATAATACGTAACGCAATCATAAGCCTCATCATACCAACTTTCTCATTTCTCTCTATTATTAAAACTAATGTTGAATACTAATAATATTACTTATACTATTTTCAAATTAAAAAATGTATAATTTAATAAATAGAAAATCTATTTATTTTAAATTAAAAACTCACTTTTTAAAAACAAAAAAGCAACGAACTTTTTAAAAAAAATCATTTTACTTAAAACATAATATTTACAAACCATAATTTTTTTATAAAACAAAAGTTTAAGAAAAATAAATTATTGTTTATTTACTTAAAGTAGCTATTTATAAGTAATTATAATCATATTTTATCTTTAAACATAGTTTTATAATTCATAAATTTTTTTTACTAATTATTTAATAAATTATATATTCAACCCGTGTAATACATGGGATACTAACCTAGTATTAATAATAAAGTAATAAAAACGCTTATAAAGTAACGTTTCAAAAGTTTCGTTGTGTATAAAGTATCTAATGTTCTTTATGGTGTTTGTAGATTTGATAAAGAAGGTTACAATAATTTTTGTAAGTCTTATATTTTATTAGAAGTTATTTTGAACTGTTGTAAGTTTTCTTAAAAATCACAAGTTTTGTATTTACAAATGTTTAAAGACAACACTTTGATATAACTTCAATAACTCCTTTCCAAATTGACTATTGTCCATCTCAAATGTGTTATATAGATGTATGTAATCACGTAAATAGCTCTACAATCAGGCAGTTTGCATCTTCCTAATCCCACTTAAAGACTTTCTTTCCTTGTGCTCTGTTTAGTGTTAAAAGCTCGTTCAGTTAAGAGTTCTAGATTAGATCAATGAATGATCCAGAATGTAATATTGTTTTCTTTTCCTTAAGTAAACCTAAAGAACACATTTTTAAAAGCAATAATACCTCATTTCATTCAAATTCTATGCATACAAAATATATAGTCATCAATTACAGAAAGAAAATGCCAAAAGAATGGTAAAGACCCCAAAGCAAAACTAAAGTTTTGGGATCTTTAAAGGCTTAATTTGGACCGAAAATCAGCATTTCCCTTTGTTTGTTTTGAAGAATTAAACATCCAAAATTACTTCTTCTACAACTTCAAATCAGCAGACATCTATAACGACGAATTTGATATCTGTAAAGCGGAGCATGGCATACCTTTACAACTTTGATATAGCACGAGAGGGGGGTGTTCTGGCTTTCCTAATTAATCCCTCTTGAGTTATCGATGCAACAAGCTGAATACAAACAAAGATAAATTAGGTTATTGGGAGCAAAAAGCTTATTCTTTGACTTTGAGGTCAAATTGTCAAAATGACCCATCTTTCTGACATTAAAATTGACCGGCTCTCCAAAATAATATTCCAAGTAAAGAGATGTTTCAAGGTTTGACTTTAATATAAATAAGAAATGAACTGAGCCCGAGTTTCAAAATTTATTCATGGGCCGAGCTCGAGCTCTGAACATAGAGCACGAAACGGCCTAAGGTTGAGCTTAGTCTCTGCTCGACTTCCTTACACCCCTAATTGTAAGGTTTCACTAGATGTATGTTTGGCACAAAAAAAAATCCTTCTACAACACCCCTTAATATAAATGAGAACTAAATTAGATTCTATAGACACATTGCGACAATACCATCCTGAAATATAAAAGTGGTCGCACTTGATTGGTTCATCAAATGGATGAAATATCAAGATGGACACAGTAATAATGTCTTAAGACTATAGTGATATACCTCTCCTTTTCTGTTGAACATTTGTCCACTAACGAATCCACGTGCATTGCATGCAGTGGGACTAGATATCTGTAAAACAAAGAGTGATGTTTAGTATCAAAGAGTAAATGTAAAAGCCAAACACCGAGAGAGAAACAGTAAACCAGAGTTCTAGTTGGTTACTTACTACAAATAATAGCCATTCGTCAGCTCTCATAGGCCGGTGAAACCACATCCTTAAAAAAAGAAGATTGTTAAAAGATAAGATCAACATTAACATATAAGAATTCCATAACAGCTACACCAATATTTTGATTTTGAATGCTTAAAAAGCATAGGGGCATCATTACTTGGTGTAGAACTACTATCCAAGCAACTTGTGGTACTAAACTTGGCACAACCCTTTTCCAGGGTCGAAAATTTTAGATCCACAGGAATGTACAACTTCCACTGCTTGATGTTAAGTTGTTACAGCTAGGAAGTATGGGGCTTTTACTCCTTGCCAAGAAACAGGAATAGCGCAATTTTCATGTCTTAAATTTTGAAGAGATAAAATACTTTTGTTTAATTAATTTAATAATTTCAGCTGTATTAATTAAAGAAAATATTTCTTGGACTGTATTTTGATAAGTTAAATGGGATTTTAACGTCTTCTGACAGAGATTCATGATTCAAACACAAGGCATGTGTCCTTAAATAGAAAAGTATGGGTGTCAATTTTGACTCACTCACGAATGCATAGATTCTGGTAATATTGTATCTCTGAGACTCTGACACGTAAAAAAAACTGAACTTAAAAGGAAACTTGTAAAATGTGTCGAACGGTGGATTTCAAATGGCATATATTGTCCTAATCATTTTATTGAAAACTATATATTATTATTGAACTAATGTAACTTCTATAAGCATACTTGATACATTGATTATTTATAAAAGTTCAGAAGTTTTAATTTGAAAGGGTTTCCGGTCAATCCAATGGGATACGTTTTAACACGTCAATACATGTGCACTCTTCAGACTATGAAGGCATAACGTATGCACTAGAAAGAAATAAACATAACAATCTGTTTCAATAGTTAAAGTTCCCGAATACTCACGAGTGATCCAAGCTAACAGAAGTAGTCTTCAAGCCCTTTGCACGGTGGGGATTCAGACTAACATTTAAAAATATGAGATCTGAAGTGTATGCGGCAACACATCTGCATAAACAAGCATATTATTAATAACATGTCATTTGTAGCTACTTCAGACTATAAAGGCATAACATATACATTAAAAAGAAATAAACCTAACAATCTGCTTTAGCACGTCCTTTGCAGCTACTTCAAAAATAAGCATATTATCAATAAAATTTGATGATTGACGTGAACTTTAATCGTCTAAGTAAAGCAAAACATCCCTTTAAAGAAAACTATTATTGGTCACCTTGAAAAAATTGGTGCTTCAGGTCAAAACACCTTTTTGTACAGGTCGGATCACATTGGAATCACTTAAAACACATTTTTGTCCATATATGTATAATATTATAGGGAGGGCGCTAAATTGAGAACAAGAAATAATTTAAGAACTGCGAGAACCGCATAAGTCCATTTAAATAGAGCTTCTAATAGGTTTGACATGTTTCCAATAAAACAAGAATAACAGTTTATTAAGAACAAGAAATAAATTAAGAACTCCAAGAAATAAATACAAGTGTGGATGATTGAGCTTCAGCAGTTTATCCATCTGGTTCTCAAGAATAACAGATGTAGATACAAGTGTTTGTATAGAAGTTTCAAAGTGACTACTCACCTATGCAAAGCCTCATCATCTGAGAGTTTTCCTTTTGCTCGAAACCAGTACCTCAAACTGCAAATAAGAAACAAGATAATGAATAACCATACAGTCAATGCAGTAGGTAAAAGATTAGTTATGCTTCCATGAACAACACTTGACCTTGCAGGACGTTTATCATAATTGGTTGAATTACTGGGCTCACAAAACCTTATCTCGATAGGCCACGGGATAAACTTTGTTGTGGCAACTTTGTTACGGTAAGTCCTGTAACAATAAATGTAAATGTTACAAAGGATGGTATTGCCTTATTGGAGTTTTGCAAAATGATAAGAGGTGGCAATTTCGACCCATTAACTTATGAATATACTGACTCAAGTTATGTTTTATCTCTAATGGGTCAAACCATTTAAACCGATAAAAAAAAATAAAAAATAACATGTCAAAAACCTGCCAAACTTTCTAGATCTTTTATTCAAATAATTACCTTACAACTGAAATAATATTATTTCCTAATAATTCTTTACACACTATCTAGAAAGAAGAATTAAAATTTTCAGGCAAAAGTGTTTTAGGTCAATCTGACCCATACCCACAAACAAGCTGATTTGACCAGAACCGACTTTTAACTGTTCCTTGCCTGCCCTATTGCCAACCATACACAATAATGTAACTTGTACAGAGAATTGAAATCTACCTGGGAAGACGAGGATCAACAAGGCGCCTCTCCCGCAAATCTTCCATTGATAAAAGCTGCAAACATCAAAGTTAATGGAGAAAACCATTTTAAGTAGCAATCAAAGTAATTCTGGTACCAGTTCTGGATCAGGGACAGCTGGCATTGACGGTAACTGGTGATCAAATCCTACTTCTTCCTTCTGTAAGATGTCAGCCCATACTTGATCAATATAAAATTCAAAAAGAATCTAAAGTGCACCTCTGCAACTATTAATTGACATATAAACTTTAAAAAAAAATTTGTTTGTCAGTTTGATTGTGACAACAAATGAGATTAACATAAAGTAAAACAGACAAAGTTATTTGTTGATAACACGCAGCATCATTTAATTGAATAAAGAAATTCACTACACCCTTAATTATTCAATGCAAGCCCAACTAAAATTAAATGTTTTATCAAGTAAGGTAGCACAGGACTATGGACCCTTGAATTGGCCCATGACTCCATGAGCATGCCGCTATACCATCTTTATTTTAATAAAGACAGAAGGCTATAGTTAAGCAAAATGTAAAAAGACTGTTATGAAAAAAACAAGTCATTTTTTATGCTTAGATTATCAATTCTAGGAGAGGAGAACCATAAAAAACTTGAGAACAGAAGAACCAATCCTGGCCCGTGGATTAAAAAGAAAGACCTTTCTTCACATGTGAATAAATCCATATGACATACGTGACATGCATTAAAATGTAACTTGGATTAAAAAGAAAGACCTTTCCTCACATGTGAATAAATCCATATGACATACGCGACATGCATTAACATGTAATAGACTTCATTAATATGAGGGCCCAAAGTGTTCTCTTGTTCTCAAGTTTTTGTTGTTTTCAAATGAGCCTGCTCCGTTTATTCTAACTTCTCAGTAACATCAACAATCAGTCTTGTAATTCACCACCAAAAACACACTTAGAATAAGAAAGAACGGTAACATGTGTGTCTAACTTTAGCTGTATACACATGAATAGTCATAAGGTACCTGGAACGATGCAATCATTGTGAAAACCACCACTCCTTTCTGTATTGCATCTATCCGTCGGGTAGCAAAACTATTGCCATCACGTACACGATGAACATGATAAATAATTGGAACTGCAAACATATATAAGTTGAAAGAAGACTTTAAATACAAACACACACTATATATATATTAAAAAAATATCCCACTTATGGGAGTGGAACAATATACAAAACACAAGTTAACAATCTACAAACAAAGGGAGATGCTCATGATCCCAACAAGATGGATACCAGGACTTACTGTCAAGATCCCCAACAAGAAGAAAGTAAGCATGTAAGCTATGAACAATCTTCAGCGAATCAACAGTTTTTGATGCTGCAGCCAATGCCTGCATGCAGTGAACTATTAGAAAAGTAAATTTTGCATGAAGTAAGACTACCTATTTTCATAGATGTTGGACCTAGTACTAAGTTGAAATTCACACAAGAACGAAAACAAGGTGTTGGATCCAGTATTCGGTTGGCAATCATGCAAGAACGCAAACAAGGTGTTGGACCTATTATTAGGTTGGAACTAATAAAAGAATGAAAACAAGGTGCATGTTTATATGATCTCGTAAACTACTGCTAGATTATATATAGTACCTGTCCAATGAACTGTCCTCCAAACACTTTCCCAAATCGTGGAGCATCAGGTAATGTGATTCCTTTGAATATGTTAACCTTCATAAGAACCATAGCAATAAATTATTTTTGTTTTATGAACATATTAAAGGGATAGACTATTCATTATACATGCTAACGTTGCTAAGATGATAACATACTGCACACCTTATGACCCTAGCCTGCTAAAGCCATAAGAAACTTTATGAAATATTCAAATCTTGCTTACATACTTCTACAGGCTCAAGATGCAATATGCTCTCGACAAGTGAGCATGTTTCAAGAGTTTGTTCTGCACTCCAGATTGATTTAGACTGCAACAAATTGCAATGCTCATGGGGCAGCACTAAGCACGTCAACTGTCACAGCATAAGAAATTTCAGAAGCATAAAGCAAGGAATTTTCCCAAATACCAGTTAGAGGCATGTTTCATGACCAGAAGTGGTGAAATTGGCAGGTCAGGTTGGATGGGTAACGGGTCAAAACAGGTAATTCTCAGTATGGCCGAGATGGATTGACCCAAAGGTCAAAACACTTTTTGTCCAAATTGTAAAAGCGGTTTATGAGTAATTAGTGTGTTAAATATGGTTACAAAAGTGATATTTTTCACTGATTGTTAACTTTCTAAATAAAAGGTTTTAACCATTGAAAATACACTTTGGGACACTTTTGACTTGTTTCCTTTTTAATTAACTTTTTCTCATTTAACCCGTTAAAGATGAAACACACCCCAAATTGACCCAATCATAAGTAATCGGGTTGAAACTGACACCTTTATTGAAGGTTATCAATTAAGGCAATATCAAACATAGTAGAGAGATAAAACAACTAAACTCAGAAATATATAAATAGGAAAAAAAAAGCATGCAAACACCTTGGTGAGGGCAATGACATCTGCTTGCTGCGAAGAGACCGCCACACCTGCAATACATTAAAAAATATTCTAAATACTCATTAAGCTTCAAGGTTGTGCTTCTAGATAGCAAAACTTTAAAAAAAAACCACCAACATGATGTATATGAAAGGCTCTATTTCTAATCTTTAAAAGCATAAGTACATAAAACTTAAGACCATCATATCTCTGATCTAAATGTCAACATGTGATAGAATTATCATGGAAGATTTATCTTTGAATCCATTTTTGTTCTTTAAGGAATCAAAGTATTGATGTTTACATGATTGTAAATGATCAAAAACCCTAAACAATGTAAAAGCAAGAAAATTAGCATGAACATCAGGCTTTCACCATTGCCAAAGTAGTCATAACGTTTAAGTTGGAACTCCGGCCGATTATGCCCATCACCATGAATATAGCCAGAGACCTCTGCCTGCAAGGTTAAGTTAATCAAGTAAGCCAAAATAAAATACGCATCTAAATTCTAGAATAACAAGTTACATGTTACACAAGGGCAAAGTTACCTCGCCTTCCCATATGAAGTAAATTCCAGTCACGTCCTCTCCCTCTCGAACAACATACTCTTGGGGATCTTGAAAAGGGAAAGTTTCAACTAATAAGTCAACAAACATCTAAGATATTTTTCTTCATACTAGAAAGCCGTACGGGCCCAAAACTAGGGACAGTCAGGATCATTTCATTTGAAGATATGCAAGAAAAAACTCTTTTTTAACATAACATGTCCAAATTGACTATTCTAATAACAAATTTTAAAATTATATTAAAAGCATAATCTTAAGTAATAAATATTCTCCATCCATTCAAACTAGCATCATGGGCAAAGGCCAACAGTCCATTAAGCTACCATAAAAATAAACTTGGTCCTAGCCAATCCATTGCGTTTTATTATGATTCTGCAATGTAACTTCAAATATATTTTAAATTTTCTTTTCAACTGTAATACTTAGTCCCTATGCGGCAGAACTGAAGTATTTGGTTACAAGTTCCATTGTATCAATCAAACATATAATCATGTGGTTTCTTATATAATTGCTCTCAATGATTATGTTAATTAATCACTAAATATAAACCATTTAGCTTGCTCCCTTATAACATATATTTTGAACTCTTATAACTCCAATTCTATGAGTTTTTTGCTAAATGTCATAGTTTGATAATATAATCCCTGCATTTGCACAGTTAAGTCCCTCATCCATCCACCAATTACACACACTAATCAAAATTCTGAGAGAACATCCATTGGAACCCCCGCTTTTCTCCCAAATCACTGATCATCAAAACATTTAAATAACCCGAATAATATCACTTAAAATCAAGCCAGCTAATTACCATAATGTTCAAAATTAAATGCTACATCTCCACCAAATCACTCATCATCCAAACATCAAATCCACAAAAACGATCAGTCAAAATAGAGCATAAACATTTCTTTCTACCAAATCACTAATCATCATAACACCAAATTAACCTATCAGTCAGCATAAACACAACTCACTACCATAGTATTCAAATTATAACACTACTTTTCTTCTAAAATCACCGATCATCAAACCATCAAATCACCAAAAAAACAAAACAAAAAACATCGTCCTAGAGCATATTACCGTAATGTTTAACAGTCACCACTTGTGCGATCTTCCGGAGAGATAAACTGGGGAGCCTCTGAAGCAACGGCACGCAACCCAAAAACTCGATCACTGATCATCAAATTCCATCATATAACGAACAAAATCAACTTCTTGATTCATAATACATTGAAAATTGAAGAAATTAGGGTTTAGAAATCACGTAGAATGATTACCTGCTTCCGAACTAAACATATTGAATTTTGACCACACCTTTGCAATGATCTGGGGACAAATGTGTTTTATTGTAGGTATTTATATCGTCTGTTTGTGTGTGTGAAAGATGATAAATGGGAGAATATCCGACATGATTTGGGTGTAAATTAGTTTGAAAATGTTGACCACACGTTCAAGTGTTTAATCACGTGTGTTATATTGTTTTCAGGGTGTGAAAATAGAGTTGATTTTACCGTCCACCGGCATGTTTGTGACTGTTTTTTCTTCTCCTAGTCAAGACGTAATATTATGCGTATCGCGCACGGTCATGAAGCGTGTGCGAAAACGTGTGTGTATTGCTCATGTGGTTAGTTCGGATTAACAAGGTCAAAACCAGGATACGATGTTATAATGAGTGTGTCTTTAAAAGAGTTGATATTGTTAGTTTTGTTGAAATATATGTCTATTGTCAATTCAATCCCAAACATATAATTCATATAACATATAATTCATATAATTGTTCTCTAATTTTTTGTTGTTTATTTTGTTTACATGATGATGTGATGATGGTCTGCAATACTTGTAAGGTTGTTATGCTATTTAGCTTGAAGCAAGTTGAAATTAAAAAATTTGAAAAGTTGAGGGAGCTTTTATGTCATAGATAAAGTTCGATGGGTTTGGTGTGCTTATTTTAAAAATGCTTCTTGATTTCTATATCATGCTATCAGACTTAGGGGGCGTTTGGTTGGAAGGAATGGAATGGAATGGAATGGAATTGAGAAACTAGTATAATTTTCAAGTAAAATTGTGTTTGAGTGAGCAATTAAAAGTAAACCCAAGGGAATGTTTCACCTCAAATTCCCTTGGTTGTGGGATTTCAAAATCCTTCCACCTAGAGAGGGAATTTGAAATCCCACAACCAAGGGAATTTGAGATGAAACATTCTCTTGGGTTATACATTTCATTACCCACTTAAACATAATTTTATTTGAAAATTATACTATTTTCTCAATTCCATTCCATTCACTTCCATTCCTTCCAACCAAACGCCCCCTTATTATTCAAGGAAGAGACACAGAGGAGTATATTAGGGGTTTCTCAATTTTTGATCCTTGGTGTGGTTTTCATCTGCTCATATGACAAATAGCTTGTGATCAATCTTCAACTTCTCCAATTTATCTAGGGATTTTATCCCTTGTCTCATGTTAAGAATCAGGTTCTCATCAGAAGTTTATCTTGATCAGTCTTGTCTAAAATCTTCTTCTTCTTCGTTTGTGTTTTAGGGTTTACAGTATTTTTAATCAGACTGTTATTGTTCTGATTTTGAGTATTTCTTTTATTTTGTTGATATTCTTGTTTTGATTTCTTTGGGTGAAACATTTTGGTTTGGGTTGAATCATATTCGGATTTATTAATTTTGACAAGTCTCGTTATAAGGAAGGGGTGCTATCTTTGACCAACTCAAACGTGAGGATAAGTATCGAGTGGTGATTGGAGTAATTGAGTAATTGAATTTTTACATGGTAGTTGTGTCGTATCTATAGTAAGAATGTATTGAAGTTCTGTATCCTAAACGCATTACATATTCTCATGATATCTGGTGGTGGTTTTTCCCATGGCTTTTGTTGGTTAGGGTATGTATAAGGTAACGCCATGAATGCTTCATGACGTATTCCCATGACGGATTGTTAATCCAGTCATGACTTTATATGTGGCTTGGTATATCAATCTGATTCTGTTTAAGTTTGTGGTTTGATATATTAGTCATTCATCTTTTAAACGGTATTGTAGTTCATATGGCTAGTTTTTTTTTTAGCGCCTAAAGACAAATATATTAAATATGATCCAACTAGCAAGTAGCTAGATGCCTAGATGAGAAACCGTGAAACAATTACATTAACATGGGAGGGTACGTGTGGTGTTTGTGGCTGTTAATGACAACAAACATTTACAACAAACATTTACGTCTCTCTAGCCTTACTAATACATACCTATTGTATACAAATTAACAAATATTAAACATTTTTATTTTGAATAATTTAAACCCATTCTAAATAAATCAATTAGAATAAGTTCAAACCAAACTATTAACTCTTATACCCAATTATCTATTTAATTTATTAAACTCATTTAACTTAACCCAATTAATTTTATACTCGTATTAAGACTACTTAATATATTGATCGGGATAATTTTTATTAGGTTTATGCCGAATTAAAACCAGATTAATCTCATCATCTAATCAACGAGGTATTGCATTTATATTATATATTTCTATAACCATTGAAAAACTTTTATTATGTATCGTTGATACTTAACTTGGTTTTATCTTTTTCATTGTATGACCCGACTCGATCCAAATCGAACCAAAAAATATTAATACTTAACTATAGTTTACACTCTCAAAATTTTCCCACTCCCATGAAAAAAATATTTTGGGTCTACCACAACACTAAATCAATATAGTGTTTCACTTCTTTGTGTACTATTTCAAGATAATGTTCCTCCTATTTTGTACTAAGAACATAAATCAATTTAACAAAAAAAGTAAGACGTAAACGTAGAGATTTAGAAGCTGTAGCACTCTACTATTACACCTTGATCTTTAAATTTGATATTTAATCGTTATTCTCTCTTGAAGTGTTTATCGTGTAAGAATAAGAGAGAAATAATAAATGTGATTTTAAGAGTGTTTATGTGCGAAAAAGGGTAATTCGAGTGTTGCACAAGTCTTGATATTCATAGAAAACTTAAACCAAAAGCAAAAAGCATCCAGAGGATATATGTCGATCCATGCTTTGGGTGTGTATTTGTGCGTGTAGATTTCGTACATACATACATACATGTATGGTTTATTGGATGGGGAAGTACGGTTCAAAGCTTAAAAGTTTTAACAGTTTCATGTCGGTTTTAAAAAGTCAAATCACATGAGTCACAAATGTCAAAAGAAGGGACTAGCATAAATTTCTATGGGTTAATTATTAAGATTATATTATTAGAAAGTATAAGCATGTCCAAATGGTCATAACCTTGACCATTAAATCCCATATTTTGTAAATGACTGATTGGTGGGGTTGTCGAGCTTCGGTTGAATTTTTTTGTTTTAAAGCATTCAAAGGTATGTATTTATCATATTTTACCAATTGTCATATCAACATCACATCATTCTTCACATTCGACCCATTTTATTTAAAAAAAAAAAAAAAATTTCACATCCATCATTATTCACTCCATTAAATTTTTATTATTATTTGAATATCATTTAATATTATGCGTGTGGGGTTTATTTCACGTGATGCGGGTCGATTCACTCTTGGTCGCCCACTTCCATGGTTCATGCTACCCGATGCGGGGTCCTACGTGTGGCCTACCTAGGACCACAACATGACTCGTGGTATAAGTCTTGTTTCTCTTTTTCCATTTACTCTCTTAGTTCATTCTTTTTGAAATTACATGTTTCTGTACAATTATGCTGTTATAACATCTACTTTGTCAAAAAAAAATATTTTGCCATTTAACTTGGATTTTGTTTCAGGATTTAGATTTGTTCAAACTTCAAAACATAGATCATATTAACAATCTGGTCCGAGACCAACTAGGCCCAAATACAGTTAGGCCCAAAAGGTTCTTTATACAAGAAACCAGTTTATAACTTTATAGGATCGGGTATGAAGTCAACAAACTAAAAGTCAATCTCACTATGCTTCTTTTAACGACAATTGTACAATCATGTTTCGAAAGATAAATGTTACCTTAATCAGATCCGCATATATGTTTCTTAATAGAGACCACACCCTCAACCCTCTCACAAGAAAATTCACAACCAGAAAAAACCTACTGACTCAACACAAATCAATTTTGCCCCTCTAACTTCTTATGTCGCAAGAAGAAAAAATTGAGTAGTTTGAGGGGTAGAATATTTACTTTTGCCCCCTCTTATACTTTATTATTCTAAAACTTTCTTTGGCTTATCGATTACTCCATTGACATGGTCAAATGTATTACAAAACCAATTCTCTATTTTATGTGTCGTCTTTCTTTGGCATAACAATTATTTATTCATGCAATCTTTCAAAAATATTCAATGAACCTGAGTCGAATGTCTAATACGTTATTAATGGATAAAAATCTAAATATATAACACTAGTATATAATAGTTTTAAGTGTCACGCATATGGTAAAGTTCCACCCACTAACTTATATATCGCTCATTAAAAGTTGAATCGTCTTGATCATTGATAATGGCTCGTGGAAGAAACTAGCATAGACTAGTGAAATTCTTGGATGGTAGTTTGTTATTATTTATAGGATAACAAGAATAGTTATAAAAGTTTTTTTTAAATATTATTGGCTAGTGGTAGTAAGGTATGTAGCAAAATGAATATTTTCTAAGTGATTAAGGGTTCAAAATGTAGATTTAAGATTATTTTTAATGGATGTGTAAAACCCTAAATCAATTATTTCGAAACGATAGAAAAAAAATATATAAAATATAACTTTATTTAGTTAAAGTATTTTTTTTTTGTCAAAAGATAACTATAATAGATATAAATTGTAAATTCTAATAAAAATCTAAATAATATTTCATGATATATTTTCTATTTGAAATGTTAAAGAAAAACGGTACCATATTTCATTATTTATGTTAATAATTCACTCTGACTATTTTGTCTACCATTTATTGTATCTGAAATCAATGGATTTAATTATGATTAGACATATTTTGTGGGGAAATCGGATTATATTTTTTCTAAATTTATAAATTTACATTCTTTTTTAAAAAAATATAAATTTTTATTGCATAATGTAAAATCCTCTTTAATGATGAATTAAAGAAGATATAAATTTACGTGTTTAAAGGCAGATACATAAAACTACCATTCTACTTATAACACAGTTGGGTTAAACGTATTTATCTTTTTACTTTTTATGTGTTGCGTATCTTTCGACTTATTACATCAATTATATTCTTGTATTTTCACACTGAAAGAAATATACAATTAATTTGATGTCTTTGAGGAATTATATTAGAAATTTAAAAGGATGCATTTAATCGCATCTTTTAGGGTCTGTTTGGTAAAACGTAATATAATGGACGAAGAAATGAAATGAACGACATAATGAAATGGGCAAAGGAATAAAATTAAGCATTCCATTCAATTGTCTCGTTTGGTTACCATATAAAAATATAATAAATCATTACGTTGTGTTGCTTGGTAGGTAAAAAAGAGGAATGAATGGAATACAGTGGTGGTGATAATGGTGGCGATGGGCGGTGGTGGCAGTGGTTGGTGGTAGGCGGCAGCGGCGGTTGATGGTAGATGATGGCGGTAGCCGGTAGGTGGTGGTGGGTGGTAGTGGTTGGTGGTGGCAATGGGTGGCAGTGAGTGGTGGTAGTGGCCGGTGCTGGAGGGTTGTGTGTGGGGGGGGGGGTGATGGTTATGGAGGTTTGGTGGATGGTAGTAGCTGGTGGGGCGGTGGTGGCAATGGGTGGTGTTTATGGTTGTTAGTGGCAAAGGTGGTGGAGGGTGGCGGTGACAATAATGGTGGTGATGGTGGTGGTGAGTGGTATCGGTGATTGGTGGTGGTGTTGGTTGTTGGTGGCAGTGGTTAGTAGCGACAGTGGTGGTGGGGCGCCAACACGCCGTCGGCGTTGGTGGTAGTGGCGGTGGCGGCGGCGGTGGTGGTAGGAATGAATGGTAGAAGAGGTAATGGAATGAAAAAGAACAAGAGGGAGTGGAGGGATGATTTGGGATGTCTAAAAAGAATGAGATTCCTTGCGTAACCGATGATTCTATTTCATTGACCAACAAAATACTTATTTTTATTTTCTCGTAATGATCCATTTCATTCCTTGCATCATTCCAGCATACCAAAAACTATTTTATGTTTTAAACACCCACCTTGTGATTATATATTCTTCTGTTAAATTACATGTGAAAGAAGATTTATGAAATGTTCATGACAACATATTAAAAATCATAGTAAATCCAACAAAAGATTGAAAGCCTAAAACAAAAGGGAATTATGAAATTTAATACTCTTATATATATCTTACCCATAGGTTTTAAAAAACAGTGAAATTGAATCAATTTCTTATATCAAAAGTCATCGAGCTTGAAGTCTTAGGTTGAGCCGACCCCAGACGTGACTTGACCCTAATCATCTCGACCAATCAAAAGCAAAATCTTGGTCAAGTATTAATAAGTATTTACAACCATTGTATCGTTTTAGCATCAAACTCACACACTTAAATCTACTTTTAAATTTACAATATAATTAACTTACAATGAATCATCACAAACAAGGTTTTAACCATCAACTCAAAGGGAAGCATTACCACTAACTCTAATAGCTTTGTCACTAAACCCAACCCTACTCCTTTAAACACTTCCTATTAGCTCATTAATGATTACATAATTTACCTTTTTTTAATTATAATAATATTTTAATACTTCTTTTAACAATGATTTCTCGCTAGATTTTAGAATTAAGATAAATATATAATCACCTTGTGGAATTTGGATTTTTAACGTTTTAATTGTGCGACACCATTTAACCATCAAGATGTCCCTTTAAAGACAATATTCTCATACATCACTTAAGAATCAAGAAGGTGACAATATGATTATTCATACGAAATAGATTCCTTTTCAAGTAAAGTGAGATTGATCATATCGTTAAATAACATTTTATACTAGAATTTTTAGTTTAGTTAGTAGTTCTTAATATATTTTTTAGTATCAAAAGTTAACTAATTAAATCTTAAGGGAATGTATCATTTGAAACCATGTTATAATTAAAAAACGTGAAAACCAGATCTTACATATATGTAAGTACGTGTTATCATGCATGCAACTGTGGGTTACGTGTATGTAATACATACAAGTTGCATATATGTAACTCGTTTTATCATTATTTTCATTCCTTGGGGTTTAAATTAAAAGTTATACAATGACTTTATAAATTAAGGTTGAAGTTTACTCAAATACGTTTTATAAAATTTAAAAAATAAATAATTTACAAATTATGTAATTGGCTAGAGATTGTTTTCATGGTTTTCAATTATATATATGATTTTCGTTCGATATTTCTCCAAATCATAATAAGATTAACGCTATAAGTTTTATTGAAATGTGAAATCGGGTTTAAGTATATTAATGTTATATATTTTGTAACCGATTTTCATATTTTTGATGGGAGAACTTTTGTATGGAAACGTGTTTTTATTTTAATTAATATTTCTTGTTATTATTCATTCATTTTAAGTATTCTTAAATTTATTATTATTAATCTTCACTCCCTCTTTGGCAACCACCCTCTCACTAAATCTCAAAAAACCCGACCGATACAAATTCAAATTCAATTAAATCAACGCAACTTGAACGTAACTATGTGGGTTTATTACTGTATTGATTTGAAACGTAAAACAATCGTATTTTGACACAATCGTATTTTAGAAAAAAAGACACAACCACAAACCTTGTGAACTTATAAGGTGTAGTGACACTGTATCTAGTGGTTGGAGTGTTGGGGGTTCGGTGTGATAGAGATTATGTTTGCCGACGATGGCTCTTGTTGGAGAACCAATGAACAAGGTGATGTTGGTAAAGAAGAGTCTAGTACAAAGACATATAAGATTCTTCGTTGATTAAATCTTTAAATGCTGATAATGAACCTCGTACAACTAGAGGCGAAGTGGAAATTTATATGTATTGAGTTTGGCCCCTCTGATTGGGGTCCCGTGACTTCCAACCCCTCTATACTTACGTTCAACTTTCGTCACTGCGTACAACAAAGAATCGTTTTTTGTATACTACTTAAGAAAGATGAAAGATGTATCATTAGTAAAATAATATTTAAGGTATTGAGTATGACTATAAAGCTAGATCATCAAAAGAATATGATGAAGATTTTATAAGAACTGAAATCATTATTGTCGTTACTTAATACCTTATTTACTTATTTTATTATATTTTTTGGATCATGAGCAAAGAATTTGACTATTAATTAGATGTTCAATGTGCCATTTGTTTAATTCAAAGTCCTTCCAATTAAGTTCCGATTAAGTTATGAAAATATTATTTTATCTCTCATTGCAAAGAACATGGTATATTTAACATAAGTGTATTATTTGGTATCTTACTTCAATATATTTTTTTAAAAAAATGAAAATAACTGGCATATGTAGAAGTCTGAAATACTTTTTTATTCAATGATCATGTTTTTAAGGAATAATAAGTCCATTTCATTTATTATTTTTATTTTAAACGTTTTTAATTTTTTTCTTGATTAGGAGACATTTCCTATTCGATCTAGACTTTTTTACTCTTAAAATATTCAGAACTACAATATGTAGGCTTTAAAACCATAATATTATTGAGAAGTACACAACTATTAGGATGTCCCCTTAGCCCTTAGGAACAAACACATATAATTATAAATTATTTGATACATGTTTACACATTATCCATTATAAAAATACAGCATGTAGTAAATTAAATGGTTATGTATTTGCACGTCGTACTTTTTAAAATAATATTGTTTTATTTTAGTAGGAGTTGAAAATATCACAGAAGTTAGATAAATACAAAATATATTTAGTTAAATATTGTAATTCAATAAACAGAGTATGTGCTTTTTGTAAAAATAAAGCATACATAAAGCAATCAGATTTTGGAGCCATTCATTTCTATAAAGCATTACATTTAGGATCATGTCACATTTTATACTTAATTTTGGAACAAACTTTTATTGCATACAAACAACAAAATTAGTACGTAATATAAATGGCTAAATTTATGAAAGTAAAAAAAAGAGACACCTAATTTTATTGCAAACAATTATTAAGTATTCTTTTCGTGTTATAAGAATATAAGATTTTATTGTCGTTAGTTGTTTTCATTTTTTATTTTTCAATTGGCAGCATTTAACTGGTATACTAAGATAATAAGATATTTTCTTGCCCCTTGTATATATAGCTACACATTTACATATAAAAATAGGGGAACTAAAATTATGAAAAGTTGAAAACCTAGTTTAGTTGTTTGTTTTTGTGTATAACCTACAACCTATATCATGGTGTTAAAAAATCAAATGACTTAGATTCATTCCATGTGATTTCGTATTAAATGAGTGCTAAGAATTGATCATCTACTTGTAATTTTATTCGAAACCGACATGAGACAAATATAATATATATACATATATATATATAAGTTCAGCTAGATTCTTTTTTTATAACCTGTAATATATGCGGTTTTATAAAATTTCACTTATACAGTTGCTTCATACTTATTATAAATTGTATTCAAAACCTAGTTGTGTCAATGGTCACTAGGTTCACAACGTGCATATCTAATACATGCTAAACAAATACTTTCTAACAACTACGTAGGCTACAACACCACATGTTGCGTTCGAAAGATTACCGACGAAGAACCCACAAATAAAAATCTCTTTCGACGTAAAATTCAACGCTCATCCTCACATCATCATAATTCTGTACCTCTAGTTTTTATAATTTTCAAATGATGACAAGCTCAACATACTTTGAAAAACCACTTAGGTGCCACTTTTCATCATATATCTATATTTAAACAGGTAGAGCATTCTAGGTTGACTTGGAATTTAGGAATATCTCATCTTTACGTGAAATCATGTCTTATTTGTTTCTCAACGATCCAAAAAAGCATTACTTTTTTTATTATTTTAAGATATATTATATTTGTTGTACTTGTAATCTTAGAGTTATTGTAATTAAACATAGTACTTAACTTTAATTATAAGAAATTAACGGACTCGCAAAAGAACGGAGGTTTAGGGATAACATGATGAGGAGCTTTGACTTTTTATTTCACGTTTTTCTATTTTGTCTTTTT
Organism: Flaveria robusta; assembly: GCA_025506415.1. Taxonomy (NCBI): domain Eukaryota; kingdom Viridiplantae; phylum Streptophyta; class Magnoliopsida; order Asterales; family Asteraceae; genus Flaveria; species Flaveria robusta. The sequence continues at coordinate 3,586,835 of CM046460.1, read as the reverse complement.
CTATTTCGTTAATAAAAGTAACTAGGTATTAAATAGAGTAAAGTTGGATTAACTTAAGCTAAATATGAGTGAAACATACTCTTCTACACTTACCATGTGATGGTGGTTTAACAGTCAAGGCATACTAAACAACGGAGGTTTAGGGATCAAATCCTCGTCACATGTCATTTATCTACAACTTACGTAATTTTACCTATCTTATGTTATCAAACAAGTGAAACACCCGATGGGTACCTTTACATAGAAACATCATTTAAAGCCCTTGATTGATGCTTTAAGTAAAAGTTGGAAACAACATTTATCGTTACTACATAGACAATTCTAAAGTTCCTTTTAAAATACATGAATCAAGTTATCGAGCTGAACTAGCTATTTATTCAATTAAACATGTCCACATATGTTTATCAACACTTATAACATTGTAGAAATAGTTAACAGTTCGCTCTCAAACTATATACTAATCAATAGAGATCTAGAAAATGTTTGTAAAGCTAGGAAGATAAAAAGCAAGATTTTAGCCAAATATTAAAAAAATAAATAATTCAAAAGAGAGAAGTTATATATATATATATAGAGGAAGTTTTTTATGAAGAATAAAAATAGGATTCGTCACGAATACTTAGCTAGTTTTATGGACATGTATCTGTGCCATTTATGCGACCAAAATACAACACAATCGCATAATTATGTTAGTTTACAGATTATAATTGTGTTGTGTTACACTATAGCTGTAATATTTTAACCCTGTGTTTGTGAAAAGAATGATATATAAACTAAAACAATTATATGATAAACAATATTAAAACTATACATTTGCACAATTGATGGTAAATAAATCAATCAATAGTGCTTCATGAGATTTCATAAAACAAACTTCTTGTTATTAGTAATTTTTCCTTTACTACAGCACATAAAAATTCATTTCATAATATTCTTACAAAATAGTTTCATGATGCTACTGCTTGAAGAGCATGCGTACATAACAAGCTTTAACGAATATTATTGTTTTTATTGAATGTAATATGCTCTTAACTTTCTCAATTACTATAATCCTTCAGGGATGTGGTGTTAAAAGAAGATTATTTATTCAAGGCTTTTTTAACGGCACCCATACACTACTTTTATACTCTTATGTTTACTTGTACTTTTTTTTAATCATGTTTGAACCTGAAATTGGTAAAAAAATTGTCCCCAAAATCACATTAAGGTTTTTTCTTAATTAGTTGATTTCGTTATTGTACTCAATGAGTGTCTATAAAACAATTTTTATACAAGAGTAACTCAACAAAATAAAAATCAATCATATAAGTGTTCACTAAATAAAATTCTCAAAGCCATAATCGAGCCATCATTTAAGTTGCTAGTTTTTGAAACCGTAGTGAAAATCTCCCTCCTCTAATAAAAGTATATCTAGAAGGGACACATGAAAGTATCACATCCTCATCATCAAATTTTTCCTGCTTTTTTCTCATATTAAACAATTGTATTAATTAATAATAATATTATTTGATTCTTTTTTAGATTAAAATAATTTTTTAATAAATTAAGAAAGATATCTTTTTTTAATGTTATTTCTAAAGAAATAATTTTTTATAAAATAATAAAATTTTCTAAAACTTCAAACTTTTTAAAAATATAAAATATTTTAAATTTTATGTTTTTAAAAAGTAAAATTTTTATAAACAAAAAATAATTAAAATTAAGAGTTATAATAAGAAAGTGTTAAAAATGACTTTTTGTAAACGTTTGTTTTGAAATAAAATTTTCATTCTATTTATAATAAGCAAGATTTTAATTATATATTATCTTAAAATATCATTTTGTAATTAATAATTTTTTATTTTAACTTGTATAATACACTTATTTATTAAAAAAAAGTTTCATACACATAAATTAATAATTTTCAATTAACTAGGCCGGATAAATCAAATACAACTTGGTGTCACAAATAGGTAACTTGCTATTAAAATTCTAATTAAGAAATCTTCTGTTTAACACTTTATACTTATCTATCCAAAAAGCATTCACATCTCATTCTGTGTTTAATTGTAAGTGTATTTTTTAAATTGTAGAGAATGATTGTGAGTGAAAAAAGATAAAAAATTTTAGTAATTTATCTGTATATTTGACTAAACATTGTTCCACCCTTATAAATTTTTTAATATTTTTAAAAGTAACTGTGAGTAGAAGAGAGAAAAAAAGGTAATAATAAAGATATAAAAAAAGCATTATTTATTTGAAAAAAAGAGAAAGAAATAGTAATTTTTAATGTAATTATAAGGATGAAAACAAAAAATAATATGTGAATCCTCTAAGGGGTTGTGAAGTTGTTCAGTGATAAACATCTGAATCTCTTTAACAGAGATCTCAACTTTAAATCACAAGGTTTCTTGTCATAACCTTTTTAAAATCGCATGTTCAACAAAATAAATATTTAGCAAAGGTCTTGCACAATTCGTTTGATCCCATTGTTAGTAGGGTATTATTGTTTTCGTGAGTTATTGAGTTCACCGGCAACATGTTTTTATAAAAAAAATTATAACTTTTTATTAAACATCAATTATTTGACTTCTACTAAAACAAAATAAATAAATAAATACATTAATGTTAATCAACGTAGAAAATCAAAGCATCCCACTTCTCACGCTTCTAATTCTATTTAAACCACTGTCTTTCTTTCTCTCTCTTTCATAAACCATCACGATGATTTGCTACTAAATTTCTCAAAGGTCCCATATATGGCAGAAATAAGTGGTGGTGGAGACGGTGGTTCCGCTTCTCCGGCAGCCGTTCCCCGAAAACAAGCTTACATCTCCGGCATGCTTAGGAAGAACGCCGGCGTACCCATATTTCTTTCAGTATTTTTAGTCACCCTCTTCCTCACTGCAGATATATTCACTCGTTGGGTTGATGTTGTAAGTGTTTTTTTTATGATTTTATAATTATCTATCATTTTTTTATAAGCAGCAATTCTAAGAAATATAGGTTTAATGGCTGATTAATTGACTAATTGTGTGTTTTTTGATGATAATTTAACTTTTTTAATCCAGTTTTAATTTGTGAACTAATTGAAGTTACTGGAAGACTTGAATTTGATAAGATAGTTTGAGTATAATTCACAGATCTTGAATTTGAATTTGTGTTCAGCTGATAGTAGCTGTATTAAGTTTGGATAACTTTGCATTAATTAGTTTGACATAATTTTCGATATATTTTTCAAGTAATTATAACTTTTTTGTACTTCGTGTTTGAATTTTGATACGTGTTTTAAATCAATCAAATGAAATATCCAATCATATATGGGAATCGTAAGGAAAAAGATCGATAATATTTTATTTTTTCTGTAAAAGTCACAATATATCATTGATTTCTTGATCTGTGAAGATGTAATAAAAAGAATTTTTCACCATTCTACGTAGAGATGTGTAAATAAATGGATCACATGAATCAGATACGATTTTGGGTTTAAATTAAACTTGAATTTGATGTTTCGATCCTTGGATTATTCATAGCTAATCGGTTTACACACCACTTAATTATTATTTTGATTATTAGGAAAACGGTTTAATAATTCAGTTAGTCATCCGCTCTATGCCTTAGTAGTATTCATATTAATACCAATCCAATCGAGCTAGGAAAAAAAAAAAAAAAGCAAAGCAAGAAACATGTAAATATAAAAGACAATAGTTTAAATAATATACTATTACTAAAAATATGATTAAAAGTTTTCCACATATAACATATTTATCATAAAAGAAATAATATAAATTTGATTTTAGTGATCACTCGCTGCACTTAAAACCATAACCAAGTTTATTGATTTTTGAGAAGACCATAACCAAACCATCGTGTTCGATTTTTCTACACAGCTATACATATTACGATGGTTAGTTGGCTGAAACTTAAAAATAATATTTTCAATTCATTAACGTGAGTTCGTGACTATCCTTTTCTATCTCGTCTTTCATTCTATGATTAATTAGAAAAAGAAAACCTTGTTGAAGTTTGAATTATTTAATAAACTTTATACTAATCAACCCCATTTGATGTGTCTTTTTGTTTGCGTATGCATATAAGTATAATATATTTAAAAAAAGTTAGCTTTGATTATATTCAATAAAAAGTTAATTTTGCTTCCATTTGGTCAACGTTTGTTAATTTAGTATAGTTTTCCAAGAGCCGTGCAATATTTAACCTTTTACATTCAAAAGAGAACTTTGATTCTTCTATATATGTTTAAGGAACGTGTTAAGTAACTTTGGATATTTTTTATAAGTTGAACCTTATTTGAGTGGAGGAGCTTTAGACTTCGATTTCAATGACACTTGATCAGTCTTTGTCTATGATACAATTATAACATTAAAGCAATAACTTTATCCCCCACCCAAAAGAAAAAAACAATGCCACATAATTTAAATATGAAATATAAGATGTTGATATTTGAAAAAAAATATATATATCAAAAATAAAATTTAAAAGTTAAAACTATTTAGAACCATAATAATGAGGGTGAGGATTGAGTTTTAATGATAAGAAGTGGGTATCACAAATGAAAGACTTTACACTCTTTGGATGGGGAACTTATTTTTGAAAAAAAAAATCCATTTTGCCGTTAAAAAATAAAGAAAAAGAACTATAGCCATTAACAATTTAATGTTTATTATATAACATTTTAAATTTTTAGTACAATTCATCACGTATAATTTAATTTATAACAATGTTTCTTCTAGTTCCATCTAATCTTGCACGTAGAAGAATTCAAACTCATACAATTTTTATTGAGAGACATCAAAAGGGCCAGTCCCGAGAACCCTTAAAATTTTTTTGGGTCCTGAGCGAGTAAAACAAAATGGGCCCCTATGATATAAAGAATATAACTCGTATGTAAAAGATTTATAATACGGAAATAATTTTTATACCAATAAACAAAAGTAGTAAAATAATGAATTCCTTAAATGAATCGTGAGACTCTTCTAGAATTTCAAAAATGAGTTTATATCGGATAGATGGTAGGAAACTAAACTAATTAAAATGTTAATGGGACCCATGGTTCAATATGTCAACATAATTAAATGGCTATTGGGTTTGTTAATGATATTGTTGATAGCCTATAGTTTTTTTAAAAGATATATATACATACATATATAATATAAAAAAAATTTAAAAATTAAAAGCCCTCGAGGAGATCGGGCCCAGGGCGGTCGCTCACCTTGCTCCCTCTCAAAGCCACCCATAAACATCAAAACCACTAGACTATAAGACCATATGACATTAGTACCTATATAATCAAATAACGAAACAATAATTAATCTCAGTTTGTTATATATTATATGGCACTATGACAGTATGACTGGAAGAGAAAATGATGTTTATGAGGATAAGAAGATTGGGCCCTTCGGCCCAAATGATTGTTAAAAGGGGACAAATGGACAATTGTATTTATATCCGCTAAACTTCAGAATTATAAGTTCACTTAAAATCGTGCTTGAAGAAAACTGTAAATTAATTATGTCTTATTTAGCGTAATGTATCCGTCAACTACGTTTTTTTCGTCATCCACTGAACTGTATTAAAAACCTGTAGTTTTAAAGAAATATGCAATTTTACAAGTTTAAAGATGAATATACATAATTACCCCTTTTAAAGTTATCATATTCGCTAAAAATTTTAAGTTGTTGTTATGTTCTTTATTTTTATTTAATTTTCAGTTTTTCCAATAATATCTAATATCGTGTCACATATAATTTCAAACACATTGTTGCCTTATTTTCATTTTCTTTTTATTAAGATATAAATCAAAGGTCTTAAATGAGAAATCTAGATTTTCAAGTGGCATCATTCTCAATCAAAATGATAGAGTTTCAAATCCTATGTTCTAAAGATTGTTAGGTATTTATTCTAAAAAATTTCTTTAAGAAAAAATCAAATCAAAATACAAACGATAACTTTTTTTAATGTGTGCCAAATATTTTAAAAAATCAACTAACACCGTCCTTATTGTTTTACAGTCTTCAATAACTGCTCAATTTCGTCAAAAAGACATTCTCTCCATCAATGAAACCCCTAATAACTCAACACCTCAATCATGTCCCCAATACTTTCGATGGATTCATGAAGATTTAAAACCATGGAAACACACCGGAATCACGAAAGAAATGGTGGAAAAAGCTAGATCAAAGGCGCATTTTCGACTAATCATCGTTGATGGAAGGCTTTACATGGAGAAATACGACTACGTGTTTCAAACACGAGATGTGTTCACCATTTGGGGGATCCTGCAACTTCTTGAACTCTATCCTGGAAAAGTACCGGACCTTGAATTGATGTTCATGTGTCACGATTGGCCGTTGATTCGTAAATCGGATTATGCTAATAACACTAGTGTTATACCGCCGTTGTTTCATTATTGTGGTGATGATTTGACGTATGATATCGTCTTCCCCGATTGGTCCTTCTGGGGTTGGTAATGTACACACCTTTCTAACTTTATTAGAACCGTAAATAAACTGAACGTTCAGGTTCATGAACCGTTTGACGGAAAGTTCGTTTACGTTTGTTCGTTTATAAAAGTATGAAATATGGAATTTGATTTTGCAGGCCAGAAGTGAATATATCTCCATGGGTGAAATTGAAGAAGGAATTGGAAGAAGGGAATGGGAGACGAAAGTGGATGAAAAGGGAACCCTTTGCATATTGGAAAGGGAATACGCACACAGGGACAGCTCGTAAAGACCTTGCAAAGTGTAATTCTGATGGTACTCATGAATGGAATGCCAGAATCCACCATTTGGTAAATATTTTATTCTTCGTTTCTTTTGTTTTTTTATTTATACACTAGCTTTAGTAAAACCGTGTATTACACGGGTTGATCAAATAAAATATCTTATAAAATAAAAAATTATAAATTATAAAAATATATTCTAATATAATATATAGTTAAGAACTATAAGTACAAAAGAAAAAATTATATTAACTTTTTAAACTTTTATTTTAAAACCTTTATTTGTTTTTTTCCCAAAAATAAATTAAACATTTTGTTTCAAAACAAACCGTTATAAAAAATATATATTTAAAAAAGTTTGGTATTTTTAAAAAGTTTCTTTTTTTATAAAATTTATTTCCTTAAGAATAACACAAATAAAAAGATCTATTTTTTAATTTACTTATAAAACTAATTTAGATCTAAATCAATTAAATAATATTATTAGTAATTAATGTAAATATTTTATAGAAGAGAGAAGCGTGAAAATTTTAATAACAATAAATGTGGTGATGTCAAGTGACCACATAGATACCTTTTTATTAAATTAGAAAGATATCCAATGAACCCATTAAGCGATAAACCACTGTTAATGCCCTACTAATCGGTAAGTACATAAATCACGCCTAGAGCTGGGTAGGCCGCCTAAGTAAGGTGTAAGTAGGATTCGAACCCTAACCTCAATGTTGAGGGCATGGGTGCTTATCACGAGGCCATACTCTCACGTTTACTCGCTTCTTTTGTTTTCTCACTTAAAATCTCCAAAGGTATAAATGTGTCAAGACTCAAACTTTAGACGTAAAAATTGGAAGAGTTGATCTCAAAATCTATTAAGTTAAGGGAATCAAGCTTGAGGTCGGACGTATTCAAACATGTTTTTATTAAAATTTATATTTTATAAAATAACAAGACTAAAAATAATAACATTTGTAAGTTAGATAAAACGTAGAAGTATAATAACAAAGATGTAAAATCAGAAGTCTTGTGAAAATGAAAACTTAAAATATAAAAAGAAACTAGAAAAAATTGCTTTAATGCCAATTTATTTTGTGAAAAAAATTGCAGGATTGGAGAAAAGGGTTTAAAGATACAGATTTGGCAAGCCAATGCACGCATAGGTTGGTCGGCAACAAATTAGTTATCATTTCATTTTCTTATTATGTAAAAAATTAAATTGTGTTTGATTAAATATAGATAATTAATTTTGTATTACATGCAGGTACAAAATATACGTGGAAGGAAACTCATGGTCGGTTAGCGAGAAATACATATTGGCTTGTGATTCGATGAGTCTGGTGATAACTCCACATTATTATGATTTTTTCTCCAGAGGTTTAATCCCCACCGTTCATTACTGGCCTATTAATGAGCAGCACAAATGCAGTTCAATCAAGTTTGCAGTTGATTGGGGAAACAATAATACTAATAAGGTAATAGTTAACATATTCTAAAGTAATTATATAACTAGTGGCATGTGCAAGATACTTTTTCGATGGGATTCGGACACCCTCTTAATACAAATACAATTTATAAGCGTGAAAACGAGCCGAGCTGCTCACGAGTTAATCGGGATTTGATCGATAAAAGCTCGAAACGAGCCGAGCCTCATCGGAGCCCGAGCCTGAAAAAAAAACTTATTTAATTATCGAGCCTTAGTATGAGCCCAAGCCCGAGCTTCACACATGAAGCTCGAGACGGTTTGCGAGTCTAATTGAGCTTTTCACTTATATGTTTTTTATTTAATTTGTTAAATATATTTATATAAATAATTTTTATTATATATAAAATTATGATAAAATCAATTACATAATATTTATAATTTTATATACAAAATATATAGTAATAAACATATATAAAATTAAATATAAAAATATTAAAAAATAATAATAAATAATAAATGAGCCGAGCTTGAGTTTGAAAAGTACTTGACGAGTTAAGTTCAAGCTTAAAGAAAACTAGAAATGAGCCGAGCTTGAGCTCTCTTAAGACAAAACAAGCCAAGCTCGAGCTCTCTTAAACCAAAACGAGCCGAGCTCGGCTCGGCTCGTTAACACCCCTAATCCAAATCTACATCATTTTGTTTACGATAAGACTTGAAATCTCACCACTTAAAGTAATATTATTTCAACACCTTTGATATCAATGGACTACACACCCTTTGATTGGAATGTCCAAGATAACCTAAATCAACACCCGAAGTGTGAGCTAAATAACAAGCCGTACGGGCTCAAAATGTACTCCCGTTTTTAAATACTTTAATATCTACTCTTTTGAAAATAATAAATTATTCTTCCATTGATAGCTCTTACAGAGTTATAGTTACTTGAATTTCTTTTCCAATAACCTTAAATAACCACAAGAGCAGTCACTAAGAAAAAAATATGTTTTATAACATTGAAGTTCTTTATTTACAGGCACAAGAAATTGGAAGAAGAGGAAGTGAATTCATCAAAAAGGAATTACAAATGAATTTTGTATATGATTACATGCTCTATCTCCTAACAGAATACTCGAAGCTTTTAAAATACAGACCGGTTGTCACAAAAAATGCAGTCGAAGTTTGTTCGTGCTTAGGGAAAGGTATGGTCAAAGAGTATAAAGAACTATCAAAGGTCAATGGTCCATCAGAGGCGAGCCCGTGCACCATGGACCCTCCTTACGATGCTAATGAGCTTCAGGATCTAATCGAAAAGAAACAAAACTTGACCAGGCAAGTCGAATTTTGGGAAGCAACCAGACGTGTTTGATGTACATGAAGATGTTTATAGTGATTTTTTTTTATAGATTTGTATCATAAGAAGTCAATGTAGTTTACTTGTTTCATTTGGTCGATGTTGTTATATTATGAGTTTGACACTGAATGGGAGGCAAATATGTAACAATGGATAATAAAGGGTTCAAATAAGAGGCAATGCAAAGTCAACTGCTATGTATAGCGAATTTATCAGATTTTGAAATCGAAACAAACTGTGATTACATCTCACTCTCTTTTATCTCTCTCATCAGCAAACAGGGCACCAGACACCAGGAAATTAACATAATAACATACAGATATCATCTTCAGTTAAAGCGGTGTGGTTCAGAGAAAAAACAGGAAGATTACCGGAAATTATGAATTCTTTTGGCAGATTGAAGAGTGTTGGATAGAAGCATAGCTATGGTCATAGGCCCGACTCCTCCAGGGACCGGGGTGATTGCTGAGGCAACTTTTCTTGCCTCCTCATAACATATATCCCCCACCAAACGATATCCTCTCGGGCTTCCAGGATCCTGTTGACATAACACACAAAGTCAAAGTGGTCAAAATGCATGTGACTCGTTTCTGAATTGGAAAAACAAAGCTGCTGCTAGTCGTATTCGAGTGAAAAGCCAACTGTATGTATGTTTGTCCATCTGGTAATTAATCTTGTTTAAAATATTGGAAGTTACTTGATTACCCGAACATGAAATGAAAATGGAACTGTTAGTTGATACTGACCTCAACTGGATTGATTCCAACATCAATTAGCACTGCACCAGGTTTCACCCAGCTACCCCTGACCATATTTGGTTGCCCAACTGCTGATATGATGATATCAGCTTGTCTAATGATCTCCTCTGGATTATTTGTTCTTGAGTGGACAATACTTACTGTAGCATCTTCTCTCTACCAAAAAGAAAAATGATATTACTATTATGTATTTAGGATGCTTTTATTTTTTTCAGTTAGAGGTCAACCAAACCTGTTTACTCAACCCTCCCATTTTGCAGTTTGAATAAAGTGTATGGTCTTACTTGAAGTAATAAAGCAGCAGGCATTCCAACAATGTTGCTTCTGCCTATCACCACGGCCCTCTTCCCTTTGATGGGGATGTCATATCTATGCAACAGCTCTAGGCATCCTTTTGGTGTGCAGGGAACAAACAATGGTTCTCTTCCTCGCATGGCTAAACGACCAATATTCAGAGGGTGGAATCCATCAACGTCTTTCTCAATGCAAACAGCATTCAAAATGTTCTGCTCATTCATATGCTGATCCAACAAGTGTGTTAGGAAATACCATTTAATATCTTTAATCATGTTAGTTAGAAGCAATATTCACACTAACTCAAAAACAATCACAGGCATTGCTTAAGATATTATTATATAATTTGTGAAGCTTGATGAATTGTAGAAACATGTCGATATACAACTAACAGCAAGTTCGGGTCGCACTTATATAGAATAATTTAACTTTTCCAATTGTACTTGGTTTTTTAATACGGATAGACCATTATTCTTCATAAAATGCTGAAGGTTCAACATGTGGATCACTCATATTGCAAACATGAAACTGGACCCATGAATGTTATTATAGCACAAAATCATACAAAAACAAACAGTACGCTGAAAATAAATTCAGAAGCTTACAGAAGGCAAAGGAAGCTGAACCAGTATTCCATGAACAGAGGGGTCATCATTGAACTTTGAGATGTGAGTGAGAACTTCTTCTTCAGTAGAACTCTCAGCCAACCGCACTTCATAAGAATTAATCCCCACAGAATCACATGCTTTCTTCTTGTTACGTACATACGTTGCAGAATCTTTCCTATCCCCAACAAGAATAACTGCCAATCCAGGGACAACCCCAATCTCTTCCTTCATTCTTGATATTTTAAAAGCAATTTCCTCCCTTATGTCTTTTGCAATACGCTTTCCATCAATAACATTTGCAGAGGTCTCATTGTTTACTTGTATAGCTGCAAAATATATAATCTTTAAGATTTTTAGTTTTTAACTCTCAGCCAAATGCATCTTGGTGACATGTTTGAGTTGTCTTGCAATAAATATGCTAAGGTGAGTTATAATAATTGAGACTACGCCTAAAAATGCTAGTAACAAATCCACATTTCTCAAGGTCTTATAGGTAATAGGTCTAAATAATGCAGTTTTGATCCCAAATAAACCATACGTTCCTTATTATTAAAAAAATAATAATAATTAAACAGACTAAGTGTTTGCACTTACACTAATTTTCTGATAGAACTTTGATAATTGCATTTAACTTCTTAACTCTTAATAACAGAAACTTGCTGCGGCTAATTCGTAATAGAATCCATTTCACACCTGAACACAATCGGTATATCTTCTTTTAAAAAATAACGGTGTATGAAATCAATCATTAGTAAGGAGTTAAGTAAGATGATAATCATGTCAAATGAATAGAAACACATGCAGATGGAAAACAAACTAACATTCAACTGAACTTTAAACCACAAACCATTTCAAGTTTGAATTTATAGCTAACACGTTAAGCTCAGATTCTGAAACGTCAATCACTTTCACTTAAGGTAGTAGGAATTCTACCAAATCGTTATCACCATAAAAAGTAATGAAGTTACCACTGGTAGATGACGATGAACACTGAGTGATGATGGTTGGTCTGGAGAATTCACGGCTTGAGATGGCAAATTGAAGGGGATTTGATCGGTGATAACGGGAAAAAGTGTTCGGAAGCTTCGGAACCTTGGTGTTGCTGAAGAAAAGAAGCCGTGCAGTTGAAGAAGAAGATGTTGAGCAATGGGTGGACAACATAGTAGTCGCCATCAGCGTCTCCAATGACGCCATTTTATGTAACTTACAGATTGATTACATTTGGGCTTCAAACCTGTAATTTTTGCTAGTACATTGGAGATTGGAGTTAGGGATTTAGAGCATTCACGTTCCTCTTTGTGTGCCTTCTATTTTGTCAGATGGTTGTTAGTTAGTGGTTGTGAACGAAGTAGAAAAAATATTTATTGGGATTATATCGTGATTTTTTATATTTGAAGAAATCTGGTACAATTTTTATAAATTTTTTAATATTTTTAAAAGTTGTTAGTGGAGTAGAGAGAAAAAGTAATAAAAAAGATATTAAACAGTAATATTTAATTAAAAGAGATAGTAAAAAAATAATGTTTTTAATGTAAATATAAGGATAGGGTTGAGAAATCTAGTGTGAATGCTTTTAGGTTATTCTTTTTTCTTCTCTTCTCTTCTCTTATTTTTTTTTCTTTTTTTTTTCTTTCTCTTTCTTTCATTTCCATCCAATTTGAAAATGATTGATTTTAGTTTTTATTTTTCATTCATTTCTCTTTTTTTTTTCTTTTTAAGTAAATTCGAGAACACAACTTTTTAATTTTTCTTTCATCTCCTTCCATTAAAATTTTTTTTGGAATACAACTGTTTTTTTTTTCTTCCTTCCACTTCCCTTCTTTTTTATCCTTTAAAAAACTCAGGAACGCAGCGTAAGTATGTTGCATACTTGCGTCATAAAAACACATTCGGTTCGCAAAGTGTTACCTGCATCAGACTACTTGTACGGTACAAGGGGTGTTATATTTTGCAGAAAATTACTATAGTATATTTGGATTCTCCTATATTTGCTAGTGTGTTTTTTATATTATAAAAAATTATTATAAGTGATTGTGAATAGAAAAAAAAGAATGATTGTGAGTGAATGAGATAGGAAAATAATAATAAAAAGATTATTTAATTGAAACAAGAAAAAAAAATAACTATTTTTAGTGTAGCGAGAAATCAACTATAAATGCGTTAAGGTGTGGTATAATGCTAGATGATATATTCATATGCTCCTTTGTATCAAACTATTTTATATGATAATTGATATGTTGGTAGAATTATTTACATGGTAACCTCTCTCTTCACACACATTGCTTTTGGGTATCAACAAACGAGTCTTCTAGAACCTTCAACGCGACTGAATGTTTCTTTGTGTGTCATTTTTCTTTTGCGTATCATAAATCGTTGAATAATGGTGATTGGAAAGTAGAACCAAATAAACATCATCGTTTTGATCACACCGGATTCAGTCACACTGCTTTGTATAATCATATGAGCGGAACGAAGGAGAGGTCAAGGGTTGAGAAACTTAGGGTTTCAATTTTACCGTTAATAACTTTTTTTTTAATTCTAGTCTCACTTACGCATCGAAAATCATACAAAAAATCATGAAAACCAATTCTAATTCCTCTAAAACCTTGTTTTTAATCCTATCCTATTCATAAACAAAAAACCAAACACATTCTTATAACGCCAAAAAGTGCAGCAAGTGTTGTAATTTACTACTCTAAAACACACTCATCCCCACCAGCTACCCTCACCGGCTTAACCAACATCCATCACCGACGACCACCGTCGGCGCAAATCATGATTTCAAACAACAGTCAATAAACCAACTCTCTCAACCTTCATGAAACACTCTTCAAACCCATTCATCAAACACCCAATTCTCCAAATCCTGCAAACCAAATGCAAAACCCTAAACACATTACACCAAACCCACACCCAATTCATCACAACAGGCCTCATCCTCCACACTTACCCTCTCACACAGCTCCTATCAGCAATCTTATCATCCACCGGACCCACCTCCTTATCCTACGCACTAACCACCTTCAATCAAGCCCCTAACCGCACCACCTTCGTCTTCAACACCGTCATCTCATCGATCCTCACGCACCATAACCACCAGGGTCAACATACCCAATTGGCTCTCACCCTCTACAGTCAAATTCTCTGTGTGAAATCGATCAAACCCAATTCTTACACGTACCCATTGTTGTTTAAAGCTTGTGGGTCAAATCCCATTTGGGTCAAACGTGGTCAAGCCCTACATGCTCATGTGTTCAAGTTTCTTGATGTTGATGAGTATGATCAGTTTCTTCAAGCTTCTTTGATTAGTTTTTACTCAAAATGTGGGAAATTTGGTGTTTGTAGGTATCTTTTTTGTCAAATTAGTCAGCCAGATTTGGGTTTGTGGAATTGTATGTTGTCTGCTTACAGTTCTGGAGTATCAGTGTCAGCATCAGATGGTGGTTTGCCAGTGGAGGTTTTGTGTTTGTTTAGTGATATGCAGAAATATTCAACAGTTAAGCCTAATGAAGTTAGTTTTGTGGCATTGATTAATGCTTGTGCTGATTTGGGTGCTTTTAGTCAAGGTATTTGGGCACATTGTTATCTGGTAAAGAATAATCTGAAGCTTAACCACTTTGTTGTTACGTCGTTGATTGATCTTTATGTGAATTGTGGATTCTTGGAGTTTGCACGCCAAGTGTTTGATGAATTGCCGAAGAAAGATGTCTTTTGTTATAATGCGATGATTAGAGGGTTTGCGACACATGGGTATGGGCGCAAAGCGGTTGAGTTGTTTGGGGACATGGTGGTAGAGGGATTAATGCCTGATGATGTTACAATGGTGGTGGTTATCTCTGCTTGCTCACATGTGGGGCTTGTGGATGAAGGTTGTGAGTTCTTTTATTCAATGAGGGAGAAATATGGGCTTGAACCGAAGGTTGAGCATTACGGGTGCTTGGTTGACCTTTTAGGTCGAGCAGGGCGGCTCAGTGAGGCTATGGAAGTGCTTCACACAATGCCCATGAAGCCTAACGCGGTTTTATGGAGGTCTTTACTTGGCGCAACAAGAACCCATGGGAATTTAGATATTGCTGAGATAGCACTTGACCATTTGGTCAAGTTAGAGCCCGAAACTAGTGGTAATTATGTTCTTTTATCAAACATATACGCACGTTTGAGCAAATGGGAAGGTGTAAAACGTGTAAGGAGACTAATGAAACATCACGGCTTTGATAAAACACCAGGAACAAGCATTCTTGAGATTGATGGCGCGTTTCATGAGTTTCTTACAGCAGATAAAACACATCCACAATCTCAAGAAATTTATCTCAAGATTGATAAGATGAACAGAAAGTTACACGAGTATGGGCATAAGCCGAGGACTAAAGAGGTGTTGTTTGATTTAGAAGACGAAGACGGAGAAGATGCATTATCATACCATAGTGAGAGGCTCGCAATTGCTTTTGCGCTTATAGCATCGGAATCAGGTTCACCCATTCGTATCATAAAGAACCTCAGGGTGTGTGTTGACTGTCATGATTATACAAAGCTTGTTTCAATGGTATATAAAAGAGAGATAATTGTTAGAGATCGAAATCGATTTCATTGTTTTCGAGACGGGTGTTGTTCTTGTTCAGATTATTGGTAGCAATTCTGAATATAAGTTCAAGAAGGGATTTTTTTTTACTGACTTAATATGTATATTTCCGCTAGAAAATTGCAGGAAAGAAGTTTAATTGTGCAAAAAGTTTCAATCACTTAATGTCTAATTTCTATATTCAGACATTGGACTACTATTACCATTATTATTATAAGTATTCTGAAATTCCTAAATACTGAGCATTGATCTAATGCAATGTATCATGTATGTATGTTTTATCAATATGAAATTAATCATATATTGTTTCATCAACCATTTTGGAGTTATGCTTACGATATCAATAGCAGCGTATTTGTGTGCCTCAGTAGTTTCCCTCCATAAACGCTTCATTTATTGACGAGTTCTAACAAAAAAAAGTTACATTCTCCTGATTTTCATACAATTACCAAAAGCAAAATGAGTTATTCTCTCTGCAAATATGTAACAAAAAGGAGTTTTCTTTCCAAACCTTACAGAATGAGCCATCTTACAATACAACATTAGTCTTTTTTTTTACGAGAAACCAAAAGAAAAACGGGTCGGGTACCTCAAACTTGTTTGTTGAGAAATAGACTTGTACACTGGTCCAAAGTATCATCAGGGCTCGTGACTGAAAAACAATAAACAACCCATCCACAAATTTTAAGATCAGATATTGCCTGTGAGGCTGTGAATTGCAATGTGTCCCAGAAAGTAGTTTAAGAAAGACCGTCAACCATTTCTTAAATAACAATTCAATATCCACCAACAAGGGTATTTTGTTCTTTATCGGTTATTGGTTATCTGTAAGTATGACAATGAGCAATAAGTAACTTTTGGTTTGAAGTTCAACCCATTTACTTATGAACAGGTTGACTTGGATTATATTCTATATCTAACAAGTCAAACAGGTACGCTATAAAATGTTTAGCTGAAAAGGATACGGGTCACACGCATTGAAGGTCGCTCATGAATGCACAAATACTCCTAAATCATTTTTCTAAATAAATAGATGTATATTGAAATAATATAGCTTTTGTAATCATATTTAACACTAATTCCTTGTTAACAATATTATATTTTTGACTAAAAGTTTTTTCGGCCTACCCAACCCCATTGGAGAAAGTGAATGCTGCAAAGTTCATGGGACTTGGTGACTATTTGGTATCTAGTTACCTGGTACTTTGGTTCCAAGAAAATGAGAAAGTTATATTGTCACAATTTTCATGTTGGGAATGTCCTATGGGATATTGGTAGATTAAATCACATATTTGTCCATCATAACTATTGGAAAGTAACGTGAGGCTGTTTAGGTTAGACGTTGAGTCCACAACATTATGAAGTCTTGTAAACGAAGGGCGTTTCAAATATTTTACAACTAGCCAAACACTCCCTTAGTCCTTTTGAGCTATATGCCATGTTAAATGATGCAATTTTCATGGGATTTAGAAAATATGATATTAAATGTGACTAATAGACTAACCTGTATGACCAACAGTTCTTGCGGATTCATATATCTCATGATCATTTCCCCCCTATAAGAAAGTTATCAATATTAAAATTCAAGCTTCAGGCAACACAAATATTAGTAGTCTATCAAGAAGATACCAAAGTTAAAGAGCTACCTTGTAAGTCTTATCTCCAAAGAAGTGAATCTCTTGAAATTCTTCCAGGTATTTCAAGCAATAAGTTTTGTCCCAACCTTGTGGGAAAGCCTATTAAAAGTATTTTTCAAAAGATATTAAGCAAATGTAAGCAGTAAAAAATTCATAATCTCATGTGTTTCTACACATAAGTTTGGGAAACGGGTTTTTAATTAGGTATGGGAATGGGATTTCGGAAAGCTGTCCCATACCCAGCCCAATTCCATCCCTAGTTAAATGTACTCACATCAAAGCTAATTTGGCCACCAATGGAAAATGTAAGGTTCAGATGCGCAAATTTCTCTCGCAGGATTTCCACCATTTTCGCGCGTATATTATGAACCTGAATTGCAATTTGTCATTAAAATCCGATTGATGATATAAACTTTTGATCCAAATGAATAGAAGTTTTTGTACCTTGTCATATTTTTCAAACTCGTCTCTTTCTTCTTGACTACAGTTACGCCCAATTGGTGATACATTGATCATCCCACTTCGAAACTCAACAAAAGTTCCCCTGTAGTTTGAGATTTAAGATGGTTTATTAAGATGCTAAACAGATGATTAACTGTTTCAGGATTATAGGTTTTCACTCACCTTTTTATTGGGATATCTAGGTCAGCAATGTAATGAAGGATAAAATTCACAAACTCCTGCATCATGTTGTGTATGTTTAATCATTACAAATTAAAAACTCATGATAACATTTTGTATTGCATGGACGTCAAGATATTATGTCTGTATTTCCTGTTTGATGGTTTTGGGTTCAAATAATGGGACCAACGGGAACAAAATAATAAATAATTGTTTGTCTAATTCACTATTGCAACAAATTTAATTTAAATAAATGGAAGGTTGTTGAAAATATTATATTGCTTGAAATTTATATACCTTTTTTTAGAACTATGAAATAACATTTGAATATTAATTATGATATAAACAAATAATAATAATAATAATTAATTGGTAAATAAAAAATTTGGATGCTAAAAAATAACTATTACAAAAATATAACATAACAATAATTATAATATTAGCAAGAGTAACAATACAAATAATTGACAATTACTGATGATTTATTTTTGTAAAAATTTGAATTCCAACGGAATTGTGAACATCCAACCACTTTGCTAAGGAGCTCAATTCCTTCACTTGATGGAATTCAAAGAATCCCAACTCCTTTCATATTGCCAACGAAACAGACAGTGGAATGGAATTGATTCCAATGATTTCTGGGCAAGTGTTTGTGTGAAAAGTGATTTTGATTATTTAGGGTCAAAATAATCAGATCTGTAGACGTGTATGAGAAGTTTTTGTAAGAAAACTGATTGTTGAAATATATTAAATTTACACTTACCAATTACATATATATTCTTAGGCTCTTAGCTTCAGTCATCAGATTATCTAATGATCTAATTTTTATCTCTCAAGTCACAATGATCCAAATACCCCATAAACTGCTTTACATACTGTGGTTCCATAGAAAATAGCAAAACGAAAGCCTCATTTACCTTGATCTTTTCCTCCCCTAGAAACTTCTTCAGGCTCTGCACAAGGGAAAATTGATCAATTAATATCAAAAGGCACATAAAGAAGAACAGTTTCTAAGCTCTGCAAGACTGTAACTGAGTGTAGTGATTATGTTAATTATTTTGGGAGAATTGAAAATGATGTTTTCAATGTTTTAGACAGCACCTGTGTTCCAACTAGCTTTCCATCCTTGTAGGCCACAAGGCCGTTCTCAGCAAACACATAATCATAGTCATTTATAACTGCATAGACATATGAGCTAGATTGTTAATATACATAAGTTATAATTGAAAATATGTTTTAAGAGAGTACATCAAAGAATTAACTCCTCTTTACAAAATTTAGGAAAAAGGGAACTAAGCAAAGAACCAGAGAGTTTTGTAAAGGCTGGCTTCAAGAACTTGGGTTCAAACCAGCGATAAAGAATTTATAAAATCATCAGAGAAATACATCTAAAAATTTCGTATGTAAAAATTTTACTTAAACTCCAAAATTATTTTTCATTCATTGGAAAAGAAGAAAAGAAAGAGCACACAGTTGAGTAGTCGACCTGTTGACCCTAGCTGCTCTGATATCTTAACAAGGTCAGATCCTCCGACAACACCAACAGTAACAACCTGCAAACAGAAAAAAACCAAGACACTGAATAATGTGATGTAGCATAAATAAATTGAGAACATAACATTCCCAACACACAAAATGCTCAAGAGTGCAGGACTCAATTAATATCATACCTTCCTCAAATCCTGCATGAATTTTAACATCTTTGGAGTAACCCCCTGCAACAATGAAGTGCTTTAAATATAAAATTCATTGTATTTAAAAAGTAAAAAATGAATACCTCATGTAGTCGTGTTCAGTGGTAGCATATACATATTATTTGATCAAGCACCAAATTAATATATTTACCTCATTAAGATGGGCAAATAGAAGCAAATTGAATTTATTGAAAGCTTTTTACGTTCCAGGACCAACATAAGATTAACTCCAAAGAATATGTCCATAGTGTATGTACTTGCTTGACAGGATACCAAATGCTAAAACAAACTTAATGCAAAACATAAGACTCACAAGTTGTTCCAAAGTGCTACACAATGTACAACAATGCCAATAATTTTATGATTTTGTTTGAGAAGGTTTATGTTTACATGCTGTCCTTCTGTTATATGACTATTGGTTTTACAAGCAAAATCTATTAGATTTAAAATTCATCGAATCATGTCTGTAGGCAAAAATATAATTTACCTTCAATGTACTGCAAAAGGTTGAATTAGTATGTTTTCAAATTTCAATAGTAGAATTCTTTCACCCAACAACTTCAATTTTATTGCAAGATACAGATTTTTACAGTATTAGCACTCAGACAATTTAATTCTAGTTCTTATATAAAATGCTTTGCAAAATCAGAATTCAGTTATATTAGCAAGATACCATATAAAGTAAATCATGTTTGGTAAAAAAGGTCATACTGTTCCACCATGCCTTCATAAACAAAATTATATTTGTTGAAGTTTATTGGACGCTTTAAATGCACCGAACATAGTGATAAACATAAAGGCATACCTTTCTTGGAGCAGTAAGGGTGCCATCCACATCAAATAAAGCAATTAAACCAGGTTTTCTCAGAGCCATCCTCGATCTAAGTCTTACTGTCACCAAAAATCATAAAAAATACAACAAAAAGAATGAACCATTAAGGAATCACATTATCACAATCCTTAAATCAGTAGAATCGAAGAAGATTGAAAAAACAAGAACTGTATCAAACCAACCTAATCCTGCCTGTGTGCTATGCTCATCGGTTGTGGTACCATGTTTTTCATGTTTTTAGATCCCCAAAAGAGTTCAATTCAGTTGGTACAAGCAAGACCGACAAATATTGACACGACACAGTAGAATACAAAATCACCGCTAGCCATATGTCAGCACTAATGCTTATCTTAAAAAAGAAGGTTACTAATCCAGGTCTTCTATAATTATCATTGGACAAAAAACAATCCAAAATGTCCCAATACCACAAGGGATTTTCATTATGAATTCATATGACCATGAGCCTGTCATTACTCATCAGTGTATCCAGATCTATAATTCTATATAGCTTTCACCCTAAAATAATTGTTGTAGTGAAAATTTGTAAATTTCTTAATCAAAACATCTATATGAAAATTAAATCTACCAAAAAGATAAACGAAATCCCAACAATCAAACTTGCACTTGAACTTCCAAGTTCCATTATTAATGCCAGACATCCGTTCAACTTCTGACGCTAACATTTCGATTCATCTAAGTTTTCAGATGAGGCATAGGTGTTAATCCAAACTTAGGACTTAATATTTCAAATAATAATCTTAAACAGCATCTAGCCTCCGTCCACTGCGTTCGTATATTATATAGATCTATATCAAAATGAAATCAACCACGAAGATGAAAAAAAAGCCCTAAATCTAAATTTTACCTAAATTGTCAAATTCCTTTCCTAATGCTAGAAATATCTCGCTCCTTCACTCAGATCAGCCAAGTTTCCTCATGAAACATATAATTTGATTCAGATTTCCTGCCTCACATTTCAACTCCCAAACCTAAGTGACCATTTACCTACTTTGTGTAGTCATATCACAAAATTCACAATCAAATTGACCACATATATGAACAACAACAGACCTACAACTCAAAATCTCACTTCAACTTCCACTGATGTACTCAAAATGCTAGAAATTCGTTCCACTTTTCACAAACCTAAGCAAATACATCAATCAGGTATACAATACTCTGATTTAACTGATCAGTTAAGTTCTAAAAAACAAAAGCTACTGTACCAGAAACTAGATCAATGGTTAAAAAAAAAAGAGTTGAAAACGAAATCTTACCGCACACACTGAAGATCGATATGAATATTGTTGTGGTGAATCAACTATCAGAATCCAAATGCAGGATGTTAAGATCTGTTTGTGAGCTATAGAAAGAGTGAAAGAGAGGGAGAGTTAGGTGCAGTGAGACTCAAAGTTAAGGGTGTAGAATGATTCAGTTTTGGGATCAACAGATATATATATATCTAATTTATACAAAGAGTGCTTACGAAATAAAATCTGTTTAAAAAATGGCTTGTATTTAGTGTTTTACAAACGGAACTAGTTGTTGAATTTCACCTACTTTTTATTGGTTTTGGCCTAAATTATCTTGTTAATTTAAAATTGGTTGGCTTATTTGTGTTTGGCTTGTTAGGTTGTAACATAATTGTTATGGACTAATCATTTTAAGGTATGGGACTTGTTTTATATCGTTTGTAACCGACAAAAGACTTATAGATTTACGTCCCTTCATTTATCAGACCAGCTTTTTTTATTGAGTTTTCATATTCAATAAAATAGTCAAATTTGAGGATGATTATAGCCGAATGCAGTTAACCCATTACTGCAGGAATTCGACTTTGAACAGCAGATTGGCCGGACTTCATTATTATCATCATCTCTGGTTCGTGAATAACTCGCACACAAAAGCATACTTCGTTTTGATCTAAGTTTTAGCCGATTGATTTATTTGCATAAACCACCAAAAATTTCGACCTGAAAAGTGTTCTTCATGACTCCAAGATTATCCCGGTTTTGAATCGAATTCTCAAACATCATTTTTGGTGAATAATCAAGCACCTTCATTAAAACTTTAAACCTTTGAGGCTGAAGAAAGTTACCAACCAAAAACCAGACCAACACATGTTTTCAAAGCAGATTAGAGATGTGTGAATTACAAGCAACACACCCATGACCATTCCTAGTGACCATAAAGTCTTTTACAGAAATGTAGTTCTCATAACTATGTAAATACACTGAAAAATAAATACATCAAAAACCAAAACTCGGTTTATAATGTAAAAAAATAAGGCGACATTAGTTCTACAGGGACAGCCACAAATGCTCATCAAGAATCAAAACTGGTTTCGGTTAATCTATGAAGCCTCAACAAGTTGAGTTGTCTCTAGCCGCGTATTTAGCTGCTAGTGGGACCCTCTTATAAGGTGATCGGTCTTAACAAAATAATAACTTAAAGAACTATGTGCACAGCCTCACTCGGGCCACTTTATTTCTCATGAACAAGGGGACTGTAAACGGGATACCACATATTGCTTGTTACATATTGCACAGTTTCCTCCTGCATCCAACATTATAATTAATCCTGATTAATGTGGCTTTATTGAAGGAAAACAAGTTTATAGTTTTGAAAAAAGTGGAGATCTGGTATGTACTTTTGACATGTGTTTGAGCTCTTTGGGTCCCACTTCACCTCGTCCTTCTGCTACGTGTTCAGCTACTGCCGCCCGAAGAACAGCAGCTCCTACTTCAGCAGTAATACTTCGAATGCTGCAATCATACGAGAGTAGATAATATTAGCAGAAGAGTAAAAGTCTTGATACATAACCACCCTTTGCGATGACCACTTTACTAATGAATGTATTGATTTGGATTATGGTTTATCCTATACCTATAAAATGGGTCAATTCCAAAACTTTAGATAAAAAGAGAACATGTCAAACAGTTTGAAAGTTGCCCAAGGTGTGTATCACTGCCTGCAATATCCTTAATCCATTTATTTACTAAAGAAACCTAGATTATTGTTGTAATAACATAGTTTTTGTAATCATATTTAGCGCATAGCGCATTAACTTTTCATAAAGATAAACAAAATGTACAAAATGTTTGGGGTTGACACGTACTACTAATCATATTTAGTCTATAACTGCATTAGTAACTAATTGAGAGAGATGATTTTGATTGTGACATCCTTAAAAATAAATTGAAATATCAAGTGAAACTATGAAAACATTACCTTCCTATAGTTGGATAGAATTTACCCTTCTGGATCTCTTCCTCTGTCATATACGAGGCAAGACTGAATAGATGAACGATAATTGGTTAGCGCTTAGCATACAAGTAATTACCACCACAATAATTAGTTAGCACTTAGCATACAAGTGATTACCATCACAATAATTAGTTAGCAATTTAGCATCATAATTTAATTCAATATGTTTTTAATTAGTTCATACCATTCAGCTGCTGCTTGCAACATTCCATCAGATACAATACGAGCACCAGAAAGCAGAGCTCCCAAACCGATCCTGGTTAAGCAAAATATATTCAATACAAATAACAAATAACAAATAACAGCAAAATGCAGCATATATAAAAGCACATACCCGGGGAAAAGATACATGTTGTTTGCTTGATTTACATAGCCAACTTTCCCATTTCCTGCCGATGTATCGTTAACGTTGATAAGAAAGATGTGGCAAAATGGGTGGGTTGTGTAATACTGTAATTAATCGATACAGGTTTAGGTGGTAGTTTTTTGGTACCTGGTTGAGTTGACCAGAAACCCTTTTTTGTCCAAGACTTTTTAAGTTTTCTAAGCAATTAGCTTGTCAAATGTGATTATTAAAATTATATGATAATAATACAGTTTTTGGATGAAATGATATAGCAGATATTTATAGATTAATAGTATCTTTTGGAAGACTTTTGACCGGTTTGATTAGTTTGACTTGTTTACTTATTAACCAATTTTATATTGTTTTCCGTTTGCTTCATTAGAGATAAATATTCACCCCAATCAACCTGTTCATAAGTAAATGTGTTGAAATTATCACCTGTAACAACTATAGCAAAATTATTACCAGAAAAAATAGGAATTAGCTGAAAATTTTATACCAAGATCAACATTCTGGAAAGGGCTTCCACTCCCAAAAACTATGTTTTCTCCAGCATGTTTAAAAGCATCAGCAGCAGTGCATTCAGCTGTACTTAAAATTATATATAAATCACTAAAAATTATCCGCTCCCATAACTGAATATATACGTGAGACCTATACAGAGACAAACCATTATCTGTGGGATTTGACATGGCGAAAATAGCAGGTTTAGGGGAATCGGAATCTCGCATCGCGTTAAGCACCTGAATGTATATGAAATCAAAAGAAATGGCATGTAAAAAACGGACACAACAAAGCAAATTTGAAGGTTTTAATATTTCTAGAAGTGATGCGTTTCTTGATCTTGTTTTATTTGATGATGCTTACCTTAGGCAACTTATGACAGTTTACTAATGAAAAAGCTATGCAAGCAGATATAGTTATTGATATAATTAATAGCTTAGGACACAAAAACAGCATCTACATGTTAATTTGTTCAAAGTGTGCTCTTGATTAAGAATAGTAGATGCTTGTAGATTCATAGGCTTTTCTGCTTCCGAATTTTGATCATTACTTGTTTTGATACAGCATGGGTCAGGTTGGGGTGAACTGAAAACTTTTTTTCAAAAAGAAAAAAAAAATTTGTTTTCCACTATTATATATAGTGTGTCAAATAAGATCATAACAATTGTATTATTCAATAATAAGATAGTTTTTGGTGAAATGGTTTAAGAAGTTTTAGACACTAACCATAGGCAGCATTCAACCCCTTCGACCCATTTCTGTTTTAGCTATTTTCGCTGCACACGTGTGATCCATCAGAGATAAAAATAACATGAATCAAACCACCACCTCTAGTGAATTATTGAGTAACAAGGTGCGCAAATACCACTGAGGACAGCAAGGTTTTTTAATAGGATCTACGATTAAACTATGTGCAATTATACTTCTTTAAACTTAGACGCTAGCTTAGGAGAAAACAACAGTGCAAATAACAAGTACCTGCTCATTGAAAATACCTCCAACTCCAGATAAACCAAGAAGAACATGAGGTTTGACCTTTTTTACCTGCAAAACATCAGAGGTTGATGTTCATGTGTGCAGAAACAGCAGAACCAGAGTCTAGATTTAGAGAGCAAGGCAAACCCTTCTAAAAAACAAGAAAACTT
Organism: Flaveria robusta; assembly: GCA_025506415.1. Classification (NCBI taxonomy): domain Eukaryota; kingdom Viridiplantae; phylum Streptophyta; class Magnoliopsida; order Asterales; family Asteraceae; genus Flaveria; species Flaveria robusta. Next base: position 3,561,058 of record CM046460.1, on the reverse strand, counting down.
TGACTAATTAATTAAAACTTAATAAAGACGTACCACATCAAGGAGATCAGATCCCTCCCGTAATCCTATACTTTGAATCTCTCCAACGGCTTTTGCAAATGGTGCAGCTGCCAGGTCAACACCACTTCTTTCTTTTGTGATCAAACCCTGCAGCCAAAATTTACAACTTATACTTTTTTGCATTGACTTCCACAGTTTGTCCAGGATCACCATTCTCACAAACTATTATCTTTTTTTTTTTTAATTTAACAAGAAGAATGATTTTGTTAAACAGGTGTAGCAAGAACAACATGATTGGCAGAATACATACGGGTCAAAACAATAGCCCTACACCTGTTATGCTATAACTTCTTCCTTTTTCTTTTCTTGTTGTTTTGACCTTGTATTATGTCTGTTAATCCCATTCTTTAAACACATGTTTGCATGCATTTACATCACTATTAAAAAACAATTAATCAGTCTATTAAAAGATCAGTGACCCATGTACAAACTGAATGGTTAATGATGATAGATATGTAAAACCGCACATCTTTATCAATTAAGTAGAACTGAGGGTTTGCTGTTTTCCCCGTCATTCTTGAAACAGCCTGATAAGCCATATTAAGAACACCAAGCCCTGCACTGAAAACAAGATAAAGAATAAGTGATTATAGGGAAACCATATATCATAAATACTACAAACTAACATAAAATTAAAAGTTTAGAAATTTAATTTTGCACTACCTTCCAGCTCCAACAACAACAATCTTTTGGTTTACAAAATCTGACAATGGCTGACCCTGTGCTCTAACAACTCCAAGCAGTCCAGCTAAAGCAACACCAGCAGTTCCCTAAAAACCATGAATATGAATAACCTCAATAAAAAATATAAGCATAAGTATAAATCTTTAGATGTTATTTCATGAATAAAAATAGAACATGATAGATAGGCTCTAACTTGTATGTCATCATTGAACATGCAGTACTTCTTTCTGTATCTTTGAAGAGTTTCAAAAGCCCACTTGAATTGAAAATCTTCAAACTGATTCAACATGGCCAATAAAAAAAAGTGATCATACAAAATATACAAAATTAAAACTCATGAAAGAAATGAACCTGGATAATCGCTCTTGGCCAGCGCGCATGAAGAGCTTCCATCAATTCATCCACTATTGATATATACTCCTCACCTTCCAACCTTCTTTCTCTTAGTCCCAAATCTGTTAAAGTAAATAACATGACATTATATTTTTGTGCAGTCTAAAACTTATTTATTTCTCCTTTTGCACTTTTCCACAAGCAAAGAAAAATTTTAGCCAATTAAATGTGTGGTTTAGTTGGGTTACTCATGACTCGTGTGGAACCTTTCTAATTTTGTATGTGTGGCTACTTACAGAGATGATCTTCTAGAAGTTTTTCATTGTTAGTTCCGACATCAAGCATAATAGGAAGGACCTGTAGCAACAAGAGTGGATAGCAAGTTAGTAAGCATCTTTAAGTTCTGTGTCAAGTATGGTAGTTTAGGATAGATGTGGCAAGGTGGGTGGGTCAAGCAGTCAAACCGGATCCTTATCTTTTTTGTACGCAGTGGGTCAGATTGGGTTGACCCACAAACACTTATCAAATCTTTCACAAATAATTAATTTGTTATATATGATTACAGAAACACCTTTTTAATGAAAACAACTTTTTGTGATTACAGAACACATTAAGAATAGACTTTGGGTGCTTTTCAACCCATGTGACATGGTCTCTTTTTAGCTATATTTTAGTTATTTGTCCGGGTATCGACGAAATTAAATCCAAATCAACCCATTGTAAATGGGTCGAAACTGTTACCTCAAGCTTAAGAGTTGTGTATCAGTGTATGCAAGTAGTAAAGCACATAAATTCAAGTTTCTATATGAAGAAACATACCCTTTGTGGATTGATACCAGCAGCAGCAACATACATATCAAGTTTCCCAATAGGAATACCAATTCCCTGAACTCCAAGGTCACCTAAGCCCAGAATACGACTGCCATCCGTAAGCACTATCATGTCTACCTGAATAATTTGTTTACAACTATACTTAAGTCAATTGACATTAAGGTAGCTTATTCTACCAGCTTTTTCTTTCTAATGTACTAGTTAAATCTGAAATGTTTCTTTTTAAGCTAATTTTTCTTTATATTATTACCTTTTCAACCATTAGACTTTAGAGATAAAAACATATTCAAAATCAACCCATTCACATGTAAATGGATCACTATTACCACCTCTAGTATAAATAGAGAACTGTAATTTCTATGTTATAAACTTCTGACACACATAAATAAACGTGGAATTTATGATATACCTCAGGAGCTGGCCAGTTATAGATTATTGACATCATCTCTCCTTTATCTTTTGCACTGAAGTACATTCCACGTGGTCGTCTAAACAATCCTGAATAGTTTTGGCATACCAGACCTACTGTAGGAGTGTAGATTATTGGAGCAAAATCTCTAATGTTATCAATCAGTACCTGAACAAGATAATTCACAGCACTATACATTATCACATTCTGTTTAATCATTTATATACTATAGAGTCTTTCAATGAACATACCTTGTAGTATAATGTCTCATTCCGGTCATGTAGTCTATTCAAGATTCTCCATTTCGCCAAGGATACAATATTATCTGGTTGACCTGCTGTATTCCTTTCCAACGATCGATATGAGTTCACTGCAATAGATAAAAAGATATAAGTGTTACAACTTTGATGCTGATCTAGTAACTAAACAAATTTGATACAAAAACTTAAAGGATTAAAAATAATTAAAAACACAGAAACAAAAACAGAATATTAAGGAATATAGAGCTCACTAAATCGCTCATATTGTTGTTCAAATGATATGACACGAGGTGGAAGGAGACCGCGAAGCCCAAGTCGATCTCTTTCTGTCAAAGGAAACCCAGTATCCTGCTCTTGAATATTTCACAAATATTGATTAGTTAAAAATTAAATCAACTATAACCGTTTAATTTTAAGAAGTGGCTAGCAAGATAAATATAAAACCTCAATTGTAATACTACTATTCTTCAAGTATATGATAAGAAGTATTAACATATAGTTGGTTTATATAAAGAACTCTGGCAATTTACTTTATTGGAAATAAAACTTAAAATATGGAACAACAGCCTAATACTAGTATAGTAGTATATTACTAATAAGATTCTAGCATGACTCTAGGCCACTCCCGAGTGCATGGCAAGACGAAACCAGATATGCCGGATCATAAGCGGGAGAGAATGACTGAACCTCGCAGATCCAAGGACACCACCATAAGGCACTCGTAGGACAAGTTCGTGACATGTTGGTACTTGGTAGCTTATAACCAAGAACCCATAAACATGCCAAATTCATAATAACTAGCACTCTAGCAGTGTGGGACAAGCAAACAAACTTACTCAGTAGATCCCACTCATAGCAAGCTATATGTGGGGTCTTGGGATAGGGTGTAAGCAAACCTTTCCTCTATTCTAGAGAATAGAGAGGCCGCTCCCATTAAGACCCCCAGCTCCAATAGATCTACACAAGTCTAGGCATACAACAACATTACTACTATTACACTAGTATAGCACAGAAATAAAGCATACAACAAAATAAGACATACAATAAAGTAACATACAAGCTTATGCTTATCGTATAAAAAAATGGACAAGCTAATTCTACACTAAACTATGTAAGCAAGAGTAAATACACCGAGATATTATACGATGGTCAATCATACATGGAACTCAATGAATAAAATAATGCACGGGCAAGCTAAGGCCAACTTAGGCCATGCGACACGCGAGCTAGGATAAAAGAATGTAGGACAATATGTTACATTATCAATAGTAAACAATATAACACAAATCACATATCAATCCATCAGTGCCATACTGTCATGATCCCTTTAGAGGTGGTCATCACACATTTGTCCCAATACAATGATTCACAAACCACAACATACACCAAAAAAACAACATTCGCGAAATGGCATCAAATCATCAATCAAAACGTCGATTCAATAGCAAAATAACTGCAATTCCACAAATTTCAGATGATCATAGACTCCAAATCGCTCGAAACCTAAACAAGCTGCTATTACAGATCAACAAACCTTGTTAAACCACGGATCATGAAGAATATCAGGTCCACGCTTGTGCACAATACACGGACTAGGGATCGACGACGTCGTCGCCGCCATCGACAACCTCCTTAGGTTTCCGGCCACCGCTGCAGATCGCACCACCGACTTTCTCCACATGTCTCCGTCAAATCAAACTCCCTGTGATAGTGTATGATGATCACGACCTTTTGTCGTATATATGGATAAACATATACATACATCTGGCTTGTGTGTATATATATACACATGGATCATGATAATGTGTATGGATAGTGTTGTGCTTCAGTTGAAGGAAGCGAAGGCTGACCGGGGTTTACGGGCAGGGGAGTGGGGGTAGATGTGAAGGGATCGGATTCCGGGCAGGTGGTGTACGGTTGATTTGGGGTGCCCGGAGATTGTAGTATTGTGGTTTGAAGGGTATTTTGGGGATTTGAGAAGGTGGAAATGGTCTATTGAAAGGAGGTTCACACGTTTGTAGCTTTTTGTATGGGGGAGGGTGACGAATGTTTAGGGTTCGCCGCGTTTTGGAGATGTTTTTTTATCCATATTTGACCGCCTATTATTAGACCGTTGTTGTGTTTCTTTTTCTTTTAATATTATTTTTAAACAAACATGATGTGTAAGGCTCCAGTAACACAAGTCTGGTGGATGTCGGGTCAAAATTATGTTATGTACGTATTTTTATCTTGCATTTCTACAAATGATTGTTTTCGCGACTCAAACAGTGACCTACAGATCACATATTAACAATTTTTATTGGTGCTCTGAGGTTATTAGTAGTGATAGGGATGTGATAGTGAAAAAGTGTTGTCACGTAAGTTCTTACATAGACGGTGTGATATAGTGAAAATTAAATTAGTGTAGAGTTTCTGATAGTAAAAAGGTATGTAATTATTGAAGTTAATAAGGTGTATTGTTATAGTAGGTGGAAAAATTAAAAGAAAAAAAACCAAACAAACAAAGTTGTTTTATGCTCGTGATGGTGGTCACGCAATATCCTATCTCGCTCCTATCACACAATAGGGTGGTGTTGTTCCTGTGTGATAGAAGTGACACATCATCGTATGATAAGTTTAATTATCATATGATGTAATTAAACAAAAATTCTAAATATAGGATCATAATCATAGACATTACTCAAAAATTAAAGCTTTAGGAGGACAAAATTATAAATAAACTTTTATCACTAAAATGTCGAAAGATTTTTGTAAATGTTTATATCATCCCGAAGTGAGCTACAAATAGTACTTGTCACTTTTCTATGGGAAGATTTACCGCAACTTCGTCGGTACATTATTTCCTACTAGTTTTTTTTTTTTTCTGACAAACCATAGTTTTTAACAATTTATGTTAACATTATGATTATCACTGAAGAGGAATATAAGCAACGTCACTGAAAACTATAACCAACATCCCTTTGAAAACTATAACCAACATCACTGCAACAAAATGTTTAACTATATAGAAGTCAATAATTTACGTATTTTTGATGATATATCAAGAAGAGAGGCATTCAAATGGAACATTTTGATGGTTAAGTGGTGTGTTTGTAAATACTATAGGTTTGTATATTGTATGACATAGATTGTGACACATTTATTTTTAAAATTTTAGGAGTTGTTAAACAAAATTAAAGGGGAAAGCTAAATACATCAGCTCCTTTTTTTATTTTTTCTAAATGTACTCTCTCCTCAATATCAAATCAAGTTATTTATCTTATTAGAAGAAAATAAGAAATTTTATTTGTTGAATAGCAATAAAACTTTATTGATGCAACAATACGCAACAAGTAAATATGAATAAATGTACATTTAACACGAACACTATATATATTACATTTACCAAATGGATCTATACTAAATTGCAAGTAGTTAAGAAAGTGGCCGTATAATATATATTACATAAGTTTGAGTGACATGAAGGTGATTTTTTGTATATGACAACCATGATATGTTATAAATTGTTAATGTATGTCCACACTTTTCTCCCTTGGCTTTATGATGTTAGCATTTTAGTGTCATCTACATATGTAATGTTCTTTACACCCTCCCCAACCCCACCCCATCATTTTCTTTTTCACTTTAATTAATTTTAATTTTCCTTTTTAAAACATTCAACCAAACATTCATGTTAATTTAATTTATTTAACTTTGTAAGCTTTATATTAAACGTATTATTATGTTAATAAACTGTGTGTCGCGTATATAATACTAATAATTATTTTATTATCAATATAGACATATGTTTAAGCAAGTAAATATCGAGAATAAATGTTATTTTGTCTTAAGAGTACGTGCATATTTAGTTTTATGGTTATATAATTTGATATTTGAATATATTTTCAGGACATGCTACTTTATATTTACGTTTCGATATCCTTATAGGAGTCATCGAAACTTTATACGTTTTTCTTTACATATTTAATCATACCAGTGTCACTGCCGCAACACGCGGCTGTGTCACCTCCTACTATACAAACATGTACTATTAAAAAATTGATGCGATCTTAAAAGTTAAGACAAAATAATAAACAACTTCAGAGCATAATATCACCAAATCGGATTATAGTGACCGGTTTTGATTCAAGTCACGAGCGTCCTCACGGTCCAATGGATCAAATCGTAAGTTGCATGCTTGAGGAATCTAATTCCATGTATTGGTGGTTGTCCTCATAACATGGAATTAGAACAATATATTGTATCAAAAATGATGTCGGTTAATATTGTAAAAAGTAGGTTCACTTTTATATTAAAAAATTGTAATTCTAACGATACTCTCGTTAGCCATGGAAAATATTTTAGTACAATACCGTTTACAAATACGACTAGAAAAATAAATATAACAATATTTATGTACCAAACTTGATTTGAACCATCTTTAGTATATACTCCAACGAGTCTTTATAAAGTATTCTTGACTTGAGTCTTCATCACGTTCGAATCTTCAACTATACCTCTTGATGCAACAATTAACAAACAAAATATTGACGGTTGTGGCTGAGGATCGTGTTAGACACGGATCCCTTAAAATAGATTTCGCGTCTCTACTCAAGACAACGCGTCTGTCTCCCAGGGTACAACAGCCAAAGCAGTATGTACTGCCGGAGAGTGCCTCGGGCCCAAGAGATCACCGGGTAAAATGTGTGTTATGATGTTATATTAAAAAGGTTAAAGATGATGGTGTAGGAAGAACAATTTAGAGAGTGCTCATCTCCAAATTTCTATGAAAACTTTTTGACACTAAAGAAAATAAATTTCTTATATACTCATGCTAAAGAATTCACATTAATGTGAGTTTTATGATTCACAACCAAAACTTCCATTTGATTTATGAAATGTTTTATGAGACCAAATTAAAATTCTTATTTCATTAATGACATGTTTAATGCCAATTATAAACCATAATAAACATTCATAATATTTATTAAAAGACTTGGTCAAAACATAAAACATCCATGTTAATCAATACATGGCTTTATTAGCATTATGCAAGAAATTTCAACAATTTCCTACTATAATCACCCAAGTTTCACTTTGTTCATTCTGACCACTCAACTTCGAGCATCGATATCTAATTCATCTTAGCTTCAGTTTGGACATGGTATAATTCGTTACAAAACGAGAACTTAAACCAATAATTAAATAATTATTTATATAACAAATGCATAAATATAATTATTTTGTGTCTAAAATTCCAACAAATATCTTAAAATATTGAATAATTTATGTATCAACAAGTCATCTTAAAAAAATAACAAATTGCATTATAATATTTTTAAATTATTTTAAATTAATAATTTAAGCAATAGTACTCACAACTTTCACTCTTATTATCAATAACAATCCCGATAACATAATCATCATATATTTATACTTGATTTTTACCCGATAAATGATTATAAAAGAAAACTAAAAAACATACAAGTGAAATCCGGAATACAAACACAAATCGAGTGACCTGATAACAAACTATTACCAGTATACAACGAAAGATCTTGATGTGTATTTATTCATATGAACCTAGCATGGTTAATCTTAAATTAATATACTCATGCTTGATTACGAAAATGATTTGTGTTTGATAAATATTATTCACCACCATTTTACTGATATTGAATTTTTAACCTTTTACATGTAAAAAATGATCGAATATGACTTTGATCATGCCACAATTAAACTATATGGGTATATCTAATGTCAATATCTAAGTTATACAAACCAGAAGCAGAAATGGGCGCATCTCTGGTTTTAAAATCCTATGGCTTGTAAATACAAACATGATATTTGTAAAACGATATTATTAATCAAAGTATGATTCAATCCTTAAGTTTGATTTGATTTATAAAACAATATTATTATATTGTTTACAAATGAAATTTCGCTACCAATAAATCATTAAAAATGTTTTTCTGACTAAAAATAATCAAATGATCCCGATCGGTTCACACGGCCGGGGGTGACCCAAACCCGGGGTTGTGACAAGAATCATAAGGGGGCTACTGCTGATACAAATATGAAATGTTAGCATATGAGCATAGATTTATATGGACATTACTAATGATATGGATATGGAATGTCAATGTATTGACGAAGAATCATGGAGGCATTACAATGATTATAAAAAGTTGGTATACGGGCAAGAACCATAGGAGAACTATGATGATATATTTTTGTTGGTTTATGTGCTAAGAGCCACAAAGGCAGAATTGGGATAAGTAGAATTAACATGTGCTACTAGAGTTTATATGAGGTCTTGCCTGATTATGATATGTTAGGTTATGAGCTATGATGATGCTATGCCACGATATGCTATGATGCAATGGTTACTATCGTTATGTAATGTGATAGGTCGGGTTATATTTATGATAAAGTAATAGACAATTGTATTTTATGATGATAGTATGACTTGTTTATGGTTGTGTTATATTGCTAAAGAATAATTGTTGAAACATGAGTAAGTTAAGAAGAAGATTGTTTATGCGATATTAATTAACAAACGTAGAATATGGGTTAATCAATGCTAACAATTTTTACCGGTGTAAATAAAGCAATAAACAGGGAAGAAGGAGACGTGGGGCGAGGTATTCAAAATGCGATGGGTCCACAAAAATTTCATTGAATTTATATTTAACATTACATACTATTAAAATTGCAATGAGAGGAATAACGTTTTTTTTAATCTCAACCCTTCATTTTTCATCCAAGGGTTGGGAGTGTTTTACAATATTAAAAGCATAGATTACAATCTTGTCTCTACATTGTTTTATTCTGTGGCAATCTTCATTAATTTATCTTTCTTCTATCAGAGAAACAGCGGAGATAGATATACTCATATACAAAAGAGTGAGGGTGGGGAGAATCAGAGGTTCTCCGACGACAGTGGCGTCATCAGTTCGCCTCCTTTGGTGGTGGTGGTGAGTCCGGTCGTCCTTTTTATCGTCTTCTTTCAGCCATTTCTCTTGTTTAGAGTAAATTGATAATTTTAAAACCATTAACGGAAAAAGATAACGGAAAAATTAACATGTAATTAACTCTAATCAAAGGCCTGAAGCCATAATTAGAGATGGGCATAAAAAGTGGGTCCGAACCCGACCTGGACCCGGGTACGGGTTGTACCCGAAGGGAGGTGTACCCGGGTTGGACCCGTTTAAACCCGTAGGGTTGGAACCGGTTTTAGATTTTGAGTTTTTTAGCGAACCCGACCCGGTTGAACCCGATTTTGGACCCGGTATTGGAGACACACAAGAAGAGAAAAGAAAAAAAAAATAAAAAAGTAAACCCGGTATTGGACCCGACCCGACCCTACCCGGGTATGGCGGGTAGGGTTTTGCATTAGGTGAACCCGACCCGGGTTCGAATCCGATTTCACCAAAACCCGGGTACGAAAAAACCCGGTTGGGCCCATCCCGGGTTGTACTGTTATACCCGGTTTCGGGTATTGGGCCGATCCCGAAATGCCCATGTGGCCATCTCTAGCCATAATGCCTATTAGAGATGGGCATAAAAACCGGGTCCGAACCCGACCCGGACCCGGGTACGGGTAGTACCCGATGGGAGGTGTACCCGGGTTGGACCCGTTTAAACCCATAGGGTTGGAACCGGTTTAAAATTTCGAGTTTTTTAGTGAACCCGACCCTAACCCGGTTTCGGACCCGACCCGGTTGAACCCGATTTGAACCCGGTTTTGGGGACACACAAGAAAAGAAAAGAAGAAGAAGAAAAAAAAAAAAAAAACTAAACCCGATTTGAACCCGGTTTTGGACCCGACCCGGACCCGACCCGACCCTACCCGGGTATGCCGGGTAGGGTTTTGCATTAGGTGAACCCGACCCGGGTTCGAACCCGGTTTCACCAAAACCCGGGTACGAAAAAACCCGCTTGGGCCCAACCCGGTTTGAACCCGGTTTCGGGTATTGGGCCGGACCCGATTTGCCCACCTCTAATGCCTATACTGTTATACACGGAATGTTCCAAAAGCCCATATGGGCATATGGCCCAAATGGTCATTAATCAAACCTGTAACTAAGCCCATTTTTTAACAGGCCAAAGCCCAGTTCCACACTCTATTAGGGCATCGTTTACGGTCAAAGTCATTCACGTTTTCTCTATAAATTCCACCACCGTCTTCCAGCACCTCACATCGAAGATTAGGGTTTATGAAAACCTCCATTAAAGCGCCTCAGGTATATCAAATCAAGCTTTAAGGTTCCGTATACTTTCGTTCTCTCTTATTGTAGTTTAAATGTTGAGCAATTATTCGTTTGTTCATCAAGTGATGAGGATTTTAACTGCAACAAAATGATCGACTATTTGTTCGTGATTATTGGTATTTAAGTCTCTGATGATGAACTAATTATCTGATTTCATCCATTCGATCGTTGTTTACATATGCTAATTTGCATTTTTCGTTGTTTAGATTGGAGATATGATGAGCAATTAATTGGTCCGTGTTTCTGAATTAACCGTGACCGACAACTTTATACCAACTTCTGATCTCCGTATTTGTACTTTGATTTATTTGTTTTTTGATTTTTGAATTGATTAATCAATTAATATAATTATTATTTTAATTTATTGGAATTTGTTTTGTTAACCTTTAGTTTTGCTTTTTTTAAATTTTGAACGTGTTTGCTTTGATGAATTATGAAACTAATCACATGTCAGACTTCAGAGGTTCTTTTAAAGGAACCAATGAGATTACATTTCATAAATCTGAGCACACTTATAAGTATTTGCGTGTATCACTTATAAGATAGTTCTTATAACATGTTTTTTGCAATTTTAGCTTTTCTCTGTTTTAAACAGTTTTTGTGCCGCTGTTAGGGACATATTTTATGTGTGGTATTAGCAGATTTGGGTTTTTTAATTGTATTTTTTTGCTTTATTATGTGCTCTCGAGGGATATGAATAGTTTTGAGGGGACAATATTTTATGTAGAAATGTTCTAGTTAAAATTAACAATATTTTTGTCAAAAAATTTCAGCATTTGAGGTGTTAGTCTTGTTTTAACAGGTTTTTGTGAAATAATATGCGGTATGTCTTATTTGTTGTACTTTACTAATTGAGTTTTGTTTAATATCACAATATTTAACATTCAATTCTTGATGCTGCTTAATGGCTTGTTGATGTGAAGACCAAAGGTATAAGGCCTACATATTATCTCCAACAGTTGTATTACATTCGTAGTAGTATTCAAATAATTTCATTCCTATGATTAAAATATGCATGGGTTGAGAGTGATTGAATTCTAATGACAATATTTTTGTTAGCAATAAACGGTTTCTTATGGAATAGATTTCATAATCTTGCCACTAGATCAAGGATTTCATCAATAGCTCCAAGTTAAAAGACAAGTAGAGTTGGTAATGGTAGTAGGTTTTGTCATAAATTGTTTCAGGTGAGAGGCCATGTAGGAAGTCATTAACATCAACTTGCTAGATATCATAATCTCAAGAAAATATAACCAAAAGAATCAGTTGAATTTTAATGGGGTTGAGGAAATCGCACAAAGGAAAAACCAGCTCATTATGGTGATTGGTGATAACAACACGTTTACTGTTGATTAGAGCAGATTTGCCAGCCTTAAGTTATTACAAGTTTGTTATTTTCATGTTAAAGTTGAATTGAAGTTGTCATTTCTGTGTGATGAAGTAGCCCCATCATAATGAAAATGGAACTTGTGATAAAACGAAGTTAAAAACATTACTGAAAAGTAATCAAAAGTTAAAAATATTTCAATTTAGTTAGTCTATGTATTTTTTTTTTTCAAATTGGGATTAAAAAATCGAATCAAGATAAATACTTACGATAATTCAATAAAATCTCATGTTTCATGATGTTTGAAGAAGGGGTTTAAGTCTAGTGATAAAAGATGAGTAACATAAACAAAAGATTGTGAGTTTTAGTTTTCATCAAATCAAAATGTTATCGTAGAAAATTTGTTGGTGTTACTGTTAAATAACAAATTGAAGAGCAATTTATCATCTATTTTAGAGCATTCACATCAGTTTTTATATTTTTATTCTTATAATTACACTAAAAATATTATTATTTGTCTTTCCTTTTCAATTAAATAATATTTTTTATATTTTTATCGTTATCTTTTCTCTTTCTTTTATTCATAAGCATTTTAAAAAATATTAAAAAATTTATAAAGGTTGAATAGTAATTTTTTAAATATACAAAATGAATAGTAACTTTTATTTCTCCTTCATTCACAATCATTTACAATCATTCTTTAAAATATAAAAAATACATTTTTATAAATATAAAAAACCGACTGTGAATGCTTTAACACCAGCATGGGAAACTCAGAGAAATTTATATAATTCAAATCAATTATTTATTTTCGATGTTTTTAAGACAAAATAAAAAATTAGATAATAAAATGTACCCGACAAGAAAAGACCTTCGCGGTGGCGTCACGAGAAGGGGTTCACTTGTTTAATTTTGTAATATTCAAATTAGTGGGTATTTAGATGTTTTCGAATCTACTCGTGGCATTTTTTGGTTGACTTTTTAAAATGATAATTTGCATCCCATTAATCAACTTCATAGCAAACTTCAACAATCAATAGTTTTTCAGAAGTTCTCGTTTTCATTATTAAACATAAATATTATTTAACAATGGTAAAAATATATTTATTACTTCAGTTTTTTTTGAAGCATTTTTAGCATAAATATACCATTTTCACTATGCACGATTTGAATTTCAACATCTGGTTTGTGAACGTGAAGTATACTATTTAGACTAATCATTATGATAAACTTTTAAATGTGTTGGTTGTTATTTTATAAAAAGAAAACTAAAAGTCACAATCAAAGTCATGACCTGGTGTAGAACAACCCAGGTTGGCAACTTGCCACCTTTTTTTCTATTTTTTTTTTAAATTGATCGAGCCACTAATAATTTAACATCTCACAATCTATTTTTTTAATATTTTACTAGCATACTTAACTTAACACTTGAATTATACTTCCCAACCCGTTTACTTTTTTTTATGAAAGACTAAATACATAATCTTGTTATTTTTTTTAAACATTCTTGTAAAACTTTATTAAAAACAGACTCTTTTAAAAAATATATATTTTTATTATATAATAAATATTAACCGTTTGATAATGTCTTGTAATAGAAAAATAAATTTTAATTTTTTAATATAATAAAAAGTAATCATAAATCATATTTATATAATAAAAAGTTGAGTTAGGCTGGTTTGTGAATGTGTGTGAAAAATTAAATTAGGTTGGGTTATTCAGATGAAAGAAAAAAATATTACTTTTTAATAAAAGATTGGGTTGAGTTGGGTTATAATTAAGATTTTTAATTGTCGAAGATGAGTTTAGCTATTGAAAGAGTATTAAGAGCATTATTAAAACCCATTACTTAAAGTTAGATGAATTTAGTCGGGATTTGTCTTATGAAACAATCGCTTTATAAAAAGATCCAACATATTCAAGTATTTTAACAAACAAAAGCAATAACATTTCAGTTGTTTTTAAAACAGAATTACACATATATGTATTTTCGAATTTTCAATTCTCAAAACTTTGTCTTTTACCTTAAAATTTGATAATACTATTGATATGTATCCAAGTATCATAGCTTTTATACATATTCGTCACATGGTAACCAAATCAAATTTAGTTTGACAAAATAACATATTCATAAGAAAATTGTAAAGAAGATTATACGGTGAAACTATTAATATTTATAACATTAGCACATTTGTTTTAGATACCAAGTACAAAATTTATTATAATTAACAATATATTTGTTTATTATAAAATAAACAAACTCAAGGTTTTTCATTTAAAAGTATAAAGTATTAACCATCAAAATACTTATAGTATTCTAAGATTTTTATTTGAAGACACGTAGTAAAAATGTCATGTTACTTTCTAGTGTTCGTCTCATAATAAAAATGGCGTAGATATTCGAATTTTAAGATATTAACTCTTTTTTTTGTTTTGAACGGTAAAAATACAATTGAATTGTGCACATCTATCTGTTAGGTTTTTTCTCTTTGAATATATCTTTTTCCGGCATACCGATCCGTTTTCTAGCTGCGACAGCTAACCAACCCCTCGAAAAACCCACAAACATAAATACATTTTGCCTTAAGGGAGAGATTTTTGCATTAAGCCACACTTAGGTGGTGTTTGTTTTTGAAGAGGTAAAATGTCTGCAGTCTGCGGACCATATCTGCAGACATTTGCAGCAGAAGAGGTGGACCAAATGTCTGCAGTCTGCAACAAAAAGAGTGTTTGTTTTTTTATCATCTGCAAACAAAACCCTAACCTAAATCACAAATTAGCGCAAGGTGGGCGACGGTGGCGCAAGGTGGTCGACGGTGGCGCAAGGTGGGCGACGGTGACGCAAGGTGGTCGACGGTGGGGCAAGGTGGTCGACGGTGGCACAAGGTGGGTCGACGGTGGCCCAAGGGGGGGCGACGGTGGCGCAAGGTGGGGCGACGGTGGTGCAGACGGTGGCGACGGTGGGGCAACCGTGGCGCAAGGTGGGCGACGGTGGCGCAAGGTGGGCGACGGTGGCGGAAGGTGGGCGAATGGGGTGGGGTTTTGTTGGAAGAGGTTAGAAGAGGCAAGAAGACTATATTCCAAGTCTGCTTCAAAAAGAGGTCCTGCAGACCTTTTTTAATGAAACCTCTTCCGAAAAACAAACAATCTGCGCAACCCAACGTCTGCCCGCGGTCTGCGCGACGCAGACAAAAGTGATCTGGAAGATCTTTTTGGAAAAAACAAACAGCCCCTTAAAAATTAGAATCTAAACATTTTAGAAGTGAGAGCTTTAAGCTAATAATTAAAGTTAATTTATTTATTTGATTAAGGAAGAATATGCGCATCTTTTGCTTTCACATCTCAGTTATCGTTGATCGTCTGTCTCGTTGGTCTTCTTCTTCTTCAACCTGGGTACAAGTTTCTTCCATATTTTTCTTCACCCTCTTTCGTCTCCAAGGTACGTTTCTTGTAGTAGAAACATATTATTTCTCTCATAATTGGATCTCACCTTTTGATTTGATCTCTTTTTTTCACACTGCTGCTTCAAACCTTATTTGCATATTTCATGATTTGACTTCCTGATTTCGATTTGCTCATGTTGTCCACTGCTTATCGATTCATCTGATGTTATTTGTCATGGACAAATCGTAACATAGAGTTATGCTGATGCAATTTGCTGTTTTACTGGCGTTATTTTGATTCCCTCTGGATTAGTTTAGAAGAATCTTGGATCGTCATTTGTTGCAGTAATGATAAAGTTGCTATAGGCTATTGGAGTTTGTTGTTTGTTATGTGAGGTTATTGCTCATGATTCTATGCTGCTAAAAATAGGGGTTTTAGTGATGATTGACGTTTTTCCTTCTTATTTTAGGGAATTTGATGTTGTAATTGGAGACTTGTGTTCATGATTTCGGTTTAATTGTTATTAAATTTTAAGATTTTGCCTGTGTTTGAACCTATGCTAAAAAAGAGGGGTTTTCTGAAGGTTAACCCTTTTTCGAAACAATTGGTAAATCCTAATATGCATGCTATGAAAGTTGTACAATTTCAGTTCTGGACGCCGGGATAACGAGAATGGGGGGAACTGTGAAAACCATGTGTTGAGTATATGTAACTATGGATTACATATGAAATTATGGGTCACATATATGCAAATCATACTAGTTTTTTACAAGTTACGTATATGTAACTCGTTCTGTCATCATATACTTTTCATCATGAATATATATATATATTAAACGATTTAGACAATTAAAATGTAGGCTATGTGATTAGCTAGAGATGGTTTTTTCATATGTTGGTGGTTTTTTATTGATCCCTCCACTAACTAGAATACCGTTGTTATTTTATTGATCATTACTCTCTTATCTAAAGTTTCTGAGATTGTTTATTGAGTAGAAATAAAAGTTGCATAAATGGGGCTTCGTATAAGTGCTTATGATAAGTTACCTTCGATTGCAGTTCAAATAAGCAATTTGTTACTCTTGGATGGTGGTTTAAGAATGCTGTGTTTATCTAGAACACGAAGACCGTTCTTAGTGTAGAAAGTTAATGAATACATGGATAAGAAAGATCATATTGCGATATTTACCACAGCTAGCCTTCCATGGATGACGGGGACTGCTGTTAATCCTCTTTTTCGTGCAGCTTATCTTGCCAAAGATGGACACAGAAAAGTTACTTTGGTAATACCGTGGCTATCTAAGAACGATCAAGAACATTTATACCCTAACAAAATTACATTCGAGACACCCAAGGAACAAGAGAAATATGTCCGTGAATGGATTGAGCAAAGGACGGGCCTTTTGTGTACTTTCAACATATGCTTTTACCCTGGGAAGGTAAAGTTTGCTAGAAATTTGGCTTTTTAGGAGAAGTAATTTGTTGACAAAAAATATTAAACTGTTTTTGTTTTCATCATAGTTTTCAAGAAGTAAAAGAAGTATTCTTGCTCTTGGGGATATAACACAGAGCATTTCAGATGAAGAATCAGATATTGCTGTCCTTGAGGAACCCGAGCATCTTACATGGTACCATCATGGTAAAAGATGGAAGACTAAGTTCCGCCTTGTTATAGGAATTGTTCACACCAACTATTTGGAGTACGTGAAAAGAGAAAAAAATGGGCGGGCGTATGCATTTATGCTCAAGTACATGAATAACTGGGTGGTTGATATATATTGTCACAAGGTATGCTTCCGCAAATCCAATTTCCTTTATGGAAAATTATGTTGCATGTTGCATCAAAAGAGATGCACTTTTACTTAATAAGTCAAATATACTTTAGTTCATCATCAAAATTCTATGATTTCTATTGCGGAGGATTGTTAATAAGTTATACAGATAGTCACTTTTGTAAGAAGAAAATGTATACTACAGATAGTCACTTTTGTAAGAAGAAAATGTATAATGATTCTTATTGGAGTTCAATTTTAAGAAACCAAATAAACCTCTTTTTTGGAATATACGTGTAAATTTGTAGCTTTGCATATCACCAACTGCGAATTTGGATTTATATTTTTATTTTATAATGTAAACATATCACGAACTCGTGGCAGGTGATACGATTATCTGGTGCAACACAGGAACTCCCAAGATCTATTATTTGCAATGTTCATGGTGTTAACCCTAAGTTTCTTGAAATTGGGATGAAAAAGAAAGAAGAACAAAAACTTGGAAGCCAGGCATTTACAAAAGGTGCGTATTATATTGGTAAAATGGTGTGGAGCAAAGGCTACAAGGAACTACTTAATCTCCTTCAGGATCACCAAAAAGAACTTGATGGACTTGAGGTTGATCTATTCGGTACTGGTGAGGATTCTGATCAGATACAAGAAGCTGCACAAGCGCTGAATTTGCCCATTAGGGTTAACCCCGGGCGTGATCATGCAGACCCTTTATTTCACGAGTAAGTTGAGTTTAAACGTTTATTATCAGTCAATAAGTTTGAACTTTATGAATGTGTTGCTATATGAATTATGCAATGCTTGACCATAAGCTTCTAAAAGTTTGTCATCTTTCACTTTCTTGAACTCAACACCTTAGATATGGATTAAATATATCGAATCTTAAGGTTTTTGTACTGATCCCTGTCACAGTTACAAAGTGTTCCTGAATCCAAGCACCACAGACGTGCTCTGCACCACAACCGCAGAAGCTCTAGCCATGGGCAAAATAGTTATCTGTGCAGACCACGTCTCAAATGAATTCTTCAAACAGTTTGCCAATTGCCGAACATTCAAGGATGGAAAAAGTTTCGTTGAAGTCACACGCAAGGCATTGACTGAACAGCCAGCCCCACTAACCGATTCACAAATGCACGAGCTTTCATGGGATGCTGCAACCTCAAGGTTTCTAAAAGCTGCAGAACTCAACAAGATCCCTGATAAGAAGCCGAGTAAATCAACTTCTAAAAGCTTTATGTCAGCATCATTGAGTTTCAACAGAAAACTCGAAGATGCATCTGCATTTATGCATTTTGTTGGAACCGGGCTCGTGAGCCCAGTGCCGAATGAACAACAGATTAAAGAACTCGGGTTGCACACCCCAAGTAAAAGAACATGGGGTTTCCCCAAAAAAGCTGCCTCTTGAAGATGCATCTTTAGGTTCCTTATAAACAAGGGTAAAATAGTGATTTGGTTTGAATTGTGTTCTTTTAGTTTTTTGTTTGTGTTTTGGTTTTGGGTAGTATTGTTGATTTGTTAGTGACATTGTAACTTAAATAGTTCTTTGTGACTATGATAGCTTGTATTTGTTAACTTTTTTGCCCTTTGATGCTAAAGATCTGTATTGGCTGTTTTCAGTTATCTGGCTGTAATTTGGAACCCTCATGTGTACCACCAGAGACGCGTTGATCATGAGCAGGCGTACATGAATGCATCCTTCACATTCTGGTAGTCGAGTCTAAATAGACTAGTTTGTCGTTGTAGCAAAGGGGAAGGTTAGACAGACGGGTTGGGTAGCATATAAATAAGGGTCCAGGTCGAAACATGCTACTATTTAGTACTTGTGTTCTAGTCGTGTCGAGTTAGGTTTATCACAACACTTTTCTTTATACATTTCAATATTGGTACATTTCAATACTGATGATCATATACACAGGCACAGGCACAATTTGCTGCATAATTAATCACGGCCCGATTGCTTCCATCCACCGATGTTTCCATCAGTCGGATCAAATCCTCGACTTCTCTGAAACAATAAACAAACAAAAAAAACGTTTAGTAGACCGTTACTATTCTTCCACTTGCATGCTTTCGTTTCTAGGGGTGTGCAAAAGTCAGCTCGGAAACTAAAGAATTGAACCCTATATTTGGTTCTATTCTTGGTTCTATAGTTTTTCCAACACCAGCTCCTGGTCCATTATAAGTTTATAACTCCAAAAGCTAGATCCTGGTTCGGTTCTGCTCGTGGTCTGATCCACGAGCAAAACCGAACCATTGTTTTCTTTAAAAAGGGCTTTTGTGGGATTCGCCACTGATCCGTCAGAAATTTCCGTCGGTGATACACAGTTTTTTAGTAGTGGACCAATTTAGATCATTTCTGTTATTTTTCGTTTCGGTTCGAGACCAGTCTAGTTTCGAAACGAACCTGTGCTGTAAAATTGATGCCGATTCGGATCTCGCCACAGTATGCATCATCCTTCATGACATTATATGATTTTGCAGGAACATCTCCGACGCGAAACACCACATCCAACGGGATACTGCACTAGTTCATATTATTATCACACATTCGATTCGGTTTTCAGTTATATAATTTGCTTTCACAGTTAACAAAATAGAGCTACGAAACTTGCCTCGCGCGCCCAACAAAGTCATCGGCACTCATACTATCACTGTCCATTATTTTGATCTTTAGATCGGTTGAATCGTTACTCGAAACGTCGAATAAGAACGTCTCGTTCCATTCGGGATTGGATCCTTTACCTACATGAACATTGTTTTGTTATACGATTACAACAATGTTTTGTGAAATAATAATATGAAATCTGTCAAGAAAATGATGAAGGATACATGCCTGATGCAATAGTGCTTTTCTTTTCTTGAGTCCTGTATGTTAGGATAACGTATGGGTCCATGTTAACTGCAAAACAACAACAATTTATAAGCTAATTTCATAATGGCAATACACACACACTGCAATCTGCGACAAAAATCTGTTACTAAAAAAGCAATCCATCGTTTGCAATGGATTTGCGACAAATATTGAAAATGGTCCATCTCCGACGGAATATTGGTTCGCCACTACAAGTTCAATTTCGTTTCGATTTTGGTTGCAATCTTAGCAACGTAACTATGATATTTCTATCAAAAATCTAAGCTATGGGATATATTTACGATGGTTTAATCCGTCAGATGTAGCGGTTCTTGTGTAGCCACAATTCCAATAAGTTGCAAGTTCATTTCTGGCGCAAAAATTTTAGCGACAAAACTTTGGTATTTTGGTGAAAAGCTATTGCGACATATTATGATGGTTTCACTTTTCCATCACAAAATCAATGTCTGTTGCAAGTTTGTTTCTGTTGCAAAAATTTTAGCGACAAAACTTTGGTATTTTGGTAAAAAGCTATTGTGACATATTGTGACGGTTTCACTTTTCCATCACAAAATCAATATCTGTTGCAGGTTCGTGTCTGTCGCAAAAATTTAAGCGACAAAACTTTGGTATTTTGGTAAAAAGCTATTGCGACATAGTGTTACGGTTTCACTTTTCCATCACAAAATCAATATCTGTTGCAGGTTCGTTTCTGTCGCAAAAATTTAAGCGACAAAACTTTGGTATTTTGGTAAAAAGCTATTGCGACATATTGTTACGGTTTCACTTTTCCATCACAAAAACAATCTCTGTTGCAAGTTCGTTTCTGTCGCAAAAATTTAGCGACAAGACTATTTGATATTTTCCATTGAAAATCCGTCACAAAGCTATGCGACGGTTTTAACCACAATATTATTGTATGTAGTGACAAATTAATCGAATATACGAAGGGCGGAAGGACTTACAAATGATATCGGTGTTCTGGAGGCCTTTGGCGCTCACAAGAAGAACTTCAAGCGTTCCTTGTGGCATGCTTAATTAAAGATTGAAAATAAGAAACAAGATGATCAAATTTTTATTTTCTTTTTCAGATTATTTTTCATTTTTACCTCCGAATATATTTAGGTGGGATTGATGATTGAATGATTTCAAAGGCTGTGAGACATATTCGCTCATTTTTTGGAATTGAGAGAATGAGGGACTGCATAATTGTTTCAATTTAATTATTAATAGTTATTAATTAATAAATAATTATTATAGCATTTATAATTAAGAGAAGATAGAAGCGAGAAAAGCAGTTATTAGATGACCTAAAATGATACAAATGTCCGGATTTTATTTATTAGTATAGAGATATCAAAACATCTAAGTATAGGCATATATCTCTATACTAATAAATAAAAATAAATCCGGACACTTGTCATCATTCTAGGCCATCTAATAATTGGTTTTCTCGCTTCTCTCTCCTCTTAATTATGAATACTAGAATAGCTATTCATTAATTAATAACTATCTATAATTAAAATTTTAATTATGTTAACTTCAAATTTTCAAATGTGTAATACATGGGTTTATTCAATCCGTATAATACAAAATATTTTACAAAATATTTAAAACATAATTTTTTATATTATTAACCATATAACAATAAATTTATTTAGCTCGTGTATTACACGGGATTGTATTCTAGTATGATTAATAAAAGCAAATACAGAGTCGTTTAAAAATTATTTCTTAATTTGAAGTAATATTTAAGTTATATAACTCCTATGTATTAATGTTGATCCTTGTTTTTTTTAATTATTAGATTAAAATAATCACAACTATTATTTATTGCTTGGGATTAATTGCAATTCAGGAAATATTTATACACACTTTCAACTTTGAGTTTATTTTCATCCAATAATTTTTTACTAACTAAGAGTTTACACCATTAGCTTTTTTATAATGTGCACCACTTATGTATCCAAAACATTAAGCATAAATTTGAAATCTATCATCAGGTACGTCAATATGAAACTTCTGCACCCTAAAAACCATCAATTTTCACCTCTTCAACTGAACCGCTTGACTCATTAAAAATAGATTTAAGTGATGATACAAACTAGGCACAAGAAAACAGACCTGATGGAAGCTAGGGGACAAAGTTAAAAATGACTCAATATTAGTCTCATTTCATCAAAAAAATTAATTGGGGTTAACTCTCAATTATTAAGAAATCGTTGAAGGAAAATAAATTTAAAGCTAGTAGTGTCTGCAAAAAATTCCTTAATTTGAATTAATCCCGACTAATAAATAAAAGTTTAGAATATTAAAATCAAATAACACTTACGTTGAAATCATTTTTTGATGAAATTAAAACTTTTTGTATACAAAAATAAATAGATTCCCGCAAGTAAACATTTACAATCAGTCAATCACCTAGATACCCCTCTTATATTTTCCCATTGTTTATAATTATGTCATCATTTTATTCTCTTTACTTTTTGGCAATGGTGATCTCTCGATCTTGTGATGCTTTCAGTCAGATTCTCCAGATAGCTGCCTTTACTTTAAAATCAGTCAATGTAAAGCTTATGAACGGTTCCAAAACGCGCCACTCTGTCTGATCCTTTCGTCTCGTATGACACAAGCATCATATCGACCAAATTAAACAAATAAGATTTACAGGAAAACTCATAGTTACTCATTAATACCTTACTAACTTATAGGATCAGATAAAAGACAAATAACACGGTAGGGTTAAAAGCAAAAGACTAATAAAAGCTTGTTGTATTCAACTTATGAAGAGATAGGAAACACAAGTCAAAAAGACTTAAATCCCAGTGTTTTTCCAAGCATCACTGTGAATATACAGGTTACATTGCCTTATGCACAACCAATAATGCAAGATGTGACAGAAGTCTACAAATTACAGTGCATACAGTAGAGCTAATAATGCATGTTTGCAAACCGTAGTCATATCGCCTCAAGGAATCCACCTACATTACACTACAACATGCAGTTTATGCAACTTTACAACAAATAACACACCAAAAAGGAGATGTATGCCGCCTCTTTCAGTCCTCGATCCCGAAAGGTGAGAACTTAAACAAGAGGTCTTGTATAGATTTACATCATAATCACACAACAAAGATGGTTCAGGATCAAGATTCTTTTAAAGAAATCGTAGCGCTTAATTGGTTATACATCATCACTGCCACTTTGGTTACTGTTCTTTAATATGTTAAACTTGCAGAGAGGGCAAGTGGCGTTGATGTACAACCATTTATCGATACAGGTGGTGTGAAAATGGTGGCAGCATGGAAGCTCACGCAGTTCAGTTCCATCATCATACATGCAAAGACAAATGCAACATTCCTGTTGAGTAAGGCAGCAAGATGGTAAATTTGGTACGGGTCAAAACAGGCAGGGTTGTGTTGACACAAAACAATGTCTCAAAGAGTCAAAGTGAAAGTAAAACACCAAAACAAGATAATAATCGAACTTGAGCATTGGTTTAGTTTGTATAAGCAATTAGGAAGCCTAATTATGGCATTTGTCAAAAAGAAAATAGAGATGAAAGTTCACTGATTTTGGTCCATCAACAAATGCTTTCAAATAATGGTGAGATTGTGATCCACATATTTTCTTAATTATATACTAATTAGAGTATTTTAGGGTTTTGATTATTAATCAAAAACTTAATAAACATAACATAAATCGATCAATTGGTTGGTTAGTAGGAGCAATAGGTCAAGACCACATTTCAAGCCAATGAATGAACAATATTACCCCTACTGATGGTCATTTTAATTATTGGCATCTGTTAAGAACATTTACTCATATCATATTTACAATATGTCATTATGATGTTCTCATTATGATTTATGAATTGATGATTATGATATCATACTAGAAAAAACCTAGAAGTTTTATTGAGTCGGGGTCTATCTGGGTGCAGTTTCTCTATCCCACAGGATAGAGGTAAGGTTTACCCTCATCAAACCCACCCCAGACCCTACTCGTAAAGCGGGATTTCACTAGGTATGTTTGTTGTTTATATTTACAAAATCCTCCTACTTTCTGAATTCCGATTGGTTATGGATATTTTGGATAATTGACCAGCAGTCAAATCACTTTTACCATATTTAGTTAAACACTAGATTTATTTTGGATGGATATAACAAATACAGCACATGAAAACTTTAAAATAAAAACTTACAGCATCCTCCTCAGATAGAGGATGTTCAACAGGTGCATCAGTATCACATTCTACCATAATTCCACCATAACCTTTTTGGATCTCCCCATTTTGTTTCTCAAAGTCGTCTATTCTCTTGAATTTGTATTTAGGCAGTCGTTCAATATCATCTTTGGTTGCACCTTCCTGTTACAATAGATGTTTCAAATATAATATGATAACCATTTTAGAAGTAAAACCAAACTTCATGATGCAATAATTTTCAATACAAATTTCAAGAAATGAAGTTGATTAGACATTAAAATATCAATTAGGAATACTATACATACTAGCTTTTTCTTTAAGCTAACATACATCTTTAAATTTCAAGTTCTAAATTTTGTTATCTATGGTGATTTTACAATCATGGTTCACCACACTTTAAAAAAAAATGTGATGATAACTGTTATATTCACAGCAGTAACAAACAATACTGCATAAGACTAGAGTTTACCTGATCAGCTACCGCATACAGAATTGCAATAATACAAGGTAAACAACAGCAAACAGCAATACCGACAACACATGCCACAGCAACACAGATGACAACAAAAAACACATCAAATGCCAAGAATGTAATACAAAGCCTGGAAAAGAAACCAAATTCCCAAATTATATAGAAAAAAGTATAAACTATTTTCATATCAAAAGTTATTTAGAATGAAGAAAGAAGACAAACCAGTATAACTGAGGTGCATTCTCAGTAAGATATTGACCACCAGAAGACACCCAATAGAATCCAACAATCCACCAAATAAAGGAAAACATTGTATTAGCGGACTCCAGATGCTTAGCAACACTGCCACAGATAAATGTAAGCCATACAGAACAAGACAAAATTCCAACTGATTTTATTCATTTATCTTTTTTTACTTTTGAAGAACAGTTAAGGACAATAATAAATCTTTTTCTACATGAATCCAAGAAACAATGAACTGAAAGCATGGGACGAGAAAAAACTGTTTATTTGCAAAAGCAATTAATAAGAGAGTTGTAGCCATATGAATATCGAGAAAACAAACAAGACAGCCGAATAACAAAGCACAAACTGGAAATGAAAATCAAATAGAACATGCCTAAAAACACTACATAAGGGAACTGCTAAAAAAAAAAAAAAAACTTAAAGTACCATGAAACCTACAAAAAACTAAAAGAGGTAATATGCAGGTTGCTGCTGTAAAAAGGCTTGGAGCTTTCACTATAGTCATCGTTAGGATTAATATTTGATTTTTGTTAGAATGATACTTAGGATTTTTCCTAATTATTAATATAACAACTGCATTTATAACTATTATTAGTTCTTATTATCTTTAAGCTTAGTATTATTAGATAAAACATATGTCTTCAGGTTCTAGAAACCTAAAAGGGGGATAACATCGTTAACCCTCAAGGCCCTCATGTATGATCTGATTTTGATTATTCCATATCCCCTAATCGCATTCAAAGAACACAACCAAACACCCCCTTAACTGTAACTTATCATACTTTAACATCAGTTCACATACAAATGTATGTATGGCTGATCTTATTCAAATTGCAAAGCTCTGAAATAAGGTTAGTTCTCTAATCAGTAATCTCTACTCAAACCAAAGTAGCTCATAATTGTTAATATCATAGTATCATTTAGTTAACAGATCATACCTATTATCATCATCATCATTCTGTGACCTCTCCGCTGCAAAATCCGCATAATCCCTTCGCTCACTCCCCGAATTCGAACCGTTGGAATTCAAACTTCCATTACTGACTTCCGCTCTCAAACTGCCACCATACTCCGACGACCGTTGCTGATACCTCTGTTTATAGTCAATCCGCACACAAACCATATGAAGCAAACACTGGCACGCATATCCACCAATCCAAAGCCTCAACGGCGTCTCCGGATCCTCCTTCCGGCTCAAAATCAGCACCGAGATCGAAATAGCAATAAACGCAAAGTTCCAAACCAGGTCTAGAATCACAATCGGGCGTGAGTAGGCCCAATCACTCTGCCGCTCTTCAATCTGCTCAGCGGCTGACTCCCTCACACGCATCGACGAATCACGGAGCATCCGCCGGCTGCTGGCGCGGCGGAGGAACCTCGCGGCGCCGAGGAGGGACGGCGCGCCGCTGACGAGCTGTCGGCTGCGGAAGATGCCGTCGGAAGTGGTGGTGAGCAACGGCGTCGGATCGACGGTGGTTGTGGCGGTGTCGTCGGAGGAAGACGGTGGAGATTGCGATGGAATCGTTGTTGACATGATTGTTGATTGGATCGATGATGGATTGAATGATGAGAGTGTGTGGGGGATGAATTGGGGGAAACCCTAGGTGTAGTTAGAAGGGTGTAGATAACGACGGTTGATCGGAGAAACGGATGGTGGTTGATTCCGGTGACGGTGAGGTGGAGAACGGTGGTTGATTGTCGGAGGGTGGGTGGGATACATTAATGTGATAGGGCTGGAGGTTCATCACATCTAAAGTTGATATATCAAATATCTTTCTTTTTTATAATTTCATGTAATTTTTACCATCTAACTTTTTTCTTTGTATCTTAGGTTGCATGTTATACTCTAGTAAAAAACATAAATCAAATTAAGTGTCATACTTTCGTAAAAAAATAAATGTAAAAATATGAGGCGTGGAATACGGAACGTCGCCTAAGTGTGATCATGGATGTTATCTTTAGACTAAGCTTAAAACCATCAATAATATGTAATCTAGACTTACCTCTGATTTGAAATGTAATATTTACATGTAGTCTTACAACTTGTAAATGACAAAAGTTATGGTTTAATTAAAGTTATATGAAGAGATATAGTTGAAATTTGATTATTGTCCTATTATATTTTGAAGTTAATTATAGATTATTTAAGTTATGGTTTAATTAAAGTTATGTTACATGTCTCAAGAATAAACTGTTTGTGGGTTTGGTCTTTCATTTTAAATACTTGTTTATGTTGTTACGGGAAAGTTTGAAAATGCTTGATACCTGATAGGTATTAAGAAGCTTTGTTTTCACGACCCTATTATATATGGGTACTTTTTAGATTTTAACACCGAAAAACTTAACTCTAAAGTTCTTATACTATATCTCGCATCTAATAATTCCGTTTAAGATAAAAATAAATTATTTTCTTTTACTCTGTCGTTAAACTATTTAACTAGTCATCATGAATTTAATAAAACTAGTTGTATTCGACGTCGCGCGTTGCGCGACTTATAATCTTAGTTTTTTAACAGTGTAATTAGGCTCAGAGTTGAATCCGCGGTGGCTGCAGCCGATAAACGGTGTCGCGCCAAACAACGAATACCTTTTTCTATCATCACAGCCATGATAGTTGCACACATGAGCAATAAGAAACACAATCCTCTCACATAAATAGTTGAACATCATCATTGAATTGGTACAAAAATTCAAGCACGGTAGCAACCATAAACACCTTCATACTATGCAAATACAGCAAGGGTTTGCCTCTCAAATGAGTCTGAACTGACCATTATCAGATCAAACAAAAACATCATAAACAAAAATTAGAAACTGGTCGAGCAAGAAACAGAACATAAAAGCCTCGCCGCCGCGGCTGGCCGCCGGAAACGGCTGCTGTCGTGTTGGGCGTCTGTTTGGCCAATAGGTTCGACATGAACCCCAAAGAAAGAGAAAAAAGAAACCCAAAAAATACAACGGATGCAATAGTTGATTTGAGATCTCGCTATCAACCATTCAACAACGACACCAGACTCAACTCACAGACGAAGATCGGCCGACAGGGCGGCGCCAGCGGATGATCCCTGTCCCAAAACCTCAAACGAAAGTCTCAAATGAGATATACCCATCATCATCGACCTGTAGCAACCACTTAGGGTTTTGACCAGGAACATCAAAAGTAAAAATCAATGTCTCAGATGACTGCTCGTCCATCATTCCTAACCCAAAACCTCAAATGAAAGTCTCAGATGAGGCATACCCATCATCATCGACCTGTAGCAAGCACCTAGGGTTTTGACCAGGAGCATCAAAAACAAAAACCAACGCCTCAGATGACTGTTGGCCCATCATTCCTGACCCAAAACCTCAAACGAAAATCTCAGATGAGGTATACCCATTATCATTGACATGTAGCAACCACTTAGGGTTTTGACCAGGAACATCAGAAACAAAAATCAACGTCTCAGATGAGTGTTCGCCCATCATCCTTGACCCATCGAAGCCCCATAAGGCCTTGGTGGGCTAGAAAAAGCTTCCAACCGTCGGCACTCAACCTTCGGTCGGCTTACGAGTGGTCCTCGAAACCATCCGTCATGCATCGACACAAAGGAGGGCCATCATCGAGAGAAGGTGGGCGGCGGTCATCGGCGGGAGGCAGCGGCGGCGGATCTTTTTTCTCCGCCGCCCTCTCTCTAAACAAAAGTGTACAGACGCCACCTGAGGCGGCATGCAGATACCAGCGGCGACCTTCATCGCCTTTGCCGACACAACAGCCGGAAGCCCACCGACTAACGACACCACCATCTGCAACCCACACAAACACCCCCTCTCTTTAAGAACACACCTATTTAAAAGGAGTTACGGGGTAAAATGCAAACTTTATAAATTTAAGTGGCCAAACCACTAAGCCAAAAAAAATAACTGCTGATAAAGTTGTTATTTTTATATATAGGGTAATAATAATAATATGCAAAATAATAAATCAATACTGAAAAGGATAAAAAATTAAAAAGAATAATGTAATAACAATAAAATGTCTTTGACCACAACGAGACGACGACGGCAGATAGTTTTAGTCACTGGCTTTTGTTTATCATTTCACAAATCGATTTGTTCTTATTCTTTGAAGCTGTTTAAGATTACAATCCAAAAGATTTGAACTTTAGGTTGTTTATGTTCAAAGATAAACTAACTACATGTTTATATCCCATAAAGCATGCTATCATCGTCATGGGTGGGTCGTATTTAGTCTAATTACGCAGAATTTTCACAAAACTGCTTACTCACTGATACCCATAACAGCACCTGTTTACTACTCGAATCAGAAGCTGAACGAGCTATGGAAATCGGGTCGAATCAATGAAGCACAACACCTGTTCGACGAAATGCCTGAGAGAGATGAGTTCACTTGGAACACCATGATTGCTGGTTATGCTAATTCAGGAAAGATAATTGATGCACATAAGCTGTTTGATGAAACTCCAACGAAGAGTTCGGTTACATGGTCTTCGTTAATTTCTGGATACTGTAAACTGGGAATGGAAGATGAATCAATGAGGTTGTTTTATGAAATGCAGTGTGAAGGGTGCAGCCCAAGCCAGTTTACATTAGGGAGTGTTCTTAGAATGTGTTCGACAAACGGGTTGTTGTCAAGAGGGGAGCAGGTTCATGCGTACGCGATTAAAACTCAGTTTGATGCAAATGTGTTTGTGATGACTGGACTTGTTGATATGTATGCACAATGTAGACGCGTGTCAGAAGCTGAATATCTGTTTAAGATGATGTCTTATGGTAAGAATCATGTTACGTGGACCGCGATGATCACTGGGTATTCAAAGAACCAGGATCAACTTGGAGCTATTGAGTGTTTTCGTGATATGAGGGCTGAAGGAATCGAGGCTAACCAGTATACGTTTCCTAGTGTTTTGGCTGCTTGTGGGGAGATCATGGCTTTGAGGTTTGGGGTGCAGGTGCATGGTTGCATAATGAAAGGCGGTTTTGCTGCTAACGTGTTTGTAGAAAGTGCTTTAGTTGATATGTATGCACGATGTGGGAATCTGAATGATGCTAGGGTTGTATTGGAGTCAATGGCAGTTGATGATGTTGTTTCTTGGAACTCGATGATAGTTGGGTGTGTGAGGCAGGGTTCTACGGGGGACGCACTTCTTTTATTCAAGAAAATGCACACCAAGAACATTAAAATGGATGATTTCACATACCCATCTGTGCTAAACTGTTTTGCTTCCTTAGACGACGCTAAATCTTTAAAATCTTCAAAATCCGTCCATTGTATGGCTGTGAAAACAGGGTTTGAAGAACACATTTTAGTAAGTAATGCTCTTGTGGACATGTATGCCAAAAGGGGTGACTTAGTTTGCGCTTTTGAGGTGTTCAGTAACATGAAAGAAAAAGACGTGGTTTCATGGACTTCATTGATCACGGGCTACACCCACAACGGTGCCCACGAACAAGCTCTTAAATTATTCTGTAAAATGAGGATTTCAGGAATCAAACCGGACCAGATTGTGACGGCCAGCATATTGAGTTCATGTGCAGAACTCACTGTTCTTGATTTTGGACAACAAGTTCATGCCGATTTCATAAAATCAGGTTTGCTCTCATCTTTATCAGTTGATAACTCTCTTGTAACAATGTACACAAACTGCGGTTGCTTAGAAGATGCCAACAAAGTTTTTGCATCAATGGGTCTCAAGAATGTAATAACATGGACTGCACTAATCATGGGTTATGCTAAAAACGGTAAATCAAAAGAATCATTGGTGTTCTACCATGAAATGATCGAAAGTGGCATAAAACCTGACTTCATAACTTTCATCGGATTGCTATTTGCTTGCAGCCATGCTGGGCTTGTGGATCAAGCCCGCCAATACTTTGACTCAATGGTCAACTTTTACCATATAAAGCCCGATCAAGATCATTACGCTTGTATGATTGACCTTTTAGGGCGGTCAGGGAGGATAGACGAGGCAGTAGAGCTACTAAACAACATGGTGGTTGAACCAGATGCAACCGTATGGAAAGCATTGCTTTCAGCTTGTAGGGTTCATGGAAAAATTGAACTCGCAGAAAAGGCGGCAAACACCCTTTTTGAACTGGAACCTCAAGATGCAGTCCCATACATTATGCTATCAAACTTGTACTCTTCAGCGGGTCAATGGGAAGATGCTGCAAGAATTCGAAGGCTAATGAAATCAAGGGGTGTAAATAAGGAACCGGGTTACAGTTGGATGGAAATTAACAGTAAAGTTTACTCATTTATGTCTGAAGATAGAAGGCATGAAAAGTCTAATTTGATATATTTGAAGATTGATGAGATTATGATGTTGATTAGAGAAGCTGGTTATGTGCCAGATATGAATTTTGCATTGCATAACATTGATGAAGAAGGTAAAGAACTTGGTCTTGCTTATCATAGTGAGAAGTTAGCAGTGGCTTTTGGGCTTTTGGAATTGCCACGTGGAACGCCTATAAGAATTTATAAAAATCTCCGGGTTTGTGGTGATTGTCATACTGCTATGAAGTTCATATCGAGTGTTTATGGGCGGGTTATAATTTTAAGAGATTCGAATCGTTTTCATCACTTTAAACAAGGAGTTTGTTCTTGTGGAGATTATTGGTAACAAAGTTTATTCGACTGCGTTTATGGTGGACAAATATCATACCTCTATGGTGGACAAATATCATGTTTGATTTGTAAGATTGTCAAAGCAAGTTTAAATGGTGTGATGACAGTTGTAGTAGTAGTGGCAACTTTGGTGCCCGTGGTTAAGAAGAGTGGTAGTAGTAGTGACAGCTTTGGCGCCCGTGGTCGAGAAGAGTGGCAGTAGTAGTGGCAGCTTTGGTGCCTGCAGTCGGGACTGGTAGTAGCAATGGCAGCTTTGGTGACGTGAAAGTGAGTGAGTATAATCTTTTTGATTAATTCCACATACTATATAGAAAGGAATGTCAAGATTTTGACAAATTTATCACGATTTCATTGAATTACGGCCAAACATGCTATCAATTGAATTTAAGTTCTAATTACTAATTTTACGAACCAAACATGTAAAGAATAGAAATTTGACTTCAATTCACTGTTAATGACAAACTTAACACCCCTTAGTTTTTTCAGTATGCTTTTATAATGTAAAAACAAATTATAAACCTTGTAAAACATGCTTTCTTATTTATTTTTCAAAATTATAGTGCTTTTCTCGCTAAAAGAACATACAAAAATAATATAAAAAACAAAATAATCAAATTCAATAGAAGTAAGCATTTCATGTTGTAAGCAATCTGTTGATCGCGAATCCAAATTAGTTACACCATATCTATACGCAGGTAGATATATATAATAGTCTCCCGTTTGGTTACAGTTAGATTAAACCAATCTCCGTCTGCAACTTCATTGATTGATTAGATATTGTAGTTCACCAAATGACAGCAAGAGCAAATATTATGGGCATGTCTTCAAAAACCCAACGCCTGTGGACAGAACAGGTTACATTGTTTATTGTCTGGCATGTGCAGGTATCAGCCGTTGAAGTAGTTCAGGAGACGCGTGAGCAATTTCTGTAAAAATTAAATTTATATTCAATAACTTAATGAGCGGAAATCAAGGAACGAATTAGAGGTCCCGAAGATGGCTGTACCTTGTGGTGTAAAGTTAAAGAGAGGAGGGAGGGGTTTGCCATCTGGCAAGGTTGTAGTTGGGTCTCTTAAGTCATCAAAGAATGGGTGAGTGCAGGCCTCCAACTGTAGAATAAAATTCCCAAAACTTAGTACATTTGTTTGTTGTTGAAAGAGAATTCACAAGTGATATTCACTTACGGCAGTACAGCGCAGCTTTGGTGAGTATTGTAGCAGACGCGATACAAGATCAATTGCTTCAGGTGGCATGTTCTTTTTAAATATCTGAAAACATGATCCAAAAGTGAAGTTACTGATTCATTCTTATAAAAAAAAGGTTTAACTGGAGGTACCAAAATTGACGGATAGGGTAACATGTCAAAAAAAAAAAAAAAAAAGATAACTGTTGGTGTCTGTTACTGGTCGGGTTGAAATGAGGCAACTTTTTTTTCCTTCAAAAACTTATTTTTTCTAAATAGAAATAATTGATGTCAAATATGAATACAAAAATATATTATTACAAGGCGTTTTCTTTTATGCGGATTCATTTTCAAACTACATGTTTGACTCAATAAAGATAGAGGATAACCTAAATCGACCCATTCATAAGGAAATGAGTTAAAACGGTCACATCTCAATCAAAATCATGCAATATTATAAACAAACCTTGTGCCATGGATGAGCCTTGATCTGTGGGAACTTAAACTCCGTGTAATGAGGATTCATGCACTTAATTTCCTCTCGTGTTGGGGTTCCCAAAATCTGAAGGAGAATTAGATGATTGTTAGAAATAGTATCAAATTAGTAACTTGGTGAACACAAGATAAACATGTGTACCTTGATTATCTCTACGAGTTGATCTACACCACTTTCACCAGGGAAAAGAGGCTGCATAGAATAGAGATTGGAATTTAATCAAAGAAATCAGAGCACAAAGCATATGCAAACGAAAATGTTGATGTAACAGAGCATCCAACTAGTTTAATATTTTGAAATTGACTTAAAATCTGGGTATCCACCTGTCCAAGGAGTAGCTCAGCCAAAACACAACCCGCAGACCACATGTCAATCGCATTGGTGTATTCCGTTGCTCCAAAGATCAATTCAGGAGCCCTATAATATCTGGAACAAATATATGAAATATTTGGCTCCCCAGGTACCTGCATTGCAAAACAAGGCCTTAATGCCTCACATCATCATAGATGCAATCAGAAATCCAAGAGTATAATTAACTTACCAGCATTTTTGCACTACCGAAATCACATAGTTTTAGCTGATGAGTTTGTGGATTAACCTGCATGCAACAAGGTTAGCCACGAATTTTAATACATAACCAACAAGATCAATGCAATTAAGTGAGTTTTCCACACGTAATAGGTACTTACCAATACATTTTGTGGCTTAATATCACGATGGCATACGCCAATAACATTGTGGATGTAATTAAGCCCACGGCAGATCTGAGCAAAAATGAATGACATAATATAGTAAATTACTGTGCTGCCTATATTATCAAAGAAAGGGTGAAAAATTGGCAAGGGCTTTACCTGATATGCATACAATTGTACATATAGGGTAGGCATGTGTTGGTTCATCCTAACATAGTTCCTTGACACCCTATAGACAGTTTCAGGTACATATTCTAAGACAACATTTAGGTACACTTCACTTTTGTCGGTTGTTGAATAGAAACAGTTTTTCAATGGAACAACATTTGGATGGTCCAATAAACGCAATATTTGAAGTTCTCTGTTCTTGTATCTTTTGTCTTGAAGAACCTTCTTTATAGCAACAGATTCACCTGTTTCAAGGCACTTGGCCTAAAAGAACAAACCATAAAGAAATAACTTCATACGTCCACAACGTCAAGCTGATAAGTTATGTATCTACACTCTTGCACATGATATGACAATTACCTGAAAGACGACACCAAATGAACCAGTACCAACAACACGCTCGGCCATGTAAGAGAAAGTCTGGACCACAATGTATTTTACACGCCATTTTAGTTCATTGAAAATCCAGCAGTCAAGCTAGCAAAAACATCATGCTAAAAACAAATAAGCAACAATTACCTGCTTTGGTTTTCCGTTTCGACCACCTATGGTAGTCACAATAATTTGACCTGCTTCGGTACCATTGCCATTTACAAGAGTCGCCTCAAAATCCTGTTTTCAAATAACCATACATAAGTATACAAACATTCATGGTACGGATATAACTAAATTAACAATCAGTATAATTCGATTAGAATATAGTGATATTAAATAAAAATATTACCTTGTCATCAGACTTATCTTTAATTTTCAAGCCATGCATTTGTTTGGGTAGATTGTCATGGTCAGCTTTTCCTAGTCTTGCAAAAGAATTGGATTTGCTTACAGTCACCTTTGTAGCTCTAGCACTACCAGGCTGATTCCCAGAATCTGATTTTACCCTCTTATTGAATGAATCTCCATTCTACAAAACCAATAAGTTCAACTACACGTTATTCATATCCCTAATTATACTAATTCCCCATTAATTACTAATCATAATACCATATGCATCTTAATTACTCATCACATGTACACCTATTTATCAAGAAAACATTTAAAAGTTGAAGGTAAGGTCATTCATACATGTACAAATACACATCATAAAGGCAATAAAGTTGCTCCTTAAACAACAATTTTATAAATGTTCCATATGTTCGGCTTGAACCATATGTTCTTGCGAATAAGAACATATTATACATGAACTCCACACAAGAAAATATATGAATCCCGGCATCATATGCTCAGTGATTTTGACATGCTCACAAACAAATAAACATGACGTTGTTGAATATTAAAATACTGCTTATTATTATTGTTATACTGATAGCATGAGAGATCAAATAACAACTCAAACAAAATGTCAAAAAACTCTATAAACAAATAAGATATTCCCCGAGCATTATTTAAATATGAATAATAAACAGATCAAAAAACACCAGCAGCAAATATCTATATCTAACTTCCATCAAACAAAGGAAAACCATCAGAACACAAAACGTAAAATCTATTACCAATATGCATCAAACAAACAAACAAAATAGTAATGTACAAGCAAACGATTCAAACTTTCACCAAAATGCAATGACGATTAAAACAACACTCTCCAGACGACGCATTAGGAAAACTGTTTGAATCTGAACGAATAATGAATCGTAAAACAAAACGAACAAAATGATTATGAATAATGTAGCTTCCATCAATCAAAAACATTTCCGCAATCAAAGTATTCAAATCATCAGAAAACTTACGATATCCGAAACGGATGTACGACCAGAGGCGATACTCTTCAAACGACGCATCACATTCATTATGTTCGATCAAATCGTAACCCTAATCAAACAATTTTACAACAGATCTCACAACACTTTTACGAAATTCTTCAACAAAACAAATAAGACATCAACGAATGGAGGAGGAATATGCGAAACGACACGCAATCCTCCTCCACCTTCTTCTTCTCGTCGCTAAAACGTTGTTATTTTCTTTCTCTCTCTATATATATAAATAAATAAAATAAACAACCTTGTTTCTCTCTCTATATTTCAATTAAAAACCCCACACTTTCTCTCTCTAAAACTAATTTCTGGTCAAAGGTCAAGCCTGAAAAAGCACAATCGTTCATTATTCGCCTCATTTTGTACACCGGTCAAAGTTTTAATTTCAGCCGTTGGATTGTTGATGGCTGTTTAATCTACAGCTGTGATTAAACACAATGCACCAATCATAATACACCAGGTAATTAGTATTATATTAATTAATTTAAACCATCAAGGTGTAAACACTAGATCATCATAAAGCTATTTATCAATTTAATTAATCGATCATAATGCTAGCAAAAACATTTTTCTTAAAAATAGACTGATTCATAAAAAATAAAAATACGAAACATAAATGAGAAAGATTTAACAATAAAAAAATATCATTATTTTTGTTTCAGACTTCATTTAAAAACATTTGTATTAACAAATAAAATTAT
The DNA here is from genome assembly GCA_025506415.1 of Flaveria robusta. Taxonomy (NCBI): domain Eukaryota; kingdom Viridiplantae; phylum Streptophyta; class Magnoliopsida; order Asterales; family Asteraceae; genus Flaveria; species Flaveria robusta. The sequence continues at coordinate 3,524,333 of CM046460.1, read as the reverse complement.
GATAACTTAGAAATTAGTTTTGGAAAGATAACCGATTTAAAAGAAAAAAAAAGACAAGTATAAAAACTTAAGATAATATTATTGTATGTTTATATCTTAAAATTAATAAAAAAACTCTTTTATTAAATAATGAAAAGATGAATGAACTGAAATCTTAAAATAATTAAAACAATATAAATATGATAATTATAATTATAAAAACTTAAAACATTATAAACATGATAGTTATAAAATATTTAAATTAAGAATTATTAATGATTTGAAGTTACCAATATAATTAAGAGAGAGAAACTAATAATGAGATTTAATTAAATTTCACACCATTTTGGTAAATATTTTTATAACAACACCTATTTGGTAAATAAATTTTACAATAACACCCTTTTAGTAAAAAACTCCAACAAATTTATACATGTAATTACCAAACATGCAAACACTTTTTCAGATACAAAATTTGTAAGGTTAAATATATATGTGCCCGTTAAATGCGCATGTGACAAGTAGGGAATGCGTGTTTGTTTGGATTTGGATAAAAGTTATCTGGGAATCGGATTTATATTGTTTTTTTTTTCATAATCTATTTTTGTCAATTATTTATTATGTAGCAATTCATTTAAGTATAGTCTAGTAGTAAGAGATAGCGGTGTCGGGAGGAGGGTGGGAACATCCCTTGATTTTGAGGTGTTTTATCACCTCCCGAACCGTTAAATGATTCTTGGGAATCACCGATGCTCGCTACTCTCTGTTTGTGGTTATGAAGTCGTATAGTATCACCACTATAGCGTACAAGAAAATTGTGATTAAAAACAAATAAAATTTGGACGATGCTATGCAAAAGGAGAAAAATTAAGAAAATTAAAAAAATCTAATAAGACAACCCATGAAAATTGAGAAACTTATGACGACTCCCTCTCCTCTAATAGATAAAAAATTTTTAGATTAAAACCATTTTAAGGTACGTAGTAGTTTTTTTATGTAATTTAGAAATAGTTTAGGTTTGTTGTTTGAAAATAAATAATATATACCTGTAAATTATAGGATTTAAACATTCATCGTTTTAAGTAGAGTGTCACACTTTTAGGATCGGGTATACCTTATGACTAATTGATAACAATTTTACAACAAAAATGAAATAATAACTTTCAATTGAAATATTAATGTTATTACAATCAAAACATGATTTTTAAATTCAGACTACTTTCTCTATGTATGCCTTGTCAAACTTACACCAGCTTATCTCTTCCGTGAGATTTCAACATACCTCATTTTAGCAAAATAAATGACAAGTGGAGATGTCGGTCAGCTAGTTTAACATTTAACACGTTTTCTCAAACTTTATCCTGGTTATGCATAAACTCATTTTCATACACACATTCAACATTCGTACGTATCTTTGTTTTTTCTTCTTTATTGATGGGGTCATCTACCTTTAAGGTTATAGGCATGAAGTTGTCAAAGTATTTCACCCATCATGTCTTACTAACCACGGGACCTATACATTAAATACACTAGTACAATTATAATTAATGTATAAAATTTAAATGTTACATATGCAAAGCATGTCACAATATTTACCATTTCAAACACATACGTATTTCTACTCCATTAACTAGCATTAAATAAGAAATATCGTTGTGTAGCATATATCCACATTATCCCACACTTTCAATAGGAAAATAAGACAAAAATCTTAGGTTATCACTTTATTTAGACGTGCTTAAAATAATAAAACCTTACCCGTTGTTTCTTGGTTACTTCTAGGCCATTCGTGACTTTGTAATTAGCCTATTTAGCCTTTTTAATCAATCTTAGAACTTAGAACTGACGTACAATGGACTAAAGTCCGACCATCTATGTATAGGCCTCTTTGGTCTTCATATAAAGTCCGACCATCTATGTATGTGCTACGTCTTGGATGACTACTTGAACCGCCTTAATCAAATAGATCGAAAGGACCAATGTTACGTTTAGTAAAATTGTCTTTGTCATACTTCACACGAGTCAGCGCCTAACCTTGTCTTTAGCCACTATGTTACGCATAGTGGGACGCCTTGTGACAACGTGTAAGATTCAAATCTCAATTTTCATTTATTTTATTGAAATTTATATGCAGGGTGTTACATTGAAGGAGGCACACTACCACAAAAAACGTCCTCATGGATACGAATCCACTTCCTCCAATAATGGTGTGTTTAAATCACCAAAAGATCAAAAACCACTTATAATTGATAGGGACATACACCATCGCCCTAAAATATATATGTAGCATTCTAAATACTATTTATGATTCACACTCAAAATTTAGTTTCACAAGAATAAATGCATATATGGTTAAGTACATAAAAAAACAAAGGAAAGGTGGTGTCTTAGTTCTGAAAACATTTTAATGACGGTATCAATGTTATCTGGTTGGCATCGGTTTCATTAGTCACGATATTAACATGTTACCATCAATTGATGTAACCCACGATACCCAAAAATATCATATTTTGAACATAATTGCTTTCTAAACAAAATTTATGTCGGAACATCAAAAAAATTAAACACAATCATAAACAGGTTTTCTGAAAAAGGTAATGAATAAAACGTATTGAGGAAAAATCGATTAAGTAAGAAAATTAGAAAGTTAAAGACGAATATTATATATACAACATGGTGTAATTTGAAATCTTAGAAATTTGAGAGGGGAAATGTCGAGTTTCAGAAGCTTGAGGGCTATAGTTGCAATTTAAAAGTCTCGAGGGCTTATACATTTGATCCACTGACCTTAATATTTGTGCGTCGTATAATTAACATACAGAGGACTATTTTTTTGTTCTTTGATCTTTAAGACATTAATATACATCAATTAAGTGAATTAAAAACGAACAATAACATGAATGTGGCTAAATAATTATTTTGTGTATCACATATAAAGTAATTGGGTATAAATGCATTATGCTGTAGTAGGTTTTTTAATTGTTGTAATTCTAAAATCAACGTCCACAATGTATGAATTATATTCAAGTATGTAATTGTTTGAAAATAATATTGTGTTTACTTTTTTAGTTTAACTTTAACCACAGTGGGCCCAAAGGAGGGGTAGACTAGAAAACCGTCCAGAGCCACTTACTCAAAGGCCTAAAAATTTTTAATTAATTTTTATTTTTATTATATATATATATATATATATGTGTGTGTGTGTGTGTGTGTGTGTTTTAGTGGTTATAACCCGTTTAACCCAATTAAAAAGTTTAACCCGGCTTTTAACCCAAATACACTTCTTGGGGCCCTTTTTTATTAAATAAACTTATTAGTTATAACTTATTTTCTGCAACCCAACTAAAAGCTTATTTTCAAAAACTCAAATCTCAAGTCTCAGCCAACAAGAGATAAAAAGAAAATAATTCCGATTTGGACAGATGCTAGAAACGAAGTCGAATAGAAAGATTTATCGGTTAGCTATTACGTTATATTATTCTAATATTATGATTTCATTACATTTATTGCTAAAGCGTTTCTTTTTGTCTAAAAAAATAGTTTGTATATATATTAATTCGTTAGGGGTGCAAAAACCTTCTCTTTTCAACTTGTTCGGGCACCAAAATCCGCATAAACGCCCCTTACTTTTAACCCTTTCCTTTGGCACTACACGCTTAATTGGTGGTTCGAATGTACCATCAATTTGGGTAATTTTAAACAAAACAAACTTAAAGTGGTGAATAAATAATAAATTCTTGGATAGGCATAAGTGGCACTTGTGGCCTTAAGTGCTTTTTGATGACTTACCTCCACATTGGCAAGAACATATTCTTGCACTTTTCCACAAATGGCAAATTCTCATTGGTCTATAGTTTTTTTTAGTAAGGAGAAACCTAAACCACAATTAGTTATGATCTTTAAACATCATCCGAATACAAATAAAAAGGAATTTATGAATTAACAACTCGACCCAAATTACACCTATATTAATTGATGTGTTATTGAACAGTAATAGTATTGATTAAATAATAATAATAATTGTTTATTAATAATATTTAAATGATAATAATATTTGTTTATTAAATTATATTAATTTTTTAAATACATCTATATTATTAATCTGTTATTAATATGATTAAATAATAATAATTGTTTATTAATAGTATTTAAATAATAATAATATTTGTTTTAAATTATATTTGTTTATTGAATGTTTATTACATCTAATTATAACTGGTCAACTTTGAAACATATTGACCCCTTAAGTTTTTAAAGTTTCGTGTTTACCTCAGTATAATTTTTGCTTAGAAAATCAAATTTCTTATGTTCGTATATTTATGTACGTGTCGATACGAGCTGGATCTAATATAAAACGTTTCCCTGCATTTCATTTGACTGTATATATTTGAGTTCCTTTACGTTTCAGTGTAAATTTAGTTTGAAAACAAATAGGGACAAATGTAATCTATATGATTTTTTTCGTACGTTTTGAGTTGACATACTTTTGACATAATTTTGTTTGGAAAAAAAACGGGTCAAGTATAATAATTCTCATTCAGCGGTATAAATATGAGTTAGTTTACGGTTCGACCTAAATTTAGTCCAAATATAAGTCGAGTCGATTGTTAGTTTATACTTTATCATAACGCGTACAATGCCGCCGCAACGCGCGACGGTTAAAAAACTAGTATATCATAAAATAACTCAACATAGATTTCGTTACTAAAAAAGTGTATACACTCTTATTGAGGAGTTTGGCTTTAGGTTAAATATTATTAAGTTAAACCGAAAATAACGGTTGTAATTTATTTACTTATCACATAATTATATAAACATGTAGCGTGTTTCTTACCTCAAACTCTAAAAATTATTACACTATATTACATTATAACTTGTTAAGTGAGATGTATTGTTTTTAAGAGAAGAACAATCTTAAGTAAGAAGAAAAATTAATATTGCACAAACAAGAAGAAAACTATTATGATTATGTAACAATGTATCATTTTAGTGATTTTATTGTGTTAACAGTGGCTTAATCTCTTCTAGCCTTGTCAGACCTGCATATCTCTCTCATTCTTCTCCCTGCCATGTTGGTCGTGAATTTCTTTCATCTTACACCGTTAAAGATGATCTAAGTGTCTTAAAAGAAAAATCATTGCCAAATATCATTATTAAAAAGTTAAAAAAAGACGAGAACTCAACTAATACTTACATATTTAGTAAAGAAACACCTCCTTCACGTTTTAGCTTTATTTATATCATTATCAACTCTACGTTTAAAAGGGTTGGTTGGAAATTTATGGATAAATAAATAAATTTAGGTGAAATAATCCCTTTTCTACGTGACGAGTAAAAGTGTTAAAAAGGACATAAATTGAGGTCTATAAATAAGATAACTTTAAAAATAAAGCAAACAATTAAGAATTAATGTTAGTGGATTATGTTTCAAAATCATGGATCAAGTGCCCATTCATAATTAAAGTCCATCTTTTTCCAGAACAAAATCTAAATTTTGGATTTATTGAACTATTTTAACTGCATTCTCTTTTAGTTCGCCAATATAATTGTGTTTAATTTAATATAAAAACATAAAATAAATCGCGATATTTAGTATTTACACTCTGAATCACGATAACCGTATGATATATTGTATGGTACAATAATTTGTTTGTTTTTATTCAATCAAATTCAAACATTACAACCTGTAAAGTAATATAATAATACTAAATAACTAAATATGGACAATTTAGATATTTTGTATTGTAAAATGCAACCTTTTCAAATAGCGCGTGAAAAACTTTTCGTACCTTCTGGATAATATATATTGCAAGATGATCCTTAAAACATATAAAACATTCTTTTTTATCATTTATACTTTTCTTCTTTAAAATTATAATTTTGTCACACACGATTGAAGTAATTGTCAAAATTTAGTATCATCAAGATACGTAATATTTTTGTATAATAATGGCTGTATACTTCTTATTATCATACTAAAAGTATAAAGTTTAATCAAGTTTATGGTCAATAATTTTTATTTTTCTTTTAGCGTATTTCAGTTTCTTATAATGTTGATTTAACTATCATAGTAACATAAAAACACACTTGAATATATAACTTAGAAATGTGCAATTTCTTGTTTACGGTCATGATGTTGTTAATAGTTTTACGTGGTGATACTGACTTTGAATCTTAATTAGGCTACTTTACACAAGTTTGAAAAAGATTATCTAGAGTAATTTGAGTTATCATGTAAACATTCAGATATATTAATTAAATCATATTCATTTGCATTGTTGTTGAATAATATATTGGCTATAGTCATACATAGTTTACTCAAGGAAAGTGTTTATCTATTGATTAATTGACACATGAAAATGTGAAATGTAAAACTATCTTACTGGCCAAGATTAAGAGATTTTATTCTTGTAATTCAACAATTTAATATTATAACTAATTTTGATTATTGTTGTTTTTCTTTTCTAACTTTTAGAGTATGATGTTTCATAAAATTCCTAATACAACATTGTTTGATATTTATTTTATCTACGTTTCAATACAATTTTCATTAAAAAATGAAGTTAGGCACAAACATAAAATTCCTTAAAAGTTGTTTCAAGGTTTCAATTTTCTTAAATTTTTTTATTTTGCTACTTTTAAAATATGATTTTTATATTCACCACAAAACACAAGTTCACCCACTAGTTCCTTGTTATTACTTAAATAACCAATCAAACTTTTACAAGTGACCGTACTACAAACTTTTTCCAACATACTCAAGGCCTTTATGATACATTTATAATTAGATCACATAATTAACCACATCTAACATTTATATTTTAATAAAACCTTATTTCATCCTACTCCAAGGTTCTAAAAGTCTAAAACCAAATGTAAATATCACAAAAAACCACACTTTTAAAATTCAATGAAAAAAATAAACAAAAAAGAAAACCTAATTTGAACAAAGAAAAAACTCAAAAGACTAAAAACTTGAACAAGTCAACAAAGTCAAACCAGCGCGTGCAACTCACACATCTGCTCTCCTCCTCCAAACCGCGTGTGGTATCATAAACAAAATAATATCCACGTCATCATCTCAATACAGCCGGATATAAGCACCGTCCCCCGTCCTTGTTCCTTACACACACCACCATCACTTTTTTTTTTTCTCTCAACTTCCACCACACAACCACCGTCAACCACCGCACACTCATCCCATGGGTGCTAATTCATCACTACTAACTCAACAGAGCTCCGACCGATCAACACATCCATCAAAGCTCCACCTCGGCGACATCCCGGAGTCCTGTGTCGCACTGGTGTTAACCTACTTAGATCCGCCGGAGATTTGCAAGTTATCGAGAGTTAATCGAGCGTTCAGAGATGCTTCATCTGCTGATTTCATATGGGACTCGAAATTGCCCTCGAATTACCCCCATCTAATCGACCAACACCTGAACGAAAGCCATAGCAATTTGGGGAAACATGAAATTTATGCTCGATTGACCAAGCCTGTGAGATTTGATGCCGGAAACAAGGTTCGATTTCATCGATTTGACTATTCGTATCTGTTTGGTTTTGAATTTTGACTGTATTGATTTGATTTGTTGACTCGATGTTCATGAAAAGTCAAAATTGTAGCTATGAATGATCTGTGAGATGTTTGTTGTAGGAATTTTGGTTGGATAAGAGGACTGGAGGATTATGTGTGTCGATTTCTTCTAAGGCATTGAGCATCACCGGAATCGATGATCGGAGATATTGGAATTTTATTCCGACCGATGAATCAAGGTGAATTTCTTAAGTAATCATGCTTTTTGGTAATATTATATTATAATGCATACTTTGTTTAGGATAGCTATGCTATGAGTGAGATTATTTCGCGTATGATTATTGTTTAATGCATACATTGTTTATTATGGTTATGTTATGAGTGAGATTATTATAGGTATGATTGTTTTTGAAATGCTAGATGTTTGTTTCTAACTTTTATTTTGATCAGATTTCGTACAATTGCATACCTACAACAAATATGGTGGCTTGAGGTTGAAGGAGACGTTGACTTCCGGTTTCCATCAGGGACGTACTCGTTGTTGTTCAAGCTCCGGCTGGGGCGGTGCACGAGGAGGCCCGGCCGTAGGGTTAACCATGAGGGTGTTCATGGTTGGGACATTACGCCGGTCCAGTTCCAGCTAACCACAGACGATGGTCAACATGCAGTTTCTAAGCGTTTCTTGGAGAAAATGGGGGCATGGGAGTACCACCATGTGGGAGATTTTGTGGTTGATGATTCGAACGTGTCTACGAAGGTGAAGTTTTCTTTGACGCAGATCGATTGCACGCATACGAAAGGTGGTCTTTCTGTTGATTCGGTTCTTATATGTCCTAGTAACTTGGTTAAAGATTTTAGAGCTTTATTATAGCGTGACAATTGTATGTTTTAGTGACAATTGTATGTTTTAGTCACAGTTTTTTGCCGGTTTAGACCTTAGATATATTTGTTCCTATGACATATTGATGTATGTTTGATGTTGTAAACATTGTAACATACTAACATATAAAGTTTTGACAATTAATGTTTTGAATAAGAGAATTCACATCTTATTTTTTATTTTTATATTTATAATTGTACTAAAAATTATTATTTTTTTATATTATTTTAATTAAATAATATTTTTTATATTTTTATTATTATCTTTTCTCTCTTTTTCATTCAAAATCACTTTAAAAAATATTAAAAATTTTATAAGGGTTAAATGGTAAATCTTCTAATTTGCAGATAAACAGTAACATATTCTCTTTTCACCACTCACAACCACTAAAAACCATTTCATATAAGGATTGTACTCGTATATTTTTAGGGAACGGATTATAAATGCTCTAAGGACACCGCTAAAAGAACACCCACAAAAGGGGTTTAACAAATATACACCCTACCCATGTATTGTTACATTAGTTGTTTCATCTAATTTTGATAATACACGTACAATCTTAAAAATAATCAAATTAATAGTCAATTCATCTGTTGCTGGTAATACAGGTAGAATCTTAAAAATCAATCAATAAATGGATGAGTTGATAAAAGAGACGATCATTGGATTTTAACTCTACTTAGCCTCACACTTTATTAACGGCGGCAGTGGTTATCTTTTTTTTTTTTTTGAACGGCTGGTTAGTGGTTAGTAGTTAGTATCACCAAGTTAGTAATATTCGCCAATGCCAAGGTTTGAACCTTGGACCTCCAAGAGAGGCAAAATCTCCCACCTCCCCCTTAACCACTAGGCCAAGAGATCATTGGTGCGGCAGTGGTTATCTACCAATGTTTTTAGTTTTTTCGTCAATGTTGTTGAAAATGTGTTACTAACTTACAAGAACATTAATACTCTCATCTAAACAACCTATAAATAGGATTCGAAGGTAAAACAGAATTGTCAAGGTATTTTACTTTATCCAAAACTACCAAGCATAATATTAAACAATATCTTCAAATCTTATAAGTGAGCCATACAAACCATAAGGTTACAAGAACATTAATACGCATCTACCAACATAATTTCTGAAGTGAGACGTACACAGGATATTAATACGATAAAAGCAGACGCAACATATATTATTGCAATTGTTGACACATATAAAAAATCATACACAAACAACGTATGTAACTGCAATATATATGAATATTATTTAACGCTATCGGAATCTAGGTTGTGTGGCAACCACCATCGTCTGCTTCAAGGCGTTTTCGACTTGGGTGCTGATGGAAGCAGCTGCAAAAACCAAATCGAATATCATTGTAACTAATCCATGAGTTGCAACAGATAATTTTATATTTAATGATTCTTGCATCGGGCTATGATCGTACCTGATAACAAGATATGAGTGAGGTGGTGAACCCAAAGGCTCCTGTAACGCGTGGAGTGATCTTTTTGGGCGACAGTTGTAGCAGCCCAACAGCAACCACTATATCCATGGCTGCTTTGATCAAAGCCAATGACCTCTCGTTTGATGCATTAAGTTTCTCACGATATTGTTCATTCTGCAACCAAAAGAAGTAAGCAACCGAATAAATTATCATGAAACAAAGTGCAAACCTGTTTAAAAAAGGTTATGATCTACACGATTCACGAACCTTGTATTTATCAGTACCCTTGAGTTCCTTGGTCATTTTCTTCATTGATTTTGAAAGCCTCCCAAGCTCTCCTAACTGAATAAAACAAATAATGCGATTAATCTTGAGAAAAGACGATAAAGAACATCTAAGTGTTGAATACGCGAGTCGTAATGTACCTCAACTAAAGTAGAACAGATTGAAGAACCCATCCAACAGAAGAGAGATATCCTGCCAATTATTTCCCCCTTCTCTTTGTTCTAACAAAACCAACAAGTTCAAGATAACATTTTATTCGTGTTATATCATTTTGCACGCTGTAGGTTAAATTATTATGAATCAATATATCCCAGGTAAACTCCTTATACTCACGCACCTTGTAAATGCCTGATCGATGGAGCCAAACAATTTGGTCAAGGAACAAGAAAGTCGACAACAATGCATTTTTCGACTGCAACAAAGCATCATGATCATGAGTATATTTAAAAGAGAAAACTTATAGACTGAAGGAAAACATACCTTCCCAAGTAATACAATTGGAAGGGGAGTTCCTGGAGCGGTTGGACTGATAAGAGCATGCAAATCATTGACGAACTGCAAATACAGCGTTAAAAGTAGAAACAGATTCATTATTTCTAACTTTCTGTGTTGAACGATGAATCATACGCAGAAAAGTTTATATGTTTATACACAAAATAAACCTTAAAAAGACGGAAAACTTTCCTAGCCTGGCTAGTTGACTTGTCAACATTTTGGGCAGTGCCCGCCTCACCGTTACTCAAGAACTTGGACCCATATTGTATTGTTCTGCATATCTTGTCCCGGGCTTCAGCTTTGTTCAAATACAGAACAACTAGACCAAGTTCTCTTCTTGCAACGTCTAGCGTACTCATTATTGTTCCTGGAAAGCAAATCATCAATGAAACAATCAATCGATGCTGTTCAATCGATCAAATAGCATCGAGTATACATGTTATCTCGTATAGCTTCCCATCAACCAATCAAAATTTAATCAACAACCATACATTAAACTGTTACTAAACATAAAAGACCACCTCACAATTTTCAAACAGTTGCTCACTTGCAATTTTACCACAGTTTTGGTCCACTGCTTTCTTTCTCAAATATTCAAAAGCGTACCCGAAGCTTGACTCTTGCTTTGCACAGGGTTTGGGGAGGGGCCAGATTGCTAAGCGATCAGATATACACAGCCTTACCACACATTTTGTGCAGAGACCGTTTCTCATGGTTTGAACCCATGACCTCAAGTTCACAAAGCAACAACTTACCGGTTGCTACAAATCTCACCCTCTTTTCATGTATATAAATTGTAATCAAAATATCTAACTAAAAGTCAACTTATTATAATTCAACAATATGTAAGATCAAAAGGAGCAAGTAACTGGTCCATATCTTCAACAACTTCATAAGCATCTCACTTAACAGTTAGGGTTTCTCCAAAACCAAATCAAAAGCACAAACAATCAAGAACAACTTCATATCCCACAATTAAGATCATCAGACAGCAAATTACTCCTTGGTCGAGCAAAATTTCAGAAAATCAGCACTCAAGCATCAAAATTATCCTACTTCAGACATCAATTCAATAATTGAATCCAAAATCGAAAACTAGAACACATAAACATAATCAGTTAACATACATATCAGTGGTTCCATCAAAATTAACATAAAGAAGAGGACCATAATTTGATTGAAAGATCAAACTGCAAGTTGAAGAGAGTGTTGATATATGTTTACCTGATGAAGATTAAGAGTTGAAAATTTAGGTATCAAAGTATCTACTCTTTGTAAATAACGCACATGAGTGTGCGTGTGTGTGTGAGAAACCGATTGGATTGTGTGCAGAGCCTTCTTTACTTCTAAATCACAAAAAAGAAAATATAAATGATAATGAATTTTTAATATATTTTTATTTAAAAATTTGGAGATATGATAAGGGCATGTTTGGTCCTCTATTTTCTAAAGTAAAATGGATTACGAAATATGAATTACGAACTACTCATCTTTGTCTTTTTTTGTTTTTTCTTTTTTATTATTATTTATTTAAATTATACATTTAAATAAAAAAAGATTACAAATGAAAGAAAATGTGTTTTTTAATAGTAACGATGCAGCAAACTATATTTTAAGGTTTTATATTTGTGGTTGTCTCGTTTTATCTTGATGGCTGTAACAGACATGGAGCATAGACAACATTAGTTTCTTGTTTGCTTTTAAGAGGTTAGGGATATAGAATGTCGATCTGAAAGTAAATATCATATGCAATTATGCATGCATTAACCTTGATCGGAACCCATAGAAAACACTTGATGGTACATTCGATTTCAGTATTTTCAATAGTACCGGTACCAATCGGTATCGAACCAACAAAATCGTTACGGTACTCGGTTTACACTTTTACCTATTTTCTCGGTATCGGTATTTTTGGTACAGTACCGGATTGGTACCGGTACGGTACGGTTCTCATCCCTACACTGGTCACCGGGTATATAATGTAGAGGGTAGATAATGAGAACAATGGATCAATAAGGGACTATTTGTGACAACTTACAAAAATAGAATGGTGTCTCTTGCCTTTCTTTATAAACTAATCACTTTATACACATCTAAAAGGCTAAAACCATAGAAGCCAGAGATATCATGGATCTATATCTTGTATGATGTGCATTAAAATCTGTACATCTTTTACCCATTAGTTTTTCAGATCTGGGTTTTGTGCATAGTTGGTCCATAAAATGAATCTTTTGGTTTTTGAAATTTGAATCGTGGAATTGGATGTTTAAATTCTGCCTTCATTTCTTCACTCCAATGACACCCACTTGAATCTTCATCTTCTTCATTGCTGGTATATTTCCCAATTTGTTCTAACCTGATTTTAACTGCTATTACACTCAAATTACTTGCTGATTTTGCTTCTGTAGTAATGTCTTTGATTGTGAAGTCTTAATCCCAACATTCAGACTCGAAGCTTGTGTTTTCAAGATCAAATGCTGATATGTTCATCTCATACTTATCTGAGATTGATTTCATGTTTGATAATATGTGCATTCTAATTCGCAACAATGGTGTTTCAGGATCAAAGATTTGAATTGTGAAATACAATTTATAGGATGAAATCTTTGAGATTGTTTCTCAAATCGTGTGGCAAATAACAAATCTTTGGGAGTACAGTTGAATTTCTGAAATGTTTATCACTTAATCGTTGTTTATGCTTTCCAATTTTAGAAATAGGGTTTTATAGATCAAATCTTTGGTGGGTATTTGTCAGTTTTGTAAGAAATTGATTGCTCAATACCTGCTTGTGCTTTCTAAGATTTGTACTTATGTTTTCAAGAATCAAATTTTGAGTAATTTGGCGGTTAATCTTTGGTTGCACTAGTTTAAGTATGATACCATTGTTTTTGAAGCTTAATCCTGGTAAATGCTTCTGAACAAAGAAACAAATTTTCAAATTTAAGGCAATGTTGATACCATAACTTATTCATCATGTCATATAACTTGTGCATTACGTGAGTTTGTCAATTCGGGCAAAGTGCCACCCTTTAATTTGTAGTGGGTATATCGAAAATACCTTAGAAACTACTTATCAAATCCAAGATTGAGCTTTCCTAATCTAGAAAGGTATGTTTCGTGTAAAGTGAAAATCTTTGTTCTTGTTCTTACAGAGGCAATAGCTTTAAAAGGATTTTGAGCATATTGAATGATTGCAAGAATCCAATTGCCTTTGAGGTATGCATTTGATTATGTTTCATTTCCCCCTTTATGTTCACACTTTTGAGAAGACATGCCTAAATTCTAATTAGAACACTTTATGCATAAGAGCTGAGTACATGCTTAAATCTGTTCTATTATTGCGCTCATTGAATCTTTGGTTTTGTTGAAATTAAAATTGACCACCACTTGTTTGATAATTGTTCTCAGAGAAAATGGACTCCTTACCAGATGCTATTGTCCAATACATTTTGTCAAGTTTGAGCAATGCAAAAGATGTGGCATCTTGTAACTGTGTTTCCAAGAAATGGAAAGAGTCAACGCCTTACGTTAAGAGCCTTTACTTCCCTCGTAGCATCTTTGACCATCTTTCACACGGTCAAACTCCTGATAGCATTGTGATGACGATGATCTCATCGATTTCTCGACTAGAAGAGCTTGTAGTTTATTGCCGGTTTACCAGCACAGGGCTGGCTTCTTGGCTGTTACTCGTGGGCCCTACTTTGAAAAAACTTGAACTCCGGATGGATGATCTTGTGGACCAAAGTACTCCTATTGACAGCCCTTCTAAACTTGACTGCATTCAAGCTGCAAGAAACCTGGAGTCATTAAGACTGTGGGGTGTGTTAATGCTTCGTGCCCCGAAATGGGATGTATTTCAAAAGCTTAAGAATCTTGAAATTGTTGGAGCAAAGTTGGAGGACTCCGTGTTGACCGAGGCTCTTCGGTCAACTCCTAACCTTACACATCTTGTACTTCTTGGGTGTGAAGGTTTGAAGAATGTTTGGATTGAGCTCCTTGAGCTTAAACACTCTAAACTTGATTTTTATGGTTTGGGTAGTTGCTCACTCACACTAAAGGCTCCAAAGATTGAATATCTTGAGGTTCAAGGGTGTAGTTGGATCAGGGTTCCCGAGACCAGCTGCTTAAAGAATCTTTCCATCGCTAATAATGCTGGTAAGATATCCAAGATTAGTCATATCCTAAATCCAAATTTGATCCTTAGTATTTCTTATTGTAGTGTGCCTTTGAGGCGTTTCGATGTGTGTTTAAACAGAAGTCACATCAAAACATTTGATGTGTGTTTAAACAAAAGAACACATTCAAACACCCTTCATTTCAGTTTAGTTATGGAAAGATATCAAAATATGATCTTTGATCTTGTTGCTTGTAGGGAGAGTTTACATGGTGGACTTTGGTAAGCTCATGGTGCTTGAATCATTATCCATTAGAGGTGTTCAATGGTGTTGGGATGCAATAAGCAAAATGCTTCAAATCGCAAGTGAAGTTCAGCATCTTTATATGAAAATTGAATTCACCGGAGATTTTGAAGCTCTACTCCCCTTCCCAGAAATCAATTTTGCTGATTTTTTCAGAAGTCATCCCAAGCTCAAATCTTTCGACATCCATGGTGCAATGTTTGCAGCCATGTGCCATAAGAACAGTCTCAAAAACGTACGTTTTATTACAGCTGATTATCTGGTTATTCATTATCACAAAATTAGAAAAATGCACAACTAAACACTCATAATTGCTTGTTGAAACAAGAATCTTGAACCATTCATTGATTGTGTTTTTTCAGGTGGATTCGAGTTTTGTGATTCCATATCTTGAAGAGGTTGTTATCACTGTGAGATCACCATTGAATGCTGAACTGAAGATGAGCACACTTGAGGCGTTGGTGAAGTTTGCGAAGAAGTTAAAGAAGATGAAGATCAAGATACTTCAAATGAAAAGTGGACACTGCAGTGCAGATGATTTTTTTGAGGAGATATGCAAGTTTAGATTCATGAATCACAAGTTAATCACAATAGAATAAGATTAAAATCAATGCTTTTTATTCAATTCATTGCTATAATTGGATCTTATGATTGTTGTTGACTGTAGAACTTTAATTGCTCTAATTAATTTTGATATCATCCTGTTAATCCTTTTTGTTCTCAAGTGTCTATGTTCTTTAAGGAGCTCCATGTGGTACTTTAGGCTTGTTGGTTGAGTACCATGTCAAAACACCTAAACTTTATGGATTGGGTCGGGTCAACCCATGATCAAATTCTTTGTAGATATTCTTCTAATTTAGAAGTTAAATTATGTCTTTGAAATGGTCAGAATTTTTTTTTATTAGCATTAGATGTTTGGTTTGAGGCTATTCATATGTCAAATGCTATCAACTCCTTTGAGGGTGACACATTATATGAAATATAAGGTTTACCAAGTCCTGTAAACATATAATAAGTATTATTTATTAGATGAATACATACTCAAATCCGCTAAAAGGGTACTTTACTTTTCATGAAATCCTTTTATTTACATAACTTCTCACATAAGTGGTTTTAAATTAGCTAATGTGTTGAATTTTCACACAATTTCACTTCTTTAAATTGCTTGAAATTAAGTTTTAACACTGCTCAATTCAAACGCATGACTTCATATTAATTTTAAGATCAAGGCTACTTTAAAAGTTCTTGAAGTATAAATGATTTGACACATATTTGTCACGAGTTCTCTTTTATGTCAATCTTGAACTCATAAAGACTTTTCACAAACCACTTATATCATATATTGTCATAGCTTTATTTTTATGTATGATTCATTTAAGTTGATAATAATCTTAAACCATCTCCACCTCCATTGATCCACGGTAAGCAGCTGCCAGATGATTTTCTATACTTTATCCTAATTTATAATAGTATCATAACTCTAGATTAAATGAACATATATGGTTAAAGTTATATCTAATGGTATAGAAGTAAAAAATCTTAATTAAATAACTGCGTTTACAAAAACAATTTATCATTTCTAAATGACACTTTAGGGGGGGTGAGGGGTCAGAGGTGATGTATTAAATAGAAGACCCTGATTACAAAACTAATCACAAGTTTTTTAAAAAAAAAAACTTATTTACCAAAGGGTATACTTCTAAAAATATTTATCTAACTGGTGTAGAGTTTCATGTTTCTAAAATTTCATTTTTAGCCTTTTAATCACCATCACTAATGTCAAGAAAGGGCAACCACCCTTCCTTTCTTCTTCTCCGACAAAGACACAGAGACAATTTGGAATTTCTTCACAAATTGATTCCAAGTGATTTTCCAAAGTTTATGAAACAATATATATTACAGCAAGTTAAAAATCAAGTAGTAAAGCAATTTAACTTTAGAAATGGGCAAATACTATTAAAAATCAATATGCTTCCAGTTTTTTTTTTTTTTTTTTTTTTTTTTTTTTTTTTTTTTTTTTTTTTTCAAAAAAGTATTCTATACAATTTTTTGAACATAAAAAACAAATATACGTTTGTTTGTCTCATAAAAATCCCCCAACAAAATTTTTAGATAAAAACCAACATGATTTTTATTTGTTATTTGTTCACATAAAACCCCTCAATTTTAGTAAGTTTTAAACCAATCTAAAACAACAGAATCAATTCTTACACTATGTTCCCGAGTCTTTTTTAAAAAGAAAATGAAAAGGAAAGAGAGAAAGAATTGTGTTCCTAAGTTTTTTTAAGTAGGAAAATGAAAGAAAGCAAAAAAGCTTTGTGTTTCCGAGTTTTTTAGGATGAAAATGAAAAGAAATAAGGTTATTGGATTTTAATAATTCCAACCTTTCATTTATAGGCCGTAACTAATCTTAACTTAGAAAATATTTACAGACATTGTTAACTTTTAGCTTATTTTTCTACAATGATCTTTTACTAACTGAGAGTTAAACACGTTAGTTCATTGATGACGTGGACTGTTTATGGGGCCAAAACATTAAGCAAAAATTTAAAATCTACCATTAGGTCTCGTCAATATGAAAGTACTGCAACTTGAAACTTGTTAATCTTCAACTCTTGATCTGAACCACTTGACTCGCTAAAGGTAGATTTTAGGTGACGACGAAAGATAGACACCAAAAATAGACCTGATGAAGACTAGACGGCGGCGGAGTCGACAATAAGCTCAAGGTTGGTCACATTTCATCATAAAAACTAACGGTGGTTAACTCTTTGTTAGTAATAGATCGTTGAAGAAAAATAAGCTCAAACTTAGAAGTGTCTGTAAATATTTTCTGACTTGAGATTAATCCTGACCAATATATAAAAAATAAAATTATTAAAATTCAATAACCCAAAAAAAGAAGTTAGTTTGGTCATTATTTTTCACTTTTTTATGCATATTATTTCTCTCGTTAATTTCTTTTCACTTTTCTTTCTTTTATTAAACTCGGTGTTATGATGTGTGAAAATAAAGTCAATTGTGTAGTGGTCATAAGTACAGGGACTGAAATGTTAATTCTGTATTCTTAGTTTCTTAATATGTAATTGAGTTGTTAATTGTTTGTTAGCAACTCAGATTAGGGATATAAAAGGGATAAGGGTGATCGTCTGGATGAGTGATCAAATACGAGTTCATAGTTCTTGTATTTCTTTTCCATTCACAAATTGAGTAATAGAGTTTTTTCAGTTTTTGTTGATTGTTGTTTTGATTGTTTGTATTGTTCTCTGGTTTCAACACTCGGAAACCCAGAGTTAGTTTGGACATTATTTTTTAACAATGGTAAATTAGTTTCCTATAAGAACACCAATTTGGAAAAAATCAACTAATCACTATCTATAACTGAGAGAATATAAACCCACTAAAATTAGACACAATGGTTGAATGAGCGAATGCCATCAGTCAGCTTCAAAGGTCTTCCGATAATCAACCAATTCTCATGGCAAATTCTCTAAAGGTTGCTGTCATCGGTGCCGGAGTCGCCGGACTCACCGCCGCCCGTGAGCTCCAAAAAGAATCCCACAAAGTTATCGTGTTCGAAAAGTCGCACCGACTCGGTGGAACATGGGTCTACGACCCACGGGTCGAGTCCGATCCACTGGGACTCGACCCGAATAGAGATGTGGTTCATGGATCACTATACAAATCGTTGAGAACTAATCTCCCTCGACAGCTCATGAGCTTCACTGATTTCGACTTTGGGCGAAAAGTATACGGTGATCCGCAGGTGTACCCTGGGCACGAAGAAGTTTTGAAGTTTTTGGAAGATTTCGCGGCTCGTTATGAACTCAGTGAGTTGATTCGGTTCAGTAGTTTGGTGACCCGAGTGGAGGTTGTTGACTCGACGTTTGTGGTTGAGTCGGAGACGAGTGGGGTGAGTTCGGTAGAGGTGTTTGATGCGGTTGTTGTTTGTAATGGTCATAATACACAACCTCGACTCGCTACCGATATTCCAGGTGACTCATGTATAAAACGTTTATTTTTGTTGCTCGTTTACTTGTAAATTTATTGTAAGCACTTTATTTGAAGATTAATATAGATCTTATTATAAAAAATAAAAAAAAAAGTTTAAAATGAAATAATTCTTGTTTGTATAATTAAAACGAACTAACATAAACAAACACAGGTTTTATTCGATTATTACATTTGTAAACATTCATCTTTGTTCATTTATTTACCTGTTTGTTTATTTATTTGCGTTCTTTGTACCCGTATCTTTAAGAAGTTGAGACAAATTTTGATTTTAATGTAATCAATATAATTTTGTTAATCGAGATTTAAAATTATTTAAGTCATATTGATATTTAACTTTAAAATGTTATTGGTATTGGATTTTATTTTGAATATTGCTGTTTACTTTTTAGTGGTTTGTGTATGAGTTTATGTATGTTTTTATTAGTTTAGAATATTAACGAATAAACATGTATGTTTTCGTAACAAGCAAACTTGTATGAGAACGTTCATTTGTTTAAGTGATTGTGTGTTTGGTTAAATTTATACGAATGAATATGAACAACTCACAAGTCCTCGTTTGGTTTATATTCTTTTGGTTCGTTTACACCCCTGTTCGGAGGAATCACTTCTCCGTCCTTAAGTTATTTTAAATTTGTCCTGATTAATTTACAAATGGACCAAAATAATATAAGAAATCAATTATTAATTGAAATTGTTATTGTCGCTTATCTTGTTTCTTTTAACTAACAATTTTTTCCCTTTTGAATTTCATCTACTCCTACACTTACAAGAATTAAAGCAATAACATATTTTTTACGAAACATTCAGCATACCATTAGGTTAAGGGTGTCACTTATCTTGTTAACACTAGATTTTGTAAACATCGAGGCAGGTATCGAGACGTGGTCTAAAAAGCAAATGCACAGTCACAACTATCGTGATTCTAAACCATTTCAAGATCAGGTTAGTCGTAAATCGAATCACTTGTCGAAAGGTTGAGCATCTCCCGTCATTTATGAATTTAATTTTTGGTTAGTTCTACAAATGAATTCTATATATGACTAGATTGTAGTTGTAATCGGAAGTGGACCAAGTGCAATAGAGATATCAAGAGAAATAACAAAGGTAGCCAAAGAAGTTCACATGTCGGCAAGATCTCCACGTTTTAAGGTCGGAAAATCAGAGAAATTTAACAATATGTGGCAACACTCTAAGGTAATATAATTTATACACTAAATTTCATTTTTGAACTATATATATGCATAATTTTAACCTTTAAAGATGATGCAGAGGTAAGCATCTGATTCTCTGTAGCAGAGGTCTTAGATTTAACATCTACTTTCATTGCTTTTTATACATCTTGAAGATCATTTGTCTAGCATAAACTACAATTTACCTGATTCTGTTGTTAGCAGTGTATAATAAAAACATAAAAATAATTGACGTGGTGTTTTATATTGATTGGCAGCATAGTGTAAATTCATCACATTTTCATGCTCTATTATTTTGCAAAACAAAAAAAAATACTAAATTGATTCGTTATGATGCTTTTAACACTAAAAATAGAAAGCGATAAATGTATTTTATAATGTTTGACAGATAAAATGTATTACCAAAGATGGCATGGTGATATTTGAAGATGGTTTCTCTCTTGATGCAGATATCATATTCCATTGCACCGGGTAAGTCCAAGATAATATTATTTCCTACACCCATAATATGTAATTGCTTTATGTATATATGGGCGCATTTGATACATAACGAATTTTAACTGAACAATTGCGAGAATGACATAAACTTTTGTAAGTCACTATGCTTTACGTGTTCTATATAGTGGAAGAGAGAAAAAGAATATTATGCAGTACTTAACTGTCTTATGTATCACAGTTAAAACAATATATACAAATGTTTATATATTTTTGTAATTCTTTACTTAAAATTGATTATATATTGATTGACAACGTACTTTCATCTTATTTAAGGTACAAATTGCATTATCCATTTCTTAAAACAAATGGTATTGTAAGCATCCAAGACAAACGTTTAGGACCTCTATACAAACATGTTTTCCCTCCGCGACTTGCTCCAAAGCTCTCTTTTATTGGAATTCCAGAAGAGGTAATTTTTATCATCGTCTCCTTCAATAAAATTCATATAACTAACACCGTCTGTTTTGGTGCTATAGAGCTTCACATTCACTATAATCGAGTGTCAATCAAGATGGATAGCCCAGACACTATCACAGAAGGTTTCACTACCATCGGAAGATGAAATGTTGCTTGACGTCGAACAACATTATCAAGAAATGAACGAAAAAGGGATCCCTGAACATCGCACTCATTACATCGGATTTCAGGTTTTTGTTAAATCTACTTTCGGACCTACCATCGTTAAAGTCAATGATTATAACACGTTGTCGGTCTTCTAATTGCAGAGTAACTACATAGAGTGGATGTTTGATCAAACTGGAATCGTCCTGGAGAAGCGTTTGAAAGACATGTTTGAATACTTCAACTTTTGTTTGATGAGTGCTGGTTTAGATGGCTACATGGCTGCATTCTCCCACAAATACACGATATGATTGTCGGCACGCTTGACAAGTTAGAGAAAGAACATATACCTTGTTAAAAATTTGACAACGGTGTATACTATAATAGCTATGAATAAGAAAAATTAACGTTTGTCGTGTTATAACGATAGAATGATTACATAGAATGGTGAATGTTTAGGTTTGTTGCTTGTTCTGCAGGTATTCAATCATAGATTTGCACTCTGTTTCAAGTAGAAATAAGCAATGGAATATGGTCTCATTTGAAAGATAAATTGTTCACCTGACCACAATCTGAAATTGAAATGTATGTTAGAGAAACCTAGTTTAAACTTGAAGCATAAGACTGTACTTGACCAATTGTTACACTTACAACAAGACTAAATAAACACACGTTTAATCATCTCTTTGGGAATTTCATGAAAATTTGCATCGAAGACCAATGGCAGATTCACATATCTCGTGTTGCTGCTGCTTCTACTTGATGAAGTATCCAATCACAAAACTTATTATACCAATCAGCACCAGAAATAATATCGAATAACCACCTGAACGGCTTTTCACAGCTTCTTTTCTCAGTAGTTCCTGTTCAATTGAAAACAATAAACCAAAACAAAGTTCAGAGAATACACAATAGCACAAAAAGATTAGAAAACTTGTGTATGCATCACTTTCTTCTTTTTTATCTCTCCAACTTCAAGGAATTATATGATGCTTACATAAATATGGCCATATCTTCTAATATAACAGAATATGGGCATTTAAACATAATTTCAATATAATATGCAGTGTTAATAGAATTTCTTTTTCTTTTGTGAAACAATAATAAAAATTAATAAAAAGATCTGTATCTGAGTATTTGTGATTTGTCAATGTACGCCTTCGATAATTAAACATAAGTTGAGGAGGTGACAAAATGAGCCGGTTAGAAAAATTGTGCAATGGGTAAATTTTTAATGCAGATCAACCTCAACAAAATTAGATACATTGATTGTTGCTGAATGCATATTCCATAACATAAAACATTATTTGCTTAGTTTTTATAAAATATGAGGCTAAACCTATGTGCAGATAATATCTGCATCCATGTAAACTAGACCAGATGATAGCATATAAATATATAACAATCGTAACAGCATATGATTCAAGAATGTTAATAATAACTAGACATTTATGGAATTGGAATTGAAACGGAAAATTTTTCCATCTAAAATCCTGTTTGGTTGGTCAACTGATGGAACTAGAACTGGATAATTTTCCCACATTTATTGAAATTCACATTACTTTCACTTACCCATGGAATGTTTAACAATCCAATGGAATGCTCAAAATTAACATTCCAATTCCACTCAAAATTGACCAACCAAACACGTTATTGAATTTAACAAGATTCCAATTCCGATTCCCATTCCTTTGCAAAACATTTTGCGAACCAAACAGCCCCTAAGAGAAAACTCTCTGCTTAATTATTTGAGAACATCTAAGTATCTAACAGTGGGATAGCTCTAGCACGCTTTAAAACTTTATGGCTCATAAAATAAGATGCAAAAGAAATACCAGTTCTTGTTGGAGCTTCTGGTTTTGTTTAACAGCTGCTGTCTTCTCATCTGTCAACTTTGATATTAAAGATAACGACTGCAACAAAACAATACAGATGTTACAACATGACCCCCATTGAAAAGTTTTAGATACATCACAAATAGCCATGCAATCTAGAAACATAAATTTACTGAAATGTGGTGGAAGTGATGATTCATAACTCACAAGGATCAAATGATAGAAACAATTGTGTATCTAAGTAAGATTCGCACAAAGCTAATAGGACTAGAAGTGCATAATATAAATTCTACCAATTGCAAGATAATTAATATTGTAACCCCAAGAAAAACCCATGTGTCTATCTTGGGGATATCTTTCAACATATGCCATAAAAACAGGTCTATGAAAGGTGGATAATATGCTTCATTAATTTTAAAAGATGAAAGAAACAACTATGTTCACCTCTTTAGAGAGTTTCTCTTTGGGTTCTGCAGATCTTGTTGCCTATCATTCATGCAGTCAGATAAAAGCTCAAACTAATAGAATCACAAACTAATTTAGACAAAAATAATAATAAAATAGAAGCCACAACAAAGCTTACAACATCAGGCCCTGAAAAATTCTGACTTCCATGTTCAGCCCTTGGAGATGATCCTTCTTCAGATTCTTCTGGAACAGGTGAAGGAGGGTTAGCAGGTATGTATACAACCCTCAATTTGAACTCCTCGACAACATTGTTCTCATCCTTGTTGAACTGAAAAAAAAAAAAAAAAAAAAAAGTTAATTGCAAAGCTACATATGGTTTTAAACTATATTTTGAAACTTTGGTGAAATAATGAATCACCATTTCAGCGGTTATATCCTTAACAGTTGTCCCGTTGGGTGCAACAACAGCCTGCAAGAGAAACTTGTCTTTGCACTGCATGTCTGGAGGTGCCTCTTTTTGTGCCTGCATTGTAACTAAAAAACTCGAAGTTTTCACTATTCTCGAAAAATGTATATTTGGATAAAATCCTAATAACATAAAGAAACATTTCATTATGAAAAAAAGACTATGAAGAGTTCTTACCTGTGACATTGCAAACAGATCTTGGTAAGACGATTCCATTGTTTGGACGGACACAATATTTTTTGGGGTTGGTTGTTTTAACCTTTTAACACATCAAGAAAAGCTTGTAAACTTTATGCACAACCAATAAATCAAAAGGCAGCAAAGAAAGTTAAAACATAATAAGGTACCTTGAATGCAATATATTGATCAGTCTTGTTGGTCAATTGAAAGGAACATGAGCTCTGCTTCTTCAACTCAACTATCACAAACAAATATGAATCCGTATTTTGAGTTGAGTTATTGCATGTTGGGCTTATATCAATGCACTAAATTGGAATTCTATGGTACTCCCTCCCTCCTAAAGTTATGATAGCATTTGACTATTGCCGAAACATATAAAGTTAAACGATAACAGACTCTCATGGACCCACCCAAATCAACAATTTCGTTGTATTCTAACAACTTTCATGGGCAGAAAGAATTTGTTGCATTTGTTTTTAAAATGTAGAAGAACGAAGCACCTATAAACAAATTAGTCACTCCTACTTCACAAAGTTAAAAAGATACTGGGATCTCAAATCCCCATCTTAATGAACAAAAAGAACTGTCTTTTTCTAATCAGCATTACTCCAAGTTCTACCTTTGTTAAGTAAGGCTGTTTTTTGATATCGGAAACTAAACCTAGTTTGGTGACAAAAACACAAAGCCAAAATTAGTCTACTAAAAGCCGAAAACCCATGAGGGTAGCAGGTTGAATCATCAACAAAAGTCATGTCAAAGTTTCAAACAACTACATAACGTACAAAATCTGATAGATTGATAATAACTTATTCAAATTCCTCATCTTTCTCTTTTATTCATCTCACCATAAATCTATTACTTTTACCACGCAGCCCATCTACTTTGTTCATAGTTTAATCTGCTTAAATACGAAAAATGTCTAAAGCTAAAGTACTTTTCTTTAACAAACAATCACAACCCACAAAACAGACACTCGATCAAAACCCCTGGAGTTAACCATCTAACAAATCTGAACAACACACTTCGATTCAGTTAAAATCAAATCCCACAAAACGATCCAACTAAACCCCTTAAAACAAAATCTTAACACAACCCACAACATGAATTAAAGACTACATCAAACAAATCGCAAGTTCAAACTTCAAAATCAAGATCATTAGTAACAGTAAAATGAAAACTAACAACTTACATGGAAATTTGAGTTCAGAAGGATGTAGGTTGAGGAAATCTCCGGTGCTCATGACTCTAAATTCACCAAATTGGAAACTAAAAGCCCCTAATTTTGATGAATTTTTGTGTGGAATTAGTAAGGGGCTCGGTTAGGGTTCTTAATTGACGTATTAATTTGAACGAGTGGTGGTTTGGTACAACTGATTGACGAAAATGACCCTGACACTCTAGGCTTTACATACGTGGGGATATGGTAGTTTATAGCAAAAGGAAGGGTAGTTTGGGATGATTGTAGAAAATATTCCAGACCACGTGTTGTGATTTTATTGGTTGTCGGATTTTTTTGCCAAAACAGGCGTGTCAGTTTTGATTAGTCGAAATTTTCATTTACAACCCTCTAACTTTCAACAGATCTGCATATATTTTTTTCTCACATTAAAAAAGCAAAATTTAACCAACATTGTGTTGTTTTGCTATATGATATAGAATCTTGAACCTATAGTAAAGTTGTTGTAATACGGTTTGGAGGTCGTGGACTTGAAATCGTAGAAACAACATCTTATAGAAATGTAAGATAAAATTACATACATTGACACAAGTTGGATCATCTCGGACCCTAAATGTACGAAAGTCTTGTAGCACCGGGTTTGTCCCTTGGCGTTTTGTTTTTCTCAACTTGAAGACTTCAATGTCATCCTCATATTTTAGAATTTTGATTTTGGATTACTTTAACATACGTGGCTTCAGTGGGATAATATAAACTCCTATAATCCCTAAAGGGATGGTCTACATGCAGGGATGACCAAGTAATTAAGTTTTTCTTTTAGTGTTTTCTATTATTCGGTTTTCATTTTATATGTGTAATATAAGAAGAGTGATCAAATAAACATATATGTTCAAATAATAGCTTAGGTATGAAAATATATGGATCTCTACTTTCTATGCTATGTTGTATCGTATTCGTTCTTAATAGTATGCCTTCAAGTAATTTTAGCTAAAAAAAGTATACCTCGTGAAAAGTAACAACATGGTTTTCTTTCCAAGAATAAAGTGAAAACTTTTGTTACTAAGGTTTAAAACATATGACACACTCGACCAATCAACTAAGGTTGTATTGATTATAATTAAAAATTTAAAGTTTGAGATAGATAATACTTTATAGCTATATGAAGTCTTGTCAAGCAAAAGGTGAAAATTTAGTCTAGAAGGATGGAGACCTAAGTGGGTTTACATGATATTTTATCATATCACATATACTTTGTATAATGTGTTTTATGTGTAAAGATTGTTATGTTTAATATTTGATTTATTTTTGCATTCTAGTAGATTATTTGCTCATGGATTGTTAATATGTTCTTATGCAAGTAGATTATATGTTATGAACTATTTAGATAGAGCTAGAATGGTGTAGATTCTATCAGGTACGGTCGAAGAATAGGACGCGAGCCACAAAGTAAGATGTTAGGCCTTAAAGTAATTCGATAAATGATAATTAAAGGCACAGGGTTGTGAATGACACAAGTTATGGTATCATTTTTCTAATTTGCGCTTTTATTTTAAATGTTTTCAACAGCAGTGTTTGTGACATATGCTCTTGGTCCTGGTTTACTTAAATATTTATTTATGAAACTCAAAATAACATGATGTTTTCTTAAAGTTTTTAAACAATATTTTATGTATAGTGACCCAACTGTAAGGATAACGAATATAAGATAATACATATAAGTAGAAGATGGTCTAACCATCCATATGTCCTAAATAAAGTAAAAGAATGGTAAATTTAAACTTTTTGAGATGTAAGAAATATTTAGAGTTTTAAATTGATCATGTGATTTTCTTAACATACGGTAGACATTTTTAAACTCATACATGATGTGTTTAGTTACGAAATAAAATCAAAAAAAAGCAAGTGGCACATATTACACTTTCAAAGGCCGACGTAAATTTATGATTATCAACAACTAAATAACTAAATGACTTTATCCAGTCAATAATTGAATGCATCGTTTAAGGCATTTGGATAGCACAAAAAGATAAAGTATTATACAAGAGTTGTTGTGTATATTTTCCATTTGCATCACTTTTAATTTTTATGACCTACTATTAGAAGCTATAGCCTATATTTTAAATTCACTAGTCCGTATTATTTAAAGTTTTAAACTCGTATGTAATTAAATATTAATTAAATGAAGCAATGTCAAATGCTAACCAAAAAAGTCAATACACCACCTAGACTGAGTTATTAAATAGCGTGGATAGAATATTATTTAAAAGTAGCAGTCCGAGTGTAAGCAACTTGGAGGAAAAAAACACCTCCGTACTTGGTGGGAACAAGGACCACGAATCTCTATAAACTAGACTAGTTGAATTATTTATGTTACTAAAAAAATATTAGATTAATATGGTTTCCTTTTCTTAATCTGAACTAGCCGATGTTAGTCAAACTAAAACCATATTTACAAATGTTTAAAACTAAGGTGTAACTGAGTTGAAATCGACCACAAAGTCTTTTGGTCTAATAGTAGTCCTATAATATTTTAAATGAGAGGTAATGGGTTCAAGTTTCGCTCAAGTAGAAATGCTTTGCGTTAAGTCAGATGGTTTTTTACAGTTGTGTGTTTCATCATCACAAGAATGGAGGTGAGGTCCTGACTGGGAAACAAATAAAAAGACCCGATTAAAATAACCCATATAATCTGAAATAGGGTCGTACAAATTACCTTAGAAAGTAAGTTAAGATGAACTTGTTCAATTTACGAGGATTTAATTCAATCCCAGCTCTTTTCCTTATAATCTTAGGGTAGATGGTACACTAATGTCACACCCATCACACTACAACATAAACTCATCAATTAAATTTTGCTATATTACACTACATCGCATACTCAAATTATGACGACGACAGTGTTACCCCACCATGCAGACCCATATACACGATGAGTTTTGGAGGAAAAACACGGTGAGAGCATGCCAATTTGGTGACAGCAATGACGATAATGTTGTCATACAATACGATGCCATGAGCCATGGTGTGACCACGACAAAAATAATCATACATCATACATGTATTTGTTAAATAATCATACATTTTTTTAATTACATGATTGCTTATAAGAAAAGGTGTCACATGAACAATGAAAAAAAGTTCACATTTCCATGTCCTCTCTATCTGTCTCTACACTCATACCTTCCTTCTAAGTCATTCCAAAGCACCACTGCTCAACTCTTCTCTTCTCTTCTCTCTCATCACCCCACACATCAACCTCAAAGATTCATACCCATTAATCACACACACCACCATTTCTTCAAACCATAACATGATCATATGATCATTCAAACAACACCCAAATGGAATTAACAACATCACCTTCTTCAAAACCCCCCCAAATCACCGATATGTTTCAGAAATTTGCAGTCGCATTCAAAGCCAAAACCTTTGAATTCTTCAACGAAGAAGAAGAATCCACCGCTGACAACGAAGATGAGTTCACTCTACTGGAATCCACCGAAGACTTCATCACTGATCAGAAGGTTATAATCATCAAACCTGATTTCAATTGCAAAATTGAAAGCCGAAATCAAGATATTTCTGATTCTATCATACACCCCTTTGATACCCACTTCGGTAATTATCTAATTTCATCTGTTTTCGCTGTAATTTCGTCTTTTGAAGCTTCGTATCTTCAGTTACAAACAGCACATGTGCCGTTTGACGAAGAAGGGATTATGGTTCACGATAAATCTTTAGTCAATAAGCTTCAGAAACTATACGATTTGAGGGGATTGTACGTAGATTCTCGAAAGAATCCCTATTTTAATCTTGATTTCACTAGTGGGTCTTGTTTGGAAGCTCAGGTTAATGAGAATCAAAACAAGCTACGAGCTTTAGAACTTATGTTTAATAGATTACAGTCTGATATTGATGGTAAAGATGATAAAGTCTTGATGTTAAGGCAACAATTGGGTGAAATTGAAGAGTTTAATTCGAAATTATCAATGAAATTGTGCAAGAACTTGAAATCCCCAAATAGGTTTTTGCCCACAATTAGGGTTTTTGATTCAATGTTGCGTGATGCCCGTCGATCTTCGCATCGGTTCACTAAAGTTTTGATCCAGTTGATGAAGAAAACAGGGTTTGATTTGTATTTAGCAGCTAATTATGTTCATCCTGATGTTGTTTATGCCAAAAGGGGGCATAGTAGGTATGCATTCTTGTCATATGTTTCTTTAGGTATGTTTAAAAGTTTCGATTCTGAAAATTTTGGTGTGGATGGAAATGAAGCTTCTGATAATTCAATGGAGTTATTTGAGCGCGAATCGTTTAACCCGTTGGAGACTTTGAATAAGAATCCTAATCTTCCTTTCTCGAAGTTTTGTGAAAGAAAGTATGAAGAACTTGTGCATCCAACAATGGAAACTTCAATATTCAAGAATTTGGATGTAAAGGAGGTTATGGATTCATGGAGGTCTGTAAGGGCTTTCTATGATGCATTTGTTAATATGTGTAGCTCGATATGGTTGCTTCATAAACTGGCGCGTTCCTTTACTCCGCGAGTTGAGATCTTTCAGGTGGAGAAAGGGGTTGACTTTTCAATGGTTTATATGGAAGATGTAACAAAAAAAGATGTGGTTTTTGAAAATGGTGTATCGAAGGTGGGATTTACGGTCATACCTGGGTTTAAAATAGAGAGAACAGTTGTTCAATGTCAGGTCTATCTAACTAGATCAAAGAGCACAAAATGAAAACTTTCGGGTGGGTTGGTTGACCACTTAAAGTCAATCTTGCAGTTTACAATTGGAAATTTCTGGCGATGTAGTTATTTTCACATTGATCGCTCGTTTTTAGCTTCTTTTTGAGTGTTTACTGTTGTGTAGAGATTTCTGTACAGCAAGTTCTTTTCTCTTTTCGGTTTTGAGTTTGATGGGAAGATGATACTAAACCAAAGTTGTGAAAATATCATAGTAGTTTCCAGGATATTGTAATTTAGTTTACCCCTTTTCAGTGAATTGGTGAAAAAGAAAGAAGTTTTTAGCTTCTTACAGGTGATTATGTAGTCAAATGTTAATTTCCATTAATTTCCTTTATTTGTTCTATTATAAAATGCAGAATCTGTTTGAATTTTGACCCCTCAGAGCTTGCTTTTTTGAGTTATGATATATGATTCTTTGAATCTTCAAACATAGACTAAAAAAATACTTTTTTTTCCCTTTTCTGTATGTGAAATTCAATCTCTTCTTGCTTTCAGGCTGCATCCCCATTTGAGTTTCTGGGTGTTATTTTTCTTAAATTTCTTGAATTATGCAGCTTCATTATGCTGTTCTTGAGTTACTATATGTCAATTAGGGTGAAAAACGACCCCTTTTACTTTTCATTGGGTTGTCCTTGTTTGTTCAAGTGAGAGTTCTAACACATATAAACAGTATGGACATATGGGTCAAGGTTGACTTATAGGAATCAAATACGGGTCAAAATGGTCATTTTTTTTTTTCCTAATATTTATTTGAAACCGTTAGGATAAATCCTTGCTCAAACTAAACATCGGTTGTAAATTGTAATCATAAACGAAATATGGCAAAATGATGTTACAACATCTCAACTTCACAATGGTTACTGGACTAGTTGATCCGTAAGTGATTTAGTCTATTTTAATGTGGGCTTTTTTCATATGATCACATGGGCTTAGTTTGTTTTCTAAAAGAACCTGATACTTTTCGAAGTTAACAATTTTTTTATTCCTTGAAATAATACAAATTTGCTTCATTGATATGTTTTATCTTCTAGTTTTGATTTATTACGTCACTATTAACTGCTACCGAAAATCATTATCTTTCATCATAAAGTTCCGTCTCGAAAATCACTGTATTTTGACAATTCACTGTATTTTAATATAAACATTACTGGAAATAAAATAAAGAACTGATTTGAGAAGTTGCATTTTATATATGGTCAGAAAAATCCGATGTAAATTTTGTTAACATTATAAGAAATAAAAAAGATGAATTGATTTTTCTAGAAAAGTCCACATCTTATTATGTTTATACTTATTATTTGAAGGGTAAAATTATAAATAGTAATTGTTCGGCAAAATTTATAATTTAGTAAATTTTAAGAGTTTAGAACCAAAATGAAACTTATGCAAAGTAGAGGGGCCTTTGGATCATTATATTTTTTCTCAAATGTTGACTTGGTAAGTCAGCATTTCAAGATTTTAGCGTACTAGCGTCTTTGTCAATTTTTTGATTTTTTTCTCATTTAGTGTACTAGCGTCTTTGTCAATTTTTTGATTTTTTTCTCATATGAATCTAGACACATCCAATAAGGAGACTAGAAATCCTAGAGATATCAGAATGAAATGAATGTTTCTGATTAATTAACAATTTTCTAAGAGTTCTTCAATTCGTGATTAAGTACGCAGTAAAATAGCTTTAAAAGGTAATGAAAGGGAATAAACTTTAGCTATTGCTCAGTAGAATACATGCATATGTAAATTTGATATTACGAGTACTTCTTGATAAATAATGTCATCATAAAGCTGACAAAATCTCTCTACATCTATTCAAATAAAAAATAATTGTACTTTATTTGCTCATCTAGCTATTGGACTTTCGTTAATTCGGTTACATTCCCTTATGGGAAACAATATGATAGTTCATTAACGGACAAATATTATCACAAAGTACACAGTAGATAGAGTAGTTTGTGGTTCACTTCTTTGATAGAAATTTTATTGAGTCGTGTGTGTTGCACAACAAAAAAAATATTAATTGAATTGAATGGTAATTTGTCTTTACAAATAAAAGAAGGGAAAGCCATATCATTCTTACTACACAATAGATCAAGGCTCGTATTCATTGTATGGGGTTATA
This sequence comes from Flaveria robusta, assembly GCA_025506415.1. NCBI lineage: Eukaryota > Viridiplantae > Streptophyta > Magnoliopsida > Asterales > Asteraceae > Flaveria > Flaveria robusta. The sequence continues at coordinate 3,492,120 of CM046460.1, read as the reverse complement.
AAAATACACTGGCTTCCTAACACGATTGGAGAAGATTACACAATTGAAGAAGATCCTCTGCACAGGCCGTTCTCGAGAATCCTTGAAAATATTTGGGTCCTTAGCGAGTAGAAAAATATTCCAGTATAATATATAACTAATAAACTCATATGTAAAAATTGGTATAATATGATAATAATTATTATACCAATAAACAAAAATACTGTAGCAAAATAATATATTTTACTTACTTAAGTGAATAATGAGGCTTTCTTAACGTGTCGGGAATGAGTTTAGATTGAGTAAATAGTAGTGAACTAAACTAATTAAAATGTTAATAGGCTCTAAGGTTAGATATCTATGATAAATAAATTGTTATTGGGTTTTGTTAATGGCCAATAATTTTTTTAAATAAATTTATACAGACATATATAATATAAATAAATTTAAAAACTTCAGGCCCCCGAGGAAATTGGGTCTTAGGAGGTCACCCCCTCCCCCTGGAGTCATCCAAGAGTCCATACTTACGATAGACGTCGATTTTGTTTAGAATTTCAATGAACACATATTATTCAAGTTGGAAACGATCCCTTGCCACACTCTAGAAATCATGGTAATTGTAATGAAACTGACGTCAACACTTGTCTTAACGACCGTCTTTACTTTGAAGGAAACGACCTTCTGACATCTGTCAGCAGATGGGGTCACGTCACTACATCTTGTTTGCCCAAATTAAATGATAGTTGCAGATATTTTCAAACGACCGTTTGAAGGCGGTATGAGATTAGATTGTCAGTAGTGTAGGTATAACAAGTCGTTTATCTTTATTGTAATGAATAAATAAAATTTGTTGGTTTGCTTTCTTTGCGTATTCATAAGAAAGTATACTTCCAAGGGTTTTAAAAAAATATAAAAACATAAAGGAAGATTAAAGTAGTTGATAACAATGACTTGAAAACATATAGCTAGATTTGCACTCTAGAATAAGAATTAATTAACATGTAGGGACCATGATCGAGATTTGAATAATATTATGTCAAGGCATGGTACAAATGAATGGCTCGTTGGTAGTTTGGCTAGCCACTAGTAAGTAGATGACATTAACTTAGAAATGGACAACAATAATGGTGGTGGAGGTTGGTAGGTCGATGATCCCCACCATTATCCTCTTTGCATATGAAGGGTGGCACATATCAAGTGAAAGACCCTTGTGAAAACAGATCACAAGAAAAGTGAGAATCCAAGCAATTTAGTACTCATAGATGGTAGGTATTCAATGACACAAGAAGATAACTTTGCACATGTCCCTCCGTTCTCGATCTGTTAATTCGAATACCTTATTATAAGAGAAATTACCTGTTGTTTATGTGACGATCATGGTCAAGTCATGTAAAAACTAAATAATCTAAATAGTTAGGGCGAGTAGTGTATCATATTTAGTAGGAGCATGTGGTTAGTATATTTTACACTAAAATGCATGAATCATGATATAGGAAAACAAAAACAATATCACAACTAAGGAGATCAATTATAAAACAAATTTCATGAGTTGAGTCATCTTGAAAAAACACATTCAATTCAAGAGCGGCTAACTACTAGACTTTACATCCGATCCCATATTCATACGCGCGGAAAAATAAGAGACTTTGAATAATTTGAAGACGATAGGATAAAAACAAGAACCCTAATTCTTTGGTCTTAATTAGACATTCAAGCAACAACAAGGCAAAGTACATGCGAAACATAGAAACCCTCACTACCTATTATATCATAGCACTTTCACTCTTATTAATAAGGCGAAACACCCACATTCGCCGTTGTTAAAAATCCATCTTTCATGAGCAGATCCTCCCCTTCCTGCACATATCAAATAGGAAGATTACTTGTAGAGAACAAAAAGCTTGCTAATCTAACAAAGAAAAGTTTATGCACTAATAAAGATAAACACAATAGGGGTGAAAGGGCCAATTATTAATGAGGTACACGAGATCGACTCGCTTAAATATAAAGGAATCAAGCCAAGTTGAAACGAGGCTCATTCAATAAATCATTTTGAGCCGAGCTTAGTATCAAGCTTGAGCAGACTTGGAGTGTAACGAACCATTTATTTAATTTACTAAATACTTATTTAATAACATTTATTATTATGTATAAAATATGATAAAAATAACTAAACATATATATATATATATATATATATATATATATATATATAATTTATTAATAAATATTATAAAAATATATAAATAAAATAATTAAAAATTTTATTAAATAACAGACAAACTGAGTTCAAGCTTGAAACTACCCACGAGCCGAGCTTGACTTTTAGAAATAGAGCTCTAAACGAGCGAAACTGAGCTCGAGCTCTCTTAAAATAAAAAATCGATCTTGAGTTTAGACGGGCTCAATCTCAACTCGATTTGTTCGGGATTTCTAACAACCCGGGAAGCCTTTCCCCTTGATTTAGTTGAGTACCCGAAAGCAGGCAGGACATAAACATAAGCACATGGTGGCTAAGAAAAAAAATTAACGTAGGACCAAGGCAGATGTGTTCAAGAAGAAGTTGGTAAAGAAACTTCCAATTTCAGTGAACAAAAGGGTTACCTGTTGGCACACATTAGGTTTCTTCACGGGTTGATCAGGCATGAGTCCGAAGTGGATGTGAGGAAAATGGGCCCACTTACAAATTAAAACAGATTATTATTATAAAATTAAAAAGAATTAGTTAAAAAGGAAACCCTAGTTCAAAAAGAAACCCTAGGTAGATGTTTCTTTAAATTTAGGCTTGAAAATCAGGATTACTTAAATCTCACATTTTTTGCAGCTGCACTGAACGCCTCTCTATGACTGATATCAGGGTTTCCTGCTTTGATACGTTGGATCTCTTCCCTGCAATTTATAAAAAAATAAATTTTGATTTTGTCTGATTTATCGCCCATACACACACATATATGTATTATTTATAAAGTTTGTTATTTGAAAAGTTTTGAGTTTCAAAAGCTTCATCTGATAAAATTGAATGAATATGCACAGCCGTTTGGGCTCTATTGCAATCTTTTTAGGGAAAGCAGTTAAAAATAAACTACAGAAAAAATCTTTAATGCTCATTAGTAAACAAATCTTCAGTTTACTCACTTCCCTGCTTCAAAAGCACCCAAAATTTACTGTAGTTTGTAATTTCAAAAACTATTTTGTTATGATATCCTATGTGGTTCGCATTTCTTTGTAGTTTTTTTAAATACAAATCTATCTTACTCCTATTTATTGTACCTAGAACTTTAGTTTGTAATTCCAAAAACTAATTTGTTATGATATCCTATGTGGTTCGCGTTTCTTGTATTTTATTTAAACGGTAAATCTACCTTATTCATGTTATAAATTTTTATTTATATTATGTCTAGGTTTGAATCCGTTACTTCCTATCTAAAAGGTAAAGATCCTCTTCCAATTGGCATTTCTTGTAGTTAATATTGGTTGAAACATAAAACATTTATATCTCACATAGTTCATATAAAATATTTAGTTAAATATTTTAGTGATTTGTCGTACTAGTATTAATTGTAACATAGAGAAAGATAAATAATTCATCTAACCGAAATTATATCCTTGCAGTTTTGATTAGGTAAACCACATTAGAATTTATTTACTATAGTATTAAAGTAATCAATCATTTAAAAATCAAATTTAATTGTATGCACATATAGAGGGAGAGTAAATGGATAGAAGCTCTAATTAATTTTTAACCATTTGCATAGTACTAGAAATTCATTCAATAAATTGTACCATCCTGCCTAAAACAGTACTTTTTAAACTTAAAAATTCAAATCATAGGTACTTCAATATTTAACATTAGACTTTTAATTTTGTTTTTTTTATTTTATCATGTTCATCCTATGTTCTTTCATCTCAGATGTTTATATCGTTTTCTTCCATGTTCTATACAAAATCAACATTTTTTTCATGCATAAACTAAAAACAAAAATCATTTAACTAGCTGTAGCATATAGCTCATGTTCAATTAATTAAAAATCATTAGCTTAATTAACCTTTCAATTCTATTTAAAATACACCATCTGAAAAATAATGTTGAAAGTATTCATGTTGGAATCAATTGGTACCCACATGTTCCCTGATATGTTGTACAGTGATATATATTTTCATGTGTTAAAATATTTTGTCACAAGTATACTTTTCTATTTGTTAAAAGTTAAAAGTACTCACTTGATGAACCTGTTGTAAGCAGAAGGCACTCTTTGGCGCTTCTCTGGAGCTGCAAATACATGACAAACAAAGCGACAAAGTAAACAGACATTACATTAAAATCATTTCATTGCTGACTTTTTTTAGACTCTCTCTCTACCCCTATCATAACATCATCATTATCTTTATCTTTATTCATATATTAAACAATTTAATCTAACAATTATATTTCTTTTGATGCACATGTGTTTTAGCAAGATCATGAGTGTGTTTATGTGTTGGTAAAAAGGATAAAAATGTGAGCTTTATTAGCTATAGATGTTGTGTGGAGTAATATTAGGGTTTCTTGAATGAGTAGTAATGTAACTTAGTGGAAAGTTGCTGAAGTAAAGTTGCCTTTTTGGTTGTACAAATTAAAATCTTCAGAAACAATAAAGAAGAAGATGGAAATGCACGAAATAATATTTAAAGAAAGAGAGTCTTTCTTCTTACCAAAAACAAGATTTTGGTGGAAAACTTTTGTAAGTACAAACACTCTAATATGTTGGAAATATTTCTTCATTTTCTCAAAACTACTCAAGATTAGAGTTATGTATAGCATTGTATTATGAAAATCAAAATAAAGATTAATTATACATTGTTTTATCTTCTTGATGATGTAGTTTGTCAAGCTAACAAAAGAGAAAATCTTGAAGTGAAAGAACAAATGGATTGATAATCTTACGTCTGTTCGCCGCTGGAGGTTTAGGAAGTTCATCGACTCGAACAGGCACGAAGGGCTCGTTTGGATTTGGTTGATTGATGAACAAGTTAGATGGGGTGTTCCTCATCTCCTCCTGAAAATTTATAAAATTTCAACTAAATATATGTTACATTTTAGAGATCATTAGGTTTAGATGATCACCCTTTACAGTTTTAAGCAACTCATCTTATGATTCCTTTGAAACCCATAGAATCAAAGGGGGAAATTGAAAGCAAACCCATAGTTGAGAAATATAATTAAGGCAAAAACTACAAAATAAATGATAATAAGAAAATGCAAAACCCTAACCCTAGATATCAATTTTCAAGAAAAGATCTTGAGAAGAAATCAAAGGTTAGATGCTCATCATAAAACCATCACAAGCACCTTAAAGGTCTCCCAAGAGACCCGTGTTCAAACTTTATCTAGGTAAACATCTTAGATGAACACCGTCGTTAAAGTGAATTTCTATCAAATCTTATTGTGAAATGAATTATTAATCCATGAACTAGATAGCTTGAGAAAAGAGTTTTATACCATAATGTTTTGAGGAGTAAAGAAATTATGGCCAAGATGGAACTGATTAGCAGCGGTGTTAGTGGCGACGGCAGCGGCCGATGGCGGAAACAGAAGAGCACGCATGTTGACATACAAGAGATTACTGCAGTGCCCACATCTAATTGTAACAGTATTGTACAAACTGTTGCAAGGGACACTCACCTGCAACACCAACAAAGAAATCTTGAACAAAAATCCAGTGGGACATCATCAAGATCCAAATAAAGATAATCATATATAAAGATCAACTATTGAAAAGTATCAGAAAGTTTTCTTCTCAAAATACATGAAAATTATTCAGGTGTTCATTGAACTAAATCAGAAAATTATTATCAAAGCTTGTGATGACTTGAACATGAGATATATGTAAATATATATATATATATATATATATATACAATAATATATAGAGTTGATAATGATGATGATGTTTTGTACCGCTAGGATAATTTCACAGAGGTTGCATTGGACATAACATAGCTTCTCAGAGGGAGGAGGGAGGTGGTGGTGGTGGTGGTGGTCCGGTGAAAAAGCAGCTGAAGATGACATGTTTTTCTTCACTTTTGCCCTTTCTAATCTATCTCTCTTTTCTCTCTCTCCTGTTTGATTCTCTTTCTCTCACAGTTTGATTTGATTGATAGATAAGATTGACTGAACAATGTAGTGTAAATGGATTGATTGATGGACAGATTAACCACCTTTGGGATCTGACCTTCTTGTGTTTATGTGTGTGTGTGTGTGTGTGTGTGTGTGTTCTCAAAGACAAGTGAGAAGGAAGTTACAAATGAGAATGAGAGAGAAAGACCCCACTATATAGGATAGCACTTGGATTCAAACCCCACAATCTTTCTACTTGTGTTTTCCTTAATATATTATTATTGTTTGTTTGTTGTTTATGACTCATGAATCATTGTGTTATTATTACTATTATGTTTCAGTCAAGTGATTTTTTACTTTGCCCCTTGTACTTTCATTACTTATCTTCACTAGCTATTATATATGTATGGGTATTAATTAAAGAACTCGTTTATTAACATGTGAAATGATGAAACTTTATAAATGTAACCTCTTTTTTGGTCGGAACACTCCAACAAACTAGCCATGTTTCTTAAAATTGATTTTGAAAAGACTTTTGATTCGGTTCATTAGAATTTTTTGTTTAATCTTCTTGACGAGCTTTCCTATCATATGAAAATTTGGATTAAAGGGTTTTTGGAATCGCCTAAAGGGTTTATTTTGGTCAAGGTTCATCCACCCGGCCATGAATTTAAATTTAATTAAAATTTGAATTCGAATTAAAATTCAGGCTAAAGCAAGGGGATCCACCATCCCCTTTTTGTTTACCATTACCATGGAATATTCTTGGGAATTTCTATACCAAATCATGGCTCATCTTTAACCCACATTCTTTATATATGCCTATGATGTAATTGTAATGGTTGATTGGACAGTGGGCTTAAAGGTTAACTTCAACAAAAGCCGATTGTTTGAAGTGGGGGTTAATCACGACTATCTTTCCCAACTCTCCTCCATCATTAGTTTCAAAGTACATGCCTTCTTGTTCACATATCTCAAGCTGAAAGTAGGGGCTAAGATGAATCTTATTAAGAATTGGAAACGTCATTCAAAACTCGAGCCAGACTGTCAATTCTTGGAAGGAAAATTCATTATCTATCAATTATCAAATCACCCTCATCAAGTCGGTATTAGTTACACACCCGTAATATATATTACCTATCTCTTTACCGTCCGTTATTGCGAGTTATCAAGAAGCTAGAGGGTAGTTGAAAGATGTTTTTATAGGGATATAACAACTCAAAACCCTCACGAGTCACCTAGGATAAGTTGATAAAGTCAAAAGATATTGGTGGATGGGGGATCAGGAGCATCCAATTGTTGTAAACCTATGTATTCTTGCTAAATGGAATTGGAAATTCAGGTTAGAATCAGGTAGTTATAGGCTAAAAGTCATTGGGGGATATCCATTCCTCTAAGAGAAAATTCAACATATTATTCTTAAGAATCCATCACAGATGCCTGGAAAAATATACAAAAAATGTTCCTTTGCATTGCCTCATTAGGTTTTGATGCGGCTAATCTAATGGAAGTGTGCGCTAAGGGTAAAGGGCATTGATATTAATCCCGTTTATCTATATATTCAGAATTTTGTTACTAGAATATTAAATATGAAATAGCCCAGCATATGCATACAAAATAAAACTGCATCTCGATCATTAAAAATATTGTTCAAATTATTAAACAAATGAATAGTTCAAAATCAAGTTTATACAAATTAAACGAAAGTACATACCTAATGACCACTAGGTAGTCGTGTTGCTACCAATATTGACGCATCATTTTCATTTTTACTAGTTGTCATTGTATTTCTTGTTTTTGTTTCGCTTGTTGTCAATGATGTGTAGGGAGGGGATGTGTACTTGTTGTCAATGATGTGTTGGGTGGGGATGTGTACTTGACACATCAGGTTTGGGATGTTTCACGACCAACGCCTCGTATATGCACACGCTTTGACCTAAGACACGTTCGTGACAATCAATCTAATCAACTGTTGATGAATCACAACCTTTCTAGCTTGATGATCTCGTATACTCGTCTTAAGTTTGTTGGTAAATGAAACACATATATTGATATGTTAGTTAAAGATTGATAGTATAATTGTTGTAAAATGGATAATCAAGTTGTTTAAGTCTAACTACTAACAATACTAACAATAAAATATAACTTTTATTACCAACAAATACTAACAACACTAGCAGTAATATTTAACCTTTTAGTAGCAACAAATACTAACAATACATAAATTTCAATCAACCTATATTAATAGCAACAAATAAAAACAATGTTATTAATATATCTAACTTTTAGTCTATTAAAATGGATGCGGGTCATTTTGACTCGTTTTATTTAACACTTGGATATTTTAAGCAGTGGACTAAGCCTCCAATTTAATTAATGCAGCCATCTAGCCACGAAGGTATCGGCATGTTCTCATCTTGTTCTACTCGTTGAAGATTCTTTTATGATCAAAAGTGTTTAAATGTATGTGCAAGTTCATTACTTTGTAAAATTTGAGAAGTATCTGATCTCTAATTCTTAAAGGGTGACCCACAAACATAAATGTGTTTTATAACCCCAGTAATCTCATTGCATATCTCTTCATGTTTACCGTTCCAATGGCTTAATTAATTTGCAATGATGCATATATACCGTTGGAAATACAACCATATAACAACTTCTAAAATATTCAGCCAAGACAAATTCAAGAGGGGTGGTTCTAGCTACTTCTTTTCTGTTCACAGTTGTAATTCTAATTAATGAACTAACTTCTACTAGCCTATCATACAAACTAGTTGAATTGTTTCACCTTATAGTTTCTTGATAAAAAAAGGGTCTCAAGAGAAATATATATTAATTAAACTTCTATTTGAAAAATTACCATGTAAATATAATGCTCTGTACCATCTAATGTTTCATGAAGAATACATAATTAACATCCGGTTAAATCATTAATCAATATACTTTACCATTGTAGAAAAAAGTCAGTCGGATTAGTGTTTAACTTAACTCTTGATTTCTAGAGTACGGGAAGAGTCTTTGCAATCTAATGTACTTGGTTTTATTTTACAGTACTTTTTGAACGATGTTGTTTTTTATGGGTTCAAATCGTATGAAACAGTTTTATTCACAAGATGTAGGGTAAGCTAGGCTAGATGGATTCAAGGAGATATTAATTATGTATTCTTCGATCTCTAGCTTGTGGTTGCATTCAAAGGATTGAAGGAGAAAATGTACCCACCACCATCATATGACCACCACTAGCACCACCACCATGCTTGAGAGAGAAAGTGAGAGAGAGATGAATGTATGGTTCGCATTCCCGATGAGAAAGGTTACAGAGGCGGCAGAGGTGGGGGAGCTTTACAAGTGAGAAAGGGACATTTGCATGGGCTTATTAGCTTTCTCACATTCACCTGTTGTTTTCACTATTTATTAACATATATATTCATTCATTCATTTAACACCTTTTCATTTTTCACCTTCTTTTCTTTTATGTTTTTATAATATGTTTACTTTTTTCTTTAATTAGGAACCCTAATAATCAAGGTTAAACACCGAACTACGTACATTCCCTTGTCACTTATAGAAATTTTTTTTTATGATAGTCATATGTGCATGTGTAATGACTAATGAATGCTCCTTACCATGAATTAAAAACATAAAGATCACCTTGTTAATTTCGTGTTCTGAAGATGTCTTGATAGTAAAATGCATGTCTATGCTATAGCACGTCAAGTGGTAGAGTGGTTAAATACTAATTCAATAAGCATAGATGATTAACAAAAGTACATGATTACGATCTATTTGGAAAAACACCATTTTTAATATTTTCTTTTCAATACGATCATTAATTAAGATATAAACTATGGAAGAAACTGGTCAAGCTAAAGCTAGGGCGCTACTAGTCAAAAGTTGGGTCAAAAATAAGATAGTACTAGCTGATCATAATCAACGTACACCCATATACATACATACTAATGCACAAGGAAAAGAAAAAAAACTAAGAACGGACACAACAATTATGACGTGGTGGCAATGATGGTGCATTGGTGGTTCAGTGATCATGACTTATACAGTGATACTTGGTGGTTCCATGATGACCGCGGTGGTACCATGGTGGTTACATGAATCAAATAATTATCTTTTCTTTAAGTTTCAATTACTTTTTTATTTTCTAACTAGAAACTTAGTTAGCTAGCTTCATAAGAAAATTCACCACAAAAATCGATTCTATGTTAATAATAATTATAGAGAAATATAATCCTTTTATCTTGTGTTTCTAATTATAATGCTAGCTAACAATTTGATTATAACACGTAATATAGGAAGATAAAAAAAGAAATAAACACGCATCAATGTTACTTTTTTAGGAATAGTGGCTAGACATAAAACATGCATGAAAATATAGTATTATGTTTAAGAAACTTATATAAAAGACTGTTTATAGTTTGACAGTAATAAAGACGACAAAATGCCTTAAATGGCGGGCTCCTATACCTGCAAATCGCTACTACTATGTATTTGTCACCATTTCTACAGTCTGAAATTGCCAACTTATCATTTTGCCATCAAGTGCTCCCTCTATGTATGGTCCAACCATTTCTATTAATTTCTTTTAACATTTCCTATTGCAATTATTTATTATTGATTAGGGCATATTTGATTTTTTTTCTGTTGGATGAGGTGAAAGTGTATAAAACACAAAATTTATGTATCCAAATGTAGATTCAACGTAACAAAGAATGCGCAATTTAGATTTTCTTTAATTTTTAAGTTCAGAAGTTACTGTAATTACCTTTTTTATTTCTAGGTGCTTGGTAACGTGGTCTAGTGACTCGAGTGCGGGCTTTAAGTTTACATGGAAGGACAAGAACTAGGAGTCACTTCGGTTTATGGGAAGTCTACGGTGTCGAGCTTGCAAGCGGATTTGGTGAGGTGTTGCCAAACTAAATGCGGTGCGTACCAGTTTAGCAAGGTTTGGAGTTGGATGAGTGATGAAGACCAAAGTGGCTTTTGAAGGGCATGCTTGGACAGACAAATCTGTGAAGCAACATAAAAAAAAGTCGTTTCAAAGCAAGTCACTTTAAAAAATAGAATATCATTTTTAAAATTTTTTTATTATAACTTTAAATCTTAATTATTTTGATTTAAAATATTCTGTATTTTTAAAAAATTTTAATGTTTTAGAAAAAAATTTCATATTATACAAAATTTTGTTTATTTATAAATTATATATATAAAGATCTTTTTTTAATTTATTAAAACACTATTTATAATCTCAAAAATATTTAAATATTGTCATTAGTGGTTGATATATTTATTTAATAAAAGAGAAAGATGAAAATATTAAAATTAGAAAATCTAAAATTATGACAAATATGCGACCAAAATACTTTTTGTAATGAGAGATATGTGAAGCGATTTTTCATGTAAAATTAAGAGTTTTCTAAAATAAATGAGAAGCTACATTGGTTTATTTTTGCATTAACGTTATTTTAAAATGAATATGTTAACTATATTGGGTAAAAAGGTCAGGTAAGACATACGATTCTTCTCAAAACTTTATATTTCAACGAGTGTGTATGTATGTATCTTTCTCTGTGTGTGTGTGTGTGTTTTGTAGCTGTGTTAGTCTGTATTCTGGTAATAGAGAGAGTGAATGGTCAAATCAAGAAAATTTTTAAACTTTAAAGAAGCATTTAAATTCCTAAATCTCTGACTGTTATATGATCTTTTTTGGATTTCAAATATTTCAACTGTGCAAAAGATGTTTCAGTGTGGCCCCTTTTGGCATCTATTGACATCTGCGAAAACTACAATTCCATCTTTATATATTATTATTATATGATTATATGATTATTATATATCTATTGATGAGCCTTTGTTAAAAAGTTATAGATGTTAAATTCGAAAAATATACTTTTTGTTAAGGATGAGGCTATTTACGGTACAAATTAATATTGGTTAAATAAATAAATGATATGATAAAATAAAGGAATTTGTAAAGTGACGAATTGACGATATTAGGTGCTAGTTAGAGTGTTGAAGGCTTGTGATACATTTTTTTAGGACAATAGCATTTTATTAAAAACCACTCATAACAAGGAGATAGGGCACACAAATTACAAATATATTAGTGGATTTTTAACCACACTGTCAAATGAATTTTGCATTTCGTAGTTCGATAGCTATAACAAACAAAAGAGAATTGAACAACATCTTCATAAACGTCTCGTTTTTCTAGACGTTTCTTCTTAAAAACCACATCATTTAGTCCTCTTCTATCATCCCCTTTTGTGACACTCTTTTTTTAAATCTTTTCTTCACTCTCTCATCATGCCTCAACGATGAATTTTACTTATATAGGTTAGGTTTTACGTATTATCTGGTTGTTGTGTCACTGAGTCGTAGCTTCTATCATCATAGATTTATCGTCACTGTTTGTTATTACGGAGTTTTCTGACTGCTTATGTTTAGTATGTTTTTTTATTGAGAAATTTTTATTTACACTAAACGTATTCAATATTTTTTGCTCTAGGGTGGCGACTGACTTTGCTCTCTCCTCAACATAAAGTATTAGAGAGAATACTTGCGAGATATAATTTGACTAGTTTCTTTTTAAATGATGTTGCTACTCTTATAAGTAGTTAATTAACACAATACGTTATATGACTTTTATTATATTATAGTTTTTGCCTTTGATCGTATGCAACATCAGTTTCATAATTTCAAGGTTAATTTAGAAATGGTTATACAGGATCATTAGTTTCATTATTACTTCAAGATTCATGAGTCTGAGTTTTCATAATCATCATATTCACCGAATATATGTAGATTTTGAAGTTGTTGGATGTTGGAAACAATGTTGGTATTGCGTAAAAACACATGTTGCAGTCTCTTTCCCCATAAAATTTTGGTGAACTTTTTTACTTAAGATAGTCATATGCATGTATGCATATATACCGTATTGATGGGACTGATTTTCCAACATTCTCCTTCTGTTCATCATTCATTTTCTTTGATTTCTTTAGGTTTTCTTAAGATCAACTCAAAGGCACCACTTGTCTTTATTATACACCATAAGGGTTCTTTCTGTTTTTATGTTTTTTTTTCATGTCAATTTAGGGCACACCTCCATTAGCTCATTAGGGTATTAATAAATATTGTTTTGTTTTAACCTAAACCAAAAACTTCCTTTTCCTGAAAATAACTCAAAAGAGACCGATCGTTCATATTGTTAGCGTTTACGTTTTGAGTATTTGTTTGATTTTAATGGTAGTCTTGGTGATGCGTAACCTAATATGCTACGGTAAGAAGGCATATAATTACTAGGAGTGTTACAAAATCATAAAAATGATTGTCGGAAAAAACGATGATAGGATAAGCGACAAAGGTTTTTTTAATCTCAAATCAATCATAGCTTCTGTTTTCAAAACTATACCGGACCTACAAGTCGGACCGGTTACAAGTGCTATTATGACTATTCGGACCGTTTCCAGTTGAACCGGTAGGTTACCATTTTCAAAACTCATTAATTTTTCCTATATATATTTTTTTCTCCTTTGAAATCTCATTTTTAATTAATTTAGTTATTTAAGTCTTTATACTTTGTATTTTGTTAAAATTGCATATCAATACCAAAATATATAATATTTTCGTATTTTGTTTTACATTAGATTTATAAAGTAATTTAATTAATTTTTTAAATTTTGGGCATAGTTAATCCAGTCCAAAAGATGAAAACCAATCCGACTATTGAGCAGGTAAAACGGCCGATTTTCTATGTGGTTCAGTTCTAAAAACATTGATTATAGTGGTGGATTTATGAACAGTTTCAACGATCACAAATGGTGTATTTGCTTTTTGATTTTAATATATAGTATAAAAGATTAAAAGAAGTTTATAAAGCTATGTTAATACACTCGTGAGGAAGCGGGCGCGAGTGATGTGGCAAGGGCGTGATGCTTTGAACATCGCCCTTTGCGCGTGAGAGGGGTGTGAGACGCGAGTGTGGTCACGAGCTTTGCTCTCTTGCCTCAGTTGAAACTATCAAAATTATGTCACGTGAGGTCGTGAGTTTTATCTACGCTTCAAGTGTGAAGTGTGGACCATAACACGTACGTACATGCCCTAAAGTGATGTACCACATATATGCAATGAATGTGGTAAGAAAGTTAAATAAATGAGCTTATACCAGTTTGATGTTTAGTGGTTGATGGGTGTTAGATTAACACAAGTTGGAGGTGTAAGTATGAAAGGTTTTGTCTGGTTATGTTAGAAAATTGACAAGAGAGACGATACTTATAGGTTTCAGTTAAGGCAGCAATAGTTACATCTCTACATGGTGTATAGCTACTTCTGTATAAATACCTATACCTTCTAGCTACCTAGTTCATGTTCATTTATATACATACATACATTGCCTCTCTCTCACACACACCAGAACACACACATATATATCCAAAATATTATATATTATTTGTAACATACTTCAATTGATATGTAGAATTAAGGTTTTTTTTAGTTTTTTTTAACAGCCATCATTTCATTAGTTCTAGCAAGAAGCTAGTCAAGAGGTACAAATTAAAAGGTAAAATTACACCAAGACTCCCATAATGGAGTATCACATCTTCTCCTGTTTTTAAACCAAAGGAAAAAAAATTAGTTTAATTAAGAGGACTGCATATAGTATATCATTTGAGACTAAATAATCTTAACTAGAGTCTAGCGTTTTAAAAGGCTTCTAAAATATTTATTAAAAATATATGGTTCATGACATGTTTATGTTCAATATATATACTCCTCTAAAATAAACAAAGGAATTACCTTTTAAATTTTCATTGTCTTCCCAAGTTTATTAATAACTTGACCCTTTTGGCAACGGATTTTATTTTATTTATATCTTTAAAATGACAAGCTCAATTGTAAAATAGTAACCTGCTTTGCTAAAAGATGGATTTTGATAATTAATAATTATACCTTTTTATGACTTACACTGATGACTTTCGAATTGTGGTGATGGGACGAAAACTAACACATGAGGCATATTTCTACCCAAGATTCAACTTTCTGAACCCGAATCTAGATAAGATGTTTGAGCTTGTCTTTAAGAAGCTCATCATATGAGGTAATTTTATATATCACTCTTTAAACTTGTAAGATTAAATATTTTATCAAATTATTGTTGGAGAGCATTCTATATGATACATTAAAAACTTATGTTTTATAAAAATATGTAATTTTACAAATTTATAAAAAAAATATAGGTAATTCCGGATCCGGATTTCCCCCTTGCTTCTTGCTATATAACTTTAACCCATCCATGCCGGCCCATTTGCGAGAAGCAATATAAAAAATAAGAAAACAATGGGCGGTGGATTTGGCCCACAGACTGGGTGGTGGACTCGGTCCACAAACGAAACAAGCAGAAATAAAGACTGGGCTTCAAACCTGTATACAAAGTTGTGGCCCAAAGAAAATAATATACCGACCCACACACTGCTTTATGTACTTTATTCTCAGGTCCACATCGTACCAAAGAAAAAAAAAATGAGTTTCTTTTTCTCCTTAGCCCAGGAGTTTATTTTTCATATTTTCTCATCTTTCATCTCTGACGTCACATAAATCGTCCCTAAATCATCTCTAATGGGTCGAATGCATCTATCATCTCCCTAATCTATTTTCTTTACATTAAATTAATTTAATACATTATGTATACACATAACTCTCGGTATGCTTCAGGTCGCCTAACCCAAAATCTTTATCATTCAACCAACCCTAAGCCACTCCGTGCCCTTAGTTATCACTATCACTCTAGAGAAATTCATAAATGGTTTTGAACTTCAAACCAACCCCACAATTTGCGTGAATCTCATATTGTGATTCGCTTCTCTCTTTTACATTTGCATTATCTTAGCACATGGACGTCTGTATGATCTGATAACTGATGCGCTAAGTAATATGAATTCATAAATCAATAATACTAAGTCTTAATTTATGAAAAAAATATCTATCTTATTACAAGAATTTGAATTATATTATATGCACTATATAATACATATTAGAAGGATAAAATAATAATTTCATTAAAAGTGTAAGACGCTTATACTACATTTTAAATATAGAGTACAAGTAGTTTATGTAATAATTCCACTTTTACCATCATTTAATTAATTTTTTCTAATTATTGTATTATTTAATACACATTATTAATACATTATTTAATAATGTGATACTATTTAGTTCACTTTATTAAGTTTTATTTTATTTATAATAACATAAATTGACATTTAAATTTATAATTCCTAATCATATTTTTAAAAATAAAGTTTTATTTTATTTATAATAATATAAATTGATATTGAAATTTATAATTACTAATAATATTTTTTTAACTAAATATTATTTAAATTAAGTATTATTTTATTTAAATACTTATATCTATACTACCTTATAATAAATCTCTCTTGTTAGAGATGTAATTTTACCAAACATACAAGTTTTGAATCAACATGTATAAAAAAATGCAAGGCATTTAAAAGGGGTAGAATAGAGAATTGATTAAGATTTTAAAACACTTTAGAGGCAATCTAATAAATTTATCAATTAAATTTTAGAGTTAATTTCAGTTTTACTCACTAAGGTTTGACTAAAGTAACTATTTAGCTGCAAAAGTTTAAAAATATTAATTTACCTCCAAAAGTTTTATAAATTGTTTTAATTTTTATCCAAAAGTTTTATTAATAAGCATTATTAATAAATGATTTAATAATATGATATTATTTAATTCACCTCATTAAATTTTATTTTATTTATGATACTATAAATTGACGTTTAAATTTATATTTACTAATTATATTTTTATAACTAAATATTATTTGAATTAAGTTTATTTTATTTAAATATTTAAGTATATAACTTATATATATGTATGTATATATATATATATCTTCATGTTTATAATAACTATAATACTAATATTTTTCTAAGGGCATATAGTGAGTTTAATAATTTTAATATTTATCTATATCTTTTATAATAAAGTGAAAGGAGGATTGAATTATAATTTTACATATGAATTAAAATACCATATGAAAAGTCATGCTTAAATTTCATAAAATTAACAATTTTATTTCATTTATACCCTTATAATAAAGTATAATAAATGATGCTTATAATATAAATGCTAAAGCATATACACGTGGCTAAATAAAACCGTCATTTACTTTCAACTCCGTTCATTCACTGCGATTGAGCACTAATCCCTCTTCCCATTTTCCTTGCCGGTTGTTAAAAGTTCAATAACAATCAAGGTGGTAATTTGTTGTGACAATTTTTCCATTAACTTTCTCCGGTCTATGCAAATCACCATCGAAAGCTGCCTCCGATGATCATAAAACTCTAACCTACATTACTAAAACGAAAACCCACTAAAATCTAGGTAATAAGTGATTTCCGACCACAAATACCACCCATGCTTTCACTAATCTTGTTGGGATAATATATTTGTCGTAAAGACTTTTGTAATATACGTAATTGTTTTCTTTCATTCAATTTTTTCAATAATTATATTTTGATTTTTTTAATTTACATCATAACGCACCGAGCCGATACTGACTAAAATCGATTTCCTAAAAAATCGCTAAACAGCCATACCGTCGCAACGCGCGGGCATTTCCACTAGTTATATGCTTATGTAAATAAAATAACAGAGGAGTAATTAGTGAGGACGCAAGCCAGTTATTCTTACACATTAAATAATTTCATATATTAAATTTTTGTTTAGTTTATATCTTCTTCAAACATAACTAGGTTATATGTTTTACAATCTCACTTAAAAGATTAAATTATGAATTAACAATTTAATGTCCTGAATTTGACTTTGAACAGGTTATTAGACTGACTCCTTATCATTTACTTAGACCACAAAATGATTACGCAAATCAATTAAATTAATTCCTCAAACAAACAAATCTTTTATTTTTAGAATAAAGTAAACTTTATAATTTAAGATAAACATTGATGAAAGTCAAAAGTTGTTTCTTAATTTTAATTAGAAAAACATGTCTTGTGCCTCAATTGTTCTTATCAAGCATCAACCGTACGACCCACCACTATATAAAAGTAAAACTACCTAACAATTTCCGTTGATGACGTGTCATTGCATGCCAATGTGGATCCCACATGTGACAAGTGTATGCTATTTTAATAAAAACATTTTTCTATAGATAAACAAGTACTTTTAATCCGTAGACCGTAGTGTACGGAATGGCTACACACGACCCTATTATTTTAGTTTTACACTTTCACGTCATTTTACGTATTATGAAATTATTAAAGATCATTATGTAAGATAAGTTTTTATTTTTATAGTTATAAAACCCGTGAACAAATTTCATGTAAACAAGTTTTCATTTTGTGTGTCATTAGATTCATTTTAAACATATAATATTAGACTAGGGCCGGCTAAACGTTCTCCTTTTTTATCTTAAAAATCTTAATTTTATAAGATATCATCATAATCATATGGCTTTAACAAGAATAACATTAGTTATTGAATCGAGTTTTTTTTATATATTGTTTTGCAAATCTAGTAAGAAATTAGAACAGGATTTTATAATTTATTATATGATGGATCTATATTGTAAAAATCGTAATTTAATGAACTCTTATTTTGATGTCCTTTTCAGTAAAAATATAGTTTACTATAAACAATAGTCAAACATACTCGGCAAGGATCAAGAGCGCTCACGCTGTTGCATAAAGTATGAAATCATACTTTATAAATTATGTCGGTTCTATTTTATGTGTTAACATCACCACACACAAAACTTATAATAATTATAACTAGGAATGACAATGACCGGTTTTTTTAATCCTTGTCTTGTGTCCGATTACAAAATAACATCTCATACCCCATGGCATACACATTAGGTAACCGTTACACAATACGCATCAATTTCACAGGTTTTGTGTTTATTTTCGTATGTTGCAAAAAAATCACCAGTTGTGATGCACATTACTTGAAACCCAATATTAAACTCATCAAAAACCCATTAGAAAGATAAAAATATTTATATACCCTTTTAATAATTCTTTAATTTTAATAATTTTAAGGCTTTTACAACTAAGTTTTTTTCTTTCATTACCAGTTGTGATGCACATTCCCATTTTTCACACCCAATGTTTCTAGATTTAGTGTTTCCAATAAGTTAGGTGTTTTTTCCACCAGTAAATAAAATTCTATAAATAAAAAGTAATAACATAGCTTTCTAAGGTTGACTTTCATATTATTCAAGGGCTCAACATGGCCGCCAAAACCTAACAAGTCTTTACCAATTGCCACTTTTTTAACCTTGCTTTTCTCGAATCATACTCAACGTGTAAATTTATTAGTACGATACATATCTCATAGGAAACTCTAGATCTTAGTTTAATTTAAGCGGGTTAAAGTCAGCTTCAAGTTGAATCCGTAAACACGTTTAACTAAATGCATCGTCATAGTTGAGTTGACCGGATGCTTCGTGGTGATCCATATATTTTTGTAACTTAAAAGATGGGTATCATGTCATTATATTTTAGTAGGTATAAAAAATATAAGAGAAATAAACATCATATTTTTTCTAATGGTTTTAGTATAATATTGTTACACTTTAAAAAAAAGTCCAATGTGGGTGAACAAGTTCGAGTTTGAGTAATTTGACGGTATCACTATTACATGACATGTATATATAAAAAAGTCATAGGTTCAAATCTCATTCAAAACGAAAATACTTAGAGTTGAGCTAGGTGTTTTCACAATAATGGGTTTTTTCTTGAGAGGGTGATGTAGAATAAAACGAGATATCAAATTGATCATGTTGATTCACAATGAATAGCAGAAACAATCCTTTCAATTATCGTTGATTCGCGAGAACGCCGATAATTAGGGGTTCTTCACTCGCAAACACAATTGTGTAGAAAGAAAATGACTTTTTATAAACTTAAAAAACGGATCATTATTCCAAGTTCCTGAAACATAAAATGAAATACGAAAGTCGAATGGGCCTCAAAACATAAACGGGCCGAAAACTAGTCCATAAGCAAAGCCCAACAAAAATTAAAAATAACTTAAAATAGAAAAAAACTCATAGAATAAGATGATTTTAGGCCGAAACAAGGGCCCAAACCACCTACGACATTTGTAGAATTGTGCTCCTCGGTCCAACGGTCGTTTTGACTGGTCGCACGCTCAAAACGAAGCTTCCTAGCCCAAGTTACATGCATTTCAGTGAAACACCTTTGGACACGCGATCTTGTGCCTACAAATGTAGAATTATCCGCTCTTCAACACTTGGACCCGCACCACTGGGTTGGGGGTGCGGTCCTAGTTGAGAAACGAATATGTAAGTGCATTCACACCCCGTTCCCCATATATATGTGAGTGAGTGTCCTATATTATGAGGTATGGTTGTAAGTGATCGTGAGTGAAAGATATAAAATATATATGAGGATTGTATCGTGTTTTCTCATAATTAAGTAAACACGGTACAACCCCGGTAAATTTTTTAATATTTTTGAAAGTGGTTGTGAGTTGATAAAAGAGAAAATGTAATGA
Organism: Flaveria robusta; assembly: GCA_025506415.1. Lineage (NCBI taxonomy): Eukaryota > Viridiplantae > Streptophyta > Magnoliopsida > Asterales > Asteraceae > Flaveria > Flaveria robusta. The sequence continues at coordinate 3,471,466 of CM046460.1, read as the reverse complement.
TAAAAATATAAAAAAATATTATTTAATTGAAAAATAAAAAAAATACCTTTCAAACAGTGAATGCTCTAAGTCTGATTAAAATAAAACATAAATTTCGAAACACGATCGTAAATACCTTTTATGTTTCTCATTACAAAATTAGTTTCGTTATAATATAGGGTAAATTACAAAAATGACCATTTGACCAAATCGAATTACTAACATAATCTGTCAAAAATAAAATTTATTAAATAAAACAACCAATCCTATCACTCCACGTGTCCATCCCTCGCTGACGTGGCGAGGGATTATGGGAATCCCTCGCCCAGAAAAGCGTGCCAGCGAGGGATTATGGGAATCCCTCGCCCACGTGTACATCCCTCGCTGACGTGGCTTTATCCCTCGCTGACTCAGCGATGGATTATGGGAATCACTCGCCCAAAATTACGAAAATACCCCCTCCTCGCCCATAATTAAAAAAATAAATATATTTTTATACAGTGTGGTAGATATTAAGAAGACATTGGTAGATACTCTTCAACACCGTTTACAAAATGTCATTTACCACCACTGTATAGTATGATATTAACTGATATTTCCTGATTTGAGAGAATTTTAAGAAGAAAGTAACAACAAGGTTGAGAAAAATATAAGATTTGATAACTTTATTAAGGGTAAACATTGTATTATATAAGTGAAAATAAAATTAAATTAAAATTTTAAGTATTTACAAAACAATAAATAATTAAAAATACGGATTTTTTTGGTAAAAAATATATATATATTTATTTTTTTAATTATGGGCGAGGGGGGGCATTTTCGTAATTTTGGGCGAGGGATTCCCATAATCCCTCGTTGAGTCAGCGAGGGATAAAGCCACGTCAGCGAGGGATGTACACGTGGGCGAGGGATTCTCATAATCCCTCGCTGGCACGCTTTTCTGGGCGAGGGATTCCCATAATCCCTCGTCACGTCAGCGAGAGATGGACACGTGGAGCGATAGGATTGGCTGTTTTATTTAATAAATTTCATTTTTGACCGGTTATTTTAGTAATTCGATTTGGTCAAATGATTATTTTCGTAATTTTCCCTGTAATATATGATGTGTCATTGCATGCCAAGGTGAGCAGTGGGACCAACTGCAAACCGTCCATGTTTACTCATGTCAGCAACTCAATTTAATAAAATTTATGGCCTTTTCTGGACGGGCATGTACGGTTCTGTACTTCAACGCTTATCTTAAAATTTTTTTGTAACGATAAATTTATCATAATCCTACTAATAAATTACTTCATGTTACATCATGTTTGCGTTTGAACCCAAAACCTTCTCTATAAGAGGCAAAGGCGACCAAATAAGCTAGTCTCACATTGACACGGCTTATCTTAATTACAACTCCAACATTTCTTAAAAAATTTCCTGGAAATAACTGATTGTAATTCGAATGTTTAAATTTTTTGTAGCGGTAAACACAACCATACATAATCAATTAAACAAAAAATTGAAAAGGATTATTACCGTATCATTATCATGTTTGATGTAGTAAATCATTGTTTTGTCTTTTTGTAAGAGAGGAAAAAACAAAAAAAATTAAACACGCTGGTGACTATGGTGGTTGGTTGGCTCATGGAAGGTGCTGATGGTTGGTTATGGTGGGTGGTTTGTTGGTGGTGATGGGTGGTGAGGTGAATAAGAGGATGAAATATAAAAATATCTTTTTATTTTAATAAAAAATGATTAGAGATGACACGTGACAACATCATATTTTTTTTCAACAAAATTTTTACGTTTACCTCTTCTATTAAGTAGAGATTTTTTTTATTCATATTACTTGTAAAGAAAATTTATTTCAAAAAATAAGAATTTTTCTAAAAATATCAATATTTTTAAACGTACGAAAGTATTTTAAATTTGATGTTTTTAAAAAGTAAAAATATTTATAAATAAAAAATAATCAAAATTAGAAGTTATAATTAGAAAGTTTTAAAAAATGATATTTTTTAAATGTTTGTTTTGAAAAAAAGTTTTCATTCTACTTATAATAAGAAATATTTCAATATATCTTATCTTTAAATTTTATTTTATAATTAATAAAATTTTATTTTATTTATATTTTATTTATTCAATTTATGCAAGTTTACTGTTAGTCATTAATATGAAAATAAATGTTGTCTTTAATATGTCTAGGCCCGTGCTAACATGAGTCTGGTTAATTTTTCAAACCACTTTGTCGTAATACAAAACCCTTAGGAGAATGATCTACATTAAAACCATTAATTAAGTCGTTGACAAAGTTAAAAAACACCATACAAAAATAAATTAAACTATCAAAAGCACCATGTAAAAGTGTTTAATGGTACACTAGAATTCCTTGATGAAAACCTTATACGAGGACCATTTTTAATGCTAAATAATACAAATAATACCCCCTAACTTATAATAAATCTACATCTAGGTTTATCAAAATAAAATATACAGTCATAGACTCATAGATTATCTTAGAGTGTTGTCCAAAATAACATGCAAAAACAACTCACTCACGTTCTTGATAATTTTGTACTTGTTATAGTAAATAAAATTATTATTATTATTATTTTAATTAGTACTTTGTCACTACATAAAGGACTTACTTTATAATTGCTTTTATATATATTTTTGTCAAAGTTCTTCGCAATACCTTCTATATCTATTTTATAAAATTTATGACAAAATATTATGAACATGTGTAGTTTTCTACTTTTTTCTAGTTCCAAATCAATTGATAACCGTGACACGTAGTTGTTTTGCATATGTGAATTTAATTCGTGTGCTTAAAAGCTTATGACGAAATAAAAAAAGGGCATAAATGCAAACAACCTGTTAAATGACGTCTCTTTTAAGCCATCCACAAAGAAAATAAGGCTGAAGACTGAAGTTGCAATCCTTCCCTCGGTTACTAATGAATTCTTGTGGACGAAGTAGGTTCCCATCAAAGTAAACTTGATCCAACGGAGGCCCACCTTGCATCCTATCGAAAACTACCCTCATGAAACGTGAAGTATCAATCGCCGCAAGATGTGTGTGAAGGAATCGTCCTTCAAGAATTAAATTTGGATAAACTAAGAGTCGTTAATCGCTTTAAATTAAAACTATTTGAGGTTCACGCTAAATGTTTTAATCGGATAAAACTCAAAATATAAAACAAAGTATGATTTGTGTGTGTTTAACCGGATGAAGAAAAAGAATTGCAAAAGACCAAAATTTACAAGAATAATCTTTACAAAGCTAGCAAAGTGCCACTGTAGCTCAACCCCTACCATATGACTATATGAGGTTCTAATATCAAATATCACAAAAAACTCAAATAAACATGCGATACGCACCTGTTGACTTATTTGATAAATAATGTAATCACATTGGTCAACTAGTGAATTTAATTACACTAAAATATCAAACAATGTGCCTCTTGTAATAACCAACAAGAAACAACATATCACATCCTCATAATTTGTGAGTTCGCCGGCAAGGTTTGGGATAAAGTGTTTAATTGGTGTAAATTTCTAAGGTTCCAATCTCATAAGTTAATGATCTTCTTTGGTTAAGCAGTTTTTGGCCGAACTTAGGTGGGTAATGGGTTCAAAAAACTAACATGCTGTTTTTTTTATAAATATTGGTGCGTTTTAAAGGCTATAAATAAATAAATAAATAAAAAAACTTACAATGCAAGCAAACATAAGAAATCAAAACCTTATCTTTTATTTCAATAGAAAATAGAGGTAATATAGGAGATCACGATCTAAGATCATGGTGTAATTCCTCATTGTAACTCCTTCACGTTTTTTATTTATGTAATTCCTCATATATTCTCGTTAGTTTTGATGCATGCTTGTTTTCGGATGTTAAAAAAAATTGTAGTTTAGATAGGTTTGTGTGTGCATGTTTTGGATGTACTCGTGTATTGCTCGCATCATCTCAAGGTACTTTTCTAGGTTATTTAATGGCATTAAGACATTTTCAAAAAGAGGAAAAAGAAAAAAAAAAAAGTCTATATTTTCTTTATATTGTTTACTTTTCTCCTCGCACACACATTGTATAAATAATTCTCGGTCTAATATATTTGATTTCACATTTGAAATATTTTACATATATGCTATTTAATCATCTATAACTTTATTTTATAAAAAATAGTAATAAATCTTTCAACTCTAATACAAAGATAAATATAAGATATACGTGACAACATCACATTTTTTCTCGTCAAAATTTTTCCGCTTATCTATTCTATTAAATATTTATATTAATTACTAATAATATTATTTAATGTTATTAGATCTAAAATATTTTTATAAATAAATTAAGAAAGTGGTTTTTTTATTAATTTTATTTCTAAGAAATGATTTTTTATAAAATAAGAAATTTTTTTAAAACTTCAAACTTTTTTAAAAGTATGAATTATTTTAAAATTAATGTTTTTAAAAAATGACAATTTTATAAACCAAAATAATTAAAATTGGGTCTTATAATAAGGAAATTTTTAAAATTAATATTTTTAAAATGGTTTGTTTTGAAATAAAATTATTATACCTCTTTGAAATAGAAAGCATAAAAACTTAAAAAAACTTTAAAAAGTTTATATCTTATCTTGAAATATCTTTTTATAATTAATAAAATTTAATTTAATTTTATTTTATATTTCATTTATCCAACTAATGTAATAAACAAATTGTTTAAGCTAGCTATATATATTGCTTTCCGATACTTTTGTAAAAGAATGAAATTATATATTTAATAAATGTTTATTATTGAGAAAACAGAGTCAATGATGAATAAACCTCTCAAATTCGTCATAAACGGTTTGAACTTGTCAAGAGCATTTGAAACGTGTGCCTCTAGTTAATTATTATAAAGAATTGGTTATACAGACACTAGGTTAGTACCCCGTGTATAGCACGTGTTGAATAAATAAAATATTAAATAATTATTAATAAATTTAAAAATTATAAAACGATCTTTTAATATAAGATATGATTGACATTACGTACTAGTGATAAAAGGACGACATCATTTTTTAAACTTTTGTTTAATTTATTTTTGTTTTTTTAAAAAAAAGTTTGGTTTTTAAACAAACTTTTTCAAAACAAGCAGTTTTTAAAAAAGTGTCATTTTTAATAATTTCATTATTATAACTTTGAAATTTAATTATTTTGTTTCATAAGAATTTTATTTTTTAAAAGCCACAGGTTTTAAAACATATTGTGTTCTTTATAAGTTTGAGATTTTTTTTGAAAAAAATTTCTTATTTTATAAAAAAATTATTTCTTTACAAATTGCATTCGTAGAAAGATCTATTTTTTTAATCTAATAAAAAAAAATTTAAATATGAAAAGAATTAAATAATATCATTTGTATTTAATATGATATTTATTAGTAGAGAGAAGTGGGAAAATAAAATTTAGGAGCTATAAAATTGTGACAAGTAGCATACAAAAACCTTCTTTTATTAATATAGATAGATTTATATTATTAATACACCCTTCACTTTCTCTCTATATATGTATTTATATATTTTTTAGTTTTAGTAACCTGTGTATTATACGGGTTAAATAAAAAATATTAAATAAAATTTAAATTAATTAATTTCAAATCGATTATTTAAGATAATATATGATTAAAATCTTACTTATTACAAATAAATAGAAAATTTGTTTCAAAACAAACGTAACAAAAAATGTCATTTTTAACTTTATTAAAAAACAATTTTAATCTAAAAAATAATTAAATAATATTATTAGTTTTTAATGTGATTATTTAATAAAATAGAGAAACAAAAAAAATTTGATAAAGAGAAATAAGATGTTTGCACTTTTGGTCCGTGAGGTTATTAGAATAATCATTTCAGTCCAGGTATTTTAATCATTTTATTAGAAGCTAATAAAAAAATCTAATTATATTAGTGTATTGAACTGCATAAAATACAAACCACGTTGTTTGATTTGTTAAAAAATTATTTTTTGAACCAAATGATTAAAATGACCAATTACAGGAACCAAAATAGTAATTTACTTTTTTTTTTCAATATGAAATTGTTTGTACGAGTTAATTAGAGGTTAATAACTTTTTATTTTAACTTTTTAAACCTACACTACTATTAAACTACACATCATAAATTTCTCTCATTAGATTTGAACTTAGATTTATTTCCCTGTTAACTTAAAGCTACAACGCTGTATGATAACAGATATGTTGATTGTTTAAAGAAAACATTTAGCAAATTCATGTCTTAGCTTTAATAAATAAAGAATCATTTTTATTTTATCTATTATTAAAGCTTAATAAATGTCGAAAGATCTAAACAATCTTATAGTATAATCTCAACGACACAACCCAATATGCACATTATCAAACATACCATATTTTACTAAAACTAATTATTTAAGTTTAATAATATAATTTGGCATGCTAATTATTTAATTTTAATAATATAATTTGGCATATCACTTAAAGCACGTCGATATCGAAGTTTATTGGTTTATTATTTTTGTAAATGTCAATGTTATTGACTATGAGATATCAAATTATTGTGTTCGTTGCAAAACGTTCAACCTATTGGCAAATCATTTGAAAATTCGTTCAAATGTCAATGATATTTTCTTCTTAGTTTATTTCTCCAAATATTAAAGACAAACTATTGTATCTTGTTCACATGGTCCGTATATGATTATATGGATAAAATGAAAACCACAATCTTTAGTGAAAATCATGAAAACTAACTTTAGTCAATCATACAATTTAAATTATTATTATTTAATTGTTTAAATAAACTTCAATCTTATTGTTTTAGTTAATTAAATATTTTTTTATTTTAAATCCAAAGGAACGAAGATGATGATGAAACAAGTTACATATATGTAACTTGTATGAGTTGTATATACGTAACCAATGCTTGTACATATATAACTTGTAATTACATATATTTAACTCATGTTTTTCGTAATTTTAAATTATAACGTAGTTTTTTAAATGATCCATTTTTTTTTAAATAGTGTTTTAGTTTTAGTTTTTTAAATGATCCATCTTTTTGAAAATAGTGTTTTAGTTTTTTTTTTCTTTAATTTCATTTTCTTCATCGATTATCATTTTCAAAGGTTGTCCAAATGTTTAAACCATGATGGATAATAGGCGTTATATTTGTTAAACAAAACCAGTTTTAACTAATAATAATAACAAATTATTTAAGGATATTATGAAAGTAATAATTTGAAAAATCCAGGTTCGACCCGAGAAACCTACCAAAACCAACCTGATTAACATGAGAATATTAGTTTCTTGTTAGGTTCTTGGTCCTCAATATTCATTCTATTCGCTTTCGGGCCGGTTCTATCCAACCCCAAGAAACCATCCCAAATGCAGGAACTTACATTTTTCTTCATCGAATATCTAGTTGTTTGTCGGTTCATAGAAGGTCTTCATCTAGTTCATTCAAGGTGTTCGTTTGGTTCATTCGAGTTGTTTATATGGTTCATTCAAGGTGTTCATCTGGTTCTTTGAAGGCGTTCATTGGTTCATTTGGTTTTCCAATAATTTGATCACACAAGTCAAATTCTCATTAAGTTTCTTGTTCTAATGAAAGCTTAAAATGCTAAAACCCCTTTGCAGCAGGTTATAAAAGAAATAAACAAGTTACAAGTGAGAAAACTCATCTTCTCTATGGTGATAAAACTCCAATGCATCAAGTTCCAATTGATGGGGTCAAAGGATAAACAACAAACGAAAGGTCTAGACTAAACAAATGGGCCAAATGAAGTAACCAAGAGGCCTAACAGGCCCAACCTCATTTTTATCCTAACCCAAAACCCAATCGAACCCAACCCGACTAAACCCAAAATCGATCAACCAACGGTCTGGTCTTAGGGTTCTGTTTTTCTGAAAAATGGGTCATGGGACCTGTCCGGTGCTAACAAGTTGCATACCGAATAGAACTGCTCATATGTTTCTTTAAAAAAACGGTTAACCCATACACTTTTTAATCATACTTTTAAATCTACAGATTTTGTTTAATATGAATCTAAGCCCTTAACAATTTACGGTTGACAGGGTCATTATCTTGTTTGACTTCGGCTAGACTCATAGGAGCATTGTCGCAATCCTCTTGGGTAGCGGCTTCAAGTTGATTTCGCATGTTCATGAACCAAAAGAACCCGTTGCTTTTATGATTGCTCAAACAACTATAATGTGGTTAATTCGACCGCTACCACATTTAAAAATAATAAAAAAAGAGAGTTAGTTCCAGTCAAAGTGTTTCAATTTCCCTAATGCTACCCACAACATTCATCTACACAAAACTTGTTCCTTTGAATTGAAGCCTGTCAATTTCCACTCCCCCATCCATAGAGGGGTTATTTCGACCATTACCACAATTTTAAGTCGTTAATATTACCCTACTTGTTTTATTCGATCTAATATGCATCACAATTAATTTATATCAATCAATATATTGTATACACAAACTCTTATTCTTAGTAGCTTTACCGTTTCAACTCCATTAACATCATACCAACGTACCCACCCATAGCAATTGGTCATTTAGTCCCTGAAACGATTTTACTTACCTTAAATGGTTAAGTTAATACGCTCAAAACAATTAAAAAAAGATTGTGAGTTCAAATTTTAATTTAAAAAAATACTCATAATTAAGGGTGAAACGCGGACTGAAAAACAAATATATAAACCCGATTAGAGTCGTACATTTGTTTTTTTGTCTTTTAAAGAAATATTTAATCCCTGAAACCATTCAGGTTCGTGGATAAATCATCATCACATTTATTGAAAATTAAAAAAAAAGTTATTTTCCAAAAAGCAGAGTATTCATTTGAAATCAGTACCGTATTGCATAGAGCGACACGTGGAAACTAACATCTATTGTAATCTCATCATTCAATTTTCTCTATAAATTTGACTCCATATCTTCTCTCAATCGATCCCATTCCATCCATCTCTCTCTCTCTCTCTCTCTCTCTCTCTCTCTCTCTCACCATCGTCATCAACCTCGGTGCTCTGTTTTCCATAATCCACAAATCAATCAACCCCTGAAGAAATCAACAGACATGAAAGGAGATCAAATTTCAAATGAACTCCTTCAAAGTCACTAGATTATTATCATTATTATTATTATTATCAAGATTCGACTCTACAATAACATGTCAAACATCCCCATCTCCCTCTCTGAAGTTTGCCTCACTCTGTTTCGCTTAGCCATGTCTGTTGCAGACCCTTGGCCCTTCTCCTGAACCCCAAATCAACAATCTTTTTCATCAAATCCCATCTCTTTCATCTCAATTCGCTAATCAAACCTCGAAATCCGTGAAAAAATGAAGAAATTCAGAGGCTTTTTGGTCAAACACAGAGTCATCTCCTTGTTCCGATGCATCCGCCGGAGATACCATCGATCGACGAAAGGATACCGCCGATTAAACCCATCACAAAGATCAATTTCACGTTTCTTGAGGTGGGGTGCTCGAATTACATCAAAGGCTAAATCAATTTGCTCTAGGAGTTACTTCCGATCGAGTTACCTTCGTCTCCGGGAGGATCCGATTGCGGAAACGGGTTGTGCGCCGCCGCGTGCGGCGGTGCCGAAGGGGAAGATGGCGGTGTACGTGGGTCAAGAGGACGGAGATTACGAGAGGGTGTTGGTGCCGGTGATCTACATCAATCATCCGTTGTTTGGGCAGTTGTTGAGGAAAGCTGAAGATGTGTACGGACATGATCATCCCGGCGGTATTACCATCCCGTGCCGGATATCGGAGTTTGAGAACGTGAAGACGAGGATCGCCGCCGTGTGCGGTGGCCGGAGGATGTTGTTGTGGAGGCGTACCGGTTGAGATGACGGTGGTGACGGTGGTGGACGGTGGTGGTGGAATTTAGAGAGTTGTTTAGTTGTTTTTGGTCTTTTTTTGTTTTTTTGGTTTTTAATTGTGGATATAAATATAAGTATACAAATTTATAGAAATGTTATGTTTACAAGAAGGCTGTTGCGTATTTCTAAGATTCAGATCCTCTCCTATTTGAAGTTTTAACAGAGTGGTAGGTCAGGATCTAGTTGTAACAAAAGGTTGAAGATTTGTGGTTCATAGTTTAATATTTTAAAAAAATAAAGTTAGTGTTATTAATTTATTGTTAAAAAATTGCACGAAAGAAGTAAATAAATTTGTTACTAATGATTCTTAGCCTAATTGGTTAAGGTGATGGTGAGTAGATACTCATAATATATAAATATGAGGAAAGTTATGAGTTCAAATCTTATTTTTAGTAATATGTTTAGAGTTGAGACAAAGAGTTTTTCAGTAATAGGTTTCTTTCTGATGAGGTTGGGGGTACGGTCCTGACTGAGACACGAATAAATATGCCTGATTAAAATAGCACATATCATCTGAAGCAGGAGTAAATAAATTTGTTGAAAATAGTTGGAAATTATTAGCTTATTATTTTCTTAACAAAACAATGTTTTCTCAACAAATTACTATACATAAGAAGAAAATTTCTACTATAAGTAGCTATTATCTGGATTACGTGTGAAAATATTTTTGTGTGACTATGAGTCTTTAAAAGATTTTGTGTATTTAAAAGCGTGAAAACATATATAATACGATAAGCATGAAAATTATATCCCTACTTTTAACCATAAAAAGTTAAAAAGAAATTGTTTATTAATTATAAAGATCATTTTTTTCCCGCAAGACTATTTTATTATTCAGTACAAAATTATAAAGATCGCTTTTAACAACGTTATTTCGAAAAAGGAAGACTGAGTTTTACAGTAAAGTTATATAAATATTAACGCTCAATGAATTGTAATTAAATAAATTGTTCTAGAATATTCATATGAAATATTTTTGAATGGCTTAAATAATAAATATAAAACGGTATACTATTTCAATAATATTTTATTATTCCGTAATGAGTGGCATTAATGAAAAAAATAGACCCGTAATAAAACTATTCAACTTGTGATATAATACTTCTTGTAACAATATGATCCTCGACGTCCTCAACGTGAGAACGACTTGTGCATAAGATGTTTGAAAAATAATTGCTAACACCTGTTACTCTTAGGACTCTTTATTTAGTGAAATGATTTTGAGATTATTTTTTTTAGGTATGGCAAAGATAATAAATAATAATTAATAAATGTCTTTTGTATACTTATGAGTTAAGAGTTTTTTTTTCTTTCTTTTTGTAGTATCGAATAAAGTATTAATAAACAAATATTTGAAAGTATGAATATCATTTGAATTAACTGATACAAACGTATTATCATGAAAAGTGTTGTAGCAAGTAGACATTCAAATTGTTGTGCCTTTTACAAGATATTCATCGATGCATGTCGAGTTTTATTCAATGAGTATCAAAATAATTTTATGCTTTTGGTTCAAATCAACACTGTCTTTAGGTGTTGACGTATTGTCGTGTGGCCGATCGTGAATCCTGATAGAATGGATAGATCAATGACTTTTTTCCATCCACGGTATTTATTCCGGTTGTTTGGATATCAGTTAGTTATCCGGACATAATTTAGTATGGTCTGTCTAAAGATACGGCATCAAGACTATTAACGATTAAACTTGAATCACAAGATACAATATTTGTAATTTTATTGACTATAAATGCATAAATGAATGTGGATGACAGACACACATTTAAACCAAGTATTATTTATGTGGGTTTTATATTTCGTATATTCCAAAATAGTTATTTAAATAGTGTGTATTTCACTATCAGATAGTATTTTGAGTGTAAAAAATCTATAATAATATAAGAAAGTTCTTGAACAACGAGAATGTATCTTTCATGAAAATTAACGTCCTGATTTCGTTTGGTGGACAACACAAATGAATTTCTGTATACAAGGATTAAACTATAAGGGACGTTTGGTTAACAGAATTTTTAGAAATTATAATTGAAATTGGAAAATTTTCCATCCAAAATCATGTTTTGTTAGTCAACGGAGTGAATTGAAATTGAAAAATTTTCTTTTATTTATTGGAATTCACATTCCTTCTAATTACCTATGAAATGTTTAACAATACAATGGAATGTTCAAAACTAAATTTCAATTTCACTCAAAATTGACCAACCAAACACGTTATTAACTTCAACAATATTCCAATTCTAATTCCAATTCTTTTGTAAAATATTTTGCGAAACAAACGGCCCTTAACAATGATCAAGATGAAAAGGAAATTATCAACAGTTTAAAGTTATAACGACAACATTTATTAATTATACCAATAATCAAGATGAAAAGTTTCAACTTTAGTGCCCGGAATCCCTATATTATTGAATGTGTGTCTATTTCACACCGTATAACAATAATCGATGTTCATTTAAACTCATCATTTAGAGTAGAGTATAAAAGTATATTAGAGAAATTACATATATCCTCCTCGCCACTTAAAAAATTATATATTTTATAAAACATAAGTTTTTAATGCATTAGTATATTATCTTTAAGTTATGAGGAAGAGACATGCACAATTGCAAATGACTCGGAACATTTTTTACAAACACATAATTCCATTTAACATTACACTTATAATTATTTGACACACTATAAATTTCTAAGAAATACTGATTACAAATTTCAATTATTATTTACATTACCAATTTACTAATTAAATCCCTTGTCGTCGGTTACATGTGTAGTGGCATTGGAAATTTGGCAAATAACTTCGGAAACTGAGACGTGACAGAGCTCAACAAAATTGTTTTTTTCCTTTTAAATTATATGAGAAACATGATGCGTTATTATCCCCATAATTCTAGGAAATTTTTATTTATATAATTAAATTATGATCTTATTGTCAGGAACACCTTGCCTAGAATAATCACCACATGTGTCATTATCACAAAGGATATGCTGGAATGAGTTTAATAATATAGATGTGTGCCTACAAAAATCTTTGATCAACATTTTACCACCACAAGATTTATGGACCAAAACAATGGTCCAATTTTTTGAAAGTAAACACTCTTACAACATGTTCAATAATCGGTTTCATATTATCACATCAATAGGATCGGTTTTTGTGATAGAAATAAATTCGGGTAAAACCATGGAACCAGATAAAGTGTATTGGGCTATGTATTTTTTTTATTTATACAACCAGTTAGCCCATTACAAACCGGGAAAACTGAATCGAGAGATTTTAGGAACTCGAATCTGAACCAGCAAACACTCATATTGTTAAAGTTTGTATTCTTATGGTGAAACCAAAACCAAACCAAACTTGAATTCGGTTTTGGTTAGTTTAGCCAACTTTTTATATGGTTTTTGATCACCAATTAAATTCGGGGAACCTGAACAGACGAATACCCCTATTTTTGTTGATGAATCCTTCTTTAAACTTTGGTAAAATAACAAATTAAGTTTTATATACATTATTTTAATTTATATTTTATAGAATGTACAGTATCTTAAAAGTTTACTGTAGACAAAATAAATAGATTTAATTAGAAATAAGTCTTAACTGGGGTGGAAAGGACAATGGATCTCGTTGGATAAAGAAGTTGTCGATATATAGCGAAATCAAATATATAATGTAAATGTGTATAATAAAAAAATAATTTGGTAACAAGCAACATTAGTGGTAATAGACCAAAGAATCTAAAAAAACATTATAATTTAGGATTTTCATAGATTGAGAGTATATGCTCTGCATGTAGCATATACTCCTGTAATTCCAATTATTGCTTAAATACTGACATGAGGTAAGTTAGAAATTAATGATGTTTAAAAATAGAGTAGATGCGTGAGTTGTTGATAAAAAATTTTACCTACAGCTCAAAATAATATTATTTTTAATATAATGGGTTTCTATACTAAGATTTAAACATATGCAAGCACAATCATAAAAACAGTAACCAATGTTATAATAAAACTAGTTTCAATAGAATTATTGGTCCTTTAGAGTTTAAAATACAGGAAAAGAATATTGGGCTTGTTGCTCAGGTTGCGTACAGTCCATCTTTAAGGCCCACATAAGTTGCTTATTGAGGTCCAACTTCATAGATTATGAATTCCATCAAATTGGTTAATTGAATCATTTAGTTATGTTTAATTTAATTAAACGGTTCTCTAAAATGTTCCATGGTTTCTACCATAATACCTACTTTATATTTCTATTAAACTTTTAAAAGCAAATAGAGAACATAGATCCTTTATAAAGTGAAGGTGACATTTGATAGGGAATTCCAACCTACATATATCATATACATAGAAAATTACAAATGATAACAAAATGTATTAGTAAAGTTCCAAGTAGAAATGAACAAACATGTCTATTTTAATGTTGCAACACACTTTATTCATTCATGTCTTGTCATTACTCAATAATAACTTCATGCTTACGTCAAAATTGATTTAAACAATGGCTAATTACACGCCACGTACATCGTTACGAAAAATAACCAAATAAGGAGCCAATAATTGTGGTGTTGTTCCACTATGACATCCTTGGTGACACATAATTTAATTAAGATTTAGGTGGTTCACATAAAGGGAAAAATGAATGAAAACTTAAAAACCAAACCAATCCTAAGCAATTTGGTGGTTAAATTTGTAAGAAATCTTGTATCATTTTTTAAATAAGAGACTATATGCATCCCCTCTCCTCTAATTTTCAGTATACTCCTTGAAAATATTAAATCAAAATATAAATTTTGTCTATTAGTGTGAAAAAAAAATATATTACTCATGCGACAACTTGAAAGGAAGACACGATGCAACAAGTAAAAATAATGGAGAGGATGTATATTTAGAACAACTAATGTTTTGTCTAGGGCCGTCCAAATAGCTCGCGCTGCTCTAAAAAAGCTCGAAAAAAACTCTCTCGAAATGGCTCGGTTTTAAACTAAACAGAACCGAGCTAGCTCGGTATGAAAATGAGCTGAACTCGGCTTGGTTTGTGACGAGCCGAGCCGGCTCGATTTAGCTAGTTTGTTAGCTCAGCTCGGATTATTTTACTTGTAATATATATTATTTTCATATATATAACATATATCATTACATTTGTTTATTTATTAAAAATATAATATATATTTTTTTAGCTATTTATATGTTATAATATTAAACTATAATATTTGTATTGGATAGTTTCATGTGATACTTTTATATTTTTATATACTAAAATAAATTATTCAAGCATACTTTTAATTTATTTACTAAAAAGCAGACTACTAAATGTTATGTAGTGCTGTAGGTTTTGTTCTTTCGATTTTAAAAATGATGTAGTTATTTGTATTTTGTTGAAGTTGAACTTAGTTTCTTTAAATTAATTAATATTTTATGAAACTTGATATAAAACAACTATGAGTTATGTAGTATGTTGATTTCGTTTTGCATTTAAAATTTTTAATTGTGTTTATAAATTTAAGACTAAGCAGCTGAGGCGAGCCAGCTTGGTTAAAAACGAAGCCGAGCTCGAGCCCAAAATTTTTACTCGGTTTTAAAACCGAACTGAGCCGAGCTGGCTCGGTTTAAATTTGAGCCGAGTTCAAGCTTGCCTTCTCTTGGCTTGGTTCGGCTCTTGAACAGCCCTAGTTTTGTCCCCTCGGGTGATTGATTATATGCTCGAGGTAACCGTCTGGTAAGGATTCTTGTGTCATACTTCTACTTTTAGGAAATTTAAATGAGTTTTAATCATAGTCAATGAAATTCTAGGAATCAAACTCTCATATAGTATCCAAAAATTTAGAAACATCATATTCTATCTAGACCATGTTGGTTGGACTAAAATTTGGTTACCTTGGCTAACCAAGATTATTATTATGTGAGTTCGTTGTAAAGTTTAACCATGAGTAAATTTTATGAGAAATTCTGTTATAGTGTTATGAACATAAATGCTGATTGAAACTAATCGAAATGACTATGAGATTGAGAATTGATTTGGATGATAAGACAAGGTTAATTGCAAAAAAAAAAAACGTGAATTTTGAAAAAAAAAAAAGTTAATGAATTTGACCAAAATTGCTCAAAATGGTATCACGATGATCCAATTAACCAAGTTGTCCAAAAATAGTTTGGAATGATCAATCAATCATATGTACAGGTTTGAATCGTGTCAAATATTTTAAAATTAGGTTTTTGTTTAAATCAATTCGGGTCGAAACCAGTTATTGAGAGAAAAAAGATCAGATTTGACGGTTACAAAGTAGAAACTATGCTTTAACCGGTTCGTTTTGGGTTCAGTGGTTTTAAATTATAGAGTTGTAAACAAATTTTGACTGTTTGATTCGAGTCAAACCTTTCACCCTGTCTGAAATATCACCAGGCCCAAAACCGGTTGCTGGACATGAGTTGGGCTCAGGAACAAACAAATAAAAGACTTGTGGACTAACCACATGTTTTTTTCATAATATTATATACAATATTTTACAGTATATAAACATCAAGTAGATGTGAAATAATATACTAAAGCTTATCGGAGATACGATTCACAAAACCTATATAAATCAATATTTTATAACTAATATATGTGTCAAGAAACTTTTTCTCTTTAAAAAACAAATACTCTACCAAATGGGCTAGTTATATTATATATATTATTATGTTAGACAAACCAAATTAACTAATTCAGTTTTGGTTCTTGAATTTTAGCCACAATAATTTTAAGGGTTTTCACATTTAACCTAGCTTTTGGTTTTTAGACTTTGGTCAAATTAAGAGTTTGGCCACCAAACTATATACTGTGAAGCTTTATTTCTTAAGTTTGGCTATTAAAATTTAGTATTTTACAGTTTAATCGTTGATTTGTTTTTTGTTATTAGTAATAAAAGTGAAAGTCAGAATTATTACCGGCCAGATTGATAGTATAAATTATTATCGGCCAATAAATAATAGTTTAAATTATTAAAATTTAATTTCTTAAACTTACACAAGGCCTTTATAAGGATGGATTAACAATAAGAAATATTTCTACATCGGTAAAATAATATGTTACTAATTAAAAAACATAATATAGAGTATATAGTTACCTACGACATATAAATAATTGAATTAAAAGTGTCATAAATATATAGAGAAAAAAAAAAACTTTAGGATAAAGAAAGTTGCCTTGTTTTTATTCCATTAATCATTTTTCCTTTTCTTTTCCACTTTCAGTATTAGTTGTTAAAACATTGTATGTTTGTAAAATATTATTTTTAATTTATAAAACAAATTAAGAAAAACACAGGAAAAGAATCTTGGCTTTACGAATTTAGAAAACATACCATAATAACAGCTCAATTGGGAACAATACCCTTAACCCTTAAGGTATGAATCTTCTTTTAGTTCAATGACTTCAATCATCGTATATGATTTTTCAATTTAAAATTATTTGATAAAAGGAAAAAGTTTATACATTAGCATTTTGATAAAGAAACCTAGCTTCTTAAAAAGTGATTTCTAATTGTTACTTGGGGGAGGAGAAGATCTTGTAAAAAGAGGTTAAGAAAAAGCAGGGTGCTAGTATCATTTTAATTACAACAACAGTCAACTTATGAGATCAAGAAAGTGATATGCACTAATGTATAGTTGGATTCATTGTGGCAACATACAGAAACGAATCAAAATTAGAAGTTGGAAGCACCATGTGTTACAAATATTATTGTATGTGCTAGATGCATAAATAGTTTGGCACAGCCCTTGAAATATTATTCTTTTTATAGTTAGAAATTAAGAGTTTTTATTTTATTTTAAATAAAAAGTTAAAAGGGGTTGTTTTTCCTCTTTACCCTCTCCATATTTAACACTTGGTTACTTATAATTATATATTTTTTATCATCAGCAGTTCAATCTCAATTAAATGCAAGGATAACTATTTAATCTCCTGTATATATAACCTGAAATTATTATACGAATAATCAATAAATATAATCTTGAGGAATATATAATAAATTTCACATCCCAACTTTGCATTCTTGTTTTCCGAAACTAAAAGCACAATGTTTACACTCTTCTTCATTAATTTTCTCAGTTTCTTGATATATGATTTTCTTCCCAATTAGTCTGAGATTTTTATTATATAATCATAAATAATATCCAAAACTACTAAATAACTAAAATGAATAATTATCAAAAGCTCTTTGTCCTGACGGTATATACGTGAAGTGGCGGACCCAGGTAGAAAGAAGGGGGCAACCGCTCCCCGTAAATTTTTTTTTTCTTTTTTTTTTTTGTGTGTTATATGTGTGTGAAAATCCCGAGTGTCTCCACTAAAGTTATACAACCGTCTCACTTTTGCCTCCCATAAAAATTTAACCTGGGTACGTCAGTGTCTACGTGTGTAGAGTAATATCCCTATTCCAGTATAATGGTTTAAGTCTATAAACATGTGTAGTATTAGAAGTAATTAAACGTTTAAAGCTAAAATGGGTAATTAAGAGCCAACTGTATTCATATTATTCACCAATCCAAAAAACTTGACAACAAAATAACAACAAAAAGTAACACACAACATATAAACAAATAAATTACAAACCCACCGTAAATGGCACATCGGTCGCCGGCAACCAAGAACCTCCGGCAATAAAGTTCCCGACGGTGAACTGCCCCGCCTCGGCACTGCTAGTGATCACATGATACCCTTTCCAATTGACCCTTTTCGACGTCGATGACCCCGGCCCCGTGTTCATATACTCCCCATAATACAACGTATTAAGCGCGAAATTGCCACTCCATGGCATCCACCCCGCAGGGTCGATCAAGCTATCGAGGAACGATTTCATGTAAACCGTCCTCGAGTATTGCTTCCACGGCCTCCCGAGGTATGTTTCCACTCCCGCGACTCCTTTTAGATCAGGAGCCGCTGTTATACGACAGTTGTGGATTGAAATCCCCGTGTTTTGGTTTGGGTCGGTTCGGCCTTGGGCTGTTAGTGTGTTGGTTTTGTTTGGGGGGTTACGGGCGTAAATATTGCAGTTTTGGAGAACCACAGCAGCGTTACCGAAGATGAAATCAACGGTACCGTATATGTCACATTCGCGGTAAAATTGTCGGTTTGAGTGCACGTATAGTGTGTCTTGGTACCCCTCGAAGCTGCATTGGTAGAAAACTGAGAGATCTGAGCCGGTGCGGACAGCCACGGCTTGGTGGTTTTGTGGGCCCGCGGTGTTACGAACCGTGATGCCTCGGCCGATAAATCCGTCTCCGACCACAGCTGACATTCACGAGAAAATAATATTTTCTTAAGGTACAGAAATATAGTTATATTATTATGACATTAAAGTATCTGGTCTAACAGACAGAATATAAAACTGGTTTGGAAGTCAAGCTTTGAAGGTATGATGAATACAAATAATAATATTGACTTACCGAGAGTGGCTGATTTAAAGGTTGTGGTGCCACCACCAACACTTTTGCTACCGGTGATTATGGTTTTTCCGATGCCATCTCCGACCAACATTATGTTCTTTAGCTTCTTACCGATTTCGACATTCTCCTTGTAAACACCCGCCTTCACTAAGATAACATATCTCCCGCTGCCAGATCTCTTACCGGCTGCAGCTATGGCGGCACCGATGGTCTTGTAGTTGCCAGAACCGTCTTGAGCCACCACGACGTTGGCTTGAGGACTCGACGACTGCAATAGTTTTCTATCACCTGGTTTCACCCAGGTGGGAAATCCTGATTTTTGAGGAATAGATGCAGCATATGATGAATTAGCTCCTTTGTTCATTGCTAGTGTATTGCTGATTAAAGATGATACATTATTGTTCATCAATGGCCACACGTAGTCGCTGACGCCTAGCTCTTCAAACCCAGCCTTGCAAGTCTCTAGATTTGTGAGTGCGGTGCTGAGCCAGGTCTGCATGTCGACCTGGCTACACTTTTGGTGAGGATCAACAGTTTTGTTGATCCTCATGACGATGTCATCATAAAGTTCTAAGCAATCTGCCCATGCAGCCTTCTCACGCTTGTTGCGACATTTTGGGCCTAGCTTTTGAGTGTGAGACCCTGCGTATTTTGCACGTTGTAACGTGACCCTTAACAAAGCTTTCACGAAGTCTTGCTTTTGCTTGATCGAACCGTGGTTGGAATTAGTCCCCAAGAAATGTTCACAGGGTTGTGGGTGCGGTGTCTGGCTACACCAATTCTTGATTTCAGACTTGGCGTATCCAGACACTCCAGAAAGAAAAACACCCACAACATAAGTAGCTAAAAATATAAGTGTTTTCATTATGAAAATTTGTAGCTCAAGAAATTAAGATGAAGAAAGAATAAGATGGTTATGGTTTTGGTGTGGTTCTAGCATTCTATTGGCTGGCTTTTATAGGAAGCAAAATTCAACAAAAGGGAGGCACCAACACACCGGTTTCTATTTGTGTATGTGCTTATTAAATTCTAAAAAGTTAGTAATATAATCTGTATTTTTATTCCATTTCTCCAACTAATTATTCTTTTATAAGTTTAAATATTAGATTGCGTTTTCATGCATTAGAAACTTTACATCTTGCTTATTAACTACAATTAATTAAAAATATAAGACAATTATGTGTTATAAAAGGAGTAAATTAAAGAGAGAATATGTGAATCTAATGTTTAATTTATAAAAATAATTACAATTTGAAGTAAATAAACTCTGCCATATCGAGTTTAATGTGATTACAAGGTAGGATTTTGTTTTCAACAACACATTATATATATATATATATATATATATATATATATATATATATATATATATATATATATATATATATATTCCCCTATATTTTAAAATTTAATGAGTTGAATTTTGATATAAGAAATGCATAAGCAACTTAACTTTTTTATTATACTAGGATAAATGGAGGCAATTATATAGTTATCTAAGCGTCTTAAGTATTGTAATCAAAGCTATATAATCTAAATTTTTATACGGTTCCTATAATTATCTATTTAAAATCGTTGTACATCGTTCTTTATCTTAGAACCTCTAATGGGATATTTAAATGATATGTATGCAAAAGTTTCATTCAAAAAAGTTGACATTAGGGAAGTGTTTAGAGAATTCGAAAAGAAAAGGTAATATAATAGATGGAAAGAAGGCATTATTCTCACACACCATGACAATGACAAGAGTAATTCAAAAATATTAGATTTTTTTATTGGTGATGTAATATTAATTTAGTAGATTATATTGGTTTTTAATACTTGTAATAATATTCATCTAAGGGCATGTAATACAATGGTACCAATATGTTAAAATAGTAATGTTCCTATCAAGTAACGAATGTTCAAGTTTCAATTTAACAAAAGTGGTGTCGTTCACAGAAGGGGGTTCATTATCCGGTTTTCGTGGTTTTTAGGTCAAACTGAAACCAAATCGTTAGCAATGGTTTTTTTATCTCTAAAACCCAAAATCGAACAATTGAAAACATAAAATCAAACCGAATCACTATTACGGGTTTGGTTTCACGGATTGAGCTTTTTAGGCCCATATATGCTAAATCCTCGATGTTTATAGAAATATTGACATCTTTCTCGGCCGATTCCATTTCAAAGGTCTTTGAATATCAATATATAATAAATGACTATAATTTGTTAAGCACTAAATAATTCATATTTTCTTAACAGTATGCATATGAGTAAATAGTAGGTAAACCATAAATGAGTAACATTATCGGATTGTTTCATACTGGAACATAAGATACGAAAGTCAAACAAGCTCTTATCGATCCACTCAAATCTGTAGATAAATCGTAGCTTAAGGGCCTTTGACTTTCATTTAATCCAATATGAAATTACTGGCTGTTTAATTTTAACTTAAAGGCTTCTGTTAAATTATCGCCCAACAACAAACTTAAATCAATATATGCATACGTGCACACACTCACACAAATGATAGTAGCTTAACCTTTCCTCAGCGAGTTGTCACAAATCACTAGCGAAAATGGTAGAGTATATCATTTATGACGTATTTGACCAACATCAAACATTTTTTTTAACTATGATTAACCAACATTGGCTATGTTTAACCATGATTCACTATGATTGACCTAAACCGACTATCTTTTATCTCTGAGTCAAAGGGAGAGTTTATGCACCTCTCTCCAAGATATACGATTCGATACTAACCTTTTTTAATGTGTTGTAACATGCAATTATAAGTCATAATAGTTAGCGTGAAGTCTTAATATATGAGTTGTATATGCCGTTGTTCATCTATTGTTAGCCTTGATTGATTTAAACTGACTATGTTTAACCATGACTCACTATGATTGAGCTAAGTTTAGGATTGTTGACATCATATTGAGTGTGACTAACATTGAATATGTTAACCATGATTGACCTAATGTGCTTGCAACGTATTATAACAGGTCTTTATAAGTCATAACGGGACATGATAATTCTTAATAGCCAATTTATAACTCATTGTTAATGAACATAACATGCGTTAACGAGTTATTTTACACAAGTTACATTAGGTGACAACAAGTCATTTAAGTATTAGTGACTTGTTTGTGATGATAAGGGCACTATATAAAAATGATGGCTCTTGCCATGTATTAGTGAATTATCTTAGATTACATAAAGTCATATTAGGTTAAAAATAAGTTATTTAGGTGTTAATAACATATGTTTAATTGTAAGCTCACTACTAGGTTGTTAATAGGCTTGGTTATATACAAAACCATTTTCTTAAGATTAGGGATCAATGAAGATGTGACATTGTATGTGCGTGTTTTGTCGGCAAGTGTATTTGCCTTCATTTACTATAACCACAACCTATAAGATGGTATGATCACACAGTGTAATGCGTAATTAAAATCTATTTCAAGACTAAGCACAACACCCCGCCATGTAAATTATATAACCACACAGTTTAAATGATATGACTAAACAATTATATCGTATAATGCATTACACTTTCTTTTAAAATGACATTTTTAAAAGAAAAAAAAAGTTATTCGATACTATAGTCGTATTAAAGAAGAATAGGAAGCTTATGGTATAATTTTAAAAAAAATAGAATATATAAAATTATTTGATTTAAAAAAATAACAAATAATAAAGGAGGAATTTTTTTTCTTAACCCCTAGTTGTTACTAAATTTCAATCAATTAAGAAATCATCATGAGATCATTTTTAACCATTAAAATATTCGATAAAAATCTAAAATAATTTGATACCTTTTAGAAAGAAAAAAAATCATTTTATATAAAAGGCGAGTTGACCCTTTCTTACGTAGGATAGGAATTCATGGTGGGCACGCAATGCTAAACGCGTTACTGCGTTAGCATAAAAAAAAATTTTATTTGGATAGAGAGATTAAATATTATGGGGATGAAAGAAGCCTTTTGCATGTTAATTTATTTAATATTAAATGTTGGTAGGTTATTTTTTTTAACGTCTAACTGGATCACTGACATACCATTTATCCGCCCAATCATCTCAATTACTCAAGTACAAAATTTTAGGGCAATAAGTTGGCACGTCTCCGGAAGAAAACTCATACATCAGTCTGTACCCATCAATCTCCAACCTGAGACCATAATCAAGAGAAAACCCGCCTTAGGTAAAAAAAAACTATCTAACCCACCCGAAAACCCTTTTATTTTTCTTAGATATGAGACTTGAACCTAAAACTTTCATCTATTTTAATGAGATCTTAAGATTTCTTATCTTATCCAATTAAGTTAAGAAACATTGGTAGGGTATGATGTTAATAAGTCCTAAATATTATTCTAGTAAAAACGATCAAAATCTCATTTTTATTTTTATATAACCACCATTTTAAGATCACAACAGATAGTTCAACATTACATGTTAATTTGATTTCGTACGAGATGTAAACTCAGAATCCACTCAAATTTTTAGATAAATTAAAAAAAAAGTATTTGATTAATTAAAAGATTGTATCAAAATTAATATGCAAATTGGTTTATGGATAATTAATTAAACTAATACATGGCGAAACAAACAGTTTATGTTGGAATATATATTTAAATTTTAGTGGTTTTGGTGAGAACGTAATTAGGTTTCTAGAAACAGCAATAACTGCTTGTACTATATGCATATATGCTTGCATGTCAGCATATTGAGCGTTAATATTGGGAGAAAGTCAAATTAAAACTAGTCATTGTCTGGCCCAAAATTGACTACACCGGAAGTTTCCCATTTTATTATCTTTAATTCCAGAAACCCATATTGGTATGTTTATGGAATTTGTGTTAATGTGTTCTTATACAGTATTTACTATTTAGATTAGATAACATATAAATATGGGATTTGAAAATAACATGTTGAACTATGTAGGGAAATTTTTATATAATAATTTAATACATGCTTAAGTTGTTTAACGTAGATTTGATTCAAGTTTTTAGCAAACCAATTTTTAAGTAACAAATGAATGGATCTATTACTTTACAACCTTACGAAAAGTATATAAAATCCTAAAGTGAAATTGTCTTTGGTTAGGCTAGAGGGAGTGGAATCAGTATGGAGCTCGGGATAGTTAGGATGGCAGTGATGCTGCACGATGTTCACGACGCACGGTGCCTCACCAACACAGTACGACAAAGTGAATCGGGGTATGCACATAGGGTAATTAGTGAATCGGGGTATGCACATACTGCTCCCGCTTTCGCCATACTGATGTCATGTTAAATGAACACCCACCATCGTTATAGTCTAGTTTTAAAAGTGAACTTTATTTAGAACTGTTTATTTTCTTTTTCAATTAAGAGTATATTTGTATATTCTTTACTACTTTCTATTCCTGCGACATATCTTCATGGATTGAAGTATACTTGTGATCTAGTAAATATTTGTGGCAGATTTATAAATCAAACAGTGGATAATTTTGAGAGTCATGATACATTTTAAGATCAAATTAATTTGGTGGTTCACCAAGTTTCTTAATCGAATATAACTTAAAATTTAATTAAGAAGAACGAATATGTGTGCTTTTTTCGTGAACCAAAGAATATAACCAAAATGGATGTATTCGTATTTGCAATTAGGGCCATAAACTATCTTCGACACTTACCAATTTCAAAGTCAATTTTGATTAACTTGGAGCCAATTTTCTATTATGGGTTCACATATGAAATTCCCGAAAAATTAATTTCTAATGGATTTTTAATGAATCACAAATATTCACAAGTCAAGGCTATGTCCCGAAAATTAATTTCTAATAAATTTTTAGTGAATCACAAGCTAGGTGTTGTGCCCCTTTGACCCCGTTCCTAGAACGCTACCCCTACTCATAGGACGTTGTTTAAAAGTAAATTTTATATACTTAATAATTTTTTTTTTAACAGATTACAGACTAACTAATCTTACTTTTATCTACACATTTTAGTTACACTATTGTCAATTAAATCTAAACCTTCATTTTAACAGACATATATATATATACACACACATGCCTTTACTATATAGACCAGTCTGCATACTTGAAAAAAAAAGAGAGAGCAGAATTCCTTTATAAATAAGTGATCAATATATATGAGGGTAAAAGGTTGTAATATGACATAAAAGATAGAGATTATTTATTTACATATATTTCTGATATTAGTTAGTGTTTAAATTTAATCAGGTCTAGAAGGTCACTCATATTTAATGTTACAGGATTAGGCAACTCTATTACTTTAATGAGAACTTAAAAGGCATAGTCCAGAAGAATTTGGGTTTAATTAATTAATGGAATGATTTCTGGTACATATTCCGTTTCTTTTTCTGTAATAGTATATATGTTACACCCAACAAACAAATCGAATAGACAATTGGACCATTCTTTTAGCATCTAAACGGGCTAGAAAAATGAAAAAATAAATTCTTGCGACAATGACATCTTAAGTTCCTTTATTGAAGATTTAATGTTCCAACCCAGTTTTTACTGGTTTTCTAGATTTAAGTCTTTAAGTATTTTAAAGACCACTGGGCTACCGTAAGCTACAAATAAAACACATTTGTAGTCAGTGGCGTACCCAGGAAAAATTTTTATAGGGGGTAAAATGAGACGGTTGCATAACTTTAAGGGGGTACACATGATTTTCACACATATATAATACTAAAAAAAAATTTACAGGGGGCGGCTGCCTCCCATCTATACTTGGGTTCACCCCTATGTGTAGTTATTGTAAAGTGAACCAACATTGTCTATGTTTTTTTGTTATAATTTGATGTTTGTTTTAATAGTAATTTTTTTAAAAAATTAAATTTAAGTGCTATTAATAGTAAGAATCACCACGTTTATAATATACTATTAGTAACATGAAAAATTAATAACGAGAATATTCCTTATTCTTTTTCTATCATTGAATTCCGCTAAAATTAAATTGGTTGAAATTGACTTCTTTCAACAGAAATCAAACTTTATCCAAAAGAGCATTGCTAAAGTTTTCCCTTAAACCAACCCATGCTAAAGTTTAAATGTAGGTATTTTGTTTTAAGTGTTTTGTCATCGGATCGAATGTTGAATCCGTAGCACTAATGGTTCACCGGCTTGAATACTTTAATTAGTCTAAATAATTGAATGAGAAGGCAAAAATCAATGGATTTATCATATAGGCATATAGCAAAACCGAGTTGGATCCTTAAACAAGCAAGTTTGTTTTTTATTTCATATTGAATTATTGTGTCACATAGATTGTTTATAGATGTTAACATTAAATATACGGTATCATTTGACTATTGAATACAAATATTATGTATAAAGTAAGCTTTCTAGATTCAATTTTGGATTATTGGGTTTTGATAAATTAAACTTTCTAGGTTCAATTTTGGATTATTGGGTTTTGATTCCTCTTGTCACGGATTGCTAGAACCTTAATTAACTTGTTCGGTTGTTCCGTTATACGAAAGAACTTGATATTTCTAGACAGAATTGTTGAATGACAATATTTTATTTAAGATCAATTTTTTAATAAAAATAATTTATAATGAAACTAGATATTATGTAATGTTATATAACAGAACTTTATTGCGGCTATTCATGAAAATCGATTAATTTTATTTATGACTAATTTATTATTGTTACCTTTTCAAATATGCATTTACAAGTCAAACGGAAAAACACAAGTAACTTAAAATTCTGATTAGATAAATTTAGAGTTACAGCATTGCCATTATTGCTTCTTATTAGAGTAAACGTAATGGTGTTCTTAAAGGGCTTCAAAGTTGCTGATTTGAATACAATTGAAGCTTTAAAATCATTACGTCTTAGTTAAAAGAGGCTTCAAACTTATTTTTAACCAAACCCTTAACGGACGATAAAATAGATTAATGAATTCATTTCTCTCACTCTTAACTAAAGATGGCTTTAAACTACTACATTTGATTTAAAATGATTTTGATAAATTCATATTTGCCTATGTAGCATTTTAACTAAATAAACCACTATACATATTATTATTCGATGATAGTTAATTATTTAAATCAATGAATATAAACAATCTTTTTGCTATTATGTTAATATAGTTAAACTTATATTTATATATAAAAAGTAAAGAGAGTTGCATGTCGGTAAGTCTGTTAATATATTGTATCAAGAAAAGGTATATAAATTTTATAAATATAAAATGATTTTTTCGTGCGACGCTTACAAAGTAGAGATGATGAATTATCATGCAAAAACAAGTCATGATCACTAGAAAAGAATTACACTTGGATGTAAAGATGAAATTATCACGTAAAATAATAATAATAATAATAATAATAATAATAATAATAATAATCACCCAAAAGCAAAAAGTACACTTACGTAAAATCACATAGGGATGAAATGATCCCGTAATAATACTTTAATGTGTAATAATTTCACATTTGCATGAATAATTCTTACTATAATGTGATAACTAAATTTGAAATATTTATTCCTACGTAATGTTTTTTTACACTTTGCATGAAAATTACTTTGTGTTTTAACATTCCCTGAAATATTTCGTAGGTTTATTTTAGGAATAAACAAATTGGACTCAATTTGGGACTCAATTAACTAATAAAATTTGTCATACACTTTGTTTCAGATAAATACGTTTTATAAATTTTTTTATTGTATAAAGAACAAAAGATTATTTTTTATAGACATAATTATACATATTTAACTATGTCTATAAGTAAGATCACAATCTTCATGGTCGTTGCATATTTTCTGTGATGTACCAAGAATTTGGCATTCTTCCTGCAACTTGTTATTCGTCTAACAACTTGTTTCCTTCTAATCAATAATAGGACTTCAATTAACAATAATTAGATCGATTAAATGAAATACAGCTTAATCCAACTTACACGAGTTAATAAATTCAAATGCAATATTTTTTTAATCGAGTATACTAATGAAACATGTAAAATTCATAATGTAATTTCTTTGTATGTAACTTCCTTCAAGAATCGACTAGATTCATAAAATACAAGTAATACATATTTGAAATCACAGGATCATTAATTCATTACATTTTTCATTTTATTAGTTTTATGTGTATTATAAGTGCATAAATCAATAAGATATATAAGTTAATATATATCTATATCTATAGAATATAATAAAAGAAGGTTCTCTTTGTCACTTGTTATTATTTTGAACAACCTTTTTGACACATGTCATTCATTTAGACATCATGAATTCATTTTCCCTCCAAAAGGGTATTATAGTAATTTAAACACTCAAACTAATTTCTCTCTCTTAATAAAAATCAATTTTATTCATTGATACATTTTTTTCTCTCATCTAGAGTTTTTAAAATCAAGCTATGTTTTTAAAATAAACTTTATTAAGAAAATTAAAAACTATATCTTTTTATTAAAATAGAAAAAATAAAAAAACAAAATTTTTATATAATATAATTTTTTTTTAAAACAGTAAACCTTTTTGAAACATAATATTTAAAATCGCTCATTTTTTAAAAAAGTTATAACCTTTTTGATACAAACCTTTTGTTTTAAAAATCATATCTTTTTATTCATATGTAATTATAATCATATTTTATCTTTAAACATAATTTTATAATTAATAAATTTTTATTACTAATTATTTAGTATTATATTTATTCAACCCGTGTAATACACGGGGTACTAACCTAATACATATATATAGAGAATGTCAATGGGGAACCCTAAAAAAAAGATAACACGAGAACAAATTTCATCCATCCATTTATTTTAATCTCATCTACTAATTTTAATATAGGCCGTTAATTATATGCATCACACCTCCTAAGATCCCTTCAAAAAACAACTCCAAGAAACCTAAAACATGCAATAGTTTTACTCTGGTGGTCGAAGTTAGTGCAAATTCAAATATTTTTGTTTGTGAATTGGACGATTGTTTTTGTTTTTCGTTACAAGTTCATCGAAGTTAATACATATATGAATATACATTCCATCTGTATTAGACAACATATGAAATGAACACTTGTACACATGAAATACAAATGTTATATGTTTTCAACAATTTTTAATACGCTTATGAACTTAAAAATTTTATAGGGTAGTGATGCGCCCAGCCATGCTATATAGAATAGATTGTTGGGTAATTAAGAAGGACCAAATGCACAAGATGGAAATAGCTGAGATGAGGATGCTGAGATGGATGTATGGGCTCACAAGGTTAGACAATATAAGAAATGAGATTTTTAGAAGTAGGTTAGGAGTAGCTAGTATAGCGAATAAGATTATGGATGAGAGATTCAAATGGTATGGGCATGTGAAGAGGATACAAATAACGACACCAATTAGAGCATTGAAGACTCTAAATATTGAAGGGAGGATGACTAGAGGTAGGCCCAAACTGACTTGGGAGAAGGAGATTATACAGGATTTGGTTGAGTTGCACCTTTCTGAGGATATGATCCCGAATAAGAGTATGTGAAGACGTAGGATTAAGGTTAAAGACGTATAAGGAATTGCTTAGATTCATCTTATTTAGGTTTTAGCTAGTTGCCCTTGCATGACATTACCTGATTCCTTTATATCACATCAGGTTCATTATTTTCAATAGTACAGTCATTGAATCTTGATCTGCATGTATGGTTGTTCATTGTATGTTCAATTTTCAACTACATACTGATTGTCTAGTATGTGTTTCATGACCATCTACTACAAGCATGCTCTTCTGGTTGATATTATTCGTTGATTGCTATATCGAACATAATGTGTTCTTTATGTTTGGGTGATTTGGATCACATGGGCAGCTTTAGAGCCGGGGATCTCGCCCGTAGCAGTTTTTCTATCATATAGGATAGATGTAAGATTTGGCTACATCCCATCGCTAGACCCTGTCGATAGCTTTTCTATGGATGAAATGTATTAGGTATGGTTATGCTACGGTTTTAAAGACAGTAAAAAAACACACGTCAAGCCTAAAATCATTTTTAGTTCTTTCAAATTAAATATTATTCAATATTAAAGTTATTTACTTAATTATTAAAAAATTACGAGTCATTAAAAATAATCTTTTAATAACAATTAAAAGACTATCAAAAACCAAACATTACAACGTAATGGTGTGGATTTCATAATTACAAAAACTATCTCAAAGAATATCTAACGCTCAGAAAAGCCCCTCAGCCTTATATGGGGCGGCCGCCAGTACAATACCAATTCTCGTTTATATTCTTCAAACCCTAGGATATCTATCAAAATCACCATTCAAATTCGATTCAAAGGCAAGTTTAAATTCACCTTTCTCTGTCGATTCATCGCGTAATTGTTTGATTATCATTAATTACACTTAAATAGATCCAATTTGTATTGATCAGTTGATAGTAATGACCGGCGGGACAGATGTTACGGAGAGCAGTTTATCATGTGTTAAATGCGGGAAACCTGCTCATCTTCAGTATGTGTTTATGATTTTCATATGATTGTGATAGTTATTGCAATTAATTGCTTCAATTCGTTCGATATATTCATGTGTTTGCTTGAACATCCATTTTGAATGTTGACTGGATCAAATTTCAACTTTTAGAATTTAAGAAGATCAGTAGATTAAAGAAATTTTATAAAATTAGAAAAAATTGTTGGATGATTTTGTGTCTTAATGAATATGTGCTTTAAATTTTCAGGTGTCCTAAGTGTGTTGAGTTGAAGCTTCCCCGTGAAGGTGCTTCTTTCTGGTTTGTTGCTGTTTGCCCTATTGAATTTTTGTTACTCTGAGGACCTCAAAACATTTCTCATTAACTACAAACTCTATTGTAATATCTGATGTATGTTAGCATCAAACTTTTAATGTGATTGTTACTCTTACCAGTACTCAGGACTGTTTTAAGGCATCCTGGAGTTCTCATAAATCAGTTCATTTGAAGGCGAAATTATCAGCAATTGGAACGAACGCTCCGTGGGAAAATAATATAGCCTCACCGGGTGATGGTTGGTTGTATTGTTTGAGGAAAGGACAGTCGCGAACAGCACAAATTCCTCATTTTGACTGGACAGGGTATTGTTCTTGACATAGTTTCTTAGGCATTTTAGAAAAAAAAAAAAAAAAAAAAAAAAAAAAAAAAAAACCGTCGTTTTTAACATGTTATGGTTCTTAGCAAATCTAATGGTAGGCTAATTGGCAAGATTTTGTTTTATGTTAGAAATGCATATATAATGTAGTGGATAGCATTTTTGAGACACATATACCTACTACTTGATGACGAATGCTATAAATTTATAGTTAGTTGTTTACCTTCAAACTATATATATACTTGAATAATTCTCTAAAATGAATGTTTACCTATTTACATTTGAA
This sequence comes from Flaveria robusta, assembly GCA_025506415.1. Taxonomy (NCBI): domain Eukaryota; kingdom Viridiplantae; phylum Streptophyta; class Magnoliopsida; order Asterales; family Asteraceae; genus Flaveria; species Flaveria robusta. Next base: position 3,439,808 of record CM046460.1, on the reverse strand, counting down.
TCGTATGCCAGTATATGCTTGAAAGTGCCTATTTGATTAGTAATTCTTTGTTAAGTTTAAACTACATAAACATGAACACATTTAGAGATCCCGCTAACTTGGACCCTGACATCTTTTTTTATGCTTGGAAAGTATTTCTTAATATAAGGACATATTAGAATTCAATTATGATTCTTTGGATATTTTTGTCTGTGAAGTAGATTTTTAAAGGCATTAGTTTTTGAATATACAATTTGATAGTTTTTTTTATTGTTGTCTTGCTGCTTGATGTTCGTTTGTTTTTCAATCTATATCAATCTATCTGAATGGTCTTCTTTTCTGTTTATAAATCTTTATTAATCCTTTTTGCAGACCATTAAGGCCATATCCCATATCAAAAAAACGTGTAGTTCCTGCAGGCATTGAGCTACCTGACTGGGCAGTTGATGTGAGTCATCAAAATTATGATTAAATCTTTATATTGAGGTTCTTGTTTTGTTTTTATATAGGCACTTAGTAGACATTGGTAATATTGACGATGCAACTTTGCAGGGAATTCCAAAAATTGAGCCAGCTAGTGATCTGCAACATGTTGTTGAGGTAGTCTTAATATTAATGCTCGATTTTTTTTTCTCTAGATTCATAACTGTGATCTGATGGACTCTTCAATGCTTTGATTCTGAAGATAAAATCTGCAGAGAAAATTGAGAGAATGAGAGAAACCAACCGGGTAAGTTTTTTTTTTTTTTTTTTTTTTTTTCTTATTTATTTCTTTTGAAATATGTATAGAAAATGCAATAATTTATATCAATTTTACTATTAGTAATACATCATATTTGCGCAGATAGCAAGGGAAGTTTTGGATGCGGCTGCACGTGTTGTGCGCCCTGGTGTGACCACTGATGAAATTGATGCTGTGGTTCATGAAGCAACCATTGCTGCTGGTATGTCAAAGTTGTCTACTCTATCTATTGATTCAAGGAAAAATTTCTTATTGTTAATTCCTGCAATTTTGAACATGTTTTTTTTTTTCTATTTACAAAACTTACTGTAAATGTTTGTGTAATTATAATTTGCTTTCTCAGAAATGAAGTAGTTTTTAACTTCAAAAATGGAAGTAGTCTGTTTGACATTCCAAAATTAAAGTCTAATTAAATTTGTTGATGATTATTGCTGCAGGAGCATATCCATCTCCATTGAATTATCATTTCTTCCCAAAGTCTTGCTGCACGTAAGTACTTCTGTATACTTCACTCTTGATCGCTTGTTACCATCCTTTCATTTACGTGAGTGCTTATATATCCAGGTCTGTTAATGAAGTAATCTGCCATGGGATTCCAGATGCGAGGTATTTACCATATGCATCCTAAATGTGCTGTTGTTTTTTTTTGTCATGTTATTAGTTTAGGTCATCATGATGTAAATCTTTTGATTAATATTTTTCCAGTTTTATTGGTTTTCATCTATATCAAGATTCAAGAATTTATGTTCTTTGGTACTAGTGTCATTTCTGTTCACTTTGTTAATCTTGATTATTTTTCATCTATGTCTCTTTGTTATTATTGCTTTCAGGAAATTAGAAGATGGAGATATCGTGAATGTGGATGTATCTATTTATTATAAAGGAGTCCATGGTAAGGTCCACTACTCAGCTGTGTTTTAGAAAATGTGGTCTTGGTTACGTCCTGACAAAACATGTTAAGAACAAAATGACACATGTTTAAATTATTGACATAATATTTGAAAGGCATTACGCATTAGTATTATGTTTCTATGGTATCCTATATGACGAAACACTTGCATGATATTCTTAAAACTCTTTAAAGAAACACCAAGTAAAACCAATCTTCTTCATAAGAGAGGCTTTGAAATTAAATTGTGATATAAATGGTTAAGAATGGTCAACGTAAAATCAACTGCTTGTTGCCTTTGCAGGTGACCTTAATGAAACCTATTTTGTTGGTAACGTGGATGAGGCATCTCAACAATTGGTCAGATGTACTTACGAGTGTTTGGAAAAAGCAATAGCTATAGGTAAGTATTGCCACCTGATGTATTATATTAAAAAAACTAACATTGTTGGAGTGTTATTTTTTTATATAGTTTGATGCACGCTCTTGTTACATGTACTTCTTTGAATAAGCTTTAGGAACACCACTTTTACTACGTTTATGCCTTATAATATATAATTCTTTGTTTTGGTTGTTTTTTATCAATCCAGTCAAACCTGGAGTACGTTTTCGTGAAATTGGGGAAGTCATAAATAGACATGCTACAATGTCAGGATTATCAGTGGTATTTTATACAACTATAGAATTCATCTCTTTTCCCTCTTTTTAATCATTGCATTTTCCGCTACCCTTATGTTTGCATTGATTCTGATATCTATTTCTCTAAATTCAGGTAAAATCCTACTGTGGGCATGGTATTGGAGAGCTCTTCCACTGTGCACCAAACATACCCCATTATGCGAGTATCCTAAAGACTTCATTTTCAGTGTGCAATAAGCGCATAAATACGTGTGGCTAACAAACATGATAAAAATCTAACTGTGGAGGTTCCAATATAGGTTGGTTGGGTGATTGAGATGGATTTGGGTTAAAACGGGTGATTTTTTGGTAATTTTAGTAACACTCTGATTTGTTGAGTTGCTTGAGTATAAATGATTTAGGAGGTTTATGCATATCACTTTGGGCGACTTTTCTGTACACTATGGAGATAAAACATAACATGGATTGATATAGAAATTACCACCTCTAGCTAGTTATTACCATGGTGACCTTAACTTGAAGCAGGAAATAAAGCAGTTGGTGTGATGAAAGCTGGACAGACTTTCACTATCGAACCTATGATTAATATGGGTAAATTGAGCAATATATGAAATAATGATGTTTCGGTCAAATTTTGCTATTTATATTTACTAACATACAGTTAACGTTTTTAATACAGGCATGTGGCGTGATAGAATGTGGCCTGATGGTTGGACTTCTGTTACTGCAGATGGCAAGCGCAGTGCTCAGTTTGAACACACCCTATTGGTATGCTAACAAAGTTCATTCTCTATGGTTTTGTAAAATTCCATCCAAAACCAACAAGTATGTCTCATACACATGTTATATATTCGCATAACACATTGTGACAATCTCAGTAATCGGTGCTAGGTAGAGGTGGCAACGTGAGTGCGCCATAATCATAACGGGCAATTTTTTGTGGAGTTCCTAACCAATTAAGATTTGTATCTCTTCTAATCTAATGTTTCTGGTATTGTGCAGGTAACCGAGACTGGAGTGGAAGTTCTTACAGCACGACTGCCCACGTCTCCCAAGGTCTTCCCATGGTTAAATTAGTGGTGAATCTGTTCTGTATTGTTAGAATGGTTGAATTGAGATGTTGAAAACAGTAATTATGAGATGTATCATTTTCGGGTATGACAATACAAAATTGGGGGAGGTTTATATCATGCGACACAAGTATAAATAATGACACAGGTGATTTGTGAAATTTTGTTTAAAAGTCATCTCCATTTACACTTGTTTGTCTCAAGAAGATTGGTTTGGGTTTATTTTGAAATCACCACTTTATAAAACGACCAATACCGATTTGAACCCATCTGTACTTGTTCTAACCCGTTACCTACCGACTGATTTGCAACAAATGAGCCTTGATGGAGGAATATGATGGACAGTTTAGTATCCTCAACATAGAAGCCTTTCATTAATATAATATCAGAAACCACAAAAGAAAATCAAGTACATCAATGAATGAGTTTCACTGCTTACGCTCATCATTAACAGCATATATACTAGTTTATAACAGAAGGTTTAGTTCTACTACAAGAATATACGCCATTTATACTTAGAAATAATACACTTCATGCCAAAACTTTAAGGATTCTTGATGCCACGAGAGGCCCGATATCTTGTCGTGAAACGACTAAACATCGCAAGGGAATTGCTTGCGAGCTGCTTCACATTCAACAACCTTGCTTTGATCATAAGCTGTTCCCTCCTATCGATCCCGCCCGCCAAGATCCCATCAATGCACGTTGCAGCATCGGTTAATGCAGCACTAACCCACGTTTGAACATTGTTCTCATGCCACACAAACTTCTCATCACCATCTTTTCCAATCTGCTGCAACTCCTTAAAAGATTGTGTGATCTGGTTCACTCCATCATTGATTTGGTGAAGACATTCTTCTATCGCTTGGTTGTTTGATCCAGAAGTTGCGGTTTTATTCAACTTCTTTGCTACCATGTTCAGATAGACCTTGGTAAACCGAGCTTTGGATAGACACGAAGCTAGTGAAATTTGAGCTAGAAGCTGAGGGCTTGGCTGTCCGGTTTTGCTTACATATGGCAAAAGAGTTTGAACGCATAGATCAGGATATAATGCTGATCGACATTGTAGCTCGAGATACATTCTTGCACGCGAACGAGACTCAACTATGGTGGAAAACGCTAAGATTGCGAAAGAGATAACGAAGAAACGGAGAACAAACGATGCCATTTTTGTAGTTTTTTTGTTTGTGTTGGGAAAATGAGAAGAAAGAAGAGGGTTATATAGAGGAGTTATCACCAGCATTTTTTCTAAGTCCTTTACGTAGAAATGGTTTTTCATATGGCACATGCATGCAATTTGCTTATGACTGCATTCACTTATTTAGATGCTTGAATTAGAAGTTGTATTCTCATAAACCAACATTTTAAATATGTAGATTGTAATAACTACGGCACTCTAATCTACAGTAACGGACTCAAAATTTTTATTTACCAGATATTTTTTTTAATATGTTTGGTGACCTGAGGTCATTTTTTATATCGCATATACAAAACGAGAGTCATATAACATATGAGTTTCCTAGGATATATCACTTGACCTCAGTACCAGAGGCTTAGGCGCGTGTTGCTAATCTATCGCGATTAACATCTTGCAGATGGTCTGACCGACCACGAAGTTGAGGGAAAGAGTACGTAACGAGGTTTAAGGAAGCTTGTCTTGAGGAAATGAAACTTAGAAATTACTTGACAGACATCAACCGACCATTAATAACCTATTCAAGATTTGACTTTTCAACATAGTTAATAAATGATCATATATATGAGCTGGATCGAGTGATCATTGAAGATGAAAGTTAACTTAATTAAACATAAATTGTTGGATAATCTAGTATTAGGGAAAGGAGGTACACGTGTGTGGAGAAGTTATTATTATATGGAATAAATTAATAAATATATTGTAGTAACTTATCTTGATTAGTTATTTAGTTGTCATTAACTAATTAGCTAATAGCGTACATAAGGATTTGATGTGTGCGTGTTTAATATGGTCAATGAAATCGGCTCGAAGGTTATCGTCAGTGTCACTACATCGCTAACTCCAAAAAAGTATCATCTTCAACTTCTTCATCGTCCGAGAATCTTCAATTATTAGTGAACATAACGCTAGTCCGCTTCTTTTTTTTTTTTTTTTTAAATCATGTTATGCAATATGATACAAGTATACATGCATTTTCTAATCTAATTTTAGTCGGATATGATACCAGCTCATGTTAGGCAATTCCTCCCAACTCAATGCGTACAATCATAACTACCTAACAAACAAGATACAAAACTATTAAAAATATTACAAATAAATTATTAATTGAATAAAAATATAGAACACTACATAAAATGTAAGGGAAATTATGTCGGGTTTCATGTTAGGAGTATAGAATTTGTTTGTCATTGCGGTTGTTATATGCAAATATTCTTTCTCATACAACCTAATGACACCATCACAAAATTATTGCAGGTTTTCACGAGATGTTTTGTTTTGTTGTGTTTTTTATTTTTTTGAACATGACCACATATTCATCCAACGAGCCAGAAACATTTCCATATGCTAGTTAACATATTGTGAATGTGCACTTTTATAGTGACGTGAATCTCCTATTCCATCTTCCATCATACACAAGTTTGAAAATATTTAAAGTTTCTCTCCATATCACCAAGTATTTGTAAAAGTAGTTATTTTTAGATCCTAAACATTTTTATAAACAAATCATTGTTATATTTTGGACGGTAAGACATTTATGTGACTTCGCATGATCATCTCTATTATTATAGGTTATTGGGTTTGCAGTGTCTTAGACTTTAGAATATCTAGCGGACTACTTACGAGTGAAAGAACAAAAGAGAAGTTACGTTGATTCGTTTGAGATGAATCAATAGAACTTGATGACGTCACACTAGTATTCGATGAATCTTTGATGAGAATGTTCGATATAATTTTTCTTAAAAATTTGGGAGATAATTAGTACAACTTTGTGTCAAAAAATAGTAGAATCTATGTGTATATACAGTGGGCGTGGGTGAATTAATTAAATTTCAAAAGTTAACGATCAAATGGCATATGCGTAACGAAGTTTAAGGAAGCTTGTCTTGAGGAAATCAAACGTAGATATTAATTATTTACTTGACAAACATCAACCGACCATTTAAGGTAACTTCTAAATTCTAAACTATTAACCCATACATTATTTGACTTTTCAACATAGTTAATATCTATCAATACTAATAAAAAAAAAGGTTTTTTTTTTGACACGTGTCACAATTATAAAACTTCTAAATCTTATTTTCTCGCTTCTCTCTCCTAATTAATATTTTCATTAATTAGTAATAATTTTATTTAATTCATTTAAGATTAATTTTTTTTATAAATTAAAAAAGATATCCTTTTATAAAGGTAATTTCTAAATAAATGAATTTTTATAAAATAAGAAATTTTTCTAAAAGATTAAACTTTTAAAATACGAATATTTTAAAACTTGCATATTTAAAAAAAATTAATGAAACAAATATTATTAAAATTCAAACTTTTTATAAGAAAAATTTTAAATATAGCATTTTTAAAAACGTTTTGTTTTGAAACAAAAAAACTTTCAAAAAATTAAATATAAAAGTTTAAAAAATAATATCGTTTTTTTATTATTAAAAGTCCTTACTAATACGTAATTTTAATAATATCATCTCTCAATATATTGTTTTATAATTCATAAATTTTTATTACTAACTATATGATATTTATTTATGCAACCCGTGTAATATACGAGAAACTAACCTAGTATATATATATATGATCATATATGAGTTGGATCGAGTGAGCATTGAAGATGAAAGTTAACCAAATATATTAAACATAAATTGTTGGATAATCTAGTATTAAGGAAAGGAGGTATGCGTGTTGGAATTGGTGCGCGTAGAAGTTATTATTTTATGGAATACATTTAATAATATATTGTAGCAACTTATTTTGATTAGTTGTCATTAGTTTTGTTAAGTGTACTAAAAGAATTTCAGAGTTAAATTGCGGACATGAAATATTTTACTTCTCTATGGTTATTATTATTTGCTAAATATGAGCAATTTTTAATGAAATATGTTGATGGTAAAGTTAGTTATAAATATTCAGTTTTCTAGTAGCTGACATGATAATAACCATCCACTTATCATCAGTTTAAATATTTTGACAATTTTAATAGGAACTTTTCAAACAAGATTTTTTTCACCCTTCAACTTCATTTCTACTTTAAAAAGTTTCTATAAAACCCCCTAAAATAATTACACACAAAAAGAACTGGATGGAGTTAAAAAAACAGTATGGACATGAGAACCCCGATTCAAGTGATTAAGAAAATAAGCAGTCAGGATTTGAGAAGAATTCAGTGTGTGTATGAATTGGATGGAGTTAAAGGATTTGAGAAGAATGCATTGTGTATGATGGTTTGCAAATTGTTGATGATTATACACACAACTAGTGGTGAAACCCGCGCGGTGCGGCGGGGGTATAAAGATTTTTAGTATTGTGTCTTTCGCTAACTTTATCTTATTTTGCTAACTCTCATTTTGTTTTGTTTTTTTATTAATGTGGGATATCAAACATATCTATATTACCATAGAGATGAGTAAATTTGTAAACAACAAGTTGTTTATGCATAATTAATTGTAGAAAATGTAACAAAATTATTATTAAATGTCTTAAAAAGAGATTAAAATTATAATATTGTTCAAAAAATTATATTATTTAGTAGTATAAATATAGATAGATTAAGATAACCTTAAATATAATAATAATACTTTAAATTTAATTAGGATATGGTGGAATACAAGTATTTAAAGCTTAAAAGGGGCATAATAGGAATAAATCTTATAATATTACACATTAAAGCTTGCAACTTTTTATATGCCATCTTAAAATTGATGTAAAAATTACAAATCTAGTCATTGTTTCTCTATTATATAGAAGTATAGATAAGTGTTCAAGGCTATGCAAATTTTACGCTTTTATGAGTTTAGAGAGTTAAAGAAGTGTTGTGTTCAGATCCATACATTTAATACATATTTATGCTAACATATAAGGATAAAATGATCCAAATAACATGTTTAAATGACTATATAGAGTTTTATTACAATTGTTTTTTTGTGCCTATTGGTAATACCCGTTTAACTTATTATTACCTAAAATTAAAAAAAAAAAAGGGTTCCTCTCTTGAAAACTACAAATCTGGTAGGAATCCTATGGATTGGATCGGTTAGGAACTGGTTTCCTAGCAACTGGTTCTTTGAATCGTGTCGGTTTTGATTAATAAACTGTCATGATTTTTTTAACCGGTTTTTTATGCGCCTATATTTCTAACTAGACTGGTAATCACAGTTAATGATGTAGGGCAGACAATTAAGAGAAAATTAATATAACAATCAGTTTTCACTGCCTATGAGAAACCATTATCTTTTATCAAAAATCTGTAACCAATAATATGGAAAACAAGACAAATTAAACTCAAATACGTAATAATCCTAAGGAATTGCTAGCGAGTTGCTTCTTATTCAAGAACACTTAGTACCATTATTCCCAATTGTGTTTATTAGCTAGATGACTGAAAGATACAATCATCAAAATCACACAAGAAAAACAATTACACCCATGAGTAGGTTACACCAATTATAGTATGCCTACTTATGACATAGTATCAATACAAGAATATACAACATTCATACTTAGAAACAACACAACTTGTAACAAGATTTAATTAGGATTCTTGATGCCACGAGACGCCCGATATCTTGTTGTGAAACGAGTGAACATCATAAGCGAATTGCTAGCGAGTTGCTTCATATTCAAGAAACGCGCTTTGATCATAGCCTTCTCCCTAGGACTGACCCCATCACCCGTGACTCCATCAATGCAAGTCATGATATCCGTCAAGGCAGCACTTACCCAACTTTGCACGTTGCTTTCATGCCATACGAAATTTTCATCCCCATCAGTTCCCATCTGTTGTAACTCCTTAAATGATCGCGTTATTTGATCCACTCCATTGTCGATCTGATGAACACATTCTTCCATTGCTCGGTAGTCTTTAGATTTCCCCTTTGCGTTCAACTTTTTCGCTACCATTTTCACATAGGTCCTTGTTACCCGCGCTTTGGATAGACATGAAGCTAGTGAAATTTGAGCTAATCTTTGTGGGCTTGGAACCGCGTTTTTGTTCATATATGGCAAAAGAGTTCGAACACATAGATCTTGATACATCGCTGATCGGCATTGTGATTCAAGATACTCCTTTTCACGTGAAAGACTCGCTGAAACAGATGAAAACCTGAAGATTGTGAAAAAGAGAACGAAGAAAGCTAGAATATTTTGTGCCATTTTTGTGGGTTGCTGTGTGTTTGATCGTGATATGAAAATGAGAATATAGATGAGGGATTATATAGAGGAGTTAGTAGTCACGTGCATTTTTTTATTCAAAATCTTTACGTGCAATATATGTTCCATATCACACACGTAATTAACTTGCTTTAAAACAAGTTGTGTCGACTTATTCTTCAAATACATGTCCATATATTACGTTTCACTGTTCACAAAATGAAGTAATCTTGTTGGAATTGAGTGATAAAATTACCACCATTTACTTGTAAAATCACAAAACTCACGGCCACCGTATAAAACAGCTAGACGTGTTTTCATGTGCGATGCAACGGGAGATCACCTGTATATTACTGTAAAAAATAATTTATATACATCTGTTTAGAATAAAAGATGGTCTTGTTTAACCCAAAGATCAAGACGTGATATGCTAAAAAGATATCAAGACGTATTTTACGTAGATGATTTCTGTCATTCCATTGAACACTGGAGGTAGCGACAGCTTTAAATAACTTTGTCTTGCAACTCTAACCATCTGAAAAGAAATTTTTTTAAAAAATATTTATCTAGCTTTATTTCAAGCATACTTTATACTGATTTTGATTTAGATAAGTATATTATTTGTTTGATGTGTGCGTGCTCAATATGGTCATTGAGATCGTCTTTTAAGTTTACAGTGAGTGTCACTTTATTGCAACTAAAAAAAATCATCATCAACTTCTTCAATTCGTCGACCGGAGGATCTTCAACGTATTTATGATGACGCTAATGCATCATTTTTTTCAAATCATGTGACTTTTCTAATTCTAGTTGTATGTTATTCATGTATCAATATGCGAACCATAACCTAACAAGCTTTAAGGACATCACTAGCTCATTCCACACCTTCCTTGCTGCTTATTGTGTAGCGTTGTACCATAATCGTTTGGCACCAATTAGAATATAAATCAATTTCACAAACGTTGTCCAATCAGGCTATATCTCATCTTCAAGATAAATGCCCAAACTTATATTGATTTTCATTTACCATAATTGAAATCTTCAGTGTAGTTTTATTTACAATATTGTTGAATAATGACAGTTGATTAAATACATTGATGGTGTTGTTTGAATCGACCTATACGTGCCAAATAAGAAACAAAAACCACGTATCTTGTGAGGCCATCGCTTCAAAAAAGAGAGTTGGGTATAGGGGCTCATCTCTTATTTATCGACCCCAACCACAATTTAGATAATTCCTTCAAATCCAATTTATACGATCAACACTATCTAACAAATAAGAAACAAAACTATTTATAATGTTACAAATTAATTATAAATTGAATGAGAGTATAACACTACCTAACCTACCGAGAAAATTATGTTGGTTTCATGATGGGAGTACAAAATTTTGTTCGTCATTTTGGTTTGGTCCACGCGAATATTTTTTCCTTACAAGCTAATGACAAAATCACTTGTAGGCTTTCACGAGATGTTCTTTTCGACATACTTAAATATTCATCCAACGAGACAGGAACATTTTCATATGCTGGTTAACAAGACAGGAATATTTTCAAATTAAAAAAAAAAACAAATTAACTACCTAAACAAATGCATAAATGACTCAAATAAAATATTCAAAACCCTGATTATACTCCAAATTTTATTAATTAATCCTTTGACCAACTCGTGTATGATAACATTATACATCTATGATCTATGTTAACTATTAATTTTGATAACAAGACAAACTCAATTACATAATAATATATTCCAAGGAATTTTGTTATGCATATGTTCAATGATTTATGAAAACACCGAGTACCATTATTAGCAATTGTGTTTATTAGATGGATGACTGAAAGATACAATCATCAAAATCACACAAGAAAAACGGGTACATCATGAGTAAGTTACACCAATTATGGCATACCTACTTATGACATGGTATCAATACAAGAATATATAACATTCATACTCAGAAATAACACAAGTTGTAACAAGATTTAATTAGGATTCTTGATGCCACGAGACGCCCGATATCTTGTTGTGAAACGAGTGAACATCATAAGAGAATTGCTAGCGAGTTGCTTCATATTCAAGAAACGCGCTTTGATCATGGCCTTCTCCCTAGGACTGACCCCATCACCCGTGACTCCATCAATGCAAGTCATGATATCCGTCAAGGCAGCACTCACCCAACTTTGCACGTTGCTTTCATGCCATACGAAATTTTCATCTCCATCAGTTCCCATCTGTTGTAACTCCTTAAATGATCGCGTTATTTGATCAACTCCATTGTCGATCTGATGAACACATTCTTCCATTGCTCGGTAGTCTTTAGATTTCCCCTTGGCGTTCAACTTTTTCGCTACCGTGTTCACATAGGCCCGTGTGACCCGAGCTTTAGATAGACATGAGGCTAGTGAAATTTGAGCTAACCTTTGTGGGTTTGGTACGGTGTTTTTGTTCATATATGGCAAAAGAGTTCGAACACATAGATCTTGATACATCGCTGATCGGCATTGTGACTCAAGATACTCCTTTTCACGCGAAAGACTCGCGGAAACAGATGAAAACCCGAAGATTGTGAAAAAGAGAACGAAGAAAGCTAGAATATTTTGTGCCATTTTTGTGGGTTGCTGTGTGTTTGATCGTGATATGAATTGAGAAGATAAAAGAGGGATTATATAGAGTGGGCTCATGCATTTTTTAAATATAATTTGCACTAAACGATACAAATCTTTACGTAGGATATATGTTCCATATCTCACACGTAATATACAACTTGCTTATGAAACTAGTTGTAACGATTTTATTATTCATAAACGTGTCCAAATATTACGGTGGATTTTTCACATAATTAATCAAGTAATCTTGTTATTAAGTAATAACATTTTTTAAAATTTAATCATTTTACTTCACCATCTAACAGAATATGAAGGTTGCTTCTTTTCTTAGGGAGATTTGATCATCATCGATTTGCATCGAGCGCAAATCCGATGTTGACATAGGTGAAGATCCGATTAGCTTTTACGATGAATCTCAAGGAGAAGAGAATGGGTCGATCGGTGTTGGTGGAAACTTGCTATGAACAGTTGAAACATAGAGTTTGCTTCAAAAAGATTATCCTTTGATCTTGGTTACTCAAAACTCGTTTACAATAGCGAGAAGTCAACCGACATAATACAATCGTTTATCGACCCCGTTTAGACAATTTCTCTCAGCCCAATACATACAATCAACACTACCTAATAAATAAGAAACAAAATTGTTTAAGATGTGGCAAATAAATTATAAATTATATGAGAGTATAGAACACTAGTATGCAAGAAAAAATATGTCGGGTTTCAACCGTTTCATGATGAGAGTATAGAATTTGTTTGTCATTTGCGGTTGGTCTACGCAAAAATTCTTTCGCATACAACCTAATGACACCATCACAAAATTAAAAATAACACAAACTTATTGTGGGCTTTTGTGAGATGTTCTTTCTGACATAATCAAGTATTCATCCAATGAACAAGAAACACTTTCATATGCTAATTGACGTATTGTAGATGTAAATTTTTGTTACGATGTGAAACTCTTCTTCCATCTTGCATCATACAAAGTTTGAAAATATTTTAAAATATTCTCTCCATATCACCAACTATTTGTATAAATAGTTTTTTTTAGATCGGAAACCTTTTTTAAACAACTCATTATTATATTTTGGATTGTTGGATTAGTTATACATTAATAAACAAACTTTTATGCGGCTTCGCATGATCATCTCTTTTAATTTAGATTCTTGAGCTCGTGGTGTTTTAGTCTTTAGAATCTAACAAACCACTGACAAGTGAAAGGACAAAAGAAAAGTTATTTGTTTGAAATAAATCATCAAAACTTGATGACGATGAACTCCTATTAATGAATTTTCGATGAGAATGTTTGGTATGACTTTTTAAAAAATGGGGAGATAATTAGTGAAATTTTATATGAAAAAATAGGTGAATCAATGTGTATAATATACAGTAAGTGTGGATAAATTAAATTTTCATTAATGGGGCGATATTTTCGCTTATGTCTGTTGTCTCCACTTCACTTAACCTTATTAGGCAAATGTGAACAATGCTTGAAATATTTAATAGTATTTAATGAAATTAGATCCAATTAATTTTCATAACTTAATTAATATGTTTGGTTTCTAAAATTTGTTTAGACTTGAATTTTAAATTTCATTTTTACTATGTCTGATTGAGAAAAGAATCCATCAACTATCGACCAACCTGTTGTTCCATTGAACACCCATGCTATATCCGCCGCTCACATTGATATTCTCGCCATTGTCATCACTGTGGTTACTATTGTTGACGTCTCTACTAATGCCGCAACCCTAACATCCTCACCACCAACCACCACCTTTGTCATCACCCTCACTAACTCCGCCTGCCCCCGGCCTGGCCTCCACCATTATTGCTGTCGTCTCTACCACCACACCATTTCCATCACTGCCTCCCTAAGCGTCCCCACCAATGGAAAGAAACACTGGGTTGCCTGAAAGGGAAGGGAGGGGGGTGACTAGAAGGTGGTGGTATAATTCTAAGTTCGTTTGATCGACAAATTCAATATAATTCAATATCCAAATCTAGTTATTTTAAATTTTATTAATTTGAAATGACAAGATATTAATTTGTATTATAACATAGTATAATCTAGGTTATCTTTTATCAAACCTACAACCATTAATTCGGATAACAAAATAATCCCAATAACAAAATAATCCTAAGCTACTTATTTATGCATGTTCAATGATTTGTCAAAACACTAGAGTACAATTATTCCCAATTGTGTTTATTAGATGGATGACTGAAAGATACAATCATCAAAACCACACAAGAAAAACAGATGCACCCATGAGTAGGTTGCACCAATTATGGTATAGGTACTTATGACATAGTATCAATACAAGATTTAATTAGGATTCTTGATTCCACGAGACGCCCGATATCTTGTTGTGAAACGAGTAAACATCATGAGCGAATTGCTAGCGAGTTGCTTCATATTCAAGAACCGCGCTTTGATAAGAGCCTTCTCCCTAGGACTGACTCCATCACCCGTGACTCCATCAATGCAAGTCATGATATCCGTCAAGGCAGCACTCACCCAACTTTGCACGTTGCTTTCATGCCACACGAAATTTTCATCTCCATTAGTTCCCATCTGCTGTAACTCTTTAAATGATCGCGTTATTTGATCCACTCCATTGTCAATCTGATGAACACATTCTTCCATTGCTCGGTAGTCTTGAGATTTCCCCATTGTGTTCAACTTTTTCGCCACCATGTTCACATAGTTCCTTGTGACCCGAGCTTTAGATAGACACGAGGCTAGTGAAATTTGAGCTAATCTTTGTGGGCTTGGTACGGTGTTTTTGTTCATATATGGCAAAAGAGTTCGAACACATAGATCTTGATACATTGCTGATCGGCATTGTGACTCAAGATACTCCTTTTCACGCGAAAGACTCGCGGAAACAGATGAAAAACCAAAGATTGTGACAATAAGAACGAAGAAAGCTAGAAAATTTTGTGCCATTTTGTGGGTTGTTGTGTGTTTGATCGTGATATGAAAATGAAAAGATAGAAGAGGGATTTTATAGAGTATTCACGTGCATTTTTTTATAATAATTGCACTAAACGATAAAAATC
The DNA here is from genome assembly GCA_025506415.1 of Flaveria robusta. Classification (NCBI taxonomy): domain Eukaryota; kingdom Viridiplantae; phylum Streptophyta; class Magnoliopsida; order Asterales; family Asteraceae; genus Flaveria; species Flaveria robusta. Next base: position 3,424,471 of record CM046460.1, on the reverse strand, counting down.
TTTACGTGCAATATGTGTTCCATATCTCACACGTAATATTTAACTTGCTTATGAAACTAGTTGTAACGATTTATTATTCAAATACGTGTCCATATATTACGGTGGATTGAATACAAATCAAGTAATCTTGTTATTAAGTAAAAAAAAAAAAAAAAAAAAAAAAAAAACTTACAAAGTTACATTCATTTTAACTTTGAAATCACAAAACTCACCAGTATTTTACCAACATGAAGGTTGCTTCTTTTCTTAGGGAGATTTGAATCATAAATTTGCATCGGGCACAAGTCAGATGCGACATACGTGAAGATCCTATTCGCTATAGCGATGAATCACGAGGGGAAGAGGTTGTTGATGGAAACTTGTTATGATCAACTGAAACAAAGAGTTTGCTTCCGACGGATTATCCTTTTATTTCGGTTACTCTAGACTCGTGTAACTTTTATATTACTCGACTTCTAACGCCATTGATGATATGATTGGTTATATGAGCTGGAGTAAAGGAGTGAATTTGAGGGTCAGAACTTAACTTAAAACTTAAAAGTGCTCTACAATTTGGTACATACTTGCAGCATTCTTACTACAAATGTTTATAAATTGATTGTGTTTGACTTAGTAAAATGAGGTAATTTCATGTATCTTCCTTAAGTATGCATAAAACTTGTTTTTTTGAGAAAATATTTATGTTTAGAGAGATACATATGAAATTACTCTAGTAAAATACAAGGTATAATGAGCCTATCAAACCAATCAAGTTTGTTTTATTAATGTAAACAAGATATTGAAAAGTCTAAAAAAAGAATGCTTAGTAATGAAATTATCTTTAATCTTTTGACATGTCGACATTTTTCACAATAGTATTTTTTTTCTTTAAAAAACCATATCGTATATCCGTAAACGAAACAGGATAAATATTTAGATGATATATAAAGTGATCTAAATAGTTATATGATTTCAGTAATAAATGTTTTATCCCTACAATATATATGTGATAAAACTAAAAAACATTTGGATTATCTTCATATATATATATATATATATATACCCGGCCTCCTTGAATTTTAGGGGGCGTTTGGTTGGAAGGAATGGAATGGAATGGAATGGAATTGAGAAACTATAATAATTTTCAAGTAAAATTATGTTTGAGTGGGTAATGAAATGTAAAATACAAGGCAATGTTTCACCTTAAATTTCCTTGGTTGTGGGATTTCAAAATCCTTCCATCTAGAGAGGGAATTTGAAATCCCACAACCAAGGGAATTTGAAGTGAAACATTCTCTTAGGTTTTACATTTCATTACCCACTCAAACATACTTTTACTTGAAAATTATACTAGATGCTCAATTTCATTCCATTACATTCCATTCCTTCCAACCAAACGCCCCCTTAAAGTTTTATGTATTGGTCTAAAGACATTATTTTTCTTTTTCAAATTTTCATCAAGTCTTGTTTAATAGAGAAAAATTATATGGATATTGAACGCCTATATATCGTAACTTATGATTTTGTAAACGTTATTATATTCGTACACGAAACATGATAAATATTAGATGATATATAAAGTAGTCTAAATAGTTATATGATTTTAGTAAAAATGTTTTATCCCTACAATATATGTGTAATAAAACTAAAAAACATGTGGATTATCTTCATATGTATACCCGGCCTCCTTGAATTTTAAATTTATATGTATTGTTCTAAAGACATTATTTTTTTCAAATTTTCATCAAGTCTTGTCTGATAGAGAGAATTTTATGGATATTGAATGCCTATATATCGTAAGGGTAAACGTTATTAATAAACACTTTACAATGAATAAAATTAAAAGTTGTTTATTTTTCTATGATGAGCAAGGAGCTTAAAATGAAAAGGTAGTGGGTTATCATAGAAATAATTGATGTAGAATAATTTCTTAAGTCCTAAAGTTATCCATATTTCACCTTGCAAAATGCAAATACAGAGACAAACTTGTTATGAATTATAAGTTGTAATTGATTTTAAAAGGACTCTATTTAATTTGGGCTCCTACAAAGAATTAAGTGGGCTCAGAAAATTGGCTCGTGGGCTAGCGACTGCACAAAGCCACAAAGGATTAAGAAGGCCTAGTAACCAATTTAAGTGAGTTTATTTATGGACAACCTTGTTCGTTTTATGTGATCACAGATTCACGGTTACATTTTGGTTTACGATAGAATATTTACAATTTATTTCTAATCATTATCTATATAATTATATTAAAAATTATTAATTTTTTTCTCACTTTTTTAATTAAATAATACTTTTTATATCTTTATCGTTACTTTTTCTTTTTGCCTTCACTCACAATCACTTTTAAAAGTATTAAAAAATTATAATGGTTGAATAGTATTTTCTTAAATTTACAGATTGAACAGTTACATTTCTCTCTACTCTACTCGCAACCACTTAAAATCTTCCTACTCTAATAAAAGAATATCTAAGGGTGACACGCGACAGCACCACATTTATCATCATCAAAATTTTCCTGCTTTTCTCTTCTATTAAATAATTACCTTTATTACTAATAATATTATTTAACTTTTTTTAGATTAAAAATAGTTTTTTTTCATAAATTAAGAAATAAATCTTTTAATTAATGTTATTCCTAAAAAAAAAGTTTTTATAAAGTAAGACGTTTTTCTAATAATCAAACTTTTTTAAAAATACGAAATATTTTAAATTGATGTTAATTTTTTTATAAACAAAAAATAATTAAAAATGCGAGTTATTATAAGCAAATTTTCAGAAATGACATTGTCTAATAAGTTTTTTTGTAACAAAATATTTAGATTTTTTTTTGGGAAAAAGTTTTAAAAAGTTGATATCATTGTTTTATTACTTATATTCCTTGCTAATACGTAATTTCAATCATATCTTATCTTAAAATATTTTTTTTATAATTAAATAAATATTTATTATATTTAATATGTAATTTATTCAACCAGTGTAATAAACGAGTTTAATAAAACTAGTCATTCCATATAATATAAGGATTCTATTCATATGTTTATAAACTACGATAATTTGTTCTACGTATGTTCTTTTGATTTGTTTTATTTCTGTTTTAAAGGATTGGAAATCCCGCATTTGATCGATAAATGGCTTATAGTAAACCACTTGATGTGGTTCATAATATCCAACCATTTTAGACCATTGGATAGATGCCTGTATTTCGTTACACACTATTGTTTATAGTGTTACATAGATGCGGTTCATAATATCCAACTATAAATCAAGAAAGAGTATAAAGCTTTGAAAAAATATAGCAAAAATGAAAAGAAAACAAATACAAGGAAATAACTTATAGTTACAAATAATACACTGTACAACTCCATTTATGGAACATTGATGCCATGAGAGGCTCGATATCTTGTTGTGAAACGTGTAAACAACGCAAGCGAATTGCTAGCGAGTTGCTTCACCTTCAAAATCTTCGCTTGAATCAAAGCCTTTTCGCTTTCGCTTATCCCATGCCCCAATACCCCATCAACACACGCAGTGGCATCTGTCAAGGCAGCACTAACCCAAGTTTGCACATTACTCTCGTGCCAGATAAAGTTTTCATCCCCGTCCTTGCCCATTAGTTGTAACTCCTTAAAAGATTGTGTAATTTGTTTCACTCCATCGTCGATTTGATGAAGACACTCTTCCATTGCTTGATAGTCTCCTAAATTTGATGTTCGGTTTAGTTTCTTCGCCACCATGCTCATGTAAGTCTTTGTGAATCGTGCTTTTGATAAACAAGATGCTAGTGAAATTTGAGCTTGAAGTTGTGGGCTTGGTAGTCCTCTTTTGCTTACATAAGGTAGAAGAGTTTGAACACATATATCAGGATATCTAGTTGATTTACATTGCGAGTCGAGATATGTTCTTGCACTAGAACGAGACTCGACAACGGTTGAAAAGGCGAAGATGGTGACCGTAATAAGTAAGAAAGAGAGCAAAGTTTGTGACATTTTGTTATAATTTTTGTTTGTGTTTGTGATATGAAAATTGGTAGAAGGGAGAGGGGTTATATAGAGGAGTTGTCACATGCAATTTAATTAAACTCTATAATTAATCAAGTCAATACAAATTTCTTTACATACAAAACATCACACATGCAACTTCCTTGATGAATATACTAGCATTAAATTCTCACCGCCTGTTTCTAATATGTAACATGCTAAATAATTCACAACAAGTACGTTATTCCAATAAACCTAAGTTCTTAACGTTTTTTTAAACATAAAAAATAGCATCATTTATAAGTGACTAGTTATGTCGTACAAGTGTGATTAGAAATAAATTATCTTTCTTCCACAAAGTGTGTTTCTTTACCGTCTACAAGTCGAAAAGACTAGATAGCAAGGGAATTGTTATTGATAAAAGAAACCGATAGAAACCAAAGAACATATATAAGCCGCATATATACATATAATCAGTACTCATTCTTCAACATGTCCCGACAAGTCAAGGATGGGAGATGACTTGAAGCTTGGAGTTGATAGTAGAAACTATGGTATTGAAAGCTATTTAGAATACATGTATTGAATTTGGTTGTTAGTGGAAATGACTGAATGTGTAATTTTAAATAAAAAAATTTCTTTGAATAAAATGAAGATATATTTCAATATGCTTCATGGTGACATTTGATACTTAGGCTAGCCTAGAGGCAATACCACTATAACACTATAAGGTTGGAGCATTGGATAGATGAACATCAAACTCGTCAAGAAAAGCTTGAATCCTTGTGAGTTCAATTGTAGTATCAGCCCTAGACTCGCTATCATCATTTTTCACACATAATTATGGCTACAACATAAATGAGTATCATCGACAATGCATAACGGGCCGCTTTAGATGGTAATTATCGACAAATCACTAATAAAATCCACCAAAATCTTGTGAAAAACATTTACTATATTGGCCATGTGTATGCAGCCTAAAAGAAATTCTTTTTAACTTATATCAACATCTTGCTAATACTTTTGAAATAACATTTAATATATTAAAGTTATTAATAAAATTAATAACATATAGAATGTTGACCTGATCAACTCGTCCTATTAATTTTAACGTATTCCAAAAGTTCAATTGTTTCTCACTCGTTGATTAAAAGCAACAAGACACATTTTTGAATAGACATTATAGTGATAAAATGTAATTCATTTTATTCATGAAATTAAAAGTTTAAATACTGTAAGATATAGTTATAGTTGATTAATAAAAGTATATTATAATCGTTTGAAAAACCACCAAGCATGCTTAGTTTCTTCACAAGTCCAGATCTGAAATTCAAAATTCATATCCACGTAATTATATAATCAAGAAATCAACAAAAAACACATTATACGTGTCAACAAGAAAAACACAATAAAAACAACAATTTATTATAACACAACAAGACTTAAACTACTACGTTTCATGGAGTCTTGATCCTACGAGATCCACGGTGCCTTGTCGCGAACCGATTAAACAACGCAAGTGCGTTGCTCGCGAGGTGTTTAACATTCAAAACACGCGCTTTAATCCTCCCCTTCTCCTTGCCCCCGATGGCCCTATCCGATATCCTATCAAGGCACGCTGTCACATCCGTTAAAGCAGTGCTAACCCACGTTTGCACATTACTCTCGTGCCATGAAAAATACTTCTCCTCATCATGCATCATTCTCTTTTGCTCCTTAACGGATTGTGTGATTTGACTCACACCATCATTGATTTGAGATAAACAATCTGTCACAGCTTCATAGTATCGCGCGTTCTTTGTTTTATTAAATTCTGTCGCGACCATGTTCACATAGGCCTTTGTGAGTCGCGCTTTGAGTAGGCATGTGGTTAGGGAAATCCTGGCTAGTTGTTCGGGGTTGGGTGCGTGTGTTTTGCTAGCAAAGGGTAGAAGGGTTCGTATGCATAGGTTAGTGTATAATGTTGGGCGGCATTGGCTCTCGACATATGCTCGAGCTCGAGAACGACACTTAACCGTTGGGTTTAAGGAGAATATGGTCAGAAAGAGGATTAGTAGAGAGGGGAATGTGAATGTATGTGCCATTTTGTTTGAACAAATGTTCTTGTGATGTTAGTTCTTGAAGTGATTGTGGTGTTATATAGGGGGGTTGTCACATTTGTTGCAAGTGGAGTATAATAATTACACAAATTATTTAAATATGCAACGTTCTACATGTAATACAATAGATGTTTTGATTCGATTTATTTTTAAGATTTTTTTTTCATTATAACGGATTTCTTATATATGGATGTATATCTTGTAGTTAGTGCAATGATAACTAAATACATATTTAAAATTTTGTAGGAAAAAAACGGTGATAAAAACATGAAGTAATATAAGATCATATTGTTGTATTTTCGTACATATAAAATTTTAACCATACAAAAAAAGTTATAATATAAATTATTTACATTATTCTTCTTTAAAGAAACTCGATCATTTTTTTCAGTCCAAGATTTGTCATTATATTGATCAAAAATATGTTTGTAGAAAGTCCACCTCCATCACAAGCACGTGCCACGATGCTTCTACTGTGTGTTCCTTTGTAAAGTTTCACGTATTGTAATTAGTACTAAACAAATTATATTAATAATAAAATAAATTAAAATCATAAAAGAAGATCATGAATGTTCATATAATTATTACTTGATTAAAAAGTAGAATATATACTTCAAATGACAAATGCTTCAAAAAGGATACGATGTTTCTTTCTAAAGCTTGGTTAAAAATTTATATTTTTTATATCAACTATCACTGAAAAAGAATCATAAAAAAATTATATTTGAATCGGTTCGATTTTGAATAAACTTTATCACACAACTTAAATAAAAATAAACACGTCACAACAGTACGTATGGAATTTTATAAAATAGTATATATTTTATTAGTTATAAAAGAGAAACACAATATCTTAACAATTAATGATAATATTAAAATATTAAAAATTAAAAGAACATCTAAGTTAAAAGATGTATATTCGAATTCAAAACTTCTTGCTTGTACGTCTAGGGGCTAACCAACTCTTTTTCATCACCTTTATTATATATGATGAAAAACTCATATATAATGCATAATTACACGCACCAAAATCTTATTAGACGTGTCACAATTCACGCTCTACTTAGATCTAGTAGGTAATATAATATGCGTCTGAAAGTGTCTGAGTTGTGTTTCATTAGAAATAATGCTTTAGCATTGTAGCATAAGGTTGTGTGACCATGTGAATGGGTGTGTGGCAGTGAAATTTTGTTGCCACGTAAGTAGTGAGTAATAGTAAAAAATGATAATATTTGTAGTTATAAAAGTTGATGAGGTACATTTTTGTGATTGGTTAAGAAATAAAAATACAAAAATATCACTCTTTTTCCTTTTTTTTTCCCGTGGCCACCATTACAATATAATATGCACCATCGCATCCTTGTCACATCCTATCATAGTAGGGGAGCGGTGTTATCCATCGTAATAGGACTCATGAAACCTCTATCACGACTCATTAAGCTTGATCTAATATTAATTTAACCAGACATTGTTAATGGTGATCATAAAATAAAGTGTCATGCATGAGAGTGCCATATGAGAAAATTAATTGATTATTTGGATGTATATGGGTTGACTAAACAAAGAGATCTATTAACCAACATAGTCCTTTTATTATGCTAATAATATCCTCATACTCATTTATTAATCTCTATGTATGCATGTGAGTTGTATAGGCCGGATGTTGAATACATAACCCACTACCTATAAGTAAAAACTATACATAAATGTTTTAAGACGGTTGGATTCAACTGTCTTTTCATCTTTCATCTTTCATCTTTCACGTATTACGAACATATATCTATGTGGTTCTTTCAATTTTATTTTCTTTTTAATTTTATGCATATATGGTAAAAAAGGTATTTTAATTAGATATATAAATAGAAAAATAAACACAGTATAAGTTTTCTTGCTTACCTTAATTGAGACCTTGAAATTGTATCATTAAATAATTTAAAGAAAATTATATAAATAGTTCCTGTGATTTAATCAAATTGTATTTTTGGTTCTCAAACTTTAAACATTGTAAATATAGTCCAAAATTTTATATAATCATTGCATGTTTGATACATGATATTAAATTCAATCAAATTTTTATGTATTTAATAAAATTTAAACTAACTTTCAAATTTAATTTTAGGTACCAAAAGTGCAATCTTTTACATAAAAGTTTGGACTAAGTTTGTATTTTTGTAATATTTGGGGACTAAATTTGCAATAACTACACAAAATTTTAGACTAACTTTGCAATTTCAAAATCAGTGGACCAATCATGCAATCTGATCAAATCACAGGGACCATTAACGTAGTTTTCTTAATAACTTACTTGTCTTATAAGGACATCTTGTTAGTGTAGTTAAGTAACATACTCTTTAAACTAAGATTGATGGTTCAAATTCCATAAAATGCACTTTGATGATTTTTAAAACAAAATTAGAACAGAGATTATGTGTTTATCTATAAAAATAATAATTTGCTTCTTTAGTGGAGACCTACACCAAGTGATAGTCAAATTTAGATATTTGAACATTTATATTCACTAAATATTTTTTTTATTATAATAACTGAAACAGGGACTAGTTAATATGCAGAAAGCCGTCCAAAATAAATAAAAAAGTTTTGATCCTTGGAATTTAATGCAAGCTCGTGCGATTTATACCGACCAGATATATGGTCCTTGAAACATGGATCATGAAGTTTTATTGGTCAGCAATAGCAACTAAAGGAACTTTCGTAGCTTAAGTTCAGACGAATACATGTGAATATACAAATTGTGAATTCGGAGTTGACTAAGACAAATTATTAATATAAACATTCTTTTCAAAACATGTCTGGTTGATAAAAATATATTTTAAACGTAACATATATATAGATACTAGTGGGAAACTCGCGCTTCAAGACAAGATACGAGTTTTATGTTAACCGTTGTTTGTGAACAATAACACATATATAAATATTAATTGTTAAGAGATTACTAATTATTTCAATGATAAATCTATATCATTTTATTCGTGACCTTCTTGAAAATAATTAAATCCGACGGTTGTATCTTCGATTAATTTTAAAAATAGTTCCTTCGACGTACAAAACCTTGCTCTAAGACAAAAATGTAAAATGTATTGTTCGAGGCGGGTGACTTTTCATACATATTGGTTAGAGCCTTTAGTAATCATGTTGTGGTCTTTTTGTTAAAGATGTTGTAAGCCACATTCTTCGCCAATGTTTAGGCTGATCAGTTCTTCCAGTAGCGACGGCTGGACAGGCAGTTGATGACGGCGGGACAGTAGCGAACAACTATTGTTTACGGCTCTTTCTGATCAGCAACCTACTGATCATGTGCTGATCTTGGTCGTGGGTATGATGGAATCGGTTGGACTGCTTTCCACGTACCAGAAAACACAAACAAACTAAAATAGAAGAAACCAAAAGGAAATAAGAACACGAGAGATTTAAAATGGTTTGGTCTAATATGACCTACGTCCATGGCTGCAACAAGCGACTCAAAAATAACTAATTCTAACGATCTGTCATAAATTAGCTAAAAAGTTTGATAATCATGTTACATGGCTTGGGCATAATCGTAAAATTCAACAATCGAATGGAACGACTTCAGAGATTAAAGGTATTCAGCAGGCAAGGTATTCAGCAGGCAGCCTCTCTCCGAAGACCTTTTGGCTGGGGTGAGTTTTCTTTTTCTTATTTTTGTTGACTTGAACCTATCTGCAACATAAAGCATGTTGGTTCACACGTGTAAGTAGTTTGATGTTATAAGGATATTATAAACAAGATGTTATATTTTAATCCCTTTCTGAAGTTGGTTTGTTTGTTTTTCTTCTGTCACAGTTGGTAAGTTGGATTTCACGCAGGTTGAAACGGGTTTGGGTTGAAACGGGTCAGTATGATTTAGACTTGGAAACAATTTTTTTTTTTTTTTTTTTTGGTATTTTCCCATCTGTATCTTATGTTTTTGATCTCTATGTGACAATCAATATAAAAATGACAAACAAAAGATGACATACAATGCAAGTTCCTGACCTTTAAAGCAAACATGTAATGCATTTTCAAATACATGTTTCTCTTCTTATAATATATACCAATAAATCCTACAAACAAGTCATCTACAGTTAATTAACAATGTGTTACAACTTTCATATATAATCTCTTCTACTAATTACATGAACACAAAGATAGATTGCCATACAAATTCCACATGCAAAGACAATACGTCATGTTGCATCTGCACATCAGCTCGAGTTGAAAGTTTAGGTTGGTTGGTCAAAATGAGTTTGGATTGAAGTATGATCTTTTAGTATTGGTCGAAACAGGTTGGGATTGACATATATACGAACCAGATATAGCACATGCTATGCCCTCTTATCTTTGGTCCTCACCGCACTTCAGCGCCCCATATAACATTTTGCACTGAAGAATACCGAACAAGATTTCTTGAGCCACAAGAAACCCAGCTTAAAAAAAAACCAACTTTAATCACATCCAGATCTTCCATCGAAATTACACGAATGTAGGTTCCAATAAGTAAGCTTTTAGGTCATCGTGTACTTGGAGAGCAGAAAATGGCATTTTTGATGACTTCTTGAGCAACCAGACATCTTTAGAACTTGAATGAATCCAGAAAGAGACCCATAGTAAGGCCGCCTTTCCAATAATTAAACATGGTAATTAAGTTCCTTACTTTCTTGAATAAAGGAAATGAACCCGTGTACGTAAGGGCCCCGATCACCTCCACCACAGCCACAGCCAAAGCAGCAGAAAGAATATCCCAATCACCCGTTTGCCCTATAACTGTCGCAAAAGCCGTTGAAGAATAAAAACCTGTCAAGAAAAATAGCAGTTTCATGGGAAGATCTTTCCTCAGGTCTTTAAATCTTGCATTTAGTTTCATCAGAAATGATTGTATAGCTCTTATGAGTCTAGTCCCATTGCTGTTATTATTTGTGGATGAGGGATTAAAGCCACTGCCATCTGTGCTGCTTCTTATACGCCATGTCATCCTCCTATGCAGCCAAAACCAACAATTAAATATGAAAAATACAACATTCAGATATCATGAATCCTTTGTACTACTAATAATAATACAATTTAGGTCAAGAAGTAACAAAAAATAATACAATTTTAGCTTAGCAGTTTTACCTATTCACATTCAGAGTCATATAATTACAATAATTCTATCTGCTCTGTACATTTCAAAGGAAACGGTGCACTTGATTAAACACTGAATTAAGTGGAAGTGTTTGAGTATTAGTCGAATATTAAACATATCCCTGTTTAATGACCAACCTACATCTAATCAAGTCAACGCTTTTTAACGGTTACTAATAGGCATAGTGTTTATCTTAGGTTGAAACTTAGCCAAAGAAGGGGCAAATTGCGTCCCCTTATTTCCCTCAAAATGCTTCCCAAGATTTCTTCTCAAAATGTCCCCTCCAGACAAGACGTCGGCACCTCCTTAGACAGGGGGTGGGCGCATGTATAGCGGACCACTCAAAATCATACACGTGTCCCTTTATGGTGTCAGGTGCCTCCATAGAACACATGTATGATTTTGAGTGGCTAGGTGCCCACGCCCTGTCTAAGGAGGCGCTGGCACCTTGTCAACAGGGGACTTTGAGAAGTTTGAAAAGGGGGGACATTTTGGGGGAAAACTAATGAAAAAGGGACATTTTGGGAATTTTCCCAAAATAAAAATAGAAGGTAACATAATTACACAAATCTTCTAAAACTGAAGTCCTAAAGAAACTTATATGTTCAGCACACAATAGGAAAATTTGTGCATTTATGTTACCTTTTTTTTCAGTTTGCCCAATATATTGCATTCAGAATGAGTGGAGTAACATAACAGGGATTCACTATATACATTCACCAATTGCCAGTTCTGTTAAAAGTTGTCTAACAACACATGTTTTAACATATCCTCTAATCAAAATTGATGAATAAGTGAATGTTTGGGGACTGAACTAAGACCATGTTACAACAGTAAACTGATGAAGAATGTAGGTATGAACTGACATAATATTTCTTTAAAGTAGACATTTACTCACTTGGATTCCTTGAGAAAAAAAGGTCGTGTCAAATGAAAGATCCAAAACCGAGCATATAATGTCTTCCGAATAGAAGATGAAGTTGTTAATAGGTCAGAAGAAAAACTGGCAGATGCGACCTTTGATCTCAAATATCCGATTGTACACAGCTTATTAGGATAGCCAGGTGATGGCATTAGATTTGCTGGCACCATGCAGGAACCTGAAATCTTGATACAATTTTAAATCTACAGATCATAGTACTAATTACCAAAAGGAGGCGGGAATAATAACAAGATAAAAGATCATAAAAAGTTTTAACATCTTCTCAAAACTTGCAGTGAAATGGACCAACAATCAGAGGAACAAATGAAAAGGGAGTTTACATAATAAACTTAAGAAAATCTTTCACTAACTCATGTCTTTTCTTTGGTATTATGTGTTAGGTCTGGAACTGATCAAAATACACACAGACATTAATCAGCAAGGCCAGTGTTATTGGCAAACAATCCAAGAATCCAAAAGGGAAGATGCAATTCAGTTTATAAATTCAAGCCAACAACTTTATCAAATGCAAAATCTATATATGATATATATACAATATATCTTACTGGAAATCTAACACCAACGTTATTTGTCTAACAATCATTGATTCAAGATCAATTTTACAGCTTTCGAATAGATTATGGGAAGTATTTATTCCACAAGTGACAGAACCTAGGTTACATAGTGTCATCTACCATTATTCTACAAGTTATCACAAAATCGAACCTACAGCTTCATTCTTGAAGAATCATTGCAAAAAGAGAAACGATTAAACGAACAAGACATCAAATTAATTGTAATGATGTGGGAAAGAAGCAATGAAGATGGATATGAAGTACCTGAGTAATGTTCGATTGACGTTGTGGAGGAGAAAACTTCGGAATCCTCCAATGGATCCTGTGGGTGTCGACAGAAATTAGGGATGAATCGAACTGCCTCATGACGACAATATTATATTTTTATTTTCCTTTTTATTTTCATGTGTTTTTAAAATTAAAAAAAAAATTTCTTAAATAAGTGTTAACTTATATAGTTCATAAAGTTACAACGTTAATGAAAGCAAAAGGCTGTCAAAAGGCATCAGACATATTGGGCACATTAGTGCAAAGCTATGTAAGTTGAGTTCTCTATGCTCATAATTATTTTTTTATAGGAATTTGTCAATTTGGCTCTTAGATCATTGGACTTGATAAATCTATTATTCGAGTTGGTAAAGAAGTTCTCGATGAGGATTATTGTCCCTTGAAATCAGGGTTTCAAACTTACTTACCAATAATCGGTTACTCTTCTAAATTGATACTGTTGGTAAAACAATTAATTTTCGTTTTCTCATTTTCTTTTTGCCAATAAAAAGTTAGAAAAAAAATGATTAGAGGAAAATTTAAAAATGAATGGGTGTTCCCACTAAAATAGTAAAAACAAAGAAAATAGGATATTGATGAAGTTGTGTTATTTTGACATGTTGGAAAGTGGAGAATAGGAAACCATTCCCTCTCCCATTAAACTATGGGGCTTGATTTTCACTACTCATTTTCACTCACTATCACATTAGTCTCTTTTAAACTTCTCCCCTTAAGCCTCATTTGAACACTCAAAATATGATAAAGATTGGCTCCCAAAACTCAACAACCCGTAATTGAGCAATTGGGAAAAGTTTATAGAAAACTATGAAGCCTCGTGTCCATTCAAGGAGGGCGATGGTCATGCAAGGTGCAGCTACAATAACATTTCTCGGCCTACAGGTTTTTTTGTTTTTCTCTATTTTCAGCTAACAAAGTTTGTCTTGAGGTGGCAACGCATGGTCAGGCAAGGCAAGCGCAAAGCCATGCAAGGACTTTTATTTTAAGCATTGGCTTATTTATGTTGGTCATGATCATAGTGAGGTGTCAAATGGCCCAAGGACATGCTTTTTGTTTCTTTTTTACTTCTATTCACTTTGTTAATTTTAATTTGATTTTCTAAACTTGTATTTTGATTTTTTAACTTTTATTCGATTTTACTTTAACTTTTATTATTTTTTTAAACGTTTATTTGATATTTAACCTTTTATTTGATATTTAACCTTTTATTTGATATTTCAAAGTTTTAATTTATTATTTTTTTTTATTTTGTTTAATTATAAAAAAATTACACAAATGATCCTTGTGATTTGATCATACTGCAAGTTTAGTCTTCATGTCATTAAAACTAACAAACATTAATGGAGGTGACTAAATTTACAACCATCTCACAATTGTGTGTACTAAGTTTGTAATTTTTAAAATTTAAGAATAAATCTCGCAATATGATTAAACTATGGGGAATGTTCGTGCAATTTTCTCTAGTTTATTTACATAGGTGGTTGTAATTGTGGTTTGTAAAAATAGCTAACGCATCACATTTTCAGTCTCCTAAATCCCATAAATGTCAAAAACAAAAATTAAATTTTATATACGAAACCTAAGCTATCCATTTAGTTTTAGCATATTTGTGATTCCTGATTTGTTCATACACATATTTAGTATACTTCTACTTTACTTTACAATTCAATCTGGTACTTAAACCTATGATTTTTAGAAGAGAGAACACTATTTAACAAACCAATGATACATTGACCTAAATGTCTTTTGGTGATTTGATGGCACAAATTGATACAATTGTCAACAATCGAGCCACAAATCCCTAATTACAGAGTAGTAAATCAAAATTGTAAAAAGTGTTGTCCGACTCATTTTGACCTGACCCAATTTATCTCTCTTAGTAAATTATTTCCACTAGTTGGACAGAGAGTTAACTTTTTTTGTTTATAATTTTATTTTAATTTACTTGAAGATAAATATATCCCCATTTAATACAAAAAAATAAATAATAATAATAATAATATATGACTAGTTTTAACCAAATGTTTAAGGACAACTGATTGTTTGATTTGGATTAATCATATAGTCATTCAACTTCGAATAACATGTAAAAGAATTGAGGAAACATTCATCCAGAAAAACACACCATTACCATCTTCAAATTAAACTCAAATACACCAAAATTAAAAGGTAAGAAAACGCTTAAAAATTTATAAACATGGTGCAAATGCTTTATTAGACTTACACTACAACCTTTGAACCATAAAGTTTTTCAGCTAATGACACATTAATTTACGTGAGTTCACAACCATCCACCCGGGATCAACGTCGAGAACTTTTCTATCGCGTACCTCGTAGCAACGACTAGTTTTTCATAGGACCAAAAGAACACAAATTGTAGCATGCTTCGATAGTTTACAAATGTCGCAATAGTGCATATGATTGCAAAACCATGCCAAGTGAGCCATTGTGGTAAAAGCATAGAGAATGCTGAATAAAGAGATAAGATGATTGTAAAGATGAAGCCAACGTTGGAAACGATAGCTTTCCAACCATTATGTTGCATATCATCAGCTTGCATGAACACCGATGTCGATAATGCTATAACATAGTTTATGATTAGAGCCATTAACGATATTCCCATACGTATGTTGTTACCCGGGATAAATTCGGTCATTTGAGCGATCGTCTGCAATAAATTTCCCATAATGCCTACAAAGATGGCATACCATTGCTCCTTTGGCATCCTAAAACAACCATGAGTAATTCTTCAACAAGTTTGTATTGACAGCTAAAAACAATAACTATAACATGAACAATAGTTTACAGATGAAAATTGAAAAGTAGATTATGATATATGTGTTAAATGGTACGTAAAAGACTGAATTGAATATTATTGATAGGTTTTATTACATTATATAGAGTTTATAACAAAACTTTAAAAATAACTCTAATAATATGAAGAACTACAACTTAAGATGATTAAATTGAGGCTTTGGATACATTACATGCCATGCCATGACGGTTGATGAGCATGTATGAATTCCATCTACATCACCAAGGGCAACTCAATCATTTTGAGGGCGTAAAACAAAGTAAATATTCTAGGCCCTTTCCGAACTTTTTCGTGTTTATAAGTTCGATTTCTATATATTTGATTTCTACTTGACATATATATAGCACCTAATCAACTTAGTGTTGGAAAGTCATGCATAAAAATTATTATTATGAACATAGATAAGTCTATATATGGTGCATGAATATTAGGACATAAGCACATGTATATATGCTAACTTGTTGAGGAATTCTGATACTTGAGGATTATAGTAAATAAGTAAATTACAAGTGAAGGATAAGATGATGGCAAGTGTGCATATAACATGCATATATACATGGCAGATGAATAAAACCTGTGAGCTTGAGGATTTGGATCCATATATAGCTAGTAAGTTCTCGCCGGTCGATCGATCTAAGCTTTCAATCTTCCTTTACTTTGCCGCGCGATTTGAATGGTTAAGGAGGAGGAACTGAATGGTATTATATATAGTAAATAGCAGTAATACGATATTGACGACTACAAAAAGTCGGATGCGAAATCTAAAGGCATGTAGATGTTAACACCACAACAAATCAATTGATTTTACATACATTTTTTTATATATGTGACGTATTAGACAAGTTATCCACATCTTCTCTTTTGTTTTGAGTAAAA
Organism: Flaveria robusta; assembly: GCA_025506415.1. NCBI lineage: Eukaryota > Viridiplantae > Streptophyta > Magnoliopsida > Asterales > Asteraceae > Flaveria > Flaveria robusta. The sequence goes on along the minus strand of CM046460.1, from coordinate 3,407,797 downwards.
TTGACAATATTGATCTTTACGAATTGCAACATGTTACTCTTTATCAATAAAATTTTAGTAAGGGCCTACTAATTATATATCAATTTAAGTATATAGAACGTCGCTAAATCTTCAAAGTTACATATTCACGTACAAATGTGAAAAGTGATAACAGTAATTGCATATATATATATATATATATATATATTTATAAATGTAGAATTTTACACACGAATAAGTATAACTACTTTTCTAAACGTTTGCATAAACTATAAATGAAAAGATATGTAAATCTTTATTCGGTCACTAAAAATATGTTGATGTCCTCTGAAAGAACGAAATATCATGTCTGTGTTTATTATTATTGTTGGTAGTTAAATCAACAGATGATATCATCAATCATCATGGTTTCATGGCTATGGATTTATAGATACGAATGTCTTATGATGGAATTTTTTATTTTATTTTATTTTTTAACTTTTTGTATGGAACTTGTAGTTTGATGTGCTTGATGACGTGTGCAAGCGTGCAACGTATTTGGACGGGCTTCCTATATTATGATATTAACACTGGGATTGATTTTTGAAAACAATACAAATGTTTGACCACGGGTTTGGAACGTGGATATGTAATCACTCATGTTTTTGTTTTTGTTTTTGTTTTTCTTTTTTTATATGCTAAAAGTAGTAAGATCAGAATATATAATAACACAAACAATTAATTACACCGCTTCTTTGATAATGTTATATTACGGTCTGATTTAAGTTTTTAGAATTACACATAGGGTTTTACTGATGGTTAACACAGTTTTATTATTTTTCACTTGTTGGTGTTAAAAGTTATAAAAAGGCGTTGACGTCCTTTTAAAGCGAAGGTGATCTCAGACCATCCATAACGCTACACCTCCATTGTTTGTGGAATCAATTGTACTTAGTTGTCACATAATTAAGCTTTTTACCAATACTTATCACAAACTTGTTTACCTTAACCGGTTCGAAAAGGTTAGAACCGGGAACCGGATAGCCAAAATCTAAAAACCGGAACCGAACCTTATGGTTATTTAATCGGTTCGGTTCTTAACCTGGTAAACCGGTTCAATTTTGTTGAAAAACCGATAAGGAGTCGATTTTGTTGAAAAACCGAAATAATGACTTGATGTATTAGAAAAAACAAATCAATAATTCAAATTAAACACCAATTTAGATACACAACCCTAAAATTTTCCCGCTATCGCTGCGTTCTCATGGTTGTTCCGTCAATAAAAGTTGTTCTTCAACCTTTTTTTGTTCGGGATTGTTTCTTCTGATTTGTGAAAATTTGAAAGTCAATGTTGTATTGGAGTTTAAGTATAAGATATGATCAAATGTCTTTTAGATTAGCAATTGTAAATCTTGGTCCAAAAATAAATTAATATTTTATTAGAATTCAAAGTTCTAATTGGCTATTGGGTTTTATGTACATACCCGGGTTTGGAACTGGAACCAAACCAGAAATCGTATACGCATATCATAGGAACCGAGAACCGAACCTATATTAATAAAACCGGTTCTAAACGTTTCAGTCCAACCAGTTTCATCGGTTCTTGACAAAAAGAACCGGTTTATGCTCACCCGTACCCCTAACTCTGACACTACAAACGCCCTACATTTACACATCATAACCACCTTATACAAATCATTGATACGCTTATCAAAAGTGGTAAAATCTAGTAAGATTCGTGTATATGTGAGTTTGGTGGGGTCTACAACTGAATCATGCAAACATATTAAAGTCATTGCATCGCACATGACGTTAATGCACATTAATTTGCATCATGTCGGATAGATGTAAGAGGCTAGAGCCATCGAAGTCGTGGACTTGTGAATATTATGCTGATGGGGCCGGCCTGGGTGACAAAAGCTTACTAAATGCTTTAATTTTCTCTCGAAGTGTTTTGAGTATGGGAGGTGTCGCAACAAATATTTGTTTACACAATAATCTAGTGTTTGAAAAGTAATATATTGAATTAAATACATATATTATATGTATGTCTAAATCACCGACCTGCCTGTAAGTTTGTTAAATTAAATAAATTAATATATTTGATAATTAAAAATATATTATGATGATGTTGTTGGCATGAGAATGGGCTTTAACAATTAATGGTTTAAGGCAGTCTTTAAGGTGAGATTCAACATATTGGATTGGGTTTACTTAGTATTGATTTTTTTATAGGTTTTATTGTATTAATAATAAGATTAATAAAAATATATTACTCAACACTCACAATAATAATCCATTTAAAAATGATGACTCTAAGGCCATCTAGGTGTTGTAGGTTACTAAGAGTGACATTAAGGATTGTGAAGTACGAGTTAGGTAGGTAGCGCGTCTTACCATCCTCACACTACTCTTTAAAGGTGTGCAATGGTATTTGCATGAAAGTGAGGTCTAATTAAAAAAACGATAATGAGTTATAATGTGTATGACTAGTGAATAAAAAAAATCAAAACAACTTCCCCTTGCCTAACACTTATGAGCAACCACAGAGACACCCTCACTCGTGCCCTAAGGGCATTGCTCCATCTAGGGTAAGGTGGCTGCTCATGCCATCACACCAAGTAACACAGTAACACACTATCTAACATGTAGTAATCAGTTGGATACTATTTTTTAACAGTAAGTTTTCTTTTAATGAAAACACTTGGGAGAAATTGATTAATAACTTCTCTATATCTCTAATTTAATCACCTTCCAAATCAAACTTGATAACACGAAAACTGATTAGTTTTTTTATGCTTTTACCTTGAATAGTGTATAGCATCAACTTCACATTAAAAAAATTTGTGTGTATACAAAATCTTTAGTTAGAGAAGACATAATGTAGTTTTTAAAGAATGAGATGTCATTTTTGTGAAATTCATGTGTTAAAATCTTTAAATTAGAGTAAATTAATCATTACAAATCATTGTAACTCCTCATAAAAAGACAAAAGTGTATTGTTATAACCACCATAAACGCTCAAATTAGTTGAATCCCATCAATAGCGACTTTGAATACTTGTCCACCAATAACAACAATCACTTTTGTTGCTAATTTATCGACTGTTCAAGTTTTTACTATAACAAGTGTTTACCAGTAAACTAGTAACATTTTAAGTTATAATTTGAACATACAACTATTAATGGGTTCACCTTCTGAAAAACTATGGATTTACACAAAAATTCGGTATTATACGTTACACTACCGGCTCAAAAATCAATGAGGTCATTTGTCTCCATTCTGTTAGGCATAGTTCCGCCCCTGAGGAAGAAGTTGAAGTGGGGTATGGGGTGGGGCCTAGGGGTGGTGTATGGTGCTACTATTAAGTTTATTTTTTTTTAATTGAAGGGTAAAATAATCATTTGATACACAATTAACGGATTTTCTTAACTGCCATCCATCATAGGAACGGAAAATGTTATATTTTTTCAAACCTTAGGACGAAACATGTAATATTTCAATCCCAAGGATGAAATATAAAATTTAAGCAAATTTTAGGGACAATTCGTATAATTTACTCTAATATTGATGAATAATGCGGGTATAACACATTTGTGAGATTAAATACGATTCATGGCAAAAACATTTTCTGTGCGTTTATCCAGAAATATTGTTACTAATAAATTTTTTTTTTAGTTAAACTAAAGTTGTCGGAGTACTCGAGTCCTTAGATGTACCCAAGACCCAAATTGATTTTTGGCCCATCTTTTACCCCACTCTTTTAAAATGCTTTTTATCATTGTCTTTGATTTTTTAAACCCTATATATTTACTTTCTAAAGTAAACTTTACTTTTTTTTATGTGATTTGGTCTACATAACGATTTGTTTTAAGATGTTTCAAAATCATAATTTTACTCTCTGTAAAATTCATTTTATACCGTATGCTATTAGCAATATGTTCATCTTCTTTCACTCCAATGATCGGTTAAGTTGTGACATAGGGTTAATCGAAGGGGCTAATTTGAGGTTAAGGCGACACAAGAGTTGTAGGGTTTTTAAAAAGGGGTTATGCGATGGTGGTGGTGTGATGATGGTGTTGATTCACCGCAACAGTGAATGATGTTTTTGGTGAGGTGGTGGTGGGTTCTTGGTGATTGAAGAGAGATGATAAAGAGGCGATGATTGCGGCAGGTGATTGGAGAGAGATGATAAAGGGGTGATGTTTGAGGCAAACCGTTATTTAAACCAAATCAAATGAAACAAAAGTGAAGTTTACTCTATTTTATAAAGGTCTAGCTATCAGATAGCATTAGAGTACTTATAATATGTTTCTTATCTATATGTCAGTATGTTTCATATATTATATAAGATAGTTGTGAGTAAAAAAGAAATAAAAATATTACTGTTTTTTTGAATATTTTGTAAAATACTATTCATTCCTATTATTTTTTTAAATGTTTTTTTTAAAAAGTAGATATAAATGAAGAAGACAGTTGAAATAATAAACAACGTATAAAAATATTTTTTAATTAAGAAAATTAATTATAAGGTTAAAAATAATCAAGCTGATATGAATGATCTTATATATGACATGATATCTAAAGCGATGAGGTTATCTTTTATTTTATTTTATTATATTATTTTATTTTTACTATTTATTTTAATTTTAGCTTCTTTCTATTAATTGATCTTATATGTAACTTAATGATTTCGAACATACTACGGTATTGTTACAAACCATGTCGATTATGAGGAATATTATCGTAGTTGGTATTGATATTATCAGAAACAGTATCGACATTCACTCTTATGGTTTTCGACAAAACAATATCAACTAAACTTCACAAGGTTGGATAAAAGTATAAAACTAGTAAACTGTAAGTGGGGCTAGCCTATTTGGTCGAGGTTTTGCCTTTTAGATGGAAGGTCCTGGGTTCAATCCCAGACATGATTTAATATAAAGTAATTTAAGAGTAAAAATAAGATAGATTTATCGTTAAAAAAAAAAAAACTATAAGTCTATATTTATATAATTTTCGACTTTCTTTGCCATCTAGAAAAACCACAAGAACAATCAAGGCCCCAAATACAACCCTCAAATTTTGCTGATTGAGAAGTGGCGGGAAGATCAAATTACGAAGAGAGAAGTGTTCGATTGAGGGAATGGAGGTCCTGCGATTACCGTTGTCTGCATCGCAAAAAGGGAAATTGATTTCTGCAGGATACACTTCAATTGCTTCCATTTCTTCACTTTCTCCTTCAAATCTTGCTTTAGGTACTTCAATCTTAACCTAACGCACTTCTGCTCTATCACATAGTCGTTTGGATTCAAGTGTGATTAGTTCGTATGTTGTTGAATTGATTGGATTCTTCTGATAACAATTTATTTCACCAATTGATTGTTCGTAAGGATGTCAAGTTTCAAGGTTCAAGAGTTCCATGGTCTTCATTAATATGATAATTATTTGTTAGTTTCTTCATAGGGTAGTCTTAGGCTTTTAATTGTGTTTGTTTATCACTGCAAAAAAAGGAGCTTAATATTCTTTACTTTCTTATGTTGACCCTCTATTCTTGGAGTTCTAACTCGTGAATAATGACATAAATCTCATCCATCAATCAGAAAAAGAGGTCTTTGTGTTAAGTGACAAGTTTCTTGTTTACTCATTCTGATGTTTTATATGAATAAGTATCCTGAGACCACCTATGAATAACCAAATTCCATTAGGCCATCATTTTTTTGACTGACTGGCAAAAAAGCTCAAGTATTTAATTTAGGTGTCAAAATAACTGGTTCTTGGGTTGATAAGACCCACACGACTTCATTGAAAGAAAAATCCAATAACAAAAGGGCATGGTTGGCCGCTTGGACTAGAACCTCCTTAATGATTTGGTTAATTCTATATAGGAGTTAAAAGTACTTCTTATTACAAAACACAAATTATTAAAACAGGCCAATTTTAAACTGGTCAAAGCCCGCTACTAGACCCTAATTACGAAAATAGGCAAAATACCACCCATGAATCTAACATGCTTCTAGAATCTTATGTTTGTTTTTTATCTGTGCTAACATCATACAGTTGTAAAGAGGGTCTGTGGATGTTTTGTTTGAGTGAATGCACTAGAATCCCCAAGTCATGTGGTCATTTGGTCTTTCTATCTGGATTAACCATGAAGCTTTTCGTATCATGGGGCTTTTAATAACCAAAAATTGTAAGAGCAAAATAATCTTTATTTTCTCAATGTTCCTTTTTCTAATTATCTCATGTGAAAGCAAGTAATGAACTGCTTGATCATTCATATATAGCACTTTTAGTTGTTCAAGTGTTACTTTCTAAACAACCTTGAGCATGATTAAAAGTTAAAACTCTCTCTTTTTGTTGACTTTTGTACATTACTTTCAGCACAAACATTCTCATTAAAAAAATAATGTTATATGCTTGCAACAGAACTGAAGGTTTCAGAAACAGAGGCACTTGAAATCCTAAAGAGTGCATCAGATGGTAGTAGGTTGCAGAGCACCAGTAGCAGTCTTACTGCTGTAAATGGTATTTTACGCTTCGGTTGCCATATTTCCAGTTTTTTTTTAATTATTCTTTCTAATTACAAAGTTGTTTTTTTTGAAAGATTTAGCAGAGCCCTTAATGATACATCTTCCTTTAACGTGATAAATTTGGTTGGAATATAACTACATTATTGTTTTCAGAACTACATTATTGTTTTCAGAATAACTATTAAAAATTAGTAATTTGATGCAATTAGTTTTGCCAACTGTATGATGGTCATTGTGGTTACCATTTGTTGTAGGTGCCCGGAGTGCCTGGGATATGCTTCAGGAAGAGGAAACCCTACTACATATTACCACATCATGTGCTGATTTGGATAACATTTTGAGTGGAGGAATAAGTTGCAAAGAAGTCACGGAAATTGGTTCGTTCTTTTTATAATCTTTTACAGTCATTTCAAGTTCTTTTAATGATAAAGAGGTTTTTTGCTCTTTTCCTGATTAGGTGGAGTACCAGGCATTGGTAAAACACAACTCGGGTATAAGTTGTTACCATCTTATTCATTAAAAGTTTTTGGTATTTCTTAGTGTTTTGCTAACTCAAGGTACAGAATTCAACTTGCAGTTAATGTTCAGATCCCATATGATTATGGTGGAGTTGGAGGCAAGGCAATCTATATCGGTAAGTCCCTATTCTTATCATTATCTTTTTAGCGTTTATCATAATTTGTTGCATTTAACATTTTATCTTTTAATAGCAGATACAGAAGGCAGCTTCATGGTTGAACGAGCCTTACAGATCGCAGAAGCTTGCAGTGATGACATGGCAGAATACAGTCGCTTATATCACAAGGGGCCTAAAGCTTGTGAAGTCAAAATAATGCAGCCCAAAGATTTTCTTGAAAATATTTTTTACTTCCGCGTCTGCAGTTATACCGAGCAAATTGCCCTCACCAATTACTTAGACAAGTTCATCACAGAGCATAAAGATGTAGATACCTATATACATATACATCTCAATTAATTTGTAGTTTCATTTTTCACACATAAATGTTTCTTTTACTGAATGCATCCAAAAGTATATCCAACAATGTTTTTACAGGTTAAGGTGGTTATCATTGATAGCATCACATTTCACTTCCGTCAAGATTTTGATGACATGGCGCTTAGAACAAGAGTACTCGGTGGAATGGCCTTGAATTTGATGAAACTTGCCAGAAAATGTAGTGTGGCGGTAAGATTAATCACCCAAATAATCAACTAAATCTTGATCTATTATAGCTATTCAAATTCTTTATTTCAAGTTGTTTTGGTTCTCTAAGGTTTCAAAGTTAATATAGTATGGGCTATAGATTATTTAATTCCATTTTGGTCAAGTATCCAAAAAGCATCAAATGAAAGGTGTTTTCTAATGTAGTTTCATTTATGTATATGTTGAGCAGGTTGTTGTACTGAATCAGGTGACTACCAAGTACTCAGATGGTTCATTCCATTTAGCCCTAGCACTCGGTAACTCGTACATATATTAATATGTTGTTTTTCTTTTTAACTTTGCACAACAACACGTTATCATTACATGCGTGGTGATTATAACTTATGTACAGGCGATAGTTGGTCACACGCCTCCACAAATCGCATCATTCTGCACTGGAATGGCGATGAACGCTATGCATATATTGACAAATCACCCTCTCTCCGATCAACATCTGCACCTTATTCAGTGACATCCAAAGGAATCCGAAACTCGGCTTCAAACAACAAAAGAATCAAACTTATCTAAGTTTATTGTTGCATATTCAGGTAGAGAAATATTTCCTTTACTTTTCTTGCATATTTTTTTGTAACCATGTTATATTAAGTAAGGCCATTGGCTGGCATTTGCATGTTTTTGGTGATTAATATGTAATATTTTAGATCTTCTAATGAAATAGAAGAATGATAAATAATGGAAAAAACTGGTAGATTGATCATAGCATGGGAACAAGGAGTTAAAACTTAAAATCATTTTATAGGTTTTTACGACCAGCCGAATAGATTAGCGTTCACATATTCTTTTTACACTTTTCAGAATAGAATATAGTTATTAATATTAAATCCATATATTATTATACATATGCATTGATATAATATTTTCTGTCACAATCGTTATATAAGTTTGAATAATAATTTCCTATAGTTTTGTCAAATATAATATTTCTTTTAAATTCGAATCATTCTTGAAGGTAGGTTTTTGATTTACATTTGTGTTGAAATATAAAGTGTATTCTAAAACTGAAAAATATATTATGTCAGATTGCTATTTTGATTTTTTACAAACTTATATCAAAACTTTGTATAATGTTTTACGCATCGGTCAATTTTTTTTAGATTTTACAGAATCAGCCCCTATAATTTGCCAAACAATAACAAGTCTAATTCTTTTCACTAAACAACATTAATGAACTATCAAATCCATTTGAAAGGCCTATACTTGAAAAAAGAAAGACCCTTGTCCCCCTTCTTCCAACCATCTCCCTAAGTAGACCAGGTCAAAGAATGAAGCTTTGATGGTGGTGTAAGGAAGATAAAACAAGTGGATGATGACATAATGGTTTTTTTACTAACTATAGCTAAAAGTTTTTGTATCATGATTTCTTGTCTAATGGTACCTTTGTGTTATAATGCACTCTTTGCACTTATGTTGCTATTGTAGTTGACTTTGTTAACATGAATACATTAGTTCATCATGATAGTGTCACATGTGGAGAATACCTAATGCCTAATGTTAAGACAATGAGTTTATTTTGAGTTTATTTTAGACGTGACTGTACCACTACATCCGGTAATCCGTATATGAATATGTTGAACACCTAACCTATAATCATCTATTGATATTGCAATCATCCCATTTTTGTCCCCTATAAAAAAAATTTTTAGATTCGTCAGTGGTTTTAATATATTACATTTCAGGTCAGTTTGTGTATATGTGTAACTTTTTTGTGCTTCAAATGTCCTAACATCAAATATATTACAAATGAAACAAACTATTTTCAAATACATAAATAAAAAGTACAATTTATGCAATATAGATCGTGATGAAATTCATATTAAAATTTAGAAAAAATAAACTTGTCTTAATAGTTTTTTTTTTTTAATATTATAATTCATGTACATGTTAACTGTTCAAAGTTAGAGACAAAATGTTATCTTTGAATTAAAAATTAAGAGCAAATGAGAATCAAAACTCAGGCCGGTTTATACCTATCACATGTATTGAGACTTGCACTAGATCTCTTCGGCTTATTGAGTAATAATTGTTTATGGAGCGATTTCGTGATAAGTTATTTTAATTAAATATGCGTCATCTTCGTGATTTTCTATTCTTAAGACTAAATTCCAAACGATTTTCTTTCTTTTTATCTTAATAAAATAGGAAATACATGCTAATTAGGGAGGTGATAGTAAGTCATAGGCATCCACCCATAGATCGTTGATATAACAAAAGACTCGTAGCTTAATGATATTATGGTGTTTTGTAAATGTGTTACTTCCTAAATGGTTGAGAGATTGTCTTTTGGTGGACATTACTATAGATTTAGAAATTCGTTTAGAGAGTGTATGAGTTAATTGTTTAGAATAACAATAATTGTACGCAATGCATGCTATTGATGCAAATTTTGATCATCATGATATCCAGATTGCTTCTTTGAGAAGATGTAGACAGCCAATTTGTCATGATTGTCTTTGTTAGATCGATTTTCAATCCACAAACACAACAAAACGTTTGTTTGAGGACCGGAGTGGTTTTGCTCCTAGGGCATTCTGATGCTTGTTATGGTTTCATCAGGATAACATGTATTTGTGTAGTAAGTGAACTTGAGAGTAGATAAAGGGGAGAACAACAAGCCTAATGAAGAAGAGACCTAAGGCTTGTCCATTGGATCATCACTTGCCTTGGGCCTCCCAATTAGTATCAAGCCTTATATATTTAAGCTCATTCAGAAGGGTAAACTACCTCTACAAATGATGGCCCATGTTCATTAAATGGGCTTAAATATGTTAGGCTAAATCTTATTCGAAAGGCCCAACACAAGAAATAGCCTATTAGGGTAAACGTCAAGTCGGGCAAGTTATTTTCTCACTCTCTACTCTCTCCTCTCTCACTCACTACACAATTGCATATTGTCATCCCGATCAAACCGACCGGCTTGATTGTCAGATGCTCTCCAGGCAAAACCCCTTGGGTCCTCTAACGAGCATTCTGCTATATTTACAGACTAAAATAAAGAATCTAATGAACACAACCATGACATATGAAAGAAGAGGTTGTCTACATCTTCGAGAGCAATTTAGATCTCATGATGATCGGAATCTAAATCAACACTTACCATGCACGCTTCAAACAACAATAAAAGACTCGAAGATACTTAAGTTTATTGTTTAATATTCGGACCGTAACATTTGTTGTCTTTTGCTCTAGTTAAAAGTTAAAAACCATGGCAATTAGTGCTAAATGCCATCCCAATGCCGACTCTTGTGATGAATGTTAAGGTGCCACCTTTTATTCTTATAAATAAAGTGCATATTCTTTTACAAACCCACATTTGTATTAATTGAAGTGGAGATAGAAGTAAGATCATCTTGCATATTATTATTCTCCATGGATCCTAATCCCCATCATCTCAGGTAAGTTACATCCTTCTTTCTGATCTTTACCATCATCATCCCATCAGGGTTATTCGGTTTGGATTATTCTGGTTTTGGTGACCACTAATCCACCCCTGACTCTAATTAAAAACCAGACCGCCCAATCCAAACCATCTTAAAAACCAGGCTGCCCAATCCAAACCATCGAAATAAGGGCTAGGGTTCTCCGGCATATAAAAGGGATATAGAATTTGGATCTAGTTGATCAGGATAATCAAGTTGTCCAAATACTAGTTTAATTGTTCATAATGGGTTATTCACGTAAGCATGCTAGTATTGGTGTTGCTTGTATGATGAAAGCTTTGATATATGTATTGAGACTATCATATCAACCAATATTATGACTTTACGATCGGGACTCATCGTTCTCTTAAATGTTTTGTGCGTCTTCATAAACAAAAAAAAGGTATCTTTGATACCATTTGTAACATCATCTGCTGGCTTCTAGCAATCAATATTATCGTCTTGTTTTCTAACAATAAACTCACAACTTTGTTTTGGGTTATCTAAGTGAAACTTTATAGGATGTATGCCACCGATCATACTCTATTAATTGTAGAGTTCTTCTTTCATGTATAAACAATGCACTCAAAACATATTCATGATGTTTGAAGGGAAGCACTCCTTACGTCACCAAATAAGTACTTCTATCTAGCTTGAAGAGCTCGTGAATACTTATTGATTGGTATGCTTGAATACTTATGTTAAAGTTTTACAAAAGCAAGCTTGGCTTCATGTTTCTTTCGAACTAAGTCATGTATCAGAATTCGATTAGGTCGAGTTGAAGATTATTAGTTATTTGCGTTCACATTATATGATTATAACCCCTCAATCATATGTCATTTATAAAAGTGTAAAACATTAAGATATTGGATTCAAATATGAGTTTGAGAAAGAAACAAGCTATAAGATACAAAAATAACAAATTTTTACAACAAAGTTAATGAACAAAAAGTATCAACAACTGAAATCTCGTATTTAAATATGTGACATATTCTAAGATATTAATAAATGCTTTAATAATCATATATGTTTCATTACATGAAATCCCTTGCAGCATTATATTTACTTCTTTTACTTATTAACATAAAAATTAATGAACTATATATGTTGGTTATTTCAGGTTCCAGTTATATGTTGCTTTTGTAGGGGTCAATGGAATATTGGTTCAGACGGTTGTTCAAATGGTTGAATCTACCCGAGAAAACAAGATACAAACGGGAATCTGTTTGGCAACTATGGTCATAAATGTTGTCATAGCGCGATGGGTCTTCTCAACCGGTGACATACAAGGAAATAACAAATGGAAAGTTTTCGTTTTGAATATAACAGGAATCGTATCTCCTTATTTAGCGTTCTCTATGCTTATACCAGAATGGTTTACTTGGTATGGTTTTGTTATCATATGCATCATTCTTACCATAGTAGAGACTCATCAAAAAGTACTAATGATGATCATTTGGTCTTATGAAAAATGTGTCGATGCTATGAAGCGCCTAAGAAGGAAGATCTTGGAGTGGATTTAGAATCGTTGGTTGCCTATTGATGTTGTTGTCTATGTCTAAGTAACTAAGGCCTTTATCATTTTCTTATTCTTGTTCACATCTCAATTAATAAAGATGTTGGTAGCTTATTTGTACTATAATGGAAAAATATATACAAAAGTACATATGGATCATGCTTTCTTTTGTGTAACTTTTTTATGGTATCAGTACCAGATGCTTAATTCCGTGGTCAATTAGATCTGAAACTGAAACAACACTTACCTATCGTGTTTCTCAGTTAAGACTTTCAAATTTATGATCTTGAATAGTTAAAACAAGAAGTCAAATCTAAATAACAAAAACAAATTTAAAAATTTGACAGTTAAGTATAGAGGATTGATTATATTAATTAAAATCAATTATATTCAACTCGATTTAGGAGATTTTGTACCAAAAAAGTTAGGTGGTATAAAGAGTTAGGATGTTACTTTATAATTATATAGATTTATTTATCAAGCAAATTGAAATTTAATAATTTAGATTATGACTTATTTATCGATAATAATTCTTATTAACAATTTGATAAATGATATGTCAAACTTTTAATTTTGTTGTTAAACAAAATCTCATTCACATAATCATTATAGATTTCCACTTGATTTTCACCGATAACTTAAATATTTTTATAAAAAAAATCATAAATAACTTGTTTTGACGTGTTTCGTTCATATTTTCAACCTTCTTGATACAACTTTGAAATCGCAATGATACATGTTTTACGTTGAATAAGACTGCCTTTTTTTTTAAATAACAGCCTCTCATTATTTGACAATATAATTGTTGTCGAGTTTCATGATTAAATAATAGGTTCCTGTTATTTCCACTCATTACACCTTCATTGGTAGGTATGTTTCATCCAAGTCAATTAAGTTGATTTTTATGGTATTAAAAATAGAAGTTAGCGGTTTTAAGGAATGAAAATAAGTTTTAATCATGAATAATCGACTTGCACTATGATTTTATGTTCAAAACATATTTAAAATAAAGGGATAATGATAATTAAAATAGGTTTAAACCGGATCAAATGGTGTTGCAGAATTTATGCAATTTAAGAAAATATGAAAACTTATTAACAAAACCAAAGGATGGAATTTAAAAAGGACAGAAAAACTAACTAAAATTAGTAAATATGAAAATTTAAGAAATATAATTTTTAGTAAAAATAAATGTAAAATGTAATTCTATAGTTAATTTTAATAAAATAAATCAAAATGAGTAAACTTGCAAATCTTTTAAAGAGGATGTATCCAATTTCAATTTTGTGTTAAATAAATATGCAATTTAAAAGGTTTAGAATGTCACATATGCAACGTCCCCTGAATATATATAGTAATGATATAGATATAAAGTTTACGTGTGCTATATATGACAGATAATGTAAAAGGGAGTTAAACATACGAAGAGTATGAGAGCTTCAATATGAGTCGAGTTAGGAGCACATGGTAATTGCATTAATTTATTTACATGTGATTTTTGATGGCCCATTATTGCTTTCAATAAAGAAGTAAGAAAGTTGGATATTTTTCGGCTAGCTAGAAGGACTAAAAGCTAAAACCAAAGTCCTCGTAAGTGCCTGCGAATAATGAGCGTTCCATTTCACTCGGGCAACTGCAAGAGAGGCCGATGAAAGATCTCACCTCGGATTCGGATGGAAGGTATGGAGATGGTGCGGCTAGAATCAAAGTGCATAGCCCCAAACCAAAAGCCCTATTCTATCACGTCTGTTCTAATCGTATTGAACTTATATTCCAAAACGAAAAGCACAAGGTTGCTATCCCGTCTGATTACAAGCACACATGTAATAGTTAGACACACTCTTTGGGAGGAAGAGGAGCTATGAGGCTTCGGGTGCGGCTATCGTTATAGTTATATTGTCGCCATCCATGTGGTTAATGTCATATTAGCTTTGGGTCACGAGTATTTGAAGCTACAATGGCTACTCTCCAACGACACTTTCCAGCGGGTATTTGTTTTTTTGAAGTAAAATTTTTCACCTATAAATACACTACATATTCATCTATAGTCTACACCAACAAATATTATAATTGAACGCATAAAAAATACAATCATTTTTTATGGATTTCTTGAAAAATTCAAGAGTAGGTGCAACTCAAAAAACCAGTAAACCACAATGTGCCAATAGTAGTTCGAGGGGAGGTGGTTCACTTTTTGGAGCCATTGGTTTTGGTTCAAAACCAAGGTAATGTCTTAGTCATACAAACTCAATCGTGTTACTCGGTTTTGCCAACTTAAAGTAAACCCGGGCAATACACTTATTTTTTAAAAATTGTGAGGTCCGTGGTGGCACCACTTAAGGTACTTGAGAGTTGAGAGTCGATGAATGTACTTGTAAGGTGGTTTATTTCTATTGATGACTGTGAGGGAATGTGAGAATACGTAAAAGCTACTCCCACCATTCTTATTACGAGTTAGATACGCTTTTATAACTACAAAGTTTATTCATACGTTAGATCATTAAATTTTAAATGTTTTGTTGTAAAGCTAAATGTTGTCATTAGTTTAAACACATCTTTATACATTATAACTAATTTAAAAAAGTAGAGTTGTAATCAACTTAACGTAATTTGGCTAGTTTATAGAACGTCTTTACATGGCACCCAAAACGCAAAGGACAGTTACGATGCTGAAGATGATTCATGATGCATATAGACTTGAATATTGATAGTCAAACCTCCTTTAATAAATTAAAATCATTTCGACTTCTATTTGTTATAGGAAAAAGGTGGTTTGTAGTGTCCAATATGAATTTGAAATAATTTATTTTTTAATTAACAAGTTGTCATTACACAAACGGTCATCCCAACCAAAAAATAATAGAATAATTAATGGCAATGTTATTTTTTCAATTGTTTTTGTCGCTGTAAGTTATGGAGATTATCATCTTATCATCTATTCATTGTTTTTCCCGGACGGTTCTTGTAATTATATTGAGAAAATCGTTCTTACACCGATTAATTATCATTAGATTTTTCAATTTTATAATATTCTTTTCATAAATATTAACTTTTCTCTTAAAGTTAAGTGAATTAAATGCAAAATAAACCTTGCTTACAATCTGGTGACTATCTTTTCCAATTTAAGAATAAAATATGAAACTTAATAATTATTAAGTTACTTTTTTCTCAACTTTACCTTTTATTTCCACTTAATTTAGTAAAAAAACTAATTACTAAATAGTAACGAAACCGTAGACCGTATAACGATGCTTCGGTGAATTTTAAAGCTTCAATTAGCAATTTAGCATTACCATCAATTTATTTATTAAAAAACTTTAGTTTATTACTATATAAATGGACCACGTCTTATTATTATATTCGTGATCTTTTAATTATTGTTCAAATGTTCAAATCATTAACATGTTGCTCGTGGTAGGTGAAACGGAGGTAGGTGAAAAAGTGTTACGTATATAATAGCTTTTATTTGACGGGACAATAACTATAATATAATTTTATATCACCTTTACGATATCCAATACACAATCTTATCATATGCTTGGTCACAATCTTTACAAATTGTTGTATGTATATATTCTTTTACCTTTCAACGTTATAAATGTTTAATTAAATCCACATCTATGGACGCTAAACAGTTTTATGTTAACGTCGATAAAAGTTACACGATTATAAAATTATAACTAATGAATGTTTATTTCTAATATTTATTGCAACTTTTTTATAATCATAAGTTTTATAAAACAATCTTATTAACTTTTACAAGATTTAAATATGATAAATATTCATTTATATTAGACCGGAAGTAATGATGCCCCTAAAGGGTGCCAAAATTGCTGATATGGACACAATTGAGGAGTTAAAGCCACTACTTACTTAAAAAAGTGCTTCAAACTTATTTTAGTACATAATCTTAAAGTATTCATACTAGTTTTCTTATTTTTATCCATATAATAATTATTTTAACAAAAAACCATTAATTTTTTCTTTAATTTTCAATTAAATAATATTTATATATTTTTTTTTCTCTACTCTACTTACAAATACTTTAAATTTATTAAAAATTTTATAAGGATAAATAATATTTTCTTTAATTATACAGTTAAACATAAATATTCTTTTTATTCTTCACTTTACAACCACTAACAACCATTACGGCATTACATATAACATAGTAAATATGCTAACAAATATACAAATAACCTACTTTGAATTCTTTTACTTTTTTAAGAGTTGTTTGGTAGCTTATTAATAATTATTAAAAAGCTAACTATTAATGATTTATAATATTTTAATGGTTAAGAGTTAGCCAAACGCTAAATGTTAAAATACATCATTAATATTTAATCTTTTAACTATTTATCATTAAAGTTATCTATTAGTTATTAAATATTATAAGAGATATATTTTTAATGATTATTAAAAACATACCAAACACATCTTTAGTAAAAATAACAAAATGGTATATACCATATACCCTTAAACCATTATAAAACAATCCAAAAATCCAAATTGCAATTGAAGTGAAGACATTCATTTCCTACCCTCACTCAACGGCTGAGATCACTTCTCCAGATCAATCCAACGGTCTCCCTCTCTCTTGTTCATCTCAACCACCCCTCTGTGATCTTCTCTCTCTCGATCTTCAATCAGAATCACAAACCCATAAAACCCCAATCCAATTCTACAATAACAACAACGATCACCCCTCTCTCTCTCATTATCTCTCTACAAACCCCCATGGCTGCCTCCACCTCCCTCACCCTCTCCCACTCCGCCGTCCCCCGCCACGTCTCCGCCCCCACCGCCGCCTCCGCCGCCCAACCGCCGGCATCTTTATCCACCCTCTCAATCCCCGCGTTCTCCGGGCTCAAATCCGTCGCCACACCCTCCTCACGGGCCTACACGCGCCGCCCGGTGAAACCCACGAGCCGCCGTGCGATTTCCAACGCGGCGGTGGAGACCCTCGAGAAGACGGACACTGCTTTGGTGGAGAAGTCGATTAATACCATCAGATTCTTGGCGATTGATGCGGTTGAAAAGGCGAATTCGGGTCATCCGGGTCTGCCCATGGGTTGTGCGCCCATGGGTCATATATTGTATGATGAGGTCATGAGGTATAACCCTAAGAACCCTTATTGGTTCAATAGAGATCGCTTTGTTCTCTCCGCTGGACATGGGTGTATGCTTCAGTATGCTCTGCTTCATCTTGCTGGATATGATGCTGTTAAAGTAAGCCCTAATGATTAATGATCGTTTGATGTTGTTTTTCGATCGAAAGTGTGTGATTAATTGCAACAAATTAGCATCTTTTTGGGTTAAATCGGTGTTTTTACTTAGGGGCGAAATCAAACACCCCCTTAGTTGTTTATGTGTTTTATTATTTGTGCATATCAAGTGTTCGATGAAATACCCCTATGAATTGATAATCTGTGGTAGTGGGTCTGTTTGTGCTTGATCACATGTATATAATAATGATAATAATAATATAGTTCTGTGACAAAGATCAGAGGATTGACCTTGATTTAGGGGTAATGAAGTTCTTGATTTTGTTGGATGTTTGCTACTTGATGATTGATTGATGTATGAATCAGTTCTTCTCAAGTCAACGTGTTGATCCGTCTGTTGGTGATAACGAATTGACAATTTGCTGATATAGTTGGCACTTGTGTTGTAATAATACTCTGTGATATGTTATATCAGGAGGAAGACTTGAAGCAATTCCGTCAATGGGGAAGCAAAACTCCTGGCCATCCGGAGAACTTTGAAACTCCTGGAGTTGAAGTCACCACTGGTTAGTACTCGTATAGTCGTATATGCATAAACACTAAAATCTTGATGAATCTTTGTGTCTAAATAACTGTTTATTGTCATCAGGTCCTCTTGGTCAGGGTATTGCCAACGCTGTTGGTCTTGCTCTTGCTGAGAAGCATTTAGCTGCTCGTTACAACAAACCTGATGCCGAGATTGTTGACCACTACACGTAAGATTTCACATTTCTTTTTGGGTGTTTTGGAAATCTGTTGAACTTTTTATGTGAAAAATGATTGTGGGTTTTGCATCAGATACTGTATTCTTGGAGATGGTTGTCAAATGGAAGGAATTGCCAATGAAGCGTGTTCACTTGCTGGCCATTGGGGGCTTGGAAAGTTGATAGCTTTATACGATGACAACCACATCTCCATTGACGGTGACACAGAGATTGCCTTCACCGAGAATGTTGACCAACGTTTTGAGGCTCTTGGGTGGCACATCATTTGGGTGAAGAATGGTAACACTGGTTATGATGAAATCCGAGCTGCCATTAAAGAAGCTAAGGCTGTGACTGATAAGCCCACTTTGATCAAGGTCAGTAACTATATGATCCTGCAAAATCTTAGATAAATTTGGTGTCTTTTTGGTGTTTTTTCCTGAGGTTTTCTGCTAACTTACAGGTGACAACAACAATCGGTTTTGGATCACCAAACAAGGCGAACTCATACAGTGTCCACGGAGCGGCTTTGGGTGCAAAAGAAGTAGATGCAACCAGACAAAACCTTGGATGGCCTTACGAGCCATTCCATGTACCAGATGATGTTAAGAAGTATGCAAAAGATCTTAAAGATTCATACTTTTTATCTACTATTTGCTGATTTTTTGATTGATTGTTGGTAGAGATGGCATAGCACATGGGATGGTGGGGTGGCCGGGTGGGTAATACATCAAAATTAGTCGGCTTTTGCAAGCGGCAAAAGGAGTCTGGTTCACGTGAAAAACTTTTGTCCAAATTTTATTCCTTTCTATGAAAACAATTAGTGTTGGATATGGTTACAAAAAATATATCATATGAATAAATTATTTTAGGAGGATTTTCGCAATATTTAAATTACACTTGGCGACCCTTATGAGTTATGACCCATCATTTGAGGAAATAACTCAGACCGACCCATTTACGAGTAAATTCGTCAATATTGAATCCTTTAAACTTAAAGCTTCTAACTTGTATTCTTGGATCAATATGAAATTCTGAACTGGTATTAAATTTATTCTGATTTTCGGTTTTCTTGTTTGCAGGCACTGGAGCCGCCATACCCCTGATGGTGCTGCTATTGAAGCTGATTGGAATGCTAAATTTGCAGCCTATGAGAGCAAGTATCCTGAAGAAGCTGCTGAATTGAAATCTATTATTACCGGAGTATTGCCTGCCGGATGGGAGAAGGCTCTTCCAGTGAGTATTCTATATTACTACCTTATTATTATTATTCCATTCTGATTATTATATTATTTCAAATCTTGAGTTTCCTGAGAATTTTAATAATTATCTTATTTATATAGACATACACACCAGAATCACCTGGTGATGCTACAAGAAACCTCTCACAAACAATGCTTAATGCATTGGCACCTGTTCTACCTGGACTCATTGGTGGAAGTGCAGATCTTGCTTCATCAAACATGACCCTAATGAAAATGTTCGGTGATTTCCAAAAAAACACACCCGAAGAACGCAACGTTCGTTTCGGTGTCCGCGAACACGGTATGGGAGCCATTTGTAACGGGATCGCCCTCCACAGCCCTGGGTTCGTCCCTTACTGTGCTACATTCTTTGTCTTCACTGATTACATGCGAGGTGCTATGAGAATCTCAGCTTTATCAGAAGCAGGAGTCATTTACGTCATGACCCATGACTCCATTGGTCTAGGAGAAGACGGGCCGACCCATCAACCCATTGAACATTTAGCCAGTTTCCGGGCCATGCCCAACATCTTAATGTTCCGCCCGGCTGATGGAAACGAGACAGCTGGAGCTTACAAAGTTGCGGTTGAAAGCAGAAAAAGACCCTCAATTCTTGCTCTTTCCAGGCAAAAACTGCCCCACCTACCTGGAACCTCAATTGAAGGAACCGCGAAAGGTGGGTACACGATCACCGACAACTCAACGGGCAACAAGCCCGATGTTATCTTGATCGGGACCGGTTCTGAGCTGGAAATCGCGGTTAAAGCAGCTGATGAACTCAGAAAAGAAGGGAAATCAGTTCGGGTTGTGTCTTTTGTGTCATGGGAACTCTTTGATGAACAATCCGATGAATACAAGGAAAGTGTCCTTCCATCAGGTGTAACAGCTCGTGTCAGCATCGAGGCTGGGTCAACTTTCGGTTGGGAGAAGATCGTTGGAAGCAAAGGAAAAGCGATCGGGATCGACAAATGGGGGTCAAGTGCACCAGCAGGAAAGATCTACAAGGAATATGGGATTACTGTTGAAGCTGTGATTGCAGCTGCTAAACAAGTTGCTTAATCTGGGCTTATAAAAGAAGATTGATGTTAGTTTTTGGTATCTCGATTCATAATGCTCAGGCGAACAATAAGAAGTCGATTTTTAGTCTTTGATGCTTTTCATCGAACACCTTAGCTGCAAATCGAACGAAGATCAGAAGAGGATTAGAAGTTGAAGGATTGATGCTCTTCTTGTTTATTTGTACCAAAAATGAAACATAATTTACCAAGTTTTGTGATTTTTATATGTTTGGTTAATGATGAGGTGTTCTTTTGAGTAATGTACAATTTTACAAGTTATCATAACATTATTATTGTGGTCTTTATGGAGCATCTTGAATTTTAAGGAGTTTGTTATTGTAGGGTATTGTTTTCTTGTGGAATTTTAATGGATTGGGTGATGGATATGAGCCATTGAAAGGGTTATCTAATCTTTGTTAAGGTTCAAGTGATTTATGTCACAAAAAAGCTATTCTATCACTATCAAACCCATCTTTTAAGTGATGAGAAACCATTTGCTAAGTTGTGGTTCTTGAGGCTTTGTTCTTTTGTGCTCTTCATCTCACGACTTTATAGTTTCAACTTAAAAAACATCATAAGTTCATAACATTATATACTTTTTCTTTATGAACCTTTATAGGTAATTATTTAATTAGTTCTAACATCAACTTTTATTACATATTGAGTTAAGTTCATGTAAAATAACTATTTTACTCCTTGTTCCCCCTGCTTCATCACTTTCCAGTTATCCTGCAAATAGTCGACCACCCCTCCTTTTCGTGCGCGAGTTGAGCTATACAGTGTCCATGTGGTCTACATGAAGTTTGGCACTCGAAACCCTCCATCCCTTAGTATGTTCACTGTGATAACCGTTAGGTGTTGTAGATCAACTTAAAAGAGGAGTTTGTTGTGAAGGAAATGGAATATGGAGCTGCAAGAAATGAAACAAGACTGGTATGCTGCTATGATGGTGGCGGCGATCATGGTAATTTAGTGGCGACGGTAGTTGAGGTGGCATTGACGATGGTGAGGTGGAGGCGGCGTCAATTGTGGGAGAAGCGGCGGCGGCACCAAATAGATGGTGATAAGTTATGATCGTCTATTTAGAATCGTGTTAAGTTAGCAAGTATTGCAATAATTACTTATTTGACACTTTTTATAATTGAAGCAGACAAAATATGGACTACCATCTAAATTTTTACAGACCTAAATAAACAACTACACAATATACTTTCACCTTCAAAGTCATTTTGTAATGGATACAAGGTTTGGTGTATATATGATGTGTATCAAGCTTAAATATATACTCATATTGGGTTGGGCCGGTGGCCGTTGGCAACTTGACATGGGCTCTTTTATGATTTAAGCCCAAGAGGTGGAAAAAAAACCAGTTCCAAAAAAAAAACAAGTAAAAAAAAAGGTCCGGTTTCAGCCAAACCGGTTCTAGCCCGATTCAAACTGTCGGTTTATATACCAGTTAGGTAACCCGACGCCCAAACTAGTTTTAAAACCTGTTCAAATTTAAAAAACCCGGTTCAGAAACAGGTCCAAACCGGTTAGAGGGGATTGAGTATTCAGTTACAAAAACCGGTTATAAACCAAACAGTTTTGGAAAAAAAAAACGATTTGATAACTGAAACATAAAAACCAGTCCGGGTTAAAAACCGAAGCAGTTTGAGAAAAAAAGACGGTTGTACACCTCTACTTTCTTTCGTGATACGTTGGTCGGTTTTTATGGTATGTTATTTGGCAAATAGACCATGCAGTTTTAAGAGGGCATCACCCATGGTGGGATCGAAGAGGCAACACCCTGGTGCCTGGTGGGATCGATGGAATCTAACGATCTGCTGTTTAAAAATAGCGAGCGATGGTGACATGGTATAACCATTAATTGTCAACTTCCAATTGAAACATTACAATGATATTACCTCTATTAAAAGTTTGTCATATTTTGATTAAACAGGAATTAACACCTCGCTATTCACAAAAAATATGCTTAACTTTTTGAAGAACCCTTTCTGTCTTATTATTTATTTTGGTATATACACGAAATACTTCATCTGAAAATGATCTATTAGATGATTCAATAAGCTACTTAGGGATTTTTATTTATATCTCGTGCAAATATAACTAATACTAAAAACCAGTATGAACTTGGACAATATTTTGGATCTCAAGGTGCATGAATCATAGAGTATATACTCTATTCTTTTATTGATACTGTAGAAATAATAGGTGCACAGAAAGACAATTTATATGTATTATATTTATTAAAGTATCAAGGCATGGGACATGGCGCCAAGATTTATAAACAAAGAGAACATGATGGATTTATATATCAACTTGTTTCTCACATGCGTGCATCAATTCGGAGATTTTAATATACTCTTGAATGAAATAATAAAATTTGAGCTGAATAAACTAATAAAGTAATTTCCTTAAAGATATACACATAGTTAAAAGTCAAGATTTGTTTTTCCATCTGGAAAGAGTCATTATGACATGAAAAAAAAAGATTTTTTATTTCCAAACGCTAGACCCATATGAAGCAACAATCTGGCTGGTTTATAAAGTATAACATTATCTAGTAAACTGTTTTTATTTCAAAATAAACTAACGAACTGTAAAATCAAAAATTTCATATCAGTCGTGGAAGTGATAAATGTTATATTAATACAAAATGAACCGCCTTAAACAATGTCAAAGTGTTTTGAATGCATTGATAATGCACATTCTGATGATGATTAGCTTTCAAGAAAGTTTCCGCTCATACAATCTAAAATAAATAAATATCTACATCATGTTAGAAAGATTTTTGGTTGTTGTAACATATCACAATGCACATTTTAAGTGTGATAAGTGGATTTTGATAACACCTTAATCATTATTAATCGAGCCATATTTGAACCTCTCTCACATCTTTTTACCATCCCTTCAACTCCTCTAAGAAGAACAATATTCCACCCTAACTATCATAGACGGAAAATCATAGATGGTGCGGTTGATTTGGGAACCATCGTAAAATTGTTATTGACGCTAACTAGCTGTGTTGCTTGCAGTGCTAAAGTGAAATGACTGAGGGGCTGTTTGATTTTGGCTGACCCGGCTTACTGACCGAGCCGGTCAGCGTGTTTGATGTGGCTGACCCGTGTTCTGACCGGGTCCGTGGGTTCTGACCCAGACCCTAAATTAAAATATGCTGACCCGGCCAAACCCACCTGCGCGCGACCCCCCTGCTACGCGACCCACCTGCTGCGCGACCCCCCTCCGGTGTTTGGTCGGAATGTGTACGGTGACGGTGGTGGTTGTGGTGGTGGTGTGGTGGTTTCAATTTTGATTTAGTAGTTGATTAAGATTGTTAATGATTCTAGTTGATTAGAAAATATACGGTTTTTGACTCAGTCAGATACTGAATCAAACAGCCAAGTTTCAGTCCGATGCATACCCAGTCAGAACTTCTAACTGGGTCAGCTTCTGACTCAGTCAGATATTACTGAGTCAGTGTAATCAAACAGCCCCTAAGTAATCAAGTTTCAGTCCGATGCCCCCAATCGTTCTTTATCTTCAAATATTTATAAAAATTATGGTCTTTTAAACTAACATGGGTTAAATTTTCTTATTAAATTTAATCACATGCAAATCACATAAGAACATCTTGTAAAATCCATCTTCCCCTCTTAAATTTTCTTTTATGTTTATACCTGAATTTTAAAAATATTTTTTCTTATTAATTACATCTTTTAAGTTGTTTGAAAACGTTTTCAAATATATTAATAAACAGTAATATTTTCTTTGTTCTTCACTCATAACCAATCGCAATCATTCCACATAATACAATAAACGCTCACCCAAAAATATATGTAACACGCTGTGAATGCTCTAATAATAACAACATGCATATCCGAATCTTAAAACTTGATAAGTTTAAAACTTACATAAGTTTCAAAATAAACAAAGTCAACTATCTAACCTAATAATTTTTTACATGTGATGCCACATGACAATCTCACAAGCACTCTAATCTTAGTTTTCCCGCCTAAACTATTTATTTCATTTTAAAAATTCAAATAACTAATTATCAAAATTTTCTCCTTCTCTCTATATAAATCCATGTTTTTTTAATCATTAACTTTTTAAAAGACATTTTATCATTAATTAAAAACTAAGTATTTTGATTAAAAATTTATTTTTTTAAAATTAAAATTGTCAAACTATGATTTTTATCTAAAATAGCGAAACTTTTTTAAATTATGAAATATTTTAAAATCAATCTTATTAAAAAATAAAAGTTTTACATAAAAATAGTTTTTACAAAACCAACTCATAGTTTTTAAACAGTAAGATATTGATAAACAAAATAAATTTTTTTCAAAGCAATAATTTTTTAAAACGAAAGTTTTAAGAATAGTAAAAGTGTTTTATCAAATAATCAAAATACCTTTATATTTAACGTTTTACAGTTCCTAACTATTCGTAATATTTAGTATTTTTTCTTATTTAACCTGTGTAATATACGGGGTTATAACCTAGTATAATTCTAAAACACTAATTTTAATGTGTAATGACTAAGATTGTTTCTTTTCTAAAAGTTATTAATATGAATAAAACAAAACAAACTAAACCACCAAGCGACATTCTTGCCTAATAAAATAATGTTATCCAGGAGTTTTCAATAGAGAATCAAATTACTCTATAGATTAAAATAGAAAGCAAATGAATAGTGAACTATTAAATTTGGCCACAACAATATATGTCTTACGTTTTTTGCTATTTTTTATGCTTTACATTACTCTATAATTAATTACCAAACTAAATGATCAATAGTAAAGTTATGATTTTTAGATTTTAACCATATCAGTTTTAAGTGTTTTCACTTTTAACTCTAACTTTTGGTTATTTGACTTTGGCTATTAAAATTTAGAACATTAGAGTTTAGCCATAAAAATGTTCATAGTGAAATTTTACTTTTTTGAGTTTGGTCACTAAATTTAGTACTTTTGAGTTTCGTCATCAAACATTGATTATATGTTGACATATAGCACAACCTTCGTGGGGGGAAATTAATTGGACTCCCGCTGCATAGTGCTTGACTTTGGTCACCAAATTTTGGAACTTATAGTTCGACCACCGATCTATTTTTTTTAACTTTGATAACGTAAGTTTAGGATTTTAAAGTTTGGCCACTAAACTATTTATAGTGAAGTTTTATTTTTTTCGAGTTTAATTGGTTACTAAACTTTAGTATATTTGAGTTTCACCATCAAACTTCAATTTTATGATTTCAGACGAGCCAAACAAATAACGATTAAAATAACGTAGCATTGCATGTGAAAAATTGACTTGACTCCCGCCGCGTAGCGCGGGGAAAAGACAACTAGTTTAAATAAACAATTAAAAGTCTAATATTTATAATATCTAACATATATAACCAATCAGAAAGAAATAAATAAATTGTCACATAACTATCAAACATATCATTATTAAAATAGAAAAATACAAAGCCCTTATATGTTTTCTTATAATTCCATAGCTAAATCATGTATCAAAGATCATAATATTCCACTAAACCCACATCATGATCAAGTTCAAATTCAAAAAAGATCTACACACCCCTTTCCTTAATCACACCACCCTTTGACTCCTCTATAAAAATTTGAATTTGACGAGTCCACCCTAAATCCAAATTTCTCCATTATCAACAATTTATTTCAAATCCTTCCACAAATATTCATATATTCATCACTCCACCTTCTTCTCTCTCTCTCTCTCTCTCTCTCTCCAATCACCTTTATATAATCAACTCCAATCTCTGTAAAATTCAACAATCAATCCCCAAGAAACCTTCACATTCCGCCATTATCACAAAAGCAAATTAAAGTTGCAGGAATCGCACCAATACACACCCAATTTTGTTCCTTCTTATCTTGTTAGATTCCATTGCAAAAAACCAAAAAAACCCACCAATCATCCATCAAACCCCTGAAGAAATTGCAGAAAAACAGGGGTTGAGTGCGTCTTCTTCTTCAAGATTTTCCTTCAAGATCATCAAGAAATGCCTTCATCATCATCAGCTCATATGGATGATGATGATGATACCCCTTCAACCCCAGGCAAATTCAAACCAGAAAAATCCCCTTATCTCCACAAATTAAGAAACCCCTCTGCAAATCTCACAAGACTAGCATTCTCAAGCTTCTTGTTTTTGGGGCTAATCTTGGTGTTCTTCTTCAAATCCCCATCTTCGTCATCACCATATTCATCTTCATCATCATCATATTCATATTCATATTCATCATCTTCTTCAGATCCCTCTCGAAGATCTCTGAAAACCAGTTCATGGGGCGGACCCGCCTGGGAAAAACGGGTCAAATCCTCGGCCCGGATCCGCACCCGAAACGGGTTCTCCGTCCTAGTCACCGGAGCGGCCGGATTCGTCGGAACCCACGTCAGCGCCGCCCTGAAACGCCGCGGCGACGGCGTATTAGGCCTCGATAACTTCAACGACTACTACGATCCATCCCTTAAACGAGCTCGACAATCACTCCTCGAACGCAGTGGCATCTTCATCGTCGAAGGAGACATCAACGACGCCCCATTGCTCACCAAGCTCTTCGACCTCATCCCCTTCACCCACGTAATGCATCTCGCCGCTCAAGCCGGAGTCCGATACGCGATCCAAAACCCCAATTCCTACATCCACAGCAACATCGCCGGATTCGTCAATCTACTCGAAGCCTGCAAAAACGCCGACCCACAACCCGCAATCGTTTGGGCATCTTCAAGCTCTGTGTACGGATTGAACACCAAAGTCCCCTTCTCGGAGAAAGATCGCACCGATCAGCCGGCCAGCCTCTACGCCGCCACCAAGAAAGCCGGAGAAGAAATCGCACACACCTACAATCACATCTACGGATTATCCTTAACAGGGTTGAGATTCTTCACCGTTTACGGGCCTTGGGGGCGACCCGATATGGCCTATTTCTTCTTCACACGCGACATCCTAAAGGGGAAACCGATATCGGTGTTTGAATCGGGGAACCACGGCACGGTGGCGCGTGATTTCACGTACATTGATGATATAGTGAAGGGGTGTTTGGGGGCGATTGACACGGCGGAGAGGAGCACCGGCAGCGGCGGGAGGAAGCGCCGGGCGGCGCAGTTGAGGGTGTTGAATTTGGGGAATACGGCGCCGGTGGCGGTGGGGGATTTGGTGGGGATATTGGAGAGGCTGTTGAAGGTGAAGGCGAAGGTGAGGGTGATGAAGCTACCCAGGAATGGGGATGTGCAGTTTACGCATGCTAATATTAGTGCTGCCGTGAGGGAGTTCGGGTATAAACCGGGTACGGATCTGCAATCGGGTTTGAAGAAGTTTGTTAGGTGGTATTTGAGTTACTATGGGTCGGGGAAGAAGACTGATCACTGATGAACTGATGAGTGATGAAGGATTGAAGAATCTTTGATGAATTGTTGTTGATTTTGACTCCATTGATTGTTTATGATGATGATGAAGAAGGTGAGGATGAAGACGATGATGATTGTTTCACGAAAATGATCATGTTACTGAGGCCAGAAAAGGAAGAAATTGGTTACCTATTTTTGATGTGTGAAAGAAAGTAAGAACCATATGTTTGCAGGTTTATTGTTGTTGAATTCATGCTCTAATTTGTTTGATTTGATTCGAGCTTAGTGTCATTTTATGGAATTCAAGTAAACAGAAGAGTATATTTTGGAAGTTTTTGGTTTCTTTCATTCCTAGATTTTGGCATGCTTTTTAATCTACATGATGTTATCGAGTTTTTCTCGGTTTTTTTCAAGTGACATATAAGTTTTTTTTTATCTTCCCCGTTTTATAAGATGATGTCTCATTTTTTCTCGTTTTCCTCACCTTTCCTTGTGTGTTGTGTGTGTGCACTATGGTACCGCAATCAATTTGTGTGGGTGACCAGTGAAAATCACTGGATCAAGGGTTTACTTTGATCATCGGGTCCTCCGAGAAGATGGGAGGGGGGTGTTACTCCCACCTAGTGGCGGGTTTTTCCAACCAACCCCAAGCCATGATATTGTATCATTTTATTCTTACACATTATATTTAAAGAGTATGATAACTCATTTACCTTTCAGTTTGACTTGTGAGTAATTTTTAAATAAAAAATTGTCTCAAGCTTGATTCATTTTATTTTATTTACATATATAAGAGCATTCACATTCCGTTTTTTATTTTAATTCTTATAACTACATTAAAAATATTATTTTTTATCTTCTTTCAATTAAATAATATACTTTTATCATTAGCCAAGTCTAGTTAAACTTGATGAAGCTTTGGTTCGGACTTGTTTGTCAAATGCTCCAATTTGATCTTAGGCTCAAGTTTATTTAAAAGTTAGCTAGATTCGAATTTTTGTCGATTCAATTTCGAGAGACTCCAAAAGGCTAGGTTCGTAATGCTCCTAACAACAGTGAGCCAAAGCTATTGACATAGTCAAGTATCATAAATTAAAAATATTAACAGGTTGAATCAAATCCAGTAAAATGATATAATACGACAAACGTTGCGTATTGTTTGGGTTCTTAATGTCTAATAGGAACAAATATTATCCATATTTAGATTATCATTACCTCCTTATCCTTTATTAGTTTATTAACCCTTATAAGCGTTTTCCAGAAAGATAGTGTGAGTTTAAGTTATTACAAATACAAGATTAGATGGTATTTATGAGTTTAAAAAATGTTAGTTTAAGAAAATAATTATTCGCTAACTAGTAAGTCGTAACTATGTATTGATTACATAAATGCACTACGTGGTGCATGTATGTACATATCACTTAAGGAACCAACAACAACGCGAATTTACTAAACCTAAACTACGGATATTTAATAAATCTATTCTATGAGCATTGAAATTTGAAAGGACTGAGCTGAGTGATGAACAGAAATTAAAAACCGTGAAAATAAAAAAATCCATTCAAAACTAATGATTAACTCGTGATTTTTTTATAACTGAGTTTTATGGTTTGTTGTATTTAATTATAGGGGTCTGTTATAGATACACCCAAAAGGATATCTGGACGCCCTAGATACGGCCCGTAAGGGCCTTCACGGGCAGTATTGGTCTGTAAATATCAAATCAGTCAATTCATGATTTTTTACGGCCCGTAATGACAGGGCCGTAATGAACCTTATGACCGTAAGTGAGATTCTGAAATAAGTTTTTAGTTGGAGCATTCACATTCCGTTCTCTATAAATTTATGAGTGTAATTTTTATATTATATGAAATGTTTTTATTATTATCTTTTTTTCTCCTTCACTTACAATCACTTTCAAAAATATTAAAATATTTATAACGGTTAAACAGTATTTTTCCAAATATACCGATGAACAGTAACATTTTTATTATTCTACACTTACAATCAATTAAAACCATTCTTTATAATATATACACACTCACATATTTTTAATAAATCCACTGTGAATACTCTAAAGTGACATGCGTCCAAACCAAACGTACCATCTTCCTTTATTGCTAAAAAAAAAGTTTATAACTACACAATGAATACGAAACTATAGAAACTGAAATATTGATTATAGACTTGGTTTTGCCAATAACCGGACCAAACCACAATCATTCCTCAATAAAATTCCAAGTAAAGTCACTCGTGTAATAATATATATATGCTCAAAGAACAAAAGATACCACAAAATCAAAATCATGAATAAGATATTATTAGTTTGGACGTATCGACTAAGACATTGGTGTTTTCCCCTACTTTAAAACCAGGTATCTTGTGATATTAGGTTTGAAATAAGTAAACGATTTGGAAGTCTCGTGATTGTTAAGTCCGTTTCAAATTAAATGTGGTTTTGTTTTGTTGGGGTGTGTGTTTTAGGGAGGTTGTGTACAAAAGTGATATATAAATGTTTAACATAAAAGCGCATTTAGCCTAACAACATCTATGAAAAACATTTCTCCTCGCACTAATAACTTTTTCCTAATATGAAAAATATTTCCCCTTCCACATTTATCATCAACTTGGATAGTGAAAAATAATGGTGTGTTAGTATGTATATAGGCGTTTAGATAGGTAAATGAGTGTTAAGAGTTTAGGGTTTTATGCAGGCATATAAGGTGCATGACGTAGTTTTTTATCATCTTACCACTGACCTAGAGCATGACCATTGTACTTACACACCAACCATTGTCCGTATGATATTTAACTAAACTAACTAGGGTGTACTTGACGCGATCGAATCAACACAAGAATCAATTGCACTAAAATGAATACAAATCACATGTTTATGATTAAATCTCTTTCAAATGCTAAAACATCATTACCACTTGGACACTAGATATGTAAATTCTTACACTTCCTTTTTCCCTAAATATGTGATTGGTCTAAGAGTTTTCTTGGTTTAAAATTAGGAGGTTTTCTTGTGATCTCACCAAATCAAATGCAGGTAAGTACAGTGTAACACCCGGAAATTTTAAAAGAAGAAAAAGTGAAGAAAAGAAAGGAAAAGCAAAATAACCCAAGTTGAGGGGTTAAAGTTGTACAATGGACAAAGTTGGTATTTAATCTGTTCAAAAGTTGGTCATGGCCGCCCATGACCCCTGTACTATTCTTTCTGTCGATTTTTCTAGAGAGAGAAAGCAGAGAATTCTCTTCGGTTTTAGAGAGAGGAAGAAGAAGAAGCTGAATTCAGGTTAGTTTTCGGTTTTCAGGATGTTCTTGGCTGATTTTCAGCTTCGAGTATGTGCTTATGTGCTTGTATGTATGTTCGGTTGTGTGTTTTGGTGTTTTTAGGTGTTTGAACTCATAAGCATTCGGGTTTGAAGGAAGTCTTACTCGGAAGTTGCAAGAGGTGAGTTCTAGATCCCCGTTTTTAAATGTTTTAACTGATTTTGGGGCTGGAAATGCATGCTTAAACGTTTTTATAAAATTTAGGTGTGTACCCGTATGCATATGTGTGAGTGCTTGATGGGTGGGTGTATGTTCAGAATGATTTTTAGTATGTTCGTGATTTTACGCTTGTTTGATGCTTAGTATGTTAGAAACTAGGCTAGAACAGGTTAGATTGATGATTTTGGGTCTGAAAGTGATGTTAGTTAGAAAAGTAGTTGACCATGCGCCTAAGTGCCCATGCGCCTGGGATCATGCGTCCAAACAGTACCCAAACGCCCAAGGCTCGTGCGCCCGAATAGTGCCCATGCGCCTAGAATGTTGCCCAGACGCCTAAGTATTCCCATGCGTCTAAGTCTGCCAAGCGCCTAAGTGTTCATGCGCCTAAGTAAGGCTCGTGCGCCCGAATAGTGCCCAAGCGCCTGTGTCGCCCATGCGCCTAAGCGTTCATGCGCCTGCATAGTGTTCATGCGCCTGCATAGTGTTCATGCGCTTGCATAGTGCTCATACGCCTAAGACTTAGAAAATTTTCTGAAATTTTCGGGGAAAGAAGGACTTTTAGGCTATGACTTGGGATGTTTCCGGGGATGATATGTGATGATTATGTGATGATGTATTGTATGTTATGGCCTGTTTTCTTTATGTTCCCTATTATGTATTACTCCATGGCTTTATGTGGTGTGATTATGTTAATGAATGTAAAGTATTATCTTAATGAAGCGAAAGATCTAAGATAATGAAAGTGGAACATAATGAATGAACGAATAAAAGTCTTGCAAGCAAAATGTAAGGAGGTTCACAACTCCTTGAGAGTTGTCAGCTCAACTGTGTGTCATACAGCGCGCGATCTTGGCTGCCCCATGAGGGATTCACACACAGGGGAATCAGTCTTGGTGACTGTTCTATACGTGCGAAACGGGGTCCTTGTCACTAAACCCTAGATTAGTTGGCTTCGTGCCCAAGAGGGGGGTTTAGTATATGACAGGACCTAGATAGAAGTGAAAGATAATGTAACGTGCGAAATGTACGAAACGTGCGATAAGTACGAAAAGAACGATGACGAAAGATAATAATGCTATTATCTATGTGTATGTATGATGTGTGATCACGTGCGAAAGTATGAAAAGGTTTTAACGAATGAAAGGTAAAATATATTTTTATAAAACTAGAACTCACTCAGCAACGCTGACTTTTATGTATTTTCAGTTGGCAGGTAATGGTTGCTGAGGATGGCATGGGGTGAAGCTACTTGGCAAAGATTTTGGTTGGCATCCATTTTGTGTAGTAATGAAACCAGACGATGATTTGTAATGTAATGATGTTGTAAACAGTAATTATTGATATATGAAATGGTTTCGTTAAATTTATTCCGCTGCAAATGTTAAATAGATTTTATGTGATTTTGAAATAGTATGTGCGATGATTGTCCAACTGTGAGTGTCCCGGGAACGGGGCCTTACATACGGACGGACGTTTGTGTGTGTGTGCATGCGAGCACACACGCATACTAGGTTCTACCGCTGGAGGCTTGATCATGCTAGAAAGAAAAACTCACTTTCACTCGTAAGGGAACATGGATTTCGTTTATGAGCTCAATTCGTTGCACTATGTACAACTCATTTGGTAGAGAGAGACAATTTTTTATTATTGTATTCTAGAATCGATTAAAGAAAGATTTTCACTAGCCTTTTTCAGTACACAAAATTAAATAGTACACAACATTAAAAAGAAAAAAAATCTAAATGTTCTATTTTATTATTACCGGTTTGTATTTTAACATGTTGTACATTTTACATGCAATGGTCTATGTTAATGTACATAAAATCTCTCAAACTAAATTTTTCATATTTTTTTAATTATAATCATTTATCGACAAATGTGTGAGTTATGTCTAGGTTATGTAATCTACAAATCGCATAACTTACACATACGTAGGTTATATCTGAAAAAATATATATATGTTCATATATAATTTGAATCTCAGAAGAGACAAATAAGCATTGTAAATTTATCAATTTCTTTTATTTTAAAAAATTTTATAACTAAAATAATGAATCTATGTTGTTCCGACTGTTCATGCAATATGTATTGTTATACATATTCGTCCTTTATAAATATTTATATATGCGTGTGTATAACTAAAACAAACGTCCTTTATATATCTATCTTGTAGTCTTTTCTTTGTTGAGTATATATTTAATAATGCAAAGATTTTATCATGAAGAACATACATATGCTTACTCTTTTTCTTATTGTTATCTCAATCTCCATAGTTAATAATCTTATGTTCTCTTTTTTTTTAAGAACTAATGTGTGTTTGTGTGTTTATGCACACACATGCGTATGTGTCTCTGCATGTGCACACGCCACACGTGCTGAGTGAGGGGGTGCACACATACACGACAATTGCAAAGCAAACTCGACACAAACTTGCAAGTTCATTACGTGTGGGTGATTCTTGAAAACGTTATTAATGTACATTCTTGACAACCACCCTATACAGCCCGGACCAAACAACTGTACTCACTAACAACATATTATGTTTAATTCAACTGTTCCCTACTTACAACCGAACTAGTACAAAAGTTAAAAAACCTATAACTGAAATCAGTGGCAATCCATTCGGTGCATCGTGTGTTGGTGGTTCTGACTGGTCGTTGGTTGGTTGGTTGGGGGGTGGCGTGTGCAGATACTATGACAGAAGATAACTTTTTTATTGAGGCCAGTTTTAGAATTCTTGGGCGTCCAAATCCGGTTTTGATGGATACTCGAGGCCTTGAAGGGCAGGCATTCGTCGCAAATCTTCGTCACTATAAGCTGGAATAAACCAATACCTTTGTACTGTTCCAAATACCTGAAATTTTCACCAAATGCATAATTCCTTATCAGTTTATTGTAGTATTGATAGTACAATGTTCAATCTCTGTTAGTCAAAGATTGAAGCTTTACATGAACCCATTTTCTAAAATGGTCAAGAAAGAAAGAACTTTGAAGCCAATAGGTTAAAAGATGATGATGATGATGCAAGCATGATACTCATGTTCCATGAGAGTTTTAACACATGTGCAGGATATGTAAGTCAAGAGAAATGTTTGGCCATTGACCAAATATATCAAATTCGCTTCGGTAAAGTCAAAGTAACATGGTTCAAAGGTCAAATGTTATATGATTCAAGATAATGAGATGGCACCTGTTCGAAGTTTCTCTTGCGACCAAGATCATAACGCCATTTTGGAGTGGTCTTCTTCTCGTATGCCTGATCATAACAACATATATCAATAACTAATCGAGTATAGGGAGTGAATCTATAGAATGTGTACTTAAAAAAAAGGTAAAACAGCATAGCTTTTGGTTGTGTATTCTAAAAGGATTGTAACATAGCTCTACGTCTCATTCCAAAATAAATGCAACATTTAACTAACTTTTTTTCATTGAAAAGTTTAACCATTAGTCAAAAATCTCATAGATAGTTCAATAAATCACAAATAGGATAATTATTAGGACCATACCCAACATTTGCAATTGTCGCTATCTGATAATGGTCTACAAGAGTTAATAATGTGGCATATTTCAACGGGTTTAAGGACCATTTATTTTTGTTTACAAAATCAACACTATGAATGCACTTAAAGTTAAATAAACAATAAAGAATACCTCTATTGTTGTGGTATTAGCAGACACCAACGATATGTGCATAATCAGAAACCCGAAAACGCTTAAAGCAAAAGCCAAATTCAAGACTGCTAAAAGAAAGAATGGTTACATGCTTGAACAAAAGGTATGACATATATTTAAGGGTTGAGAAAACTGCAAAAGGACTTCATTAGACATTACCAAAAGCAAGAAAAGTCGTTGCTAGAGTGCTAGGTGACCCAGGAATCTCTCCATCACTAAAGAATGCAATGAAATGTGGTAACAAGGCTAAAGTTACAACCGTTGTCTCAAGAAACGTGTAGAACTGCATTAATTAACAAAAATATCACATAACAGATTGACATAATGGCAACATCCCTCTAAAAGATTTGCAATGGAAACATTAATTATGATTAATAATTATCTCTCTCTCTCTCTCTCTCTCTCTCTCTCTCTATTATAGTTACTCACTTTTGTGCATTGTACATGTGTAATTGCAAATACTCACTTTGTGCATTATAATTGCAAATCATTTCGTTTCAGGATGTTCCATGGAACATGGAATGCTCATTCTTTTTACAAATTATCAAACTAATTCCCTACTTGTTGTAATCAATGTATTTTACTAAAGATATTGATTTTCAAACAATAACATTCCTCTTATTTATCATCATTAAAAGGGTATGTTAAACATTTCACCAATAGGATGATAGAATTATCAAACATACCAAGAAGAGAAGGAAGTACTTGTAGTTTAGGGCCCCAACACAATTAACAACCCACACACAATGATGATCCATTTTTAGAACGCACCTCCCACCTATAAAAATGAATATACACATACATCCTTTATAATATTCGAAACCTATAATTATACACACAAAGCTTATAAATAAAGTGGGAGATTGAACTCACAAACAGAACAATGGTGGCACCGAGGTGGTTTTAATTGGTTACACTTGCGACAGTAACGGATTCTTGCATTGCCTGGAGCAGGTGTAGCCAACGGGCCAAATTCAGATGCTTCCAATGGATCAATTTCTCCTCTTTCTTGATCCACCAGAGGCCTATAATTAGGTGGTACGCCACCCGGGTCCGTTAAGACAACAGAAAAATAACTCCATAATAGCATCACCAGCTGGATCAGCATAATATTCATTAATCTTATAATTATTATACACATATTATAATAGATGTATGGCAGGAAGAAGCAAAAAACAGAGTATCAACATAATTCAACAATTTGTCTAATTCAGCTGGATGTGCATTTTGAAAGTGATTGTATGATTCAATAATCAGAATGAGCTAATCAGCTGTGATAAATCAGGTTGTAAAAGATGGTATTGGCATAAATTTGTTATTAGATATTAGGGTTTATTATTATAAGCCCACGGGCCAGTTAGGTTTCTAGGGTTACTTGTGATCTCTATATATTGTAACCTCCTAACTGTTCAATAATATCAATTAGTCTTTTACCAACTTACAGTTGTAATAAATTAATAATCAGATGTCTAAGTGTTTGTCAGATCTAATTATTTAAGGGAGTTGCTAGAAAATTTCAATAAAAAGGGCAATATTATGAAAAAAGGAGAAAAATTTTAGTAAATGGGAACAAAGGTATCTTAAATTATGTTAAAAAAAGGAAAATAGGTGACTTGATTTCACCCTTAACTATTGAGAACTATTGATGGATATGAAACTACTTATTGGATCGTAAGCAGAATCTATTTATAACTTATCCAAAAACTAACGACTGCAGACTTCTTGAATGCGGTTGATGGGAATTGGCATAGACAGAAGAAAAGGCATGAAGAACTAAACATTTACAATGAAGTACCAAATAAGAGAGTAGTTGATTGTGTTTCTAAACTAATTACACTTCGTCTCAAACTACTTATGGCCAAAATGATCATATTTGGATAGCCAGGCAAGGAGAAACTGTAAGAAAGAAGAGAATTTGTATAAATGTAAAACTACCTAGCTAATTCTAACTTTAAACAACTCACTTCTAATCCTAAATCTATACCTAAAATTCAAAACCATCACTTTCAAACTCCAAGTCCAAACACCTCATTAGAATCACTCGTATCAAACAAACT
Source organism: Flaveria robusta (assembly GCA_025506415.1). Classification (NCBI taxonomy): domain Eukaryota; kingdom Viridiplantae; phylum Streptophyta; class Magnoliopsida; order Asterales; family Asteraceae; genus Flaveria; species Flaveria robusta. Next base: position 3,370,272 of record CM046460.1, on the reverse strand, counting down.
TAGGCTAGAACTGAAAGTTCTTATGATATACTTTTAACAAGTAATTCATATTACAACAATCTTATCTTGGAATTTATCATGATAATTTCTTTTTTCCCTTTTTGAGCTTATGATCATTAAAAGAATCTTTGAGTTGATTAACTCAAAGGCTTACATTAGCTAAAACACAAAAAAGATTCACTACTATCATAAGAAATTTTCCATAAATTACCAATCATCTACTATATATCCATTAAAATAATGAGGTTTTCCTCATGATCGAATTTGCAGCTTATTCACTTTTACGAACTAGATTAATAAAGTTTAATCTGCTATATAAAGAGCTACAACACAAACATAAAACCCCTTTCCTTTAAACACCTTGAAATCAACGATAACCAAGAGTCAAATATAAACATTAACTTAAAACGACAGAAAACTATTACTAGTGTATGAAATATGATCAAAACCACAAGTGCGATGAGCGAATCAAGGCCACCGGAGGCCACCGCAGGGCCATAATTGCACAAAACGACGGCGTAATAGGTGACACCAACAACACCAAGAACCAACAAGATCATGATCGAGCCTAACCCTCTAAGGGCGGTGCAGAATTTGAACACATTCCATGCCATCACAGCTCCAGATCTATACATAATACTCTTCAAATGAATCGATAAAGAATGACGAAAACTGATGGATCAATCAAACCCCAAAACAGGTTTTAACAATCATCGATTTTGGTTTGTGGGTTTTGATTGTTTGTGAATCTTGTGATGTGGGTGTGTTGTTTAAGGGTTTATGAATTTTAGGGAAGAAATGCTGAATCCATGGTGAGAGAGAGGAGTGATGAGCGAGAATGAACGACTTTATCAGCAATCAACATAAAGTACATAACTTGTCTTAAAAATACAAGTTAATAAAATTATCTAATATATAGTTACCTGTATTAAAATTAAAATCTGTTTATATAATGAAATTTGATTAAAAATACGATTAACAAAGTTACAAAACCAGGAAATAATATTTTTTATAATTTAAATTATTATTTTATCAATGTTATTAACTATGTTTACAACTCTAAAGTTGTTAAACGAACATTTTAAACGCATTTCATTATAAATTTAACATTCTAAATTGTTAATAGCAGAATTTGTTGGAAAATTATACACATAATAATGGACTTAGAACCATTCATTAATAATAATTAATTATGCCAAAATGACATAGATAGTCCCTAACATTTATTTGATGGATGCATATGTAAATATTGATAAGTAAAGGGGTATTATAATTTTCTTTAGACACTGACATATATAGAGGATACAGGAAATTTAGAAACTATCAATCATTCGCATAATTTCCCTGTAGAACACCATCAAGAATCCTTGTCTATCATCTCTCCATCAAACTTACAGTATCATAACGAAATCGTATGACATCATCATTTTCAACACCAAGGACAATCATTCCCATATATAAGTGTTTCATTCTTTTTTATTAGATGATTACATGATTGGATTGATATTTTGGTCCCGAAATATTAATTCTTAAACTTGAATTAATCAACAGAATTACTAATATAATAATTTCTAAAGTAAATTACATGCGAGGTCTAGGGTATTTAGACAAACAACGATTTTAACTTTTTTTTAGGAAATTTTTTTTCCTCCCAACTTTAACAAATTGGGCTTATACGGATTTAAACTAAACTATTATATGTTTTTAAGTGTTTGTTTGACTTCGTCTTTTTATAATATGTATTTAAAAATATCTACATGATATTGAAAAATCTTAGTCGCAATGAGTAACCCGGATATTTCATCATTAATTGAATAAAAAAATAATATATAATATCTTTATTTTTTCTATAATCATTCACTCATACATGTTTTGATCTTAAGAATTGTTAGGTAGAATTTTAATATTTTTTTAAAAGTCACCTTTTAATGGTTTATGAAACCTTTTGATATGTTTCATAAACATATCGAATAATTCAGATGTTACCTCTTATTCAGTCAAAATTTTAATCGCTCCGTAAAAAATTTTCAAACAACCCTTTACTCTTGTATTTATATTTTTTTGTTTATTATAAAATTTAAACTCCAAACCAGATTTTTAATAATCATATCTTTATTAGTCGAGACTTGTCTTGGCTCCCTATCTGCGTAGGGCTCGGGGAGAAACAAGATCATGTATATGAAATATGCAACTATACAGTACACTTTACGTAAAGTTTGTTCACACAATTCAAACTCATAACCTCACAATTAAAACCATCAATTTTACCGGTTGCTTCAAAACCTGATCTCTAAACTAATCAGGTATGATGGTAAGGCCACAAAGAACGAAATTTTCGGGGGAAGAAATGGCGCTTAAAATCAACGCCCCTCAAACATAACCGAACAAACGACGTTCCCCTCTTTTGCCGCTTCTCCTCTCATTCTCTCACTAGAATTCCATTGTTCATGATCATTTCATTTCCAGATTTCGAGCTTATTGTTTCTGATCATCGATCTGTTGGAGTTGTAAATCGATGTCGTTGTCCGATTCTGAAACATCCTCTCATGGAGGAGATCATAAGATGTTTCGTCAAGTCACCCGTGATCGTAAGTTTCTATATGAATATCGTCGTTTGATTCGTATATGTATGTATAATGTATGATCTATGATGCTCGTTTGTATATATTTATGGATTTCTTCAGTAGCAATGCGATTTAAGTTGCTTTGATGAACGCTAAACGATCAGACATTTGACATTATATTTAGATCCGAAGTTTTCTGGTTTACATGAATAGTCGCAACTCACTCTGATTTTTGTCTAATTGATAGAACCTATTGTCACTTTATATATATATATATATATATATGTTGAAAACTTGATTGATTCAAGTAGCAACTGTTAAGAACAGTAAATGAACATTTAGTTCATACTCAAAATAACTTTGATTGATTCAAGTAGCAACTATTACAAAATAGTAAGGATTATAGAACAGGTGCTTTAACAAAGAGTGAGCTTATATACTAGTATAAATTCAACATCCATATCCTTGGAATCAATGCTCATCGTTGATTCTAAGTGATGCCAAAACACAAACATGAAATATAATTGGACAATTACATAGGACAAAAAGGAATGTTCTACAAATCTGTTGAGAATCTCAACTGACTCCATAAGTGTTTTAAGTACTCTAAATATAGCATAAAATGTTGGATTCTCATATTAATCTTCTGCAAAAAGGCTTAGCTTAGTATTTGATCTAGGGAACATCAAGCATCTAAGTGTCGATCTGGAAGATGAGTAGCATTTAAGTTTTGATCTATTGCCAACCTGACCCGACCATTTTGACACCTCTAGTGTTGCTCGCAAAAGGGACGAGGCTACAGTTAGCAATGCATGATTGTGACCCAATAATAAAAGCAGTGGTCGGTTTCAATGCCTTAAACCTTTAACGTATTCTCCTAACCGATATCTTCTACACAGATTTGTTGACATCCGATAAATGAGCGAACTTTTTCTTAGAAGCGGTATATGATAGATTGTATTTAGTGCATACAATTTCTGTTTAAGCCATTATGGTACACCAAACCTCCTTAAGTTACATGCCATCTTAACTTAGCCTTACTTTTCTTTCTTATCTCCTTCATTCAGTTTGTTTGTTTTAATTTTCCTTCTTGTATATCTAATAACTTTTGCTTAATTTGGTATTTTGTAAAAACTAATAGTCTGTCATTTCTCATTTACAATGTGGAAAATGATCATCATTTTGTAGGGTTGCTATACGAAATGCTCAAATCATCCTCAAAATCAAGTTGGAAGGTACATATTTCGTAATTTTGCATGAGATATATTCAGTGAAAGTTATAATCACTACTTGAGTTTCATTTGTAACCGACTAACACAGTAAACCTTGAAAGACTTTTGCCGGCTGTAAATACTGTTAGTTTATTCCTGATTACATTATGTTATTGTGTCTTGAGAAAGGATAATGTGTTACAAGTTTTGTATGGATCTTTGTATGATCTTTTGCAGGTACTTATCATGGATAAAGTGACTATGAAAGTTATGTCTGCTTCTTGCAAAATGGCAGATATAACAGATCAAGGAGTTTCATGTAAGAATGTAAAACCAATACTAATGTGTGATTATTGTTTTAAAACAACTGCTTAAGCATGAACTGGCCACTCATCACATTTGTCAAATATACTTAATACTTAATACTTAAGCATGAACCGTTTGTCGACCTTGATAATTTGATATTTCAATTGTAGTCATGCCTTAGCTTTTAACCTTGATAATGATATTTCAATTGTAGTCATGCCTTAGCTTTTAGAAATGACAACTTTAAAAAATACATGTGAAAGCAGGGTAATGAGAATGCTGTTATTTGATGATGTTAGCAATCAGATTGTATTGCACGCAAACTATTAGATATAAGTTTTTTAAAATCAAATGGTATAGGAATTTAATACCGAAATGAATAATTTTTATGTCACGCCAGATGATCATTAATACAAAACTTACACCCGCTTACCTATCTCATCTATGGAATTTCCTTTATTTATTAGACTAATAATGTTCTTATTTATCATTATCATAGGCTAGAGGGTATTTATGTGTGGCATCTGAGGGTATCTTTGTGTAATATCTAACTCTATATATAGAGGCATGAACACAATCAGTATACAATTACTCTTCCTGGTTTACCTTTATTAATGGCATGAATTTAGTTTGGTCACTACTTTTTCATATACACATTTTCAAAAGTTAAGTCGATTTTGATCTCAAATGACCTTGTTATGCAGTGGTGGAACAACTTTTTAAAAGAAGGGAGCCTATGCCTAATATGGATGCCATATATTACATTCAACCAATTTACGAAAAGTATAATTTCACTGTGTCGTATAACAGTTTTTTTTTTTTTTTTTTTTTTTTTTTGCTTGTAAGGAGACTAAGATTTAATCTTTTCTTTCTCCCATTTGCAGCCTTATCATGTTTATATCTGACATGTCAGGGAGAGAACCTTTGTATAAGAAGTATGTTAAGAGCTAGCGTTACTTAATGAAGCCTTGTTTATTATATTTATTTTCTTATGGTTAATAATGTTTAGTTTCTTCCTTCTGTTGCAGAGCATTTGTTTATTTCAGTTCTCCAATCCCGAAGGATTTTATTAGTAGAATCAAGGGTGATACAAGTGTTGTACCACGCATCGGTGCATTGAGAGAGGTTATATTACCATCATATTCTTTTCAGATTATGATATTCTTTCCTGTAAACACCAAGTGGTGACATATGATCCGATTTTCACTCTATTTGATTGCAGATGAACTTGGAGTACTTTCCTATAGACAATCAGGTAATAATAATTCCTTCTTATATTGGCATGACATATATTAATTTTTCCTTTTTATTCTTGACCATTTGAACATTGTCTGTGTTTCATCATAGGCATTTGTAACTGATCATGAAAGAGCATTAGAAGAGTTATATGGTGACACTGCTGAGAATTCCCGTGAATTTGATGTTTGCTTAAATACAATGGCTACTCGCATTGCCACTGTTTTTGCTTCACTTAAGGTAAAAGGCTATATATATGAACTTTGTCTGTGTTTCACCATAGTCATTTGTAAAAAAATTATTGTTCAAGTTAAAAAATCATATTTGAATAGTTTGTTGAATATTTGTGTTCTTTCAGGAGCATCCCGTTGTAAGATACCGTGTAAAGGGCACATCTGAATCTCCAGAGTCAACATTCCGTGATCTAGTTCCTAAAAAGCTAGCTTCAGCTATTTGTGACTACATTAATACATATAAAACTACTATTCCTAAGTTTCCACAAACTGAAACATGTGAATTGCTCATTGTGGATAGATCTGTTGATTTGGTAATTCCGCTTCTTTTTTTATACTCTCTTTTCATTCTCATAATTTGTGAAAGTTTACTGTTAGTATAACAATACACAAGTTTGAGTTCAGGTTGCACCAGTCATTCATGAATGGACTTATGATGCGATGTGTCATGATCTAATAGACTTGGATGGAAACAAATATGTTATGGAGGTACCCTCTTTACGGAATATCAATTTTCTGAAATAATAATTATTTAGCATCTATGAATCACAAGAACTTTGCATTCAGGTTCCTAGTAAATCGGGTGGTGATCCGGAGATTAAAGAGTTCCTATTGGAAGATCATGATTCAGTTTGGCTTGAAATGCGCCATTTGCATATAGCTGATGTACAGTCTTTACCTTTCTTTTCTTTTTCTTTTTCTTAATTCTACAAATTATAACTCCTTTTCATCTGTTGACATATCAGGCTAGTGAAAAGTTGAGTGATAAGATGGACAATTTGATGTCAAAAAACAAAGCTGCACAACTACAACAAAAGTGTGTACTGTCATCAATGAACACATTACCTCGCTCTTTTTCAAATAGATTTCTCTTTTGATGCATATAGTACATATATGTATACATATATACTTACATACAAACATGCATGCGTATATACACATACATACGAACATATTGGTGTGAGTGTTTCTCACGTTAAAGCTTTGACATGAATACAGAGATAGTAGTGAATTATCTACCAGAGATATACAGAAAATGGTTCAAGCCTTGCCTGAATATAACCAACAAATGGAAAAACTATCACTCCATGTTGAGGTTTGTTTCTGTTAGCATTTCTTATTCCTCATAGTCTTCTCATCTATCTACCACTCTAAAACCTTAACTAATCCAATTTATCTCTTTAAATGCTTGTGGAATGATTCATATATATGCCTTATAAGTCAGATTGCTGGAAAAATTAATGCAAAAATAGGCGAGGATGGGCTTAGAGATCTTGGTCAAATCGAGCAGGATCTTGTCTTTGGTGATGCTGGAAACAAAGAACTCATTGAATATTTACAGGAAAATGAGGTATGTTATTGGCTCAACAAACTTTTATAAGATGTTAGGATCAACTTTATATAGAGAAAGAAATACAGAGAGAGTGTTTCAACTCAAATCATAGATGATTAATTCATGGCTCAAAAATTCCCTTTTAACAGACTGAACCCAACAATTTAACCACCATGGTTAAGTTAACTCACATTTCATTTTGACTATTATGGTTAGCTAAGTATTACAATGTAACGTAAGACCTTATATTTTTCTATGGCTACCAGTTTTTTTATCATACCTCTTACAGGATGGAAATGATGAAAATAAGTTGAGATTACTGATGATTTATGCATTAGCTGATCCTGAAAATTTTGAGGGCGACAAAGGAAGGAAGCTTATGGAGGTAGCAACTTGATTAACTTTATCTTTCTGTCAATAAAAAGTCATTGTTTCACAGTTGCTCTTACTCTAATGAAAGCTTTTTTGTCTCTAAATTTTGATGTTTTTCAGTTAGCAAACTTGCCCCCTGAGGATATGAGGATAATAGAAAACATGAGATTGCTTGAAGGACCAACAAAAAAAGTGAAACAAGAAAAAAGAGGGGGTTTTCTCAAGTTTGATAAAAAGGTGATTTAATAATATGAGAACTATTTGATTATTACATCATGATATGAAGTTGTGAAAATTGGTGTTCTCTTTGGTTAAATTAAGACGAAAAATGCACTAAGAAAGGATAGACAAGGAGAAGAAGAAACATGGGCACTCTTCCGATTTTTTCCCGTGCTAGAGGTACATATAACCAGTTATGTTACTACTTATAAAGCGGTATTACTAGGATACATCAATGGTTATAATTTAAGACATTATGTATTGACTCAGGAATTGCTTGAAAAGATTGAGAAACATGATTTGCCAAAGGATGAGTTCCAATGCATGAATGAACCGAGTGGCGTATTAGGGGTGGCTGGTCATGGAGCAAAGGGTGCCGCCCAACAATCAAGGAGATCAAGGAGGACACAGGCACATGGAAAGTATGCTTCTGATGATGGATATACAAGGTATCTTTTCCAGTTTCTCCTCATTTATAAACTCATACGTATAGGTGGTCTCTTCGACCCATGTTGTTATGAATGGGTCATTCCGGTTATGTTTCATGTGTAACAAGTAAGATTTAAAAAAGAAAGAAAAAGAAATGGACGGGGACTAGTTGAAAGTTGCCCAAAATGTATTCTCAAGCATATAACTATTTAAGACATATCTAGTGTTTGATTTAGCTCATAAATCATTTAATAAAAAGTAGATTATTATTCATACAACATACTTTCTTTGGCAAACTAATTATTTAGAGAAGTAAATTTTTGGACATAAGTTTTTTTAGTCTATTTAACACAACCCTTAAGGTTTACCTGCTATGACAAATTCCCAAGCTTGCCGGACAAACCTATTTTCCAGCTTTAGTCATAAGAACCTCAATTGTGTGTTTAATAAGATGGAACTATGCATATTTTCTTATATCTCTTACCAATTCTCCAACCATACTTGCAGTGACTCGGTGCTAAAAACCGCTGCTACGGATTTAAAACACATGGGTCAGCGAATTTTTGTTTTCATTATCGGTGGCGCCACCAGATCCGAGGTAAACATAATAAATTTGATCTGTGCCATATGTGTACTCCAGATGGGTTTTTATTGTTCTAAAAGATGCTTCATTGTATATTTGCAGCTGCGGGTTTGTCACAAGCTTACTTCTAAACTGAGGAGGGAGGTTGTACTGGGTACAACTAGTATAGATGATCCACCACAATACATCACAGTATTAACCTTTCACTCCATTTTTAGTTGCATGTTTTCAGAGCTACTACCTTTTGCATTTTGAGCCGACCCATTTAAACCCAAGCCCCTTCTGGCTGGTTACCTGACCTGCCCGTATTGCCATCACTACTTAATGGGTTACTGATGCTGCATAACTTTTATGTGATGCAGAAAGTGAAGATGCTTTGCTTTCCATGAAAGAATTTGATTGTTGATAACCAGATACGGCTTATTGTTTCTGTGGAGCTAAGGTTTTCAAGGGTGTTGTGGATCATGTCGGGCTACTTATATGGTGTTCATATAGTACAATTTTGTATATTATCAATTAGCAAAAGATAAAATAAGCCGATGCAAAAGTAATTCATTGCAGATGCAGTCATGCGGATGAGAAAAATAATTTGTTTCCATTTTTTAATAGAGACTTGGCTTTAGGTGCATTAGTTGTGGTAATTTTTGTTTCTTCTTCTATTTCCATGATGTGATGATAATTGAGATTATAATTCGAGTTCAGGCTCGAGCTCATTTGAGCTCGGCTTGATTCGAGCTTCAGGGAGACAATCTGGAGTAGCACAGTCGGGCCTTGGCTTATTACACTCTAATTAATGTATGTAATATATAATTAAAAAGTATATTATATTGTTGATATAATAACTAAAAAGTTTATATAAACATTTAAAAGGTTTGCAGGATTTTTTTTATTGAGTTCTGACTATCAAGTAGCTTCATGGTTTAAAAAAACGGTCGAGGAGTATGCCTCGAGGCGCGCCTTGAGGCGAGGCGGTAAGAAACCGTACATGAGGCGCTGCCTCATGAGGTTCATCTGGTACGTATGCCTCAAAGGGGTGAGGCGGTAAAAAAACGCCGAGGCGGGATGTGATTTGAGGCGTTGATGCGAAAATGTTTCATGAGGTTCATCTGGTACGTACGCCTGCAGGAAGTGCTGCAAGTTCTAGCTGTAGAGTTCTTTGATTTATTTTGTTATTTTAAACATTTTCTTATTTTGTGTTTTTAACTGGTGTGTTTTCTTTTCTTTTTTTTTCTGTCTTTTTTTTTCTTTTTGTTTCTTGACATTTTTGTTTGTACATACTACATACAACTTAATCTTTTTAAAAGTAAATGTTGAATTGTTTGCAAGATAGCTAATCAATATGTTGATGTTTATTAATACTAGTATGTGATTAGATAAATTATGCTTATTTTTTATAAGAATTATATTTTTTATATTTATTTATTATTTCCGCCTCGGGCTTACGCCTCGTTTCGCCTCGAGGCTTACGCCTCGTGAGGCGAAGGGAAAACGCCTCGAGGCTCGATTCCGTTCTCTTAAACTTTGGGTAGCTTCACTTGTTTGTTCTATTGATAACAATTATGACTAAGTGTTTTTCAAATGGATACCCTGAAAGCTTCCTTGTTTATACAAAGGATAAAAAATTAGTAAGTGTGTATGTTTAAGAGTATTGACAAATAACTCCTTAACCCATCAAATTTAGATCCTTTTTATTCTCAAACATCTAAAAGTCACCGCTCTATGGCTAAACTTAGATGATCAATGAACAAAGTTATAGAAGAACGAAAAATACCTTGGATTTAATCTTCACTCAATGAAACATTCATGTTTGTAGCAGCTCTTCTCCAACCACGCACACTTGCAGTCATGCAGTTCTCGAGTTGGAAGATATGGTAGGGGCACTAGCATGCAACTTTCATGCACATGCACATGCACATGCACATTTAAGTTCTGATGCTCCACGTCAGCATGAGATATGGGGGGGCAGGGCGGTGGCCACAGGTTTCATAATGGCCTTTAGTTTTTACGGTTTGGCTTTGGTCTGCTGTGAAGTAGAAAAGATACATGTTTCCAATCACTAGTTAGTAGCAATGTCACTAACTCGTGTCATCATTAGATCAGATTTACTCATCATCTTGCAATGAGATACAAAACATGTGTGGTGAAATAATCAAATGTAACAGTGATATCATAGACATATAACTCAAAACTGTTAAATATATTGTGGATATATCAAATATTTGCACTCAAGCAACCCCAGATATCCTGCATTATGCCTTATAATCAATCAGCAGTATGAAAGTATTATCTTGTTGCAGTCTGATGTACATGCAGGAATAAAACAATCATTCTAGAATGTTCACAAATGGCTGATGACATGCTAGAGGTACGGATGGATATTCTTATATGTATAAATCAGAACACTATTCATGCATTTGCATCATTTTCTTTTATTCCACATGACCATGGTTAACCTAAAATCAGACAATTGACAGAATAGAATGCAGAAACTGAAAACCATCGAATCAAATGATGGGGATAACAGCATGCAGAACATGTACATAACAAAGGTATTTGATAGAAGAGAATTAAATATTCACACATGTGTAAAATAAAGATATAAATTGATAGGTTCACAACACGATTGACATAGTCATTAAAAGGTATGTGCAAAAAAACCTAATGGCTATACTTTACCGAGTCACAATCAGCAAAGGACTAAAGTAAGTGAGCCATTCGATCCTTCTGTGTACACAAGTATGCAACTCGTGTTCAAAAAAGGCGAACGGCACCAAATATACTCAGAATTAAGTTACTGCACACCAACCCCCTCTTTGTTATTCTACACAGTTTCCCCATGTCTGAACCCATTATCACCAGGGTCCAAACCACATGGAGATTCATACCATTTAGGATTCTCAGGGTAGAAGTTATCAACTTGCAAAGCAACAAGGCTGTCTGTCTCCATGTCATGCCTCACAGGCTTTATTAGTTTGGAGTCCTCGTTATTGAGTATCGTTTTTTCATCAATACCATCACATTTCAACCAGTTTTCAGATTTACAAGCCTCACCCAGAAGATCCTTCTCAGTCCTGCAATCTGCCCTGATCTGATCCCATGGGGCAACATCCCCAAGTGTTTGGCCAAAACTGTCATCGTCATCTTCAATTAGATTTGTATCCTTATCATCACCATAAATCATTTGATGATGGCTCCAATCAGCTAGACCATTCTCTCCCACCAATACATCAACAGGCTGCAGTTTCTCAGAAAGCAATCCTTCCGCATTTGACTCATACGCTCCAACGCTTCTAACTTTATTCAAGATGTCAAACAATTCTCGAGACACTGAACCTAGTAGCTCAGGTGGGATTTTTGCCATTTTCCCTTCAAGCAGCCCAACTTCATTTCTCAATTCCTTAACTTGCTGCAAGACAGAACAATGCATATCCCCATTATCCTTCTCCATCAATGCAAAACACTCGTTCTCTGCTTCATCACTCATCCCATAAACCATATCCTGTTCCATCAATAACCCTCCTTTATGCCCAAGAACTCTGTGCATTATCCTCGCATTACCATCCAATGGCCCTGGTTTGTGCCCCGAATGCACTGCATACAGCTTAAACACAGCCATCCCCTCTTCTTGATAAACAAAAGTTTTATCTTTCTCATTATAATTCAAAATGGGCACAATTGCTCTTATCCTAAATCCACATCCACATCTCTTAGACGCATAGGGTTCTCTCTTAAAATTCCTGGATTTCTTCGATGAAGAAGCAGGTTCCCCTGCTCGATGACAAGCATAATCCTTAACCTCTGCCATAAACGGCTTATACCTAATATACTTCTGCCTTATACACAAAACAACCTTGTGTTTAGCCGCCAACTGTTGCAGCTTATTAGGCACTTCTTTCGCAGGCACATCAAACGACTCGGTATATTCAAACCTACGCCTCTTAGACCGCCCTCCCCCACAAGCATCTGAATCCGAACAAACCGGACATGAAGCTACACAAACCCTAATATACGACTCAGGTATACCATAAAACTTAGCACCTACAGTCCACACTTGCTTAATCCTCTCTATCGTCTCCTTCAACCCTAGGTGCTTCGAACCACCACCACGACCACAATGAAAACTCATAACTATATCTTGCCACTGACTAATATGCGAAACGAATTGATTATTCGAATTGTTCTTAAAACACAAAAACTCCTTACCGTGATCGCCGATGTGAACCGTAAGCTTATCCTGAATCCTCTTCCAAGCTGTCAGATACGCCGTATCCTCATTCCGATCCTTCCACACCGATCTCCAGCTCGAGAGCACAGACGGTGACGACGCCTCCTTGATCTCATCGGAAGTCGCGAGACGATGTTCGAGGATACAACGGATCATCAGCGAGTGAGACTCGAGGTTAAACGTGTAGAACTGATTCGACACATGAGGCTCCGGATCGATGCATTGAAAGCTAGGGTTTGATTTACCTGACGAAGTAGCGTCGTTGGTGAAAGGTTGAACGCCTTCAGCGTCTGATGACGTGTGGCTGACGGAATCCTCTTCGTCTTCGTCGCGGAAGAAGTCGAATTCCGGCATCGGAGGGAGGCAGAACTCCGGCGCCGGCGGGTGGTGGTGGTGGTCGTCATGGTGGTGTAGAATCAACGGGTTTGGATCTCCGATCGGGTCGAGGTGCTGGTGAAACGGATCCTCTTCTAGTTTACTTGCATTCATGATGTGTTTTGAAGTTGGATTCTGACGTTTGTGACGAAGAAGACGACGAAACTTCAGTCTACCTGACACGATGAGGGTTTGAAGACTCCTCTACATCCATAAAATAAAATTAAATTAAAAACAAAATGAACAAAAAGGTTTTATACCAATATGTAAGGGTAATATGGTAAATTCCTCCCTGAAATCATCGATTTATTATTATTATTGTGTTTATATTCGATTGCATAAGATCTCTGCAAAATCTTTATCACAAATAGAAATGTTATGATTCGATTCACTCGATAAACTTCGATGAATAAATAAAAAATTTATAAACATGTTAACTTTATTTAAATAGAATAGAGAACATGTTTTATTTAATTCAAACTTACTGTAAACCAATTAATTTAATTTTTTTGTACCAATGATATTACTTCAAAATGTTCGTATGTTAATTACCTTTAATTTAAATAGAATAGAGAACATCTATCAGTTCAAAATGTTAATTACCTTTCTTCATAACATTGCTAAGATATTACTTCATCTGAAGAGTGTTTGGTGATTTTTTGAAAACTTTCATCGTTCCTTAATAGAGACATCTAATTTGTACTAGTATATTTGTTCATATGTTTTGTTCCAAATATAATTTTAGGATGTGATTTGGTGATGATTGTGAATATGATGTGATAATTTTTATTTCTTTTTTAAACAGCATTATGTGATGATTTATAAAGTCTAATTTTGTGTTTTAGTTTTATGTATTTAGGTTTGAAATTAAGTATAAAAATTAAAAGTAAATAGAAAATAGAAGAGCATAATTGTAGTTAAGACATTTTTATTTAAACTAAGGATGTCATTTAAAACATAACAAATAATAAGTGACATGATTTTGATAATCATGTCTCGTCAGAAGTGAGTTTTATAAATATGTACAAACATACTACAAAAAATATAATTTGCTCTTATTATTATTTCCTTTTATGTAATGTAACTAAAATTCTTATGAACAACACACACATATATGTATGGAAAGTTATTTTTTTGCGCGACTTCACTGCTAACATTTAATAATTAAACTCAATCTTCTTAAGCTTTCTTAAGAATGTCTTATTAAACTGTATCTTAGATTCTTTAACCATTAGTTATAAAAATTTACATTAAGTTATGTTCTAATTGAAAGATTGAATTGTAACTTTTAAATAAATGAAATCCATGTTTCACATTATTAGATCATTTTGATGAAGAACTATTGATGCAGCATGCAATATAACCTTGCACATCATGCTTTGGCAGTTGTATGTTACACCAAACTAGATCATATTAACAACCAAAAGTAGTTTAGTACAAGAAAAAAAAATGCAATGGTTAACATTAGTTGTTAGAAGAAACTTAAAACTAGAACGAAGTTAACATAGACTCTCCGAAAGACATGTGTCGGTTAATGAAACCATGCTCTTCAAATCTATATATAGTTATTCATCTACTCTAGGCGCATAGTTTGCAAAGAATTCTCGAGCAAACATTTCTAGGTCATTGTCTTCTGGTTCTTGGCATCTTAAGGTGTCTTCGTCAAGGCATCCTAGTATTGATAACGGCGTTTTCTCTGTTTTGACAGGTTCAAAGTGCACTGATGATATGTTTAAACTAGACACAATTGTAGGCGACCATAAGAAGTCGATTGATGTTGCATTTGGTTGATGTGAATGTTCTAAGATTGAAATCTGAGCACGAATGTATGACAACTCCGTTTGCAAGTTTTCAACCTAAAATACAAACATGTAGAAATTAGGGTTTTCAACCTAAAACGCAAACATGTAGATATTAGGGTTTTAATGATGTGTATTTATGAAAACAAAATATTATTATGAAAAATAAATGAACTAAGTATTACAAACCAACCATTATTCTTAGGTATTTAATGAAAGGAAATAAATTTTCTACTTATAGTTTAGTTATTACAGGTTATATTTTATTTTTGGAAGGCAATTATTACCGACTAATAGCTCGAGATTGCATGCTAAATTGCTAATCAACTCATACACTAATCAACTTCTACAAATAACTTATACGCTAATCAACTTCACTGATTTTAAATCCACCATATATCAAAATTTAAATTCTAATCAACTTCCCAAATGACAAAAGTCTATGTTGCCCAACCGGAATCGTGCGGTTGTTTTTATTTAACCACCACAAGTTATAGGGAATTACAAATACCCAAATTGAATGGTAAAATAGTAAAGTAGTTAAATGGTTAAAAACTTAAAATAGTAAATTTCCACCAGATTCACATAGACCACTTCATATTTCAAAACTGTTAAATCAGATTAAGTATGCAAAACATGAATTCTCAATAATTTCATAATTTATTCAAAAAGCTAAAGCTCATCATCCTAAGCCAATAACATGTGAAGTTAGAAATGTAACAACTTTAAAACCAAGTATTATTATAAGTTGAAAATTAAATCATATGATAAAAACCAAGTACAATTATAATGACCAAAAATACTTTCACATATACAAGCTAACTATCAAACAACTTTTGATGCATGAAGTGCAAACAAGATGTCATTCATCAATCATCTCCTTGTAATAAAAACTCACAATGAAAAGAACATAAACCTGTTGCTGGAGAGTCAAGATGTTAGCCATACAGCCATACACAGGGTCCCTAACCCTACACAAAGCTTCATAACATAGCGAAACCACAGCGTCTACACGGCGGTGTGGCGGTACCCGAAGGAGGAGCTTGGTGGTGTTGCTAGCTCCGAACACCTTATGCACCGCTGCGAAATGAGTTGAACCTTGATCATCAGAGTCAAAATATGGTGCAAACACACAGTTGTTCATGCACTTTCTTCTCAAGAACTTGCAGGCTCCACAAGGGCCACCACCATTGTTGCCCATTTGATGATCAATGATAATAAAGATAATAATAATAAGCAGAAGGGTGTTTATGTAGGATAGAAGAGATGAAGTCGGTGGTGATAATAAGTTAATAACTTCTGGAAGGTATTGGTGGTGGGTCACTTTGGATCTTTGGAGATTGGTGGAGCCTTAATATGTAGGGATGTCATATGAATGACATATTGAGGGTGAATATGTGGTTTTGTGAGAGTTTGGGGGTGGTTTTGTAATTTGGAGTTTGTTTGTGGAGGGTGTTGGTTGGATGTAGTCATGTAGAAGTAACCATTGTGTGTAAAGAATGTTTGGTGGATTTTAAGAGTTGTTTGTACTTTTTGTATGTATTGATTTGAATATGTAATAACTTATTTGAGAGATTATTCTTATCAAAATACCAGGTTGATTATTTATTAAAAAACTTAATTTTATAAAAAACAATAATTTTAAGTTGGTTCTGATTCATGAAATCACGCCAAAGCATATGAATTTTGATCAGTTCAAAATATAAAATGGATCAATTCGGGTCGTTATTATAAACCTGCTTACTTCAAATGGACAAGATTACCTACCACTATTGTGTATCACCACTACCTACTGGTCTTCGTTGTTGCAACTGTCATCCACCTTACTGCCACAACTACTGCTGCTAATGTTCCCCATCCCACTTGTGCACACCACTAGCACTTAGCCATAACCCATATCTTGGTGCCTTCGTTGGGGCTAACACCAGTACCATTTATAGCCACAAGTGTTTGTTAAAGTAAATATAGCGTATTAACCTGCATTTATTCTTCAAAAAGATCAATTTCAAAGGCACTTCATTTAATTTGAACTCGTTTTTCCTGGACCTAATTTTATCATTACCTGACCCGGCCCATTCGTTTTGCTAGACTTAAAAATAACTTACCCTATACGAGATTAAGATTTTTTTAAAAGTAAGCATAATTAATTGAACATGATATTATTTATATAAGAGATGTTTTTATAGTTGTTATTATATATGTCATATAAGTAAAATATTTATTTTCATTGATATTTTACTTCCATAAAAGTTAAAGCTCATACGGTTTCCTACATGCTCATGATGTTTTTTTTAATAGGCTAGTTGTTATCATATCTATTCTACTTATTCTAGTCTACGCTATAAGTAATTTGCACTCTCAATCTTTAAAAGAGAAGAAAACACTGATAAAGATAAGAGAAAAGGGATAAAAATGAAGATCTCAAAAACACGTGAGTGTAGCGAATGAAGTCATGAACTTGCTCTATTATGCGAAGGAATGATCAGATACACTTTAACCACCGGTATTGCTTCTTAATATAGTATAATATAATATTTCAAATATATATTGTTATATATAGTTTCTTTGAATGGAGTCATATACTTGCTCTATCATGCTAGTAATTTTTATAGTTTTTTTCTTTCCCAAAATTTAGCACACTAGAACACATTAATATTTACCACGTGTGTATAACAATATTTAAAAAGTTTATTTCCGATGCACATAACTTTCAATTTTTTTTTATCATTTTGAGATATATATTGACTAGCTTTAGTAAACCCGTGTATTACACGAGTTGAATAAAAAATATTAAATAAAATAAAATTTTATTAATTATAAATCGATATTCTAAATAAGATATGATTGAAATGTTTTTATAATAAATAAAATAAATTTTTTGTTTCAAAACCAACGTTTTCTAAAAGTTTGATGTTCTAAAAGTTTTCTAGTTTTATAAATAATTATTTCCTTAGAAATAATATTAGTAAAAATATTTTTTACTTAATTTATTAAAAACTATTTTAATCTAAAAAATAAATAATATTATTAGTAATTAATGTGATTATTAAATAGGAGAGAGAAACGAAAAAAAATTATTAAGTATGAATATGATGTTGACATGTGTCAATCCTAAATACCTTTTTATTAAAGTAGAGATATGTAACCAATAGGGTAAGTAAAGAAGTGTACAATGCATCGTCTCTGGTTCATTGCCTTAAATGGAAACTTTCTTTCATACGTATATACAGTAGAACTTAACCTTTACAAGTTTTATACCCTTAGAGATGGGCAAAAAAACCGGTTCCCGAACCGGTTCGGCCGGAAAAACCGGAACCGGTTTCAAAGAAAAATCGGTTTGGCCCAAACCGGTTCCGAACCGACCCAAACCGCCGGTTTCTATACCGGTTTGGTAGCCCCGAACTCAAAACCGGTTTAAAAGTTAAAAACCGGTAAGAAAAACAGGTTTCGGTAAAAAAACCGGTTTCAAACCGGTCCGAATCAGTTTGACAGGTTCGAGTAGTCGGTGAGCCAAACCGGTTTGTAACCCGAACCGGTTTGAAGAAAAACCGGTTTGACTCTACCACAAAAAAACCGGTCCGGTTTTGAACCCGAACCAGTTTGGCCGGAAAAACCGGTTTGAACACCTCTAGATACCTTCAATTGAAGTTTGAGTTCGCTACATAAATTCCATTATACATTAAGTTAAAAGAAAATTATTGTACTTAACTTTATAACAATTCTATAACATGCTTTCTTAGCAGATATTATCATGTATAATAATTTATACAATCATGTTAAATAAAAAAACATACAATTGATAAAGTCGTAATATTATGATTTTTTATCTCTTAACTCTTTAAGTCTATGTATATATACTCTCATGAGAGAGTGAGCGTGCGTGATGTAACAGAAGCGTGAGTGATGTGACAGGGATATTGGGCGTGGAACAGAGCAACGACTTTGGCCCTGGTGTATGAGTGAGGTCCTAGCGCTATCCAGATTCAAAACATAAAAAGCTTGTTATACATCGGCTTCATCCACGTCTAAGGTATGAGGTATTACATATCACCTAAAGATCATTTTTAAAGCAACCTCTATTGATTAACACTCTACTCTACTGAAAAACTTTTTAAAGTTTTTTTAGCAGATGTCTTAAAGGTTAAAAAAGTAATAATTTACAAGTAATCTGTTTATGTGGCTTTAATATTAAACACGTGCCGATTTTTGAAAGTGTTTTGAGGGGAAATGAAAAGAGAATGTGAGAGCAAGAGGAGTGGTGAGATTAGTAGGAAATAAGAAATTAAATGCGAAGGTAAGGTAGGTTTACAAAGTATTGGGGGCAAAGTAAGCATAAAGTAAAATAGAAGGCCTTATTATAACAATTATTATTATCAACTGTTTGCTGCTGTTGTACTATACAACAACAGAGCAACGGCTCCCAACCGCCACACCCCCCACGTGTACATAATAAACTCTCACATGCCAATACAGACATCCCCGTCTCTCATTATGTGGTCATATCCACATCAACTCCATCAATCAAATAAAAATTCACACACGAACACACACAGTAATTGCTTTTTAAATTTTTATAACTTATGAAAACAACCCAAAGCTAATGTGGATGATGAATAAGAGGATATCGTAAAAGTATCTTAAAATTATCGTAACACGATCTTTTAATGTTCATGAACCCAATTATACTAATCGTAGACTCTACTCGATACACACAAGACAGTGTACCCGTGACACCAAATGCAACAACTTTTTAGCTTTAAATTTTATAAGGCTAGTTTTTTTTTTTTTTTTTTTTTTTTTTTTTTTTTGTGCAATGGTGAATCCAAATGCAATAGTTACGGATCAAATGCACCCCATGATAAAGTAAACTTTGTTTAGTATATATTCAATCCGGTCTCGATCGGCCCTTAATAAATTTTAACATCGACTTCTATAAAATTTTAGCACCAACTTTTTTTTTATATCTAAATTTTGAGATCAACTGAAAAAAAATTTTAATTTTAAGATTTTAAATCATAAAATAATAAACTTATTATAAACTAATAACATATATCTAAAAAAGTACACTTCCATGAACTTTTATTCGGCTTTTTTATTTTTATAAGCCGAATTTCCCAAATACTCAATAACTATTTTTATGAATTTATTAGCTTAACCATTAAACAATTACCGAAACACCTGATAATTATTTACATATTTAAGCTTAGAAATGTTTCTTTAATTGATGTAATGACTAGATTTTAAAAAAATGAAGCCCCTCGTAGAAAGCAACTATAACGCCATTGTATTTCTATAATGCGTTTATATAACGAGACATACTTTTTTATATATTTGAGATTTACTTTGGTTTTATATTTTTATTGTGTGACCCGACCGCGAACTGATCCCGACCGGAAAAAGTTAATATTAAGCTATACATAAACGACCCGATTAGGGGTGTGCAAAAAAATCGAAAATCAAAAAAAACCAAAAACTGGTCCGCATGCGTAACCAGAAAAAACCGAACCAAATTATGAATTTGGTTTTTTGGTTCGGTACGTAACCAAAGCCGAATTGGGAATTCGGTTTTCGGTTTGGTGTAATTTTTGAATTCGATTTGTTTGCTTTATTTGGTTTAACCGATTTAACCAAACTCAACATGTTATAATCTATATATTTTTTATAATTGTAAGTTTAGCGTAACTTTTCAAGCCTCAAATTTCCAAATTAGTTTTGTTTAAGTGAAATAAGTAAATAACTAAGATTTTATATACTAGCCCAACTCCAATTAACAAAACTCACTCTCAGATCTATTTTTTAAAATAATTAGAGTACGCGCGGATAATATCGATTCAAACGTAGTGATCAAAATATTGATAGATCTAAGGCTCGTATCGGATACAAATTCATCACCGAAACAAACGATAGGGCTGCGATCAACCGAAGATACAGATATACAACTCCGGTTAAACAATCGTGTATAAGAACACCGCTCAAATTTGCCAAGATTGAACCAGCAAAGATACATTACTTTAACTCTCACACTCAAAAGATAAATCAACACAAAAACTTTCATATTCAAAACTCCCTCCCCTACTTTTCATTGGAAACCCAATACATAAAGAAATTACAATTCAAAAAAAAAAAAACCTGCTACAGATCATGGCTAAACAACCTTTGACCACTACTTTAATTGAACAAAATTACAATTAAAAAAACTATTAAAATAAAGAAAAGAACAATGTGTATTCGGACTCAACAACGGTCAAACGAGTGGCTATCATTCCGAAACGAGCCTTAGATCTATCTATATTTTGATCGCTACATTTGAATCGATATTCTCCGAGCGTATTCCTATCATAAAGAGTCAAAATCAATTATTTATATTAAAAAAAAACGAGATTATTAACAATTCAAGAGTTTAGTTATTCTATCTATATTTTTTACGATATGTCTAGAGTGATTCTCATACAATGCTCTTTAACAAGTGGGTTGAGTCGTTATTAACTTATTACATTTAAGGGTTATTAAGCCTTAACAGCCTACGAAGGCAAAATTTGTAACTTCCACTCTCGAAAACAATCAACACATTTCTAGACTTCCATCAGAGCAGCGAAGGCCAGTAAAAGCTACTTCAATTCACTCTTTATTCAGACGAGATCGCCACCGCAGATCACCACCATCCACCGCGGAGCCACCACCACTCCGCCGCAACTAAACCACCACCACCGTAACGCTGCCAGATCTGACCGGAGACACCACGGGGATGGCTTCTCCGGAAGCCGATTCCCGCCTCATCAACACCGTCTTACTCCCAGCCCTAGAGAAGATCATCAAAAACTGCTCGTGGCGAAAGCACTCCAAACTAGGTAACGAATGCAAATCTGTACTCGAACGCATTACTTCCGAAAAACCTCCACCGTTATCCCCTACTTCTCCTTCACCGAAGGAGAATCCTTCGGATGTCGAGACGTTATCGCATTCTCAACATTCCGGAGTGTTGTATGATTCTGGATCTAATGAACTTAGCCTAGAGGAATCAGAATTCGTATTAAGTCCGATTATTAAAGCTTGTTCTTCTGGAGATCTGAAGATCGCGGAGCCAGCGTTGGATTGTATACAGAAACTGATAGCGTATGGATACTTACGTGGTGAATCGGATCCTACTGGCGGACCGGAGGCGAAGCTGTTGGCGAGATTGATTGAATCGGTTTGTAAGTGTTGTGATTTGGGGGACGAGGGAGTGGAATTGCTGGTGTTGAAGACGATTTTGTCAGCTGTGACATCTACGCAGTTGAGGATACATGGTGATAGTTTGTTGGAGATTGTGAGGACTAGTTATGATATTTTTTTAAGTAGTAAGAATGTGGTTAATCAGACGACGGCTAAGGCTTCGTTGATTCAGATGCTTGTGATTGTGTTTAGAAGGATGGAGGCAGATTCGTCAACAGTGCCGGTGCAGCCGATTGTGGTGGCTGAGTTGATGGAGCCTCCGGAGAAGGGGGGAGAGGATGACGCGCCAATGGCTATGTTTGTTCAAGGGTTTATTAGCAAGGTTATGCAGGAAATAGATGGGGTTTTGAATCAGGGAACTCCGGTGGGAGCGAATGGTGGTGCTCATGACGGAGCGTTTGAGACAAGGACGTCAACTACAGAGTCTACGAATCCTGCTGATTTGTTGGATTCTACCGATAAAGATATGTTGGATGCCAAGTATTGGGAGATGAGCATGTATAAAACAGCTTTAGAGGGACGGAAAGGGGAATTAGCAGATGGGGAGGCAGAGAGAGATGATGATTCAGATGTGCAGATTGGGAATAAGCTGAGAAGAGATGCGTTTTTGGTGTTTAGAGCTTTGTGTAAGCTATCAATGAAGACTCCTCCAAAAGAGGCGTTGGCAGATCCACAGTTGATGCGAGGAAAAATTGTTGCTTTGGAGCTACTTAAGATTTTGTTGGAGAATGCTGGTGCTATTTTCAGAACTAGTGAAAGGTACCTGCCCACATTTTTTCCCTTCCTTTAGGCGTTAATAACTTGGATGATAGGTTAATAGTTATGCCACTTAGATTGCTCTTTGGGAGTTACATTTAATGATATGATGCCCGTATTTGTTGTATTGGCCTCAGCACATCAAATAAAATGAACTAGGCAGCATATTTAACTGATTGCAAATTGAAAGTTGCTAACGAACTTTCATGGAGAATGTAAACTCCATCAGACTTTGTTCAATCCCACTAACCATTCACTTACAACAGATCATTACAAATTAAAGAAAATCTATTCACATAAGTTATAGACCCTCTCCATGTTAGAATACAATAATTCATGATAGATGACTATTCTCATTTACATAAATTGTCCTGATAACAATATGTGTATAAATATAATGGGTGTAGGTAAAAGATGTGAATTGATAAATATGTGTTCTAACCTGTAATTATAGATTTCTATTATGAGCCACTGCGCCAGTATAAATGAAATAGGTGAATAGATGCTCGTAGGCCACTCGACTGCCAGATTTGCTAAACGCTTTTTAGTACATTGCGAAAAATACATGCATACAGTTTCCTTCCTTGGTTGGCCGTAACTCTAGAATTACTCTTTGTAACTTCGATAAAAAGATTATTTTGTTTTCATTTTTTAGAATTACTATTATCCTTGTCCACTAGCAATTTGTTTGAATTAGCAAGAGGAGTGTGCTTTCCAACTGTTCTTGTGGCTACACGTGTCAATAGGTCACCATAAGCTTCTGCAAAGATATCTAAATCTTTGATATAAGCGTAGAGAGTCTTCCAATAGATCAACATAAGCTTCTGCGCAAATGTTTTAATCTTTTGATATAAGCATAGAGAGTCTTGTTGGAACCACCATCGTATTTTGTGCCAATTCAATATCTAGAAAGGTTATAACTTAGAAGTTATTAGTGCCTGATTGGTAGAATAAGTTGCATCCTATAAAAATTTTACCTTAAAACTTGAGTTGTAACTAGAATTTTCCATATTCATTGGATTTCTTTAAAGAGTTGGTAAAGTTGTTACTTTTTGTTGGCGTTCAAGTTCAAGTTGTTTGCACTTACATGTTGTTCCTTTTTTTTGTTGGAACAGATTCTTGGGTGCCATTAGGCAGTACCTATGCCTGTCTTTGTTGAAGAACAGTGCATCAACCCTTGTAATTGTATTCCAGCTCTCCTGTTCTATTTTCTTCAGCTTAGTTTCCAGATTCAGGGCTGGTCTGAAAGCAGAAATTGGAGTGTTCTTTCCAATGATTGTTCTTAGGGTTCTAGAAAATGTTGCCCAACCTAACTTCCAGCAGAAGATTATCGTATTGCGATTTTTTGAAAGGCTGTGTGTTGATTCACAGATCTTGGTAGACATATTCATCAATTATGATTGTGATGTCAATTCTTCTAACATATTTGAGAGGTATATTCTTTTACATTCACGATCCCTTTATAACTAATAGGATTATATTTAAATATGGCAAGTTTTTAATCTCCACAGGACGGTAAATGGACTTCTTAAAACAGCTCAAGGTGTCCCACCTGGAGTTACGACTACTCTTTTGCCACCTCAGGAAGCAGCCTTGAAACATGAAGCAATGAAGTGCTTAATTGCTATTTTAAAATCAATGGGTGATTGGATGAACAAACAATTGCACATTCCTGATCCTCATTCCGAAAAGAAATTGGAAGTTGCTGAACACAATCCTGAAATCGGAGAATCTCCCATGGAAAATGGAAATGCAAATGAGAATGAGCCTGTTGATGGATTAGATTCTCATCCGGAAGCTTCTACTGAAGTTTCAGATGCTTCAACAATTGAGCAACGACGGGCTTACAAGCTTGAGCTTCAGGTTAATATATTCAGTTTTATCTTTAATTTTGTTCCATATGGCATTTTCTCAGAGATCTAATAATAGATTAATGGCAGGAAGGTATATCTCTTTTTAATAGGAAACCAAAGAAGGGTATTGAATTCTTGATCAAAGTGAATAAAGTGGGGAATTCACCTGAAGAAATAGCAGATTTTTTAAAGAATGCTTCTGGTTTGAACAAAACTTTAATTGGCGATTACCTTGGGGAAAGAGAAGATCTATCTCTGAAAGTAATGCATGCATACATTGACTCGTTTAACTTTGAGGGTATGGATTTTGATGAGGCAATTAGATCTTTCCTAAGGGGATTTAGATTGCCTGGTGAGGCTCAAAAGATTGATCGAATTATGGAAAAGTTTGCTGAACGTTACTGTAAATGCAATCCAAAAGCATTTATTAGTGCTGACACTGCCTATGTTCTTGCTTACTCTGTTATACTGCTGAATACTGATGCTCATAATCCCATGGTTAAAAATAAGGTAAAATCAATGCAGTTCAAAAAAATATCTGATACTTAAATGGTAGTACTGTTACTCATGACCTTATAGTGATACTGAAATATGTATACATATGCAGATGTCGGTTGATGATTTTATAAGAAATAATCGTGGCATAGATGATGGAAAAGATTTGCCGGCAGAGTACCTGAAATCATTATATGAAAGAATATCAAAAAATGAAATTAAAATGAAGGAAGATGATATAGCCCTTAAACAGAGGCAATCTGTAAATTCAAATAGGATTTTGGGTTTAGATAGTATACTGAATATTGTGGTGCGCAAGCGAGGTGATGAAAATAATACAAGCGATGATCTTATGCAACACATGCAAGAGCAGTTCAAAGAGAAAGCACAAAAATCTGAGTAAGATAAATATATTTATTAAGAATAGTTATTGGAAACCTTATGATTTTTACATGTACTTCTATTTTTTAGGTCGGTTTTCTATGCTGCAACAGATGTCTTTATACTTAGATTCATGGTAGAGGCATGCTGGGCTCCAATGCTGGCTGCCTTTACTGTTCCTTTTGACCAAAGTGAGGATAATGTAGTAATTTCTCAATGTCTAGAAGGGTTCCGATATGCAATACATGTTACATCAGCAATGTCCATGAAGACTCATCGAGATGCTTTTGTGACATCACTTGCAAAGTTTACTTCCCTTCATTCACCAGCAGATATTAAACAAAAGAATATAGAGGCCATCAAGGTTCGTGTCTTTTTTGACGCTACAAAAACTTCTTTTTTGGATCATAAATTTCTTATTCGCATTTTTATTGTTTCACAGGCAATGGTTACGGTTGCATATGAAGATGGGAATTACTTACAGGAAGCCTGGGAGCATATCTTCACATGTGTTTCTCGATTTGAGCATTTGCATTTATTGGGAGAGGGGGCTCCACCAGATGCCACCTTCTTTTCTGTTAACCAGAATGAATCTAACAAAACACAGTCAAAATCAAACATACTTCCTGTACTTAAGAAAAAGGAAGCTGGTAGGATTCACCAGGTGGCAGCGGCCATGAGAAGAGGTTCATATGATAGTGCTGGCATCGGTGGCAATGTTTCTGCTGGTATTACACCAGAACAGGTCAATAATTTGGTCAACAACTTAAGCTTGCTGGAACAAGTTGGAGAAATGAACCGTATATTCACAAGAAGTCAGAAATTAAACAGCGAGGCTATAATCGACTTTGTGAAAGCACTTTGCAAAGTGTCTATGGAGGAGCTACGCTCTACATCTGATCCCAGAGTATTCAGCCTCACAAAAATTGTCGAGATTGCGTATGAATCTGATTCCTTGCCACATCAGCTCTGCAATTTCAGCATTTAGTTCTGTTGGAAGCGCCTGTTGAAAAACAGAAACTAACTTCTGACATGCAAAGGCTGATATATCTCTTAACACATTTTATACTCTTAGCATATGCTTGTAATTTAATTGAGTGTATTTTGTCTTTTTTTTTCGTTTTTTATTCAGCCACTACAACATGAATCGGATCAGGCTCGTGTGGACAAGCATATGGAATGTACTATCTAATTTTTTTGTGACTATAGGATGCTCTGAGAATTTGTCAATTGCAATTTTTGCAATGGACTCATTACGCCAACTTTCGATGAAGTTTTTGGAAAGAGAAGAGTTGTCTAATTACAATTTTCAGAATGATTTTATGAAGCCTTTTGTGATTGTCATGCGTAAGAGTAGTGCTGTGGAAATTAGAGAATTGATAATCCGATGCGTCTCTCAAATGGTTTTATCACGTGTCAACAATGTCAAGTCCGGGTGGAAAAGCATGTTCATGGTATTAATTTTAACTTCTCATTTTCTTTTCCTGCATTTTTGTTTTATTTCTGATAGTGGGAACATTCATCAGGTGTTCACAGCAGCCGCTTCTGATGACCACAAAAGCATCGTGCTTCTCGCCTTTGAAATAATCGAGAAAATAATTCGTGATTATTTTCCATACATTACTGAGACTGAAACCACAACTTTTACAGATTGTGTGAATTGTCTAATCGCATTTACCAACAACAGATCTGACAAAGATATTAGTCTCAGTGCTATCAATTTCTTGCGTTTCTGTGCTGCCAAACTTGCTGAAGGAGATCTAGGATCCTCTTCAATATCCCTTTCGTCACATCAGCAAGGAAAGGATGAGAAATGCGAACGCGCTGAGTTGGCAGATAAGGAAGATCATTTATACTTCTGGTTTCCGTTATTAGCTGGTGAGAAGAATAATAACTTCATTTGATGTTGAGATGGCATCTCCAGTTCCACCTTTACATCATCGTAAGTGATTAATTGGTGGATCTGGAAATTCCTGCCCAAACCAAACGACCCATTTTTAAAATTGTCTGGGTAACTTTTATTTGTCCATAAATGTTCTTTGTTTAATATTTTATTAAAAATTAATAATATTTGTAATCATGTTTATTATATTGCTTGATTTTTAAAATTGGGAAAGCAGAAGTTACTAGTCAGACAGTCCCATTTTCAAAATTGCTTTTTTATTTTTTCTCAGGTTTGTCTGAACTTAGCTTTGACCCTAGGCCTGAGATTAGAGAAAGTGCTCTTCAAGTACTTTTTGATACATTAAGGAACTACGGTCGTCACTTCTCTCTACCATTATGGGAAAGAGTGTTTGACTCTGCCCTCTTTCCTATCTTTGACTATGTTCGGCATGCATCTGATTCTTCTCCTAACGCTGAGGTGGACGAGCTTGATCAAGACTCCTGGCTGTATGAGACATGCACTCTTGCCCTCCAATTGGTTATGGATCTTTTTGTTAACTTTTATGACACTGTTAATCCACTTTTGGAGAAGGTTATGTTGTTATTAGTAAAGTTTATTAAGCGTCCTCATCAAAGCCTTGCTGGTATTGGTATTGCTGCGTTTGTTCATTTGATGAGTAGTGCTGGCGACTTCTTTACTGATGATAAATGGCTTGAAGTGGTTTTGTCACTTAAGGAAGCAGCTAATGCAACACTTCCATATTTCTCATTTATTCTTAATGAAGATACTATCAACAAGAACTATGAAGATGTTTTGGAGAACCTGCAGAAGAATCGTTTATATGCTGCCATTTCTGATGCCAAATGCCATGCTGCAGTTCAGCTTTCGTTGATCCAGGTATCTATAGTATGCTTATTGGACATTCTCATTACAATAATCTCTTTGTTTAAATGGCTGTTTTCGTTTCCTAAAATGCCTGGTAATGAGTTCATATGAAATATTGTAAGCGAAAATTCTAATGGTGGGGGTTCATATACTATTGACTAGAGCTGGCAACATGGGTCAGATAACTTGTCAAAGCGGGTTCAGGTCATTTTTATCAGAGAAAATCATAAAAGTAGCCATTTACCTGGATGCATTATACCTCTATAGCCATGCGAGAAAACATTTATGCCTATAGCAATACGATACTGTTTAATCATAATTAGTTTTTTGATGTGTATTAACTTAATGCACTAAATAGCAAAACTCAAGAGTCAAGACCCTTATGTAATGGATTAAATAGACACATACGCGAATAAAACGGAACATACACGCGTATGATACTTGAGTGGTTATTCGCTGGCGCAACATGTATAGTTATTGGCGTAATTGTTTTCTGACATGACTATAGAGGTATAATACACGTGAAAATGGCTACTTTCGTGATTTTTTCGTTTTATTATGGGTTGAAAGTGGCCAGTTCAGGACGGTGACACACCAACACTCTCTTGTCCTTTTTTTAAAAAAAAATTACGTAGATAACTAATGTGTTTATTGTGATCACAAAAACAGTCTTATTAATCAATCCTTTCTATATGCATATGCTTCATACCATAAATTGTTGTTTTGACCATTTAACAAATTCCAAACTTATCAACTCCTTCAAACTTATCTTTCTATGAACGGCAATCAACCTGATCATGCCAATTTCTGTCTTTTGGATCATTGAATGATAAAATATACATGGATATATTCAGTGGCTTGCAATGATCATGTCTTTAAATATGCATTAATTGTCTCTTTAAATATATCAGGCAATAACAGACATCTACAACATGTATAGACATCACCTATCAGCAAAGAACACCATGGTGTTATTTGATGCAGTGCACACAGTGGCAAGCCATGCTCACAAAATAAACACCGACGCCACATTACGCTCCAAATTACAAGAGTTTCAACCGATGACACAAATGCAAGATCCGCCCTTACTACGCCTCGAAAATGAGTCATACCAAATCTGTTTAACATTTATACAAAATCTTTCAATCGATAAGCCTCCATTTTACGAGGAATCGATAGTGGAGTCATCTCTTGTTTCCCTTTGCCAAGAAGTCTTGAAGTTCTATATTGAATTAGCACTTCCTGCAAATATGAATGAGTCATCTCCTGGGGTTCACCCCCACTGGTTGATACCCATGGGCTCTGGTAAAAAGGGAGAATTGGCTGCTCGTGCTCCTGTTATTGTTGTAACCCTACAAGCTATATGTAGTTTGGGTGACTCGTCGTTTGAGAAGCACCTGGCTAGCTATTTCCCTCTGCTTTCAAGCTTGATAAGGTGTGAACACGGGTCCAGTGATGTTCAAGTGGCTCTTAGTGAAATGCTTAGTTCTTCGGTGGGACCAGTTCTGCTCCGGTCCTGTTGATAAGGTATGTTTAAACTGTGTGTTCAATACTGTTATTCTCTAGGTTAGAAATCAATAGGTTCGATAAGGAGTTTTGTTGTATCTTGGTCCCAAATTCTCACATGATGTAATAAACATTGCGTATTTTTGAGTTTTGATATAGAAATATAGGCTTTTTTATAACATGGTAATGTAGAATCTTTTGCAGGTACCATCTGACGTCTTTTTATAGCTAGCTATTAAAACAGAATAACACTAATTGGACTATAGTAATACATCTTAAGACCTGTGATTTAAGTTCTAGCCGTAACCAAAACGTAAAATAAATCAATTGTTCCATTTTATATGTGAAATTGAGGACTTGAGATTAAATGTTGAAAGACATATGATCATACGCTCATGCATTGAAGAGTTTCCCGATTGGTCCATTGGTTCGAGTCTTTTACTGCTTTCGTAAAAGCAAGGAACCTTTTGAAAACCAGTCGTAACAGCACCCGGCACCTCTACCAAAGCTTATTCGTACCTCCACGGCTCCACTCTAGAATAGTAGATTGTCCATTTTAGACGGCTCATCTGATCTGAATTGTTATAATACATAGATCCTATATGAGGTACACTGTAATAATATGTTTTCAGCCCACGACCACCTTAATTAATATCTTGGAGACTTGGAGTGATTTAGTATTTTAGCTATAACGAAGGGTTTACTTTTTACTTATAAAAGCCCACTATACCAAGAGTATAAAAGTTGAAACAATGCTCGATCTTCATACCAGCCCAAGCGGATCTTATCTTTTGCAAGCCACTGGCTGGGCCCAAGCTTGCCTCATGGTTCACAGATTCATGAATTGAGCCATTGAGATTTGAGGCATTGAGCTTCGAACCAACCATGTTCGTTTCTTGACTCATTCCTTCCACTTCTACCCGAGGATTATATTAAAAAGAACAAAAATGTTAGAAAAAAGAGCAAACCAATACGAATACAACCTTGAGCCCTAGGATCTGTTGAAACTTGGAAGGTGTTCTAACTGTTCTCTCATGTTGCTTATTTTGGCTTGAATCATGTCTTGTCAAATTAAGTTATATCCACCGATAAAATGCTAGATGATTTCTCAGTGTGCACAATTACTAAAGAATATGATATGACGATTTCTTATTTCAGGAGACATTACAAACATATCAAATTACGATAATCAAAGACTTTCAAAGGTCCATTCGACTTTAAACTTTTAAACTAGTGTTTGTTATTACTATTTATTACATATTAAAAAAATAAGACACTACATGAAATCTAACATGTAAATATTAACAAACCCAAGTTTGTAGACCTTCTCTGGTCATGTTTTTTTAGTCAAAAAACTGTACATACTTAATTTCATTTTGGTACATGATAAATAAAACTAATTAAAAGAAATAATCAAAAGCTAAATATAACATCCCCAAGGGGATAACTTGGCGGTAAACTCCCAACCAAATGATTACGTAGTTTGATAATCATTTTTCTGGTAATAAAAATTGCCGTTCAAAAAAGATGTTTTTTTTCTCTCTTTTAACTGCAACATTTATAGTATTTTAAGATAAATTTATTACGCTTACGTTGAAGAATAAAATCTAAAATTACAATCACCTATACCATCAGACATTTCGTGTACGGATTGATTCATGATGTAATTTATCAATTATCATGATGATATTTTCTCCTTTTTCTTAATTTACGTTTCGGACTTTACGGGTATTTGCACCAGCCCGACCCGACCCACCAGCACTCGAATCCTAAAACCTAAATCACCACCAAAGAATTAGGGTTTTTGCTTTTTTTGCGATACTGCTTCAAGCATCATACACAGAAAGATCTGAAACAAAGAAATGTGGCGATCAAGAGTTATAGCAGCACGAAGATTTCGATCAACTCACACCAATGCAATCAGAGGATTCTCACATTCCACTTCAGATTTCCCACAATCGCATTCTAAGGTACATAACCCTCAAACCCTAGCATCCTATCGCCACACGAAAGATTTCACATCCATAGCTATATTTCCTCAATCAAACTCCATTAGATTCTATAGCTCCAGCTCTACAGATTCAATTACGGATGTAGATGTGAGTGCTGATAGCAATAGTGATGTGATTGCCCATGGAAATGAAAACAGCGATAACTTTGATATTGGAGAGATATGGAGCGAAGGTATCCGTGAGGTTAATAGTGTATTGGAAACGGAAGTTTTTGATTCGGAGAATAAGGAGTCGGTGGAGGTGGTTAGTAATGAAGCTCATGAGATTGATGTCGATGAGTTAGATAGAGTGATATCGGTTCTTAAGAGTAGAGGTGATGATGTTGGTGCTGTTGGTAGATCGTTAGAGTCTAGCCTTGATGATATGAGTCTGAATCTGAGTGAAGAGTTTGTGGTGAGAGTGTTGGAAGCTTCAGATGTTTCAGGGGAGAATTTGATTGGTTTCTTTAAGTGGGCTGCTGGAGGTAGCAATCAAGAAGCGTTTTCCGTTACCACGTGGTCGCTTGATGGGCTTGTGAGAGCGGTTTCTTCTGAGCTGAAGAAGAAGGTTGCGTTTCGTTTGTGGGATTTGGTTAAGGAGATTGGTGAAAAGGATAACAGTGTTGTGACCACTGAGATGCTTAATGTGCTGATATCTTTGTTTTCGAGGTTAGGTAAAGGGATGGCTGGGTATGAAGTTTTTAGCAAATTTGGAGATTTCTCTTGTGCAATGAATGCGGATTCCTTTTATTTTACTATTGAAGCTCTTTGTAGGCGATCTATTTATGATCGTGTTGGTTTAGTTTGTGAGAAAATGCTTAGCGAAGGAAAGTTACCAGAAGCAGGGAAGGTAGGGAATATTATATATTATTTATGCAAAGCTGGGATGGTGAAAGAAGCTCATTCTGTTTATTTATCAGCAAAGGAGAAACAAAGATACCCACCTCAGTCGTCTGTTAACTTTTTAATCAGTTCTCTCTGTGATCGAAAGAAGAATGACGCTGATTCGATTCACTTTGCATTGAAGATGTTAGAGGATCTAGAAAAACCGCAATATGCAATCAAGCAGTTTTCTTGTGTCATTCAAGGGCTGTGCAGAATTAATGATATTGCGGGGGCAAAAGCTTTGTTGTCCAAGATGATTGATAATGGTCCTCCACCTGGAAATGCGATCTTTAATACAATTATCAATGCACTTTCTAAGTCAGGAGATATGACAGAAGCTACAAAGATTATGAGGATGATGGAAAGCAGGGGACTGAAGCCTGATGTGTTTGCATACAGTGTGATTATGAGTGGGTACACAAGGGGTGGTGAAATGGAAGAAGCTGCCAAATTGCTGACCGAGGCTAAAAAGAATCACTGCAAGCTGACACCAGTCATTTATCATACAATTATTCGTGGATATTGTAAAGTTGAGCAATTTGAAAAGGCTGTTAAGTTATTGGAGGAAATGGAAGAGTACGGGGTTCGGCCTAATACTGATGAGTATAATAAGCTGATTCAATCTCTTTGCTTGAAAGCTGCTGATTGGGTAATGGCAGAAAAGTTAATGGAGGAAATGACCAAAAAGGGTTTACATTTGAATGGGATCACAAAATCACTTATAAAAGCGGTGAAGGAGTTGGAAGAAGAGGCGAAAGGGCCCAAAGAAGTGAGTGTTGAAGCATAAAGTTCTATCAGAAAGTTTTTTGTAGTTGATCTGTACCATGAATAAGGTATGCCAGATCTTCTCTTATTTGTTTTCTTGATCTTTATTATAACATTCAACAGAAAAGAAAGGTTTCTGCTTTGCAACAAAAATTTCCCCTTGATTAGATTGTGTTACCCCCTGCAAATGCAATACATTGAAGAGAAAACTATACCAAGGCTTTTAGCATATAACCAACAAAACAATAACAGGGGCAGGCGGTTTTTCTTTTCTGTTGTTTGGTTTGCTATCTGTTTGCTCTTGCCTTCCCATGGTCAATTATTTGTGAATCGAAGTTTTCTCTTTTTAGGGGCTTCTCTAGTTTGTTTTTATAGGTGTTCTTTCATAAGTTGTTTCATTGTTCAATCTGGTGGATCACTATAAGCAAACCTGCATATTTCTTGTAGACTTATACATAATTGATTGCTTGATAGTTTTTTTGACATCTTGTTTGAAACTAGGATTATAATTTATAACAGCATTATAAATCTGAACGATCAAGCTTTGGAAGACGAAGAATCTGTAGTAACTTTGATTGACTTACGAATTACAACTATTTTTGAGGTAAGTTTTCACTATAATTTTGAGCTGGTTGGTTGTAGAATCATTTTTATTGTTAGTTAAGAGTTTTATTTTTTCGCTATTATTATTCAATCACAATCATTTTAAAGGTTAAACTTCAGTCATAACCTGCTTATTAGAACCAAAATAAATTTGGCTTCTTACAGAATGTGTTTAGTTATAAAAATCCTATAATTAAATAAAGAAACAACTACTTTTAAGATTCATTAATCTAGTCTTCTTTGTGTATCTTGTGATGACAATGACAAGAAACCACCATTATATGTCATCACCAACATTTTGAATCTCCATCTCGACATTCATAAAAGCTCAGGAGCACAAGGAAGCTCCACCCATTGCAATTGTTTACTTGAATCGGCATCATCAAGAAAATAATAGTATTATTAAAGAAATAAATAATTAAAACCATCGTGCTTATCTATTTTACAAATATTCCATTTTACTCGAAAAATGTCACAAATAAAACATTTTACCTATAAAAAATTGGACATTGTACAAGCTTTATAAGTACAATGTTTTATTTGAAATTTTTTATCCATAAAATTACATTAGTGTTTTCATCAACATTATGCAACTTTAGTCTATTAGTCTTTGCAAAGTACGTCCAAACTTCTCGTTCATATACACATTTTGTGCTCTCATGTTTTCTTCTAGCTTCCGGTCAAAATTTTGAATCAAAGAACCCAACATTACATGAAACATTTTTTTCAGCAATATTTAATCCTAGACATATCCTTCTTCCCCTTTCAAATGAAATGAGCTCAAAATCTTGGCCTTCGTAGTCTATTTTGACATCCAAAAATCTTTCTGGAATAAAGGTTTGTGTCTGACCAAATTTTTGGGTCTCGCCCCATCACCCAAACATTACAAAAGATTTGTGCCTTTCTAGGCATGATGAAGCCTTGGAATTCTGTGTCGTGTATTGCCTCGCGAGGGACAAGAAAAGGAACAAGAGGATGTAACCGAATAGTTTCTTTTATAACAGTTTGTAGGTAAATGAATTGAGAAATATTTGATTATTGTATATTCTTGTTCTTTTCAAGGGTTTGATCTCTGATCGAGCCATTTCCATTTTCTTTGGATTACGAATAAGCTCGGTCATGCCCCATCCCACAGTTCGTGTTGTCGTATCATTTCCTGCAGTAAAAAAAGCCTATGATATTTTATGAATATCACAATAAAAACAACATGGTTCATGCATTAATTTTTTTTAATAAAAACAGGTGCTTTCGAAAAGCAGTTTGCAACGATGGAACACTTCAACAAATCGCACACTGATCTAACACCCCTTTCGCAACATTTCCACAAGAAAAAAAAACTATATTTTCATAAACTGTTTGGAAAAACAATCCGCTTTTACCAAAGATTCTCCATGTAATACCTAAGTAAAAATGTTTTAACTTGTAAGATACACTATTCTGGTCTAAAAATGTTTAGGGGTTGTTTGTTTCAGCCTTTTAATGGTTCAAATGTCTGAATAGTTCAGCATTTAATGGTTCAGAGTGTTTGTTTTGTGAGCAGATATCTGAATGGTCAAGAACTTTTGCCTCTGAATGGTTAAGCATTATAATGAGTCTGAATGATTAAGAACTTTTATCTGAATTGGTCAGACGTTTGCCTTTGAATAGTTAAACAATATACTAGCTCTTGACATCTTACTGGTTCAGCACTTAATGTTCAGACCTTTTAATGGTTCAACATTTACCCATTCAGAAGTTGTCAAGCAGCCTCTTAATGTGGCTACTCTTGTGACATAGTATAAGTATTCACTTACATAAAACAAATGTCGCATGTCATCTTGACTAAATTCCTATTCATCTTTTAGGTTGAGGTTGGGTAGCGAGTCCATAACATCGTTGTTTGTCAACATAACACCATATGATGATGAACTTGATCTTGTTTGCAACCGTTGATCGCTCAACCTATCAATCATATTCATTATCTTATTACCACAAACATTTCCCTGTCGCACTAATCTTTGTGGATCAAATGGTTAAAGAATTGAAAAAAAAAGGTCGTCTATATGTGGCTGTCCCTCCAACTTCCATTATAGCCCGTATCAATTATAGCCCATATCGCATCCTTGAATCCTTGTGTCAAGTCCGAATCATATTGAGCAAGATCCATAGAGAACATGAAGTTAGAGAGAACGTTGAGTGATGCTGTAAACACAGCTCCTCCTATGTTCACAGCCTTTTCACTTGTACAACCAGCGGTTAATGTGATCAAGAAGTTCTTGTGCCTAGAACCATAATCAATTGTTAATATTTTTTTTGTTTTGTTGTTATTCAGGAGATTACTCATCGGCATGTTTATTAATCTACATTTTAATATCAAAATCAAGCTGTCATAATTTTATATTTATCTGTATTTAACATTTAACAACACCAATGTCATCGTTAGTACACACTAGTGTATACAAAAGGGAGGCATGCTTACTTTTTTTTAAAAAGAAAAAACAATTTCTCACGCCTATCATATTAAATACTCTTGAAAATTATATTATATTCAGGTATCCAATGTAATATTTTATATGTTTGGATTATTGGTTATCCTAGTGATTAAAAAAAGTAAAATTAACAGAACTTGTAAAAGTTGGTTAGTCGACTGATACCTTTTGCTTTCGAAGGCGTTCACTGCATCTAGATCTTGCAATGAGACCAAATATTCTCTTGTTATTCTACATAATCTTCGCCAATTATCTCCGTTCGGCATCCACACTGCCAAGTATTTACCCTGGTGGCCTCGTCCGCCACGCGCATAGTGTTGGGAACCAATCGATTAGAAAATGTCTAATCGTGTGTTTTGAACAACTCTTTGGTGATATCACATCCAAGCTTTAGTGGCATTAAAGGGCGATAACGTTTAGAAAGTGTGGCGAGAGTGGTGCGGTTTGATGCTAAGTTGTAAAAGATTTCCGATGATTGAAAAAGGTATGGGCCCAGTGGAAGGAGTGAGTTGCGCCGAAATGTCATGAGGAGAAAAACTGTTATTGAAGTGAAAGAAAGGAAGAGGAAGAAGGTGGGATAATCCATCGATATGTGGGTAGGGGGTTGTGAGCCCTCATGAGACTATTTATTCTATGTCATATATAGAGATCAACCAACTTTTAGGTATTGTTTTAACCAATAAGACTATTTAAATTTTATGTTTTATTTAAATAAAAGATATTTAGGTTGGTAGACCAATGATAAAAGTTAAAGACTATTTAATGACCACTTAAGTTCAAATCTTGTTAGATATTAGGTGTAGTTTAGAGGCCTTAAAATGAGTTTTTTAAATACAACAATATCTTATTTTATAATCCTCTAAATTACATTTAATCAAGTTTAAATTTGAGTTTTCTTAAAATAATCTTTGACTTTTATCATTGAGCTACCAATTCAAGTGGCCTCAAAATAAGATACTACCGTTAAAAATTTTCAAAATAAAAGATACTTTATGTGTTGGGAAGTTGACTTAACTTTAGTAGGAAAAAGCTAACCTAAGTACTACAAAAACTTGTTAAGAAACAACTAAAAATAATATACACCAAAATTGTATGACGATTTTCTATCTATAACTGTGTTGTTTTACTATTAAACGTGAATTGTTTTGCTTTACTATTTATAATTATATAGTTTTGACATTATAAGTGACATGTACCATTTAAAAACTTATGCGGAATGCAATTGAATAACAAGCATAATCATATGCTAAAGTAGTAGTGGATCATGGGTGGACATCCACAAATCATTTGATGACCCAATTGCCAACAATGGAGGGCAAAGGGGGCACCTTGTTTCTTAAACCTTTTCTATCCTAAATTTGGATTATTATATTTGGGGTATCTATTGTAAGCTTTTAGATGATTAGTCGACCCATACTTTCTCTTTTCGTAAGAGCTCGCTAATGTTATGTAACATCACAACATGAAGGGACATACGAATTATTGCCACAATAATTATAAAAGAACATATTCCATAAAAGTAAAGATTCAACATCTTACACTCTAATGGAAAACCGAACGACATAACTAAATGGTTCATTGTGTTTGTTTGAAACTAGCTAGTTCTTTAAAAGCTCTAGATCTCTCCTCATTGCCCTCCGTGGAGTCCTAGAAAGCTAACTTACATGAAGAATACAAAGAAGGGATATGTATAACTCTAATGGCGGATAAACACAATTAACAAAAGTTACCGAATAAAAACAAAATAACAAAACTAAAAGAATAAGAAACAAAATAACATAAATACATAATACAACATTTGTCTATCGTCACAATTTAGAGTTCTGGGCTGCGATAACACACAAGGATTACGCACCATGGTATGGGTTAACGTAGCGTGAAAAAGATCTTATGCATTGTTTAACAATTTAACCCACTTTGAGAAAAAAAATTTTAAGAATATAACAATACTATAATTATGTTTGTTTCTATGATATAATTTGAAAAGGTGACATATAAAAAATTATTTACTTTAGAAAGAAAATATGAAATGAGAAAAAAGTAAAAAAAAAAATAAATAAAGACTTTTTATCTATTTGCGCATGCTCGCCTTTAACTTATATTAATTAGAGTCCACGTGGTCACTATTCGATTTTAGTCATTGATTAACTTTGTCCTAGAAGATTAGACACCTAAATATCATTGGGTTTTCATTATCATATGACAGTTGCAGCAACATTACCCTACATTTTATGCAGCAAATTATTTTCTATTACTTAAATGTATCACATTCATAAAACAACAACCATAACACATATTGTGGTTATTAAAAATTAACATCGCACCCATGCAAAACCACACTAATTAAACAAATTAATTAAGAGTCCTAAATTCTAACTAGACCTTGATCTAGAGTTGATTTACGAAAGCAAAACATACCGATGATCATTTTATCTCTTCAAATTTAACTGTTATTGCAACTCGCGTCATTATTATCATATACATTGTTGATCGGTAGTTGAAAAACAACAAACTACGAAACAAAAGCTTATTTATTGATGGATTTACTACTAGTTCTTGATGATATAAGTTGGTTAACTAGAAGTAAAAGGATGTTCTTCAAGTGCGAATTTCCCTTTTCACAAATCTCCCTTTCATTCTAGGCCTTTTCTCTGCATTTAGTTTCCTCACTTCATATCGTATCTTCTTTGAAAATAATCGCGATCTTCTTTTCTCTCTATACCTTGACACTCTTGCTTCTCTTCCTCCATCATTTCCTCCTACACTCCCGTATGAAGGATTGTTGTTCCTCGCCCATTGCGACCCCTAAAATATTACTTCTTGATTAGCAAATGCATTTCTAAACAAGATAGATCGATCTATAAATAAACAGACAAACAAACAAACAAATAATCAGATAGATGGATAGAAGGTGAGAACCATGAAATCCGGCCAAGATCCATCAGGATTGAGTTTTGGACGGGTTCCGTTGGTCCAAGGAGAACCTTGATCACCCCAAGCATTGATCACATCTCCGTAATTAAGCCTCAAAAACATGCTTGATGTTTTTCTCACCTTCTCTTCGTTACATTGATCGCTTAACGTGATCATCATACGCTCCACAGTCGTCTCCTCCTCTTTAATCATCATTGAGGATTCATAATCAAAGTCCCAATCTAGTGTTTCCCTAGTTCCATCAAAGTCTAAACCTAAAATTGCTTCTATTTCTTTATCTTCAACTTTAACTCTATTTTCGTCTAAGGAAAGTCCTATACTTTTAGCATTATCTTCTTCTTTATAGTTGTTAGTTAACCCCAAATCTTCAATCCTATAAGATGTATCATCAAACCCCTTACATAATAAGCTTTCGACATCTGCAGCAAGTTCCAGAAGCTCCAAATCTTCTAATTCTTGCTTGTTATCCATTGTAAAAGTCATGCTCCCACCTATGTCATTAGAATCATTGCATAATTCAGTTTCAAATGGATCAAACACCGGAACACGATACAAAAGTTGTTCTTCTTCTTCTTCATCATCATGCAATTTTGCTTCTAAACTACCTTCCTCAGGAACTAAAGGAACTGAAGAGCTTACTAAGTGGTTCTTTCCCTCTACCTTGAGGGAACACTTAATCCGTTGTCGTGGAGTACGCGCACGACGGGTGAACCCCTGGTGCCATCTTGGCCCTGGTTCATCTGAACCAGAGCTAGATGAACCAGAGCACTTAGCACTGATAGGGTCTCGAAGAAGGACCCTCTCATGCTGACCACCCGACTGGTTAGTCGGGTGGATGGAGGCATCGCAACTTCGACAAAGGAAAGCGTCGTCAGCAACGCAATACCATCGCGCCCGCTTTCTTACGCAGCGGTCACAGGCCCTTGCCATTTTGCCACCAACAGCATTGGCTGTTTTCTTTCCGGCAATCATGAGTGTTTAATCTTTACAAAGAGAGTAATGCTAATGCAAGGGCTTGTGGCATTGCAAATATGAAATTATATATGTACGAAAACATTGGTTATAATTAGAATTATTGATGGGTTAGTTGGTCCCCAAAGGTCACGATTTGTGAATGCCCGGGCTCGAGTGGTCATGGTGGGGTTCACCGGTTTGAAAGAAGTTTCGAGATTAGGGTTCGTTATTTGTGGACCCATGACCATGGTCTCACCAGGTTGCTGATTCGTTGAGTCATTAGGGTGATCTTGGACTCAGGTTTCTGATTGGTGAACTTTCTCTCTAGAGATTCTCTTGGGTCCATGTGCATGTGGGCTAGGAGGGTCAATAGTCCTTTTTAATGGCAATTCTTTTTACCTCGGATACATCTTCTTCTTCATCTTCTTCTTTTTTTTTTTTTTTTTTTTTTTGAACTGCAAATATGCGATTTTGCTTCAAATAATATGTGTTATCTTAATCGGGCCAACTTTTTGTTTTCCAGCCGAAACCGCACCCCCAATCCCCTCAGAAGAAAACCATTACTGAAAAAACCTCTTGGCTCAACTCTAAACATATTGTTCAAAGTAAGACTTGAACCCATGATCTTCCCATATTTAAATGTTATGAGTATCTCATCTTAATCAGTTAGACTAAAGATCATTGGTACCTCGGATACATGTAACCTACTATTCTTGTAAGAGGTAACCATTAATGGCACTAAGCTACAAGATTATGGCTCTCCAAAGGTGTTTTAATGACATTTTGGTTTTATAATTCTAACTTAGACATTTGAGTAAGTAATGTAGGCGGGTTTGGTGTAGTTAAGCCCTTTGGTTAATCAGGATTAAATTAAGGCTAAATAAAAGTTATACACATCATACATGAAGTTAAGACGGCTGAAGCACACATTTATTTGATATTATGTAGGAAAACAAGACATAGCCACGTAGGTAAAGAAATTTCCAGCATGTTACCGACGGATTTTGTCGAGCGGTTAACGATGAAGGGTATCGCTGATAGAGTGACAGATTATCAACAACTTCCCTACTTCAAAACAACAGGTATTTTCATGGTCAACTACAGAGTATGAGCGTCAAAGAGATGGGAAACCATCTCATGCAATAAGCCTACCTCTCAATACAAGAGTTGTGGAAACATGTGGACTTATTAGGTATGGGTGTAGACATGTAGTTATGTAATACTCGCGTAACTTTTCAACAAATGATTTCATAGAGTTAGATTGAAATGAGCTAGTGGACCTCCTACTCCTGCAGAGGTTGAAGCAGAGTAACCATTTGCGAAATTCGGCATGCATAACCTTACCTGACTTTAATTCTAAGAAAACCAATTTCAACAAACTAGCTAACTAACGAATAAGCTCAAGTGACGGACTTAACGTCACATATAACTTTAGAAACCATCAATTGCAACATACGATATGACTTGGAAAGTACATATTGGTACTCATCCAAGCTAACATGTTCAATAGTATGCATATAAACCAGGACGTTCGTACAATATTTATAATTAAAAGTCTTCGACAAAGTGTCATCGGCTGGTATTAATCTTATAAAAAATCGTATATTTAATAATGAACTCAATATAAGGTTCTTCTTTGTACATATGCCAATATAGACTCCGTATGGGGTGAAGATCATGGGCGGCAAAGCAAAAGTCCACAAGATGGAACCACGGACATGAATATGAGAGGAGGTGAAGAGAGAGGGAAGAGAATCCGTTTGTCGTCCTTTGCGATCAAAGATGCCTTTTGTCTACAAATCACTCCTCGAGTGTCGAAGGTACAAGCCAAGAACCTAGCCATCAGTGCAGTTGTCCTCCAGCAGGTCATTTTCATCCCCATCAATGGCTTATTTGGTTATCTTTTTCCACTTAATGCATTGGTGGACATGAGGCCTTGAAATCGCATATAGCCTCAAAATGTCATTACCCATGGACCCACTTTAGTACGGACTTCAAAACTCACCTTCCACGCGTACAGACATAAAGAACAAAATAACCACCCAAGCCAAAGACAAAACCAACATTCTCACAACATAAATCATTACTTAATGTTTTCTACAATAATGTTTATGGCTCCAAACGAATGAAATGCGACGCGGTATGGAGGGATTTTGTATTTAAAGAAAAATCCAAAACGATCTTATCTGTGACAATAAGCCCCATCTCACATACCCTCGAGTGCGTTCTAACTAAGGGTGTAAAACGGGTTATGTTCATGGGTCAACAGGTTGAACCCCACACAAACAACAAATTTTTACACATACCTGAAACTGATTATACTAAAAGTTATAGACCAAAGAGCAATCGAGCAGTTTCCACGGTCTAGAGGTACAAAATACACAAACATTCTCACAACATAGGCTTTTTGATAGCAGGATGTAATAGGAACAAAAACAAGAAAAAACAAGGAGATGAGGTGACAAAGCAGAAGAATGAGAGATGATATGTACTTCACTTGCCACAGTTGAAGCCACCACAGACCGAGAGAACTATAATGAGAATCAAGGCGATGATGATTCCAAGAACGATTAGTTTTATCTTCATATTCTGCAGCCACATTTTTCTCCTGATTTGTGTACCTTGTGTCCTGAAATCT
This sequence comes from Flaveria robusta, assembly GCA_025506415.1. Classification (NCBI taxonomy): domain Eukaryota; kingdom Viridiplantae; phylum Streptophyta; class Magnoliopsida; order Asterales; family Asteraceae; genus Flaveria; species Flaveria robusta. Next base: position 3,327,177 of record CM046460.1, on the reverse strand, counting down.
TGTGCCTGTGACATACATGGCCTTCATTCTCAGTCAACGCATATGAGATGTAAAACATTAAGATTAGAGGGGGCAATTTTGAACTGTTTACTTTTAAAATGGTTCATACAAGCATGTTTTATATCTATATGTGTGGAGAAGTAATAGTTTAAAATGATGGTAAAACAGTTGAACAGTCAAACGGGTCGAAAGTCCCCTATGCATGCTTCATAATACGCTCATATAATATAAAAGCAGCAAAAGAAGAAAACAAAACAAATAATATCCAAACGTGAATGCCGAGTCCCACGTTTAGAATCGTATCAGAGCTGTAGAAAGGAGCTTCATCTTTAAACGGTTGGTAAATCGGCTAAAATTGTTAATCAAAAATTTAAGGTTTATGAAGTGTTTTAAAGTATACTAGTTTACTCACTTCGACCCAAAACTGTTTGTGAAGTCGCCAAATAAATAAAGTGCCAGTTAATACTTACAAAACAAAGGTATCTTGTATGACATCAATAATAAAGGGAAAAGGCTTCATTTTTATTTAAAGACCGTCTCAGGTAAGAAATTATGTCATTAGTTTTAGAAATAAATCATTTAACCTATTGTGTTACAAGCCTTTAAACACAGTACGCAAGAAATATGAAATTTAATAAACAACTTCCACATACACAAAAAAGCACATCACCTATGTGCGTTACAAGCCTTTAAACACAGTACGCAAAATTTCTGCTATGCAACATACTCATTAACACAACATACATCACATGCACACAAGTACTCTCCAGTTGTCAAGTTATCAGCACAAAAAATACGGTATTTTTATAGCATAACCTGTACCATACGAAACATAAGCACATCACAAAACTGTATGTATAAGTTTTGATTTGAAGCAGATAAAATTGCTATTAATCTAACTAAATAATGAAAAAGTATGTACATGAATGCCATCTGGATATTTGGCATCTTTAAAATCACAGTTATAATCACGAGCGGCAAGAAGTTTTCAGGGTTATTAACTAATTGACTTTTACACAAATCTGGATTTGAAGTGTATGAAATTCCTATGGGAACTTTATTTTCTCACAATACACTTGCTTTTGCAATATATTTGTATTTTCAAACATATTGTGAACAGACGTAAGATCTTATACTCCAGATAACTCTACCAAAGGAACATCAAGCAAAGTTGTATAACATTAAACTAGTCGTTATCATGCATATGTCAATATGCATACATTTTCCCAATTAGATTTTACAAAACTAACAAGATAGTAATCAAGTAGTGTATAAATTCTGGTGCAGCATGATTGGTAGAATGTTTATTATAATTATATTGTTATAAGCCCAACTTAGGGGCTGTTTGGTAGCAGCCTCTTAACGGTCATTAAGAAGGCTACCTCTTAATGGTGCATAGCCTCTTAATGATTAAGAGGTCTTAATGGTTACCTCTTAATCATTCAGACTTTAAGGTTACCTCTTAACCATTAAGAGGCTATGCACCATTAAGAGGTAGCCTCTTAACTATCAAACAGCCCCTAAGCTCAAGGCAGGTAAAAGGAAGGAAAGCCATCAAAAAAGGGCTTATTCAAACCATGGTCTATTTAGTTAATTCTTAAAATTTTAAGTTTGGTATTTTAAGTCGACTTTGTGCACTGACTTACAGCAAGTATCCCAATAATAACTTGAATTCACTGACCTGAGAACGAAGATTTTCAGTTTTATCCACAAGAAGCTCTATCTTTTCGCCGCGATCTAGGACCTATGTATACATAAACAATCAAATATCAGAACAAAGCCAACATATGTACCAGAAATTTTTCATGCCCCATTAATAACTGAAAGGCGTATATACATACACAAACACACATATATATGATTACCTTTTCAATGTTCTCCATCATCACACCTTTGACTTCTGAAACTTGGGCCTTGACCTTTGAAAGCTTGCTAATTTCTTCAGGATGATCCACACAATACTGCATCTGCTCCTTCAGCTTGGGTCTGGTAATAGTAATTAGTAAGCTTAACAGTAAATACATATTTAATCTAGAAAGATTGTACATATATATGAATAACCAGATTACCCAAATTCTTTGTTCAGACTATTGGCAATAGCTGTAGCAGCTTTCCCGCCACTGTACTTCTTGTTAAAGTCATCCTTAATTCGCTCAAGAAAAGCCATTGGAACTTGTCTGCCAGCAGATTCAGCAGCCACAGCACAGTATGCTTCATGATTCAAATGCAGGTGAGTAAAGATGGAATTCTATAACATCTATAACAATTGTGGTTAGTTCATATTATTATTTTCTAAGTGTTTTCTCCTTCATAAGGATATGTATAATTTGACTATCTGTTTCTGATATGCATATAAAAAAGATACATTGTTACTAGTTCGCCATACCTTAATGGCTTAATTCATCTTTTCTTTGTTATCAACAAACAAAAATCCATGCAATTCAAAAGAATACATTTGAAGTCTTATGTACAGAGGTAAAGAATCTTAATAAGATTACCATAAATATACAATTTTGTCAATTTTACTAGATCTTAATTTCAAGATATGTGATTGCATCTTAACTTAAGTAATACATAATGATTCAGGATCATCGATGTATGCCTAAAAGGCTAAAATGGTCATAGGCTCGTATCAAGGGATGTAAATCCATATAGAGTGCATGATGAACACTTCTAACACAATCCATCCACCATCATCCATCAAAAACTTCTAGTTTATACAATTATAAGAAATACGAAATTATGAAGTTATTGCAGCAATGAGCATAGCTATGGAACTAGCAGAGTAACAGGTGTGGTTACTCCCTCTAGTTTGAAGGAAGTAGCAATTTTTGCATATAATCATAAGTTAAATACACAAAAGGTACATTAATTAAAGTTCAACAGTGACAACATTACACATATTTAGCACAGATCACTAGAGGTCTAGAATACTACTCTGCTTCCAACATAGAAATACTTACACAAAAAGTTAATAATCACATGAACACCCAAGTAAACCATATAATTACTAACCAAAACCACATCGAGACCCCGATGAGCTGGAAGTATCCATCAACATCAACATCAATCAGAAATCGCTAACAAACTTTCCATTTACAAATCGATGAGCGCATAAATAAATAAACAAAAACTAAAATCACATCTATAATACTACAACAGAATATATAGCGCACAATTGAAACAGAAGAGTTGATGAACGCTTACTGAAGCCATCTTCAACAAGGTAATTGAAGGTGTGTCCATCGCAGTTGTAAGTAAACTTATTGTTCGTCGTGGGGAGCTTCTGGAGACACTGAGAAGCAATAGAGGTGAAATTGCCGGTGAACTCTGTGTACTCTGCGAGAATCACGGTGCCTCTGGACACAAAACTGTAGATCAGAGATTGTTGCCCCATGATGATGATGATTATAAAGGTGTTGATCTACAGAAGGCTCAATCAGATTGAAAACCCTAGCGGCCAATCTGATCTGATTTCGTAAGAGTAAAGGGGAAAAGTGATTTTGGGTTTTCTAATCGTAGGGTTTGAATGGGGGATTTACGCTTTACACGCTCGGTTTACAAGTATAGGGGACCGTAAGTAACTGAATCGAAAAGAATATGGTGGGATTAAAATTAAAATTCGAACCAAAGGATAGTAATTCAATAATTTGGATATTATATTCTAGTCAATAATTTGTTCATGTTGTTCGCGGGCGTGGATAGTCTTTCGTCATCGGGTTTTATCCGGGTGACCGGTCTTAAAAATATTCGTTGGCCATTCAAAAAAAATTCATTTTATTATAATCTTTTTATTATAAATATGTTTATTATTTAATACACAAATAAAAAAAATATTTTAAAAAACGTCTTCTTTTAATTGTGGTTTATAACTTTTTTTAAACTAATATGCGGGTTTTTTTAAACCTTTATAACATGTCTTCTTTTATAAAGAAGTTTAAAATTGAATTGTTTTTTAAAAATTGTTTAAAAAAACTAAGAATTTGTTTAAGAAAAGATGCTTTAAAAAATGAATGGTTTTAAAAAATAACTTTAGAAAACCAATCAGTTTAAAAAAAATTTAAAAATTAAAATTTTTTTGAATGACGTATAAAAAATGAAAGGTTAAAAAACCGAACATTTTAAAAAACATGTTTTTAACAAGTTTTTTATTTGTGTATTTTAAACATATTTTATTAAATAATAATCTTATTAATAATGAAATTATAAAAATAATATAATAATAAAAAATTTTGAAAAATAAAAATTAAAAATTTTCTTAAATAAAAATAATACAATAGTTTAAAAGTTAAATTAAATAGATGGCTAATGTGAGTAAAATGCTAATTTTTATAATATTTAACATCACTAACGGTTAACTAACAGACCCAGTGACCATATTTGAAAAGGAAAGAAATGTTAGGGACTATATTCAAAGATTTTAAATTTTAAAAACCAAATCCAAAATTTCAACAAAACCACATGGATGATCCATGTAATTTACTCAATTATTTATTTCTTAACTAATAAGATTATGGTTTTAAATTTTACAATGCATACATTTAATAATTTTAAAATTAAAGTTAGTGTAAAGTAAAATGCATGTGTTTATCGATTTAGAAAAAAAAGTTAATTGTCGTTTTCATTCTGATGGTTTGATTATTTTTGTCATTTTTATTCAAAAATAATTTCTTCTGCATGTGGCTTCCAATGTTTTAAAAATTTATCATTTTCATCCAAAAATATTAATTTTAGTTATCTAAAATTTTATATATCTATCATTAAAATGGGTGAATATGTAATTTTGTATAAAAAAACAAAATTCTAATTTATGTTTCTGTTTTGCTAATTAGATTCCATTCATCTATTGGTTTTCCATTCACAAAACATACATTTGAATCTCTTATCTTTTTTATTTTTGAACCTTTCATCATCGACTGAATAATAAGATTGTCAGCTTTATAAGTGAGAGATGATTGAGAATATGGTTTTCGGCAGCGGTCAAAACCCATTGCAAAAACATTATATAATGTAGACCATCGTCTCTAGTCATCCTCTCTCCTATATCATGATTTACGATCACAACCACGTAAATAATCTCATTATGCAAAGTTAAGATTTTGTCCATTTACATGTTTAACATTTTAATTAAATGAAGTTAATGTGTTTTAATAAAACGATAGTTTTTTAAAACCTTGGTGAGTCATATGTAAAAAAGTTATTTTTTTGATAAAAATAAAAAATATGATGAAATCATACAGAGGAAAACGACAATTTACTCTAAGAAAACTAATGGAAAAAAATAAAAGGGTGTGATCTGTGTCCGTGAAATGTTTGTGAAAAAGGATAAGGATCCATATGACTTTCTTGACAAAATTTGTTGTTACTGGGAGATCTTTTACGAGATATTTGATTTGTAAGTTTAGGGGCTGTTTGTTTGTCTCTTAACCATTTACATGTTTGAATGGTTCAGCATTTAATGGTTCAGAGTGTTTGTTTCGTGAGCAGATTTCTGAATTGTTAAGCATTTTTGCCTCTGAGTGATTAAGCATTATACTGAGTCTGAATGGTTAAGAGCTTTTATCTGAATTGATCAGACATTTGCCTCAGAATAGTTAAATAATATACTAGCTCTTAATATTTCAGATCTTTTACTGATTCAGCACTTAATGATTTAAAACTCTTAATGATTTAACAATTACTCATTCAAAAATTACAAACAGCCCTTTAGACAATTAATTATGTTTCTCCCTCTTACTGCAAAATCTTGTCTACTAGTGTTGACCTAGTAATTTATCTGGATGTTAGTTTTACTTGGATTTAAAATCTAGTAATTTTTTTAATCAGTTTAAAATGTTTTGGATATTGTAATTTTGTCCTCTTTTCAGTTAAAGTTGTTTTTTTTTTTTTCCCGATGTTGTAGCTTTTTACTCAAACATATTTATTAATTTAAAGTTTTCTTTTAATAATTTTACATCAAAATTCTAATAAAAAAATTTAATGTCACGACTATCTATTTGGTATTATAAAAAACATTACAAACTTAAAACTTATAAAAAAATAAATAAAATCTAAAAGAACAGTAAAATTTTAAATTATCATATCAAATTGGTGCAAAATTTAATTTCAGGAGTGCTGATGGATTAAGCTTTCTATGGATCAGTTGCTTATAGCACGGGCAATGTGTTAATCACAAACCAAACCTTATCAAATATAATACGTAATCTCAATCTTTTTTAAAATTTATATTGAAACGTAGTTACGTAGATAAAGTCAATCACATTAGTGTATTTAAATTTATATAGAAAAACATATTGAAAGTTAGAAAAAACTTATATTTAAAAACATATTAAAAGAAAATATATACACGCTACACTAATTAAGTGTAGCTTGTAATTACTTGGTGTAAATGGTAGGACCAAATAAAGGAAAACATGATGGGCTCTGGACAAGTTAGGACGGGAGGCAAATGAAGAAGGGTAAGGTGGAGTGGCGTTGTCGATACAGCATGAAGAGAACGAAACGAGAGGTGCATTCCCGATTCTACCACAAACAAGAAATAGTTGGCATGGGTGTCCAGTTTTAAAGGTTGTGAAACACAACATGGTAAAAGGGCGATGCATGATGCCAAAAGAAGGACAACATGCAACTCCCGTATTGAAGATACAGAATACTTTTATTCTATCATGAATACTTTGAAATATTAAAGTTGTATAGGCTATAAAATTAATATTGTTTCTCTTTTTAATATTATATGCATACAAGGGATGATAATAAATTGATTAACTTAATAAATAAAAAAAACAAAACTTTTAATATTCCGTTAAAAAAAAAAAGAAAAAAACTCTACTCTTCTCCAAACACCAAAGTATCATTCATAAGAAAACATTTAATATGTCCACATTATTTAAGAAAAAAAATTGGTACGTATTAAAAAAACAAATATTGCGCCCGCCCTGTGGCTCTGTTTATCCCCAAAAGTTTGACCTCCCATGAAAGTCGAAATAGCGTTGACTCAGATATTATCTCGATGAGATATTGCGATCACGTGATCCTTCCACGTGAATATTAGGTGTCAGCTAAATTTACAGCGCGTGTAACATAAATCACACTCTATTTGTTCGTGGCTTTCACGCATCGGTCTTGTGGTCCATCTAGAGCTGAGTCAGAGAGCCCACGTAGCCGCGCGTGATACTTTTGTTTTCCACTCGCAATAAAGGCGTGTGGTAAACACGCGATCTTTTCTAAATATCTGGTGAAGTTAAAATAAACCAATAATATAAACGTTTATCACTCTAAAAATATTTAAAAAAAAATAGGAATTAGGGTCGCCTGTTTATAGGGTGTTCGAAAATATCTTTTTTTTTTTAACTACAAATGTGCGACCCCAACCGAGACCGCACCCGCAACCCCCTCGGTAGTAAACACATTGTTGAGAAAACCCTCTGGCTCAACCTTGAGCATTTTTGTTCAAAATGAGACTTGAACCCATAACATCCCAATATTTACATGTCATGAGCACCTCACCTTAACTAGTTGGGCTAATGATTATTGTTGTTAGAAAATACATAATATCCAGATATCCAAACATTTGCATTCGTATTTTGATTTGGATATTAATTTTATAAATGTTCGTATATTCGTTTATTTGAAAACTTTAAAAAAAATTATTTTGTTAACTGTTAAATGTTGTTTATTTTTAGTTACCCACTTTTCAATGTATGTTGAGATTATCAGTTTTGGTCTTTTTATATTATTTTATAATAGTATATGTTGAAAAAAAAATAATAAATAGAAAAATAAAGTTCTGATATTCGAATTAGTATTCGTATCCATATTCATATCCATAACTTTAGATTTATAAATTTTCAGATATGGATACGAATAATGTATCCAAAAGTTTACGAAATTCAAATATTTGACTTTGTACACCCTTACTTGTTTAGGAGGGGTGGGGACGCCCACGCCGAACACTTGCGACGGGGGTTAGCATCGTGCGGCAACATCACTGTCGGTCCCCTATGCCGCAAAATCCTCACGCCACACGATGACTACATGTCGTGCCAGCCATCTCCATTTGACTGTTCCAACGGTCATTTTTTGGACCGTTACACCCAACCCTCAACAGCTATATGCTAAAAATAAGTAAAATTACACTATAAATACTAACCTATAACTCATAATTTTTACACATCAATTCAAAAAAATCTACTCTACTCACTTGCAACTTTACAAGAGCGTCTCGTAATATTTATTTTGTTTACTCTTCATCCTCTTTGGATAGTTCCCAATCTAATTGGATAGAATTTTTTAGTTTTTTTGCCGAATACGTCGACGAGACTAGAATTTAAAGAAAAAAAATCCTGAAACGTGATCGTGTTTGTGCTAATAACGTTCTTATGAACGATTATTTTATGGAGAACTCAAAATACACATAATAGATGTTTAGAATAGGTTTCGAGTGCTTCAAGATTTATTTATAAGCATTGTTGAAAATATACCCAATAACTTTCCATACATTGAATAAGGGTTCGATTGGAAGTGGAAATAAGTTTCACGCCAATACAAAAATACGCTTCAAATATATGTCAACTAAGTACAACTAATTCACCTGACACAAGCGACGATTATTAGTTATGTATGTTAGGACTTCTCGTGAATGTCTTGAATATTTTTGCAACGCTATTATTAATTTATATGATGATGAACATTTACGAAGGTTCAATACCCAGGACATTAAATTATTATATGATGCACATCAATATAGACAATATCATAAAGGTGGTCACGTTTGTCCAACATGATGAAGACTAGCCTTCCTGGCATCCTTGGTATCATTGATTACACTAATTGGGAATAGATAAATTGACTTACGTGTTTGTGAGGACAATATTATCGAGGTGATCACTCGAAGCCGTTGCGTCAAAATATTTGTGGATTTGACATGTTTATTATGGTGTAGCCGGTTCCAACAACGACATCAATGTTCTCAATCAATCTCCAATCTTCACGCCATAACTGAATGAAATCTCCCCGATATGTCCGTTTGATGTTAACGAGCATCAATTCAAACATGGTTACTATCTAGCCGACTGTATATATACTTTCTAGTCAACTTTTGTGAAGCCATATTTTTATCCCAGTACAAATATGATTCAAAAAAAATTGTTAGCACCAGTATTTCTCCTGTATATATTCGAGATCCACCGACGAATCCAGTTTAAAACGAAAATACAATTTTGAAGTTGCGTGATGAGAACACACATTTTAAACTTAGATTCAATCTCGTTGAAAACACGTTGCGGAGAATGTGGATATCACGGTTTCGGATGACGAAGAACAGTTTGGGTTATTATTATTATTTTTAAATTTTAGTTTATAATATTTTATTTTATTTTTATTTTAATGTAGTTTTTAATTTGAATGAAGTAATATAGCGAAGGAAAATGAATTAAAATTTAATGCTATAATAATACCAGATGAAATGATTTATTTTTGAAATTTCAGTAGTCTTGTTTTACGGTCTTAGGCATTATTTAAAATATTCATGGGGCTTGGATTGGAAAGGACAAAACCCGATAAATTGAAAAAAGGCATCACGTGAACCGGAGTGAGGAGTCGCATACAATCTTCCTCTCACTTGTTTAATGAGTTAGGTCGAAACTGAAAGTTATTGGCTATAGTTTGGCCTAATATGTTGAACTTGCATCCTTACGAACATCGACGAACTTCTTTTTGCTTTTTTTTTTTCCCAATATGTGGAATTTGTTCTATCTAATCTCGGTTTGAATAATCCGTGCTTGTTGTTGAATAACATTCTAGTCCTCCCTTTACACTTTACCAAGGCAAACATGTCAAAAAAATTAATTGGAATTTTGAGATAAGGCAAGAATGATGATATTAGGAAGAAACTCACTCGAGGTTTGATGAGTTCCCTAGTCGAACAATGGTGGTGTTTTAAGTTGCCCACATCTACATGGCTAATAGAAGTCTACAAAAGAAAGCCCACATTCTCAAATGCATTATGTATCTTATTTCTTCTCAAGATTAATTTTTACAGCCTATATAATATAATTAACATTTATTGTTATAACAGAAAAACAAAACATAACATTGATATAATGAATGTTAGAAAACTCGATGTAACTTGGGTTATTGAATTTTAATAATTTTAACTTTTATTTATTAGCCGAGATTAATTGTATATTAGATTTATAGTTGTTTTTCGCGTTGTTAATAAATTTCTTTACTTTAATAGAAGCTATTCAACTATCAACTTGCTTTTGCTATTTTTATATTTTTGTTATTATACATTGACAATTTGACATCTTGATATTTGAATGACATCCTCTTTTAGTATTGTATAGTCTTAATATAATATAATATTGAAACACTTCTGTGATCTAATAAACAATACTTTAGCCCCTTTAAAAAATACAATATTTGTAGAAAACAAAACATAAACGGCTATAAGCACGCAGGCTAATATCCTCTACAATACAAATCCTGTCAACTAACAACATACCTACGTGTATTTTCTTCTGCTGTATTCTAATTAGTCGTTGACCTGTCAGCCTCACCGCCCCGTCATTTTAGCATCACCCCTCTCACTCCACGAGTAAAACCTCACAGTGGTTCAGCTCACCACCTGTGAAGAGGCCGATATCACGGATAAGCTAAATGTTCTAGAGAGAGAAAGTGAGATTTCTAGAGAGAGAAAGAGTGTGTGTTTTAGTGTGTGCGATTTCTCAATTTGATTACAAAAATGTCTTCACTGCCACCGGCGCTACCGGATTTTCCGACGGATTTGCCACCGCCGGCGCCACCGTACAACCACCGCCACGGCCATGGATCAGCTGTTCTGCATTCGGTACTCGCCGGAGTACTAGTATTTCTACTCTTCATCGTTCTCGCAATCGCTTACAGAAAACTCTCACGGAAACGTACGGTTCCGGCCGATCTGAAGTCTCCACCACCGCAACCGCAGAAACAGCTGCAGCAGTTCTCGTATAAGGTTCTCCGGCGAGCCACGTCAGCATTCGCCGCTAGTAACCGCCTAGGTCAAGGAGGATTTGGTTCTGTTTACAGAGGCGTGCTTCCGTCCGGTGAGGAGATTGCCGTGAAGCTCATGAACTGCTCCGGATCGTTGCAAGGGGAGAGAGAGTTTCACAACGAACTCTCGTTATCCACGCGGATCACCGGCGCGTGCGGTGCACATTCGCGTCATGTTATTTCGGTTCTCGGATTCTCCTCCGATCAGAATCGCCGGCGACGGAAGAGGATGATGATTGTGTATGAGTATATGCAGAACGGTAGCTTACAGGACGCGTTGTTGTATCGTAAGTGCCCTGAGCTCATGGATTGGAAAATTAGGTTTATGATTTTGCTAGATGTAGCTAAAGGTGTGGAGTTTCTTCATTTTTCATGCGATCCGCCTATTGTTCATTGTGATATCAAGCCTTCTAATGTGTTGTTAGACGGTAATTTCAATGCGAAAGTTGCTGATTTCGGTCTGGCGAGAGTGTTAGGTGTAGATGAGAATGAGATCATTGAAACCTTTTTTGAATGTGGAGAAGAAGAAGAAGGAGATCAATTAACAGAAACAGCTGATGATAATAACACCGATATTGAGAAAAAGGGGGATAATGCCGATTGTAGAGATGAATTCAGGTCAGTAGCAGAGGATACTGAGAGTGTGGTAACAGGGGATGTGGTGGTTAACGTGGATCCGGTATCCCCGGAAAGCTGTCGTGTTACTGTCGTGGATTTGGAGGCGTCACCGTCTGAGTATTTGGAGAGGACAAGTGTTTCCGATCAGATTAGTGTTGATTCCAGTAACCGGAGATTTTTGGGGAAAAAGAAGAGCGGTGGCGGTGGCGGTGGTTCTGGACGGGACTGGTGGTGGAAACAGGACAATTGGGGCGGTGAGTCAGGGAGAGTGAAGGATTACGTAATGGAGTGGATCGGAAGCGAGATAAAGAAAGAAAGACCCAAGAAAGATTGGCTCACTACCACAGATCCATTCTCGTCGGAGCAAGACGCCGGCGTCTCCTCCGATGCACCTCAGAAGAAGCAAAAGAAGAAATCAGAAACAGAGAAGAAGAATCGAAAACCGAGAGAATGGTGGAAAGAGGAGTTTTGTGACGAATTATCCAACAAGAAGAAGAAGAAACGAAGGGGAAGCAACACCGGAGAGATGTGGTGGCAACGGGATGAAGAGTTTGTGCCACCGAAGAGAAAGAGCAAAAGCAGCAGCAAATCAAGCATCGATTGGTGGTTAGATGGGTTGAGTGGCGAATTCCGTCACCGGAGAAGAAACAGTCAAGAATGCCCCAGTGGTGAAATCCCCAAAAGTGGTGGCATTAGCAGTACCCCGAGCATGAGAGGAACTGTTTGTTATATAGCACCGGAGAAATGCGACGGTGGTCAGCTCTCGGAGAAGAGTGACGTCTACAGCTACGGCGTTTTGCTGCTTGTTCTGGTCTCCGGTCGCCGGCCACTACAAGTAACAGCTTCTCCGATGTCGGAGTTCGAAAGGGCTAATCTTATTTCATGGGCTCGGCAGCTTGCACGTAATGGGAAGCTTTTGGATCTTGTTGACCCAAATATTCACTCACTGGATCAACAACAAGCGATGGTCTGTATCACCACTGCACTGTTGTGTCTGCAGCGGTCTCCCGCGAAACGTCCTACAATGAGAGAGGTTGTTGGTATGTTGTCCGGTGAGACTGACCCGCCTCATTTGCCGTTCGAGTTTTCTCCGTCACCGCCAACGAGTTTTCCGTTCAAGTCCCGGAGAAAACCCCGGTGAGTTTATCAGAAAGTTTTATTCCTCTTTGTTAATTATTGCCAAAAAGAAAAGAGAATGAAAAAGAAACAAAGTATACATGTTGCTTCGGTTACAAACCTCTTCCTTCAATGAAAATGTCATTTAAGTATCTTGCGATTTTAACAAACACTTTGAACACCACATTTTGGTATGATGGCAAGGTGTTTGGTCATTTCACACAATTAAAACATCTTTGTTATCTACCTAGCGTAATGTCACAACATCTTTATCAAAGACCCCATTTGACGCCCATGGCCATTTTAGATGTGCTCATTATGTTCTACTTGTTAATACGGGTCACTGGTTTCATCCTATCATGAACTCAATGGTTTCATCCTATCACGACAAGTTGCGTAGTTGCATTTTACTAATTCCGTTAGTTGGGAGGATATCCAATAACCGGTTGTTACTATTACAAAAGTAGGACATTTTTAAAGTGGAGAGTTATGATTGTGACATAAACTTTGTTGCCATTGTTGTTGAAATTGAGGGAATCCCAGGTATAAAGTTTGAAGTAGTGATAGATGTACAATAAAGTTGTCGATGACTTTCTTTTTCCTAGTTTGTGTAGTTAATCTCCATGAGTGACCTTTTTCACTTTTCCATTAGATATTCTCTTTTAACTCATTACATTTAACTTTTCATGCCTTGGGAATATTTAGTGACCCATATGTCACATTTACCTTTTTCTGGCTTGCTTACTATGCAATATATCAATTACAATTTTTTTTTCCCACATGAACATATTAACAATATATTCATGATGGCTCTACTAACAACACTCCTTGCATCTAAGAATATGTGTTTTTCACAATTGCATATGTGCTTCCATTCTACATTTTTCCTATTTTCTAAGAAAAATAATTGATTTAAAAAGAAAGAAATTTTACATATTCCTTTTGTTTATTGTAATCTTAACAAAGTCCGGTCAAAAAGTCAAAGCATGTTGTTGTTGTTTGGTTTGATGCTCATGTCCTAAATATATTAAACAATTGGAGCAAGGTCCTCAACCTCAAGAACTTTGTCGATGTATTCACGTGTTTATGTTCTCGTCAACCAAGTGTGATTTTTAATCTTATCTTCACCACTTGCAAAACCATATGATATTTATAACCCAATATTCTTCTCGTTTTGCTTTTTTGGCTCTAATACGTCACTATATAAATTTAATACAGCATTGAACTATGCCATATTGGGTTAAAATAACCTCAAAAATATAAGTTTTAATCATTTATTAAAAAATCTATATTGTCATCGTGAGGAGTTGTGCTAAACATACCCCCCATCCCTGTTTTCACTCAATATTACATCTTTAGGTACAAGTATATAATGAGTCGAATACAAACGCATACAAGTTCAAAACAAACATGTACGGGTGCATATAATTTTAAAGCAGTCATATACAAGCACAAAATAACAAGCTTTTGGCATTTTTGTATATATAATTTATCGTTTCCCAAAGGCAATAAAGGCAAAAGATTTCAGCAACCGGAATCATGATCATTCTCTTCTCATCAAAAGTAAATGGTTTTGATAACGATTTGGTGACTCTGGAAAGCAAGAAACCAACATAATGACTTGAGCCGATTGAAATACATCAACTTTTCTTTCTTTTCTTTTGATCAAAACAGAATTCAGTGAATTGTTTGGATTGGTCTTCTTGATGCATTTGCATGATTTAGTTGTAATTTTAGTTTTATTCTTCTTTGTTTTATATATTTATATGTCTATTCTGTCATTAAAAATATTATCATTTCCTTTGAAAAGGAAACTTAAAATATATTTATTTTTGGGCATTGAGCAAGATGTATTACTTTTATTTCTTTAGAAAAACTCCACTATGCAACTGTCTACATTTGTTAATTGTACATTTCAAATGCTATTATAAGATGACGATGAAGTTAACTACTTAAATATATTAAAGGGGTGACTATAATATAATATAAAATTTTGAAACTTAAAATATAATATTTATTTTTGGGTATTGAGTAAGATGTATTACTTAAATATAAGGGGTGACTATAACGTTAAACTTAAAATTTTTGATAAGCATGTGAACAATAAGGAGATATCATGAGTATCAAAGGAAGGATACATGCGTCTTATGAAAACCTAAAATTCTAGGCGGTGAAGTCATAAGCTAACACGTACACTATCATATGGAGTAGACCATCATGTACTTGGTGGGCGTTAGAGTTAAACACACTTTTAAAATAATCTTAACTACTGTTATAGTTATTCAATCATTTTTATGGTTTTTGTAAAAAAAATAACAATATTATATTTTATACTTGAATTAAAGATAAAAACTTATAATTAAAAAAATAAGAAGTTATATAAATTGCAGTTTTGGTTCAAAGAAATGGAATTATATAAAAGTCAATAATGATTTTTCTTTTTTCTCCTTACAACTATAATAACGCAAACTTAATGTACACATCATGTCACCGCTTTCATTTTAGCCATGGATCCAACTTGATCAATTATTTAGAGTTTTTTCTTATCTCTCCCTAAACCTCTTTAGTAGCTTGTTAGGAACGAAAAGTACTTAGTACAGTTATAGTTACAATTATAAATATTTGATTCTTCATGCGTGTAGGTGGAGAGATCATTCCTAACACTATATATATAACTAGAACAAGTATAAAAAGGAACAATTTATTTTTACATTCTTAAATAATTATAAAATAAAATCAAAATACATCAATGTAATGGTTATTGTTCCTCACACAATTCTAATAAAGTTAGTTTGATTGTTCGTTTATTTAAACGAGTTAAAGTTTGTAAGTGGATAAACAAGTTGTATTAAGTTTTCGATCACATTGTAACGTGTTAGACTAGTCATAAACGAGTTGGTGGATTGCAATAAAATGGTTAAGCTAGTCACTGACTAGGTTGATGAATCTAAATGTGTCTGCGATTGCTATTGTAATAACATAAAGGCGGGGTGTGGTGGGCAAGGGGTTGTGATAATACTATTTTCAAATTTAATGACATTTTTAAGAAACCTTTTGCTTGTTTAAAAAATTTATTTTGATCAATTCTTCACATGAAAACAACAATATGTAAACAAGTTTGAATCAAAACGATATCAACACTGAACATAAGATTTAAGTTGTTCGAGTACATGTTAACTAACACACCTTACATTCACTTGTTAGCATCCCCAAGATATCATCACTAAAAACATTTCATACGATCACCTAACAAAGTTCCTTACTAAAAAGGTGTAATCATCTCTTCACTTCACTAATCAAGGTACTGATACTAATCATTCTACTAATTATCCTTAATACCAGTAGGGGTCACTACTCAAAATTACAACATGTGTTTGGATGTTTGTATTAAGTCTCATAAACACCAATCACCTACATGGTAGAGAATAAATCTAATTCTTACTTTAAAAATTAATGAACTCACATCACTGTCAAAAAGAATAACCTATGAAGAATAGTCAACACAAGTTCTTTTACTAATCCATGGTATTTAATTTTAAATTTTAGAGACAATTAAGATATGACTTAAAATCATATGGTTTTTAACATCTAGGAGAATGATCCAAATGTGGGGATAAGATTTGTTTAAGTAGTCAAGAGAGGACAGAGAAAATTGCAAAATCTGTCTAGTTTCCATATATACACTAGCTCTAAGGTCAAACAATACCATCTATTGTACTCTCAAGGACGATCCATGGTGGAACCTGCACGTGTTATTCCTTTTGTCACATTTTAGTCTTTGAAGAGTATGTCAGCAGTTCCAAACATTGAATTTGGATATATCTTTTAGGCTTTAAACATTGAAAAGGATCACAAGTGTTGATGTGGTGTTTTCTTTGTCAAAGTAGAGAGACCAAACTTTGATATAGGTAATAACATATATCTTTTCTATAATAGGTGGTTTGACTCTTGTCTCTACTCATTTCTGTTCAACTGAGTGTTCAATGCTACATTTGTGTAAACCCCATTACAAGATAGGTAAAAGGACCATAAAACCATAGAGCGTTAAACCCTTAATGGACGTCGAACACAACTTTTCTTATAATCAATAGAGGTTCCAAACACTAGTTAAACATTACACTTGATTTGAAGGAGGCTTTAGTGAAATGGTTTTTATCTACATGACATTTAGGTGACATTTTAACTAAACAATAACTACACATAGTCTATGATCATATTAAGTTTAAGTTACTTTGACGTGGTTTATTCCCCGTTGCTTGCTTTTGAGTATGTCGCGTATATGATTCGCTTTTGCTCGAATTCTTGTCCAGACGCACCACAATCAATTCATGATACGACTATCTCATGAAATTCTCTTGTTTTGTTTAACTATTGTTGATGCTTTTATGTCCATCTTAGAAGACCAATACAAGGCTCGACCGTGGTATTGTTCATTGAGTTTCAGTCTAATATTTCTTGATTGATTTGCTCAAAGTGATTGATCATTTGAACATCCTTTCTCGTAATTAAAAAGTTTAAAACATACAACATATAAATAATATTATTTAGGAAAAATTACCTAAATAAACATTTTACCAAAAAAATTTACCAAATTAAACATTGATTTTATAATTTACCAAAATGACCTAAGTGTTGTTGACTCTCACCCAAAGCGAGAAAATCACATGATTCCTCACCCATGCGTACAAAAATTTCCTCGCCCACATGTCATAAACCTCTCTTATGTATTAAAACTTTTTTTTACTGGCGTTTAATACATATGGCTATATGAGGAACACGCTACCCTAGGCGAGGAAAAGGTCCCATCCATCGTGCATTTGGGCGAGGGACACACTGATCTAGGCGAAGAAACACTGATCTAGGCGAGGTTGCTGGACCCTTTCCTCGCTAACTCAACGGGAAATACATCTTACAAGGAATTGTCGGCGAGAAAGCATAAAATAAAAACATGTCAGTTAGGAATTAGATGTTCTACTCGCCTAGTTAGCAACTAGTCAGGAAGAAATGGATTCCTGACGAGAAAATGAGCTTTCCTCACCCGCTCAGCAAGAAATGACCACGTGTCGTGTTCTCATTGGTTTATTTTTAAATAAATTTTAATTTTTAATGTTTACATTAATAATGTGATTTCATCAAATGACTAGATCCGTAATTTTCCCGGTTATTTAACATTGGTGTCACGTGAGATTCACACAACAAATGTATATTACATATTACAACACATGACCATGTATCTAACCACATTCATCTTAACACACACCTGAAAACTAGTGATTCAATTTCCACCAAGTATTTCTTCACCGAAACCATTGCTTTTCGATGATACTTATCTCCACCAAGTATCTCTTTGTAAGTGATTCTATAACCTTAATTCACCAAATCTCCCTATTTCCTCTGTTTTTAGTTACTTGTTTAACTAATCGTTGAACGTGATTGCATGAACGTAATTGCGTTCCTATGTTATGTAACTACTATCTAGTGTGATCAAAACGAACCCTAAAAGTTGGTAGTTGAAACCCTAAATTAGATTGAGATATATTGATACTGTTCCGTTTCTGTGTTTAAGTTTATTTGCCATGATGAATGTATATTGATTCATGTGTAAATTGTAATTTGTATGACTAAGAGATTAACTTTTAAGCTAGAAATTGTGACAGAATTTGTTCAATTGAGTTAGGGATTTAAGATTTTGGAACTTTTAATAATTGATTTCTGTTTACTACGAGTGTAAATTAGCTATATTAAGCTTATAATAGTGAATGCTGATGTTCAAAAGGATAGATATGATTAAATGGAGATTTGGAGGCTTGCATTTTGTTATAGTTAGCTAACAGATTGCAAATTCCTCGGGAAATCACGATTAATATATTGTTCATCATTTCAACAACAAAAGTGAGGATTTAAGGTCAAAATCATGCAATTACTATTATTTAGATGATGTTGCATTTTCATAGGGACATAGTTCATTTCAGCATATGCAATTACTAGTATTTAGATGATGTTGCAGGTATGCAGATATCCATAAGGCTCGAACTCAACTAATCGGTTTAGAAGCAGAAAATTAGCCACTTAGCCGCAAATGTCGAAAATTTTATTAGTTGCATGTGGGGATGATTTTGGATTTCTGATGTGAAAGTTTAGATCTTTACATTTTTTACGCTTTTAAGTCGGTTCAGAAGTTCTGGTACCCTGATTCTAATGGTTAAG
The DNA here is from genome assembly GCA_025506415.1 of Flaveria robusta. NCBI lineage: Eukaryota > Viridiplantae > Streptophyta > Magnoliopsida > Asterales > Asteraceae > Flaveria > Flaveria robusta. Next base: position 3,308,205 of record CM046460.1, on the reverse strand, counting down.
TTTATAGCAAAGCACATAAGCAAAATGTTTGAATCTTTGTTTCAAATAGGTTAAGAATTTTTCATTTTTGGTACCCTGATTCTGATACTTAAGTTCATAGCATAAAACAAATGCAAAAAGTTTGGATCTTTATGTTTTTTATTCCTTCAATTTGCATTGTAATTCAAGTTATGCAGGTGAGTGCTATAACCATGGCAGAACAAGATTCTTCACAGAAAGCAGATGACCTTCCAACTGTCTTGCTTCTTGGGCCACCAATTGTTTTCAAATACTACGAGCGACAATTTTCTGAGAAATTCTATTTCCTCAAACCATGGGAATGTTCTATTCCTCTCCATCAATTCCTTTCCACTCACATGGGTTCTGTAAAAGCTGTGTTCTGTTCTGCTTCATGCCCCATTAGTAATGGCATCTTGCAGTACCTTCCGGAGCTTCGTTTTGTTGTGACCAGCAGTGCTGGGATTGACCATATTGACCTCCATGAGTGCAAGCAGCGTGGAGTCAAAGTCGCTAATGCTGGCTCCATTTTCTCAGAGGATGTTGCTGATGCAGCTGTGGGTTTGTTGATTGATGTCTTGAGAAGAATTAGTGCTGCTAATCGGTTTGTTAAGGCTGGGCTGTGGCACCAGAAAGGCGATTATCCTCTTGGTCATAAGGTACACCTCTTGATGGAAAAAAGAACCTTATGTTGGTCATATGTTTGTGTCTTTTACGCTAATAATGACTATACAAGAAGTTTAAACTTGAAATTACTGTTAATTATGGTCTATTCGTATTTATGATTCTATGAATTCAGTTGTGTGGCAGGCGAGTTGGGATCGTTGGAATGGGAAGCATTGGGCTTGATGTAGCAAAGAGGCTTAACGCATTCGGTTGCAGCATATTATACACCTCAAGAAACAAAAAACCACATGTTGAATTCCCTTTCTGTCCCCATATTCAAGAACTTGCAGCAAAATGTGAGATTCTCATCATCTGTTGTGCATTAACCGACCAAACCCATCACATGATTGACAAAACTGTCATGTTGGCTTTGGGACAAAATGGAATTATTGTGAACATAGCCCGGGGTGCGATCATCAACGAGAAAGATCTTGTTCAGTGTTTACTAAAACAGGAAATAGCTGGTGCTGGTTTAGATGTTTTCGAAAACGAGCCGAATGTCCCTGAAGAGCTTTTTGATTTAGATAATGTTGTTATGACTCCTCATCATGCAGTGATGACAGAAGAAGCTATGAGAAGTCTTTATGAACTTGTGGTTGGGAACTTGGATGCTTTCTTCTCAAATAAACCATTGTTGTCTGAGGTCATCTATGTGTGAATATGTGGATTCAGGAGAATTTTTTCTGGTTTTTCGGTGCATTTGAGTGTTATACGGTACAATATTCAGTTGCAACATATTTTTGGAAGTGAATTCTTGGTTTTCTGATATGTAGCTTCAGGTGCTATTTATTCAGTTGCACAGTTTAAAATACATGGTTTAAAGGTGTGGGTTATAATAAAATACATTTTAGTCTAAACTCAAACAAGAATACGTTTCCATTGAATACAGATAGAACAAACCATACGGTTTAATGAAACCAAAATGACAACATAGAACCACCCTATTACGTCACCACTGATCTGAAGATGATCTAAAAATCTATAGAATCGCTACATCCAGGTAATCTCCAATCTGTAGATTAGGTTTCTGGTTAGAAATGGATTCATACATAAAAGTTATGAAAATAAACCACTCCTTTCAAGCTTTTTTTTAGATAACATTATGTATATGATACAAGATTGGTCTCTTTTACAGTGAGAAAATGGTCAAACACAAAAAAGTACCTCAAAGCTAAGGGTGCCAAGGGCCTTGCTGCCGTCGTCAGGCCGTCTTGCATTGGGATAAGAAAAGGTTTTCCCGACCTTAAAACACAATACAAACAGTTGAATGTAATAACATATACAATAACAGTATTTAACATGTACACAACTGGTATATTAGTTAGTTCTTAAATATAATGAATTAAAAACAAGCAAGCTATATTAACGGTATGTTTTCCCGTACTAAGGTGCAGTTTAGCGGTGTTGATACCATCATGTGTCTTGAGTTTTTTTAATAGAAATGACTAGAGGAGATATGAAAAGGAAAGGAAAGGCGGTCACCTCTTTGACTGTAAAATGACCAGATTTAGTGGGATATACGAAAGCAAATGACAGCAAGGCATCTCTTCTTCTAGCTTCTGGTGCTACCTCCTTAACCTGGAAAGCAGATGATAAAAAACCACCAAAAAATAACTTACAAGTTATAATACACTTATGACCGTAAAACATAAACTAAATCAAATCTCTTCACAGCATATAATTCAAATACATAAAGAAAGATTCCAATTCTTAAAGTGGTGTAATTTGAGCAGATAGCATGTTGACGGGAAGGGGAAAAGAATATGTAATACACTTTTAAACAGAAAACATTATTTAAAAACTGTCCAAATTTGGATCATTTGGCATACCAGATCAGTTAGTTCACGAAGTGTAGCATCCATCCAAGTATATATCTGGACTTCGTCTTTAGGCTCCTTGCCTCTAACTGCAAAGTCTGCCTGTGTGTGATGGCCACCAACCTGTTCGAAATCAAAAGCATGCTTGATGAAGGCACCAGTAACCATCATACTTTGGCCATTTTGCACCAACATTCTTAAGGTAACAGTGTGTCAAACAACATTCTTACCTTGGTAAAAACTCGTAGTAGCAATGGACAAGTCTGTTTGTCAAAGAAAAGATTTCATCAATAATAGGTAGACATACTGAAATGTAATGTGATAATAATAATAATAAATTGATAACTAATTGATGAAGAATGGCTAAATTAAAATATGCTCTTATATCCTTATTCAAAAAATCCATGCAAACATCAAACTACTTACGATGGAGATTTTGAATAAACCAGAAAGCATGCAATGGCTAAAAGTAAAGTCACACTAACAAATTTAAAACTAATAGGAAAAGGAATGCCCAGTGTCAATATGAGCCGATGACATGCTGTAACCTCAGATGGCTTGCCAGCATAGTGTTTTCATTCATATTTTGATGCGCCATATATTTCAGTGCTCTAAAAGCATTAACTGGAGCACTGGAGGCTATGCAGAGGAATGACATTCTAGTGGCTATTGATTAATTCAGAATTACTCAGGCACAGTAGCAGATTTTTTTTATTTTATATATGAGCTACATATGAGGACCAAAGTTTGGACTAAAACATTTTGATACAATTGTGTTTATAAATGATTGAATACACTGTAATGTTGATTTAGAAAGGAATGAAACGATTTAATTCTAGCAGAAGGAGATTAAAGGACAAGCACAAGTTGAAAAAAAAGAGTAGGATTAATCCCTAGTTAAATTCTTGAAATATGTGATTCAGCATCAGTTGCTAACAGAATGAGTTGGCACAGTTGACATCTTGGTGGCCTATTAAGTGAGTCTTAATAACAGAAGCAGTGAGGGGACCTTTGAGTGTGGTTTTTTATAGCGTTGTTCTACTGTTCCTATTAAACAATGAAGGATGTCTCAAGACGACAAGACGTGAGGTTTTTCATCTTTTCATCATCTATTTGGCCCATAACCTTGACCACATCTTCCTCCCTTACTCAGCCCACACGACTGATTTTAGAGCTGAGTTCAGTGACGAGCTGATCAGATAATTTACATGTAATGACCCGTGATATTGATTACCCTACCTTCCCCACGGCGTCACTCGGTCCAGATACTTTGCGCTTTTCAAATTCCCAAATCAACTTCAATAATACAGGCATAAGAAGTTAAGTACAAGAACCCAGCTTAAGAAATATGTTCTTCTACATATCCAAAGCCCAAACGAGCCTCTTAACACTAGCAATAATATGTCCACATACATAAGAAGTAGCACACATACACCCTCCCTCAAGGCATACCACATTCAACCTCTATCCCCAAAAACCACAACAAACACCCACACATAGATGATAGATATCCCATGAAAATTGTAAACTACCAACTAAAACTGCACTATTTCAATAAATGATCGTCATCAATAAAGATTCATCTACGTATATAATGTTAAGATAGAACTTCATACCACATAAAAATTCCTCAGAAACATCACACAACCCCAAACCCTAGAAAAGGTTCAAAATTCAAACACCCAAAACAACTCATAACCATCATAACCCAACAATTAAACCTCAAACACATTGAAAGACATGATAGAAGATGCTGTAAAGAGAGATGAAGAACAAAGGATCAAAACCTAACCTTTTCGCGATCGACTGGTTCGAACCGAGGTCCAGGTTTGTTGTGAAGAGGAGGACCAGGGGGTCCTCTGGCTGACGGAGGAAGAGGTCTTCCACCTCCTCTTCTTTGCCCTTCTCCTCGTGCTGCCATTGATCAGTGGAGCTTTGAAGGTGTCTTTTAATGGTGTTTAGCAAATGAAAGTACTAGAAGAAGAAGTCGAACCTTGGTTATGTATGGATCTAAAGGTTTAGCTTTGGGTTTTCATACATATGGGACAAAAGCCCACACTTGGGTCTATTTTTTATTTGAGTGAATTTTGTTTTTTGTCATTTGTTCATTTTAACCTATTCATTACAAAAATAAATCTTTTGTCAAATCATGCTCTTTGGTTTTATTTTTATAACGGTTTTGATTATTTGCACTAACTCTGTTAGTTTTTGCTGTTAACTCCAGGGGTATTGTGGTCATTTTACACACAAGGACTATTCTTGTAAATTTTTAAGATAACTTTAGGAGTTGTTTTACAATATATATAATATTTAAAGAATATAAATATAAATTTTAAAAACAAAGCATAAAATCTAGAAACCCTAAACTCCCACCGACACCATCACTGGACAACCACCCTGTCCACCATCTTCTTCCTTATCTATCTTTTTCCCTCTCAATTCACAACCTCTATCGCATGTTGCATTTGTATTGCCAGAACATACAACTCTAGCGGAAAACTCACCGGAGATGACAATGAAACCGGTGACAGAGCACCATGAACAGGAGGCGACTTTTGTAGAATCACATCCTTCCCAAAAATCTCCTTCGGTAACAAAACCCTAGAAACCCCAAAATCAGCCACCGGATTCTAATTAAACACCATTTGCGCCACAGAAGCTTCAACAATGTCGGTGTTAATCGCAATCGACCCGTTAACCCAAGAAATCTTCAATGTGAAGCTTCCGGCACCTTTATCTTCAGTATCTAGGGTTGGTTGCACAAGTTTCACAATCGATTGCAGCAATCCGAGAGGATAATATGAATGCAACACGTGAAACCTCGGTACGTCGGCTTTCTTATCCACCGGTAATGACTCACGGTTAGCGTGACTCGAGATAAAAGATGTGAGTCGAGAGGGAAAAAAGCTAAACACGAAAGACGACGGTTGTCGGGAGGTGGCGATTGTCCGACGATGGTGCAGATGGTCCGATGATTGTGTAGATGGTACGACGGTAGTGGCTGATGGTTGTGGAAAGGGAATTTAGGGTTCTAGATTTTATGTTTTGTTTTTAGAGATTATATTTATATTTTTTTTAATTATATATATATATATATATATATATATATATATATATATATATATATATATTTCAAAAACAACCCTTAAAGTTGTCTTAAAAATTTACAAAAATAGTCCTTGTATGTAGAATGACCACAATACCCTTGGAGTTAACAGCAAAAACTAACAGAGTTAGTGTTAGGGACTAAAACCGTTATAAAAATAAAACCACAAGGCATGATATGATAAAAGATTTATTTTTGGGCTGAATAGGTAAAAGTGCCTAAACCACAGGGACCAAAAACGAATTTTAATCTTTTTATTTTAGTATTCCGAGTAAATTAGATTTGTCAATATACTAGTAGGGTGCCACACAATGCAGCGAACGTAACGCGGTGGGACAACATTTTATATCCGATACGTGTTTTTGGTATTTTCTTATTCTTCTAGTATTTTTTACAAAGTATATTATGTTCATTTTAGTTTTTAAGTTAATAAAATCATCGTGGTAGATATACGTTATAAACGTTACACACGTCTAGCAATTAATAAACAAGCATGTTGAAATTTCGACTGTATAAATAGTTTAGAAGGTAGATGTGAACTGTATAGATGTACTGGAAGATAGATGTGGGTCTATTTATTTAACATATGTAATACATGAATTTATAACATATTCTTAAATATATAACCGTTTAAAGTTAAATGATAAACATATTATTTTGGAAATATTTATTTATTATTTTTAACAACTAAACAATATATTCAAATGAAAGAACGTGGAAGAATTATATAAAATCTTATTTTCCACATTTTAGTCCAATCACGGCTAAATATAGCACACTCCTAATTTAAGTAAATGTTCGTTATAGTGTTTTAATATTTAAGACTAGACGTAGTGGGCATTTTGGGAGCGTCAAACATGATGATATGAATATAAGTGGGATTTCAAACACCATTAGAAGATAGTAAAAAAGGCTTCAAGCCATTAACAGATGTCAAGTATAACTTTTCCTATATTATTGTATCAACAAAAGCTTTAAATACTAATTAACCACTAAACTTGATTTAAAAGTAACTTTAATAAAATGATTTTTTCTACGTACATTTAACTGTTACATATCATTATTTTGATATTAAAATATCTTATGGATAAGAGTTGAGATATGATGATGCTTGTTTACGTCACTGAATGAAGGTTAAAAGGAACCACCCAGGGAGGAGTTAGGAATAGGAAAAAACCATAATAAGTCAAAATCATGACACACAATTTTCTTCAGTTGCAAATCAACAGGAACTATGAGTCTATGACATGCATTCTTGAATCTTGTGTATGTGTAACAAGAGACCCAAATAAACCCATAATTACAGCTACCTTAACCAGTTAACCGGTATAAAATTAATAAAAAAATACAATGATCGACCAGAAACATTTATCTTAATAATAATGGTAATATATATGTTATATGTACATTCATTAATCAAACTTTTTTCACATTATAAAAACGGTTGGAATGATCAATTAGATCAACCTAAAAACATATGAAAACAAGTAGAATTAAAATAACATAATTTAATATTGTTCTTATTATTGAACTCGACTAATAAAACCGAACACATAACCCTATATTTATAGTAGACAAAAATAATTCTAAACCAACTCAAATACTATTTGAATAATCATATAATAAACTAATAATTATATATTCCTAACATACCGATAACTTCACTCCCTGATGCTTTTATTTTGTCTAGATTTACTCCTTTAATTGTAAACATATCAAGATTAATTCTATTATTCCCCTCCTAATCTTGATATTTACTTTTACTTATCACCTTTGTTTGAAACCTTTCATCTCCTTGATCTTATCCTTAAAACATTTGTTGATTACAAACAAACCTAGTTAATGCCCCTGATTGATCACACATGCTAACTTGCTAATGATCGTATCGAACTCTCTTGCTAACTTGTTGTTCAAGCTCTCATGATTAAACAAAACTGCTGTTAATCAAACACCATCCTTGGATACTTAACCTGTTATTTTTCATCTCACTTTTTTTGTTGTCGTACTGTCACATACAACAATAATAACAAATCATTGTTGTAATTTTTACCTTTCATGTTTTCTAGAAAGAAATTGCATCAATTTTGTTTACCCTTGATTTGAGAATCACCTCAAGAATATTCTTTCTTTTTTTTTTCTTCTTCCGGCTATGAAAATCAAATATAATTCGTAATTAGAGGAATTTAGTTGGTGATCCTCTTTTCATCTTTATATCTCTTGGTCAAGTTAGGATGTTATCCCTTCTTGATGGTCGGATTGGTTCTTCTTCACCCTTAAATTCCGATCGACTCTACATTGGTTGTGATCTTTAATTCTGATACCAATTGTTGAAATAACCAATTGGATCAACCCAAAAACATATGTAAACAAGTAGAATTAAAGTAACATAATTCAAATACTTTTCTTATTATTTAACTCAACTAATAAAACTAAACATATAATACTATATTTATAGTAGACAAAAATAATTCTAAACCAACTCAAATACAATTTGAATAATTATATAAATAAACTAATAATTATTCATTCTTACCAAATCGATAACTTCACTCCTTTAACATTTTTACTTTGTCTAGATTTACCTCTTTAATTGTAAACATATCAAGATTAAATCCATTAAAAACAACTTATGGTTTCAGCTAACAAAGTCTGTTTCATTTCTAGACTTCCTTCCACTGAAAATTTTGTTGCACAACAACACGCGCATATGTAACACTTGTAACACTAACATAATGTCATAATCTTCATAGATATATAGATAATATTTGTGTATATATGTATAAAGCCCATGGTTACTTTGGCCATCGTTGCTTCATTCTTGTCTCCGGTGGCCCGATGAATAATTCCGTTTCAACGTCAGAATTCTCCCTACGTTCAATAACATGAAAATCAGGTCTCATTGCTTCTGTTCCTTGGTCTTTTCGGATTTGACACTGCAAAATGCAAAAAAATTTGAAGTTATCTCTTAGAAACATTAAGATTTATAATTCATTTTATTTTGTCTATATGTTTTTAAACATTATTTATGTTTATAAAAATCAAGAAAATTTAATAAAAAAAAAAACTATACTAACCTTCTGTGTAAGCATTACATTTTCATCAGCTAGCAATTTCTCCTGAATGTTTCATGTAATTAAAAGTAGTTAATTATTTTTCAAAATTATTTTATTTTCTATACTAATGCATCCAATACAACCTGAATATTCCCATGTAAATAAAAACAATTGTAAGTAGTACCTTTGCTCGTAGTTGCTCAATCTGTTCATTGTAAACTTGCATCTAAAACATCGATATTCCACAAATTAAAACAATGTTAATGATCAATCCATAATAAACCCTAAATCCATAACCGAAAATAATGAAAGAAATTTTGTTGACAAGTGTTGTTTAACCTTTCGTGCGCGAATAAGGCGTACGCCCCTTTCCAGCTGTTGTTCAATCTGAACTAGTTCTTCAATGGTGGTTGCTCCTAATCCTTGTCCCAAAAGTTTCCTGCAATATAACACAAATGTAAGATCATTACCATTCATCAATTCATCTTTCTACATCTAGTTTTAGACATTCAAGAAGTTACATATATATTGATATTGCAACTAATGATTTAAAACATAAAATAGCACCTTTTTGCAACTTCTAGGAGTTCTACCTTCTTTGCCATGATAGCGGTTTCATGCTTCAAATGCTGCATGTTGAATTGAATAAAGATAATCAAGGAACAGATGGATTAAAGAACGAAGAAGGATCGATTTCTGAATATTATTGACAAGTTTATGAACCTGAACATCTTCTACACTTGAAGTATCTGTTTGAACATCTTTTACTTGACTTCTATATCGTTCAATAGTCTCCTGCATGCTGATTAAACGCAAAACCCTAAGAAAAGATACAAATGTCGCCCAAAAGAGAGAATATTTTCAAAATAGACGTGTGGATAATAAATGTTTGTTTTGTATGAATCACTCTGGGAATAGATGATAATGATAGCTCTTTAGTATTTCAACGGTGTAATACGAAAATAAGTATCTATTTTAGGTGTCTATAAAATGTTTGTATCTGAAAAAAAAAAACATGAATTTTTTAACCTCATGAAGGATTTAGAGTTTGTGTGGTGTTTTACTTTGAAAATGGTTTCATAGTGTTTCATGAGAGTCCGCTACCTTAGCGGACTCACTTTTCCGACACCAACTCCGCTTGAATAGCTAGCAGATTCAAGATACTTCCTAAGTCACCAAGCTGCAACGTTAGTTCAGATAGCATACTCGATCTCTATAAACCATTATAAAACCATTTCCAAACTAGAAAATAACACACAATCTTTAAAGCGTTTGCAAACATAAAAGTAGTATGAGAAAATATTATTTTAAACCAAAAAATGGTATAATGGCAAATAGCATTTATGTTTTCAAAATATACCTAAAAGATAATTCCTTTCTCTAGATCGTTTCCGTCTTCAAGAACCGGCCGGTTCGAACCGGTTCGGCGGTTGGACCAGATACCGGGAACCGGTTCGGATTGTATTTCAATTTTTATTTATTTTAATAGGTTTAACGGATAGGTCGGATGATGAATTTTAGTGTTAAGATGACCGGTTCGCTATCCGATCGAGTTCTGAGAACATTGATCATAAAGGTGTCTATGAAGGGTATATTTATGCCTAATTTAAGGAGAGAGAAAGGACGGCGTTCAAAACAACGTCCCCAAGCTTTTGGTTCAATTAGAGATGTTTGTTTCAAGTGATCTGGTTAATCACATATATTCGAGAGTCGATAATTGAATCATAGACGTACGAGTATATATATAGGATTGAAACCAAAGGACTAAAATCGAGAAAAGGAATAGAAATCACAAACTAAAATCAAGAAGTAAAAAAATCTTGGCTTTATTTATAATTTTAAAATTCAATCAAGCACATTAAAGAATGCATCATCTTGTAGTCAAAGCATAGTGTGTATATATGCTACATATGAGTACATATATATACATATATGAACACATACATATATGTGTGTGTATGCAATGAGCAGATAGAATTTAAAAGAAAAAGAGACTGAAACCCATAATTAAAATCAAGAAAATGAAAAGAAGCCATAGATCAAATCAAGAAAAGATAAAAATTAAGTGAGAAAAAGGAACCTTGAGCTTGCAAACTCATTAAGTTTGCCTCTTGGAGAGAAGATGATCAAAGCAACTTCAGCATCACAAAGCACAGAAAGCTCAAAAGCTTTCTTCAACAAACCATTTCTTCTCTTGGAGAACGTCACTTGTCTGCTTGTAGCATTCTCGATCCTCCTCATCTGAGTCTTCCCTCTCACCATCTTCGATTTTCTTGAACTTCTTTACCTGCTTTCGATCACCGTACGTACACAAATATGTTAAAACTTAAAATAGTGGGTAAGAATCAATCAACAAGTAGATCATATCGTTTTTAAGGTCATTCGAGTAGTCTTAACTTATAAGGTCATAAAGATTCTATTGAATATTTATGATCAAGATCCATCAAACAAACTCCAAACTAAAACCCATATCAGTTTTCGAATCAAGACAAGTTTTTTTTACAAATAGAGGTTGAAAAGGTGCAAAGTGTACTTTTACGATCATTTAAGTCGTCAAGAGGTCATGAAGATTCAATCTTTGTATGATCAAGATCCATCAAGCAAACACCAAACTCAAACACAAAAAGATAGAGGTTGAAAAGGTGCAAAATTTACTTATTTAGCTAAGTATATCTACTCATACAAGAAGATTTGGTTCAAGAAAGAAAAGAAATCTTACCAAAGAGGCAAAAAGACGCTGTTTTTTCTTTCTTAGATGTGTGTGTGTGAGAGAGAGAGAGAGAAGAGAGAAAGGGTTTGTGTGAAAGAAAAACCAAAGATGGAGTTGTAACCCTAGAGAGATAGGGGTAGGCCTAAATTTGCCACCGTTGAGGTAAAAATCAGAAGATTGATTGATGCTTGTGTACTCTTGTTTCATGGGTGTACTACCACTAAAAAGAAAAGAAAGTGGAAACTAAACTCACCCGATTTAACCACTTTCGCTTTTTATAGTAACAAAATATGTTACTTTCAAGTTTCAAGTATTTGCTTAATTAAATAAGGGATGCGTTAAATAAACACCTCATGATTTTAAATCAACACCCCAAAATTACTATACGTGTCGTATAGCCCCATACGCGTCGTATAGGGGGGGGGTCGTATAAGGCTATATGTGTCGTATAGGGCTATATGTGTCGTATAGGGCTATATGGGGCGTATAGCTCTCTGACAGCCCCCTGAATTTTCCTTGTTTTCAGTGTATTCGACCCTATACGCCGCGTATGGACCCATACGCGACGTATAGGGGGGTGTCGATTTATCCAAGTGGGTGTCTGAATAGTAGGACCCTTAAATAATCGATTTCCCATACTTTTTTCAAGGTTTTCTTCATAGAGTCTATATATCTTTTTACAAGTCTTTTTTCCAAACTTTTTCCAAGCTTAATTTCTGTTAGGTTATATGAATATAACCTTTTAGATCAATCTTGGGTGCTAGGGAAATATTAATAATTTCAAGTGCTTTTTTATTGGGTTAATTAAAACTAAATAAAAAGTTAGGGTGTTTTTTTCAGATTTCTTTTAGGAATTGTTTGGATTGGTTATTGAAGTTGTTTAGAATTCTTCAACCAATCTATATATGATTATTTGTTAGTAAATAAGTTGATATAAATAGCATTTCAAACTCAAGGGTGTGTTTAGATTGTAAATAAGAAAAAGAAAGAGTAAAAATACCTTGCTTAGAGGCTTCGCATTTGTCTACAAGTTCAATGAGGTTAATGTTGATAAGGCTGTTAGGATCAAAGAGGGATTCTATTTATTGGAATAGATCATCATATTGTTTATAGTATCATGAAAACAAAATTCAACAACTTCATTAGAAGTTGAAATATAAACCAATGATTTAGTTGTGTTCTTTATATTTTATTATTGTCATTCTTTGGATCCATTTCACGAGCCAACATCATGCAATTAAAATATGACTCTCGTTGAGGACATATTGTTTGGCCAAAATACACATCATAACCGAAGACATCATCAAACATCACGTACCACAAATATCGTTACATCCAAAAACTAGGAATTCAAGTACAAACACTGAATTGAAAGAACGAAGATATAAGATTCATTAGTTTCATATGGAAGGGAAATCACATAAGTCATATTGGAAAAGTTGCCAGCCGGTTTAGGTTATTCACTCCTTCACAAACTTTTTACCCTTCTTTGGCTCTAGCTCTTAAGGTAAAATAAAAAAAAAAATCTCTCTCCAAACAAATAAAAAGCAACCTATTTCATCCTAATCATAAAAGCTATGGCTGATAGTGTTCCTAAAGTTGCGTGGATCACCCATCCTCTGCGCGAACTACATGCATTCCTCTATATTAGCCTACACTTTTTGTGACGATCTTAGAGCTATCTTTCTTGATCAAAATCCGGTTTCTCACAAAATGGTTAGAGATATTGACACTATATTACCAATTTGTTTGTGAAATAGTTTCTTCAATTTTAGGGATTTGAATTGAAGGTGATGGTGATGGAGATAACGATGTCGATAGGTATCGTAATGAGCAAAGGTGTTGTAGTTGTTGATGGAGGAGGACGTGTGGTGACTGACTCATGACAATGATATAAATAAATATGAAATATGACGACAGACAAAGACTTGTGTGATTTTAGGCGTCGTAATAAACTTTTTATAAATAAAAAATGATTTTTGTTTTGATATAAGAAATTATCGTAAGTTATATTTAAAGTAAAATGATTATTAGACATGTTAAATAAGCATCAATTTGAGATGATAAGTGTGAAAGCTTTCAACTTAAGAATCATTTGTGTAATTCTCTTGATTAAGATTTTCATAATTTCATACATACTAGTTTAACACTTATGACCATTTATGTAATTTAAACTTATTCTATAATAATCAATTAATTTAATAATTTTTAATCAAAATCACTCAAATTTTAAGTAAAATATTATATCATAAAATTTAATTTCATAGTAAAAAATTTTATCATCTAATTCATATTCTTTTGCAGTCTTGATGATGATCTTAAAGATCATGATCCTCTACTTAGCATCGGGTTAAAGCTAGCATCTAATATATTTTCTTACTAGATTATACCCTGCGTATTACAAGTGTTGAATAAATAAATATTAAATAGTTAGTAAGAAAAATTAATGAATTATAAAATAATATATTGAGATATGATATTATTGAAATTATATACGAGTAAGTACTTTAAGTAATAAAACAAAAACGCTATATTTGTTTTTTAAAGTTGTTTTTAAACATTTTGTTTCAAAACAAACCGCTTTTAAAAAATGTTATTTTTAAAATTTTCTTACTATAACTTTGAATTTTAATTATTTTTGCTCATAATTTGATTTTAAACTCAAGTTTTCAAATATTTCCCTTTTTTTAATGTTGTATGCTTTAGAAAACTTTTTTATTTTATTAAAGTATTTTATTTAGAAATTACATGTATAGAAATATCTCTTTCTTAATTTATAACAAATATTTATAATTTAAAAAAGAATTAAGTAAAATTATTAGTAGTTAATACAATTATTTATTAAGAGTGAGAAGCGAGAAAAGAAGATTTAGAATGTCTATAATCGCGCCATGTGTCATCAAAAAATCTCATTTTATTAGTATAGATATATTTTGCATATGGCTTTTAAATTTGTGTTATATCTTATGTTACGTTCCTTCAATGTATGGCTAGTCAAACTAATACTGTTCTCATATTTAGGTATTATTTTTCACATCATGTATCTAACAAACAATTTAAAATTCTCAACCATCAGTACATGTCGCTTAAAATCAAGAGCAAGAATATCAACAAATTTAAAGGACTTCTAACCAACATCGCATACATAACTCTTTATACTAGTAGTTCAAATGAGTTTGTTTTATTGATACTTGTTACATGGAATTCATGTTCGTAAAAAGAAAACATATGATAAAGACAATAATATATCCATACATGAAATGAGTTCGACTATCTAATGGATTTGTCATTACACATGTCATAAAAAAGATTTAATCTTTGAAAAATTGTATTATCTAATTTATCTAATACGCATAAAAAAAACAAAAACACAACATACATTCACATATGACACTGGATTTGGTGAAATTTATGTACACAAGTCTAATGCAAACATATGAATATAATGTTGATACACTGTTAGATAACTATTGGTAAATAATAGGTCTTATTTTGTTAAAAAAAAATTACTTTCACACACACACACACACACACACACACACACACACACACACACACACACACACACACACACACACACACACACACACACACACACACACACACACACACATATATATATATATATATATATATATATATATATATATATATATATTTGTATACAACTTCAAGTGTATTTTCATGATTTTCTTCTCCGCTACCAACAATACTAGATATAATATTAGATGCACAAATTGTACACGTGCATCAAATTCTCAAACCTCTTTTTAGTCTAGATAACATGGTTTTTTAAGGGCCCTAATATTCAGACACCCACTTGGATAAATCGATACCCTCCTATATGTCGCGTATAGGTCCATACGCGACGTATAGGGTCGAATACACTGAAAACGAGGAAAATTCAGGGGGGCTATCAGAGAGCTATACTCCCCATATAGCTCTATACGACCCCCCTATACGACACATATAGGGCTATAAGACGCGTATAGCTAATTTCGACACTTACAATTAGGAAAAATTCATGGGGCTGTCAGAGGGTTATACGACACATATAGTCCCATACGACACATATAGCCCTATACGACCCCCCCTATAAGACGCGTATAAAACTATACGACACGTATAAAAATTTTAAAATGTTGATTTAAAATCATGGGATGTATATTTAACGTGTCTTTTTTTTAATGTTCACCTAGCTAAACTAGGAAACATATATATACTGTGCAGCAAGTATCGTACATAGGTAATAAAATTGTCCGTACGATTAGTGGACCCAAAAAGAGTGTCAAGATCACTGGTACTGTTTCAAAAGAGAATGAACCAATTAGAAATCGAAAACACATCGGATGCCTATAGTTTTCATTACAAAAGCACGTGGTGTCCCAGCCTATTTTCGGGACCCACACACCCTGGTTTGTCTTCTCTTGATATGGTGGTTAAAAAAGAATAAGTTACTTGTCTATAAATATTAATTAATTAATGGCAAATTAAATAATAATACAAGATTTATATTTTGTGGTGTATATTATAAATAATTTTACTAAACTCTAATACTGAATTATGTGCTAGATTGATGTATGTAATGTAAAGGTTGTTTGGTAGCCTCTTAATAGTCATTAAAAAACTATCTTTTAATGGTTTATAGTATTTTAATAATTAATATATAACGTTAATACTGAATGGTTAAAATGTTAAATTTTAATAGATACATATTGTCTAATCGGGCCCGTTGGCTCATACTAACAACCCTAATAATAATATTGTCTAATACTTGCCTCTTAAGCATTCGGAGGTTATAAACTATGAAAAGATAATCTATTAATAACCATTAAAAAACTATCAAACAGTCTCTCAGTCAATGCTTATAAGTTGTTATATAAAATGTAGATGGCATTTACATGTGTATATATGGAAAGATCGATATAAAGAAAGAGGAGCGTAAGCTTGACGCGGTTGCGGGCCCAACTTGAACCGATTCCACAAGACATTGTTAAGTGTGTTGTCCGACCATCTAGTACTAGGTGGGTCGATGTTTAATCAGTGTCAAGACTAGTGAGATAAATATGAGCGCATATTATATTGTATTAGATTTTAGGGATATTGAATTTTTATAATTCAAATTCATTATGGCTTATTAACCTAGTAACTCACACAAAAATAATGTTTGAGATTTTAAAAAATTAATCGATAATAATTTATACTTAAATTTAATCTGTTACATTTTCAACTTTTATTTTTTTTTTCTAACAAAGACAGTCCCTTGTTATAATCAATTAATCATCAAAGATTAATATTTGATTTTACTCATAAATATATCTATGAGGAAATTGATAAACATACATTCCTAGTAAGCGAAATTAAACTTAAATTATGTAAATCTATATATTAGTTATGAAAATAAATAGCAAATGAAAAACTTAATGAGTAAGATTGGTTAAACTTATCTGCTTAATTAATTTATAGTACAATTTCTCAACTGCTTTCTCTGAGTAATTTTTTTTTGTTTTAGTGAACTTGTATATAATCAACTTAACTTCTTGTCTACTTACTATGGTACATTTAATAACATATGATAAATAACATTTTTTTATTTATTTTATTTTTAGATTATTATATGTTATTATTTATTTTTTTTATATTAAGTTAATTATTTATAGTTATATATTTTAAAGGCTAGGAAGGACTGCTTCCAGAGAATATTTGATGGGGGTGGTCTCTCGTCGTCTTCTTTTTTTTTTTTTTACTATTGTAAAAATCGGGATGAGTCGGTAAATCATAGGTTTTTGAGGTGCTATTTCGCGGATGAAGTTTGGGTTAGGGTTCTTGAGTGGTTCAAAGCTCCAGGGCATGTTTTCCTATCGATCAACGATGTGCTTAATATTGAAGACGCAAGGCCTATGCCTAAATCTTGTCGGGAGCTCCTTCACGTGATATTCTTGACAACTTTTATGGTGCTTATGGAAATCAAGAAATGAAAGGGTGTTTAGAGAAATTAAAAAAAGCTTGGGACGTCATCTTGGAGATATAAAAACGTTATCGTATCATTGGACTAAAAACGGAGATATTTTTTTTCTCTCTCTCTTAAGGGGTGGAGGGGCATAATGGCATAGCCTACTTAGGTGATTTTTATTCTTTTTAGTTTGTATTCTCCTTCTAGCTTTTTACTAGCTTTGGTTGTTAACAAAAAGAAAATGTTAACTTCACCCAACAACTTAAAACTTAAGCACATCAAAACTTACCTTTTTATAAGTGAGCATTTGTATAATCAAATTCATATTAGGCCGGGTCTTAGTATATTAAATTAAGAAGAAAAAAAGTAAAGTCAAAACATCATTCATGAGTCTAAAATTAATCCCATCAACTACGTGTTGGATTTTACATGAATGACTCGGTTCATGTGTGAACATTTTGGATTGTCACCGTAAAGAAAAAAAACTACATACTTTACATCAAGAATAATTATTTTTCTTGTGCTACAATGACTTGCACCCCACACATAAAGAGTTGTACTTCAGAATTTTATTTTAACTTTTTTAGCATAGACTTTCATCCAACCCATCAAACCATTTCCACTAATTAAACCTGTTTCTGCATGCAAATCTTTATGTATGAAATGGCTATTGAAAAGCACTACGAGCAATATACTTCTTCTTAAGCAAGCAACGAAGTCAATCAAGTCATCTTCACTGATCATCAGCGGGGTCAAACATTCGGAAGAGTGCTTGTATCCTATAAAAATCAATAAATTATGATATATATATATATATATATATATATATATATATATATATATATATATATATATATATATATATATGCATATAAATTGAAAAGAATATTTTTTTTTACATTTTTCTTTAATAAGATCAGCAAACACTGGCCTAGCTCATAGTGAAGGCATGTATTGGCGTATAGTTGGGCTCGTCGAACCTCGAGTTGATTGTGTATAAAACAACCAAAATTACCAAATATTTAAGTGGTTTGAGATTTCAATAAACCAACAAAATTGGGAAAAAAAAAATAACAAAAAAATTAATTTCATATTACATACTATACTCTTATAAAGATCTCAATATATGAGATAGTTTTAATGATGCAAATAAACCAAATACATTGCAAGGGTATAAGACGAAAAGACATCATTCAAATGGCCATACAAATGAATATTGGAAACGACAAGATGAACGTATAAGAGTATAAGCCACTCAAACATAAAACCAAAGAGGACCCATAAAGAATGTCCTATGACTGTATGAGGTTTATTTCATTCAGTGGATCTTGGTTTTTTAATTAATAATAAAATAGAAATGTGACCCACAAATTGAAGAATAATTAAAAGCATTTATATATATATGCATGCCCATATCTATCTCATTGAAGGCTGAAATTCCGTTCTTGTAGTTGTGGACACCAATAAACCCAAAAATCTGGCACAAAGAAGATAAACATCTATGACCAAAAACGAAGCAATAGTAGTTTAATAATAGTTCTTCATATGCTTTGTGTTATTTATCAAGCTTCGACTTCAAATGTTAAAATGTAAGGTTTTATCTTATAGTGCCATATATTGACAAATATACATACACATATGAGTGGATTTAATTACACCTGGCAAAATGGGCAGGTTGGGTCGGGCAGGGTATCGGGTCAGAACGGGTTCGGGTTAGGATGGATTCGGGTCAGGATGGGCCAATTTAAAAAACAGGTTAGGATGGGTATGGGTCAAGATGGGTGCGGGTTAAGATGGGTCCATATTAAACAAATGAGAAAAAGACAGTGGGTTACGTAAGGATACTCGTTTGTAGCCTTTGCGGTAGCCGGTAGGGGAAGGATGTGGACTATGGAGAAGACGAGTTTCGTGTATTTTCGAAGATACGTAATAGCCCATCTTGACCCATTTGATATTTTTTAAACCCATCTTGACCCGTTCATCTTTTTCTTCACTTATAAAGTTGCCCACCTTGACCCATTGGAAATATTGTTTAACCCAACTTAACACATTATTTTGTATTTAATGTCCAAATCAACCCAAATTTACATATTTGGGTCAAAATTGCCAGGTCTAGATTTAATGGTACGATTGTGCTATAAAACAAAAGATCTATAACAAATTGTTCATCTATAATGGTGATTTCATTAAGCGCAAAGACATGAAAAGGTAATGAGGTTTTCAAGATAACTTAAGATACTAATTTCCTATACGTATGACATGTCATTAAACTGTATATTTTATTTTGTATGTAACATGTCATGTCATCGAAGTATATATTTTATTGTGTATGTGGCATGCACATGTAACCATGGTTGCCTTCGTGGCCGCACATGACGCGCCACGTGTGGAATCTCTCCTGACATGACTTTTTTAACGTGAAAACCAAAAATTCATTTTCTATGAATAGAAAATGATTTAATAATTTTAACCAACAAAAAAAATTAAGTACTGCATATAGAAAATAACATAAAGTTAATATGTTTTTATATTGTTTGCCTTTCTACTAAATTCAATTTGATATTCATGAGTTAAGGACAACATTTTATAGAAAACGAAAATACGAGATTTTTTCAATCTTTAAACCTTGATGAAATCTTGATATTGGCACATCAAGTGAAACAAAATTCAAGTAGCTTATATAAAAATTCAACAAATCTCCTGCTAATGTATGCTTAAAAATATAAATAAGTCATTAACTTTATAACAATGATTTCACAGAAACATACCCATTGTTCGGATTCGTGACCCATATGGCCATATGATTAATAAATATATATATACACACTCAAACAACCAGTATCACTCTATAACATCTTACCCCAGCACAAGCTATATAATATGTTAGCAGTGTGCGTATAGCCCATGTTTGAGATTGCTTATTTGTTAAAAAAGTAAATTTTGAAAAGTTAGTTCTATTAACTTATCAAAAGTAACTTATTTACCTATAAAAAACAACTTTTTAAACTTTACCTAAACATTCTTAAAAACTTATTGACTTTTCAAAAGTTAATAAGTTATAAGTCAGTGGAAAAGTCATTTTGCCAAACATGATCATAGTTCATCTCGTTTAAAAATATACAAATAGCAAATAAAAGTATTTTACTTAATATACCGTTGGGATTGGGTCCCGGGAGATCTTCCCTCAAAATTTCAAATCTCTCAAAGCATTTGCGTGTTCGTTCGACAGAAACCAACCCGATATCCAAAGATTGATTGATTAAATGTTAATACCCATCAAAAAAATCCGATTTTTAACAAAAATGGTGAAGATTTTGCGCTATAATCGCAACTATTTTTACCTGGGTCCTTCTCTTTTTCCTCCATTTTCGTTGACCCATGTTCTTCCAATCTGTAATCATCCCCTTCAACATCTTCGAAATCAAAGGTACCTCTGTTCTTTCTTCTATTTGTCTTTTCAGCTTCTTAGATTAAGCACTCTATCGCATTTATTTAGGTTAGGTTTTGTTGTATCAAATGTAGAATTCCCAATTTGGAAACCCTATGTTTTTCTTCAATTCATGACTACTTTTGAAGAATGAACATAGCTACAGATCCACATCCACATGAGCCTTCAATTGGGCATGCGTATCGTTGTTGTGATCTGTTATGATTGCAATTGTACATGATTGAGAGAACCCTAATTGAATGTGTGTATGTATGTGTGCTTATGTGTGTGTATGAATGGCTAACAATAACAACCAGTCATCTTCATATAACCCTAATTTGCTCCCTTTTGAGGCCACTGCGAATCCTCCACCGTACCCGCCTCAGAATTCAGCTCCATATCCGCCATACGCATACCCGTATCCATACCCATATCCATATCAGTCACAACAACCTCTCGCTGGCGGACCGCCGCTATACCCTCCTCAACCCTTTCAGTATCAGTATCCTGGGTACATATGCCCTTTTTCTTCTCAACCAAATGCTCATCATGACAGCAATGAAAGTGTTGGTAGTGTGACCACTTCAGCCATTGACCACCATTGTGATGCCACTAACCACCGTTGTGAAGATGATGATAGGTCGAGTAACTCTGTAAATCAAAAACTGTATCACAACCCTTTATCGGGGCATCATCATAGTGCTTCTTATCCAAGTGCTTTCACAGGACTCACTTCTCATATGGGCTCACTTGATTCAACTCAACTTCTTGCTATTCAACATCACGCTTCTCTAGATTTGGCAAATCATCAGAATTACCAAATTGTGCCCTTTGGGGCGCCTAAAAAGGCGTTGAAAGTTCTTCTGTTACATGGGAATCTTGATATTTGGGTTCATGAGGCGAAGAATCTTCCAAACATGGATGTTTTCCATAAAACAATGGGGGATGTTTTAAACAAGTTTTCTGGAAAACAAACTAGCGACCCGTATGTTTCCATTGCTATAACAAGCGCAGTGATTGGAAGAACTTACGTGCTTACTAACAGTGAAAATCCTGTTTGGAATCAGCACTTTAATCTACCAGTTGCCCATCATACAGCTGAAGTTCATTTTCTTGTAAAAGATAGTGATGTTGTGGGATCACAACTAATAGGAGCTGTTGCAATCCCAGTTGAACATATATACACAGGATCCAAAATCGAAGGTCTTTTTCCTTTAATAAATGCAAACGGAAGGCCTTGTAAAAATGGAGCCAGTTTAGCACTCACAATGCAATATATACCAATGGCAAGATTGAGTTTATATAAGCATGGAGTTGGCGCGGGCCCACATTATGTTGGCGTTCCTGGAACTTACTTTCCATTGAGAAAAGGCGGAAGAGTTACCTTATATCAAGATGCACATGTGCCCCATGAAAGCCTCCCAGATTTTAAGCTAAGTGAAGACATGCATTATGTTAATGGGACTTGCTGGATTGATATATTTAATGCAATTACAGATGCAAAACGCCTTGTTTATATCACGGGATGGTCTGTGTGGCATAAAGTAACATTGGTTCGTGACCAGGCAGATTCTCCAATGGGTCTGTTAGGAGATCTTTTAAAAAGCAAAGCACAAGAAGGTGTTAGGGTTTTGCTTCTTGTTTGGGATGACCCTACTTCAAGAAACATAATGGGGTACAAAACAGTAAGTTTTTTTTTTTTTTTTTTTTTTTTTTTTTTTTTTTGTTTTTTTTGTTTTTTTTTGTTTCTTGAAACTGTTAATAACCAATTGATGCCATTTTAGGCTTGATGAGTTATACTAGACGTGGCAAAATGGATGGGTCAGGGGGATAAGATTACAAGTCAAAGGGGTTTAAATGCATCATGCATTAAAACAACACTGTAAACCTTTTTTAACTCCTTTTGTCCCTTAGATATAACATAACCAGAATCAAATAATTCGTAAGTAAATGGGTTGAAATTGCCACGTTTTTGTATGAACATATACTATAGAAATTTTGAATGGTACATGTTTCTTGTTTGAACCATGACCAAACATTACGTTTTGCATATAAAACGTAGAACATTGACACTGGTATCTTAAAAGAACATTTTTGTCTCGGATAGGGTTATAATCATTTCATTCCCTTTTGGTCAAATAATGTTGGGGATGATTTCTCTCTAATAAAAATTGTAATGCGCCTTTTTCTTCTTTGACAAATTAGTTTAAAATAAACCTATTTTTTTGTAGCGAAACATTAACTGGTACTACTTGTTAATGCTATTGGTTTTGGACCTGTAAATTTCATTTTGTGAATCCTATTTATATGGTATAAAAGAAATAAGGATGTCATTATGGATCCCATTGGAGAAATAGAGATGGGATTCATAGAACACATAATACAGTTAATTGTTATAAACGAGTGCAAATCTTCAGGATGGACTGATGGCTACTCATGATGAAGAAACTCGGCGTTTCTTTAAGCACTCTTCTGTGCATGTATTGCTTTGCCCTCGTATGGCTGGAAAAAAACACAGTTGGGTCAAGAAAAAGGTACCTTAAAAATCAACAATAGAAGGATTTTTAAGTTGATTATTTTTATTTTCTTCACTTTATAACTATTATATCTCTTTTGTTTTGTAGGAAGTTGGAACTATCTATACTCACCACCAGAAAACTGTGATTGTAGATGCTGATGCTGGAAACGGTAGAAGAAAAATTATATCTTTTATAGGTGGACTTGATCTTTGCAACGGGCGATATGATAGTCCACAACATCCAATTTTTAGGACTTTAGATACCCTACATGCACAGGATTATCATAATCCGACCTTCACGGTAATTGAAAGTTAAAAGTGAAAGAAGTACAGATTAAATGTTCACAGTTTACATAAAGAAAGTTGGAAGTTATTCAAGTTTTGGTATTTTCTTTTGTAACAGGGGAGTGTTTCTGGGTGTCCAAGAGAGCCATGGCATGATTTGCATAGCAAAATTGACGGGCCTGCAGCTTATGATATTATGAAAAACTTTGAGGAACGGTGGCTGAAGGCTTCAAAGCCTCGGGGCATTAAAAAGCTGAAAACTTCAAATGATGCTTTGCTAAAATTAGATATGTTTCCTGAACTTTTGGGTCAAAATGATGAACCTTGCCTTAGTGATGATGACCCTGAGGAATGGCATGTACAGGTAAATAAGATAAATTAAAATTAGAGGCTGCGATTTCGAAATGTAAACTTATGGATAGCCTAGGCCTCCTTGAGTGGTGTTTTATCTTTATAGCTAATAGGGAATGGTCCATTACTAAAAAATGATTAATTTGCAAGGAATAGCCAAGTATGATGGTTCAAAAGTTAACTATTTTTTAAACATTATGTGATTAGATTCTTGTTTTGTGCAATGCAGATATTTCGTTCAATTGATTCAAACTCTGTAAAAGGATTTCCGAAGGACCCTCATGAAGCTACAGCCAAGGTGATGAGATAAATCATTTTCTTTTATGATGCTAAGAGTCAGTTGCCAAAAAAAGAAAAAAGAAAAGAAAAAAAAGAGCTTAAGCAGCGTCTAAATATTTCTGCTATAATAAGCATACAATGTGTTGTTGTAAAACACATTTTTTACCCACTAAAACTGTTTTATGCAAGATTTGAATTAATCAGTTCTAAAAATTAATGCAAAAGTTTTGTGTGAATATGTGATTAACGAACTTGTTCGGAACAGAATTTGGTATGCGGGAAGAACGTGCTAATTGATATGAGCATACATTCGGCATATGTAAAAGCTATCCGTTCAGCACAACATTTCATCTATATAGAAAATCAATACTTTATCGGGTCGTCTTACAATTGGAAATCTTACAAAGACTTAGGTAAGCAACATTTCTTTTGACATTATGTTATTGTTCAATTATTATGTAAATTAACCCAGGAGCATATAGTTAAACACATAATTTCCTTCAGTTAATATGCATATCATATAAAACATAATGCTTGATTCTCTCATTAGGTGCCAACAATTTGATTCCAATGGAGATTGCTCTTAAGGTTGCTAGTAAAATTAGGGCCCACGAAAGGTTTGCTGTATATATTGTCATACCTATGTGGCCAGAGGGTGTCCCCACAGGTTCTGCAACTCAAAGGATTTTATTTTGGCAGGTATATTCTTATATTTCTTTGACTTCTAATTTGGAAAGTCTAGATCAAGTACTAATTGATGATAATTGGACAAATTTTCTATATTTGTAGAACAAAACAATGCAAATGATGTATCAAACTATCTACAAGGCTTTGGTGGAGGTTGGTCTTGAAGAAGCATTTTCACCACAAGATTATTTAAATTTCTTTTGTTTGGGGAATCGAGAGGCCATCGACCTGAATGGTACTTCACCTAGCCATAGTCCTGATGGTACTCCTCAGGTTAGCCTTCTGTTTGCTTCTATGGCTATAGTTTCATATGCTTCTTAAACCCTACATAACATGATTTCTCTAGCATTATATTTACTACATTTTCTTCGAAATTTATCTATCGATATCATATCATTAACGACTAGAAGTGGGAGGATGAGCAGGTTGGGTAATGGGTCAAAATGCCTCCGGTCAGGATGAGTTGTGATTACTAAAACAATCTGACTACAGTATTAACTAAATCTTTGAATAAAACAATTTAGGAGGTTGTATGCAATTATACATTAGAAACAAGCATTGTGCCCACATGGCCCATTCTCCTTTTAGCTAATCTCTTATTCTGACCACTTTGGAGGAAAAACAACCCAAATCAACCTACTAATAAATAAATAGGCCAAAATTGACGCCTCTAATTAATCACTTTCTACAAAATCTATTTAAAAATATGTTAAATTGCATTTAACATTGTGAACAAATTGTTGTTTTTGATTATGTTTAGGGACTTGCACGTAAGAACAGGCGATTCATGATCTATGTTCATTCAAAAGGCATGATAGTGGATGACGAGTATGTACTTATAGGCTCTGCAAACATAAATCAACGGTCCATGGAGGGAACTCGAGACACAGAAATTGCAATGGGGGCCTACCAACCTCGTCATACTTGGGCCAAAAATCTCTCCGATCCACGAGGACAGGTAATCAATCATCTTTTATTGTTATAAAAGTTTTTATGTGCACATGTGAACTGACATAAAAAATGTTATTGGTTTGATGGCTTTCCAAGATTCATGGATATAGAATGTCTCTATGGGCCGAGCATCTTGGAACTGTTCATGACTGCTTTTTGAAGCCCGAGTCTATAGAATGCGTGAGGCAGGTTAGATCCATGGGTGAAGCCAATTGGAACCAATTTGCATCCGATGAAATAACAGAAATGACGGGTCATTTGATGAAATATCCTGTTGAAGTTGTTAGAAGTGGTAAGGTAAGATCTCTTCCTGGATTCGAAAGCTTCCTGGATGTAGGAGGTCAAATCATCGGGTCGTTTCTTGGAATTCAAGAAAATTTGACTATTTGATAAAAAATGGTTTTTTGATGTTTGTAAAGATCAGGGTTCTTGAAACTCAGTTGTCATCAAGGGTTTATGTTGTTAAAGAACCAATTTTAGTTTATAGATTCTTTGTTGTTGCGAATAATTGACTTCACTATGTATAAGGAATGACAAAGTGTCCATATCATGTTAGATTAAGTTTATATTATGCAACCTTATATGGCAAACCAAAATGTAGATGTGATCATATGAGGTTCTTGAAAAATGCAACCATAGTCATCGTTAAACAAAAATACACGAAAACAGTATTACATTTTATAAGTATAAATGGTATTACATTTCATAGGAATAAATATGAATGAAAACTTCTAAGTGTGTTGTACGACTCACAAGTCCAAATTCCTTCATGTGAAGAGTGATTTGATTATTGCCCGAATCATGAATTTTATTAATTTATGTGTTTACTTGAATGTTTGATTTTAAATATGTTGTCTCAATTTCAATTCTCTAAGATTTAACCTTGTCAAATATAGATTCACATCATAAAAGGAGGATTTCATACAATGCTTATTCTTCCAGAAATAATAATACTTCCCAATGGATGTATTTTGATTGTGAGTTATGCTTCCATTATGTTGTGATGACAGATGAATAAATCAGCCTCCTCCTCCTTATGGTCATGATCATGATGCCTATGTTATATGTTGAGGGTCTCACCGATAAAATTAACAAAGATACAAGGCTTACATGTTTAGGGGTGTTTGCGATTGCTTATTAAACTGGCTGTCTGTTTATTGCTTTTTGATATAACTTTACTCATGTATAGTTAGATACGCAGTTTGGATAAGCAATTCCAGACACAGTCAAAACAACTTATTGCTGTATGAAAACACAATAAATGAACAAGAAAATTTAGTAAGCAATCCCAAATGCGCCTAAAATACAATGGAGATGGGATTAAAAAGGAAAAAGACTTGAATTACGATTTCATTTTTTGAGAGACCCGATCCTCAAATTGGCATACAGTTTGGTTGGTATTTGTTGCAGCTGTAGGAAAACAACTTAGGCTTCATGACAATGTTATTGTGATTAATACATGTAAATTATGGTAAATAATAACTGGATGCTTGTGTTTTGAGCTTATTCTTATACATTTGTGTTTGAAAACAGAGAACCAAATAGACAATTGAATTGTATTAATGATTCTCATTTCAATTCATAAGAATGATATAAGTAAGAATATGTACAGATGCGTCTAACAAACTCTAACCTCAAAAATTTTGTCAAGATTGGAAGAAAAGAACCATGTCTCCCAAGTCGTCAAGAATTCTAATCAGCCAAATGCCATGATGAATTTTACCATCATCAAGCATCTGCAATGGAATTGACAAGTTAGTTACACAATATCACGATGATTTAACAAAATCCAATCATTTTTAATGAAAGTGCAAGTAAAGTCTAATAAGTTGTTCATTTAAACCATGTTTGTGG
Source organism: Flaveria robusta (assembly GCA_025506415.1). Classification (NCBI taxonomy): domain Eukaryota; kingdom Viridiplantae; phylum Streptophyta; class Magnoliopsida; order Asterales; family Asteraceae; genus Flaveria; species Flaveria robusta. Next base: position 3,280,551 of record CM046460.1, on the reverse strand, counting down.
GTTGTAGTTGTATGATGCAAATATAAATATGGATACAACAGAGGATAAATAAAGATGGGACACGCAACATGAGCTCAATGATATAGATAAGGACATCAAAGCAGAAGAAGAGCAAAAACATGAAAACAAAAAAAAAGTACCAAACCAGATGGGGCAATACAGGTCAGAACAGGCAAATTTTTTATATGGGTCAAAGTGGACCGGGTTGATCTTAAACAACTTTTGTCCATAACTTCAAAATTTTATAATCTATAAGGCAGTACATATGATTAGAAAAAATATTATTGCTTCAATAGTTCAATAATAACATAATTTCTGAATAAATGGGTTGCAGAGGTTTTATACACTAAAAGTTCACTTAAGGGGGACTTTCAACTCGTTCAACCGATTTGAGTTTGACCCAACCTGTTTAACTAACTTTGTTTAAATCGCACACAACCATATTTAGAAGCAATAGCAATAGTTAATAGTATCATTTTTCTAGAAATGTATACAGAATTTAAAATAAACAAATTGTTACCTGTATACATTATGTGCTCCAGCCTCCAGGGTACATTACGTGCTTTAATGCTTTCAACAACATCTGGTTGAATAATTCAATTGACACCTCATTTTACAGGCCCCGTATTTCTCCTCGTCAAATGAGACTCACAGCCACATCTCCATTTCTCATCAAACCACACCTCTCACCTAAATATCGCCAAGCGATCTTATTGGAAGTGCATGTATCAAAATTCAGGATCTTCTGTATCAAAATGCATTCAAACACCCATGTTTTCAACTAACATTAAAGATGTATGAGGATTAAATTGGTAACCCTTCTCCTCCATGACACCAGCAAGCTCAGAGCATTCATTAACCAACCCTTGTTTTAATAACCCATCAAGAAAAATCTTCCAAGCAACTTCATCTGCATTGTATGTGTACCCATCTAGCAAATTACCAAAGACTTCTTTACCTTTTTCATGATTTCCTTCATCATATAACCCACAAATCAGCAACTTATACGACTCTAAATGTGGTAAAATCCTATTTTCAACCATACTATTTAGTAAGGTCAATGCTTGATCAAACATTCGCAAGGAACACGAACAATGTACTAAAGAGGTGTATATGTGTTCATTTGGAACTAGCCCATTTGTTAACATATGACTAACCAATCTACAAGCTTCTTCAAGTCGATTTTCTCTACATAGCCCAAAGGTTAATGCCTCAAAAGTTTTGACATTTGGTTCACAACCCCTTTTAACCATTTCTGGAAACAACTCCATAGCAGTCTCTAAATCCATTAACTTCCACACATTACCAATATTGAGATCAAAATTTTGAAACTTTATGTTTTCCCTTTGTTGTAAGACTAAAAGATGCTTCACTATTATAGCATATGTATGGTGAGATGGTTCACATTTAGCATCCATCATACGTTTTAAAACACCAAAAGCAGAATCTATCTTTCCTGCACGGAAGTATGAATCGATAAAAACTGTATATGTTGCTGTATCTGGTTCTACACCTTTCACCATCATGTCATTCATCATATCTTCTGCTTCTGTAACCATTCCTTGACTGCAATATGCAAGAATAAATGAAGTGTATGTACAAACATCAGGTGTCAGTCCAGAAGAAATGATTTCAACGAAAAGCTTATGGGCATCAACAAAATCATATCTTTTTAATAACCCTTCAATCAAAATTGTGAATGTAGTAATTTCCAGCTTAAAACCTAATTTTATCATCTTTCCTATAATAACTGAAGCTTCTTGAATCTTATCTTCTTTACACAAGCCATGAATCAGCACATTGTAAGTCCAAGAATTTGGTAAGCAGTCGTTAATAAGCATATTGTTGAATAAAGTCAACCCACTATCAGCTTTTCCAATTTGGAAATATCCATCTATAAGAGTTGTGTAGATAACTTCACTTACTTTTAATCCCTTCACTTTAAGAGAATTTACCAATTCATGAGCTTCTTCAACACTCCCTCGACTACATATAGCCTGTATAAGGGCACTGTAGGTCCACTCATCAGGAACAACACCGTTCTCTTTCATTAAACCAATCAACCTATAAGCATTCTCCACATCGTTGTGCATACAATATCCATTAATTAGCAAATTGTAAGTCACAACAGTAGGTGATAGTTTCAACTTCATCATCTTATCAAGTAAAGCCATAGCCTTGTGAATGTTATTGACTTTACAATATCCACCAATCAACTCGTTGTAAGTACGAACATTTGGTTTCATTTCTTTCTTTTCCATAATTTCAAACATCTTAATCGCATCCTCAATTTTTCCTTCCCTACAATATCCATCAATCAAAGCATTGTATGTCACCACGGTCCCAGCCACTCGTTTCTCTTCCATCATGTCTAATAATTTTCTTGCTTCATCTACCTTTCTTTCTTTACACAACCTATCAATAAGAACCGTGTATGTGTGAGCATTCGGCTCACAACCTCTTTCTTTCATCTCATTAAATAGTTTCCATGCTTCTGCAGTTCTGCCTAATCTACTTAATGCAGATATCAAAACAGTAAATGTACGCACCGTTGGGAAGCAATTATCATCACCCATTTGATGAAACAACTGTAGCGCTTCATCAATTCTTGTTTCTACACAAAACCCATGTATTAAATTCGTATAAGAAACCTCGTTTCTTTGACACCCTTTCTTAGGCATTACATCAAACACCTTATATGCACTATCAACATCTTTATTCCTACAATGCCCTAGAATCAAAGACGTATACGTATGAGTATCGGGACTAAGTCCAGTTTGAACAATCTTACTCACATACAAGCAAGCCACATCAACTTTCCCCAATTTACAATGCCCATTCACCATCGAATTATAAGTGTATATATTCGGCACAATTTCATCATCCAACATCTCTAAAAACACACATTTCATATCATCAATCATCAAAAACCTTGATAAGCACATTAGCAGTGTATTATAACATCTAACACTAAGCTTAAATTTAAACTCTTCACAATCATCATCAACGTTCATTTTCCTCAAAAACCCCAAAACAAACCTCGCATCATCTTCCGTTTCGCAAGCTTTCACCATCGAAATCCGGATCTTTTCAGCTACACTAAGATACTTATTCTTGATCAATATCTTCAACAACGATGCGAAAGATTCAACTTTGGGTTTAAAACTCGATCTCTGTGATACAAGATTGAAAAAAGAAAGAGCTGTTTGGGGGTTCAAATTAGGGTTATTAGTCAAAATCGAAGTTATGTGTGATGGGGTTATCGAAGGGATCAACGATTTGAGACGAGGGTTTTTCTGCCAGTTGGGTGAAGAGAGAAGGGCGAGTAAATGGGATGCAAAATCTTCTTCTTCTTCAATGGGCGATGAAGATGGTGAAGGGGAAACAGCGGAATGAAGGAGGAGTGATGATAAAGATTTGAATTTGATGATGAAATGATGTGGGGATTGTTGTTTGAGGATGAATGTTGATCGTAACATCATCCATGTAATGATGAAGTTAAGAGTTATCGATGCATTTTTGAGAGAAAAGGTGTCTGCAAATGGTTTGCAGCGGCAAGCGAAGAAGAAAGGGGAAATGTTGGGGGACTTTGTGGGCTTTGGGAATCTTGATTGTTTGGGCTTTCATTCTTGGGAGTTGAAAGTTTACTCATGGGCCTATAATGCATTTGGGTTATTTTTATGGGTATGGACTTCATCACGTTTTTTATCAAACGTATGAAATTTATGGGGCGATTGGATCGCATTGGGTTAGAGTGTCAGACCACTAAAAGTATTCCTTAATTTTATAATTATTACGTTAATTAAAAGTTAATTCTCATTTTCATTTGTGAGTTTCAATCTCAAAAAGTTTTTTTTTTCTTTTAGTTCATTGACTTCATAAGAAGTTATAATTTCCATCTATTTTCGTTAACTTAATTAATTGTGTTTATTTTAAAGTCATTATACAAATAATTTAATTTAAGTTGTCATTTGTATTCTTACCAAATATACAAATAACAATAGCATTATCTCTTTTTTCATCACTCACAATTAATTCGTATAATATAGAGAGCACACTTACAAATATACAAGAAACCTACCGTGAAAGCTTTGACCATCTATATATTTGGATAAATGTTAAATAAATGAATCTTTCAAAATTATAAAAACTACAACAATACCAACTAAAATTATATATAATAAAATGCTCGTTCTTATAGTTTAGTTTTTTTAAACATGTTAACGTATGATAAAAGTTACTCATTTAAAAATTATGGATGGTTTAAAAGAAATCAATTGTAACACATAATTAGCATGTGTAAAAAATAATTAAAATATTTAAATTTATAAAAATATTTTTGTCCGATTAAACTATTAAAAATCAAGGTAATAGAATAATTCGCCATTCGCAAATGTATTTTATTATAGTATAGATTAACTTACTTTACTAAACCCGATGCATTACATGGGTTACATAAATAAAATATTAAATAAAATAATATTTTATTATTAAGATAAGATAAACTTAAAATTACATATAAGTAAGAACTATAAGTGATAAACAGTGATATTAACTTTGTTTTTTCAAAAAATAAATTAAACATTTTTTTCAAAGCAAACCGTTTTAAAAAAATATCATTTTCAAAAAGTTTCTTAATATAACTCCTAATTATAATTATTTTTTGTTTATGAGAATTTTAATTTTTTAAAAACACCAATTTTAAAATATATTGTATTTAATTAGTTTGACGTTTCAAAAAAAATTATTTTTATAAAAGTTTATTTCTTTGAAGTAACATTAATAAAAAGATTTCTTGCTTAGTTTATTAAAACTATTTTTAAACTAAAAAAATTAAATAAAATTATTTGTAATTAATATAATAATTAGAAAAAGAGAGAAGTGGAAAAATTTTGATTAAAAGGAATGTGATGATGACATGTGTCATTTTTAGTTGTATTTTTATTGAAGTATATAGATATTTTAAATATGATTAAAAGATATTAGTATTTTCTTTTTAATCTAATAAAAGGGTAACTGAGAGGGACACGCGACAACACCACATTTATTTTCATCAATTTTACCCGCTTCTCTTTTATATGTAATAATAATTACGATAATTACTAATTATACTACATAATTTCTTAATAGACTAAAAATATTTTTTTAATAAATAAAAATAAGGTTTTTGTATTAATGTTACTTATAAAGAAATAAATTTTTATAAAATAATTTTTTAAAGCATTAGAGTTTTTTAAAAATATAAAATATTTTAAAATTAGTGTTTCTAAAAAGTAAAATATTTATAAATAAAAAATAATTAAAATTAGGAGTTATAATAATAAAAAAATTAAAACAATTTGTTTTGAAACCAATTTATTATTTATATCTTTACTCATACGTAATTTTAATTATATCTTATCTTAAAATATCGTTTTAAAACCAATAAAAATTTTGTATATTTATTATTTTATTTATTCAAAACGTGTAATAAACGAGGTTACTAATGCTAGTCTCACTACTCTAATAAAAATATATCTATGAGGGACACATGTTAACAACATATTCCCACTTAACAAAAAAGTATTGAATACACAGGTTTACTAAAGCTACTTACTTATAAAATAAGATTTAATAAACACTATGGAGAACATATAGTTGGTCGGGTAATTGTTCTTTGACGTAATAGTAATGGTGTAAATAGTGTAAAGAAAATTCAACCTAAGTTCATCTAACCTAAACTGAACTAAGTTAAAAAGAGTATTGAAAATGTGATAATGTTTTGTATGATTGTATTTCTCTCCTAATCTGTTTATGCTATTTTTTTTTTGAATAGCAAATTTGCGATCCTCAGTGTTATTAGGATCGGATCGGACCGGCCGGTCCAATCGGTCCGATCGGGGATCGGCCACCTAGCCAGTCCGTCCTGAACCGGTGGTCGAACTGGAAAACCGGACCGGTTTGAACCGGATTTTGATACATATATATATATATATATATATATAGGGTTAGGTTCATTGCAGAACTGTTGTTTTAATGAGAACTTAAAGAACCTTTTGTAACCATTGATTAGATTAATGTATGGTTGAGATTAAAGAGGGTATTCTTGTAAATTTTCAACTAAATAAATATGTAACTTAAATTGAAAAGGGTATTTAAGTAAAATGTAGTGTAACTTTTATTTGGAAAGTTGTTTTATTTTTGGGTGAAATCCCTTGGTATCCTCCCAAATTGCATGTGTAAATATGGAATATGGTTCTTCAGAATAAAAACTTTGATTATTTTGTAATATGGAATATGGAAAAAGTGTAGTAAATGTACGTATGTTTAAATTTATAATTATTAATTTATGTATACGTAGTTTTGATTGTGTTATATAATGTGCTAAAATTAATATTGTTTGCTTTGTGAAATATAGTTGTATCTGTATCATTATTTTTAATATTGATAGATGCAATTTTTACGGTCATATTTAATTGTATGTGTAAATATGTGTAAAAAGTAATTAGAACGAAGGATTTAAGTCTCTTATTGCTGACATTTACTTGTTAATATAAAACTTTGCAATAAACGTGGGTTATGAAAATTAGAATTTGTAGGGTTAATTGAGGTAGTGAGGCGGATGACCAGAGGGAAGTTAAAAATCAATTTGAGTACGTATCTTTAATTTTTATTTTTTTTGGTAGCATGTGCATATAAATTGTATATATTGATTGACTGATTTGATTTTTTATTTTTTTCATATATGTAAACTAAGGATGAAGTTTTCGAGACAGAAAATGGTGCGCTATTACAAAGAGGTTTTTGCTAATATCGTTACAGCCAGAAGTAAGACTCATGTTCAAGCTTGGTAGATGTGACTAATAAACAATAGTATTGTAGCTTACCATAAAAAAAGATGATAACCTGTTGCATATATGTCAGCTTTGTATATATTTTACAAACTCAAGCAATTAACATATATGTAAGTTAGTTTATTTTGAAATATATTTGTTAACATTATGTTGGTTACATGTATGTAATTTAGAATATCAAATTTACTTATATATAAATGACTTTATGTATATGTAGTCAAATTTACACAAGCAAACTGAAAACAATAACCAAAATTTCATTGGTTTAACTATAATTTACGTATGCATAATCAAGTTTACACATACGTAAAACAATCTTACACATACGTTTATGTACACGTAAATCTATATATACATATATGTAAGTTGTACAACTTTATAATTTTTAAAAGTTTCTACATAATGTAAATGAAAATCATACATGAAGAACAAACCTTTTTAGGTTTATCAAAACAACTTAATGAACGACATTATCTTCATCGTTCTCGACGTCTTCAAAAGGATCAAAACCGAAACCCTTTACGTGGTCACAGACATCTTCATCAACGCCATCATCTTCATCGACATCGACATCGTCATCTCATCTTCGATTCATCTTCATCTTCTTTTTCCACCTAATTTCCTTGTATTAAATCTCCTTATTTCATGTGGTAACATCAAATAAATCAAAAAAATTGTTTGGTTGTAAATATGGACATACCTTCTCATAACTATTGGTTAGTATCATTTTCTTCAACAGTTTGATATTTCTTGATTTTGCTCTAAATATTTTGGTCATCTCATCTTCGATTCATTTTCATCGTCGTCGCTTTCATCTTCTAACCGTATGCGATATAGTGACCTTCATCAACTTCATTTTCATATTCTAGCCATGTGCAACTGATCTCAATAATTTTTGGTTAGAAAGTGAGGTTTTAATGGGATTATAATTTGATCAAATGATTTTGGATTTAATGTGATGATTCGATGGAATTGAAAGAATTTTTGGGATTGTAATCTGGTTAATATTTATTTCAAAAACTACCTTAATTAAAGTAGTTAAAAAAGGAATAACAGTTATTAAATAAATATAAAATTACTTTAATAACCTTTATGAATAAATTAAATATATTATAAAAACTATATCAATCAATGGCTAAGATTAGTACTCGGAGTTCTCGCGACCTTTAGAAGTTCTGAAAAAATCCTGACCCTATATATATATATATATATATATATATATATATATATATATATATATTTGATCTTAATGGGTTAAAAATGGGTGTTGAACTATAAATTAATGTGTTGAATATACAAATATAGTTAAGTTATATATATAACTATAAAATACATATATAAATTACTTATATTTAATTATATATATAACTATATATATAATATACTAGATATATAATTATGACGTCATTCGGTTCTTAAATCAGGTCCGACCACCAAACCAGTAAGGGGTTCGACGTCCGATCCGGTTCTGAAAACATTGGCGATCCTGCTTCGGAGAATATATGTTATCTTAATCGAGCCCACCTATTCGTTTCCCAGCCGAAACCGCAACCCCAACCCCTTTAGAGACAAACCCATTGCTAAGAAAACCCCCTGGTTCAACCCTGAACATTTTACTCAAAGTGAGACTTTAACCCATAATTTGTTAATATTTAATGTCATGAACGACTCATATCTCTTTATGCTAATAACACAACGATTTTGGTACACACGTGGTCAATTTCCAACGTTTAGATGGTCTTTTCCCGCTCATTTCTAAATGTCAACTTGTGTTTATTTATGGTCAATATTCATTGCATCAAAAATTCAATCTCTCCCACTTTTAGTTCTTTTCTAAGGTGAAATTTCCCTAAATAAACATTTTACCAAAAAAAGTCACCACTATGGCAATTGACTAACATTTTTAAAAATTTATCATTAAAATTAAAAATTTTAAAAAAATAGTTAAATAAAGGAGATTGTAAAAGAACAAGTTTTTAAAATTTCATTTCTACAAAATCAAGATTTTTAATATTACATTTTTAAAACTTGTAAGTCGGAGAACGACGACCAGCCTTAAACAACTTGGAATCTCAAGCTATAAGTGAATTCAATTCAACAAGTTATGTTGGGTTCTATATATCATTTTATAAAAAGTTCAAGCAACGAAAGCAAAAAGGTATATAGTTTACAAAAGAATTTCCTCAGAAACATACCGGGATACATATACAAAATATAAAATAAAAAACACAACCATAAAATGTTTTGAACTTTAATCTCCAACAAATGCTAGACCGCCCAAGCTATATGGGTAATTGGTATTAAAATTGCTATTTATATTAAGGATATATATTTATTAAATAAAATAAAAAAATTTATAAGTATTTTAAAATATAAGAGAATTCAAAATCTTTGACCGAATTTCATAAGCCGTTTTTTTTTTTCCAAGCTTAAGTATATTAAAATTTTTAAGAACTTTTCCAATTATATCATTTTAGTACTCTAACGTTTATATTTCTATTATTGTCGTAGTCTTTACCCAACCTGATGTGTTTTTGAAATCTGCTAAATTAGTAATAAAAATAATAATAACAATTTAATTATTAAAATGCCTGTTTATAAAAGTTATATATACTAAAACATTAAAAGTTTCTTAAAAACCAATGGCATCTCAATTTTAAAAACTAAATATGCATCATTCTTGAATATACCGTTTTCCTCCATGGCTTCATGTGATTGATCACATTTGTTATTTTTTATTTAAAAGTATTAATTCTTACATTTGGCTCTTTAGGGTTTAAATATTATCATTTTCATCTAAAAGTGTAGCTTTGTTAATTTAAAATATTACATATTCATCCTTAAAAGGGTACTTATGTGAATTTTCATATAAAAAATCTTAATTTATATTTACGTGTTGCTGATAAAATTTCTTTCATAGAATTCATGTTTTTGGATGAAGATATAGAATACAATAGATGCTATCTAAGATTTTCAGTCTTAAGCTAATCAGTATTGGTAAGACGGGTACGTAGACGAGCAAGAGAGGTTTTCTAGTCTTTTAATTGAATATAGGGGGCAAGTGAATATAGTAAGAAAGAAAGAGAAAAAGGATATATGTCTTACAGGAATTCGATCCAGCTCCTGTTTGAGTATCTCCCTAGCCTACCTACTTTTGAAGGTATCCTTTTGTCTCTGTATCTGCTAACGAGAACCTGTGAGACGACTAGTATATAAGAGTATTCACCTCTAATATCTCAGGCACTTTAAACTTTTGTTTAATATTTGTTTTTTCAAAAAAGTTGGTTATTAAACAAATTGTTTCAAAACAAAACGTTTTAAAAAAAATGTCTTTTTTATTAATTTCTTTATTATAACTTTAAAATAATTATTTTCGTTTCATAAGAATTTAATTTTTTAAAAGCCACAAGTTTTAAAATATTTGGTGTTTTTTAAAAGTTTGATATGTTTTTTGAAAAAATTTCTTATTTAATAAGAAAATTATTTTTTACAAATTGCATTTGTATAAAGATCTATTTTTTTAATTTAATAAAAAATATTTCAATAGGAAAAGATTTAAATAATATCATTTATATTTAATGTGATATTTATTAGGAGAAAAAAAAGAGAAAAAGAAATTTAAGAGCTTTAAAATTATGACAAGTGGCATACAAAAATCTTGTTTTATTAATATAGATAGATGAGTAAATTGAACATCCTTTTCTTAAGCAGTCATACATTTTGTTTAGGTAAAGAAGATATCAAGATTCATTCAAGATATACGAAGAAGCAGACTTTTGGATTCTCGGACATATAAAAAACAAAAATAATGTGATCACAAAATAATATTTCATCTAATATTGATAGAATTCTGTCGGGTTAGATTAAAGTTACTTATGTTCTTATAAAAACAAACTCACACTAAGCTTAATATAGTTTTAGCGAATTAAAAGTACTATTTTAAAAATTGAATTAAAAGTACAAAAAAAAAATAGTAATAAAATAAACGTGTGTGATTAGTGATTAATCATTTTGATCCATTTTAGTTTGCAGTGTTCTTGAAGTGTTGTCTAATCAGGAAATTTTATAAAATACTAAAATTACTATTTAATTATGTGAATATGTAAATCTTGTTATATTTAATACGCATTTGTGGTATCAACCATGCAAATTGATACATTACATTATCTTTACCTTATATATTAAACATAATAATATTTTGACGCATTAGACATAATTGACCTTATTAGACACAATGACTATACGTACTTAAAACAATAACCAAATACACTCCCCTATAATACAATAAGACACATATCAAGTCAAAACATTTTTACGATTTTTAATTTAAATAACTTTTAGATTATAACCTTATACTTTACCTTTTAGGAAGTTAGTAATTTGAAATCTTTCAAGTAAGACGATATGTAGTTGAAATCCTTTATATATGAAACAATTATTTAATGGATATAATAGTAATTAAGTATTAAATTATGCTATTAAAGTCACATAAACCTTTTTTTGTTTTATTAAATTCACTTTAACTTTCACGAAAAGCACCAATCCAATTTTATGTTTCATAAATATTAAATTTTGAGTAAAATACTATTTTCGTCCCTGACGTTTTGTTAAATTTGTAATTTCAATCCAAAAACTTTTTTTTTTTGTCATTTTAGTCACTGTAGTTTACCAAATGTTTGCCATTTTCATCCACTCAACTAACACCGTTAAAACTTCGTTAAATATGAGGGTATTTTAATCTTTTTGAACACTCTAATTATATTAATTAAAACAAATTAATTAATTAATATTCAATTAAAACTAAAAAACACATGAAACGACTAGTGAGACCAGACGCTTCGATTTAAAAGATTCGATCAAGTCTAACCCATTTTGTTCGATTGAGATTTGCCGTGGGATTTCAATTAATCTTCACGTTTTGTTTGAATGTTTACTGTTATTTGATTGAGATTTGTTGTGGGATTAATGTTTGTTGTTAACATGTTTTATTTGATTGAGCTCTTTGATTTAGATCTTTGAATGTGACAATAACAAACCTCAATAAAACAAAACGTGACAACAGTATATCTTAATCGAACAACAGTACACGCTCAAACAAAACGTAAAAATTAATTGAAATCTCACAACATACCTTAATCGAACATGTATTAGAATTAATCGAAACGACCGATCTCACGAGTTGTTTCATGTGTTTTTTAGTCTTAATTAAATATTAATTGACTAATTTGTTTTAATTTGATAATTAAGGTGTTGAAAAAGACTAAAATACCCTTATATTTAACGGAGTTTTAACAGAGTTTTGACGGTGTTAGTGGAGTTGATGAAAATGACAAAATTTTGTAAACTACAGTAACTGAAATGGCAAAAAAAAAATTTTCGATTGAAATATCAAATTCAAGAAAATGTCAGGGACGAAAATGACATTTTACTATTAAATTTTTTACTAATTAAATTAAACAAATAAAACATATATGAAGTTTGATTACTATTTAGTGAGTATTTTTGTCCATTTTAACTTAAATTCAATAATTTTGGAACTTTATCATCATGTTATAGATTTTTTTTTCTGAAAATTATAATTAAATAGTAATCAAAATTTAAATTTTAAAAGTGTTATAATTAGTTCACTTAATGTATATTTTTCTCAAATTAAACTACTAAACCATTAAATCAACTCATTAATGAATTTTCTTGTGTAAAACAAGTAACGGAGCCGAAGAGTGGAATAAAAAATTTCAATATAAAAAAAAACATATTAATTATATTAAAAAATAAAAAAAATATCTAAAATCCACATCATCTTTCAACATCAGCATTAAAAAATATATATTTTTTTATTTGAAACATAAAAAAACATGTTAAAAAACATGTTAGAACTTACTTAAGTGAAACATAAAAACCAAGTAACCTAATTGAAACATTAAAACTTGATTAGTATTTTGTTTATAGGTTAAACGTGAAGAATACGAAGAAATTGGAAGAAACTGGATGAGAATTGGAGCTCGGGAGGTGAAGATATGTAAAAGAAAAGTTTCAAGACAGTGGTAACTTAAAACGCGTATAACTTGAGCTAGGAAAAGAGTTACGGGACTCACGGCCTATCAATGGAAAGTTTTCGAAAAGTTACACTAGAAAATCAACTTTGTGCAGGGGGTGGTGCCACCGACGCCTCCATAGGCGCCACCGACGCCAATGGCGTCAGTAACCTGAAAGATTCTGACTGACGCCTCCTCTGACGCCTAGACTGACGCTGAGCGCCGTCTAATTTGAGAGGTTTTAAAAAGGGATTAACCCTAATACGAAAATAACCTTTTTAGCCACCAATCTTGGATGAAAAACAACCATCTTTCACCATTCCAAAGCTTTCCAACATCAAAATCATCCGGATTCACATGATCAACTACAATTGTGTCGAACAATCGACGATGATGCAAGGCTAAAACAATTGTGATTCACTTCGGGGGACGGGTTTGTGCAAGTTTCTATTTTTCTTGGTTTGTAGCCTAGATTTGAGATTAGATCTTAAACCTTTTAAGTCCTTGTGGATTCAATTTATGATTTGATTATTTAAATGATTTGATTATGTTTAAACTTAACTTTGGTTTTATATAATCTTGATGACCTTTAATCATTGGGTGATTGATTATTAGAATTAGGGTTTCATTATTCAAATTGATGATTGTGTGAATAAAGTCCTTTAAACTTTAATCCATAATTATCACTTAAATCATATCATGTGTAAATCACCATTAATAACTTCTCACTAGGTTTCACGAAAGAAAAATTGTAACTTTACCAAACCTGAATCCTGAAATGGGTTGCTTTTTCTTCAAGATTGTTAAAAACCTAAACTTTAATTTTGTTAATTTGATTCTTATTCATTTCAATTAATCAAGCAATTTACTTTTTAATGTTTAGTATTTTTAGGTTAATCAGTGCTAACACTTTCCTGTGATTCCCTGTGGATTCGACACCCTTTTTACCCTTTACTTTTAAGGGTGACTAAAGACTCTTTAATTATTATTTTTGACCGACCATATATATGACATCGATCAGTTACATTATATAGAATTTACAATGAAACCCTAAAACCTAAACGGGCCCATGGGCTCAACCCTAATAATAATCATTACTAAATACTAATAATAATATAGTCTAATACCAAAATCTAGAACAGAAAAGCTAGACAAGAAACAACTATCTTGAAGGAACAAGAACACGAAATGGAAGGACTGAAGCAGGTTTCTTAATAACGTGACAGAATTCAGTTATTGGAAGTGGTGAGTGGTGGCAGAATCAGCGGTACCATGTAAAAGTGAATACATATCTGACCGAGAAACTAGGAAAGCCAGAAACCATAGAAAAACCTAAATCGAGCTCATTGGCCGCATACAAACAAACCCTAAAGTTACAACAAATAGTAACTATATTTGAGAAGAATCAAAGCAAAGTAAATAATACACACCAAAACCAATAACATATTTCACGCTTCTAAGAGCTAATCAGAACGCATCAAGTCACAAGAACATAACCATATAAACAACAGCAAAGTAAAACAACGTACAAATACAAAATGCATTTACAAAACGAGTGACACATACGATACGAGTAACACATTTGCACGTTTGATCACTTGATGCTAATAAGAGTCAGAAAAACACATGAAGTCAGAAAATATTCATACATGATCAAATACGACTCAACAAACAAACACAACGTAAACAAACAAGAGCGAACCGAACAAGCAAATACACGGTGATCTTACAAGACCACTAACATATTTGATACTAGCAACACATTTGACACCGGTAAGCACCAATGATAAACACATCAAGTCGGGACATATGAAAATATGCACACAGATTAGAAAATAAGACTCGACATACGAACAAAAAGATAAACAACATCAAAGTAAATCAACAACCACAACATGAGTAACATATTTGATACTAATAAGAGCCAAAGATAAACACATCAATTCGAGAAATATTCATGCATGAGCAAATATGAAACATCATAAAAACACAAATATAAATAACAATAGCAAGTAAACTAGCTAATACAAGACAATTTTACAATTACAACATCAAGTCATGAAATATTCATGCATGAGAAAATCGTACTCTAACATAGAAACATAAATATAAACATACAAGAGCAAAGTAAATCAGGAAATACGCGCACCAACATATTTGATACTAGTAACGTATTTCATACTAATAAAAAGCAAAGATAAACACATCAAATCAGAAAATATTCATGTACGAGCAAACAAGACACAACATACGAACACAAAAATAAACAAATAAAAATATGAACAAACAAAAGGAAACTTTAATCAACAAACACAAGATGAGTAACAGGTTTGATACTAATAGGAGACTACGATGAACACATCAACTAAGGAAGTATTCATGCACGAGCAAATAAGACAACATACCTTGCTTCTAGCAAGAAAATAAATATTTGCAATCAAAAGAGAAAAAGATGATTATTTTAGAATTGATTAAGTTACCTCAATATAATACTCGTCCTCCTTTATCCAAGCAAGCAGAAAAGTCTTAACTCTTTGTGAGAAAGCAAACAACTTTCAACAGCAGGAAGTGTGTCAAGTAGTAGCCCCGCTAGCATTCTAGGATTGAAGTTTACCCTAACATAAAAATCCCATTAGGATTTAGCTTCCCGAGCTCCTGTAAAGTAGAGTGGTAGCCCCAACTAGAATGCAAATAAGTATTGGCAAACGAAAGATCACAATTACCATCTTAGAGTTATAAAACTTACCTCAACATAGTACTCGTTCTCGCTTCTTCGATCTCGCACAAGAGTCACTCCAGGAAAGCAAACAATTTTGATTAAAAAAGGAGTAATAAAGTAACGAGTTTAGGATTCAATTAATTTACCTTAACATAAGAATCTCTTTTCATTCTCTAGAGCTCTCATAGAGTCAAGTAGAACCTCGTTACAAGAATTTAGAGTAAAAAAATAAGATGTCTAGTATTGAAGAACTTACTTTAACAAATCTTGTTAGCTTTCGCTTCCCCAAGCTCCTATAGAGTAGTAACACCTTGCCATGAAAGCAAATCTGCATTCACAACCAAAAGACTAAATAGTAAAGGAATGATTTTAGTATAAAAGAACTTACCTCAACGTATTAAATCTTCTCTTTTCCCGAGCTCCCCTAGCTCACAGAAAAGACCAAGCAGGACCTCTTTCTGAGAAAGCAAATAACTTGTGACAAAATTAAAGGAGTAAAAAGGATAAGGAGTTTAGATTTTAAGAATTACCCGATTGGATGGAGTCACGTAACACCTTGTTGCGAGAAAGCAAACAGATAATCTGAACCAGGAGAGTAAAAGATAACCATTATAGAATTGAAGTACTTAAGTCAACATAATACTCATTCTTGTTTCCTTAACTCGCTGAAATGTCAAGCAATAGCTTCTTCAAGAAAACAAATAACTTTATAAAAACAAAATAACTAAGATCAAGAATGAAAAATATACCTTAACATAAGAATCTCAAGTAGCCTTCACTTTCCCATGATCTCATTGACTTAAGAAGACCTTGATGTGAGAAAGTAAACGAGTATTCGCAAGCAAAAGAGTAAAATATGAAACTTACCGAGTTACCTCGATATAATACTCTTCTTGTTTTCCCGAGCTTGCAAAAAGGTCAAGTAGATGGTCCCTTTGAGGAAGCAAATAATTTTAATCAAAAAAGGTAAGAAAGGAGTTCAGGTTTAAAAATTTTAACTTAACATAAGAATCTTGTTAACATTAACTTTCCCAACCTCCCTTAGAGTCAAGTAGCACCTCGCTATGAGAAAACAAACAAGTATTTGCTCAACCAACTAATCATTTTATAATTAAGGAACTTACTCAACATAACCCAAGCTCATAGAAAAGTCATTAACACCTCCCTCCAAGAAAGCAGGTAATCTTGTTAAAAAAGGAGTTTAGGATTAAGGGTTTTACCTTAAAGGAAGATCTTGCTAGCCCTTGTTTTCCCAAGCTCTCATGAAGTCACATTGTACCTCACAGTGAGAAAGCATAGAAGTATTTGCAATAAAAAGATTAAACTATTACCAATTTGAATCACAAAAGTTACCTCAACAACACTCTTTTTGTTTGTTTGAGCTCAAAGAATGCACCAATTCCTTTCGAAAAAGAAAATAATATATCACGAAAAAAGAATAAAAATTTAGGAGTTCAGGATTGAAGAATTTACCTTCACATAAAAGATCAAGTTAGCCTTCAATAGAGTCTAAGTACCACCATGTTACAAGAAAACAAATAAGTATTCACAACCAAAAGAGTAAAAGATATACCATAATAGAATTAAAAAAATTACCTCAACAAAACACTCCACTCATTTCCTCAAACTCGCTTAAATGTCAAGAAGCATACCCTCCAATAAAGCAAATAACTTTTAACAAGACGAGAGAAAAAAAAAACTAGTTAGGACCAAAGTATTTACCTTAACATACCGAGTTCCCATTGAGCCATAGAGTCGAGTAGCACCTCCTACGAGAAAGCAAATATGCATTCACAACCAAAAGCATGACATAACGATTATACAATTAAAGAACTTACATCAACATGATTTCTCACTTCCCAAGCTTGCATAGAAGTCAAAAGCACCATAAGTACTCACAAACCAAAAGATTAAAAGATAATCATTTTGAAATTAACGAAGTTACCTCAACATAATACCCATTCTCGTTTCCTCGAGTTCGCCAAACAGTCAACTAGCAACTCCCTCCGAGAAAGTAAATAATTTTTTACAAGATAGCAGCCACGTTTAGAATTTTAGATTTTACCTTCACATACGAATCTCGTTATCCATCTCTTCCCTAGTTTCATTAGAGTCAAGTACCACCTCATGGCGAGTAAGCAACCAAGTCTTTGCAACCAAAAGAGTAAAAGATAACTATTAGTTTGAATGTTAAAAGAGATTCCAATGATTAGATTCACATGTTAAATGAGTAATTAAGTCTTATAATCAAAGAACTTACCTCAACATATTAGTTTTCTCATATCCCCAAGCTCGCATAAAAGTAGAGTAGCTGCTTCCAAGAAAGTAAATAATTTATACTAGAAAAAGAGTAAAAACTAAGAGTGATAGAAGTTACAGAGAGAAATCACATTAAGATTGAGTCCTGATCCAGTTTTATAAATATGACAACATCAAAATAAAGTTTATCAAAAGGATCAACCCCCCCCCCCCTTCCACAAAAACAAAAAAAAAAATAATAATAATAATAATAGGCCCCCCTCTCACCCATCCATTTTTTCACCATTATTCAAAATTATAGATTAATTCAAATGTTAGAACTTACTGTTTTGCTGCATCTTGCCCAAAGATGATCATAATTAGAAAGCACGGTCACTAATCAAGACATGTTAGACTAAACGATTATGCAAGATGAAAATTAAATTAAGAACCCAAGAAAGCAGCCACGTTTAGAAAATATGTTAACAAAAATGTTTAGCATATACATTGATTAAGACATAAAAATATGTTCTAACCTTTTATTTAAGAAAGCACTTCTTGTTTCAAAACAAGGTGTGCCAAATATATTTAAGGATACGTTCTCTCCAACAAGTCTTACAAAGAGCCTAAACAGAGTGAGCTTAAACAATTGATAGTCAAACCTAACTCTATCATTCTAACAAACTAATTACTTATTAAACCTCAAAAAAAGGAGAAAAGGATATTCAAGTTGACACAACACTCCAACTTAAACAATATATAGCACATCTAGACCAAAATTCATTTTGACCCAAATGTCACCACCTCACCCACCCACATTTCCACCCTATGCGAAACTATGTATCAACACAAATGTTGGAACTTACTTGTTTGTTGCATGTATGTTGCCTTGAGATGAAATCAAGTAACCAAAATAATCTGTTTTGAAAGATGAAAACCCAAATATGTATAATAGTGAAACAAATAATTACACATATCAACACAAATGTTGGAACTTACTTGTTTGTGTTGAAAGTTAATCCTAATTGTGGTTATATGTGGAAGTTTAGGGGGAAGAATCGTCAAGAGTCTAAAGATAGGTTTGTTTTATTTAGTAAGTTTTAATTAGCTTTATTTAAGGTATTTAGTGTTTATGTTTTGGCTGTGAATGGGCTGTCATTCCAGCTGTGTTTTAGTGGAGTTTTCATTAGTAATTAAGGTTACGATTGGTATAAATAAAGGTCATTGTCTGAGAGTTTAAGGTGTGAGTTTTGGTTTAATAATATTACTAGTTAAGAGTCGTGGAGTTCCACAAAGATCACTGGTGTTTCTGTGTTTTGAGGTTGTTTTATTAAGTTTTGGGCCAACAATTGGTATCAGAGCTTGGTGAAGCTCATACCAGGGATCAAGAACAGCAGCAGCAGCAAGTCAACACCAAAGAATAACAGTAGCAGCAAGTTTGACATCAAAGGAAAGCTGCAGTAGCAGATCTGACATCAAAGAATAGCAGCAAAAGCCGGTCGACGTCAAAGAACAAGCCAACCAATACTCACCCAATCGTGGCCTGTGTGGGACGATTGTTAAGAAGGAAGAAGTTTCGAACCTGTGTGGATTGCAAGCAGAAGAGTTACAGAACACCTGTTTGGTTCAAAGGAAACCTGTGTGGAGAAAGAGAACCTGTGTGGTGCAGCAAGAGAACCTGTGTGGTGTAGCAAGAGAGAGAAACCTGTGTGGTGCAGCAAGACAACATCCTGTGTGGATCACGACACCTGTGTGGTAACAACTGAAGAAGATCGAGACTACCTGTGTGGTACAAAGAAAAAACAAAGAACCTGTGTGGTAGAGGCAAAAGGCAGTGAAGAAATTGATCAGCCTGTGGGACTGATCTGTTAAAAGAGACGAAAAAAAAGGAGCAGCAACCTGTTTGATCCGCATAGTCAAAGAAGAATGGCTGAAGGAGCAGTTACTGTTAGAGAGCAGCAGCAAAACGTGCCACTGCAGTGCCCAAAGTTGACAGAAACAAACTATTCGAGTTGGTCTGTTATGGTAGAAGCAATCCTACAAGCCTATAGTTTATGGGAAGATGTTGACCCGACTACGGAAGGGCCTGTCGAGGCCAAGAAGAATCTGATGGCAAGAGCATTTGTGTTTCAAACCCTCCCTGAGGATGTACTATTACAAGTGGCAAGATACAAGGATGCAAAGGAAGTGTGGAAGGCATTAAAAGTCCGATATTTAGGAGCCGAAAGAGTACAAAAGGCAAGATTACAAACTCTTAGATCCGAGCTTGAGATGTTAAAGATGAAAGAAGGTGAGTCCATTGATGAGTTTTCAGGAAAACTTGGTGGAATTGTTACAAAGTTTAAAAGTCTTGGGTCAAGTTTAGAAGATGAAGTGGTAGTGAGGAAACTCCTAAACTCGGTTCCAAGGAAGTATTTACAAATTGTGGCATCCATAGAGCAATATTCAGATTTAGAGAAAATGTCACTTGAAGAAGCTATTGGAAGATTAAAGGCTTATGAAGAAAGAATTAAAGATCTTGATAAAAAGGAGGAAGATCAAGGTAAGTTGCTGCTGTCCAGAGGAGAAGAAAAGGAAAGACAAAAGCAAGGTGAGCTCGGTTATAATGGGAATGGGCGAGGACGTGGGCTTGGCTATCGTGATCGCTGCAGGGGTCGTGGAAGAGGGAATGGTAGAGAAGAGAACGGGCGTGGAAGATGTTTTGGGCGCGGGAATTTTAGAGACAAAAGTGAATTGAAGTGCTATGAGTGTGGGAAGTATGGACACTTCGCATATGAGTGTCCCAATTGGTATGGAAAAGAAGAGGCCAACTTGGCTCTAGCTCAAGAGAATGATGAACCAACATTGCTTTAAAAGGGTGGGATCCGACTCAACTTTAGAGAGGGAAGACCACATTAGGATTAAGGGGGTGATTGTTGAAAGTTAATCCTAATTGTGGTTATATGTGGAAGTTTAGGGGGAAGAATCGTCAAGAGTCTAAAGATAGGTTTGTTTTATTTAGTAAGTTTTAATTAGCTTTATTTAAGGTATTTAGTGTTTATGTTTTGGCTGTGAATGGGCTGTCATTCCAGCTGTGTTTTAGTGGAGTTTTCATTAGTAATTAAGGTTAGGATTGGTATAAATAAAGGTCATTGTCTAAGAGTTTAAGGTGTGAGTTTTGGTTTAATAATATTACTAGTTAAGAGTCGTGGAGTTCCACAAAGATCACTGTTGTTTCTGTGTTTTGTGGTTGTTTTATTAAGTTTTGGGCCAACAGTTTGTTGCATGTATGTTGCCTTGAGATGAAATCAAGTAACCAAAATAATCTGTTTTGAAAGATGAAAACCCAAATATGTATAATAGTGAAACAAATAATTACACGTATCCACACAAATGTTGGAACTTACTTGTTTGTTGCATGTATGTTGCCTTGAGATGAAATCAAGTAACCAAAATAATCTGTTTTGAAAGATGAAAACCCAAATATGTATAATAGTGAAACAAATAATTACACTTCAGGAGAGAAATTGCAGTGGCTTATTTGGTCCCTGTAATAATTCAAAGACAGTAAGAACAAAGCAAGTTCAGACTATACAAAATATGCAAAATCCTAAAACTAATATGATACTATTTAATAATCACAGGAAAAAGTATGATACATACCTGCTAAAAGTGTACTCAAGGAAACAGAAACGGGTCAAACCACCAGCAGAATTGGAGCAGCTTGATTGGGTTTTCGGGTGTCTCATGGATCCACTCCGTTCAAAATAAGGCGTTAAATGACTAAGTGGGGGAGCAGTTTAAGAGCAAATTAAACATCAAGAGTACTAAGTAACCGTTTGTTTTACTATTAGCAGGCATTGTCTTTATTTGTTTTATTTGTTCATGTTTTGATTATCACTTTTGTTTGTATTGGAGACTTAGCTCGTCTCAAATCGGGCCTTCTATTCCAGTTTAATAAAAAAAACCGCCTGCCTAAGTTTCTATAACTTATCAAAGTATTGATACAAAAAAATAAAGGACAAAAACTTACGCATAGAACAGAGTGCACGCTTCTGTTAGGGGATGATAAACCCAGCTCGTTATATGTGACAGCTACCCCCTCCAAAGTCCAACCATTACAAAAATAGCATATCTTGACCAAAATTCATTCTGAACCCAACATCACCTGTTTGACCCTTCCATGTTGCCCTCAATACGTCATTTTCTAAAGACCGAAAACGAAGTATATAATATGTAGATAAACAATAGCTAAATAGATGATAGGACTTACAAACATAATCACACCAGTGCTTCTTCTCCAGTAACTGTGATAAATCAAAGAAGCCAAAATACATTGCAATAAACAGGTCCCGTGGATGTCAAAACCCTAGTAAGAGTTTTAACCCCTTCAAATGTTGGTGCCAAATAACAGGGGTGGTTAACGGTGGTTCGGTCGTTGGAATAATCAATCGCCATAAGCGGGAAATAGAAATATGAGGCGGAGGAAGCGTCGTTAGGGGTTGAAAACTGTATTCGCAACCAAAAGACTAAAATAAGAATCTTGTAAGCTTTCGCCTCCCCAAGCTCCTATAGAGTAGTAACACCTTGCCGTGAAAGCAAAATCTGCATTCACAACTAAAAGAGATGATGTTTGGTAATTCTCTGAATGAATTTTATTTGACAGCCTTCTGCCCTATTTATAATACAAGAGAATAATCCTATTTCTGGTATGATTGCTATACAAAATCTATCCCAAAAATAACTATGTCTAGGGCCGGCTGGCCACATTGATTTTACACGCTAATATACCCCCGCAGTCGAAGCAGGAGGTTGTCGGATGTTGAGACTGGATCGGAAGTCATCAAAGAGAATGCGCGGAAGTCCTTTGGTGAATATATCAGCAATTTGATATCTAGACGGAACATGAAGGACTCGAATCTGACCGCGTTTCACTTTCTCCCGAACAAAGTGAATATCCATCTCAATGTGCTTTGTGCGTTGATGTTGGACTGGGTTACCGGAGAGATAGATTGCACTAACATTGTCACAGTAGACAATAGAGGCTTGTGTTGGCGGGTGATGAAGTTCCAATAATAGGTTACGAAGCCAACATATTTCAGATACAACGTTCGCGACTCCCCGGTATTCGGCTTCGGCACTTGAACGAGATAAGGTGGACTGCCGCTTTGAGGACCAAGAGAGTAAATTGTCCCCTAAGTATACACAGTATCCAGATGTGGAGCGACGTGTGTCGGGGCACCCACCCCAGTCAGCGTCTGTATAAGCAAGCATGGACTTCGTTCCCGATTTTGTAATAGTAAGTCCGAAATCAAGTGTACCCCGAATGTAGCGTAGAATCCTCTTTAGAGCATGAAAGTGAGAAGTACGGGGGCTATGCATATGCATGCAAATCTGTTGGACTGCGTAAGATATATCGGGACGAGTGAATGTTAGATACTGTAGAGCACCTGCCAGTTGGCGGTAACTTGTTGCATTGTCTACCGGGTCCCCATCATTGGCACTTAGTTTTGCGTTGGTATCAACGGGTGTGGCGACAGGATTGCACGAGGACATTCCGGCTCGCTCTAGTATCTCGGTGGCATACTTCTGTTGAGATTAAAATAGAGACTGATCCGTACGTGTAACAGAGATACCGAGAAAGTAGCTAAGAGGGCCTAAATCCTTCATTGCAAACTCATTGGAAAGCAGACCCATGAGATGGTTGTGTAGAGCCACAGTAGAGGTGGTGAGAATAATGTCGTCAACGTAGAGTAGAATATAAGCCACATCATTACCCTTTCTGTAGATGAACAAAGAATGGTCACATTGACTGTGAGAGAAGCCAATGGATGTAACATAGTCTGCAAATCGCTGGTACCAAGCCCTTGGGGCTTGTTTCAAGCCGTAAAGGGAACGTTTGAGAAGACAAACGTGATCAGGATATCGTGAATCTCGGAACCCCGGTGGCTGATACATGTACACTGTTTCATTTAAATAACCATGTAGGAAGGCATTCTTGACGTCTAGTTGGTGTATTGACCAGGAATGTGAGAGTGCAATACTGAGAACCGTACGTATGGTTGAAGGCTTTACCACAGGGCTGAAGGTTTCGCCACAATCTACACCAACCTGTTGGGACCTGCCATCACAAACTAAACGAGCCTTGTATCGCTCAAGTGAACCGTTAGCATTAGTTTTATGCCGAAAAATCCACATACAACGGTTGATATTCATGGTCGGGTCTCGGGGAACTAATTTCCACGTCCTATTATCAATAAGGGCCTCAAATTCGTCGACCATGGCCTTTTTCCAATGAGGGCATCGTAAGGCATCAGGTAATGTTTTTGGTATTGGGGAGATTTCAGGGTTGGTGGAGAGTCCAAAGTAATTTTTGGACGACATGGCACCCGACATGGTACGGGTTGTCATGGTGCGGGAGGGAGGTTTTGGGGGGATGAGTGATGATGTAGGGTGAGAATCTGAAACATAGGGAGTAGAATGAGAAGTGGGCTGAAGGGGAGGCTGTCCAGCAGGCTGCTGAGCAGGCTGAAAAAGAGGCTCTCCAGCGAGCTGTTCAGCAGGCTGAGAAGTGGGCTGGTTGGGACTTATTGGAGGGCTGTGAGTGGGCTGATGTGTGGGCTGAATTTGATTTCCATTAGGTGTGGTAGTTGGCCGATGTGTGGGCTGGTTGGATGGGGAGGTGGGCTGCGGAGATTTAGTGGCAGGGTTAGGAGGCTTAGCTGTGTTGGGGCGGCGTTGGTATGTTTTGCCAAAGCGAGAGGGAGAAGTAGGATGAGGGGAAGTATTAGGTTGAGAAGGGGGGTGAGGACGGGATATGTGCGTCCACATAGATGGGTGTGGATCGGAAGTTAGGAAATCATAAGATGGTTTGGGGTTAGATGTGTTGGAGAATGGGAAGGTGGTCTCGTCAAAGATGACATGGCGAGATAAGGTTATTTTATGGGTGGACAAGTCGTAGCATTTGTACCCCCGGTGATTAGATGGGTAACCAAGGAATACACATGGGCTAGAACGGGATTGTAATTTGTTTATGGAAATAGATGGGGTTAGAGGGTAGCAAAGACAACCAAATACCCGAAGATGAGAGTAATCAGGTTGTCGATGGTATAGAAGGGTGGTGGGAGTTAGGTTTTGGAGGAGTTTGCTAGGTAGAATATTTAGAAGGTATGTGGAAGTGGCTAGGGCATGATGCCACAAGTGTGGAGGTACGGAAGAATGAGCTAGAAGAGTGCGGATTATATTATTTATGGAACGGATTTTTCTTTCGGATTTTCCATTTTGAGGGGAAGTATGAGGACAAGAGAAACGAAATTGGATACCGTTATTGTTAAAAAAATTATGAAAAGAAGTATTGCTGTATTCTTTTCCATTGTCACATTGAAAGGTTTTTATATGGGCATTGAATTGGGTTTTGATGAGTGTATGAAAATTTTTAAATATTTCAAACACTTGAGATTTGTGAGTCATTGGATATGTCCATAGAAAATTAGATTTGTCATCTAAGAACAATACATAATAACGGTGTCCAGTTGAACTTGTGACGGGTGACGTCCAAACATCACTATGAATTAAATCAAATGGCAATAAAGTATGAGTAGTAGAATCATGAAAAGGCAATTTAATATGTTTTCCCAAAATACATGAAGAACAAATACTAGAACGTTTAGGTCTAGCATAATTGAGAACAGAATGTAAAGAATTTAAAATAGAAGATCCCGGGTGTCCTAAACGAGAATGCCAAAGATCTTGAGTGAGTGCAGCAAAGGTGGAAGGAGTGGTGACAGAAGTGGCTGATGAGAAGGTTAGCGGGTACAAATCTCCGGTGCTGTTACATCGAATGATAGGTGTCCGCGTCTTGAAATCCTTCACGTCAAAACCAAAAGCGTCAAATTCAATAGAGATATTATTATCTTTTGTTAATTGACGAACTGATAAGAGATTTTTGATGAGATTTGGGGCATGGAGAACATTTGAAAGTTTTAAGGGGGGGAAAGGGGGGGGAAGGTTTTGTGTACCGACGCCAACAATTGGAATTTTAGAACCATTTCCAACGATAATATTTGAGAACAAACCATTATTAAAATAGGATGAGAAATTACCTCCCGAGTTTGTCATGTGAGATGTAGCTCCACTATCCACGTACCAATGCTGATCCGGTGGGTTCAAGGTCATGGCTTGAAAAGCTTGATCAATGTCGGTTGGCACATAGCCAGTAGAATAGGCTGCATGGGCCTGATGTGGTCTGGAACCGAGAATGCCCGGGCCTGGTGTAGGAGAGGGTGATTGCCATGGGCGGTTTGGACCAGTAGTGGGGTAGGGGCATGGAGGAGTGGTCCAAGATAATGGAGGGTAAGGGGCTGTCCACTGGTTTTGCCACTGTTGCATGTTCCACGGTTGTGGCCTGGGAGAAAAAGACCAACCCGGGGCTGTTTGGTGCTGAAATCTACCCCTGCCCCGTCCACGACCACGGCCACGACCACGGTTGGGCTGGTTGTTGTTCCGGTGAGGCTGAGATCGAGCAGTACGGTCCTGATTTTGATGTGATAGTGGCTGTTGTTTAGTTTGTGAATCAGCAGTAGAGACATGAAGGGCTGTTTCGCTAGAAGGAGATGAGGTCTGGTTTGCTTTTCTTGTTTCTTCCAGTATGAGTTTCGATCTTGCTTCATAAAAATCTGGAAGAGGATCAGATTGTTGTATCATCATTGCCACACCATCATATAGGTCATTTAGACCACTGATTAATTGGAGAACAAGTCTGTGATTTGTCACGGGTGAACCAACATTAGCGAGTTGGTCAGAAATCATCTTCAAGGACTGACAATAGGCTGAAACATTTGGAAAATTGTCAAGTTTGAGAGTAGAGAACTTGTTTTGAAGATAAATAGCCCGAGAATTCCGGTTATCCTGGAATATATTCTCAAGAGCTTTCCAAGCGGAAGCGGCGGTCGAATCTGGTTTGAGTATGGTATGAAGTAGATCATTCGAGATTGTGCCATAGATCCATTGTAGGACAATGGCATCAACTCGTTTCCAAGTCTCCAGGTTAGAGGTAGAAGAAGAAGGTTTGTCTTTATCGGTGGTGGCAGCAGGTGTAGAGGTAGTAGAGGTGAGATGATCAGAGCACTCGAATGCTCTGCAGTGGATTTTAAATAGCTCGGCCCAGGATACGTACTGTCCACTCTCCATCTCCAAGGTGAAGGGGATGAAGTTGCGGATGTTAGTAACTGTAATGGCAGGGTGAAGTTTATCCGTCATGGTGCAGTTAGGATTTGAAAAAAAGTGGCTGAAAGTCAGTGAGTAGGGATGAAGGGTTAGTGGCGGCAGAGGGCAGAAGAGGAAGGGAGGTGACGGCAGAGGGCAGAAGGGTTGGGTTTTAGGTTATCTGATGGTGCTCTGATACCATAAAAGAGATGATGTTTGGTAATTCTCTGAATGAATTTTATTTGACAGCCTTCTGCCCTATTTATAATACAAGAGAATAATCCTATTTCTGGTATGATTGCTATACAAAATCTATCCCAAAAATAACTATGTCTAGGGCCGGCTGGCCACATTGATTTTACACGCTAATAACAACCAAAAGACTAAAGAGTAAAGGAACCATTTTAGTATAAAAGAACTTACCTCAACGTATTAACTCTTCTCTTTTCCCCGAGCTCACAGAAAAGACTAAGCAGGACCTCTTTCTGAGAAAGCAAATAACTTGTGACAAAAAGAAAGGAGTAAAAAGGATAAGGAGTTTAGAATTTAAGAATTACCCGATTGGATGGAGTCAAGTAACACCTTGTTGCGAGAAAGCAAACAGATAATCGGAACCAGGAGAGTAAAAGATAACCATTATAGAATTGAAGTACTTAAGTCAACATAATACTCATTCTTGTTTCCTTAACTCGCTGTAATGTCAAGCAATAGCTTCCTCAAGAAAACAAATAACTTTATAAAAACAAAATAACTAAGATCAAGAATGAAAAATATACCTTAACATAAGAATCTCAAGTAGCCTTCACTTTCCCATGATCTCATTGACTTAAGAAGACCTTGATGTGAGAAAGTAAACGAGTATTCGCAAGCAAAAGAGTAAAATATGAAACTTACCGAGTTACCTCGATATAATACTCTTCTTGTTTTCCCGAGCTTGCAAAAAGGTCAAGTAGATGGTCCCTTTGAGGAAGCAAATAATTTTAATCAAAAAAGGTAAGAAAGGAGTTCAGGTTTAAAAATTTTAACTTAACATAAGAATCTTGTTAACATTAACTTTCCCAACCTCCCTTGGAGTTAAGTAGCACCTCGCTATGAGAAAACAAACAAGTATTTGCTCAACCAACTAATCATTTTATAATTAAGGAACTTACTCAACATAACCCAAGCTCATAGAAAAGTCATTAACACCTCCCTCCAAGAAAGCAGGTAATCTTGTTAAAAAAGGAGTTTAGGATTAAGGGTTTTACCTTAAAGGAAGATCTTGCTAGCCCTTGTTTTCCCAAGCTCTCATGAAGTCACATTGTACCTCACAGTGAGAAAGCATATAAGTATTTGCAATAAAAAGATTAAACTATTACCAATTTGAATCACAAAAGTTACCTCAACAACACTCTTTTTGTTTGTTTGAGCTCAAAGAATGCACCAATTCCTTTCGAAAAAGAAAATAATATATCACGAAAAAAGAATAAAAATTTAGGAGGTCAGGATTGAAGAATTTACCTTCACATAAAAGATCAAGTTAGCCTTCAATAGAGTCTAAGTACCACCATGTTACAAGAAAACAAATAAGTATTCACAACCAAAAGAGTAAAAGATATACCATAATAGAATTAAAAAAATTACCTCAACAAAACACTCCACTCATTTCCTCAAACTCGCTTAAATGTCAAGAAGCATACCCTCCAATAAAGCAAATAACTTTTAACAAGACGAGAGAAAAAAAAAAAAAAAAAAAGTAGTTTAGGACCAAAGTATTTACCTTAACATACCGAGTTCCCATTGAGCCATAGAGTCGAGTAGCACCTCCTACGAGAAAGCAAATATGCATTCACAACCAAAAGCATGACATAACCATTATACAATTAAAGAACTTACATCAACAAGATTTCTCACTTCCCAAGCTTGCATAGAAGTCAAAAGCACCATAAGTACTCACAAACCAAAAGATTAAAAGATAATCATTTTGAAATTAACGAAGTTACCTCAACAGAATACCCATTCTTGTTTCCTCGAGTTCGCCAAACAGTCAACTAGCAACTCCCACAGAGAAAGTAAATAATTTTTTACGAGATAGCAGCCACGTTTAGAATTTTAGATTTTACCTTCACATACGAATCTCGTTATCCATCTCTTCCCTAGTTTCATTAGAGTCAAGTACCACCTCATGGCGAGTAAGCAACCAAGTCTTTGCAACCAAAAGAGTAAAAGATAACTATTAGTTTGTATGTTAAAAGAGATTCCTATGATTAGATTCACATGTTAAATGAGTAATTAAGTCTTATAATCAAAGAACTTACCTCAACATATTAGTTTTCTCGTATCCCCAAGCTTTTATAAAGTCGAGTAGCTGCTTCCAAGAAAGTAAATAATTTATACTAGAAAAAGAGTAAAAACTAAGAGTGATAGAAGTCACAAAGAGAAATCACATTAAGATTGAGTCCTGATCCAGTTTTGTAAATATGACATCATCAAAATAAAATTTATCAAGAGGATCAACCCCCCCTCCTACACAAAAAAAAAATAATAATAAACCCCAATTAATAGGCCCATCTCACCCATCCATTTTTTCGCCATTATTCAAAATTATAGATTAATTCAAATGTTAGAACTTACTGTTTTGCTGCATCTTGCCCAAAGATGATCATAATTACAAAGCACGGTCACTAATCAAGAAATGTTAGACTAAACGATTATACAAGATGAAAATTAAATTAAGAACCCAGGAAAGCAGCCACGTTTAGAAAATATGTTAACAAAAAAGTTTAGCATATACATTGATTAAGACATAAAAATATGTACATACCTGCTAAAAGTATGAAACTAATATGATACTATTTCATAATCACAGGAAAAAGTAAGATACATACCTGCTAAAAGTGTACTCCAGGAAACAGAAACGGGTCATACCACCAGCAGAATTGGAGCAGCTTGATTGGGTTTTCGGGTGTCTCATGGATCCACTCAGTTCAAATTATGGCGTGAAATGACTAAGTGGGGGAGCAGTTTAAGAGCAAATTAAACATCAAGAGTACTAAGTAACCGTTTGTTTTACTATTAGCAGGCATTGTCTTTATTTTGTTTTCTTTGTTCATGTTTTGATTATCACTTTTGTTTGTATTGGAGACGTAGCTCCTCTCAAATCGGGCCTTCTATTCCAGTTTAATTAAAAAAACCGCCTGCTTAAGTTTCTATAACTTATCAAAGTACTGATACAAAAATATAAAGAACAAAAACTTACGCATAGAACAAAGTGCACGCTTCTGTTACGGGATGATAAACCCAGCTTGTTATATGTGACAGCTACCCCCTCCAAAGTCCAACCATTACAAAAATAGCATATCTTGACCAAAATTCATTCTGAACCCAACATCACCTGTTTGAGCCTTCCATGTTGCCCTCAATACATCATTTTCTAAAGACCAAAAGCGAAGTATATAATATGTAGATAAACAATAGCTAAATAGATGATAGGACTTACAAACATAATCACACCAGTGCTTCTTCTCCAGTAACTGTGATAAATCAAAGAAGCCAAAATACATTGCAATAAACAGGTCCCGTGGATGTCAAAACCCTAGTAAGAGTTTTAACCCCTTCAAATGTTGGTGCCAAATAACAGGGGTGGTTAACGGTGGTTCGGTCGTTGGAATAATCAATCGCCATAAGCGGGAAATAGAAATATGAGGCGGAGGAAGCGTCGTTAGGGGTTGAAAACTGTATTCACGACCAAAAGACTAAAATAAGAATCTTGTAAGCTTTCGCCTCCCCAAGCACCTATAGAGTAGTAACACCTTGCCGTGAAAGCAAAATCTGCATTCACAACCAAAAGACTAAAGAGTAAAGGAACCATTTTAGTATAAAAGAACTTACCTCAACGTATTAACTCTTCTCTTTCCCCCCAGCTCACAGAAAAGACTAAGCAGGACCTCTTTCTGAGAAAGCAAATAACTTGTGACAAAAAGAAAGGAGTAAAAAGGATAAGGAGTTTAGAGTTTAAGAATTACCCGATTGGATGGAGTCAAGTAACACCTTGTTGCGAGAAAGCAAACAGATAATCGGAAACAGGAGAGTAAAAGATAACCATTATAGAATTGAAGTACTTAAGTCAACATAATACTCATTCTTGTTTCCTTAACTCGCTGAAATGTCAAGCAATAGCTTCCTCAAGAAAACAAATAACTTTATAAAAACAAAATAAATAAGATCAAGAATGAAAAATATACCTTAACACAAGAATCTCAAGTTGCCTTCACTTTCCCATGATCTCATTGACTTAAGAAGACCTTGATGTGAGAAAGTAAAGGAGTATTCGCAAGCAAAAGAGTAAAATATGGAACTTACCTCGATATAATACTCTTCTTGTTTTCCCGAGCTTGCAAAAAGGTCAAGTAGATGGTCCCTTGGAGGAAGCAAATAATTTTAATCAAAAAAAGGGTAAGAAAGGAGTTCAGGTTTAAAGATTTTAACTTAAAATAAGAATCTTGTTAACATTAACTTTCCCAACCTCCCCTAGAGTCAAGTAGCACCTCGCTATGAGAAAACAAACAAGTATTTGCTCAACCAACTAATCATTTTATAATTAAGGAACTTACTCAACATAACCCAAGCTCATAGAAAAGTCATTAACACCTCCCTCCAAGAAAGCAGGTAATCTTGTTAAAAAAGGAGTTTAGGATTAAGGGTTTTACCTTAAAGGAAGATCTTGCTAGCCTTTGTTTTCCCAAGCTCTCATGAAGTCACGTTGTACCTCACAGTGAGAAAGCATATAAGTATTTGCAATAAAAAGATTAAACTATTACCAATTTGAATCACAAAAGTTACCTCAACAACACTCTTTTTGTTTGTTTGAGCTCACAGAATGCACCAATTCCTTTCGAAAAAGCAAATAATATATCACGAAAAAAGAATAAAAATTTAGGAGTTAGGATTGAAGAATTTACCTTCACATAAAAGATCAAGTTAGCCTTCAATAGAGTCTAAGTACCACCATGTTACAAGAAAACAAATAAGTATTCACAACCAAAAGAGTAAAAGATATACCATAATAGAATTAAAAAAATTACCTCAACAAAACACTCCACTCATTTCCTCAAACTCGCTTAAATGTCAAGAAGCATACCCTCCAATAAAGCAAATAACTTTTAACAAGACGAGAGAAAAAAAAAAACTAGTTAGGACCAAAGTATTTACCTTAACATACCGAGTTCCCATTGAGCCATAGAGTCGAGTAGCACCTCCTACGAGAAAGCAAATATGCATTCACAACCAAAAGCATGACATAACGATTATACAATTAAAGAACTTACATCAACATGATTTCTCACTTCCCAAGCTTGCATAGAAGTCAAAAGCACCATAAGTACTCACAAACCAAAAGATTAAAAGATAATCATTTTGAAATTAACGAAGTTACCTCAACATAATACCCATTCTCGTTTCCTCGAGTTCGCCAAACAGTCAACTAGCAACTCCCTCCGAGAAAGTAAATAATTTTTTACAAGATAGCAGCCACGTTTAGAATTTTAGATTTTACCTTCACATACGAATCTCGTTATCCATCTCTTCCCTAGTTTCATTAGAGTCAAGTACCACCTCATGGAGAGAAAGCAACCAAGTCTTTGCAACCAAAAGAGTAAAAGATAACTATTAGTTTGTATGTTAAAAGAGATTCCTATGATTAGATTCACATGTTAAATGAGTAATTAAGTCTTATAATCAAAGAACTTACCTCAACATATTTGTTTTCTCGTATCCCCAAGCTCGTATAAAAGTCGAGTAGCTGCTTCCAAGAAAGTAAATAATTTATACTAGAAAAAGAGTAAAAACTAAGAGTGATAGAAGTTACAGAGAGAAATCATATTAAGATTGAGTCCTGATCCAGTTTTATAAATATGACAACATCAAAATAAAGTTTATCAAAAGGATCAACCACCTCCCCCCCCCCCCCCCCCAAAAAAAAAAAAAAAAAAAAAAAAGAAAAAAAAACCCCAAATAATACGCCCCTCTCACCCCTCCATTTTTTCACCATTATTCAAAATTATAGATTAATTCAAATGTTAGAACTTACTGTTTTGCTGCATCTTGCCCAAAGATGATAATAATTAGAAAGCACGGTCACTAATCAAGACATGTTAGACTAGACGATTATGCAAGATGAAAATTAAATTAAGAACCCAAGAAAGCAGCCACGTTTAGAAAATATGTTAACAAAAATGTTTAGCATATACATTGATTAAGACATAAAAATATGTTATAACCTTTTATTTAAGAAAGCAATTCTTGTTTCAAAACTAGGTGTGCCAAATATATTAAAGGTTACGTTCTATCCAACAAGCCTTACAAAGAGCCTAAACAGAGTGAGCTTAAACAATTGACAGTCAAACCTAACTCTATCATTCTAACAAACTAATTACTTATTAAACTTCAAAAAAAGGAGAAAAGGATATTCAAGTTGACACAACACTCCAACTTAAACAATATATAGCACATCTAGACCAAAATTCATTTTGACCCAAATGTCACCACCTCACCCACCCACATTTCCACCCTATGCAAAACTATGTATGAATACAAATGTTGGAACTTACTTGTTTGTGGTATGTATGTTGCCTTGAGATGAAATCAAGTAACCAAAATAATCTGTTTTGAAAGATGAAAACCCAAATATGTATAATAGTGAAACAAATAATTACACGTATCCACACAAATGTTGGAACTTACTTGTTTGTTGCATGTATGTTGCCTTGAGATGAAATCAAGTAACCAAAATAATCTGTTTTGAAAGATGAAAACCCAAATATGTATAATAGTGAAACAAATAATTACACTTCAGGAGAGAAATTGCAGTGGCTTATTTGGTCCCTGTAATAATTCAAAGACAGTAAGAACAAAGCAAGTTCAGACTATACAAAATATGCAAAATCCTAAAACTAATATGATACTATTTAATAATCACAGGAAAAAGTATGATACATACCTGCTAAAAGTGTACTCAAGGAAACAGAAACGGGTCAAACCACCAGCAGAATTGGAGCAGCTTGATTGGGTTTTCGGGTGTCTCATGGATCCACTCCGTTCAAATTAAGGCGTGAAATGACTAAGTGGGGGAGCAGTTTAAGAGCAAATTAAACATCAAGAGTACTAAGTAACCGTTTGTTTTCCTATTAGCAGGCATTGTCTTTATTTTGTTTTCTTTGTTCATGTTTTGATTATCACTTTTGTTTGTATTGGAGACTTAGCTCGTCTCAAATCGGGCCTTCTATTCCAGTTTAATAAAAAAAACCGCCTGCCTAAGTTTCTATAACTTATCAAAGTATTGATACAAAAAATAAAGGACAAAAACTTACGCATAGAACAGAGTGCACGCTTCTGTTAGGGGATGATAAACCCAGCTCGTTATATGTGACAGCTACCCCCTCCAAAGTCCAACCATTATAAAAATAGCATATCTTGACCAAAATTCATTCTGAACCCAACATCACCTGTTTGACCCTTCCATGTTGCCCTCAATACGTCATTTTCTAAAGACCGAAAACGAAGTATATAATATGTAGATAAACAATAGCTAAATAGATGATAGGACTTACAAACATAATCACACCAGTGCTTCTTCTCCAGTAACTGTGATAAATCAAAGAAGCCAAAATACATTGCAATAAACAGGTCCCGTGGATGTCAAAACCCTAGTAAGAGTTTTAACCCCTTCAAATGTTGGTGCCAAATAACAGGGGTGGTTAACGGTGGTTCGGTCGTTGGAATAATCAATCGCCATAAGCGGGAAATAGAAATATGAGGCGGAGGAAGCGTCGTTAGGGGTTGAAAACTGTATTCGCAACCAAAAGACTAAAATAAGAATCTTGTAAGCTTTCGCCTCCCCAAGCTCCTATAGAGTAGTAACACCTTGCCGTGAAAGCAAAATCTGCATTCACAACCAAAAGACTAAAGAGTAAAGGAACCATTTTAGTATAAAAGAACTTACCTCAACGTATTAACTCTTCTCTTTTCCCCGAGCTCACAGAAAAGACTAAGCAGGACCTCTTTCTGAGAAAGCAAATAACTTGTGACAAAAAGAAAGGAGTAAAAAGGATAAGGAGTTTAGAATTTAAGAATTACCCGATTGGATGGAGTCAAGTAACACCTTGTTGCGAGAAAGCAAACAGATAATCGGAACCAGGAGAGTAAAAGATAACCATTATAGAATTGAAGTACTTAAGTCAACATAATACTCATTCTTGTTTCCTTAACTCGCTGTAATGTCAAGCAATAGCTTCCTCAAGAAAACAAATAACTTTATAAAAACAAAATAACTAAGATCAAGAATGAAAAATATACCTTAACATAAGAATCTCAAGTAGCCTTCACTTTCCCATGATCTCATTGACTTAAGAAGACCTTGATGTGAGAAAGTAAACGAGTATTCGCAAGCAAAAGAGTAAAATATGAAACTTACCGAGTTACCTCGATATAATACTCTTCTTGTTTTCCCGAGCTTGCAAAAAGGTCAAGTAGATGGTCCCTTTGAGGAAGCAAATAATTTTAATCAAAAAAGGTAAGAAAGGAGTTCAGGTTTAAAAATTTTAACTTAACATAAGAATCTTGTTAACATTAACTTTCCCAACCTCCCTTGGAGTTAAGTAGCACCTCGCTATGAGAAAACAAACAAGTATTTGCTCAACCAACTAATCATTTTATAATTAAGGAACTTACTCAACATAACCCAAGCTCATAGAAAAGTCATTAACACCTCCCTCCAAGAAAGCAGGTAATCTTGTTAAAAAAGGAGTTTAGGATTAAGGGTTTTACCTTAAAGGAAGATCTTGCTAGCCCTTGTTTTCCCAAGCTCTCATGAAGTCACATTGTACCTCACAGTGAGAAAGCATATAAGTATTTGCAATAAAAAGATTAAACTATTACCAATTTGAATCACAAAAGTTACCTCAACAACACTCTTTTTGTTTGTTTGAGCTCAAAGAATGCACCAATTCCTTTCGAAAAAGAAAATAATATATCACGAAAAAAGAATAAAAATTTAGGAGGTCAGGATTGAAGAATTTACCTTCACATAAAAGATCAAGTTAGCCTTCAATAGAGTCTAAGTACCACCATGTTACAAGAAAACAAATAAGTATTCACAACCAAAAGAGTAAAAGATATACCATAATAGAATTAAAAAATTACCTCAACAAAACACTCCACTCATTTCCTCAAACTCGCTTAAATGTCAAGAAGCATACCCTCCAATAAAGCAAATAACTTTTAACAAGACGAGAGAAAAAAAAAAAAAAAAAAGTAGTTTAGGACCAAAGTATTTACCTTAACATACCGAGTTCCCATTGAGCCATAGAGTCGAGTAGCACCTCCTACGAGAAAGCAAATATGCATTCACAACCAAAAGCATGACATAACCATTATACAATTAAAGAACTTACATCAACAAGATTTCTCACTTCCCAAGCTTGCATAGAAGTCAAAAGCACCATAAGTACTCACAAACCAAAAGATTAAAAGATAATCATTTTGAAATTAACGAAGTTACCTCAACAGAATACCCATTCTTGTTTCCTCGAGTTCGCCAAACAGTCAACTAGCAACTCCCACAGAGAAAGTAAATAATTTTTTACGAGATAGCAGCCACGTTTAGAATTTTAGATTTTACCTTCACATACGAATCTCGTTATCCATCTCTTCCCTAGTTTCATTAGAGTCAAGTACCACCTCATGGCGAGTAAGCAACCAAGTCTTTGCAACCAAAAGAGTAAAAGATAACTATTAGTTTGTATGTTAAAAGAGATTCCTATGATTAGATTCACATGTTAAATGAGTAATTAAGTCTTATAATCAAAGAACTTACCTCAACATATTAGTTTTCTCGTATCCCCAAGCTTTTATAAAGTCGAGTAGCTGCTTCCAAGAAAGTAAATAATTTATACTAGAAAAAGAGTAAAAACTAAGAGTGATAGAAGTCACAAAGAGAAATCACATTAAGATTGAGTCCTGATCCAGTTTTGTAAATATGACATCATCAAAATAAAATTTATCAAGAGGATCAACCCCCCCTCCTACACAAAAAAAAAAAAATAATAAACCCCAATTAATAGGCCCATCTCACCCATCCATTTTTTCGCCATTATTCAAAATTATAGATTAATTCAAATGTTAGAACTTACTGTTTTGCTGCATCTTGCCCAAAGATGATCATAATTACAAAGCACGGTCACTAATCAAGAAATGTTAGACTAAACGATTATACAAGATGAAAATTAAATTAAGAACCCAGGAAAGCAGCCACGTTTAGAAAATATGTTAACAAAAAAGTTTAGCATATACATTGATTAAGACATAAAAATATGTACATACCTGCTAAAAGTATGAAACTAATATGATACTATTTCATAATCACAGGAAAAAGTAAGATACATACCTGCTAAAAGTGTACTCCAGGAAACAGAAACGGGTCATACCACCAGCAGAATTGGAGCAGCTTGATTGGGTTTTCGGGTGTCTCATGGATCCACTCAGTTCAAATTATGGCGTGAAATGACTAAGTGGGGGAGCAGTTTAAGAGCAAATTAAACATCAAGAGTACTAAGTAACCGTTTGTTTTACTATTAGCAGGCATTGTCTTTATTTTGTTTTCTTTGTTCATGTTTTGATTATCACTTTTGTTTGTATTGGAGACGTAGCTCCTCTCAAATCGGGCCTTCTATTCCAGTTTAATTAAAAAAACCGCCTGCTTAAGTTTCTATAACTTATCAAAGTATTGATACAAAAATATAAAGAACAAAAACTTACGCATAGAACAAAGTGCACGCTTCTGTTACGGGATGATAAACCCAGCTTGTTATATGTGACAGCTACCCCCTCCAAAGTCCAACCATTACAAAAATAGCATATCTTGACCAAAATTCATTCTGAACCCAACATCACCTGTTTGAGCCTTCCATGTTGCCCTCAATACATCATTTTCTAAAGACCAAAAGCGAAGTATATAATATGTAGATAAACAATAGCTAAATAGATGATAGGACTTACAAACATAATCACACCAGTGCTTCTTCTCCAGTAACTGTGATAAATCAAAGAAGCCAAAATACATTGCAATAAACAGGTCCCGTGGATGTCAAAACCCTAGTAAGAGTTTTAACCCCTTCAAATGTTGGTGCCAAATAACAGGGGTGGTTAACGGTGGTTCGGTCGTTGGAATAATCAATCGCCATAAGCGGGAAATAGAAATATGAGGCGGAGGAAGCGTCGTTAGGGGTTGAAAACT
The DNA here is from genome assembly GCA_025506415.1 of Flaveria robusta. Lineage (NCBI taxonomy): Eukaryota > Viridiplantae > Streptophyta > Magnoliopsida > Asterales > Asteraceae > Flaveria > Flaveria robusta. Next base: position 3,242,274 of record CM046460.1, on the reverse strand, counting down.
GTATTCACGACCAAAAGACTAAAATAAGAATCTTGTAAGCTTTCGCCTCCCCAAGCACCTATAGAGTAGTAACACCTTGCCGTGAAAGCAAAATCTGCATTCACAACCAAAAGACTAAAGAGTAAAGGAACCATTTTAGTATAAAAGAACTTACCTCAACGTATTAACTCTTCTCTTTCCCCCCAGCTCACAGAAAAGACTAAGCAGGACCTCTTTCTGAGAAAGCAAATAACTTGTGACAAAAAGAAAGGAGTAAAAAGGATAAGGAGTTTAGAGTTTAAGAATTACCCGATTGGATGGAGTCAAGTAACACCTTGTTGCGAGAAAGCAAACAGATAATCGGAAACAGGAGAGTAAAAGATAACCATTATAGAATTGAAGTACTTAAGTCAACATAATACTCATTCTTGTTTCCTTAACTCGCTGAAATGTCAAGCAATAGCTTCCTCAAGAAAACAAATAACTTTATAAAAACAAAATAAATAAGATCAAGAATGAAAAATATACCTTAACACAAGAATCTCAAGTTGCCTTCACTTTCCCATGATCTCATTGACTTAAGAAGACCTTGATGTGAGAAAGTAAAGGAGTATTCGCAAGCAAAAGAGTAAAATATGGAACTTACCTCGATATAATACTCTTCTTGTTTTCCCGAGCTTGCAAAAAGGTCAAGTAGATGGTCCCTTGGAGGAAGCAAATAATTTTAATCAAAAAAAGGGTAAGAAAGGAGTTCAGGTTTAAAGATTTTAACTTAAAATAAGAATCTTGTTAACATTAACTTTCCCAACCTCCCCTAGAGTCAAGTAGCACCTCGCTATGAGAAAACAAACAAGTATTTGCTCAACCAACTAATCATTTTATAATTAAGGAACTTACTCAACATAACCCAAGCTCATAGAAAAGTCATTAACACCTCCCTCCAAGAAAGCAGGTAATCTTGTTAAAAAAGGAGTTTAGGATTAAGGGTTTTACCTTAAAGGAAGATCTTGCTAGCCTTTGTTTTCCCAAGCTCTCATGAAGTCACGTTGTACCTCACAGTGAGAAAGCATATAAGTATTTGCAATAAAAAGATTAAACTATTACCAATTTGAATCACAAAAGTTACCTCAACAACACTCTTTTTGTTTGTTTGAGCTCACAGAATGCACCAATTCCTTTCGAAAAAGCAAATAATATATCACGAAAAAAGAATAAAAATTTAGGAGTTAGGATTGAAGAATTTACCTTCACATAAAAGATCAAGTTAGCCTTCAATAGAGTCTAAGTACCACCATGTTACAAGAAAACAAATAAGTATTCACAACCAAAAGAGTAAAAGATATACCATAATAGAATTAAAAAAATTACCTCAACAAAACACTCCACTCATTTCCTCAAACTCGCTTAAATGTCAAGAAGCATACCCTCCAATAAAGCAAATAACTTTTAACAAGACGAGAGAAAAAAAAAAACTAGTTAGGACCAAAGTATTTACCTTAACATACCGAGTTCCCATTGAGCCATAGAGTCGAGTAGCACCTCCTACGAGAAAGCAAATATGCATTCACAACCAAAAGCATGACATAACGATTATACAATTAAAGAACTTACATCAACATGATTTCTCACTTCCCAAGCTTGCATAGAAGTCAAAAGCACCATAAGTACTCACAAACCAAAAGATTAAAAGATAATCATTTTGAAATTAACGAAGTTACCTCAACATAATACCCATTCTCGTTTCCTCGAGTTCGCCAAACAGTCAACTAGCAACTCCCTCCGAGAAAGTAAATAATTTTTTACAAGATAGCAGCCACGTTTAGAATTTTAGATTTTACCTTCACATACGAATCTCGTTATCCATCTCTTCCCTAGTTTCATTAGAGTCAAGTACCACCTCATGGAGAGAAAGCAACCAAGTCTTTGCAACCAAAAGAGTAAAAGATAACTATTAGTTTGTATGTTAAAAGAGATTCCTATGATTAGATTCACATGTTAAATGAGTAATTAAGTCTTATAATCAAAGAACTTACCTCAACATATTTGTTTTCTCGTATCCCCAAGCTCGTATAAAAGTCGAGTAGCTGCTTCCAAGAAAGTAAATAATTTATACTAGAAAAAGAGTAAAAACTAAGAGTGATAGAAGTTACAGAGAGAAATCATATTAAGATTGAGTCCTGATCCAGTTTTATAAATATGACAACATCAAAATAAAGTTTATCAAAAGGATCAACCACCTCCCCCCCCCCTCCTCAAAAAAAAAAAAAAAAAAAAAAAAAAAAAAAAAACCCCAAATAATACGCCCCTCTCACCCCTCCATTTTTTCACCATTATTCAAAATTATAGATTAATTCAAATGTTAGAACTTACTGTTTTGCTGCATCTTGCCCAAAGATGATCATAATTAGAAAGCACGGTCACTAATCAAGACATGTTAGACTAGACGATTATGCAAGATGAAAATTAAATTAAGAACCCAAGAAAGCAGCCACGTTTAGAAAATATGTTAACAAAAATGTTTAGCATATACATTGATTAAGACATAAAAATATGTTATAACCTTTTATTTAAGAAAGCAATTCTTGTTTCAAAACTAGGTGTGCCAAATATATTAAAGGTTACGTTCTATCCAACAAGCCTTACAAAGAGCCTAAACAGAGTGAGCTTAAACAATTGACAGTCAAACCTAACTCTATCATTCTAACAAACTAATTACTTATTAAACTTCAAAAAAAGGAGAAAAGGATATTCAAGTTGACACAACACTCCAACTTAAACAATATATAGCACATCTAGACCAAAATTCATTTTGACCCAAATGTCACCACCTCACCCACCCACATTTCCACCCTATGCAAAACTATGTATGAATACAAATGTTGGAACTTACTTGTTTGTGGTATGTATGTTGCCTTGAGATGAAATCAAGTAACCAAAATAATCTGTTTTGAAAGATGAAAACCCAAATATGTATAATAGTGAAACAAATAATTACACGTATCCACACAAATGTTGGAACTTACTTGTTTGTTGCATGTATGTTGCCTTGAGATGAAATCAAGTAACCAAAATAATCTGTTTTGAAAGATGAAAACCCAAATATGTATAATAGTGAAACAAATAATTACACTTCAGGAGAGAAATTGCAGTGGCTTATTTGGTCCCTGTAATAATTCAAAGACAGTAAGAACAAAGCAAGTTCAGACTATACAAAATATGCAAAATCCTAAAACTAATATGATACTATTTAATAATCACAGGAAAAAGTATGATACATACCTGCTAAAAGTGTACTCAAGGAAACAGAAACGGGTCAAACCACCAGCAGAATTGGAGCAGCTTGATTGGGTTTTCGGGTGTCTCATGGATCCACTCCGTTCAAATTAAGGCGTGAAATGACTAAGTGGGGGAGCAGTTTAAGAGCAAATTAAACATCAAGAGTACTAAGTAACCGTTTGTTTTCCTATTAGCAGGCATTGTCTTTATTTTGTTTTCTTTGTTCATGTTTTGATTATCACTTTTGTTTGTATTGGAGACTTAGCTCGTCTCAAATCGGGCCTTCTATTCCAGTTTAATAAAAAAAACCGCCTGCCTAAGTTTCTATAACTTATCAAAGTATTGATACAAAAAAATAAAGGACAAAAACTTACGCATAGAACAGAGTGCACGCTTCTGTTAGGGGATGATAAACCCAGCTCGTTATATGTGACAGCTACCCCCTCCAAAGTCCAACCATTATAAAAATAGCATATCTTGACCAAAATTCATTCTGAACCCAACATCACCTGTTTGACCCTTCCATGTTGCCCTCAATACGTCATTTTCTAAAGACCGAAAACGAAGTATATAATATGTAGATAAACAATAGCTAAATAGATGATAGGACTTACAAACATAATCACACCAGTGCTTCTTCTCCAGTAACTGTGATAAATCAAAGAAGCCAAAATACATTGCAATAAACAGGTCCCGTGGATGTCAAAACCCTAGTAAGAGTTTTAACCCCTTCAAATGTTGGTGCCAAATAACAGGGGTGGTTAACGGTGGTTCGGTCGTTGGAATAATCAATCGCCATAAGCGGGAAATAGAAATATGAGGCGGAGGAAGCGTCGTTAGGGGTTGAAAACTGTATTCGCAACCAAAAGACTAAAATAAGAATCTTGTAAGCTTTCGCCTCCCCAAGCTCCTATAGAGTAGTAACACCTTGCCGTGAAAGCAAAATCTGCATTCACAACCAAAAGACTAAAGAGTAAAGGAACCATTTTAGTATAAAAGAACTTACCTCAACGTATTAACTCTTCTCTTTTCCCCGAGCTCACAGAAAAGACTAAGCAGGACCTCTTTCTGAGAAAGCAAATAACTTGTGACAAAAAGAAAGGAGTAAAAAGGATAAGGAGTTTAGAATTTAAGAATTACCCGATTGGATGGAGTCAAGTAACACCTTGTTGCGAGAAAGCAAACAGATAATCGGAACCAGGAGAGTAAAAGATAACCATTATAGAATTGAAGTACTTAAGTCAACATAATACTCATTCTTGTTTCCTTAACTCGCTGTAATGTCAAGCAATAGCTTCCTCAAGAAAACATATAACTTTATAAAAACAAAATAAATAAGATCAAGAATGAAAAATATACCTTAACATAAGAATCTCAAGTAGCCTTCACTTTCCCATGATTTCATTGACTTAAGAAGACCTTGATGTGAGAAAGTAAACGAGTATTCGCAAACAAAAGAGTAAAATATGGAACTTACCTCGATATAATACTCTTCTTGTTTTCCCGAGCTTGCAAAAAGGTCAAGTAGATGGTCCCTTGGAGGAAGCAAATAATTTTAATCAAAAAAAGGGTAAGAAAGGAGTTCAGGTTTAAAGATTTTAACTAAACATAAGAATCTTGTTAACATTAACTTTCCCAACCTCCCTTAGAGTCAAGTAGCACCTCGCTATTAGAAAACAAACAAGTATTTGCACAACCAAATAATCATTATAGAATTAAGGAACTCACTCAACATAACCCAAGCTCATAGAAAAGTCATCAACACCTCCCTCCAAGAAAGCAGGTAATCTTGTTAAAAAAGAAGTTTAGGATTAAGGGTTTTACCTTAACGGAAGATCTTGCTAGCCTCTTTTTCCCAAGCTCTCATGAAGTCACGTAGTACCTCACAGTGGGAAAGCATATAAGTATTTGCAATAAAAAGATTAAACTATTACCAATTTGAATCACAAAAGTTACCTCAACAACACTCTTTTTGTTTGTTTGAGCTCGCAGAATGCACAAATTCCTTTCGAAAAAGAAAATAATATATCACGAAAAAAGAATAAAAACTTAGGAGTTAGGATTGAAGAATTTACCTTCACATAAAAGATCAAGTTAGCCTTCAATAGAGTCTAAGTACCACCATGTTACAAGAAAACAAATAAGTATTCACAACCAAAAGAGTAAAAGATATACCATAATAGAATTAAAAAAATTACCTCAACAAAACACTCCACTCATTTCCTCAAACTCGCTTAAATGTCAAGAAGCATACCCTCCAATAAAGCAAATAACTTTTAACAAGACGAGAGAAAAAAAAAAAAAAAGTAGTTTAGGACCAAAGTATTTACCTTAACATACCGAGTTCCCATTGAGCCATAGAGTCGAGTAGCACCTCCTACGAGAAAGCAAATATGCATTCACAACCAAAAGCATGACATAACCATTATACAATTAAAGAACTTACATCAACAAGATTTCTCACTTCCCAAGCTTGCATAGAAGTCAAAAGCACCATAAGTACTCACAAACCAAAAGATTAAAAGATAATCATTTTGAAATTAACGAAGTTACCTCAACAGAATACCCATTCTTGTTTCCTCGAGTTCGCCAAACAGTCAACTAGCAACTCCCACAGAGAAAGTAAATAATTTTTTACAAGATAGCAGCCACGTTTAGAATTTTAGATTTTACCTTCACATACGAATCTCGTTATCCATCTCTTCCCTAGTTTCATTAGAGTCAAGTACCACCTCATGGCGAGTAAGCAACCAAGTCTTTGCAACCAAAAGAGTAAAAGATAACTATTAGTTTGTATGTTAAAAGAGATTCCTATGATTAGATTCACATGTTAAATGAGTAATTAAGTCTTATAATCAAAGAACTTACCTCAACATATTAGTTTTCTCGTATCCCCAAGCTTTTATAAAGTCGAGTAGCTGCTTCCAAGAAAGTAAATAATTTATACTAGAAAAAGAGTAAGAACTAAGAGTGATAGAAGTCACAAAGAGAAATCACATTAAGATTGAGTCCTGATCCAGTTTTGTAAATATGACATCATCAAAATAAAATTTATCAAGAGGATCAACCCCCCCTCCTACACAAAAAAAAAAAATAATAAACCCCAATTAATAGGCCCATCTCACCCATCCATTTTTTCACCATTATTCAAAATTATAGATTAATTCAAATGTTAGAACTTACTGTTTTGCTGCATCTTGCCCAAAGATGATCATAATTAGAAAGCACGGTCACTAATCAAGACATGTTAGACTAGACGATTATGCAGGATGAAAATTAAATTAAGAACCCAAGAAAGCAGCCACGTTTAGAAAATATGTTAACAAAAATGTTCAGCAGATAAATTGATTAAGACATAAAAATATGTTATAACCTTTTATTTAAGAAAGCACTTCTTGTTAAAGCATACAAAGAGCCTAAACAGAGTGAGCTTTAACAATTGATAGTCAAACCTAACTCTATCATTCTAACAAACTAATTACTTATTAAACCTCAAAAAAAGGAGAAAAGGATATTCAAGTTGACACAACACTCCAACTTAAACAATATATAGCACATCTAGACCAAAATTCATTTTGACCCAAATGTCACCACCTCACCCACCCACATTTCCATCCTATGCGAAACTATGTATCAATACAAATGTTGGAACTTACATGTTTGTTGCATGTATGTTGCCTTGAGATGAAATCAAGTAACCAAAATAATCTGTTTTGAAAGATGAAAACCCAAATATGTATAATAGTGAAACAAATAATTACACGTATCAACACAAATGTTGGAACTTACTTGTTTGTTGCATTTATGTTGCCTTGAGATGAAATCAAGTAACCAAAATAATCTGTTTTGAAAGATGAAAACCCAAATATGTATAATAAAGAAACAAATAATTACACTTCAGGAGAGAAATTGCAGTGGCTCATTTGGTCCCTGTAATAATTCAAAGACAGTAAGAACAAAGCAAGTTCAGACTATACAAAATATGCAAAATCCTAAAACTAATATGATACTATTTCATAATCACAGGAAAAAGTATGATACATACCTGCTAAAAGTGTACTCCAGGAAACAGAAACGGGTCAAACCACCAGCAGAATTGGAGCAGCTTGATTGGGTTTTCGGGTGTCTCATGGATCCACTCCGTTCAAATTAAAGCGTGAAATGACTAAGTGGGGGAGCAGTTTAAAAGCAAATTAAACATCAAGAGTACTAAGTAACCGTTTGTTTTACTATTAGCAGGCATTGTCTTTATTTTGTTTTCTTTGTCCATGTTTTGATTATCACTTTTGTTTGCATTGGAGACCTAGCTCCTGTCAAATCGGGCCTTCTATTCCAGTTTAATAAAAAAAAACTGCCTGCTTAAGTTTCTATAACTTATCAAAGTATCGATACAAAAATATAAAGAACAAAAACTTACGCATAGAACAAAGTGCACGCTTCTGTTACGGGATGATAAACCCAGCTTGTTATATGTGACAGCTACCCCCTCCAAAGTCCAACCATTACAAAAATAGCATATCTTGACCAAAATTCATTCTGAACCCAACATCACCTGTTTGACCCTTCCATGTTGCCCCCAATACATCATTTTCTAAAGACCAAAAGCGAAGTATATAATATGTAGATAAACAATAGCTAAATAGATGATAGGACTTAAAAACATAATCACACCAGTGCTTCTTCTCCAGTAACTGTGATAAATCAAAGAAGCCAAAATACATTGCAATAAACAGGTCCCGTGGATGTCAAAACCCTAGTAAGAGATTTAACCCCTTCAAATGTTGGTGCCAAATAACAGGGGTGGTTAACGGTGGTTCGGTCGTTGGAATAATCAATCGCCATAAGCGGGAAATAGAAATATGAGGCGGAGGAAGCGTCGTTAGGGGTTGAAAACTGTATTCACAACCAAAAGACTAAAATAAGAATCTCGTAAGCTTTCGCCTCCCCAAGCTCCTATAGAGTAGTAACACCTTGCCGTGAAAGCAAAATCTGCATTCACAACCAAAAGACTAAAGAGTAAAGGAACCATTTTAGTATAAAAGAACTTACCTCAACGTATTAACTCTTCTCTTTCCCCCGAGCTCACAGAAAAGACTAAGCAGGACCTCTTTCTGAGAAAGCAAATAACTTGTGACAAAAAGAAAGGAGTAAAAAGGATAAGGAGTTTAGAATTTAAGAATTACCCGATTGGATGGAGTCAAGTAACACCTTGTTGCGAGAAAGCAAACAGATAATCGGAACCAGGAGAGTAAAAGATAACCATTATAGAATTGAAGTACTTAAGTCAACATAATACTCATTCTTGTTTCCTTAACTCGCTGAAATGTCAAGCAATAGCTTCCTCAAGAAAACAAATAACTTTATAAAAACAAAATAAATAAGTTCAAGAATGAAAAATATACCATAACATAAGAATCTCAAGTAGCCTTCACTTTCCCATGATCTCATTGACTTAAGAAGACCTTGATGTGAGAAAGTAAACGAGTATTCGCAAGCAAAAGAGTAAAATACGGAACTTAACTCGATATAATACACTTCTTGTTTTCCCGAGCTTGCAAAAAGGTCAAGCAGATGGTCCCTTGGAGGAAGCAAATAATTTTAATCAAAAAAAGGGTACGAAAGGAGTTCAGGTTTAAAGATTTTAACTTAACATAAGAATCTTGCTAACATTAACTTCCCCAACCTCCCTTAGAGTCAAGTAGCACCTCGCTATGAGAAAACAAACAAGTATTTGCTCAACCAAATAATCATTTTATAATTAAGGAACTTACTCAACATAACCCAAGCTCATAGAAAAGTCATTAACACCTCCCTCCAAGAAAGCAGGTAATCTTGTTAAAAAAGAAGTTTAGGACTAAGGGTTTTACCTTAAAGGAAGATCTTGCTAGCCTTTGTTTTCCCAAGCTCTCATGAAGTCACGTAGTACCTCACGGTGAGAAAGCATATAAGTATTTGCAATAAAAAGATTAAACTATTACCAATTTGAATCACAAAAGTTACCTCAACAACACTCTTTTTGTTTGTTTGAGCTCCCAGAATGCACCAATTCCTTTCGAAAAAGAAAATAATATATCACGAAAAAATAATAAAAATTAAGGAGTTTAGGATTGAAGAATTTACCTTCACATAAAAGATCAAGTGAGCCTTCAATAGAGTCTAAGTACCACCATGTTACAAGAAAACAAATAAATATTCACAACCAAAAGAGTAAAAGATATACCATAATAGAATTCAAAAATTTACCTCAACAAAACACTCTACTCATTTCCTCGAACTCGCTTAAATGTCAAGAAGCATACCCTCAAATAAAGCAAATAACTTTTAACAAGACGAGAGAAAAAAAAAAAAAAAAAAAAAAACAAGTAGTTTAGGACCAAAGTATTTACCTTAACATACCGAGTTCCCATTGAGCCATAGAGTCGAGTAGCACCTCCTACGAGAAAGCAAATATGCATTCACAACCAAAAGCATGACATAACCATTATACAATTAAAGAACTTACATCAACATGATTTCTCACTTCCCAAGCTTGCAGAGAAGTCAAAAGCACCATAACTACTCACAAACCAAAAGATTAAAAGATAATCATTTTGAAATTAACGAACTTACCTCTACATAATACCCATTCTCGTTTCCTCGAGTTCGCCAAACAGTCAACTAGCAACTCCCTCCGAGAAAGTAAATAATTTTTTACAAGATAGCAGCCACGTTTAGAATTTTAGATTTTACCTTCACATACGAATCTCGTTATCCATCTCTTCCCTAGTTTCATTAGAGTCAAGTACCACCTCATGGCGAGAAAGCAACCAAGTCTTTGCAACCAAAAGAGTAAAAGATAACTATTAGTTTGTATGTTAAAAGAGATTCCTATGATTAGATTCACATATTAATGAGTACTTAAGTCCTATAATCAAAAACTAACCTCAACATATTAGTTTTCTCGTATCCCCAAGCTCGTATAAAAGTCGAGTAGCCGCTTCCAAGAAAGTAAATAATTGATACTAGAAAAAGAGTAAAAACTAAGAGTGATAGAAGTTACAGAGAGAAATCACATTAAGATTGAGCCCTGATCCAGTTTTATAAAAATGACAACATCAAAATAAAGTCAATCAAGAGGATACAAAAAAATAAAGGACAAAAACTTACGCCTAGAACAGAGCGCACGCTTCTGTTAGGGGATGATAAACCCAGCTTGTTATATGTGACAGCTACCCCCTCCAAAGTCCAACCATTACAAAAATAGCATATCTTGACCAAAATTCATTCTGAACCCAACATCACCTGTTTGACCCTTCCATGTTGCCCTCAATACATCTTTTCTAAAGACCAAAAGCGAAGTATATAATATGTAGATAAACAATAGCTAAATAGATGATAGGACTTACAAACATAATCACACTAGTTCGTCTCCTCCAGTAACTGTGATAAATCAAAGAAGCAAAAATACATTGCAATTTCTTCTCTAGTAACTGTAATAAATCAAAGAAGCCAAAATACATTGCAATAAACAGGTCCCGTGGATGTCAAAACCCTAGTAAGAGTAAATCGTACCCTTTTTAAAGCTAAAGAACTTACCTAAGCATAATAATCTTCTCGTTTCCTCGAGCTCGCATAAAAGTCAGGTGGTAGCTCCTTCCTACAAATCAAATTTTCTTGCGACAAGAAATAGAATAAAAAGGCTGGAAAACTTTCTACTAGCAGCAAAATAAATGAAATCCATTAAAAAATTAACAAGACAAAAAACACATGTGAGCTCGCATCCCTAATCCACCAAATTCATGCAAAAGAAAGATAAAATTGCACATTATCTATACATAAATTATACAGCTTGTATTGACCAAGATTCGGTCAATATACAGCTGGTCAACAGCTATGTGATTTCTCTCTGTAAGTTTTATTATAGTTTTTGCTATCATTTATATTGGGTTTCCATCTTAAAAAACAACAATGTTGGTTGCTCAATATCATCTTTGAGCAAACTCACTCTTCGGTTCTAAGTCTAGCATGTCTTGATTAGCACATTTTACTGATTTTATTTACAGAAAATTGACAACAGGCCCGGGTTGGATAATCATGGTAGTAGATACGCCTCATAATTGAAAAGCACAGTCACTAGCATAACATATCTAGACCAAAATTCATTTTGACCCAAATGTCACCACCTCACCCACCCACATTTCCACCCTCATTCGAAACTATGTATCAATACAATTATTGGAACTTACTTTTTTGTTCTATGTGCGTCGCCTTGAGATGAGATCAAGTAACCAAAATTATCTGTTTTAAAAGATGGAAACCCAAATATGTATAATAGTGAAACAAATAATTACACTTAAGGAGAGAAATTGGCATATCCGGTCCCTGTCATAAATCAAGGACAGTAGGAACAAAGCAAGTTCAGACTATACAAAATATGCAAAATCCTAAAACTAATATAATACTATCTAATAATCACAGGAAATAGTATGATACATACCAGCTAAAAGTGTACTCAAGGAAACAGAAACGGGTCAAACCGCCAGCAAAGATGGAGCAGCTTGATTGGGTTTTCAGGTGTCTCATGGATCCACTCGGTTCAAATTATGGCGTGAAATGACTAAGTGTGGGAGCAGTTTAAGAGTACTGTTTAACCATTTGTTTTACTATTAGCAGGCATTGTCTTTGTTTTGTTTTCTTTGTTCATGTTTTGATTATCAATTTTGTTTGTATTGGAGACTTGGCTCGTCTCAAATCGAGCCTTCTATTCCAGTACTTTAATAAAAAGTGCCTGCTTATGTTTGTATAACTTATCAAAGTATTTATACAATAAAGTAAAGGACAAAAACTTACACATCGAACAGAGTGCAAGATCCTGTTAGGGTATGATAAACCTGACTTGTTATATGTAACAGCTACCCCCTCAAATTCCAACAACCATTACAAAATACAACATATCTGGCCAAAATTCATTTTGGACCCATCCTCACCTGTTAAACCATCCTTCCAATACATCATTTTCTAAAGACCAAAAGCAATATATATATATATATATATATATATATATATATATATATATATATATATATATATATATATCAAATATGTAGAAAAATAATAGGTAAATAGATAAGAGAACTTACAAATACAATCACACCAGTGCTTCTTCTCCGGTAACTTACAAATAATAGGAAGAGTTTTAAGCCCTTCAAATGTTGGTGCGAAATAACAGCGGTGGTTAACGGTGGTTCTGTCGTCGGAGGAAGCGTCGTTAGGAGTTGGAAACTGTATTCGCCGGAAGAGGGAATCAGAAATCCGAGGCGGAGGAAGCTGTAGTTGCAGATGATGCATTTGCGGTGGTGGTGGTGGCAGTGGTGGTGGTGGTGGGTGTGGTGGTGGTGGCGGTGGTGGTGGCGGTGGTGGCGTTGGTGGCGGTGGCGGTGGTGGTGGTGGTGGTGAGAGAGTTTGAGGGGCAACTGCTTCACACCGATTAGGGTTTTGTATTCGCCGGAAGAGGGAAACAGAAATACTAGGCGGAGGAAGCTGTAGTTGCATATGATGCAGTTGCGGTGGTGGTGGTGGTGGTGGTGGTGGTGGTGGTGAGAGAGTTTGAGGGGCAACTGCTTCACTCCGATCAGGGTTTGTATTTGCCCGAGATATATTTATGGTGGAAATCAGAAAATCTCTGACGCAAGATTTGGTGATGATGGGGGATATGTATTTCTGATTCGGACGAATAAGTATAACGAAAAACACACGCTTATTCTTTGTATTTATAAGAGAATTACATATTTCCCCTATAAACTTAATTAAATAGATTACATGTGTATTTAATTTAAAATATAATTACATATACTTTTTTATGGATGATATGATTAGTTTTAAAGATTAGTTTTTATTTTAAATAGATCAACATGCTTTTAAAGATTATTTTTCAAAAGTTAATCCTACAATTTTAGTTACCATATTTCTTCACGTTAAGTAATTTTGTAATAACATTTTATTAATCTTATATTTTAACGGTTTACTTACTTTGATTTTTACATACATAAAATAAAAAATTCTTTCAATTAACGTGTATTAAACGTTTAAAAATAATACAAAATAATTAACTTTACAAACTGGTTTTTTTTGCTTTTATAAACTTTTTGTTTTGTTTTTGTTTAAGCAAACATTTTTAATGATTTACTTACTCTCTGTATAAGTTTAAAGTTAATCTTTTTTGTATTTATTATTTTTATTTAGCCAATATCTGAAAATTTTATCTAATTTATTACATTGAATTTTGTTTATTTTCAACTTATACAACTCAATAATAATATTAATTTTACATGGAAATAAAGTTTTTAAAATTTCTAGTATTTGTATCATTTCCATTACATGTTTAAGTCGTAAATTAATATAAAGACTTAAATATTAATCTAAAGAAACCTGCATTCCTCTTTAACTATTTTCTTGATATCAATTGCAAAATCATATGTGCGTAAGATATTTTAGTTATACTAGATAGTGATGATAATCTTTTTTCTAAAGATTTGTAAATAATATTTGTATTTTTTGATATTTTATTTCTGCAAAATACTTTCTAACATATTAATCTAATGTTCATATTCTTATATATTTTATATATTAATATTAATTATGAATTAATATATTTTATATCTATTTTTTCAATCAGTCTTGCATACGGATTGTTAGGCTAGTAAATAATATTGTTAGATTCTCTAATAGCTTGAATATAATATGTTTGTCATAAATTGTTTTTCTTTGAGTTGACCGGAAATTGCTTGCTACTTAAGAATCTGTTTAACATCAAGCTAAAATTCAATTTTGTTTTTACATGTGTATTAAAGTTTCCTCTCATACTTGTTCGTATTTTTCAATACTATAAGATGGAATTGGAAAATAGAACAAAATAGCTATTCTTGGGTATCATGTCTTGAGGATTATGTTATGTTGACCGTAAAATTTTCCCTTTTGTGTTAAAAATTAAAAAAAAAAAAACATTTCTGTAGTTTCAACAAAATATAGATGGTAATGTCTTCTTTACTTGTTGGAGGGTGTTAGTACTTGGTTGCAATTCATTTTTATCTAAAGATGATACACACAAGGCAGGACCTTATGGGATAAAGAGCAAAAACCCAGAAAACAAGTCTGAGCAGAGACTAGGAACCGAGAGGTAAGGTTGGTTGTTATAGGAGATTTTACTCAGCCATTTCCAGAGGGCTAGTATGTGACCAGTAATGGGCAAGACCCTTAAAACACCACGACGCTCTCTTGGCTTATGGGCAAAACGGGTCCCCACGCGGTCGGCCGCCCACACTAACACTCTGGATAGGCACGAAACCTTGTCCCCACACTTACCTTCGGGGCTAATTCCTGCTTCAGAATTATAAAAACAACCCTTTTTTTTTTTTATATAAACCATAACAGCCTGTTGAGCATGGTGAATGTTTTAACACTTATGTGTTTAGCCTCTTATTGAGGCGACGATCATATCAATATAAGAGGAAAGTAAGAGTATTACCAGAATATGAGAAGGCGGAGATGAAACTTGAAGATTTCAAATATTATTATTCTTCAGAATATTTTTACAAGAGAGTGAGAGAGTGTGAGAGAGTATTTTTTTTTCGGTGTGTCTAACTTCTAACTAAGGACCCTTTATATAGGGGTTCTCACACCGCACCTAATTGCGAATATTCGCCTAATGCGTATCACGCGTTTGCTGGTACAATAATTAAAGTAAAAGTAAAGTTACAATAATTAAAGTAGGTGCAATAATGTTGCTTGACGACAAAATTTTTGTCGGACGAATCTCGTGCTTTTTGAATTATTGGCACGCCTTTTCTTTATGTGGGGCCTATTGTGACTGTTGCCTTTTTGACTTTCCAGCATTTGCCGGGCCGAACTCTTCATTCAGTTCTTGAATCATTTTTGCATATGCTTCGTCATCAAGGATATCATCCTCTGGATCTTGAGCATCCTGTTGGAGATCTTGATCTTGATCTTCTTCCCCAATTTGGGATGATTCTGATACAGACATATTTGAAGGGGATTTCACCTTCTTGAAGTTCTTAGCTATATCTTTCTTAACTTCTTCAAGATAATAATCCATTAATTCTTCTTCACTGATAGCATCAGATCCTTTAATCATTTTAATTTTCCTAACAATGTGTTGGAACGGGCTAGGAGCCTCCCTTTGTTGCAGGTTTTCTTGTTGTTTTTTATAAGATTCTATTGTTTGTTGGATATGATCCAATGTGTCCTGGCATTTAATTTTGCCGTCTTCTTTGTCCATCATTTTCTTCCAGAATTTAGTCATATATGTTCTCTTTAAGCAGAACATATTTTCCTGGGTATAACCAGTTTCTGGAATCCATTTCCATATCCAAGGAATGCTGAACTGGATAAAGAAATGAAGTGAGGCCATTCCCTCTATGAAATCATTATTGTGTTGAGCCTCAATGAGAGTAGGAGATAACTCCACCCATTGAGTATACAAGGCTTTTAGCCTTCTGGATTCTCCTATGAATATCTCAGGAGTGGTGCCATATGATTGCCACCATTTGTAGAACCAAATCGGAATGTCTGATTCATATGTTTTCGAACAAATCTTTATAAACCAAGAATGTTTATAATTCTGGTTTTCAAATAAAAATGTTTTATGAAAAGCATTTATATAGTCCCAGTAGTTATATTTCAAAGGGACTTTAGTTTCAGGATGGAGAACTTCTCTATCCTTTAATGGAGATATTCCCCAGTTTTCAACAGATATAATCTGTTTGATAATAATTTTACTAAAACTTATTAATCTGTTACTCCCACTATAATGGGTGATTTCGCAAAATTCTTTTTTGAGGATTTCCTCATAATATGTCCGCGACTTATAAGTCTCGGTGGGATAGTATCCCTGATCAAAATATCTTTTGATAATGAACCAAGGTTGGTCATTCCATTTTTTATCTTTTTGATCAAGAAGTAGTATAACATCCTTCTTTGGATTATGAATCCAGTTTTTATCTTCACTATCATTGACAGTGATTTCAGCATATGATGCTGGTTTTTCAGGGTTATGTCCCTGTTGAGCAGCTTTATAAACCAAAAACTCTTTATAGAGTTGATCATCAGACTTATTAGTCGATGCTGAAGATGATGCGTATGACGCACTATCATAAGCTATAAGCTTCTTATTCCCCATTTGATGGAGAACTCTTCCAGCTCCCCTTCCTCTATTAGAGGAGGTTCTTCCACGTCCTCTGCCTATCATGGCTGAAAACATTAAGCACAATAAATTATTATTTCTTTGTGTTCCAGATCCTCTAATTGAAGATCTAAAGACCATAATTTATATTTAATTTGGTCAAGAGCATGGCTCTTTGCTTTTTCTGATAACAAAGGATCGGTTATTATTTCCCAGACCCTTAAATTAACTACATGGTATTGATGTACAATTTCATCCCGTCTTGCTATCAAGCTATACTTGATTATCTTTTTATAAATCTCTTTCATTTAAATATTCTCTGGTAAGAAATTCAGGAAGACTATTATCAGTTCCCTTTTTATATATTATTTCAAAGTCAAATGGAGCTAGATGAGCTTGCCATCGAGCAAGCATCTGCTTAGAAACATCATGTTTAAAATCTTTGCTAAACATATATTTAGCCGCTTGACAATCTGTCTTAATAATAAACTTTTGATTATATAAATCATTTTGAAATTTTAAAACACATTTTACTATTGCTAGAATTTCTTTAGCAACAGTAGCATAATTTTTCTGACTGTTATTCCATTTTCCTGAATGGAATAGAACAAGATATTCTTGTTTATTATTTGGAGAAATTTGTTTCAGAATACCTCCATATCCAATGTCTGAGGCATCTGTTTCAATTGTCTTTTCCCATTCTGGGTTTGCAATCATCAAACAAGGAAGGCTATTTACCTTTTGTTTGATTTTTTGAACAGCCTTAGTATGGTCTATAGACCACGGCTTTGGATTTTTCTTCAGTCTATCGTATAACAGACTGGTATCTTCTGCTAAATTTTTATAATAAGGAAGAATATAATTTAAACTTTAAAGAAATCTTTGTAATTGAGTTTTATCCGTAATTTCATCCGGAAATTTGGATGCAAACTCAATACTTCTATTGATTGGTATTATATTACCTTGATCAATATTATGACCCAAAAATCTTATTTTTGTTTGGAAAATCATCATTTTTGGTCTGGATATTACTAAACCATTTTTTATTATTATATTTTTGAAAATTTCTAAATGTTTGAAATGGGTTTCAATATCCTTTGAGAATACCAAGATATCATCTATATAAACAATTATGAATTCACTATAAGGAATAAAAATATCATTCATGATATTTTGAAATTCGGATGGGGCATTTTTTAATCCGAATGGCATTACATTCCATTCGTAGTGCCCAATAGGTACGGTGAAAGCAGTTTTGTACCTATCTTGTTCTTCAATTTGAATCTGCCAATAGCCTGATTTTAAATCAAACTTGGAAAATATATTGGCTTTGTATAATTTATTTAATAAATCTTTTTTATTAGGTATAGGATACCTAATCCATTTTAAAACCTTATTAAGTGGTTTATAATTTATCACCAATCTTGGTGTTCCTCTTTCCTGCTCTGAATATTTATTAACATAAAAAGCAGTACATGACCATGGAGATTTAGAATTTCTAATTAGATTTGTATCAAGAAGCGATTTTATTTCTTTTTTGCATAATTCCATATATTCGGAATTCATTTGACACGGACGTGCCTTAGTCGGAATTTGACTTTCTTTAAAATCTTCTTCATATGGAAGAGAAACAATATGTTTTTTCCTATCCCAGAAAGCATTGGGATGATCATTACATATTTGTAAATTGAATTGATGTTCAATTAATTTAATTTTTTCTTGTAGTTTGGGTTTTTCCAAACTCTCTTTAATTGTTAGAGAAAATATTTCTTTTTGTAAAAAATCTATCTGATTTATTTTTGCTTTTAACAAATCTTGTTTTATATTATTCAAAGATCTTGTAATTGGGTTTGTAATGAATTGGAAAGTGATTTCTTTCCCTTGATAGACTCCAGTTATACCAGTTCTATCTACTTTTATTAACGGAAAGATTTTGTCAAAAAATGGGGTACCAAGTATAACCTGGATTGATAAATCCTTTACTAGTACAAAGCTTGTACTAATACATGTATTATTTTTACAAATATACGCTTTAGGTATTTTATAATTTACCTCAAGTTTTCCTTTCCCAGCATGGCTGAGACCATGGTTAGTCCTATGATAGTATTTTATCGGGACTAATCCTTCCTGAATGCAGTTTAGATCTGCACCACTATCAAATAAGGCAATAACTTCTATAAAGAAATCTTCTCCTATAAGGAGTTTTATTTTCCCATACCATTTTTGGGAGGTTACAATTTCCATTATACTCTGCAAATATGATTCTTGTTGTTCTCTATTAGGAAGAACTACTGATGATTTTTCAAGACATAATTCTTTTTTCTAAATCAGTATTACTTTTTTGTAATTGTTTTATTTCTGTTTTCAGATTATCGACCTCATATTTTAATTCCTTTATATCAAAAGGGTTTTTATAAATGTTTCTTTTATTTAACTGATTTTTTAATTCAGCTAGGGTAAATGGTTTTGAATCATTTTGTGAGTTAAATGACTCACCTTCTTCATGATTTCTCATGTACGAAGAAATTATTTTTTTCTTTTGTATCAGGGTCTTTTATGACTTTTAGTAAATCAATGATTTCACTGGTTAAAACATTTAATTTCATATTTTGGAATTGTGAAATTATTTGATAAAGATTTTCTTCTTCAATTTCAGAAGAACAACAGTTTTTATTACAACAGTTTTCTTCTTCCGAAGAGTTAGAAAATTCTTCTAAAATATTTAAATCTTCATTTGAAGATGTCTGGGGTTGAGCATCAGATTCAAAGTCTGAATCTAATAATATCTCTGAGATTTTATTTTTTAAATCTTCATCTTCTAGCTTATTAAGCTTTTTTCTAACCCAGCAAGTTTTTACGGTATGACCGTATTTTTTACATCTTTTGCATATTAGCTTAGGTTTATCTTGGAATTTATTATTCCTATCTTCTCTGAAATAATTTCTATTTCTATCTATTCTTTTCCTTTTCTTCTTCAAATCCTTATATGGACTCGATTGTTTCCTAACTTTCTTAGGCTTAGAAGAAGATACTAATTTTTTATCTTCCATTGCAAATTGATCACAAAATTGACCTAATTGTCTCTTTTCATTTAAAGAGTGTTTCTTAATTTGTTGATTCAGCTTAATTTCATTACACAGGTTTAATCCTTCCTGTATACAGGTTCCTATGAGCTTCCCGTATGTATAATCATCATAATTTATTTTTCCTTCTTTTCGTAAGTTATTTCTTACTCTTTCTGCAAAGAGGTGAGGAAGACCATCTATAAACTTATACTTCCAGTGAGAGCTATTAGACTCTGGGAGTTCTATTACTCTGCTTAAAAACGTATCCTTATACCATCTAAATGATGTAAGGGTTCTACACTTAAGATTTTGTAAAAGAGTTCTGATATTTTCAGAATTATCAGACCATCTGCCCGTAAAGTGTTCTATAATGTTGACTATTAAAGTATATACTGAATTATTTTCAGTATTATTTTCTTCTTCCTTAATACTATTAAGTATCTTTTCTCTATCTTCTGCGGATAAAAAATTATCCCACCAGCCTTTCAATTGGCCAGTAAAACCTGCTACAATCATATTGGCTATGGTTTTAGTCGGATTTCTATTATTCTGACATATGGTTGCATACATAAGCATCCTATGGACAGTCTTATAAATCTGACTCTCCGTTTGACCATCAATATTCCATTCATAAATCATTTTTCCACTATACGAATTATTAATTACGTATTCTTGTTCTTCTATAAGAACATCCTGTGGAGTAGGCCTAGGATAATAATACATCCTTTGGGTTGGCTTATCTGCAAACTTAGATAATTTATTTATTTCTTCATTTATCTTTTGTTTATAATTTTCATCGTTTATATCTTTTTCAAAATCACTTAATGTATTGATTTTGAGATTTTTTAATACATTAATTGATTCATTTAAAGTATGAATTAAATTCTCTTCTGATTTTGTTTTAAAATCTACTACTCTCGGAGGTAATTGAATACTCGGAGTAGCTACAATTTCTTTCTTCTTATCATTTATTATGATATTTTGTTTTTCTTTTAAATGAGATAATATTTTATCCATTTTCTTTGAAATATCTTGTAATTGTTCTCCTAATATAATTAGGTATAGATTTGAAAAATTATTTTGTTTTATCAAATCATTTATGTGACTAATTGTCACTGACAAAGTATTACCTTCCAATAATTTTTGAAAAGCTTGGTAATACCGTTCTTCTCCTTGTTTTTCAATTTTGAAACCATTTGAAGGAGGGAAAACATTTGTCACAATATTTCCATTTATATTAAATTGTCTTTCGATTACTGAAATTATACTTTCAGTATATTTTTCTATAAACCATGGGACAAAAGGTATAACCTCATTTTTTTCAGATAAATCTGTATAAAATTCTTTTTGAAAGAATTCTGTATCTGTTTTTCCAAAATTTTTGAAAAACCAATTTCTAAATACTTCCCATTTTGGCAAGTTAAATTCTTTTGAGATTTCCAGTCTTACTGGAGATCCTTTCGAAAAATCTAATTTTTCTCTATATTCCATATTATATGAAATTTATTTCTGATTCGGTTAGCTCCGAATCTATCTGTTTAAATCCTCTGACAATATTATCAGAATTTATTCTTAATTCTTCTACTTTTCTTTCAGGAAATTCTTCCCTGACTCTTGAAGTAGACGCCCTAGAAGGACTCTTAACCCTGTAATCTATGGGAGATATATGATAGTATGAAGAATTTGACCTTATTAAGGATGGTTCATACTTTTGTTTGATATTATCAAATTGTATTTGAACTAAACCTTCTGAGGTTTGAGATATATTTATCGGATTGTTATCAATATATTGATTTGTTAGGGTAGATTTTTCTATGACCCAATTTTCAGGAAAGTTGATTTCTTCCCACTTAATTTTTCTTCTAGTAGTAACTTCAGATTTTCCGAAGTTAGTTTCTATGACAATTGTTTCATTTAATGGTTTATCTACCATTTTGCAATTAGGATTTAAAGTAAACAAAGGCTTATAATAAATCCTATAACAGACACATATTACCTCAGATCCTGGGGCATAATTATAACCATTAGTTTTAACATTTAATGTTAAAGCATCAGTAATATTGACATCAGATAAGGATAATTGTAAATTTGGGTAAACATTAAAATAGACTGGACCATGTGCCAGACTAGATTGGATTATTCCCACTAGGGATTGTTTCCAATTGAGATTTCTAGCATCTCTAAGAGCTGCTACAAAACTCTCTGGTAAACCTTCTAATGTTAGAGGTTTAAAAGCTATTTGAACTAATCCAATATGGATAAATTTATAACCTTTTTTATATTTATTTAAATCTCTGTTTGATAGTAATTTTACTACCATTTCATCTTTATTTAAAGAAAATGTTTCTTCTGTTGTTTTAACAACTTGTTTGAGACCTATTTTCTTAAAAGTACCTAATTTATAAATTAATTTATAATCAATTTTTGGAATTGTCCATTTATTCAATAATTTTAAATTATGGGATATATCATACTCCTCTTCAATACTGTTTTTAACAGTATCTTCAGATCGTAATATATTCATTTGAATATATTTCATAAGTGTTAAAACAGACACTCAAGACTCAACTGATTGTTATGGCTGTTTATTAATTTTATTTATAAAATTAAAAATAAAATTGAGCTCTTGGCTCTGATACCACACAAGGCAGGACCTTATGGGATAAAGAGCAAAAACCCAGAAAACAAGTCTGAGCAGAGACTAGGAACCGAGAGGTAAGGTTGGTTGCTATAGGAGATTTTACTCAGCCATTTCCAGAGGGCTAGTATGTGACCAGTAATGGGCAAGACCCTTAAAACGCCACGACGCTCTCTTGGCTTATGGGCAAAACGGGTCCCCACGCGGTCGGCCGCCCACACTAACACTCTGGATAGTAATGTCTTCTTTACTTGTTGGAGGGTGTTAGTACTTGGTTGCAATTCATTTTTATCTAAAGATGGCATCTAAGGTGTTTTAAAAATTGAAGTTGTATTTTTCTAATATGAATGACAATATGGTATTATTTAGGTAATGAAGATCGAGTTGTGAATTGAATGTGGTTAAACATGTTTATAGTGTTTGCATATTGAATCTATGGGATGTTGAAATATATCAATTTCCAACTTAATGTAAAATATATATAGATAAACATGTTTTAATTGGTTGCATTACGTTTTTTTATATTGGATTTCATATATTTAACGTGTTTTCTTGAAGTGTTGATGGGCTTGTATCAGATGAGTTTTTTGTTGGCTATGCAACTGATGTAGTCTGGGTTTAAGTAGATTGAGCTCGTTAAAGCTAACATGACTATCATTCTTTTTCATATGCTAGCATTTTTAATTTGAGAGTTTAGAGATATTGATCTTCTCCGCCTTTCTAGGGTTTAACCCTTCCGTCATCCTATCTCACGTCATCTGCAAGGCATCATCATCAAGATCTTAAAACATGTTATAGTTTGGTATGTTGACATATAAAGTTTTTTTTTTCTTAGTTTCTTGAATCGCTCAAATCATTATCTCCATCAGGCTTTTTGTTCATCTTGATAAAACTATCTTTTAGATTGTCTTTCTAATAGGTCATTCCCATTAACGACCTAAATATAGTTCTGGTTCTATCAATCGTATTCTAATTTGTTCATGGTGTTTATTCCTGTTTGATCATGGGGTGTAAATGTATATGATTTGATTTTAATAAAAAGTTAAATTAAGATTTTTTAATGTTGTGGTTGAAATAGAGTTGATTATTTGATTGGTGTATTATATTCGTATGTCAAAGATGGTTTTAAATAATTTAAAGCATATAGTCCATATGAGTAACCAAGTACCTATAGTGATTCACTAACGAATAACATTTGTTTTAATACCATTGTAGCGATTTTCAGATGCTATAAATAATTTAGCTATATCCATATTAACCATGTCTAATATTATATTATTTTAATTTGAGTTCATACAAACCTCTAAAAAGTTATTGTGTCCAAGATAAACAAGATGATTATAAGTAACACCCATAGCGTCCCAAAATATAAGGAATAGGTTTATATTGTCATCTCTAGTTTTCATTATTCAAACAAAATTTTTTTTATCTATACTCTAATAAAATAATAAATCAAAGGAACCCACACGTGATAACATTACATTCATACTTATCAATTTTTTATTGTTTTTCTCTTCTATCTAATAAAGTAGACAGATACTGCTACAAATAAAAAAAACTTACAACACTACAACTCATTATGTCAAGTCGTCGTTTATGAGTGTAAAATTTGAGTTTGGCGTTTGATCGAACACCTTTCCTACCATTTGTCCCCACAAAATTAAACAATGGCGGTGGGGCCCTACATTCACCATGACATGACTTACCCAACATTTGGTTCCTGGATGGTGGGTGTTCTAATCACATGACGAGTCAAAAACTACTATTCAAGGATATGGACTCAACAAAGAAAGTTCAAGTGAAGATGGGTAATGGGAAGAACATTCTGGTGGAAGGAAAGGAAGAATCAAGTTGGGTGCTCTAGGAGGTAAGTCACGTACCTTAGATGATGTTCAATACGTACCAGATCTAGACTATAATTTGTTGAGTGTGGGTCAGTTAATGACCAAAGGATATGCCCTACTGTTTAACGATGGAGTTTGTACCATCACTCACAAACAATCTGGTGAAGTAGTATGTAGTATCAAAAAGACAGAAAATAAAATATTCCCTTGTAGATGTTACTAAACAAAAAGTGAACCTGACAAGTTTATTGGCTACAAATGAATAAAATTCCTTCTTATGGCATTTACGACTCGGTCGCCTGCATGAGAAAGGTTTGAAACTGATGAGTGAGATGAACATGGTGCATGGATTACCAACAATTCGATCGTGGCCAATCTGTGATGGGTGCATGCTAGGAAAGCAAACTAGAAAGTCTTTTTCTAGTTCAGACGGAGAGCATCAGAAGCACTTCAACTAATACATGCTGACCTTTGCGGACCTATGTCCATAAAGTCCCTAGGTGGTAGCCTGTATTATCTCTTGCTCATAGATGACTACAGCAGGATGTCATGGATCTACTGTTTAAGTTCTAAGTCGGAAACATTCGAGAAGTTTAAGCAATTCAAGACTCGAGTTGAAAATGAAACAGGGATGAGCATCAAGTCATTAAGAACAGACAGAGGAGGTGAATTTATGTCAAATGAGTTCAATACATTCTGCAGTTTGCATGGGATTCACAGGGCTCTGACAGCTCCTTATACCCCTGAGCAGAATGGAGTAGCCGAGCGTAAAAATCGAACAATAGTTGAAATGGTGAGAAGTATGTTGGAAGGACAAAATTTGAGCAAAGTGTTCTGGGGTGAAGCAGCAACTACTGCAGTGTACATTCTTAATAGATCACCCACCAAGGCTTTGGAGTATCAAACTCCTTATGAAGTGTGGAATGGGAGGAGACCATCAGCTAGACACTTAAAAGTGTTTGGAAGTATTGCTTATGTACTGAAACCAACTCAGTTGCGAAAGAAACTTGACCCAAAGTCCAACAGATGTGTGTTTGTTGGGTACTGCTCGAACTCAAAAGCCTATCGATTGTTTGATCTTGAAAAGAAGAAAATAGTAATAAGTAGAGATGTAGTTGTGGATGAGAAATCAAAATGGAAAAGTGAAAGTCAGGATGATGATGGCCTACCAACTGATGTGGTCTATGTTAAAGACATGGATGTTGACAACATGGAAAGCAATAGTACAAGTACTATTGATACTAGTGATAATTCGAGCACCCCTTCCCAAGGCATACCTACTCCTAATAGTCAAACCAATGTCTCATCTCAATCTGTACAAAGCTCATCAAATAGCATAGAGGGTAATACCACATCTTCCTCACCAGAAAGCTCTCCTTTAAAAGTAAGAACTCTAGATGATCTGTATGAGAACACAGAGGAAATTGATTCTGTTGACTATGCATGTCAATTTGCCGTGTCACTGATCGAACCAACTACAGCTAGAGAAGCTTTCACAAGTGAAGAATGGGTCAAAGCAATGAAAGAAGAACTTGCCTCACCCGAAAAACACAAGACATGGTCACTCACCAAGCTACCAACACGTAAGCATGCTATAGGTCTAAAATGGTTGTTCAAATTAAAGACCGATGCAAAGGGAAACATCACCAGACACAAGGCAAGGTTAGTAGCCAAAGGGTATGTTCAGGAGTATGGAATTGATTTTGAAGAAACCTTCTCACCAGTTGCTCGGTTTGAAACCATTCGGTTAATTCTTTCATTGGCCGCACAGAAAGGATGGGTTGTTCACCAAATAGATGTAAAAACAGCCTCCTTAAATGGATGTATTCAAGAAGAAGTTTATGTATCTCAACCACCTGGGTTCGAGATAAAAGGCAGCGAAGATAAAGTATACCGCCTTCATAAAGCTCTATATGGTCTGAAGCAGGCACCGAGAGCCTGGTACAGCAGAATTGATAGTTATCTTAAAAGAAATGGGTATGAAAGAAGTCTCAACGAACCAACAATGTACTTGAAGAAAAGTGACAGAGAAAAGCTCATTGTGGTATGTCTGTATGTAGATGATATAATTTATACCAGCTCCTCAATGGATATGATGCAAGAGTTCAAAGAATGTATGATTAGAGAATTTGAAATGTCTGATATTGGTATGCTTCATTATTTTTTGGGTCTCGAAGTGGTGCAACGGGATGATGAAATATTTGTTTCTCAAAAGAAGTATACAACAGATTTGCTAAGGAAGTTTGGTATGTTGAATTGTAAAATAGCCACTACTCCTATGAATGTTGGTGATCAGTTCCAGTTGGATGATGGAAGTGGGGCAATGGATGGCTATAGGTATCGAAGTTTGATTGGTGGACTGATTTATTTAACTCACACACGCCCTGACATTGCCTTCTCGGTTGGAGTTCTCTCTCGCTTCATGCAACTACCAACACAGATTCATTCTGGTGCAGGGAAACGAATTATGAGGTATCTGGCAGGCACAATTGATCTGGGACTAATGTATAAGAGTGGATGTGAAGTTAACCTTTTTGGATACACCGACAGTGACTGGGCTGGGTCATCTCCTGATATGAAGAGTGTATCAGCTTATGTATTTTCTCTTGGGTCACGAGCTGTGTCATGGAGCTCTAAAAAACAAGGTGTTGTTGCTCTTTCCACAACAGAAGCCGAATATATTTTAGCAGCAACTGGGGCATGTCAAGCTATGTGGCTTCAATTCGCAAAATGTTAACTGAGCTACATCAGAATCAAGAGAAAGAAACAATGATCATGTGTGACAATCGATCGGCTATATTCTTATCCAAGAATCAAGCATTTCAAAACAGAACAAAACACATCAGATTAAGTATCATTACCTCAGATGCTTGCTCGAAGAGAAAGAGATTGAACTGCAGTCATGTGATTCAAGTGATCAAGTAGCCGATATTCTCACGAAAGCTTTGGGAGCAGAACAGTTTTGCTATCTAAGGATCAAGCTTGGAGTTCAGACTATTTGAATTAAAAGGAGGTGTTGAAGTAATTCATAATAGTCAAAATTGGGTCACGTGTCTTTATGGTTTTTACTTTACGTATGCATGGAGTTAATTATGTATGATGCATGTTAGTATGCATGGTCATGGGTCATGAAGTTAGTGGAGTGGATGAAAGATTTAAACATTAATCTAAAGATTTTTAAAATTTCTAATATTTGTATCATTTCCATTACATGTTAAGTCGTAAATCAATATAAAGATTTAAACATTAATCTAAAGAAACCTGCATTTCCTCTTTAACTATTTTCTTGATATCAATTGCAAAATCATATGTGCGTAAGATTTTTGAGTTATACCAGATAGTGATGATAATCTTTTTTTTTAGAGATTTGTAAATAATATTTGTATTTTTTGATGTTTTATGTCTGCAAAATACCTTTCCAACATATTAATCTAATGTTCATATTAATTATATATTTTATATTATTAATATTAATTATTAATTAATATGTTCTATAACTATTTTTTTCAATCAATGTTGTATACGGGTCGTTAGGCTATTAAATAATATTGCTAGATTCTCTAATAGCTAGCTTGAATATAATATGTTTGTCATAAATTGTTTTTCTTTGAGTTGATCGATCGGAAATTGCTTACTACTTGAGAATCTGTTTAACATCAAGCTAAAATTCAAATTTGTATACATGTCTATTAAAGTTTCCTCTCATACTTGTTCGTATTTTTCAATACTAGAAAATGGAATTGGAAAATAGAACAAAATAGCTATTCTTGGGTATCATGTCTTGAGGATTATGTTACGTTGACCCGTAATTATAATAAAATGTATCTTTAGGTGGTGAGTTTTCTCTGAAATAATAGGCGGCTCGGGTTATTAGAGTTGTCTGTGTTTACGAACGCGTGTAATATTTCGTCAATGAGTTTACCCCGATGGTCGGATAGTTGTTAAAAAACAGATATATTATAAATTATTATAATTATGTCTATTAGATGTTGATGTCATAGGTGGATCACCAGGTCTATAGGACTAGGATGGGAAAGGCCATTTACGGCACTAGAATTTGTAGCTTTTTGAAGTTTTTTAGGCTAGGCCATCACTTCATACTTGACTGCGCCCTAGAGGATAATAATTGCTTGATCCCGCTCATCAAATTATATTATATAGGTTAAAATCATTGATTATACACTAACAAGTACCTAAACATATCTGCTCTTTTGTAATAACGATATTATTTCTATTATTAATAACGACTTTGGTATATCAACAGAGTTAGTTTCTCTACGAGCATTTACAGTGGAATTCTTAAAAATATGTGAGTATGTTTGGTATATTATATGAAATGATTTTGAGTGGTTGTGAGTGAAGTAGAGAGAAAATATTATTGTTGATTGGTATATTTGAAGAATCACTATTCAATCCCTATAAATTTTTTAATAATTTTGAAAGTGGTTGTGAGTGGAGTAGAGAGAAAAAAATAATGATAAAGGTATGAAAAATATTATTTAATTGAAAAGGAGAGATAAAATGTAATGATTTTTAGTGTAATTATATGGATAAAGATAGAAAATCTACTGTGAATGCTCTACGTCCTAGTGTATTTGATGTTTAAGATGTGATTCATCTAAGAAAAACTAATTACTATGAAAAAATTCCGACTTTATTACAAAAAGAAATTTCAAGTTAGGTTTAAACTTAAAACTTTAAATATTTAAAACTCAAATCATTACAACATTATCCCATATTATTGTTTAAAAAGACCAACTACGTATATTATTTTATTTTATGAGGGAATGGCATTTGAAAGACCAAATACTTTTTATTAGATTAGAATGATGCATTAAAGTATTTTATACTATGTTTTTATATTGGAAAAATTATCAAAATGCTTATTTTTTCACTTTCCTTCAAAGGCTCCTAACTTTTTTTCCCCTCTCAAAATGCCTATCCGGATAAGGCGTCATCATCTCTACCGACAAACGGGAGCGTCTATATATCTAGCCACTTAAAAGTAGACATGTGTTCTTTAAAGTCGCCACCTACTTTCTTAAGCAAAGGGATAGCGAGAAGAAATATATTTTACATCTTAGTGGGGCTATAATTGAAAATTCTATTGTTTCTAGTACATAATCTACTATAAAAACAAATAATGGTCTACCATTGAGAACGGTTTGGCCATCGGGTCCTCTTTGACATCAATGTGGGGGCGCTTGCGCCTTCTTAATTATTTTTTTTTATGTTTTTAAGTCAAATTAGGCGGTCAAATAGAAACAAGCGACCGACCTTGAGTACACGCGCCCGACAAGATTCTACGCACCCAGTATCATTCCATTCCTTTCTACCTTTGATTCGGCGTCAAAGGCTCAACCAAGCATCGGGACTCTAAATCTCAGGTGTGGAATAGCTAGCGAGATATTAATTTTTTTATAGAATATTTCATTTCTTACCAAGAACGGGGCTCCACCCTTCTCCCTCGGCCTCGAATCCAATCGTTTCGACGCTCTCCTCTCACCCTTATCTCAAATTGGAGATACAAACGATGTAGGAATCAAAGTTAATGCTTTATATGACTTTTAAATGAGCGGGCTCACGGCCAAAACCTTATTTTATATAATCAATTAGTTTTGGAGCTATAAAATTCAGGTTCGTCGGACCGACCTCATGAACAGGCGCCCAACTTTTCCTTTCCCTATAAGTAGATTTTGAGAATTTGATATTTACCGAGTTATGATTTAATACTTTTAAGAACTAACTTTTATGATTATAAAAATGATGTGTTTTTTCTTTTAATTCTATTAAAACCTTTAAATATACTTTTGAATTGTTTTTCCTTAGATAAATATTAGTACTGACCAAATGATGTTTAGGAATTATTAGCACTAACCATAACCGTTGTTTATGAATGACATATGAAAAACAAATATGATTTTCCTTCCTCCGCCAACCCTACTCCTCTCAACATGGCTTTTATATTTTTTTTGGTAATCACCAATGATCCTTAACTCAAGTAGTTGAAGTTGCTCAATGCTTTATTAAAATAAAAGGAGACTTTAGGTTCAAGCCACAATTGTGACAAAAAAAGGATTCGATGTTGGATCAAAGGTGTTTTCACTTAAGATAAGTTTTATTCTGAAAGTGGTCTTAATGCTTTATATGACTTTTAAATGAGCGGGCTCACGGCCAAAACCTTATTTTATATAATCAATTAGTTTTGGAGCTAGAAAATTCAGGGTCGTCTGACCGACCTCATGAACAGGCGCCCAACTTTTCCTTTCCCTATAAGTAGATTTTGAGAATTTGATATTTACCGAGTTATGATTTAATACTTTTAAGAACTAACTTTTATGATTATAAAAATGATGTGTTTTTTCTTTTAATTCTATTAAAACCTTTAAATATACTTTTGAACTATTTTTCCTTAGATAAATACTAGTACTGACCAAATGATGTTTAGGAATTATTAGCACTAACCATAACCGTTGTTTATGAATGACATATGAAAAACAAATATGATTTTCCTTCCTCCGCCAACCCTACTCCTCTCAACATGGCTTTTATATTTTTTTGGGTAATCACCAATGATCCTTAGCTCAAGTAGTTGAAGTTGCTCAAGACTTTATTAAAATAGAAGGAGACTTTAGGTTCAAGCCACAATTGTGACAAAAAAAGGATTCGATGTTGGATCAAAGGTGTTTTCACTTAAGATAAGTTTCCTTCTGAAAGTGGTCTTAAGTTCAGGATATACGAGGACGGATTGATGTACGAGTATTCATTCGGGGACGTGCCAATCTAGGGCCCCAAGGTTTCATACTTGATAATACATATGTGTCATTGTGCATTATGACATTATTGAAACAACCACCTCGTTGTTGGTAATTTTACTGTTACCAATATTTTTTAGTGTTATTGGATTAACTAGATGATCTAATAAACATTATTAGTTATGAACGAGTTGGGAGATGCGAGAGTGCATGCTTGTTTATTTCTTATTAATGTTTTAATGTTTTGTAATTTTGTTGGATGATAGATTTAAATAAACGGGCCTAGTTATTACGTAATTGGGTTTCAATTATTAATATATATGGTTTTAAAACACTTGGGCTTAAATATATTCTTGGGTTTTACTTTGATCCAATTAGTAAAATATCCATGAGACCATGATGGATCTGATGCCTTGAACGATTTTATAACGTGTCAACAAAAAGAAAAAGGGGTTAGGTCATCGCAGAAGAAGAAGAAAAAAGAAGAACATCACTGGTACAATTTTTCCTCTTATGATTCCAAAATTCAAGTTTCAAAATCCTTAGTCTAATCCGATTAAACGTTGGGTGTACCCTCAATTGGTTTAATCTGATATGTTATATGACGATTCTAAGATTCATCCGAGTTAAAAATTGGTTCGCTGCGTTCGGTTACAATCGTTGGGTGTTCAGTGTTCGTTTGATCTTCATTTCTCGGATTAAATTACTTTCTGCAAGGGAGACTAAGGTTTGTTTTGATTTGGTTCACGTAGATTCAATATGTATTTTCTTGGTTCATGTTCGTTGGGGTTGTACAAGATTTAATTTTGTCGTTAAGCACAAGGGTTAAAGGTTGTATAAGATCTTGATTCTCAAGAATAGAATTGATATGCACTATATGATTCTCAAATTTCAATGAAGATTTTATTTTATAACACTCATTTCGGTTGATTCCATCTTGTAACCATGAACCAGTTATAAACTTAAATAATGGATATAAATGCTAAAGGGGGTGTTTGGATGTGTATTTAAAATGAGCTCGTGTAACGTTAAAACATCTGAATCAACTGTAGGAGGTAGCGTTGGATACATTCAAAGTTATAACAAACAGATAATCAGTTAATGCTAATTTTTAGGAAAAGCTTACATTGAAGTGACCCAAAAAATATTGCTCGTGGGAAAAGATGAAGTAACTAGATTTGTTTCAAATTAGGTTAAAAGATGAAGTAACTAGATTTGTTTTATTTTATCATTTAATAGCAAGTTTTGTTGCAGTTAGAATGAAATTGATTTAACCAAAAGTGATTGTTTGACCCCAAACATCGATAATCAGAATCTATGTATAAAAAAATTGATTATTGCTAACAATCATTCCTAATGAAGTATTCAACATTCTAGAAAATTAACCTAACCATAGGTTTCTGGAATTCAGCTCCCAAATAGCCACTTGAGTTACGAAATTTGTTGTCTATTGCAAGTAATACGCCACAATATCGTGTCGAATATGCAAGAATTGGAAACAATGTAATATTATATCATTATCCATTAATAGACTTCAAGAAAAGAAAATAGTAAATTACATGGATTGTCCTTTATAAATATACTGACTTGGACGTTGTGTTCTTATACTTCAATAAGTACAATGAATGTCCTTGTTTTGAAAATTTTGAACTAAACTTCATTTGCACCAACTCTCATCCACTTTTGACGTTAAGTTTATTATATGCCTAGCCAATTTAAGTGTTTATGCTTCTCTATTCTTTAACCACCAATCATCACCCACGATATTCATTCCTAATTGAGACCTAGCACCCAAATTAATCAGATTAAACTCACATTCTAGATTCAAAATGTTTTTTTTTTTTTTTTTTTGTTCTTGCGGTAGCTGTAATCATACGAAGACTTTCGAAAATCTAAGGCAAAGGTTCTACATATGTTGAGAGAACATAAGAGGGTTTTTTTTTTTTTTTTTTTTAATTTTAATTTCTTTGTCATTCCAACCTAAACCACTTGAATGGTGAAACATGGTTCTAAATGTGGGTTGCTCAAGATCAGTGGATATCATTCCTGGACTTTTAAGGGTAAAGGATGAATTAAAGATGAAAGTGAAATTCAATGTAATAAAATCAAGAAAATTAAAATATCTATTGATTATGAGCTGAATGTTTTTTGTTGGGATTGTAGCAGTCATTGTTATGTATTAAGTTCCTGAGTAATTGCAACAATGTTGTGATGCTTTCAATGTATTACGTAAATGCTAATTTTTGTTATGTATTAAGTTCTTAACTAATGTAACAATGTTTTGAGTTTGATTTTTTTTTTTGGAAAATGTAACGGTTATGTTTATATATAGACAAAGCTTATTTGTCTTCCAAAACAACTTTAGACAAGACATTCAACAAAGGCAGTACCATTGCATAAAGAAAGTTCCAAAACTCATAACAGTACCATTAATACATAAAGTGTCTTACAAAACATTGACATACCAAATTAGATAACCACAATGTTTGTCAGGCAAAACTTACCACCAACAGACATTCAAAATACATAAAATACCATCTTTTTTTTTTCTTAAACGGTTGGTTAATGGTTAGTTGTTAGTATCACCGAGTTAGTAATATTCGCCAATCCAAAATACATAAAATACTATCTAATTGACATAAAGTTTGAACATAACAAGATAAAGTAATAGTCAACCACAAACTTCATTCTCCCCCCTAACCCTTGCAAGGCCTTATATTCTATGTCCTCTCTTCTTACACTTGAAACAAATCCTAGTGGTCCCCTTCTTTAACAATCTACCAACTTTTGTTGCCTTTTCCAGTTCAAAGGTTAACATTTCATTGTCTTTTTGGGCCTGCCAATAGGCTTATGATGTGTTGGTGGTGTAATATTGATTTGGGACTTCAGACCTTGGTCATACTGTTCTACCATTAAGCCAAGAAATGATAAAACTAATTTTCAAAGGGTTATTTTTGTCGTATAAGTAAAACCTTAAAAAAAAACCCATCTCATAAAAATAAGAGTTAATTACATGATTGGTCGTTGTGGTATGCCCATATTACAATATTGGTTCCATATTATAATATTGGTTCTAACTTTTGAGAAATTACAGTTTTGGTCTAAACTGTTTGTCAAATCGTAACACGATTGGTCCATAGAGTGGATGGACGTTAGTTTTTAGTGTTAAACGAGTGCCAAAATGACTTTTATACCCCTGCACTAAATGACAAAACACAAATTTTTTTTTTTTTAAATCACATGGGAGTTGGGACCCACGCTAGTACACCATCTTCATCACTTCATCAAAACACCACCATCCTCAACCCCAACCCATCCGGCTCCCCACCGTCTCCACCTTCTGGCACCGCTGCCGACTGTGGCGACAATTCTAACCACCACTGTCGCCACCCACCATTACCATTCTAACCACCATCGACCACCAAATCTACACCCCAACCTCAACCCATCTCCGACGACCTTCTATAGTCGCGATCTTCCCGTCGGTAAGCTAAAAACCCAAAACGGTGTCAAATCCATCTACAAACTTCGTGATTGATTCGTTTTCATGGTTATTGCAGATCGGTTCGGTGGATGGGAGTGGTATTGTAGCGGGTATGGCGATGGTGATGGTGATGGTGATGGTGATGGTAATGGTGGTCGCCGGCGAGCATGGTGATGGTGGTCTTTGGCGGGTACGGTGATTGTGATGGTGGTCGCCGGTGGATATGGTGATGGTTATGGTGGTCGTTCGGTGGGTATGGTGATGGTGATGATGGTTGCCGGCGGGTACGATGACAGTGATGGTGGGCGTCTACCGGTGGTCAAGTTGTGGGCTTTGGGAATCTTGATTGTTTGGGCTTTCATTCTTGGAAGTTGAAAGTTTACTCATGGGCCTATAATGCATTTGGGTTATTTCTATGGGTATGGACTTCATCACGTTTTTTGTCAAACGTATGAAATTTATGGGGTATTCCTTAATTTAATAATTACATTAATTAAAAGTTAATTCTCGTTTTCAAAATTGAGTTTCAATCAAAAGGTTTTTTTTTCTCTTTTAGGTTTTGACTTATTAAGAAGTTATAATTTTCATTTATTTTTGTTAACTTAGTTAATTGTATTTATTAAGTTAGGGGAATTTAAAGTCATTATACAAATAATTTAATTTAAGTTGTCATTTGTATAATGACCTAAACAAAGTCTTACCAAATATACAAATAACAATAGCATTATCTCTTTTTACTTCACTTACAATCAATCCGTATAATATAGAGAGCACTCTCACAAACATACAAGAATCTTACCGTGAATGCTCTGACCATCTATATATTTGGATAAATGTTAAATATATAAATCTTTCTAAATTAAAAAAACTACAACAATATCATACTAAAATTATAAATAATAAAATGCTCGTTCTTATAGCTTTTTTTTAAAAACATGTTAATGTATGATAAAAGTTACTCATTTAAAAATTATGGATGGTTTAAAAGACATCAATTGTAACACATAATTAGCATGTGTAAAAAATAATTAAAATATTTAAATTTATAAAAAAAATTTGTCCGATGAAACTATTAAAAATCAAGGTAATAGAATAATTCGCCATTCGCAAATGTATTTTATTATAGTGTAGATTAACTAATTTTAGTAAACGCGTGTATTACATGGGTTGAATAAATAAAATATTAAATAAAATAATATTTTATTATTATAAAATAAATTTTAAGATAAGATAAACTTAAAATTACATATTAGTAAGAACTATAAGTGATAAATAATAATATTAACTTTGTTTTTTTAAAAAATAAATTAAATATCTTTTTCAAAACAAACCGTTTTAAAAAAATATCATTTTCAAAAATTTTCTTAATATAACTTCTAATTTTATTATTTTTTGTTTATGATAATTTTAATTTTTTAAAAACACCAATTTTAAAATATTTTGTATTTAATTAGTTTGACGTTTCAAAAAAAATTATTTTTATAAAAATTTATTTCTTTGAAGTAACATTAATAAAAAGAATTTTTGCTTAATTTATTAAAAAACTATTTTTAATCTAAAAAAATTAAATAAAATAATTTGTAATTAATATAGTAATCAGAAAAAGAGAGAAGTGAAAAAATTTTGATTAAAAGAAATGTCATGGTGATATGTGTCATCTTTAGTTGCATTTTTATTAAAGTATAAAGATATTTTAAATATGATTTAAAGATATTAATATTTTCTTTTTAATCTAATAAAAAGGTAATTGAGAGGGATACGCGACAACAACACATTCATTTTCATCAATTTTCCCCCACTTCTCTCTTATATTTAATAATAATTACGATAATTACGAACTATACTGCATAATTTCTTAATAGACTAAAAATACTTTTTTAATAAATAAAAAAGGTTTTTTTATTAACGTTACTTATAAAGAAATAAATTTTTATAAAATAAACTTTTTTTAAAGCATTAGAGTTTTTTAAAAATATAAAGTATTTTAGAATTAGTGTTTCTAAAAAGTAAAATATTTATAAATTTATAAATAAAAATAATTAAAATTAAAAGTTATAATAATAAAAAAATTAAAACAATTTGTTTTGAAACAAAATGTTTAGTTTTTTTAAACAAAAAAGTTTATAAAGTTGATATTATTATTTTATTATTTATATCTTTACTCATGCGTAATTTTAATTATATATTATCTTAAAATTTCGTTTTAAAACCAATAAAGTTTTTGTATATTTATTATTTTATTTATTCAAAACGTGTAATAAAAAGGGTTACTAATGCTAGTCTCCCTACTTTAATAAAAAGATATTTACGAGGGACACATGTCAACACCAAATTACTACTTAACAATTTTTTTCCGCTTCACTCTCTTATTTAATAATCACATTAATTACTAATAATATTATTTTTTTAGATCAAAATAGTTTTTAATAAATTAAGTAAAATATATTTTTACTAATGTTATTTCTAAGGAAATAATTATTCATAAATTTAAAAACTTTTAGAACATCAAACTTTATAAAAAATACAAAATATTTTATATTTGATGTTTTAAAAAGTAAATTTTTTATAAACAAAAAATCATTATTGAGAGTTATAAGAAAAAAGTTTTAAGTATGATATTTTTTAAAGCGTTTGTTTTAAAATAAAAATTTTATTTTATTTATTACAAGAAACATTTCAATCATATTTTATTTTAGAATATCAATTTGTAATTAATAAATTTTTATTCTATTTAATATTTTTTATTGAATCCGTGTAATATACAGGTTTACTAAAGCTACTTACTTATAAAATAAGATTTAATAAACATTATGGAGAACATATAGTTAGTCGGGTGATTGTTCTTGACGTAATAGTAATGGTGTAAATAGTGTAAAGAAAATTCAACCTAAGTTCATCTAACCTAAACTGAACTAAGTTAGAGTATTGAAAATGTGATAATGTTTTGTATGATTGTATTTCTTTCCTAATCTGTTTATGCTAATTTTTTTTTGAACGGTAAATGTGCGATTCTGTTTCGGAAAATATGTGTTATCTTAATCGAGCCCACCTATTCGTTTCTCAACCGAGACCACAACCACAACCCACTTAACATGAAACTCATTGTTAAGAAAACCCCCTGACTCAACACGGAGCATTTTGCTCAGAGTGAGATTTGAACCTATAATATTTTAATATTTACATGTTATGGACACCTTATATCTGTTTATGCTAATAACACAATGATTTTGGTACACACGTGTTCAATTTCCAACGTTTAGATGGTCTTTTCCCGCTCATTTCTAAATGTCAAATTTTATTTATGGTCAATATTCATTGCATCATAAATTCAATCTCTGCACATTTAGTTGTTTTTTAAGGTGAAATTTCCCTTAATAAACATTTTACCAAAAAAAGTCACCACTATGGCAATTGACTAACATTTTTAAAAATTTATCATTAAAAGTAAAAATTTTAAAAAATAGTTAAAAAAATAGGAGATTTTAACAAGTTTTTAAAATTTCATTTTTACAAAATCAAGATTTTTAATTATTACATTTTTAAAACTTATAAGTCGGGGAACAACGACCAGCCTTAAACAACTTGGAATCTCAAGCTATAAGTGAATACAATTCAACAAGTTATGTTGGGTTCTATATATCATTTTATGAAAAGTTCAAGCAACGAAAGCAAAAGGTATATAGTTTACAAAACAATTTCCTCATAAACCTACCAGGATACATATACACAATATGAAATAAAAAACACAACCATAAAATGTTTTGAACTTTAATCTACAACACATGCTAGACCGCCCAAGCTATATGGATAATTGGTATTAAAATTGCTATTTATATTAAGGATATATATTTATTAAATAAAGTAACAAAATTATAAGTATTTTAAAATATAAGAGAATTAAAAATCTTTGACCGAATATCATACGCCGTTTTTTTTTTCAAGTTTCCAAATTAATTTCTTTTTTTAAATAAGTACTTTAAAATTTTAAAGAACTTTTCCAGTTATATCATTTTAGTACTCTAACGTTTATATTTCTATTATTGTCGTAGTTTTTACCCAACCTCATGATGTGTTTTTGAAATCTGCTAAATTAGTAATAAAAATAAAAATAATCGAAATATTAAAATGCCTGTTTATAAAAGTTATATATACTAAAGCATTAAAAGTTTCTTGAAAACCAGTGACATCTCAATTTTAAAAACTAAATAAGCATCATTCTTGAATATGCTGCTTTACTCCATGGCTTGTGATTGATCATATTTGTTATTTTTTATTTAAAAGTATTAATTCTTACATCTAGCTCTTTAGGGTTTAAAAAATCGTTATTTTCATCTAAAAATGTTAGCTTTATTAATTTAAAATATTACATATTTATCGTTAAAAGGGCACTTATGTGAATTTTCATATAAAAAATCCTAATTTATATTTACGTGTTGCAGATAAA
The DNA here is from genome assembly GCA_025506415.1 of Flaveria robusta. Taxonomy (NCBI): domain Eukaryota; kingdom Viridiplantae; phylum Streptophyta; class Magnoliopsida; order Asterales; family Asteraceae; genus Flaveria; species Flaveria robusta. Next base: position 3,203,612 of record CM046460.1, on the reverse strand, counting down.
ATTTCTTTCACGGAATTCATGTTTTTGGATGAAAATGATAATTTTTTCAAACAATGGGGAGCCGGATGTAAAAAAAACATTTTTGAACGAAATTGATAAATATATAAAAATCACATGGACAATTCACTTTTCTAAAATATATAGATTTGTAAAAGTTTATATCCATAGATATAATTTTACTGTTTCATATTCAAATAAATTATAGGAAAAGAAATAAATGACAAGTTATATGGTAATCATCTATTTCAATACATAATGGGCATGATTGAAAGTTCAAAATTTTCAAAGAAAATTATCAACCACCATCCACACCTGGCGCTCCAATTACCCACTACATTTCCTTAACACACTAATTTAATATCATCATCAAACACGCTAGCAATTCTTGTTCAAATATCACATTGGTTATATTCAAACACTAGCTTTAGTAAACCTATGTATTACACGGGAGTGAATTGCCATTTTCCTCCCTGTGGTTTTATCATGTAAGTACCATTTTAACGATGAATATTTAACATTTTAAAACAATGTAGCTAAGATTTTTGGATGAAAATGGCAACGTTTCCCAAACCTTGATGAGCCAAATGCAAAAAAAAACATTTTTGGATGAAAATAACAAATGTGATTAAACCACAGGAAGGAATATGACAATTCACTCATAAAAAAATTACACACGATTAAAACACATAGTGAAAGTTAAATGACTTTACAACGATATTTTTTTTGATGACTTTAATAAAACACTTGAAAAACTTAGTTATTATTATGTAAGGTTTTCTTAATGGTGATGGATTGGAAACTAACTAGAAACATTTGGTATTGACATCTAATTAGGAAGCTATGCAATTGGAATTAAATTGAGAATTACCAAATTCGAATCCTTGATTTGCCTTTAGTCTCTACTGCTTAAAACCTAAAGTCTCGCACCTTACTTTCACATCTTTCCTCAAATGACCTAGGGATAAAACATTTCTCTAGTATTTAGAGTTTTAGTATTGAGCCCGCAAGAGTTAGATGCGCTGAATATACAAAGATGTAAACATGACTCGTGGCCATGGACTCGATAGTAATGACCCTAAATACTATATGATCCAATAGTACGTTCCCACATTCCCCTTAAATTAGAACATCATTGATGAATTACTACAATTTGAATAGACTTTTATACTTGGGTTTTTAATATAAAATTTAATGACTCGTAGCATATAGGTTGAAAAAATTGGCAGCTGAAACAATGAAAATAAAGAAGCAAATCTTGGGGTTTTTGCAAGATAGTGGTGTTGGTCAATAGGGGTTAAAATAGGATCGAAGAAATGACGTCAGAAACAAAATACAACAGGAAACTGACTACTCACACGTGCAAAAAGGACTGTGTGGCCAACAATGGCAACACATGGCGGAGTTAGAGCAGCGTGTACGTGCGCGTCCTACGATAGATAGACAAGGTATGGTAACTAGAGCAGAGCGACGACAATGAGATGCAATGATGTCTCATAAGAGGGTTGTGTAATTATACGCGGGAACATATAGCCACAATTTAGAACCAAAACACGAGCACACAAGTGAAACAAATAGAAGTAGAGAACCAAAATACGATAGGAGTAGCAATCCAATAAGAAGAGGGACAAATGAGAGAAACCAAAGTATAGAACAGGAAATCTAGATAAGAAACAATGATCCTGATTCCTGAAGGAACAAGAACACGAAATGGAAGGACTGAAGCAGGTTTCTTAAAAGAACAATAACATGACTAAATTCAGCTCTTGGTACATATCTGACCGAGAAACTAGGAAAGCCAAAATCCATAGAGAAACCTAAATCGGGATCATGGGCCACATACAAATAAACCCTAAAGCTACAACAAATAATAACTATATTTGAGAAGAAACAAAGCAAAGTAAATAATACACACCAAACCAATAACATATTTCACACTTCTAAGAGCTAATTAGAACGCATCAAATCACAAGAACATAACTATATAAACAACAGCAAAGTAAAACAACATACAAATACAAAATGCATTTACAAAACGAGTGACACATATGATACGAGTATCACATTTGCACGTTTGATCACTTGATACTTATAAGAGTCAAAGAAAAACACATGAAGTCAGGAAATATTCATGCATGATCAAATACGACTCAACAAACAAACACAACGTAAACAAACAAGAGCGAACTGAACAAGCAAATACACGATGATCTTACAACACCACTAACATATTTGATACTAGCAACACATTTGACACTGGTAAGCACCAATGATAAACACATCAAGTCGGGAAATATGGAAATACGCACACAGATGAGAAAATAAAACTCGACATACGAACAAAAAGATAAACAACATCAAAGTAAATCAGCAACCACAGCATGAGTAACATATTTGATACTAATAAGAGCCAAAGATAAACACATCAATTCGAGAAATATTCATTCATGAGTAAATATGAAACACCATAAAAACACAAATACAAATAACAATAGCAAATAAACTAGCAAATACAACACAATTTTACAATTACAACATCAATTCATGAAATATTCATGCATGAGAAAATCGTACTCTAACATAGAAACATAAATATAAACATACAAGAGCAAAGTAAATCAGGAAATACGCGCACCAACATATTTGATACTAGTAACATATTTCATACTAATAAAAGGCAAAGATAAACACATCAAATAAGAAAATATTCATGTACGAGCAAACAAGACTCAACATACGAACATAAAAATAAACAAATAAAAATATGAACAAACAAAAGGAAACTTTAATCAACAAACACAAGATGAGTAACAGGTTTGATGTTGAATATTTGATACCAAGAATGAAATTATATTTAATCAAACCTTGTGAACCAATAATTATATTCCAAGCAACCAACAACACCAGCACGAATCTTTTGGATTTCCAAATCGAACAGAAACAAAATTATATTCTAACCTTTTGTCGTTCGTGAAAACAAGACCGGAACACGCGAAATCAAAGTATATATTATTTCTCTTGATACCGGCGATGTTACTTACTCCGAATCGAAGTCGATGTTCATAAGTCCTTTGAATTCGTTGATGAAATGGCGATAATATAGAACACGAACAGAAAACTCGTAGCGATGAAATTGAAACCGGTAACTTGATTAATCTCAGAAACGTGATTGAACACTATCAGATTAAACCAATTGATCGTACATATCAAACGTTTAATCGGATTAAAACTGAGATATTGAGAATGAATCTTTGTTGTTTTTGATGAGAAACCGTACGTCCCTTTTTCTAGATCTGAACTTCTGCGTACATGTGTATGTATATATATTGAAATTGGACTTCATGGATTAATATTAATATCCATCAAAATGGGCAGCTTTATTTATATATAATACCCATGTATCACATAGCCCAATAATAAGAAACAAGTCCACTAAAATAGCCCAAGCATACATATACACAATCAATTATATTAGTGTAAAACGAGCCCGCACTCCTGCGTCACCTAACTCTTTAAAAACTAATATAATTTATCAGATCAACAAGTAAATCCAATAACACTAAAATTATTGATAACACTAAAATTACCAACATTCCTCCCCCATTTTAGTGATATCCATAATTAACTTAAATATCTCTCAAATAAACACAAACTTATGCATAAATGAAAATGTCCTGAGGATTGAATTTTCATCTTAGTACATCACATTCAAATATTAGAATATCAGGGTGTCACTACGGATTGAACCCTTGCTATTCATATAAATAACTGAAGTGAATATACACATAAGTTTACAAATTCAAATTCTCACTTAACACAATATTTTACTAGCCTGTGTTCTAATCCTTCAAAGAATACATCGAAGCCAAGTCCAAGCTTCTTGAAGCGGCTAAACTTCATATTCTTATAGGTAGTTTCTTTTAATCTTGCACCTGCAAATGCAATTTGTCAAAGAAACTATTAAGAAGATAGACTTCAACCTACTTTATCTTGCAGTCCGAACACAAACCTTGGGATGATTTGTTGATGTGTTCCAATTACTACATGACAAGCTTTCCACATTGAATTCAGCATCTAACATTGTATTAGAAGGGAATTGGGTGTCTTGACATAAAAAATTTAAATGGACTTTAAACCCATCCCTATAGCTGATCTATTCACGAGATCTCTCCCTAACCCTTTTGTTAGGTGATCAGCCAAATTAAATTCAGATCTTACAAATTCAACAGATATCAAACCATTTATGATTAATTCTCTAATCATGCTATGTCTAACACCTAAGTGTCTCGACTTCCCATTATACACTTGACTATATGCCTTAGCCAAAGTAGCTGCACTATCACACCTGATAGAGATAGATGATATCGGTTTTGGCCACAATGGAATCTCAAAGATCAGATTTCTTAGCCATTCAGTTTCTTTACCAGCTGCAGCCAAAGCAATAAATTCAGATTCCATAGTCGAATTAGTTATGCAAGTTTGTTTCTTTGATGCCCAAGAAATAGCACCACCACCAAGTAGGAATACCCACCCACTTGTAGATGAATGATCTTCTATATTTGTTATCCAACTTGCATCAGAGTATCCTTCTAAAACTAAAGGAAAACCTGAATAACACACACCATAATTTATGGTTCCTTTCAGGTACTTAAACAACCTATTCACAGCTTGCCAATGATGTGTGCTTGGATTACTAGTAAACCTACTCAATTTTCCTACAGCATAAGCTATATCAGGCCTTGTGCTTATCATAGCATACATCAAACATCCAATAGCTTTTGAATATTCCAACTGTGAGATAGAATCACCTTGATTAGGCATAAGCTTGATATTAGGATCTATTGGTGTACTAACTGGAGAACAATCAAAGTAATTGAATTTCTTCAATACTTTTTCAATGTAATGAGACTGTGTCATTAATATTCCATTGGTGTTTCGTTTTATCCTTATACCTAGGATAACATCCGCCTCCCCCAGATCTTTCATATCAAAATTAGAAGATAAGAATTTCTTTGTCTTATCAATCTGATCTAGGTCAGTACCAAAGATCAACATATCATCCACCTACAGACAAATAATTACCCCTTTGCCAGAGGAGTCAAATTTGCTATAGACACACTTATCTGCTTGGTTCAAAAGAAACCCATTAGATAAGATGACCTCATCAAATTTCTGATGCCATTGTTTAGGGGCTTGTTTTAGACCATATAGTGATTTGATGAGTTTACATACTTTGTGTTCCTGCCCAGGTAAAACAAAACCCTCAGGTTGTTTCATGTATACTTCTTCATCTAGTTCACCATTCAAAAAAGCTGTTTTCACATCCATCTGATGAATCATCAGTTTATGAATTGAAGCTAATGCAATTAACAACCTTATAGTGGAAATCCTAGCAACAGGAGCATATGTGTCAAAGAAATCAATTCCTTCCTTTTGTTTAAAGCCTTGGATTACCAATCTGGCCTTAAACTTGTCTATGCTACCGTCAACTTTCATTTTTCTTTTAAATATCCATTTACAACCCAAAGGCTTACACCCAGGTGGTAAATCAGTCAATTTCCACGTATTATTTTGCATGATAGAGTCCATCTCATCTTGGACTGCCTCTTTCCAAAAAGCAACATCTCGAGATGCCATTGCTTCATTGTAAGTCTTTGGATCCTCTTTGATATTGAAACAATATTGATACTGACATCCAATATCACTCCTGGACCCTTCAACCAAGTAAAGATGAAAGTCAGAACCAAAGGACTTAGCCTTTCTTGTTCTTGTGCTTTTCCTTGGTTCAGAAGAAATAGATGCACTATCAACATTTACGGATGTTTTAACAGAATCAACAGCTATATTCTCAACAGGATCAAGAATCCTAGTTTGAGAATTGTGGATGATTTCTTTTGGCTTAGGCACAGAAGTGAATCTTTCTTCATCAAAGATAGCATCCCTTGATTCTATGACAGTGTTTACAGACACTGAGTCATTAGGTTCTATAACATAGAACCTATAAGCTTTTGAATTTTCAGCATAGCCTATGAATATACAGTCTATTCCTTTCTCACCTAAGTTCTTTCGTTTAGGTTCGGTAAGACGAACAACAACTCTACAACCCCAAACTTTTAAATAGTTTAAAATAGGAGGCTTTTTTTTCCATAACTCATAAGGAGTTATTTTGTTCCTTTTGTTGGGAGTTCTATTTAATAAGTAACATGCAGTTAGCATAGCTTCTCCCCAAAATCCATCACTCAGACCAGAATATGATAACAAAGAATTGACCATTTCCTTTAATGTTCTATTTTTCCTTTCAGCAACACCATTTTGTTGTGGTGTATAAGGAGCTGTAGTTTGATGTATTATTCCAGTGGACTGGAAGAACACTGGATCATAATACTCCCCTCCCCGATCAGTTCGAAGAGTTTTAATTTGATCACCATGAAACAACTCAACTTGTTGTTTATAAACTTTAAATTTATCAAGTGCTTCATCTTTAATGTGAACAAGATACACATAACAGTATCGTGTTGCATCATCTATGTAAGTAACTACATACTTCTTATTACCAAGAGATGGTGTGCTATGAAAGTCACATAAATCAGAGTGAATAAGTTCTAATACCTTGGATTCCCTCTTAACATCCTTAAATGGTTTTCTAATGATCTTAGTTAACTTACAGGTGTGACAATTATTATCATGCATATCAAAGGCAGGTATCAAACTCATTTTTGACATATCTTTCATTCTAGAGAAATTAACATGACCTAATCTAGCATGCCATAACTTAGATATATAATCTACCTTGCTAGATGAAGAAGAAGCAATACACAGATTCATTAGCGAATGGAACATGAATATTAAGTTTAAACATACCATTAGATAAGTACCCAAATCCAACAAAGGTTCCATGTTTAGATAAGATAAACTTATCAGACTCGATGACCTGCTTAAAACCATAACTGTTCAACATAATTCCAGACAAGAGATTCTTTCGAATCCCCGGTACATACAATACACCATTTAGTATTAGTTGTTTTCCAGAAGTAAATACAAGTTTAACGTTTCCAATTCCTTTAATAGGCTCGGTTGCTATGTTTCCCATTCTTAGCACTGATCCATCTTCAATTGGTTTGAGATCCTCGAACCACCTTAGATCCTTGCACACGTGACTTGTGGCACCCGAGTCTACCCACCACGCAATTTCATCATCCTGAACATAGAATGATTCAGAAATTAAGGAAACAAAATTCTTAACAGAATTACAAAAGGAAACAGGAAACAAATCTGGTTTCACATTCGGGTCTTTTGACCCACTTGGACCGGCTACATTAGCCTTGCTTCCGCCTGACATTTTCACTCGACAATCTTTCTTGAAATGTCCCGGTTTTCCACATCTCCAACAAGCAAGTTTTGCTTTCTTAATGGGATGTTTGTTGTCACTATTAAACTTGCGTTTATTACCCTTGAACTTGTTGAACTTTTTGAAATTCTCATCATCTTCAACAACATTAGCCGAAGATGATGCTAGGTTTTTACCCTTGGTTTTATCAACTTCTTGAGCCCGAAGTGATTCCTCAATTCGGATATGACTACCCAATTGAACCAAGGTCAGATCCTCCTTTTGATGTTTGAGAGTATGTTTAAAGTCCTTCCACAAAGGTGGAAACTTGTCGATTATGCTCGACACAAAGATTGACTCATCCATATGCATGTCATGTTGTGCATATTGACCCAAGATATGCAATAACTCATTATACTGTTCCATTACCGGTCTAGAATCTGTCATTTTGTAATTATTAAAATTACTTACCAGGAATTTCTTGCTTGATGCATCCTCAGCCATGTATTTAGCTTCAAGAGAATCCCAGAGATCTTTGGCAGATTCCGCATTTTGATACACGTCAAAGAGTGAGTCGGTCATACCATTAAGTATGTGACCTCTACAGATATAATCATCATTTTCCCATTTAAGTCTCCTTCTCTGCTGATCTAAGGTTTCATCTTCCCCTATGTCTGGCATTGGCGTAGAAAGTACATAGGCGACCTTCAATGTCGTCAACAAGAAATGCATCTTCTTTTTCCATCGCCTAAAGTCTTGACCCTCAAAATTTTCCAATTTGGCAAACTTGCTAGACATATCTCGAACCGATTCTCCACTTGCCATTAGAATCTTTTGTTTGAAATAATTGAAATCCCAACTCAGGTTAGCCTTTATTCCTTTATTTCTCAATAGCCTTTTGTCGTAAATCCACAACCACACAAACCAACTTCGGTAGTGCACGGCAAATCCGAAATTCCAATCGTAAATCCAAGTACCGTCGATTAAATCAAACCCATATTGAAGAATATACAAATCTTAATTGGTTTAATCTTTGTTGAATATTTGATACCAAGAATGAAATTATATTTAATCAAACCTTGTGAACCAATAATTATATTCCAAGCAACCAACAACACCAGCACGAATCTTTTGGATTTCCAAATCGAACAGAAACAAAATTATATTCTAACCTTTTGTCGTTCGTGAAAACAAGACCGGAACACGCGAAATCAAAGTATATATTATTTCTCTTGATACCGGCGATGTTACTTACTCCGAATCGAAGTCGATGTTCATAAGTCCTTTGAATTCGTTGATGAAATGGCGATAATATAGAACACGAACAGAAAACTCGTAGCGATGAAATTGAAACCGGTAACTTGATTAATCTCAGAAACGTGATTGAACACTATCAGATTAAACCAATTGATCGTACATATCAAACGTTTAATCGGATTAAAACTGAGATATTGAGAATGAATCTTTGTTGTTTTTGATGAGAAACCGTACGTCCCTTTTTCTAGATCTGAACTTCTGCGTACATGTGTATGTATATATATTGAAATTGGACTTCATGGATTAATATTAATATCCATCAAAATGGGCAGCTTTATTTATATATAATACCCATGTATCACATAGCCCAATAATAAGAAACAAGTCCACTAAAATAGCCCAAGCATACATATACACAATCAATTATATTAGTGTAAAACGAGCCCGCACTCCTGCGTCACCTAACTCGTTTAAAAACTAATATAATTTATCAGATCAACAAGTAAATCCAATAACACTAAAATTATTGATAACACTAAAATTACCAACATTTGATACTAATAGGAGACTACGATGAACACATCAACTAAGGAAGTATTCATGCACGAGCATATAAGACTCAACATACCTTGCTTCTAGCAAGAAAATAAATATTTGCAATCAAAAGAGAAAAAGATGATTATTTTAGAATTGATCAAGTTACCTCAATATAATACTCGTCCTCCTTTATCCAAGCTTGTAGAAAAGCCATACCTCTTTGTGATAAAGCAAATGACTTTCAACAAGAGGAAGTGTGTCGAGTAGTAGTCCCGCTAGCATTCTAGGATTGAAGTTTACCCTAACATGAAAATCCCATTAGGATTTAGCTTCCCGAGCTCCTGTAAAGACAAGTGGTAGCCCCTAATAGAATGCAAATAAGTATTGGCAAACGAAAGATCACAATTACCATTTTAGAATTACAAAACATACCTCAACATAATACTCATTCTTGTTGCGACCTTGTTGCCCGATTGGATGGAGTCAAGTAACACCTTGTTGCGACCAGGAGAGTAAAAGATAAGCATTATAGAATTGAAGTACTTAAGTCAACATAATACTCATTCTTGTTTCCTTAACTCGCTGAAATGTCAAGCAATAGCTTCTTCAAGAAAACAAATAACTTTATGAAAACAAAATAAATAAGATCAAGAATGAAAAATATACCTTAACATAAGAATCTCAAGTAGCCTTCACTTTCCCATGATCTCATTGACTTAAGAAGACCTTGATGTGAGAAAGGAAACGAGTATTCGCAAACAAAAGAGTAACATAAGGAACTTACCTCGATATAATACTCTTCTTGTTTTCCCGAGCTTGCAAAAAGATCAAGTAGATGGTCCCTTGGAAGAAGCAAATAATTTTAATCAAAAAAAGGGTAAGAAAGGAGTTCAGGTTTAGAGATTTTAACTTAACATAAGAATCTTGTTAACATTAACTTTCCCGAGCTCCCTTAGAGTCAAGTGGCACCTCGCTATGAGAAAACAAACAAGATTTTAACGTAACCTGGTCTTCTTCTACTGCAGTTGCGTCACACAACCTGTCTTCAATTGATCCGTCACAGATCAGTCTTTAATTCGCCCTGTTTTGACAGTCAAACCTTGTAATTGTAATTGTATTGAATAATTGTGTGTTTAGGGTTACAATAGAAGGTCCTTTATATAGAGGACAATATTACATAATTAACCCCAAACTATTCACTAATAATAACCTAGTCTTATTGTTATGCATCAATAAATAGAAGGGTCAATTCTGCATTTTATAAAAGTTTAGGGTACACTTTGTACAAGTCTGTTAATGAGTAACGGAAGTCGTTAGTCATTGTAGTCGTTATATAGAACTTGTATCTGTAATTGAAAAGTAACGATGAAAATGTATTGAGTATCTCTCTCTGTTCTTTATCTTTCTTTTTATCGTAACATTGGTATCAGAGCTACTGATCCTTATCGGAGCTCCGGCGAACACAACGGCTGAATTCCAACGGTGATGGCAGCAACGCGACAACAAGAAATGGAGAAATTGGAGAAGATTGTTAAGGAGAATTCGCAATCGATTCATTTGCAACAATCGGTGTTAGAAGAGAACACTGATCATATCAAGAACTTACAGATTCAGATGGTGGAAGTTTGTTTGCAAATTAGTTCCATCAAAGAGTTGTTCGAGAAGAAATTCAGTGGTGGAGATCATCATGAACATCGTTTGGTTCGATTAGGGAGGTTAGATTTCCTTAAATTTAGTGGAGATGATGTTGAAGGTTGGATTTACAAGTGTAATCACTTTTTTTGCGGTGGATAAAACTCCGGCCAACATGAAGGTGCATTATGCTGTGGTGAATCTAGAAGGCATTGCTCTGCAATGGCATCAAGGTTATGTCACGAGTCAGAGAAGTGGATGAAATAAGCTGGGAAGACTATGTCCGCTCATTACTCAATCGTTTTTCTACTCGTCTTTCGGAAGAGCCAATTGAAGAATTGAAGAATCTGCATCAGACAAGTACCTTACAAGAATATTGTGATGCTTTTGATGCTTTATTGAATAGAGTTAAATTGTGCGAAGATTATGCGGCTGCATTGTTTATTGCTGGCCTTAAACCTGAAATTCGTTGCTTAGTTAAGATCTTCAAACCAAAACTTTAAGAGATGCCATTGCAATGGCTAAGCAACAAGAAGTGGTTTATTTCACTCTATTTGGCAGTAAAGATTCGAAGAAGGCTATATCCACTTATTCATCTGTTAACTCCATTCCCAAACTCACTTCCACACCATTTAAAAGTAATAGTGTTGGTTCTAGCTCTAGTTCTTCCATTCCTACAGCTATCTTATCACTATTACCCACACCTCCCACTTCTAAAATGATTAAACCCATCCGTAAGGTTTCTACTAAGGAGGCTGAAGAAAAAAGGGCTAGAGGAGAATGTTTTTGGTGCCCAGAGAAGTATACACCAACACATAATTGCAAATTTAAGCAATTATACGTTTTAGAAATTGGCTCAAATGAAGAGAGTACAGATGCTGTTAATACTGAACTCACTGAACTTCATGAATTACAAATGGATCCTCAGATTTCCATTCATGCATTGATGGGGGTACCCTCTTATTCAACCATGAAGATCATTGGCACTACAGGTACCAAACAGTTACAAATCTTAATTGATTCGGGCTCTACACATAATTTCTTGGATTCAAGATTGGCTAGTAAACTCACTGCCCTACTAAAATTGTGAATTCTATGTCTGTTACTGTAGCTGATGGCAATAAACTTCCTTGTTCAACATTGTGTCAAGATTTTCAATGGCTAATGCAAGGGGTTTGGTTCAAGGCTGATGTCTTATTAATTCCTTTAGAAAACTATGATATGGTATTGGGAATTCAATGGTTACAAACTTTAAATGACATTGTTTGGAACTTTAAATCCTTAACCATGCAGTTTTCAGTAAACGATAAGATGTTTGAACTCAAGGGTACTGATAGCAAGGTGTCATTATGTTCAGCTGAGAAGATGAATTCCCTATTGAATGATGAAGGCACAGTTGTACACTCTCAACTCTTCAGCATCCAAGTGAATGAAAATGGCATTTTCCAGCATCAATCTAATGTTTCTGAAACCTTAATGAATGATCAAGTGACTGCATTGCTGCAAGAATTTGATGATGTTTTTCAGTCACCAACTACTCTTCCTCCTACCCGGTCATGTGATCATAAAATACAACTCATTGATGAAAAAGCTACAATTAATCAAAGAGCATATCGTTATCCTATGGGTCAAAAAGACATAATTGAAAAAATGGTGCAAGAAATGAAAGATTTGGGCATTATACGTGACAGTGTTAGTTCCTTTGCTTCCCCCGTGGTTTTGGTTAAGAAAAAAGATGGTACATGGAGATTATGTGTCGATTATAGAAAGTTGAATGATAACACTGTCAAGAACAGATTTCCCATTCCTCTTATTGAAGAGTTATTGGAAGAATTAGGAGGGGCAGAAGTGTTTTCTAAATTGGATTTAAGATCTGGGTATCATCAAATCAGGATGCACCCTGATGGCATTCATAAAACTGCTTTCAGAACACATCAAGGTCTCTTTGAATTCTTAGTTTTACCTTTCGGTTTGACTAATGCTCCTGCAACCTTTCAAGGGTTGATGAATTTTGTTTTCCAACAATTTCTGAGGAAAAAAGTTCTCATCTTTTTCGATGATATTCTGGTTTATAGTAAAAATCTACAGCAGCACTTGATTGACTTACGAGAAGTTTTACAAGTTTTCAGGAGTCATCAACTTTATGCAAAGAAATCTAAATGCAGTTTTGCTGGCACTAAGGTGGAGTATCTCGGTCATGTCATTTCTAAGGAAGGAGTTGCCACCGATCAATCTAAAATAGAGGTCATTCGTGATTGGCCTACTCCTGCAACTGTTAAGCAGTTGAGAGGTTTTTTGGGCATTACAGGTTATTATAGAAGATTCATTTCTTCTTATGGCTCTATAGCCAAACCTTTAACTTCTTTACTCAAGAAAGATGCTTTTAAATGGTCAAATGAAGCTCAGTTGGCATTTGAACACCTTAAAGAAGCATTAATGCATGCTCCAGTCTTAGCACTTCCTGATTGGTCTAAAGAGTTTGTTTTAGAGACAGATGCTTCTTCTAAAGGTTTGGGGGCTGTATTAATGCAAGACAATCACCCCTTGGCTTTTGTTAGTAAAGCCTTATCTCCTAGACAAAGTGTTCTTTCCGTATATGAAAAGGAGTTAATGGCTATTTTAATGGCAGTCAAACACTGGCATCAATATTTGATCATTAAACACTTCACCATTAAGACTGATCAGAAAAGTCTAAAACACCTTTTGGAACAGAAGATCATCATTCCCCTTCAACACACTTGGTTAAGCAAGCTCATGGGATATGACTATGATATAGTCTATAAAAAAGGTACGGACAATGGAGCTGCAGATGCTTTATCTCGTTTGCATGGTTCTACCTTGCTGACCTTATCCCTTTCATCCTCCCAACCAATATTGTTTAATAAACTAAAAAATTTCTGGCATTCTGATCCTGTCTCCCAAGATATTATTCGTTGTTTACTCAATGGAGATGTTATTCCACATTTTTCTTGGAATGGAGATCTTCTTAAAAGAAAGAATAAGCTGTGGATTCCAATGGATGCTCAACTCCGCTTGGAACTTATGGAATGGTGCCATAGTTCTTCTCAAGCAGGTCATTCTGGCATTCACCCTACTATTCAAAGATTAAAATCCTTATTCTATTGGCGAGGTGCTTCTAAAGATGTCAAGGCATTTGTTAAAGCATGTGTAGTTTGTCAAAAAGCAAAATATGAGACAGTAGCTTCACCAAGGTTACTTTGCCCTCTACCAGTTCCAACTTCCATCTTTACTGATGTATCCATGGATTTTATTAGTGGGTTACCTCGCTCTCATGGTTATGATACCATTTTAGTCATTGTGGACAGATTCATGAAATATGCCCACTTCCTTCCATTGAAACACCCTTATACAGCGTCCCAGGTGGCTCAACTGGTTTTGGATAATGTTTTCAAGATCCATGGCTGTCCTCAAACCATTGTTTTAGATCGGGACACCTTGTTTCTTAGTAATTTTTGGAAGGAATTTTTGAAACTGCAAAGCATCACACAAGCATTATCAACAGCCTACCATCCTCAATCAGATGGGCAAACTGAAGTGGTTAATCGATGCTTAGAGACGTATTTACGATGTATGACTATGGCAGATCAACATTCTTGGAGTCGTTGGCTACCTCTAGCTCAGTGGTGGTATAACACTTCATGGCATTCAGCAATAAAAATGCCACCATTCAAAGCTCTATTTGGTATTGATCCTCCTCTACATGCTCCTCATTTTCCAATAACTTCTAAAGTCGCAGCTGTAGAAGATTTGTTTCAGCAAAGAAAGTCTATGCTTCAATCGTTAAAATAGTCATTGGATAGAGCTCGTAATAGGATGAAACAGTTTGCAGATCTTCATAGGACTGAGCGCAATTTTGAAATTGGTGATTGGGTATATCTGAAACTACATCCTTATGTCCAGTCTACTATTCGCATGCATAAGTATTCGAAACTCCGTCCGAAGTATTATGGGCCTTTTCAGATTGTGGCTAAAATTGGATCGGTTGCGTATCAATTGGATCTCCCTTCGGATGCTCAGATACATCACACATTTCATGTGTCCTTACTCAAACGAGCAGTGGGACCTGTTTCCCAAGTCACTCCTCTACCTTCGGGTGCTACTCCTTCGTTAGCTCCCCATCGTATTTTGGATAGGAAACTCGCTAAAGTGGGTCATAAACCAGTGGTTAAATTTTTGGTTCAGTGGGAAAATTTGCCATTACATGATGCCACTTGGGAGGTTGCAGACGATTTTGTTCGTCTTTATCCTAATTTTTCTCTTGATTCTTGAGGACAAGAATTTTATATGGAGGGGGTAGTGTTATGCATCAATAAATAGAAGGGTCAATTCTGCATTTTATAAAAGTTTAGGGTACACTTTGTACAAGTCTGTTAATGAGTAACGGAAGTCGTTAGTCGTTGTATTCGTTATATAGAACTTGTATCTGTAATTGAAAAGTAACGATGAAAATGTATTGAGTGTCTCTCTCTGTTCTTTCTCTTTCTTTTTATCGTAACATTTATATTCCCCCGCAAGCTAAGCTCGGGAGAGATTTAGCTTGAAATCTAAAACCAAAAAACTATAACAATAAGAAAATAAGTAAAGTAAATTATTGGTCTTGTTCAATATCTGATCCAGGCCACTTGATTACTCCATCACTTCTCATCCGACCCCATCATGTCAATTAAAAATAAATAAGGGTTGTTGTTTCCCCTATTTAATCCGACAGCCATGTTTGCTAGCCGTAGACGTCGAATGTGGTGTGAGACACCGGTTGTGTTTCTCCTGTTATTGTGTTGTATACGATGTAAAACTAAAACTCATATTGTTCTTCTCTTGTATCTCCTTAACAACCACACCTAAAAATTTTGCACAAAGATGCGCCGCCGTTGTATGGCGGAACCGCTGTTGTATAGCGGCAACAAAACGGTGAAGCATCGCATTGTATGCGATGACGGGTTGATATGGAAGAGAAAGAGCGGTGACGATGGTATGTGGTTTGCAGCGGCTAAAATTAGGGTTTGGTGGCGGCTAGGGTTTGGCGGCGGCTAGGGTTAGGGTTTTGCGACGGCTAGGGTTAGGGTTTAGTGACGGCTAGGGTTTAACGGCGGCTGTGGTAGTGTGAAAGGACAGAGACGATGGCGGTTTGTATTCGCTTGTTAAAGGTGAAGATGGTAGTGGTGATTATTGTAAAAGAAGCAATGATGGATGGTTGGACAAGGCGGCGGCGGCAGCCGACCGCCCTGATTAGGGTTTCGGCGATAATCAAGCCCTCCTGCCTCTGATACCAAGTCAATCCTTGTAATTGTAATTGTATTGAATAATTGTGTGTTTAGGGTTACAATAGAAGGTTCTTTATATAGAGGACAATATAACATAATTAACCCCAAACTATTCACTAATAATAACCTAGTCTAATAATGGTCAAACTTAATTATTATTTTCTAAAATAATCATATTATCTAGACACTCAAACATGTTAAACGGATTCATAGAAAAGAAATTTAAAGCTTAGAAAGATTAGAATAATAAGAGTATGTTAAACGGATTGTGACGGATGTTCCTTACCATGTAATGTTTCTCCACGAAAAAAGAATCATTTGTCTAGAAGAAAAAGAGATGCAAGGATAGATTGATGTAACCTGGAAATGGATTGCCTCCTTAGGTCTTCCAAATCTACCTGCAGTTCATACAACGATAGATTGATTTAACCTGGTTTTTGGGGGGGGGGGGGGGGGGGGGGTGACTGGAAATGGATTGCCTCCTTAGGTCTTCCAAATCTACCTGCAGTTCATACAAGCATAGATTGATGTAAGCTTAACTTTTTAAGCTGATAAAGTTCAAAAACATAGACAAATACAAAAATCCATTATAGTGAAAATGGGCAGCCCTCTTTATTTGAACCATGCAAAGTGATGCCCATTATAGTGAAAATGGTAAGCCCTCTTTATCACCCAATCCAGAGGAATGGAAACCAATCAAAATTATCACATAACGCCCTGTGAATCTACCTAGGTCAGCAGTTGATTCTGATATGGAATGATGAAATGATGAGACCAGGAACATAGATGATGAACCAGACAGATTAAGATCAGCCTAAAAAACATCAAATTTTTGTTATACCAGCAAGATTATAAGATACTCTCAACAGGGTAACTTGCGAACTTAAAAATCATGTGCCATCATCAGATAGAAACAATTACAACATGCAATATATAAATAACTCACAGCCTACCAATTTCCTTTGGATGAGTAAGCATACATACTCGAGCATCAGCAACTTTTGATTCCGCCTATGCTGTTACAACTAAACCATTGACTTTGATGTATCACCTGTAAGCATCATCATTTGCTAAACCAGAAACATAGAAAAGATATTTAATCATATTCATAACAACTTCAAAAAATAACTTACTATATAAGGGTAAAATTTTGAAATATTTATGTAACCCTTATGATCTTCGACTTCTACAATTAACAATCTCTGTTTTTTTATTACAAAAATATCCTTAATGGTCAAACTCAGTTATTATTTTCGAAATTAATCATATAATCTAGACCTCAAACATCTTATTATTACAAATTAACATCATCAAACAACGAAAGCATATACAAAAACTAATTTCCTAAGCAGGCTTCATTACAGATTATTATCCAAACAATTGTTACTAAATATCACAAAATAATATTGATAAGACATGCCCCCAACACCCCTGTGAACTAGTTCAATATATCATGAAACACAGAGCACAAAAATAAACAAAATCCAACCTTTACCATCATCGTCCAGAGCCACATCTCGCCCGATCCACATCTCGACCGATCCTTCCTGCTTCACAAGCAAATACTAGAGCTCTTCTCTTAAACCTCCTACAAAAGAGTCTAGCAATTCATAGAAAGCACTTATGTTAATCACACCCCTAGATAGTACTTCAACATAACAAGAAATATAAAACGCACATATACACCATATGTAACCTTTACCATTATCCGGCGCCACACCGTGCCCAATCAAGAGGAACGAAAAGCAATCAAAAATATCACAAATCGCCCTGTGAATTAGCAAAATTCCAGCCTATAATCAGCAAGTGAGGGCATATTAAGGGACTGGACCTCCACATGCTTCGAGGCTCCTCTTTTTCCAACTGAAAAGGAAGAACTAAAAACAAATGACTGTGTCATGATGTTCAAATATATTGAGATATAAAGTATACTCATGTGTTTACGTGAACAGATACCGAAACCCAAAAGTCCATCTGAATAAATAACACATGGATGATGCAAAGTAATTAGAACATACAGAATTACTTGGAATTGAAGACTTCCCTCTTGTGTTGTTACATCAGCATACCTACCTAGGTCAGCATTTGAGAGAAATGAAGAGACCAGGAACATAGATGATGAACCATACGGATTAAGATCAGCCTAAAAAACATCAAATTTTTGTTATACCAGCAAGATTATAAGATACTCTCAACAGGGTAACTTGCGAACTTAAAAATCATGTGCCATCATCAGATAGAAACAATTACAACATGCAATATATAAATAACTCACAGCCTACCAATTTCCTTTGGATGAGTAAGCATACATACTCGAGCATCAGCAACTTTTGATTCCGCCTATGCTGTCACAACTAAACCATTGACTTTGATGTATCACCGGTAAGCATCATCATTAGCTAAACCAGAAACATAGAAAAGATATTTAATCATATTCATAACAACTTCAAAAAATAACTTACTATATAAGGGTAAAATTTTGAAATATTTATGTAACCCTTATGATCTTCGACTTCTACAATTAACAATCTCTGTTTTTTTATTACAAAAATATCCTTAATGGTCAAACTCAGTTATTATTTTCGAAATTAATCATATAATCTAGACCTCAAACATCTTATTATTACAAATTAACATCATCAAACAACGAAAGCATATACAAAAACTAATTTCCTAAGCAGGCTTTATTACAGATTATTATCCAAACAATTGTTACTAAATATCACAAAATAATATTGATAAGACATGCCCCCAACACCCCTGTGAACTAGTTCAATATATCATGAAACACAGAGCACAAAAATAAACAAAATCCAGCCTTTACCATCATCGTCCAGAGCCACATCTCGCCCGATCCACATCTCGACCGATCCTTCCTGCTTCACAAGCAAATACTAGAGCTCTTCTCTTAAACCTCCTACAAAAGAGTCTAGCAATTCATAGAAAGCACTTATGTTAATCACACCCCTAGATAGTACTTCAACATAACAAGAAATATAAAACGCACATATACACCATATGTAACCTTTACCATTATCCGGCGCCACACCGTGCCCAATCAAGAGGAACGAAAAGCAATCAAAAATATCACAAATCGCCCTGTGAATTAGCAAAATTCCAGCCTATAATCAGCAAGTGAGGGCATATTAAGGGACTGGACCTCCACATGCTTCGAGGCTCCTCTTTTTCCAACTGAAAAGGAAGAACTAAAAACAAATGACCGTGTCATGATGTTCAAATATATTGAGATATAAAGTATACTCACGTGTTTACGTGAACAGATACCGAAACCCAAAAGTCCATCTGAATAAATAACACATGGATGATGCAAGGTAATTAGAACATACAGAATTACTTGGAATTGAAGACTTCCCTCTTGTGTTGTTACATCAGCATACCTACCTAGGTCAGCATTTGATCGAAATGAAGAGACAAGGAACATAGATGATGAACCATACGGATTAAGATCAGCCTAAAAAACATCAAATTTTTGTTATACCAGCAAGATTATAAGATACTCTCAACAGGGTAACTTGCGAACTTAAAAATCATGTGCCATCATCAGATAGAAACAATTACAACATGCAATATATAAATAACTCACAGCCTACCAATTTCCTTTGGATGAGTAAGCATACATACTCGAGCATCAGCAACTTTTGATTCCGCCTATGCTGTCACAACTAAACCATTGACTTTGATGTATCACCTGTAAGCATCATCATTTGCTAAACCAGAAACATAGAAAAGATATTTAATCATATTCATAACAACTTCAAAAAATAACTTACTATATAAGGGTAAAATTTTGAAATATTTATGTAACCCTTATGATCTTCGACTTCTACAATTAACAATCTCTGTTTTTTTATTACAAAAATATCCTTAATGGTCAAACTCAGTTATTATTTTCGAAATTAATCATATAATCTAGACCTCAAACATCTTATTATTACAAATTAACATCATCAAACAACGAAAGCATATACAGAAACTAATTTCCTAAGCAGGCTTCATTACAGATTATTATCCAAACAATTGTTACTAAATATCACAAAATAATATTGATAAGACATGCCCCCAACACCCCTGTGAACTAGTTCAATATATCATGAAACACAGAGCACAAAAATAAACAAAATCCAACCTTTACCATCATCGTCCAGAGCCACATCTCGCCCGATCCACATCTCGACCGATCCTTCCTGCTTCACAAGCAAATACTAGAGCTCTTCTCTTAAACCTCCTACAAAAGAGTCTAGCAATTCATAGAAAGGACTTATGTTAATCACACCCCTAGATAGTACTTCAACATAACAAGAAATATAAAACGCACATATACACCATATGTAACCTTTACCATTATCCGGCGCCACACCGTGCCCAATCAAGAGGAACGAAAAGCAATCAAAAATATCACAAATCGCCCTGTGAATTAGCAAAATTCCAGCCTATAATCAGCAAGTGAGGGCATATTAAGGGACTGGACCTCCACATGCTTCGAGGCTCCTCTTTTTCCAACTGAAAAGGAAGAACTAAAAACAAATGACCGTGTCATGATGTTCAAATATATTGAGATATAAAGTATACTCACGTGTTTACGTGAACAGATACCGAAACCCAAAAGTCCATCTGAATAAATAACACATGGATGATGCAAGGTAATTAGAACATACAGAATTACTTGGAATTGAAGACTTCCCTCTTGTGTTGTTACATCAGCATACCTACCTAGGTCAGCATTTGATCGAAATGAAGAGACAAGGAACATAGATGATGAACCATACGGATTAAGATCAGCCTAAAAAACATCAAATTTTTGTTATACCAGCAAGATTATAAGATACTCTCAACAGGGTAACTTGCGAACTTAAAAATCATGTGCCATCATCAGATAGAAACAATTACAACATGCAATATATAAATAACTCACAGCCTACCAATTTCCTTTGGATGAGTAAGCATACATACTCGAGCATCAGCAACTTTTGATTCCGCCTATGCTGTCACAACTAAACCATTGACTTTGATGTATCACCTGTAAGCATCATCATTTGCTAAACCAGAAACATAGAAAAGATATTTAATCATATTCATAACAACTTCAAAAAATAACTTACTATATAAGGGTAAAATTTTGAAATATTTATGTAACCCTTATGATCTTCGACTTCTACAATTAACAATCTCTGTTTTTTTATTACAAAAATATCCTTAATGGTCAAACTCAGTTATTATTTTCGAAATTAATCATATAATCTAGACCTCAAACATCTTATTATTACAAATTAACATCATCAAACAACGAAAGCATATACAAAAACTAATTTCCTAAGCAGGCTTCATTACAGATTATTATCCAAACAATTGTTACTAAATATCACAAAATAATATTGATAAGACATGCCCCCAACACCCCTGTGAACTAGTTCAATATATCATGAAACACAGAGCACAAAAATAAACAAAAACCAACCTTTACCATCATCGTCCAGAGCCACATCTCGCCCGATCCACATCTCGACCGATCCTTCCTGCTTCACAAGCAAATACTAGAGCTCTTCTCTTAAACCTCCTACAAAAGAGTCTAGCAATTCATAGAAAGGACTTATGTTAATCACACCCCTAGATAGTACTTCAACATAACAAGAAATATAAAACGCACATATACACCATATGTAACCTTTACCATTATCCGGCGCCACACCGTGCCCAATCAAGAGGAACGAAAAGCAATCAAAAATATCACAAATCGCCCTGTGAATTAGCAAAATTCCAGCCTATAATCAGCAAGTGAGGGCATATTAAGGGACTGGACCTCCACATGCTTCGAGGCTCCTCTTTTTCCAACTGAAAAGGAAGAACTAAAAACAAATGACTGTGTCATGATGTTCAAATATATTGAGATATAAAGTATACTCATGTGTTTACGTGAACAGATACCGAAACCCAAAAGTCCATCTGAATAAATAACACATGGATGATGCAAAGTAATTAGAACATACAGAATTACTTGGAATTGAAGACTTCCCTCTTGTGTTGTTACATCAGCATACCTACCTAGGTCAGCATTTGAGAGAAATGAAGAGACCAGGAACATAGATGATGAACCATACGGATTAAGATCAGCCTAAAAAACATAAAATTTTTGTTATACCAGCAAGATTATAAGATACTCTCAACAGGGTAACTTGCGAACTTAAAAATCATGTGCCATCATCAGATAGAAACAATTACAACATGCAATATATAAATAACTCACAGCCTACCAATTTCCTTTGGATGAGTAAGCATACATACTCGAGCATCAGCAACTTTTGATTCCGCCTATGCTGTCACAACTAAACCATTGACTTTGATGTATCACCGGTAAGCATCATCATTAGCTAAACCAGAAACATAGAAAAGATATTTAATCATATTCATAACAACTTCAAAAAATAACTTACTATATAAGGGTAAAATTTTGAAATATTTATGTAACCCTTATGATCTTCGACTTCTACAATTAGCAATCTCTGTTTTTTTATTACAAAAATATCCTTAATGGTCAAACTCAGTTATTATTTTCGAAATTAATCATATAATCTAGACCTCAAACATCTTATTATTACAAATTAACATCATCAAACAACGAAAGCATATACAAAAACTAATTTCCTAAGCAGGCTTTATTACAGATTATTATCCAAACAATTGTTACTAAATATCACAAAATAATATTGATAAGACATGCCCCCAACACCCCTGTGAACTAGTTCAATATATCATGAAACACAGAGCACAAAAATAAACAAAATCCAGCCTTTACCATCATCGTCCAGAGCCACATCTCGCCCGATCCACATCTCGCCCGATCCTTCCTGCTTCACAAGCAAATACTAGAGCTCTTCTCTTAAACCTCCTACAAAAGAGTCTAGCAATTCATAGAAAGCACTTATGTTAATCACACCCCTAGATAGTACTTCAACATAACATGTAATATAAAACACACATATACACCATATGTAACCTTTACCATTATCCGGCGCCACACCGTGCCCAATCAAGAGGAACGAAAAGCAATCAAAAATATCACAAATCGCCCTGTGAATTAGCAAAATTCCAGCCTATAATCAGCAAGTGAGGGCATATTAAGGGACTGGACCTCCACATGCTTCGAGGCTCCTCTTTTTCCAACTGAAAAGGAAGAACTAAAAACAAATGACCGTGTCATGATGTTCAAATATATTGAGATATAAAGTATACTCACGTGTTTACGTGAACAGATACCGAAACCCAAAAGTCCATCTGAATAAATAACACATGGATGATGCAAGGTAATTAGAACATACAGAATTACTTGGACTTGAAGACTTCCCTCTTGTGTTGTTACATCAGCATACCTACCTAGGTCAGCATTTGATCGAAATGAAGAGACAAGGAACATAGATGATGAACCATACGGATTAAGATCAGCCTAAAAAACATCAAATTTTTGTTATACCAGCAAGATTATAAGATACTCTCAACAGGGTAACTTGCGAACTTAAAAATCATGTGCCATCATCAGATAGAAACAATTACAACATGCAATATATAAATAACTCACAGCCTACCAATTTCCTTTGGATGAGTAAGCATACATACTCGAGCATCAGCAACTTTTGATTCCGCCTATGCTGTCACAACTAAACCATTGAATTTGATGGATCACCTGTAAGCATCATCATTTGCTAAACCAGAAATATAGCAAAGATATTTATTCATATTCATAACAACTTCAAAAAATAACTTACTATATAAGGGTAAAATTTTGAAATATTTATGTAACCCTTATGATCTTAGACTTCTACAATTAAGAATCTCTGTGTTTTTATTACAAAAATATCCTTAATGGTCAAACTCAGTTATTATTTTCTAAATTAATCATATAATCTAGACCTCAAACATCTTATTATTACAAATTAACAGTATCAAACAACGAAAGCATATGCAAAAACTAATTTCCTAAGCAGGCTTTATTACAGATTATTATCCAAACAATTGTTACTAAATATCACAAAATAATATTGATAAGACATGCCCCCAAGACCCCCGTGAACTAGTTCAATATATCATGAAACACAGAGCACAAAAATAAACAAAATCCAACTTTTACCATCATCGCCCGATCCTTCCTGACAAGCAAATACTAGAGCTCTTCTCTTATACCTCCTACAAAAGAGTCTAGCAATTCATAGAAAGCACTTATGTTAATCACACCCCTAGATAAGTACTTCAACATAACATGAAATATAAAACACACATATACACCATATGCAACCTTTACCATTATCCAGTGCCACATCTTGCCCAATCAAGAGGAATGAAAAGCAATCGAAAATTTCACAAATCGCCCTTTGAATTAGCAAAATTCCAGCCTATAATCAGCAAGCGAGGGCATATTAAGGGACTGGACCTCCACATGCTTCGAGGCTCCTCTTTTTCCAACTGAAAAGGAAGAACTAAAAACTAATGACTGTGTCATGATGTTCAAATATATTGAGATATAAAGTATACTCATGTGTTTACGTGTACAGATACCGAAACCCAAAAGTCCATCTGAATAAATAACACATGGATGATGTAAAGTAATTAGAACATATAGAATTACTTGGAATTGAAGTCTTCCCTCTTGATTGCATGTAGGACTACCGTATCTGTTGTTACATCAGCATACCTACGTAGGTCAGCAATTGATCAAATTGAAGAGACAGAAACATAGATGATGAACCATATTGGTTGATTTCATTTATCGTTTTCAAAAAAATATTTTAAAGTTAGTTTTACTATAAGTGATTAACTGATTATTCAACTCCTGTTACTATATCACATAATCATATTCATAACCCATGCCCAAACACCCCCTTAAAGTAGTACAACATATCATGAAATATAAACCAGAAATATACACCTTTACCATTGTCCAATGCCACATCTTGCCCTGTCCCTTCTTCTACACGAGCACATATTCGGGCTCTTCTCTTAACCTTGCTACAGCAGAGTTTAGCAATTCATATCATCACTTATGTTAATCACAACAATCAACGAAAAAGTAATTTACACCGGAAACAAGTATTCTGATCCAGAATCATAGACCTTCTCATACCTTTAACACCTCATTTTATCTCTTAGACAATAGTGCTTCCTGTTCTTCTTTACGTTCTGATATACATCTCTTAGACACTAATTCTTCAATTCTGCAACGTTGCGTGTGTGAAATTGACGAAACGGAGCAGAAACACCGAGATAATTCTTCTTCACATGTATTTCACACCTCCGATCAAACAAAATTATTGACGAGAAAACCTAACCTAACGCCACCGCCTCCGCTGCCACCGGAAGAAAATAAGTCAAAATCGATAAAAGAAAACAAAAATTCAAATGAAAATGAAGACAGAAACGCATACACCTTTGTTTTACAATGTCATCCATCACACAAATGAACTGCAATTGTGCGTGTGAGCGTGTGAAATTGATGAAAAGGAACATAACATTGGGGCTCCATTTCATCACAACACAAGTCACAAGCACCGACGATTGGATACAGAGTGTCAGTGGGTGTTGAAATAAGAAGGAAAATGGATCTTTGAAATAAGACGCAAAGCATGACAAATAAAAGTGCATAGTTGCGTATTTCCTCCACTTTCTTAGTTTCCTTTTTTAAAAAGATTCTTAATAGATACGATAATAACAACTTAACAAATATAAAATATTTTTTCATTATGATATGATTAACACGGTCGAATAATTCTAGATACAACGGTTGGTTGGTTCAGGAGTGCCAAGAAAGAGTGGAACATTAATTAACATCAAATCTTTTACAAAGGATTACGTTTGTTATAAACCATGCATGTTTTGATTAGGTAACTTGGGTTGTAGTATAATGTTAAGAGACAAAATTTCTTTAGATATATAATTTGCTTTGACTTTGTGGAACTTCTATATATTAGAATATATATATGTGTTTTAAACTTTTAAATTATAAGAAAACTTTAAAATTATTATTATTATTATTATTATTATTATTATTATTATTATTATTATTATTATTATTATTATTATTATTATATATATATATACACACACACATATATATATATATATATGTTGTTTTCCTAACCGGTTTGGTGGAGGAAGGAAAACCATATTCGTTTTTCATGTATTACTCATAAACAATGATTATGGTTAGTGCTAATAATTTTCAAGGATCATTTGGTTAATATTAATAATTTTCTTAAAAAATAGTTTGAAAGTATATTAGGAGATTTTAATGAAATTGAAAGAAAAAAAAAATCACAACTACATGGCCATATAGTGGAGACCACATAATCCTTACTTAATCATGAAAAGAAAACCCTAATTAGAATACTATAAATAAGAAAGAAGAAAGGAGATCTGGTAAAGAAGCGACGATCAAAGTTCTAAGTTTGATAATCAGCAAGATCGACTAAATTAGAGGAGAACATAGACATCGCAACCCAGTTAGATCAACCTAACTGGAATTTACATCAACATCAATGATGCATGTCAAGTGTTATACACTAACACTCGTTCTGTGTATTTTATAAAATTGAACCTCACATACGCCCATCTCAAGTATGCCTAGATATACATTCACACACACATTACATATTACACATGCATAAATAAATAGCTGCACACATATATGCACATTATAATGTTATAGATACGTAAGCTGGATACACGTATATACAAACACGAAATGTGCTTGATGCAATAATGTGTATACAAATAGACTGTCTAGAATGATAATAGTAAAAATAATAATAATCAGAAAGAAAGAATTTCGATTATTGTGATCCAAATCTAAAAAATTAATAAAAGAATATGGAAAATAACTTTAACAGAAAGTGGAAAAAAGAATGGGTTGTTTTAGAGTACGTGCTTGGCTTTTCTGGCCTTTTCTAGTTCTGATACCACATCTCTAAGCTGTCCTTGTAGCCTTGAAACTCTGAGTTCCAGCTCTTCTACAGTCCCTCGAGCAATAGTATGCTCGTATGGTTTTCGAAAATGCTTTGAAAATGCTTTTAAAGCTTCCACTCCACAAACCTGCAGATTAGATCATATTTTATAATTAAACAAATAGAACATAAGCCTGCAAATTACATGCGATTGATGAGGGCTCAAATGCTCAATGATGGTTTATTTTCAAGGAGAGGTTAGTCATTTTGCCAAAAAAAACATCAATAGATTGAAAGAATGACGTGTTGAATTGGTTGCTTTATCAAGCGACCAACACGACATGAATAATGTTTTTCAAGTGTAGATTCATCATTTTGCTTATAAAGTCAACAACGCGTAGAAAGGCGAATTGTATCAGAACAAGAAGTTGAAAAATTGAGAGAAAACATATGGAACGCATCATTGCCTTAAAATGGTCATCAATGAATTCTTCATAAGGGTAGATTGGTCAATTGACTCAAAAACCTTCTAAATTGGAAAACATATCACAATCCCTTGGGATATCTCAGACAGGAAAGAGGAAAATCCAAGCAGGAAAAGAGTAGCAGCTGAGACTTTCAAAAAGACCAATGTAGGATTTTGTTAGGGGATGGGATCAATAACGAAAACCTTTCAAGGGTAAACAGGTCATTTTGCTCGAAATATGTCCATGCTAGCAGAAACACAGCTTACCTTGGGCTATTGAAGAGAGACCTAAAAAAACATAAAGCAATTGCGAAGGTACTGATGCAAGATTTTATCAGGGGATCAATAATAAGTGTTTTCAAGGGTGAATTGGTCTTTTTTGCTTAGAAGTTCCTGATTTGCTAAGCATATCATCACTTTTGAATATCTAAAAAATAGAAGAGAAGCATTCCGAGATTTGCATAAAGATCAGTAAATATATACAAAAGGGTAGATTGGGCATTTTGCTCGCTGGAAGCAGACTCTCGATCATCTTTGATAGGCCAAGGTTTGCCTACATCTCACCCTCCCCATATCCCATCACTAGCTTTGCTATGGACGGGAAGTACTGGGTATGGTTATTGATTATAAACAAAAAATCACTTGACTTGGGATATCTTATAAACAAAAAATAGAATTTATTGGTTATAATACAAGTAAGAAAAAGAGTAGTGGCCAAGATTTCAACAAAGAGTAGTGGGATCAATGGTGATTTATCCAAGGGTAGATTAGTCATTTAGTTTAGAGTTAATTTCAATTTTGCTCCCTAAGGTTTGACAAAAGTAACAATTTTCCTACAAAAGATTCTAAACATCAATTTCAGTCCAAAAGTTTCATCATTTGTATCAATTTCAGACCAAAAAGTTCATTTTTTGTATTCAAGTGAAAACAACTTATGAAACTTTTGGATTGAATTGAAACAACTTATGAAACTTTTGGAGGTAAATTGATATTTTTAATCTTTTGGAGGAAAATAGTTATTTTCATCAAACCTCAGAGAGCAAAATCAAATTTAACTCTTTAGTTAAATTATAGCTTTCAACTTGGAAAACATATTACTTTGGGATATCCCAGAAAGAAAAGAGTAGCATGAATTTTGCAACAGCAGGAGCTTGAGGCAAAGCCTATTTTTCTTTGCTTTTAACCCCTGATGTTCACCGTGAGAAACTTTATGGGGAAAAGAAAAAACAAACCATACCTCTTCTGGCAGCAATGGCAACTTTGTAATATTGAAGTCGTCATATAACATGTAGAATTGATCTAGGTATTTTTGTTGCATCTTCATTCTAGCTTTGAGCAACTTGGATTCAACACCTAAAAATAAAGTTAGAAAATGGGTTTGTTAGGGACAAACATAAAGATGGCAGAATGGGGGAAACAATTCTAACAGGTCAAAACACGTAC
Organism: Flaveria robusta; assembly: GCA_025506415.1. NCBI lineage: Eukaryota > Viridiplantae > Streptophyta > Magnoliopsida > Asterales > Asteraceae > Flaveria > Flaveria robusta. Next base: position 3,174,725 of record CM046460.1, on the reverse strand, counting down.
ACCTTTAGTCATAGTTTGATGAATTGGACCGACCCATAAACATCTTCGTTTCTTTTCTTTTTTAACATATGATGTTTTAAATATGATTAAAAAGATTTATCATTTCACAAAGGTGATACTCAAAATAAATATTAAAATTGTATTCATATGTACCTTCCTCATCAAAGAGCACTTGATTGATGATAATATTATGTGTATCTATCTCAAATTTAGTGAGTTCTTGCACCAATCTCTCTGTCTCATATAACGAGAGGAATTCTGGGATGCATACGCATACAAAAGTTGTCAAGTCCTATCAGAGAGAAAAAAAGGTCAATCCTTTTGACTTTGAATATACAGAAAAAGACTCAAATGGTTACCGGATTTTTGAACTGTCTGTTGACTTGTTCAATCACATCTTTCATACCCTCGAGCCTTCCAAGGATTGCATCCTCACCCAACTCCTCTCCAACACCAAACAAACGACTCATCTGCAGTTAATATGACAAGCACAAGGAAACTCATACAATCACTAATGATTATGTACATTCAGTTTGATGTGAGCTGCAATAAAATTATTATCAAATGGTAAGATGGTAACACAAAATTGATTATTACTTCCTTAAATAATCAGAATTTCCTGAAACTCAACATGATAGGTAGTGATTGTTAAGTGCATCCAATAAACCAAATTCTTACGTGAACAATATAAGGGGACTGAGAGCACTGGCCTTAATCAATGTTATTAAGGAAAGGCAGGATTAGATAGTTGAAACTGAAAGAATGGATCAATTTGGGTTTTATATTTTCCTTTTTGGATCTCAAACAGGTAAAAGAAATAGCTAAAGGGGAGCGGGTCAAATAGCTTGCAAGACGCCAAAATTCCATTTATTGCATACAGCCTCATAAATGATTTATTTAAAGATTTGGATTACAATTCTAATAATATTGTTTTTCTAGTCATAACTAATGCTTTAAATTATGTAAAGTGTATGAGCCATCAACTCCACATCTCCGTGGGGGTGTTTGGATGTGCCTTTTCAAAGTAATTATTTTGAAATTAAAAAATCATGATCAGTTTATTGAAGCTAGGGATAGTTAGGCACTTTTACATTTATCTCAATAACCATTTGTCTTACAACTCCTTACCTGCTCTCCCAAATCTGACTACTTTGACCCTAAATGATCAAGAAATTAGAATGAGACATACATCCGAACGCTCCCCTACATTTTATAGTTGACGACATTTTCATTCTTGTTTTATTTTTAGAAATCTAATGTCACAAGTTAAAATAATAATTTATAGGAGCAAAGAGAATATACCTGACCCAACAAGCCACCAAATTTACTCTTTAAGCTCATCATTTTGGCAAGACCTTTCTCTAACGTTGATGGAAATTGTAATAGCCGAAGTGTGTGTCCAGTGGGAGCAGTATCAAAAACTATCACCGAGTAATCCATAGTTTGCACCAACCTTATGTCAGATTTTAATAAAATGTAAAAGTTATATCCTCGAATACCCTTCTACGTTGTCATTATTATACCTACATTTTACTTTGGTGTCTTCCTTTGACGTTTTAATGTTTCTTAAAAATTTAATATCCAAAATTAATGTTAGCTCTTTCATATTCTTTCCCAAAGTTACCCTACTATTTTATGTAAAGTCTAATTTAGCAACAAATTTATACAATAAAAAAACAAATACATTCGTACAAACAATGAGGTTGGAAAAAAGTCCATATGTCAGTCAAAAGTCAAAAGCAGACCAAAGTGGACAGAAGGAATTAGATTTCATTACATTGGTTCATTGGTTGACACTGATACCAAAATTTGAAGGGTATATTTGAGTGACAAACTTATCTAATAGGAAACAAAAAAGCACATACTCGGTGGATAATTCCATGATCCGAAAACATTAAGACCTTAACAGTTACACAAATCATAAGAGAAAAGCTTCTGAAAAAACTTCAAAATAACCCACAGCATAGACAGGTATATGTGAGTCCTAATATATGATCAATCCCATGTGGGATGCTTTGCAAGGACCATGCCAACTAATGGGACCAAAGATGTCAAATTGCCATGGTACAACAATATTGTCTATATTTCCATTGACCGTTATAACAAAGAACTGGTGATATAAATTTGACTCCACAAGAATCTTCATGATATGAATTTTGAGAGGAAAACTAGACATGTAATAAATACTTTTCTTAAACACTATCTTGTTCCGTAAAACCTACAATTCTCATGGGCCTCTGTGGAAGTATCGTGTCATCAAGAATATCAATTATAAGAAATCCATTATGTTGTCACAAATTGTTTTTTCCTATGTCAGGTATACAATATAATGGAATCTATAGTTAATCCTTGAAGTACACTTTTTCAGGTTATCATGTTGTTCAAATAACCATGCACACTACCTCAGATTTTGGTAGTTTAGTGTTTGTCATGCTTTTATTGAATTATAAAGGGACTCTTACTTTAGCATCTCAGCAAAGCTCATAGCCTCATCGATTCCAGGAATTGAATTTGCTAAATCTGACAAGAAACCGTCCATTCCTTCGGCCCCTTGTTCTCCTTCCTCCACATTGGGGTCAACCTCCTAAAAACAAAATATAATCAGTTAGATCACAACATAAGAGGAAAACAAGATGTATGAAAGAAGAGCAATGTCACTTATTAATGTCTTTAGATAAGAAGTGCTGAAAACAGACATAATGAAAGCAGCAAACTCTTTGGTCTGAAACTGGACATCTGAAAAAGGCCTAAGCACAACATACCATTTCATCAAACAAGAACAAGATAATCAACTTAGAGGAACAAGAACTTGCCACAAGCAATAGTCAATGAAGATTATTCCACCACTTCATTAATGTTTGGTTCTTTCCGGAACCAAATCCCATCATATCATGCAAATTAGTGAAATCCTTTGGTGAACCAATAGAATCAACAACATTCAATTTAATCAATTATTTAAACAAATTAGTTATTTTGGACCTATTAGATTATAAAATCATCATCATAATAAGTTTGCCAAACACTGTAAAACTTATTTGTGCAGCTTTGCAGCCATTCAAACACTCCATAAATAAACCATGTGAACAAACGACCAGCATAAATAGGAGGTGCAAATAACTAAAACTAAGGTATATCTAGACAATTCACATTTATATCAAAAATCACTTCATCATGACTTCTCCAAACTTGATTAATTTGCCCCAAATAAAGATCATAATAAAAAACTCAAAGCTCATGATCATAACCTTATAATCAAGTAACCATTTCTTTCACAAACATTGATCACGGTGAATCCGTAACCTACTGCAGATGCCTTTCATAAACTAACACAACATACAGATCAATTTCGTATTCAAAACAAGTTACTCTGATTTTGAAAATTAACTAACCATAGCATACAAATTGCTGAACCCATTGACCAACGTAGGAGCCTTGGTGAACCTTTGCTGAAACGCATCGCTGAGATTATGAGCAGGGTCAGTAGAAATAATAAGAACAGAGGATCTAGCAGAGGCCAAAAGGATCGAAAGGATCGAGCTGCACGTAGTTTTCCCAACACCCCCCTTTCCACCAACGAAAACCCACTTCAAACTCTCTTGTTCCAGTACGTTTCGCACCGTTCCTTCCGGCATATCTTCTGTTGCAGCCATTTCCCCTCCCTCCCTCTCTCTCTCTGTTGAATTGTTTTGCAGAAACCCTAGAAATTGGGAACGGGAGAGAGAGTTTGGTGATGGGTTTTGAGGGATTTGATGTGTAATAGATTTCTGAAATGATTCATATGAACGTTTACTGTTGTTTTTGCGATGGATTATGTGTCTGCTTGGTTAAATCGCAATGGCGATTTTGAATTTCGTCGGAATTTGTAGGGTTTCCGTTCAAAGACGAGAGAATTTGATGTGATTCGTAAATAAACAAAGAAATTTGGTTCTGTTTGATCTGACCACCATTGATGCATCATGATTCGTGCAATCGTATCACGCTGCTTTATACGACGATAAAAAGTGAAATTCTTAAAATGTACATTCTCATTGTCCTTTTTATTAAGTTATTCTCAAAATAATTTTTGCATAAGACGTTGACAACTCCTTAAACAGAACGTAAGCGTCTAGCCACTTAATATCATACACATGCTACATGCTATGTGAAGGCGCCCGCCAGCTCTAAAAGGGTCTGTCTATAGGGGAATTTTGATATAAACTTTAAGAGGACATTTTAAAAAAAACTAATGAAAAAAAGGGACATACTGGGCATTTTTTCTTGATAAAGTATGGAGAAAACCGGAAATCTTAAAATAATAAAGATTTTAATAAAAAAATAGAGTGAATTATTATTTTTCTCCATATGATTTGATTATATTTATCATTTTCATCAAAAAAAAATTTTCTCGTATCTGGCTCCCCAAATTTTAAAATTGTCATTATTTTCAACAAAAAACATGAATTCCATCGTAAATAAAGTTTTATCGGCAACAAGTAAACATAAATAAAGTTTTGTTTTTATATGAAAATTTAAATAAGTATCATTTTAACATTGAATATTTAACATTTTAAAATAATAGAGCTAATACTTTTTGGATGAAAATAATAAATACGATTAAACCACAATGAGAAAAACAACAATTCACCTTAAAAAAAATATATTAAAGTTTCCCACCATAAAAAAAACCATAATATTTTTGTAGGCTGTTAATGAGATATGAAGAGTTGGGATGTAGGTAAACGGTTAGGACTGGTAATTCTTGATATGTTTAGGACACGATTAAAATATTAATTATGAAATGATAAGTATAAACTGTAATTATAAAAATTGTTAATAGTTAATATTGTTTTTTTTCTTTTATTAGGATTAACAGACGACTTTATTGAATACTTACGAGACTTGATCACTAACCGTCATTCTTTTACCATGTGTTTGTTAATTCAAATTAAGATATAATAAAACTTTACATCTATTATTTTGACATGTATATGTTTATGATTTCACATGTATATATTGTCCTTCTTTTATGCTCTAGTGATAGCACGCGGCTCTTGACAAGCGGAAGCATGCGTATAAACTATGTTCATTAGGTGGGTTTTGAAACCACAAACTTTTATAGGGCATTTTAAGGATTTCATACTAGGCATTTTAAGGATTTCATAGTACAAACGAGTACTGATATCTTTTAGTTATATATACGTTAGAACTAAACTGATATCTGATATTTTGGTTTTTAGATTTTCAAAACTGATCGGTTTCAAATCGCCAATGGTCTAGTTGTTGGAAAAAGAAGTTTGGTTAATTTTGTTAATCATTAGTCATCTTCTATCTTTAGATGTAGGCAGATCTAGGGGTTGTTTGACAACCTTATATTGAGTTATTAAGAGACATGACTAAATAAAAGATAGTCTTTGAATCATTTAGTATATTTCTAGAACTTACCCATTAAGACGTTCCATAAATCATTAAGAAGTGATTTTTAAGTGAACCAAACGTTTGGTTAGAATGAAATGCTAGCTCGAGTGGTCGCAGATGAAACGTTATTAGAACAGCTAAATACAAATACATCGAACAAAGAGAACGAACTCCTAACATTATTAGATACATGATCAATGGTTCGTTACGGTAACCCTCCCTTATACTATACTCTTAGAACAGCTAAATACAAATACATCGAACAAAGAGAACGAACTCCTAACATTATATCCACGACACCGGAAAGAATCTTCAGTTGCCGAGTTTTTGCTTATACTGTAGCCAAGCCAACCTACCAACATCATTTGGCAGACTCATAAACAATTCTCTTTTCACAACATCTTCAAACAAACTCACCGCAAAACACCACAACTCACTACATGACACCACTAACCCTTCATCAACCATTCTATTAATCACCCTTACACACGCGTGAATACTTGAATCACCAACTTGATTAGCATTAGAAGAGTTCGCGTTTATCATCTCCAAAGCACGTTGTTGAGTAGCATTTTGTCGAGACACAAACTCCTTAAACGTTGATCCTCTCATTTTACACTTCATCACAACAGGTTTAGGTTTAGTACTTGTTTTAACCGCCTTTTGGGACCCGCCACCTTGGTTTGGTGCCAACACATCTTCTTGTCTCGTCTCGTTTAAAAGATTTAAAATAGAATTCACCTCCACAGTTTCCAGGTTTCCAAGTTGAGAAGAGCCTATTGTGTGCTCTGAAGAAACACCTACTTCTACACTATCATCATCATCATCATTATCATCTGCTACAACATCTACTTCATTATCAAGATTCACATGATTCGACTTATTTAGGTCTGCAGATGGTGCCACACAATCTACCCCATCAGCAACTGCATTCGCGAACAGCCGATCCCATGCCTCCTGCAGCTCTCTACACGGTTGTTTCTTCCTAATCACCTTAAACTCCGGATTTTCCTGCATAACAAACGGTTTAAGTTTCAAAACAACGAACCTTTTAACTGATCTAAACATGGTTACCTTAATCTTTCTCTCCCACCAATCATCCGAACAATCCAGCTTCCCCGTGCCCTCATTCCATCGAATATCACTCTCACCGTTCTTCAACAACTTCCAAAGATTATACCTTACTCTCATTGCCTCATACTTGCTTCTAAAAGCTGTTACAGTCTTAAACTTATGGTGACACACGCGCTCGAACTCCAACTGATGATCAGCCCATCTGAATGGAGAGTTTCTCCCATTGTTGTTAAGGTGTTTGTTCAATATATCACACATAACCACAAGAGACTCATCAGTCCACTTGAAATACCCCCTTTTACCACCATTGTCATTACTTAAGCACATCTACCAACAACCAAAGGATAATATCATTGATACAATTATTCATACAAACAGTTAATCACAAGCACATAAATTAGTTAACAGATCAGTTAACAGAGTAGTTAATCGTTACCGGCGGTAACTGACGGAGAGGAGAGATCGAACGATCAGAACCACGAGCCGACGGAGGTGATGAAGGCCTACATCGACGATGACGTCAATTTAGGGTTAGGGTAAACGGAAGTTAGCGATTGAAACATACCGTGAACCGTTATGTTTATCTGCCGTAGGGTTTACCACCGCCACCGCCACCGTGTTACTGACATCCTTCGTCTTTTTCCGGCCGCCGCTGACGACGGCGTTAGTGTCGGTTTTGGTTACAGCGTTTGATTCCACCGGTGAAATGCTGAAATCGAGAGGGAAGTTCAGTTTCGCTTTGCACCCACGGATTTCGAAAGCTGCTCTGTCGTAAGCTTTTGCAGCTTCAATGGCGGAGACGAAGGTACCTAACCAAACGTTGGCTTTTTTATTGGGGTCTTTGATCTCTGCGACGAACACTCCCCATTTCCTCTGTCGTACGCCTTTGTATTTCACCTTCACCACATCATCGCACTCTGGTTTGTTCATATCGACCTCCGATTTTGGTTCTATGGGTGAAACGTCCATTGATTCCGGTGAAGTTAGATGAAGTAAGAAAGGGGATTGTGGGTGGAGGGGTTCTTCTACAGAGTTGATAAAGGGCAAAATTGATGCTGAAATTGATGTTTGGGATGTCAATTTAGGGTTTCGAATTCGTTGATGATGTGAATTATGATGATCGGTGAGGGTTGATAGTTGATCGGAGATCACCGGCGGTGCAGAAAAGGGGAAAGGAGAAGGGAGTTTGGCCGTTTAGATATGAATTTTGATTTTAGAGACACGAGTCAAAATATTATTTGTAGCTCGGTAGGTGGTGGCTGGATTTCTTGCATGCTGCTCCATCACACTCTTAGGCAACAATTTTATAAACGACAAATAAATATATATTCTATAAAATAAACTTATTACATCATTATTCGAGTTCACAAACTTTTGTTATAAATACATCAATTACCATCCGTATGTTTTTCTAAAAACTCTTAGGTTGCATTTGGTTGTAAGGAATGAAATGAAATGAAATGAAATGAAATGAAATGGAATGGAATGGAATTAAGAAACTAGTATAATTTTTAAGTAAAATTATGTTTGAGTGAGCAATTAAAAGTAAACCCAAGGGAATGTTTCACCTCAAATTCCCTTGGTTGTAGTATTTTAAAATCCTTCCACCTAAAGAGGGAATTTGAAATCCCACAACCAAGGAAATTTAAGGTGAAACATTCCCTTGGGTTTTACATTTCATTACCCACTTAAACATAATTTTGCTTGAAAATTATACTAGTTTCTCAATTCCATTTCATTACATTCTATTCCTTCCAACCAAACGCCCCCTTAGAACATGGGTATACGCCTTCCCATGAGAGAGAGGGGCTGATGCAGAAGCATGTCAACACAACGGAACATCACGTTTCGTTTAGCGGGTGTTTGGGATTGTTTATTCTAAAGTAAGTTTAGACTTATTAATTTTTAGAAAGTTAAAAAAAAATGTTTGGTAATATCAAAAGTTCTTTCAAATTGACTTTTCATGTATGTTAAATATAAGTTTTTGAAAAAAAAGTAGTTGATAACTAATTAATTTTTGAAAACTACTTTTAATTCAATTTCTTATTATATCTCTTTATTGTCTTCTATCAACTCCCTTAATTTTTAAAGTATGTCTTTTTTTATTATTTTATAATTTTTTAGTTTATAAGCTAATCTAATTATTTTATTAGAAACTCATTTTAAGAAATCATAAGTTAATAAGTGTTTTTTATCATAAGTCTTTTCAACTAAAATAAACAATCTCAAACATGTCCTTAGTGGCAACACGCATAGTATTTTTATAATAATTTGTGCTACTTAACTCCTAAAAAAACTAAATATACACTCATGTTTTAATTATTTTTTATCTTTTTTGTTAACATTACGGTATAATTTTTAATGAAAACCAAGTTGCATCGAAAGTATATTATTTTTTCGGTCTTGAAAACGACTTTAGCATGTGTTTGGATTAACATTTCACATGAGAATGAAATCAATAATATTTGGGAACTAAATAATAGACAGAGACCTTTAAGCCTCCACTTGAATTTGATGGAGCATATTTGCACAACTCAACTACCCACAAAAGATTAGATATTTAAATTTGAAGCGGCTCTATTTTATGTTCATGTTATTTTAGCTTGAACGAGACGTATAGTAGGAGCTACAAGTTCACACCTTTCAATATAATAATATTAGACTCATGATTGATGTGTGTGTTCTACTAGGCATATTTGTTTGTCTAATATCAAATCAAACAACCAAACTAGCCATGTGTGTTTTACTAGATATATTTGTTTGTTCAGTACCAGATGGTCCAGATCATACAACCAAACTGCCCAACTTTGGTTTAAGTTGGTTTCATTTTCATGGTCTACATAAAGATTCAAAATGAGTTTCCATGGGTTTAAGAGACGACTAACCACGTAGCATTACATAATTTAAACAATATTCGTTACAACCCATGTCATACTTGCCTACCTTGATCCGATGAGCGGTCTTCAAGAGAGGACGAAACTAAACGGGTCAAGATTCCCTAGCAGTTATATACACATGTCTTTTACTATTTACAAAGTCATACGATATGGGACCACAGTGATTTCAAGACGCTAGGGCTGGATGGTTAGTAAAGAGAGTTGTAAGTGAAGAAGGTGGCTACAATAGTGAAGATACAAATAACCAGTGAAGGAAGTAAGGTGATATTCAAGAGTTCACTCATACCCCAGTATCCTGCTAGTGTAATTGTTCCATCTGCAACCACTCGAGCTAGCGTCCCTGCTTCAGTTGACAATAACCCGCCATTGTAGGTCCCACGTGATAGGCGAGATGACATCACCCTCGATAGGAGCGACAAGTTCACACCTTTCAGTGTAACAATATTAGATTCATGATGGTATTATAATCCAAATGCCCAAGATACAATAGCATTCTTTTGGGATTTAGATATGATATTTACCTTCAAGAACTTCAGCAGACACGAAGGTTAGAAGAGCCGAGAGGATGTACTGAGGTGCTGAATAGGGGATGATCATCTGAAAGCTTAAAACGATACCCAAGCATACCATTATCTCTGATGCCAACAAAACTTGCCTGTATTGACAAAATCTTGTTTGTAAAAATTACAACAGATATTTGAATAACTTGTAAAATTTCAAATTTCCAATTATTGTTACTAGTGGAGCTTCCAGAGATTTACCTTTCTTCAAACACATTGCTAATGTAGCTCCCGACAAAAATGCTGACTGGAAGAACAGTCAGCCCAAGAAAAGCAAGAAACATGGCGACATTGCTTGTTGACCATACAAAGTAGTATGATGTGATGACACTCGATTCAGCAAGTAAAATCTCCATAGCGTATTTAAGCATGAAGTATATAATCAACTGAACCTGTTCACAAGCCACAAAGTGTAAGCATGTAGTTATATAAATGCGTGGGTTAGGTAACGGGTCAAAATGTAATAGGCAACCCATGGATTGTGGAAACATTATTTCTTTCATGATAACAATTCACAAGTTTTATATATAATATGTAAATTTTATATTATTATGATGATAGTCTAGTTTTTAAAACAAACCTTGACAGATGGAGTAAGCAGCCGGTAAGCAGACATAATAGAAGTCACAGGCTCACGGCTCTCTTCAGATAACTCATCACTAGGATCATCATCTTCTTGCTGCTCATCTTCATCTTGTTGATTTTTTCCCAAATCCGAAAGTAAAGGCTCAGAGAAACCAATTTCTACAGTGGTACCTGCTACCAACAACATACATAACAACTAATTTGTTTGTGTTTGTTCAAAAACAGAGAAGTGTAGGTGCCAAGCAAAATCTCTTTGTGCATTTTATAAAAAAAAAGTGTTCAATATGTCTGGCCCATTTCCCTTTTAGCTATCTTTTCTAGTTGATCCATTTGAGGATAAATTCCCAAAATCGCGCTACTCAGAAGTAAATGAGTTAAGTTTTAAGATGTGAGAATACGAAAATCACCAGATGTTTCATGCTGCACAACAATATCTTCTTTCTCAAGTGGTGGCTCTTTGAAAGAAAACCATAGCCATAGTAAATAGATGAACCATGCAAATGCCATGAACCACCCAGGTAAAGTATCTTCGTTGAAGGTGAACCAAAAGATCTTAAACTGTGTCTGAAATAGGCAAGCAAGAGCTGGACCACAAGCCATTCCAAGGGCACTGGCACTCACGAACCCAGCAGATGCTTTCATTCTTAGTTTTAGAGGCACACAGTCGCTAATATAACGCCTGTTAACAGCCCGTGCTGATCCCAATCTAACAAACAATCAGGTCAGATGCTTCAAAAATCTGACTTTTAAGGTCAAACATATTCAATTTTCTTGCTAGTCGAATTACTATGCAACTGAACAGAATCAAAATTGGTATGAGTTTAACAGGACAATTTCTACAAGAAATAGATAACTTACCCACAGAACAAACGTCCAACCAGAAGAACATATATCGAGTTAAGATCATACGCCAGGGCGTACAAAGTGTTGCCCATAAGAAGAACGACGCTGCTGAATATAAGTGGTTTAAAGTATGATTTATTTGACCATGCACTAAAATAAACTGATGAAAAAACCTGCGCAACTGCCATTGACCCAATTACAACACCACAAACTGTGGCTGCAGCGCCAAGGCTCAAAGAGTAGTCATCTGCTGTCGGGACAATGATGTATGTATTCACCATATACAAAAACGTATTCGCCAGGTTTAAAAGAAGTGACATAAAATGATATCTTTCATTCACAACATGCTCTTCAGATGAAGGTGATGGCAACTCTTCTTGCATGATAAATGCATGTTTTCCCAAATAGTGTAGGAAATCAGTTGAGTTCAGTAGTCGTTTTTCAGCTGCTTTTATTGATTCAATGATGGGGTCCTGTGATGCGTAGCAGGAAATAAGTTCATAAATGATTTAGATGAATCTTACAAAATGAAGAAATTTTAAAAAATACCGAGATGTGAATATTTGGGTGGTCATAAATGGATACATAACGTCTATCATCATCTTGCAGATCAGCAAGATTCCTAGTTATGGATCCAACAACTGCGGATATACCCTGCATGTATAGATGTGGTTATAATGCATATTTGCAAGCAAAACAGCAAAAAAATATCTAGGTATTTAATGTTTAGTGTTGTACCACATGCTTAAACACTTGTCGGAGCTGAGAATAAGGATGGTTTGCTCGAGTTTTGACATAGTAGTTAGTGAACTTATATCCAAACCGCTTATCAAACTTTTTAAGAATCTTTCTTAGACCAATAGCATTCATTTCAACAAAGAACAACAGCCTCAAAAGATCTCTTCCCACTTCTCTATACGCTTCTCTTAGTTCCATTATCGAGTCATGATCTGGTCCATGTGAAAGGTACTCATCATCATGGTTAGCAAGACCTGATAGCCTGGTCGCGAGTTGACCTTGGTGTTTTAATAAAAACAACACTATCTTCTCAATCTGAAACAAAACAATATCCTCAGTACATGACACGCAATTGACTTCAAAAGTAACTGTTTTTAAGTTTAGAATTTGAATCACGAATGAGATCGTCAACTCATAGAAACAACAAATACCTGTTCATCAAGCATTTGAGAGAAATCACGTAGAACATAATCACGATTCTGGACAGCAACCTCGTTTTGTTGGGCATAATGTTTCACTTTCTTCTTTAGTGACTTGTAGTCGATATAATATCTGAAAACAATAACATAATACTATCACCTACATTTAAATACTTCATGGTTGGCATAATTCAACTTGAACATATGGAAACTCAAGAACATTACCCTTTCCATTCTTGGATCTGCAATTCCTTCAACTTTTTCCCAAATGCAACCATAGTTGACCACACAAACTATAGTCTTTTGTATTAAAATAGGCCTTAAATTGCAACTGTCTAATGCCTGGAAACAGAACAATGCTATCATTGAACACCAATATGTGAGTAAGTGGTTTGAACTTTGAACCAAAATAGTTAGAGAATTTCATGAAAACTAAACCATTGTTGCTAAAAAAGTAGTTACAGACTCATCATCTGTACGGTACAACTCGCTAACGCATGAACTCCCAATTTGTGATTCGATTTTCAACATCGTCTTGAACCTATTAACTCGTTTCCGATTTATCATTTACGCACAGCAAACAACAAAATCACTTGACCACAAAAGCTACAATCTAACTACAACTACGAACAAACTGATCCAAACACTAAATCGCGCGATGCCATGAAACAAAAACGAGCTATGGTTCAATGAAATCAGTTGAAATCAAACAATGAAATCAGTTGACTAATGAATTAGAAAGTGCAGAATGCAATGAAATGAAGGAACGATGAACAAAAGGCTACCTCCGATTAAGAGTCAGTGTGAGTAAGAGCCAAATTGTTTCACCAAAATTGAGAAAGTTTTCATCGAGATTCGAAATTGAAGTGTGAGCACACTGGATTTTGTATGGTAGTTCAGCACCGGTGCGACAGTTATCGTCGGAATTCGATCAGAAAAGTACACGTGTCGCCGGTGAAATCAATTCACGCATGGAAAAAACCAAAAACTACTAGGCACACGTTGCGTTGGGGATAGACCGAAATTTTACACAAAATTGCTCGTTTTATTTGTTTGTGATGAAATATATAATGCTATTTAATTTAATAATGGGAGAGTTAGGGTGGAGGGTGTGATTATGGGTGCGATATGTTGTATGGGTAGGAACACTGTCCTGTTTTATACGGTGCGGTACCAATGATGGATGGGTATGATGAGTGTCAATGATATCATGTGAGCCCGTGGGTGATGTACAACAAAATCAACTAAGTGTACAACTCAAAAAACAAAGGATTGAAAAAAGATGATTATTTTTATAGTTTAGGGATGAAGTAAGAAATCAAAAGTGACGCTAATATGAAAGAGAGTGTTAAAAACAGTATTAATTCAAACATTAATATATGGTCATGTGTTTAATTTATTGAAAATATTGGTGTTTAAAAACAAGAGCAACTAATGCAATTGTTCAACTTGAAGTAATTTGGTCGGTTCGTCAGTTTGAGATTTATACGGCTTAATATTCATGGTTATTGATTTAACAGCTTGAAACTTGAAACCAACCATGTAAGCAATTGGGCGTTTAATATTTTTCTATTTTTTAAATGTATATATAGGTGTATGTGTTGTGTTCAAAAATAGTATTTAATTATTACTTAGAGATTTTAATAAAAAGTAAATATGTTATGAGAAAATAATATAAAAAATAAAATTTAGGTTTTAGTAATCAAAACTACAACCCATAGGTCAATAACAATTCATGCTAACAATATAACTAATGATACTTGAACTTTCGTTTTTATTATCATGACCAATTACAGTAATATAATCATCATAGCTTTAACTAGATTTACATTTGATATCAATTTAAAAACCTTTGATAGTCGAATAAAAAAATTCAACTTAAACATTAGACACTCTAAGATTCATTTTCTAACATGCTCTCATTTTGAGTCAAGACATAGATAAATAGATACATCCCATTTAATTTTGATATAATTTTATTAATACACACAAACTTCATTTAATATATGTCTCATTTTTCTAAAGAAAAATAATTTAATTGAAGCTTATTGGTATTTAAAAGTTCTTATGTTGTAGTTTATATGTGGTTTCATATTAAAGAGGACCCATGTGAATATGCGGTATTTTTTCCTCCATGATAGCAACATTCTTTCTTTTTCATATATAAAGTATCGAATTGGATAATATAGGTTCTCCACTTCGAATCTTATGTGGTGGTTAGGCATAGTTTATTTTCATCCACTTTATGTGCGAAAACTTGAGAAGATGAAAAAACTTTATGTAAGAACAATTAATTAAGTTTTTCAAAGAGTTATTAAATTTACTTGAAGTTTGTTTCCTTTTAAAGCACTTAAACTTTTATTACTTGTTCTAATCTTATATATATTTATAAATCTTAAATTCTCTTAAACTTAAATGGTGCAAATAAACATATAATATTAAGTCGTGTTACTATTTTGTAATTTTTGTTCATAATAATTACTTAAGAGTGTAAGTAATAGTAAAAAAAATTCACATGGTATAATCAAGTTTTAAAATTGTTCACTTTAGTCAAGTTAAAAAAAAACAATTATCAAATAGTAATTAAGCAATATTCATGTATCTTTCATTTGTCTCAACAAATTTTAATAAAATCCATCATTTATAAAATAAAAAAGAAAGAAAACTTATACAATGTTGTAACACCTTACTAAAAATTAGTGACTTTAAAACGATAAAACTAGATGGCTTTAATGAAAACAAATTGAAAAACATAGTTATTTATTCAAAAATTGGATAGAGTCAAGATGTTGTCGGGCTTAAATGGGAAAAAATGAATGTGTGACAGCACTACACTCACTCACTTCATATAGGCGTCATAACATTTTTTCTTTACTCACTAACTCCCATTCAAGAGGGCAAAGTTATGTTCCATGAACGACCACATCATTCACTCAAAATACAATATCTATTACACGATTTGCAACCCATCACATTTACTCTCCTTCCTCGCTAAAAGTTACTACGCACTCATAAACTCGCATCTATCATTTAAATTACCAGCCTTCACGTACCTCATCTCTCTGGTTTCGATCACACATCCACTCCCTCCCCCTAATAGCTAAAATATTAACAGTTTATTTTGATAAACAGTTAAATATTAGTATTTTAAATATCTAAAAATCAAATATTCGAAGAACATTATTATGTATATGAAAGAAATAAAAAATAAAGAATAGGCAAATATATGAAGAACAGAAAGTTTGACTTACGATTGTAGGGTATATGATGAAATCTGAGAACGTGTAAGTGTTACGTGTGTAACCCTTCGGAATTTTTACTGCCACTCGCAAATATGCAAATGAGCACAAGATATATACATGCATATATAGAGGGACCGAGATGGAGGTGGAAGTGTCCTTTAGGATATGCGAAGGTCACTAAAAATAGAAAGTTTGTTAAAGAGAGTGTATGATTAAATTATAAATAACTTTTTTCAAAAACTATGATGTTGAATGCATAATCAAACATTATCTATATTTATATCTATACTATACAATAAAAAAAAGTTTTTTTAAGTGACACGTGTCATCTTTTTGTGAAACTTAGATTTTTGTTTACTGTATCTCTATTCTATTAAATGAAAATAAGTTTAATTAAATAAACTAAATAATTAAAAATCCTAAACAAAAATCTTCTTGTTTTAATAAATTATTAAAATATTACTAAAGTTATAATATTTCAATTGTATCTTATCTTAAATATAAGGGTTATTGGATTTTAACAATCCGAACTTTCATTTATTGGCCGAGATTAATTCCAACTCAAGAAATATTTACAGACACTCTCAACTTTTAGCTTATTTTCTTTCAACGATCCCTAACTAACTGAAAGTTAACACCATTAGTTTTTTGATGATATGGACTGTTTTTATGACTAAAACACTAAGCATAAAGTTGAAATCAACCATCTGGTCCGCCAATCTGAAACTTTCGCACCCTAAAACCCGTCAATTTCCACATTTTGATCTGAACCACTTAACTCATTCGAGGTAGATTTTAGGTGAGGTTGTAAGCTAGACACCAAAAAACAAACTTGATGAAGGCTGGGCGGCAGCGTAGTTGAAAAATGGCTCAA
This sequence comes from Flaveria robusta, assembly GCA_025506415.1. Classification (NCBI taxonomy): domain Eukaryota; kingdom Viridiplantae; phylum Streptophyta; class Magnoliopsida; order Asterales; family Asteraceae; genus Flaveria; species Flaveria robusta. The sequence continues at coordinate 3,158,099 of CM046460.1, read as the reverse complement.
AATTGGTCCCATTTTATCAAAAAAACTAACGGCGGTTAATTCTTAGTTAGTAAGGGATAAAGTTTGGAGTGTCTACAAACATTTTCTAAGTTGGAATTAATCACGGCCAATAAATAAAACTTGGGATTATTAAAATCCAATAACCCTAAATATAATTTTATACTTTTTGATTTTTACTATTTATTATTTATAATTTTTTAAAATTTTATTATTTAATATTTTATTAATGACTCATGACATATGACATACAAAATAATAATAAAATCTATAGATTTTAATATATTAATTTTTTTCAATTCGTGTAATACTAGGTTTATAACCTAGTAACTACTATATATATATATATATATATATATTTTAAAGTAAACTTCTCTTTTACTTCCCGTGGTTTGATTTAAATAACGATTTCCATCCAAATGTTTCAAAATTAAAATTTTACTCCATGCGGTTTAAAATTATGTCTCATTAAATCCAACCTATTAACATCGTTAGTTTTTTTTTGTTATTAATTATAAGAGCATTTTGGTTATTTTAGCAGAAAGGCTAAAAATATAATTTATTAAAACTTTTTTATAAATAAAGAATTATTTATGTATACACTTAAAACCAAACACACCCCACCAACAGTCGCCCAATCATCCCCAACATAACCCTTCCTTCCAGCCACAACTTTCTCCTCCAGCCACCCTCACCAGTCATAGATCCACCACCCTCACCACACTTCACCGTTGAATACCACCATTGTACCTTTAACACACACCATCAACGAGCACCAACAACCGGCCAACCACCACCGAGCACTAACCAAACTCAACCTAACTAAATACCACCTTCCTTCATCAATATTAAACCCTAATTGAAGTCAATCTGCCCCAGATCTCCTTATCGCAACCATGGATCTGCCTTAGAATTAGGTTTTAAAAAAAATCAAAAAAACAAAAACCCTATATCAATTTGGGTTGCGATGGAAGTGGTGCAGATGCCGAAGATGACGATGGTGTCGAGATGAGGATGATGAAGATGAAGGTGGTGTCAGAGGGGCTGTGGGTGGCAGTGGTGACGGCCCTCGCGGCGGGTTTCAGGTGAAACGAGGGACAAACAGAAGGGAGTGGGTACAAAAGTTTCTGGTTTCTAGTGTGGGGCTGAGAAGGTGGTGGGCGTGGGAATAGTGTTGTGGTGGCTGGGGTGGTAGTGGCGGTGGTGCTATGGCAGATGAGGGAGAAAAAGATGATGATGATGATGATGATGATGATGATATATATGTATGTTATATCAAATTACACACTAGTTCCTTTATTAGTTTGAGTTAAACAATTGATCCTTAAATATGAAAAGACCTAAGAGCATTCATAGCCCATTCCTTATATTGTGTGAGTGGGAGTTTTTAAATTATATGGAATGGTTTAAGTGGTTATAAGTGAAGGAGAAAGAAAATATTACTGTTCATCTGTAAATTTAATGATTTACTATTCAACCTTTATAAAATTTTTAATATTTTTAGAAGTGGTTGTGAGTGAAGGAGAGAGAAAATGTAATGAAAAAAATATAAAAATATATTATTTAATTGAAAGAAAAAAGAAAAAATAATGATTTTTAATGTAATTATAAGGATAAAAACAAATAATGAGATGTGAATGCTTTAAATGCCTATCCATTCTAATAGAAAAAGTAAGCTGGACCTAACTGAACAAAATATCTTAGGGAGTAAAATAACAATTTTAAAATGTTTAGATGGAAACATTACTTGAACCAAACCATAAGAAAAAAAAAGTAAAATTTACTATATATTTTATTTAATAAATAATAAAATGTGATATAAATGTTACCTATAATTATTTATATTACATATTGTATATTTTTTGGTGTCGAATCCAACAAAACATATTAATAAATCGAACCAACCTGACACAAAGACTAGCTAGTATGGATGGAGATATAGTTTGTGTTCTTAGTTCTTACTATAATAAAAAACACTTTAAACTTTCATATATGAATTCAAACGTAAGTTTAAACAAAACAAAGTAAAAGTAAATGACAAGAAAGTGGAAACAACCGTTCAAAAATTCCAAAGGACTCTTACTCGACCGTTTCAAGCTTCTTGTTTGATAACTAAAAGTTCGATTCTTTTTAGGGTTATTGAATTTTAATAATCCAAACTTTTATTTATTGGCTGGGATTAATCCCAACTCAATAAATGTTTACAGCCACTCTCAACTTTGAGCTTATTTTCTTTCAACGATCCCTAACTAACTGAGCGTTAACACCGTTAGTTTTTCGATGACAAAGATTGTTTTTATGGCCAAAACACTAAACAGAAAGTTGAAATCAACTATATGGTCGGTCAATATGAAACTTCTGCACCCTAAAACCCGTCAATCTTCACCTTCTGATCTGAACCACTTAACTCATTCGAGGTAGATTTCGGGTGACGTTAGAGGCTAGACACCAAAAAACGGACTTGATGGAGACTGGGTGGCGTCGTAGTTCAAAAATGGCTCAATGTTGGCCCCATTTTATCAAAAAAACTAACGACGTTAACTCTCAGTTAGTAAGGGATCGTTGGAGGAAAATAAATTCAAAGTTGGGAATGTTTGCAAATATTTCCTGAGTTGAGATTAATCCCGGCCAATATCTGAAACTTGAGATTATTAAAATTCAATAACCCTTCTTTTTAATTATGAAAAAATACTAGTAAAAATGTTAAATTAAATTGAAAGGTAAGTTCAAATACTAAAAGATATTTCAAACACTAGACTAACCTTTTTTATTTAATTCGACTTACGAATGTTAACAATTATGATATAATGATCTTTTTTAATTAATAATTTGTATTAATAATAGACATCGAGTCATTTTGACGTCCACTCTTTCTATGTCTAATCCAACGTATTTTGTTATTTAGAGGCAACATATTACTCTATATGCATCATATGCATGCCTATATAATTATATTGTCCCCTCCGAGTTAATTATATTAACTATTTAAATTTTGTAAAGTTAACTATTAAACGGCATCAACTTAATTGATCTTTGTCCTTTTATAATGTAATTACAAGTACTTTTACTTATCTATTAATTAACTTATTATAGTTTAAAAAAATCCTAGAAAAGTATTTTGTTGTAACACGTTTGTATTTTGTACATCTGTACAATAAAAAAGGAAACTACATTATTACAAAAGAAATAAATTTTATGGTCTACATTTTGGGTTATTGGATTTTAATAATCCGAAGTTTCATTTATTGGCCGGGATTAATCCCAACTCAGGAAATGTTTGCAGACACTCGTAACTTTAAACTTATTTTCCTACAACGATCTCTTACTAACCGAGAGTTAACATCCGTTAGTTTTTTTTGATGAAATGGGGCCAAAATCAAGCCATTTTTCAACTATGTCACCGCCTAGCCTCTATCGAGTCTTTTTCTCGGCGTCTAGCCTCCAACGACACCTGAAATCTACCTCCAATGAGTTAAGTGGTTCGGATCAAAAGTTGAATATTGATTAGTTTTATGGTGCAGAAGTTTTAGATTGACGTACCAGATGGTTGATTTCAACTTTCTTCTTAGTTTTTTGGACATATAAACAGTCCACGTCATCGAAAAACTAACGGTGTTAACTCTCAGTTAGTAAAGGATCGTTGAAGGAAAATAAACTCAAAGTTGGGAGTGTTTATAAACATTTCTTTAGTTGGGATTAATCCCGGCCAATAAATGAAAGTTGAGATTATTAAAATCCAATAATCCCTACATTTTAAATATCAAAATTTCAACACTATATATATGTTTTATTTAAAATGACGACTCATACACTTATATAGTCCTATTTCTAACTAAAAGTTGCATTTGCTAATTAAAAAGTTGCATTATCTAACATAAAGAATGTTTGGATTTAATACAACTTTATCTAATGTAACTTTTAGTAAAAACGTTGCTTTGTGCTTATGCAACCTTTATAAAGGCTATTGTAATATATTATAAAATATGTATTAGTTTCATTTTGTTGTAGTGACTGGTAAATGTTTTTCTAACATGGTTATATGTGGTGATTTGTATCCTTGAAGTTATGGTAGAGCTTATTGCTTTGTATCTGATAAAAACCAATTGGTTTAAATCACACATGTTCATGAACATGCACGTCAAGTATGATCTACTTAGCAAAACTGTTTAAACAAGTTGTAAGTAAATTATTAGGGTTATTGGATTTTAATAATCCAAAGTTTCGTTTATTGGCCGGGATTAATCCCAACTCAGGAAATGTTTGCAGGCACTCCCAACTTTGAATTTATTTTCCTCCAACGATCATTTACTAACTGAGAGTTAACCGCCGTTAGTTTTTTTGATGAAATGGGGCCAAAATTGAGCCATTTATCAACTACGCTGTCGCCCTACCTCCATCAAGTCCATTTTTCGGTGTCTAGCCTCCAACGTCACCTGCAATCTAGCTCGAATGAGATAAGTGGTTCAGATAAGAAAGTGAAGATTGATGGGTTTTCGGGTGCAAAAGTTTCAGATTGTCGGACTAGATGGTTGATTTCAACTTTCTGCTTAGTGTTTTGGCTATATAAACATTCCACGTCATCAAAAAACTAACGGTGTTAACTCTCAGTTAGTAAGGGATCGTTGAAAGAAAATAAACTCAAAGTTAGGAGTGTCTGTAAATATTTCTTGAGTTAGGATTAACATCGGCATATAAATAAAAGTTGGGATTATTGAAATCCAATAACCCAAATTATTATCAAGTTACAAACATATTAAATTAGTCGTAATCACACTTTTAGGTTATAGTAAAGTTGTAAACGAGTTTGACATGTTAGACTTATAAATACAAAAAATGACTTCTTGAGCAGGTTACACAAATCTACCTAAAACACAATTATTATTTACATGTATAATATCATTTTCATATCTTTTTATATCGTATCATATCTTGGTAATTACTCTTTGGATGGTGACATACAATAACATTTTTAATGAACTTGGATAAATATAACACAACCTCAGTGACTAGATCACAACTGAAAATTTAATTTTGATTGGGAAATTAATAGAGCCAAAAGTTAGTGATGTGGCATGTGCATTTTCTTTGGTAAAGATACCTTTTAAAGGTAAAGTTAAATATTTGGTAAAAAGCATGAATATTGTCTACAACATATTTATTGCTTATTATACTATTTCTTACATATAAAACCATATTTAATTGTCATTCACGGTGTCAACTAGTTTATGCATAAGTGGTAGAAGTTAGCATCTTGAAACACAGGTTTGAAGAACATAAGTTCAAATTACATTAGAAGTAAAAATACATTTACTGTTTAAAAAAATTGTCATTCTAGGTGTGGATGGTAGATCCACTTGTAACTGACATAAAATAGATGTTAATTGTTTTAGTTGACTTAATTATTTGGCGATTATCAAGTTAAAATTTTGAGGTAACAGCAAATAAAAAATCACTAAAAATAATTAAATCTTATAATTTTTAAGAGCATTCATAATCCGTTTCTTAAAAATATATTAGTTGAATTCTTATATTATATGAAATGATTTTGAATGGTTGTAAGTGAAGCTGAGAGAAAATATTACTATTTATCTAAAAATTTGAATATTCACTATTCAATCCTTATAAATTTTTTAATATTTTTAAAAGTTGTTGCAAGTGGAGGAGAGAGAAAAAATAATGATAAATGTATAAATAGTATTATTTAATTGAAAAGATGAAAAAATATAATAATTTTTAACGTAATCGTATGAATAAAGATAAAAAATGAGTTATGAATGCATTGAGCATTAAAGTAATAATCATCTTATATGTTCTCTTTAAATACTTCACTGAAACTTTTATGATTTAAGTGGTCCTATAGAATGAATAAAATTTTTTAATTGTACTGAAGCCTGAAGGATCATGAAACATGAATTGTTCATGCGACAAAACAAAATTTAGAACCAGTCTATTTTTATCAAGGGTTTATGCACTACGAGTGTGCGATAGATTATGAGGGTGTCGGGCGAAGTTAAACTAAATAGTTAAATGTTAATTTGTATCTTTTATTAATATTAATGTTATTTAACTATTACAAAAAATAATTACAGAATTTATAAACCATCTATCTAATAATCATTAGAGCGGTCTAGCTCCATGATAGAATACATGCCTTTCAGGTAAACTAGTATTAAACCCCATGTAACGACCGCCGGAGACATAAAACCGTGCAACATTACCGTTAGCAACCACCAACAACGCAAAAACTCGTTTAAGAAAAAACAGAAACGAAAAAAATAAAACCAAACGAAAAAGTAAACGTAAAAACATTTAACCACACAAGTGAAATGTAAAACATTAAATAAATACAATAATCAAGTTGATCTCACACGTTGTCACGCGACCGTTAATGGATAAAAAGGCGTGAAACGTTAAACTAAGCGCTCAAGTTGCAACGTGTTAGTTTATGAGTTTAGACCGAAACGTAAAATAAAAAATTTATAAAAGATAAAAAGTGAACAGGATCTAAAAACTTATACGAATTAAACTATAAAAGATATAAAAGCATTTACGTTAAAAAATAAAAAAGAAATAAGTACAACTCATTGAAACTAAAGTATAACACCTTGATGCACAAATAAATTTATAACTAATAATATGAATTTAATACCAGAAAACGATGTAATTAGAAAGTACTGGCAGGAGTAACTACTGGCACTCGAAAAAAATCATTATAACATGTGATAAACACCTCAAAACCACAACCATCATGGTCTAGTAATTTCCACTTACCAGGGGCAAGATTGTAATTCCTCTTAATTTTGTCGGATCAAAACAATGCAAATGCTTTTTGAACATTAAAAAAGACAAATGATTCTTGCTTTCTACCACACCTATCAAAATTTGACACCATTTTGTGCCTATCACACCCACAAAGTTGTAGGGATATTTTAGTCATTTCCTTAATATAGATATTTAGCAAACATATTAATTTAATCTTCAGATATTTTAGTCATTTCCTTAATATAGATAATTAGCAAACAGATTAAGTTAATCTTCAAGACCAGCCACGTCCCTAAGCACCCACCCAATTGCATAAGCTGCAAAACCAGCAAGTGCACCATTAAACAGGGTCCCCGCCACAGATAACCCGTAGTTTTGACCCGCGATCTTCGCCTTGGCGATCCCTAACCCCGCGAGGGAAAGGGCGGACAAAACACACGCGCCGATGAACTTATGTGTGTCATTGTGCGTGAACGGGATAAGAATAATAAACGCAAGTATTGGAGCACTACCGAACACTAAAAATGCACCAAATGTTATTAAACCTTTCTTCCACGGCTCCTCGCCTTCTTCGGGCGATAGGTTTCCATCTTGAACCATCTTTTCATCCACCATTATGTCCTCATACTTTGCAAAGATGTTTACAACCTTCGCATCAATGGTAGTTTCATGTAATCAATTAAATAGTAAATTGAAAGTAATTGTAGAGGATATTGATATGATACTAGAATGTAGTTATGTATTATGTATACCGTTGTTGCATCGTTGATGTTCATGTCAAGAGATAGATAGCGGTCAAGTAACGCTTGTTCTTGGTGTCTCCGGCGGTTTGTGACCTCCCATTCCGTCACTAGCCGCTCCTTCACCGCCACATCCCGCTCGGTGTTGCTAGAGACATAGTCACCGAACCCCATTGAGATACCATCGGCCACCAAGTTTGCAAACCCCAGAACCAACACATCAACTACAATAGCCATGTGTGATGTTCAAATTTCAAGCTAATGTCACAAAACAAAAAAAAATAATGGCACAAAGAGTCACGAAATTAAATTATTTTATAACGTGGGTGAACTTTGTAATATAAAAAATATTACACGAATAATTTATTATGCGGTTCCTACCATATAAATTTTAATATAAATCTTTACTCAACTACTTATTTATAGAAATAAGCAGAAAAATAATTAAATTAATTTGTATATAGTAAAATTCCTAAAACTTCAGTCTGCATCATAAGGTGTCTTTACGGGTCATCTCCCGGGTAAGCAGGTCTAACCACCCCACCAGTCCAACTAGAACTAGAACCAGTGACGGGTCTAGAAAACTTTTTAGGGGTGAAAACTTTTAAAAAATTGTTTGGGTATTATTATATAGGTGAAAACTTTTAAAAAATTGTTTGGGTATCATTATATAATAATAATTTTTCGGCCCTGTTTGGGTCAGATTGGATCATAATCAAAGTTCTAAAATTTTTATTCTAAAGTTTATAAATCTTAAATCATATTTGAAATTTTGAAATGTGTTAGATCCTAGTCCATGATTCTTAATCTCTAATCATATAATTATCTAAACAACAAAAATAACTATATTTAACATCAAAACTTTTAAATACTCAATAATCCTACCATGCTGTCACGATACGGCAGCGCGAAGCGGTGGTCGGAAAAGTGGCGGCCTATAAGTGGTGGCGTGATGATCAGAAAGTTTAAAATTTAAGATACTAATTTATTTAGAAATAAAGGGGCGATGGGAACTATTACTAAAAAAAAGTTAGTGGGTGGCAACCCTTTAACATAATATAGGCCCGCCAATGATTAGAACACAATACAAACCGAGAATAGTGTAACACACATGACCCGACACAGATATCGGCTGATCAATAATGAAACGACCTGGTTAACTCAATTATTATTATTATTATGACCGGATGTCAGTAGATCAATAATGAATATGACGCGTTGAACCAATTATGATTATTACTATTATTTTTATTTTCTTACACTTGAAAACTTTAAAAATTATAAATTAGTGCTCTAAAATTATAAATCTATAACTCAAAGTACTATAAAAGAATCAAGTTTAACTATAGAACTTAACTTCAATTTCTCTCTTTAGCTTTAAATTTCATTATAAATATAGAAAAGCAAGACACAAAATACTACTAAAAAATAATCTTTCTACTCTAATAAAAGAGTAACTTAATGTGACACGTGTCAGCATCACATTTCACCTCACCAAAATTTCCCTGCTTCTCTCTCCTATTAAATAATTACCTTAATTACCAATAATATTATTTAACTCCTTTTAAAATAAAAATAATTTTTTAATAAATTAAGAAAAAAATCTTTTTATTGATGTTATTTCTAACAAATAAATTTTTATAAAACATCAAACTTTTTTAAAATTAGTGTTTTTAAAAAGTAAATTTTTATAAACCAAAAATAATTAATTAAATATTATACTAAAAAAAATTTTAAAATGATATTTTTGAATATGATTTGTTTTGAAACAAAATGTTTATATTTTTTAGAAAAAAGTTTTAAAATAAAAGTTTAAAAGTTTGATATTAATTTTTTATTAATTATAGTTATTACTCATACGTAATTTCAATCATATTTTATCTTAAAATATCGTACTATACTTAATAAAGTTTTATTATGTTTAATATTTTATTTGTTAAGCCCATGTAATAAACGGGTTTACTATAGCTAGTAAATAATAAACACGTTAAATTGATCGACATGCTAACCCGTCAGGTTGTCCTACACTACTCTTTCAGCTAACGAGATTTTTAAGTTCGACTTGAAACCGAACTATACTCGTTTAGACTAAACCCATACCTATAAATTTCATGCCATATCAGAACTTAGAATGTCACACACCTACTAGAATACATGCACTTTTGCCCCGAAACTAAATGCACAATTATGTTACTTAATTTTAGCAGGAATAGACGTTGTAGACACCATAAATTAAAGCTAGAGATTGAAAAGAGTGATCACCGGAAGATAATCGGCCGGCGGAGATGGACGAGATAAGCGAAAACGAAGTGATAATGGCGTCGAGTCCCGCGTACACTATGCTCTTCACAAGCTCTCCTTTCCACGGTTCCCTCGGCCTTTCTCCACCGCTCTTCACCTCCGTCGCCGCCGCCTCACGGAGGAGACGTACGGTGGTTTCGCTGCTCTTTCCGTCCATTATTTTTTTTAACTCCGACGACCCACCGTTTTCATTTCAATTTTCATCGTCGATTTATAATAACGAATGACCCAAGAGGTGAAAACTGAAAAGGGTGTCGTGGCAGCTTGCATGTGTAGTTGTTTTACACGTGGAGGCATGAGGGTCAGTTGTTGACTTAGACTGTAGGTTGATTCGTCAAAGTACACGTGGCGGGTTGATGTTAGTTTGAGATATAGGCAAGTGGGTGCACATGTCCATAAGAAAGTGTGTTGAGCACGAGTCTTCTTTCTATAATAAACAATGTTTTCAGAACCGGATAGAACGTCTAACCGTACGTCTTACTTGTTTGGTGGTCGGACCTAATTTAAGAATCGGATAACGTCGTAATTATATATATAGTAAATGGATTGAGTTCAAATGAAAACCAACAGCAATTATGTAAACTAATAAACCAAATCTGCACCTTTGATTTATGAATATCAATGGCTCATATTTTTTTTGAATAAAATAATAAAAAGTTGTAATTTTATTGGAACACGTGTACAAAAAGTTAAACAAATATGAACCATTGATCTCGTAAATCAAAGGTGGAGATTTGGTTTATTTGTTTACACAATTTCTCTTGGTTTACATTTGAACCATCCCCTATAGTATATTATATATATAGTCATATATATAATTAAATATAAGTAATTTATATATTTATTTTATAGTTATATATAAAAATAGCTATATTTTTATATCCAACACACTAATTTATGGTTCAACACCCCGTTTTTACCCAATAAAATAGAAAAAATGAAAATCCGGTTCGAACCGGTCTGGTTTTCCGGTTCGACAACCGAATCGGGACGAACCGGCCGGTCGAACCACTTCAAAACGAGCCGATGCGAACCGGACCGGCCATCCATCCAATTCGCGGTTGGGCCGGTTGGACCGGCCGGTCCAATCCGGTCTAAAAAACGTTGATAATAAAAGAGTGAATGACAGTGTGCACGTGAGAAGGGGGTTAGTTAACTTATTTTGACTTTTAAGAAGTCCTTATAGTATATGAAGTGATATATAACGTAAACCTGTGACATATTTTAAAAACTAAATATTATTTTTTTTCCACTAGTTTTTACTTATATAAATATATTTTATCTTATAAAAAATATTATAAAATCTTTTACTCTGATAAAACAGTAACTAGAATGTAAAAATAGCAAGATTATAAAGCACCATCAATTTCATTTTCTCGCTCATTTGCTCTCTTCCAATATGTACATTACCATATTTGCTTAAAAGTAAAATAAAATCATCACTAATTATTCTTTCACGATTTGTATCATCAATCTGTTATGATTTGCATGTAATTTTTTGGAAAAGATATCATTTTTATTTCCTCTTTCCTTTTTCTCCTCATCCATCGCATGTAGCTGTAATTTTTTGATTTTTATTTAACGTAATTATTTTTATTAGTCATGTTGAATAACATATATTTTGATTTCTATTTATAATTGATCCGGTCCGTGTAATAAATGGATTACTAAAACTGATAATAATGAAAGATAAAGTAGTTTCGGTAATGAAAAAGTCAAATCTATGATAAATGACCCGCTTCGGCCCAATGTGTCAAGCAACTATCCACAAGCCCAATAGATGTGGTACTGCTAAAGTGCTAATCTGCAGTAGGCAATAGCTAGGCTTGCTGGATTAGCCCATAAATACATCACGCTGTTCAGATGTATACAAGAAGAGCAAATGAGCAACCCAACTAATTAAAATTAAAAGTATGAATAATTAAAAAAAATTTAACGGCTAATTGGATCACTGGCGGCCACCAACCTACCCGTTCTTTTCCATTACTCGAGTATACAACCTCTGGGCCCTAGGTTGACACGTCCCCGAAGCAAAGCTCGTACATCAATCACAAACTTGAGACCACCCTCAGAAAAAAGCCCATCATACGTGAGAAAACCCTCTGATCCAGCCTAAAACTCCTTGTTTTATGTCAAATGCGGGACTTCAACTCAAAACATCCCCTTATTTTAATAAAGTTTTGAGGTATCTAATATATATGTGTATGAGTGGAATAACAAATGATTCAAGGTCACTTGACTATATGATAGGTCACAATTTTTTTATTAATTGAAAGATTATCGTAATCGTTTTCTTTGACAAAAAATTAGATATTAACACCATCTCCATTGTCGTTACCGCATTCACCCATCATCTATTTTGTAAAAATCACACCCAGGTGCAAGGAACAACAAAGAAGCAGATTTACGTGAAGCTACGTGTGACTTGTGTGAGTGTATGTGTTTTTAGTGGATCCATGATGTCTTGTGAACGTTTTTGTGCTTTGTGTTTCAAACTCGATTTTATTATTGCAAAGACTAAAACCTTACAAACTTCAGAAACATGCTTTTATATTTGCTAACAACATGTATTAGCGATGCTATCATTCTTAAAAAACTTAATTCGCTACTTGAATTCAATACGTTATTTATTTCAATTCTGAGCTAAAAAGGTACAAAATATTTAACTTTTGTTACATAAAATTCACCACAATACCACAAACAATATGAATCTTATTCTTTTATAAGTAAAACGTATAAAATATCACATGAACAACAAGATGTTACATGAGAGACTCTAAAGTCGTTAAATTATATATTACGTACATGTTTTAAAATACTAATTTATAAGCTAATCACGTGTAAAAGTAGCACCTAAGTCAAATAATTAAATTTTCTTTTCAAGGTTTTACAAGTTACGTGGTGTGTTTTCCATGTGATTTATCTCTTATACTTATAGTAAAGAACCTAATTTAATAAGAAGTTGTTATATTTATATGCTCTTTTTTTATCAAACACGTGACGTGGTATTATATATATGATTCATGATATGTTTGAAACTTTATATAACCTGCTAAAATAGTTCAACTTGTATGAATGCAATACATATTTTTTAAAATCTTTTTTACGTTTTATATATAATAACAATAATCACTTTAACGATATTGCTTTTTATTGAAGCTTTCTTGAGCATGCAAATTTTGGAATTAAGAAGGAAAAATTAGTTGAAAAAATAAATGTGATAAATTAAATTTTTTTTTTTTATAAAATCAAGTTTTAAGTGAAAAGATAATTGAAATAGTTATTTAGACAAGCTTGAGAAAAAAGAGCATTTGGCCTGCCATATCCATCTATTTAAAATGATGTCCTCTTGAGAGTTTGAGTCCTAGGGTATACATTAGTATAGTATTAACAATTGATTAGGTTGCTTCTAATATAAATTAAATAAGCCAGAGTCTTTTATAAAATTAAATTATAATTATAATAGCCATTTGAATCAATTTAACCACTTCTAATTAACACCGTTATTTCATTAAGTTTTCTACATTAAGGGTATTGTTATCAATTATCAAAACAATTACAAAATAAAAAAATCAACTCTGCATGAGAGGTTTTATGGGTTCAGTCTCGTTTGTTAATTACCATTACGATTTAAATCCACCTATTAGATAAAATAAAATATTATGATAACCATCTAAAAATTACTCATTTTTTACTTTATAAAATATATACACCACAAAAAATATTAATAAACAAACAAATCATGTGACACAAGTCATTTGAATCATAATCATAAAAGACAGATTATCATAAATTTTTGGATGCAAATGGTGAAATTTAATCATTTTGACTAAAAAATCAGCTCACGTGAAAGGTTTTATGAATTTATATAATCTCTTTTAGTAACTGCGGTTACGATTTGACTTTATGATAGTATTTTGTTGTTTTGTCTTTTTAATGTATTTTGATTTAGTAGTCATGCTACTTTTGTTTGTCTTGTTTAATAATATGCTCATTTGGTTTAAAGTTTAATTATTGTTATGATTGTTGATATTATATGATTATTATTCATAGATTGTGTCATAGTGTTTACCGTTTTCTTATACTTTTATGATTATTTGTCTTTACGGTTATGATTCACATTTTTTTTGTGTCATATGACTTGTTTGTTTATTTATATATTTTTATGGTGTATACTTTATAATGTTAAAAATGACTCACTTTTTAGGTGATTATCATTATATTTTATTTTAAATAATAGATAGATTCAAATCATAATGTTATTATCAAACGAGACTGAACGCGTAAACATTTCATGTAGAGTTGATTTTTTATTTTGTAATTGTTTTGAGAAAAATATCCCTGTTGTAGAATACTTAACGAAAAAGTTAACGGTGTTAATTAAAAGTAGTTAAATGGATTCAATTGGTAATTTTGATGAAACATTTGAATACAAATGATAAAATTTAAACTTTTGGACTAAAATGAGAGTTTCTATGAAACTTTAGAGATGAAAAAATACATTTAACTCCAGATTATATATATGCATGATCTAATATATGCTGTAGATAACATATCAATAAAATTATTATATATAACAAACATATTTAAAGTATACATAACAATATAAAAAGAAAAAAGATTTTATTATTCATAAATATACATAAACCTTTATATATCTTTTTAACTGTTTTAGTAATGATTAGCTACAAATTAAACTATACTTTTATAAAATTAAGTCTTATTAAAGTATTTTTGGTAAAATGTTATATATTTCTAGAAAGAAATTATCTTGATTGTTATAGTATTAAATGAGAATTATTAAGGAAACTTTATGAAGTCAAGATTTTTTACCAAAATTATAAATTTATTGTGGTGGTATCACATGAATAATCCTAGTTGCAGCCTAGGTGAAGATGACGTGAATATGCTAAAAAATGGTATTATAACTGATAGTTATTTTGTATTATTTGAGTAGATTCTTTATCACATTTTATAGTTCTAGCTATTTTTGTTTTATCAACAGACAACATTTAGATATAAATATATTTTACTTTCAAATCTAAAACTTTCTTTTACAATTTGTAATTATTTTTTTTTTTTATCATAGAAAAGTTCCAAAGGTATATAAGAGCATTCAAATTATATTTATTATTTTCCACCTTATAATTTAACTAATAATATATATAATTTCATAAAATTTGTTCTTCTCTTTAAAACATCTCACGTCTCACATATCATTCTTCGTAATTAACTCTACTAGATTAAATAATACTTCCTTTATTTATTTATTTATTCATTTTTTTGTTTCTTTATTGTTGTTTCAATTTTTGCATTCATCCAAAATATATGGAATAGATATAAGAATGAGTAATGTTTTTTAAATATATGAATTGAGAAGTTAGTTCGTATATTTAGCTCTTATTTTAAAAATGAGCTAAAGAGTTAAATTGTATGAAAATTATATATATTTTTTATATTATACGAATACAGTTAATATAGAAAATAAGATACGAATGCGCTAACTTGCTACACATATTTGGTAAGATACTTTTACTTTTTCTTTGTGTAAACTTAAAATATGATTTGACTAAGAGCTAATGTTTTTTTGAATAGTCAACGAATACTTTTAAGCTCGATCACACAGGTAAACTCATTGGCTAAATGCCACCCATGCCCACGAACACAGACAGCGCTGGTGAACCAGCCCGCCCACCAATCCAGGGGAAACTCACCACCCAAAAGCCCACTATGGTAAAACCCCTGACCCACTTGTAGCATATTGCACAAATTGAGAGTCCAATTCATGACCTACATTTTGAAAAACAATGAGTTGCCTACTTCCAAACCAATTGATCTAGGGTTTATTGGCAAGAGCTAATGTTAATGATTTGTAGTTATTTGGCAGGGGAATGACTTTCAGAACTTAAAATATATAATATTAAGTTATGTAATTCATATTATTCTTCGTAGCTAATTTAATTATAACATATTCTATTTTAATTTTTAATATTTTTTTTTTGTTTTTAAAACTCAAGCACAAAAATCCAGAATATTCTTTTTACAAATTGTCAAACACACCAACACTCATACATTGGTAAATTCAAACCCTAGGCGTAACATTTAAAACACTATTAATGATGATTTTAAACGCTATTAACAACTTATTAATGTTCTATACACAATTTTTATTTCAAAAGCCAATTCTATATCAATTTTTGATCATTGTAGTATGTATGTTTCAAATGGAACATCATTTTTATTTATTTAATAGCTTTAGCAAACCCGTGTATTACACGGGTCGAATAAATAAAATTAAAATTTGTTAATAATAAATATTATTTTAATATAAGATATTATTAAAATCTTTCTTATTATAAATACAATAAAATATATTGTTTTAAAAAGAATATTTTAAAAAATATCATTTATAAAAAATTTCTTATTATAACTCCTAATTTTAATTATTTATAAAAATTACTTTTTAAAAAACACCAATTTAAATATTCCGTATTTTAAAAAAAATTGATGTTTTAATAAATTTTCTTATTTTATAAAAAATTATTTTTTAAGAAATAACATTAATAAAAAATCTTTTTTTAATTTATTAAAAGTTATTTTAATATAAAAAAGAATTAAATAATATATGATTATTTAATAAAAAAGAGAGACAGGAAAAATTTGGTGAGAATGGTTGTGGTGATGTCATGTGCACTATTTATTTACCATTTTATTAAAGTATGAAGATTTTTTAATTTTCAAGTGACTTTAAAAGTTTAATTGCATTATCTACATTATTAGAAGGGCTAATGTACTTGTAACCTTTCAAACGATAATTGTAACCCTTTTTTGGCTTTCTCATCTCTAATTCTAAATTCGCACATGGCTTTTTTTGAAAGTCTAATTGGATCACTAACTGGCGATTAGCCCATCCGATCATCTCTATTACATAAATACGAAACCTTAATCCCGACCTGAGACCAACATCAAGAGAAAATCCACCATAGGTGAGAAAACAACATGGTTCAACCTATAACCTTCCACCTTTTTTATATATATTTTATATAGACGAGACTTAAACCCAAAACATGTATTTATTTTATTAAAGTCTTATAATACCTTATCTCAACAGCATAAAATAATAATCATTAATACATACATGGTTTAGATAATATTTTTTTCCGGCGCAGTTCATAAAAGACAACTTTTGGATATGATTTGGTTGGGTTAGCAAAGTTGAACCCTAGCATATTATCTCTACCTCTTAATTTCAAGCGAGAAAAAAAATACAGGATTTTATTTCATTTTCATCTCCTTTTCTAAACAACATAAAAAGTCAAATAAATATTAATTAATTCAAACAAATCAAACTTAAATTGCTTGGATGCACACCACTTGATGTGATTTACGAATACGCGCCGCCGTATAGTGCTTGTTATAAGCCCCTGTGAGATAACCAACCCGTTGATATAGATCATATATAAAGGAATATGGTTGTATAAAAATACCGTATATGTATTGTTGTAAAAGTCTTTAGACGCTGTTAGATTGGTCGATTGGTCGATTGTTCGACGGTGGAGCGATAAGTACTCGATCTATACCGGAAGTACTCAAACACGATAAATTATAAAGAATATAACTTTTTAGAAACTTTAGATATTATAAATGTCGTAAGTTTAATAATGTTTATTACAAAATACTGAATATAATATAAATCAAAATAATAAATGTTTAAATATTAAAATAATTTAAAAATGATATTCATCGTTTAATATCATGGACATAGTGATAACTTAATTCTCGTATTCAAATATATCTCCATGAAAAACAAGGAAAATCCAACAACTAGTGAAACATAGTAAAGATCGACTAAAAACAAGGAAAACTCCGGCTTGATCAAGTTGCTCCGAGTTTAAACGATTCTGAGTAAGGTTGATCGAACTGGAAAAAAAATCGCATTGGCAACCTATCGAGTACTCGGGCTCTTAAACCAACTTTTACAACAATGGTTTTATGCAGTTGATTCTTACTTTGATAATCAAAACTTGAATGATTTGAGAGTCACAACGCTTTTAAATTGAAATAGTTTGAGGTTTTAATCCAAATGTTCAATTCAATAAAACTCAATTTCAAGAACAAAGTATGTGAGTGTGTGTGCAAAAATGAAACCAAAAGAAATGGCCAAATGAGAAATACATTTGTAGCAGGAATAAAACCTAAAGTGTTTCAAACCTACCCTCGATTGGTTTCCTTTCCTTTTTAATTCAAAGTATAATTAAATTGGAACTAAAATTTCACACAATGACCACAACCAGGGGCTCTATGCTTGAAACCCGTCAGAGGCTGCCACCCCTCACCTTAGACTCTACTTCTAAGTCCCCCACCACCCCCCCCCAACCCATTTTTTTACTTCATGGACTTCATCCTTGAGAACAAAAAAAAATTATAATAAAGAGAATTATAATAAACTCAACATAGTATACATTTCATACTTTTATACTTATTTGATGAATATTATGATTACATCTATCATCGATTAATACAGTTACACTAAAATATCAAACATGCTACGTCGATGTATTGCATGATTTGGTGCTCATATAGATGGTGAAAGAATACACATAACACATAATAGAGGGGGGGAAAAATGATGTTTCTATAAAACAGTGGCGGAGCTCGAGCCAAATCTGGGGGGGGGGGGGCGTAAGTAAATTATTTTACCGGGGGCGGACTCTATATTTATTAAAAAATTTCCACAATCGGACCAAAAATTTAAATTATCGAGCCGCAAATTAACACCACTGACGAAAAAAAAAGGGGGGGGGGGGGGGGGGGGGCGGGGGCCCCCCCGGCCCCAAAGAAGCTTCGCCCATGTCTATAAGACAAAATGTAATGGTTCCCTCCACGCCACACCCGCCGCAAATAGGATACGGTTTTCCGCATCCGTGCACTCGCCACATCACTTGTGCTCTACATTTGTTCCATCACACCCCGTCTTCTTCTTTGTCTTTATAATCTTGTGGCGCTAACCACCCTAATTTTGTTGTTTCTCCAACTAGGTTCGAAGCTTTTAAGGGCCTTTTTTATTATTTTTTTGCTCAGAAGTAAAAATTTACGCGTTCTTTGTACGATCAAACCCTCTAACATCATGACAAGAGGTCTTACATAACCTTTTGTTTTAAAAAATATAATAATAAGATAGTATGACTTTTCTTCAAAAAGAAAAACCCCTAATGAAAGTCACCTAAAATAGAATATGCACACCTCCTCACCTCCATCCTGAGTTGGCGGCCTCTCAAGAAGCCATAGACGCTGTAAACACACACATACATTCTCTCTTCTTCTTTCTTCAAAGCTTTCTCTCTCTAAAATAAATGTAAAACCCTTTAATTTTCATGTGCTCTCGATACATGTTTAGCGTGATTGAACCGATACGCTCCCTTTAATCTATTCTTTCTCTGTCTAAACTCTACATGCACAAATCCCACTTCTTCAATTTCTTTATATCAAATTTTGCTTCATTAATCATTCATCATCATAAAAGTTATCGACTTTTTCAGCAACTGTTGTGAGAAAAATGAAGAACAACGAAGAACAATCTCGATCTCTGTTTGGTATTTCTCTTTCTGATCGACCAAAATGGCAACAGTTTCTCCTTTGCTCTTCGGGGTTTTTCTTTGGGTATCTTGTTAATGGTGTTTGTGAGGTAATTTTATCAAGAATTTCGTATTTTCTTGAAAGATTTAGGGTTTTTGACATGTAAATCTTGTTGATGTTAAGTGGATGCTTTTGTGATGTCATAATATCATAACCCATGTTTGATTTCTTATGAATTCTTCAAGGGTTTGGTGTTCTTCGTATACCCCATTTAAAAACTTGATGTTCTGTCAAACCCTTGTTTGATTTGCTGAGGTTTTTCAAGATTTGGGTTTTCTTCAAAAACCCATATATGACTTGATGACATTTTTCATGAATTGGGTATGTCTTTAGAAATCCAACTTTTATCTGCAAATATTGTTTCAAAAATCCATGATTGATTTGTTAAAGGTTTTATGTGAATTGGTGCTTCCTCTTGGAGAAATTACAATGTTTTGTGTGAATAAGATAATTAATTTTGTATGGGATTAGATTGATCTTGATGACGTTTATGGCTTGCATGTGATACTTTGTGCAAATTGCCTGCATATTTTTGGATAATTTTAGGCTTTACTGACTCTTTTTCAATCTTAATCTTTTACTTTTGTTTACACCATGCCTTTAATCTTAATCTTTTTTTGTTAAAGATTCTAAGTACTTGATTACTGCCTTGAAGTTTTGGTGAATTCTTAATGGGTCCTACCCAACTTATAAAACTAATTCTTTTCTCAGTTTGGTATCAAGGAATAATCCGTGCAAAGGTTTGTTTGTTTGAAGTTTTGGATGATATCATCGTCTTTGTTTGAGTTTGAATTATTAAATAATCGATTTTTTATCATAAAAGTTATTTCTTCTGAATTCTGGCCGACTAAGTTTGTCTGTTACTCTGTTTGACAACATTATTACTTACACTCAAGCCTCACACAGCTAGCTCTCCATTTTAGGGTGTTCACGACTCGGGTTGGCCTGTTTTAAAGAAAATTGGGTCGAACATGAAATGACAAACCAAACCGGTTGGAGTGGGTGGGTCGGCCTAGCAGTTTGGCTGTTTGAACCTAGCTTTTTATTTATTTTTTCAAAGTTTTAGTTTGTACAAAAAAATTTAAAGCGATAAAAGATGGTTCATGAATATAACACTTAATTATACCTTCATATTCCAAAATAATAATAAATGGCTGGTTTTCAGTTCTGAACCATCGGCTGGACCTTTAGACCACCAAATTGAAGCAAACAGAGTCATATAAACTTCAAACTGGATGAGTTGCCACTGTTCAGTTGATTTAACGGTTTATGAACACCCCTACCTTCATTAGGGATTTACAGGTTCATAATATATGTGTGTGGCAGTACAATTTGGTGTTGAATAGCCTACTCTGATGAGAAATGTAACTTCTGTTGCTTGAAGTACAAATCTTTATAATATTCTTGTGTCATGGAGGAACAGAATGGAAACTGATTTGTAAACTAGAGTTGTTTTATATACACTGCAGCTCTTGTAAACTGATCTGTAAACTAGAATGGAAACTGATCTGTAAACTACTTTTGTAGTTGATCTTGTTCTTTAGTGATGTACAAATCAATTTAGTGTTATTGTACAAATCACCTTTCGAGAAGAAGTTACTTTATCTGGGAATGATTATTATTATCAGCAAAAGAAACATGACAGGGAGTTGAATTTGATATTTGTTGCTTTCTTTTTTTAATATATATAAATGTGTTTCTTGTTTAGAATGCTTAAGAGAACTTTTTCCGGTGAATGCTAGTACTTTTGAGCTCAATATGTTATACAATTTTTGAATGATCACTTTGTTTGATATTTTAGCATTTCAGAGATCTTTATTTCATGGATAAACACACCTATTTTTGTTGGAAGTCTACGTAAAGTGTGTTTCTTTAATTATTTATTACCTTAATTTTGTTGGTTGTTTTATTTTGCATATAGGATGATGTGTTGTTATATACATATATCCTTTGACTATCAGAAGTCGGATAGTTTCTTTTTTTTATGTTGATTAATGCTAATGAGTTACCTTCATGCCTTTCTTTTTCAGGAATATGTATATAATCGTCTTCAATTCAGGTCTGTTATATTCATTAAATCTTCGTTTTAAGCTTTCTTTGTAGGGCTAAGTTCCAGTTATGTCAACCATTTTTAAAATGTATTGACTTTTTCTTATTTGAAAATTGTGTTTTGTATAGTTATGGTTGGTATTTTACATTCATTCAAGGATGGGTTTACATTGCTTTGATTTATTTACAAGGGTTCACCACCAAGCAAATGGTGAACCCATGGAAGACGTATGTCAAGCTCTCGGCTGTTCTCATGGGTTCTCATGGTCTCACCAAAGGGTCTCTGGCGTTCTTAAATTACCCTGCTCAACTCATGTTTAAATCCACCAAGGTGAATCTTGATTTCCTCCACGCATTGATTGGTTGTACCCTTGTGCAATTTACTGTTCATTGTTTTGTTGTAACATTGCATCTTGGACTATCAAAGTCTTGATTTTATTATCCATTATGCATTGTTCTGTTGTACGTACAGGCGGCGGTACAGTCTCAATGACGCTAGTATGTATAGGCTGATGTATAGGTTGTATCGTGTCATGAAGTCTAGATCTTGATTTGCTCCATACAATGTTTTCTTCTACATTACCACTCCTAGAAGTGTATCTCATATAAAAGAAACCCATATCTTGATGATATTCATTCATTTATTAGTCATTTGACACCTGTAATAAACGTAGGATTGTGTTCTAACCAGTGTCTAGTGTCTTTGTTTCTTTTTTATGGCATATTATTTGTGATCACAGTATATCATTTTGGTTGAATTTTTTGAACCTACAATTGCCAGGTTCTTCCTGTGATGATCATGGGAGCGTTTATTCCTGGGTTAAGGAGGAAATACCCTCCACATGAATATGTTTCTGCATTACTATTGGTTGTGGGTTTGATACTATTCACTCTTGCGGACGCAAATACTTCACCAAATTTTAGCATTCTTGGCGTCGTGATGGTTTCTGGTGCTTTGATCATGGATTCATTTCTTGGGAATTTTCAAGAAGCTATATTTACCATGAATCCTGATACGACTCAGGTGATTTACATGCGACTTGATGTGTTTTGTGTTTATGGGAGTGTGAATAAAGCAATGAGTAAAAAAATTTCACTTTTTTCTATGGGATCATGGCTTTTTTGTGCAGATGGAGATGCTATTTTGCTCGACCGTTGTGGGTTTGCCCTTTTTGATTCCTCCAATGCTTTTGACGGGGGAATTATTCAAAGCGTGGAGTTCTTGCTCTCAGGTGAAGTTTTCATTTGTTTAATCAGTCAATCCTAGTGATTTGCAATTTAGAAATTGATATGTTTTGCTATAAAATGTTACATTTTACACATCTTGCATCCTCAAGATTTTACTATTGAAGTTGAATTCCAATACTTGCTAGTTTGACATAAAAGGTCTAACATCTTCATTTGACCTAAAAGGCCAAATCCTATTAGCTTTCAAGTTCAATATTATATAAAACCTTTTACAAGTATAATTCTTCTGTTTTCTTATTAGTGGTTGCTTCTTAATGATCAATATAGTTAACAAACGTCTCCTGAAGATTTCAAGATTCAATTAACCGAAAAACTAACAAGTTTGACTCAAGTTAATCAAACTTGTTGATTTCTAATTTCAAGATTGATACAAATGGACACATATTTGATCGGTTTGGTTACATGCTGTCGCAAGTGGTACTTGTTTATCATGACTGTTAAACAAATCTAGGAAATTTCAAGATATTTGTGTCAAATTATAACATGTAATCTTGCAGGTTGTCCCAAAAGTCAAAGCTGAAGTGATAATTTTTGTTTTGTGGTACAGCATCCTTATGTCTATGGTGTCTTGGTCTTTGAAGCATTGGCAACATTTATCGGTCAAGTCTCGGTTCTTTCCTTAATCGCCATATTTGGGGCCGCCACCACAGCAATGGTACATTTTTCTTCTATACCAATTCCCTCACCAAACCTTGATCTTTTTACCTTTCTATTTCTGAACTTGTACTTAACGACATAGATAACAACGGCTAGAAAGGCGGTTACTTTGCTGCTGTCTTACTTGATCTTCACAAAGCCACTAACAGAGCAGCATGGGACGGGGTTGATTCTGATATCCATGGGAATCGTGCTCAAGATGATACCTGAGAACAAACCGGCTCCAAGAATGGTTCAAAAGGCGAAAGAATTGGCTTCGGTTAAAGTCGAAAACCGAAGAAATGAAGAGGATGAAGAAAAGAGACCGTTAGTCTGATTATATTATATGATTATGTCTATGAAACTTTATTCTGCTTACTGCCTTTATTCTTTGGAAGTGGCTTGTGGGCATGAATCATAATCACAGGTTTTCTTGGGTAAATTAATTAAAAAGCCCACAGCAATAAAATTTTAAAAATGATGAAACAAGCTGCATAACAAGTTGAGGCAGAACATAGGTGGTTTGATGTTTCTAATTATAACTTTTCTTTTTCTAAGTTTTTCTATTTTTTAAAAACTTTTATAAATTTTATATATGGCATTAATTTTTATAAAAATTACACAATAAAAATAAGTGTTTTTATATCTTAAAAATGAGTACATTATCGTTATATAAAATGAAAATAATTTTTTTATGTTTTAAAGCTTATGATTTTTTAGTTTTTATTATATATTTAGTGCAGTTTATTGTTTTTTTAATTTGTTATTATGTTTTTCTAAAGTGATGAATTCTAAAAAAAGTATAAAGGTAGAATAACACTTTTTGTATATTTAATAATAATACACAATGATAAATTAATAATTAGTTAATCTTATACATTAAAAATAATATAAAATAACATAAAATGATATATAAAACATAAAGCATAATGATAAATTTCTCATTGTGTTTTTTGATTGTCATTGTGTTATTTTAAACATTGAGTTTTGAAAGACATAGTGGTGAAATAACATCATTGTATGCTTTTAATTGTAAAATATAATGATAGATAACAAGTTTATATAATTTATAAAAAATAATAATAATAACTCATTGTGTTATTTTGAATATTATGACTTTTGAAAATTATGTTGGTGAAATAAAATTATCGTGTACTTTTAATTATAAAATACAATGATAGATAACAAGTTTATATAATCTATAAAAACAATATAAAATTAACATAAAATTATTTAAAACATAAAGTACAAGATGTATGCATATAATAAGGATTATTGGATTTAATTATTTTAATTTTCATTTATTGGTTGAGACTGATCCTAACTTAGAAAATGTTTATAGAAACTTTCAATTCTGAGCTTATTTTCTTCCAACCATTCATTACCAACTGATGGTTAACACTGATGGTTAACACCGTTATTTTTTTAATAGAATGTGGCCAACTTTTAGTTTATTTTCAACTTCTCCGCCACTTGGCCTCCATCAGATCTGTTTTCTTGTGTCTAACCTCCATCATCACCTAAAATCTACCTTCAATGAGTCAAGTGATTCAGATAAGAAGGTGGAGATTGACAAATTTCAAGGTATAGAAGTTTAAGATTGACGGATTTGATGATAGATTTTAACTTTTTACTTAATATTTTGGTCACATAAACAGCCAATGTCATCAAGAAATAACATGTTAACTCTCAGTTAGTAATGGATTGTTGGATGAAACTAAGTTCAAAGTTGTGAGTGTCAGTATACATTTCCTGAGTTGAGATTATTAAAATCCAATAACCCTATAATAAATGATAAAGAAAAATAACACAATGAATAGATATTTGACACAATAAATATATTAAACATAATGAGCTGACGTATTTGACACAATAACTAAAATATCATTCCTTTAAATATAATAAAATGACACGTGTCAAGTCCACGATCCTTCTTAGGCTTTTTTATATTAAGGTAAATTGTACTTTAATGATCCAAACTATAACCTAATGACATTTAATAATTCATACTATCAGCTTGACCCATAATAATCCAAACTTTCATTTTTGTTGTTAGAGACAATCATGGTAGCATAATAATAATTGATTTACACTTCATTTCGTTGTACGTTTCCCTATTTCATCACAATCATCATCATGAGCAAAAACGAGTGTAAATCAATGAAGGATTATGTTATTAGAATTGTCCTTGGCAACAAAAATAAAAGGTAGAATTATTATCAATTAAATTGATAATATGAAGGGGAAAGTGAATACGAGGCTGTCACGCGTGTAAACTTACACGCGAAACCTCCCAAAACGACGTAGTTTTGTTTATAATCAATTAAACTATATTTATATTTTGTTTACTTATATATAGAGACTCTGTTGCAACTTCCCTACCCTTGTGCCCTCCATCGTCTCTTTCAAGTCGATCAACAAGCAACACGTTTCGATATAAAACGACTCCGGTTTGAATTGCATCATCACTATCCAATTTGAAAGAGGGATAATCCCAATATATGTTACGTAATTCTGTTTCAAAAAAAAAAAAAATGAACAATTGCAAAAATTGATTGCAAGCCAACATACATATATTGCAAAAACTATATATTGATTATTAAGGGCTGCGAACCACATTTAGGAATCAACAGCAATAAAATTTACTTGACTTTGATGTACGAATGCGAACAATTGATCTACTCGGTTTTGATAAATGATTGAGGAAGAAGACTTGCCTTGATAATTATCGTAATTGATCGAAGATGTGAGCTGGTTGCTAATCGGATTGGAAGAAAACTACGGAGGGCAGGGAAGTTGTAACAGAGTCTCTTGATTAATTGAGGGATTGGGGGTGGATGAAGATAAATAAGTAAACAAAATATAAATATATTTTAATTGATTATAAACAAAACTACGTCGTTTTGGGAGGTTTCGCGTGTAAGTTTACACGCGTGACAGCCTCGTACCAAAGATTATAGTTTGGAATATTAAAACCAATTTGCTTTATATTAAAATTTTTTTACCATAACACTACCCGATAAATAAAATGTCAAAACTACATCAATCATATTTGAGCTTTTGGATTCGAATTGGTTTTAAACTATTTGATTTCAAGTTTTGTTTCAAAAATGTCAAACCCGAATAACCTGAAAGCCCAAATTAATAAATAGTTGAACACACCTAAAAGAAGGTAAGGTACCATTGAAGTGTACACTTGGTGTTATAGCTTGAGTTAAATTTGTTTAGTACTATTGGGATGTACGGTTTGGTATATGTCTTTGTAGATAAAGTTGATTGGATACCACACAAGCTTAAGATTGGTGAAATGCATCAAGTTAAAGCTTAGACGCACTATAGCATACATTTTACGTAATACCTTGATTCATATTGCGTGTATGGTTTGTTATATGTTTTAATACGTAAAAGTGATCTCAATCGTCAGATTTGGTACACTAGTCACATTTGCTCTCAATCACGTGAAATATATAAAGAACACGCCCATGAGTTAAATGTGGCATAATCTCAATATGAAATGTTGTACTCGAATCCCTTCAATCTCAATATCACAATAAGACATGCTCACATCCGTTATGATATTTTCAATTTATGTGTTTAAATGCTTAAACATCTAAATGACACATAAGAATATCTAAAGTAAAATGACCGTTTTTACAACCTGTATCCTGTAAACATATTATTACATAACAGATCACGGTAATTTAATATATTTTAAAACTATGAAAACTTATTTTCGCTAACAAGATCTAAATGCCGATCTATCATCTTTATTTGTACGTTCTAAACGTTAACAATATCAACTAATAAATCGTCTAGCAAATGATTGAGCATTACTTTCTCGATCTCGATCACAATTTCTTTCTTATCGTCATCAAAATCTTTCGAGTTCCATCTTTTATCCATTTCTTGAATGCACACTTCTCTTGTACCTTCAATCTCCCACTCCAAAGATCCATCATCTTCCCCATTCACCCAACATTTTGCAGCACTCAAAACCCTAGACTCTAATCTACCATTGTTATTCACCTCTTTACTTGTTATCAATTCATCCCTAAAGTAATCTAGCAACAAACAGTCGAAGCTTAAGTCCCACTCTTCAATGGAGCTTGTTGTTTTGACATGATCCATTAGTCGGATCGCGTGTTCTTCGATTTCAAATGATTCAGTATCATTCAATTCAACGTGTTTGTTCAGATCATCGTCTTCGATTAGACTCTCGAAGTTTTGGATTCGTTGCTTGAGCTTAATGTTTCGTCCTGTTTGATACGAATTTGATCATCAGTCAATTTGATTTTAACAGAAGTTAATAACAGGAGTTGAATAATGAATGAAGATGTGAAGAACACATACTCTCAATATCCGCAAGTATTTGATGGAAGGGGGAGAATGCTTCTTCATGTTCGTGTGTGAAATCAAGTACTGAAATCGGACTAAACTGTTGTTCTTCTTCTTGTTCGAGTATGATTCGATCCTGTATCACAATTTGCATACGATCATAAGCCCTAAGTTTTCTCAATGAAAATTTATCGTCAATCGTAGGTTTTCAGAGCATTTACCTTCAGATCTCCGTTGTTCCTTTCGCCTCCGGCTGTATTGATGTGAAAACTCTTCTCACCGGAGAATCGCCGGAAACCTACCGGAGAATCACCGACGGTGAAATCACTATCGCACCAGCTACTCCTCGGGGAACCACCGGAACTTGTGGTGGAGGTAGTAGCGGTACACCGAGGAGACTGAGACTCCACCGTAGACTCCGATTCCGGCAGCGGCGGAGCATTACTCTCCACCGGATCCACCAAATCCCGAAACGATCTCCACCGTAGTATATCCTTCACCGTCACGGACGTGGTTCTCTCCATCACCGGCTCCGGCGTAGGTGACGTGGATCTGTTTTTGACGGAGAACCGGCGGGAGATGGTCCGGCGTAACATGGAGGAGGATTTGACGGAGGAGACGGCGGCGTGGAGGATAACGGAGATGGTGGATCTGCGAGAGCGCGGGAAGGGGAGGTTTTGGTCTTGGAGGAAGTCTTTGAGCCTTCGAGGTTGAATTGCACATTGTGGTTCCATGAATGGAGCAGAGGTTGAAGATGTAGTAGCCATTGAAGAAGGTGGTTGCAGAAGTGTGTGTTTTAGTGTGTGTGTTTATTGGAGAAGAAGGGTGAATGGGTGTTGCCATTGATGGAGATTGTTGTGTGTATATATATACCTATGTTCATGGAGACGAAGGTGTAGTGAAGACGGTGATATGAGAGGAAGCTTCTAATAAAATGACAAAATTAACTACACAACAAAATGATCTACAGGTGAGTGTTTGATACTTTGATTTAGTTTATTGTTTCGGCCAAAGTTGTTACTTATTAAACAATAAAATTAAAACAACGCCAATACCCAATAAAAACTCACCTATAAGGTGACTTGGAGTTGCCTAGGCTAGGAGAGTGGGAAAAAAAAACATGAAAAACAGATGGACGGTGGTGATTGACGGTGGAGGTGATGGTGGTGATGAAAAAAGGATGAAACATAATGAATATTTATCTGGTCAGGATAAATCATAAATAATAAAAAAAAAGATCTCCAGAGAATTCGACTTGAAGATAACCGAAACCTCCCCCCAAAATTGATTTTGGGGAAGATGAGAAACTCGGGGAAACTCTTTTCCGGAATACTACTCTTTCTACACTAACAAGACTATTGATAGTGTTTAGGAGGGTAAGATATATGTAAATTTTACTTTTGTTTCAAGAATTAAAAAAAAAACTGCTTTATGAGAAACTTAGACTTTAAAAAGATAATAGTCTGATAAACAGTACTAAAGATATAGAAACCAAAAACTACCAATAACATAAGTTAGGTGATAAGATAAATACAAATGATAAAATTTAAAAGTAACTATTAATATGTTTGATAAAAAACATTACTCAACATTATACTTGATATGTATTTTAAGTTATCATGGATTTGATCTATTAGTATGTAAAATTACATTCAATTTGATTATTTTAGAAAATATTTTAGATATATCCGACCCTAAAACCCTAGTTAAATAAGAAGCAACTTAGTAAAAGATGGAAAACCGAGATCATTAATTCTTGAGCGCTCTACAAACCCTTGAGCGGTGTATGCGACTCTTTAAGACATCATCTTATCCCACACTAACTCTCTCAGGAATCCCACCAATTTATTTAATCGACGTGGGCCTCTTCAATAGATCTTGTCCAATCATCTTTGTGTAACTAACATTTAAGAACTTATGGGATAGTGAATTTATCACGTTAAACTACTTGAAGGTCAACACTGTTTTAATGCCATATGTGGAGAACTTGTTTTACGAGTATCGCATGGCATCCTTAAATTCCCAAAGACTAGCCATTTCGTTCTCGCGTATCGTTAAGGCGTGATTATTTCGTTCTACCTTACACCTATCAGAAAAGTAAACCTAACTCCTAACCATAATGCAAACCAGAAGTCCAAGAACTTTGGGCATGTAGTTTTCTTTGATTATTGAGCCACTCATATTAAGCATGCATAATATTAGGTAACACACAATTACATCCATCAAACTAAACAAATTTCACAAATACAATGACATTTGTTTGTTATTCAATAAGCTCACTTGGTGAATAGATGCAATTCTTTATCAATTAATATCTAGTTAATAGTGGTGCATAAAAAGACAAACAAAATAAAAACCAAATAAAAGTAAACAAATTTCACATATCTTGATACCATATAATATATAAATTTTGGATTAAAAAATTTAGATAGTGTTGATATAAAAGGGGACATGGGTAGAAGGAGAAGATGTAAGGTAACTTCGTTGCCATCAACTTCCAACTCATTTTCACGTGTTAACAATGCCAACTGTATATTTTATATCTAAATGAGATAGGGTTGAAGATTTTGACGACTGGAGTATATAGCCATATATATACGGGTTAAAACGTGTCTCCGATTTTTATATCTGGATTTAATTAATTTCTAGGTATATATGTCTGTAAATATTAATAAATAAAACCACAATTAAAAGTTCTAACTCCAAGGTGTTGACTAGAAGTTGACAAAAAAAATATTTCGAATATTTTAAAATATTAACATACCATGAAGCATGCTTTAATCACTTGTATATAATAAACTATTAGAAATTTCATGAGTTAAAGGTGATAACTGAATTTTAAAATTAAGAAATATACAACATCAAAATGAATTTTAAAGTTGTGCAACCATAAATATATAGTTATAAGATAAGATGCAAAATTATGTTTTCTTTAAACAAAAAATGAGCTTTAAGAAACACAAAGTTAGATGTAGAGATTCAATATGTAAAGTATATTATATTTCACTCAACTTTCTAAAATAATAAAATAAAAAATATTACAGTTGACTCAGCTTAGTTTTGAATAAAATGTATATTGGATGCAGATAAAAATAAAAATATTGTAAAGGTATTTTAGAATATATAAGAAAACATTATATATTACAAATCATAATAAACATGTACAAAAACTAATTTAATACATCAAAATCATAGAACCGGTGAACCAAACTCTCCTAGGTTTCATCTTATTATGTTATATAATAAACAATCGTTATTATTGCATATTATGCTGTTTTCATGGCTCTTAATCCTACTTGGTTTGCTTCTTAATATATCATAATATGGAATTGGCTTAATTCTTAATATATCATAATATGGAACAAGTAATTAACATACCTTCATACATTTACTATGCCACAAAAATATACGAGTAAACAATACAATCACACAAAAAAAAAAGGCTAAAGTGTGAAAATAGAAAAGTCACTTTTTTTTTTTACTTCTTTGGATTGAATATAATTTCATTATTCTTTTAAACGTAGATAATTTTTATATATAATTCATTATTTGAAAAATATTATAAAATTGTGAATTTTATTGTATTTAGTTTTTTTATTGGCGTTTGAAACTACCTTTGATACCCAATTGAGTCTTTTTGAGACGGAATGTGGACCATCCATATCGATTTTGATGTTCCAGGCCTAACTAAGATAAGAACACCATCAAAGACGAAGCTCATCAGTGTGAAATAATTTTTTTGTGTCAAGTTTAAACATGAGAACTAAAAGATCTCAAGCTTAAATTATCACCCCATACCATTAGACTAGAAGATCAACTGCTATTATATATAGTTCGATTTTATCATTGTCATGTTTAAAAAATGACTTTAGAAAAGCCGTTGACAACTAATAATATAATTTGCGTAATATGACGAGTAGGTTGCGCGTTTGTAACGCCTGATTATACACTGGTAAACTGTAACTAGTGCATAGTTATATATACATTGTGTAATAGTAATGCGCGGTTACACACATAAATCCATCGCCTAATGACACATGTATCATGTCATATTATAATGACTTTGTAAGCTTCTCATGAACAAAAGCACTTTTCAAGGATCACCCTATGTTTATGTATATAATAAATGAAATGGCATATAATAAGACGAATATGTGTTATGACTTATGAGAAACGATAGAAACAGATCAAACATAGGATTCTTTTTCATATAATTGAAGAATGTCTTACAAAACATGATTCAAATACATTGTTTTTAGTCAAAGAATACATATGGTGCAACCGAATTAATATAAAAATGGAAAACATAAATAAATAAGAAAACTATTTTAACAACATGAGGATGTCCCCTAAAACGAACACAAATAAATAAAATTGTGATACGTGTGTAGTATAACGTGGCCTCTTAGTCCCTAATAATATTAAATACTTATTTTTTTTTATTTCCAAAAGTTAACTACGGTTTGTTGTTCGGTGTATTTTCGGATTCCACACAAAAAATCGAATAACTTGTATTGCCACTGACCATAAATTATTCCATCAAGTGCTTGAATATCATATTACGAGAAATGAGAAGATTATAGTTACGTTAAGACTACAAACCGGACGTTTAGATATATGATACAACGGACACAATGAGAAACTTATACCCGAAAACCAAATCCCAATCATTACTCACTCCATTAATGATTCATAAGAAAAGTTGAGTGAGAGGCTGTTTGGTAGACTATTAATGGTCATTAATATGTTATCTTTTAATAGTTTATAACCTTTTAATAGTTAAAAGATAACCTTTTAATGATACATCTTAATAATTAAAAATTAGAGTTATCTATTAACCATTAAAAGGTTATAAACCATTAAAAGACTACCAAATAGCCCCTGACTCGGATCTAATGTGAGATGCTTGCTCTCAAAGGTATCTATCAAATAGCAAAATGATTTTAGAAGTAATTTGAAATTTCGAGGAAGTTTTAAGGTCATCATATTTTACAGGTAACATATAGAGACTTTTAAAGTTAAAGACACAAAGTTTGCAATGCCTATAATCTTATCGAGGTAAGGACAAACGTTGTTTTGTTCGTTAAAAGGACAAACATTGCTAGTTGGTGAGAAAGCAATATCATCCCTTCCTTGGATACCATATGTACCAATTTTATTTCATATATTTAATTCACAAACGTATGGTAAACTGTAAACATGTAATATTTTGACAGGATTTACCATTTGTTTTTGTTGAAATTAATGTGTTGTCTTTGTCGTGGTCCTACAATCTTGTTGGTGCATTTTTATATCAAGTAGGAGTATGTAGCCCAATACCATCCATTATGTATATAGTGATATCTCTCTTATATGATTTAAGGTTTAAGTATTGTGGCAGACGACGCAAATTTAATAAAATGATTACATGAGTGTATGTGTTTGTCATTCTAAAAGATGATAATTTATTAATTTGATGTATTTAAAACAAAATAAAAAGTAGATGGTTAATTTTAGTAAAAAGAAAACCTCTCTAGGATCAAAGAAATCTAGGTGCCAAATAAGAGTTCTTGAGGGCGTTCTAGTTAGTTTTTTTCTTCTTTAAAAAAACAAAAAATATATTTTTACAAGTTTTTCATATGATTTTAGTGATTATTTCTGTTTCAACAAGAAACACCACTACAAGCCAGTGAGCCACTTTAATATAAATAAATAAAAATTAAGATAATTATATATACCTTCTAAACACAATCTTGTTGAAAGTGCTACTCCTTCAACCCTTCAAACGTGAAGCTTCCTAAGATTTAGATGTTAATGACTTCTCCGAAAAGATGATATCGTCCCCTTGCTTCCCATAATATTCTAATTACAAACACAAACACACAATACATATGCAAGTGCATATGAAATTAAATTATTGCAAGTATATCAAATGGACATGCCATAAATGCATAAACTAGTTATTGGAGCTACGTAAATCCTTTGTTGTAATCACGATCACTTACAATCCCTTAAAATGTGATAAATAGGCTAGACAATCATAGTTTGAGTCGAGAAATGAGAATTTCTTGGTCTATGTTGGATTGCTGTGTGTCGTTATAATAGACGTTTGTCACACTCGTGACAGATAAATAAATTGTCATATGCTTTTCACAAGCATTGTCACGGGCGTATGACTCTATTTTGTTTTATTTTAAATATACTACGCTTCACAGCTTTAGTATATAAATATCTATATATGTGGGTTTGCAGTAGTGATTTCTAGTTAGATTTTGAGTCTAGATTGAATTTGAATTGTGTTCATATTTCATGAGTCGGTTCTACAATTTGAACCGGTGTTTATTTGAATGTCGTGTCACGTGTGACTAGCTAACACCTCCTCCTAATCAGGAGCCCATCCCTAGTCCTTCCTCGATCCAAGAGAATTTTAAAACATGAGTAATATACATTTATTGTTTTCTATTGGTAATCAATAAAAAGTTTTTAAAAGTTGAAAACTACTTTAACCTTTTCATATAATATAATTAAACCACATAGATATATAATATAATGATCCTTAGCCAACTGTTTAAGATGAGATGCTCATGACATATAAATATTGGGAGGTCATGGGTTCAAATTTTACTCTGAGTAAAAATGCTCAGGGTTGAGTTAGAGGGTTTTCTCAGCAATAGGTTTCCTTCTGAAGGGGTTGGGGGCGCGGTCTCGGCTGGGAAACGAACACGTGGACCCGATTAAGATAACATCTATTATCCGAAGCAGGGTCGCACATTTGCCGTTAAAAAAAAAGATATAAGATATTATTATCAAAATAAATATCCACGGCCCGACCCGACAGTTGCTGGAAGTTGGGTACAGGGAAGATAACGGTTAGCATTTTTCTTTCAATCCCACTGAGTTTTTGCTGTGAAGACGATGACTCTTCTTCTACACAATCTCCCGCCAAATCTTTCATCTGCTTCTTTCATTCACCACACAACTCACAGCACAAGATCCGACACAGTTGTGTGTGTTGTATCGAGTAGTAACACCGATAAACCTAAAATTAAACCCAAAATCACCAAAATCAAGATCAAAGAACCCGACGATTACCATTCTACTATCAAAGCTCTTAATTCCAAAGGTCGTATCCCTCGAAAGTCCCTTGGCCAGGTGAATTTTGGGTTTCAATATTTATGCTTTCTTTTTCTTGTGTTTGCTTCGTAGGGATTGTGAGATTGTTGATACGCATTAAAACAATGGTAGTTGTGTTAGAAAGATTTCTGTTTTATAACTTGTGGGAGTTGATTACATAGGTGTTTGTAATTTTGGGGGCGAATGAATATCTGAAGTGCGTTTTTTTTCAGTGGGCATTTCGTCGAACAGGTGGTGGGTGTGTTGTTAGTTGCTGCAAAGCTACACTTTGCATCTGTAAATTCAAATGGCTTGTTATTCGAGACTTGATTATAGTTAAATCGAAGTTGGTATAAGAGAATTGATGGGGAGAGTTGCTGTTTACGGTAAATGAATGAAATAAGTAAATACATATGAAGCAGTAAAACTCAAATTTGTATCTTTTGGTCTTGATTGTTTGTGGTTTTCTTCTATGGATATTGATTGCATTACTTACACTGGATACATCCATGTCAATAAGTATTTGGTGATCTGTAAAACCATAACTTGTTGGTTTCTTATCAACGATAAGGTTCCTTCTTTGACTTGACAGCAAGTTCATGGTGGAACAGTGTAGAAGAGAAGGTATGAACTTGCATACTGTGGAAATGTTTGTATGGTGTTGTGTAGTGGACAAAAAAACAATAGGATCAAATTATTTTGAACAAAACTTTGTGATGTTGATGCATATCATGGTTTTAAAGCCTGGATGAGCCATTTAACAGGTTACAAGGTGAACATAATTGGCAGTAGATTAGTATGGAAACCAATTGGAAAATTGTTTGTGTAGATTCTTATCTTTATAACTGGAGGGAGTGGTAGTTAATTAGTTGTTACTACTTTTTTCTGTTATGCAGCATTACATGCTAAATGGTGAAGTAAATGAGCAACTTGTCGATGCTGCCAATGTGGGTGATGGTGATGTGGTACTTGAAATTGGTCCAGGAACTGGGTCTCTCACCAATGTTCTTGTTGAATCCGGTGCGAATGTTCTTGCCATTGAAAAGGTTTTTCTTTTCTTTTTTTCTTTAATGTTCTTGATTTCTTGCTAAATCTTTGACTCCATTTTCCACATAATAAATCATAAATATATCATTTTTCATCTTTGTGATGTCTGTAGGATCCTTACATGGCTGCACTTGTAAATGAACGCTTTGCAGGCACTCATCGTGTGAAGGTAATAATTCATTGTATTTGTTCTTCCTACTGAAATATGTTCTTCTCATTGGACCATGAATCCCTCTAGAGTATACCAATTTACTTACTCAAAACAATTTTTATTAAAAACAGTGACAAAGTTGCCCTGAACATGCTATGCCTGTTTGTGTAGGTAATACAGGAGGATTTTACAAGATGCCACCTCCGATCTCATTTGTCATCATTTTTAGAAAGTAATCATTCTGAAGTAAATTCATATGCAAAGGTGAAAAATCTTTTTACTCCCATGCCACATTGAATACCTTCTGGTGGTTAATTTCTTTATTTTAACTAGAAGTGTCATATTTTCTCTTAATTGTTTTGCAGGTAGTTGCCAATATACCATTCAATATAAGTACAGATATAGTTAAACAACTTCTTCCAATGGGTGACATCTTCTCAGAAGTGGTCTTATTACTCCAGGTTTGAACATTTTCGATTCTGTCACTTGCAAATTCCATGCTAAGCTTCTCACGTTCTTGACATATCCACAAGACATTTTAGTTTGTTTTCATAAGAACACACAAATGAATATGTTGAATGAACCAAATGAACACATAGCCTTATAATGGAGAAAACCTATATTCTGGTATGGTTTTATTATCATGATCCATTTTTGTGATTGCAAATTGCCCAGGAGGAAGCTGCTCTGCGCATGGTGGACTCATCCTTGAAGACATCTGAGTATAGACCCATCAATATATTTATAAATTTCTATTCAGGTGATTCTGCTTTATAAATTGTTTTGAAACAATAAAAAAACATCAAACCTGTTGCTGGTAAACTTTTGAGTTTATTAAATGTTAATATCTGTTCTTGTTGTTGGTTTGAACCTTACCCTGCAGATCCTGAATACAAATTTAAGGTGCCTAGGGCAAACTTTTTCCCTCAACCTAAAGTAAGATTTCAATCCTTCTGTAAATTATCTTTAAAGACAAGAAATCATTCCACTAATTTGTCTAGCTACAAATACGCATATTCATTCATCTTGTCATGATTTTCTTTTGTGCAATAGGTAGATGCAGCTGTTGTTGTGTTCAGGCTGAAACAAGCAGCAGACTATCCCCAAGTTTCATCAGCAAAGAGCTTCTTTTCAATGGTTTGTACTAGTTAAATATTATCCATTAAGGGGCTGTTTGGCAACCTTGTGATGAGCCATTAAGATGCCTGATTAAATAAGAGGTAGTCTCTGAATCATTCAACATGTTTTTGAAACTTATACATTAAGAGGCTCTATGAACCATTAAGAGGTGTTTTTTGAGTGAACCAAACACACTCCACCTCCGACCGATTCAGAGGCAACCTCTTAATAGAATCATTAAAAGGCTACTGAACAGCCCCTAAGTTTTTTATCTTTTGGGATCTGATGTGTATGGTGGAAAAAGATTCAACTTACACACATGTTCATGTGCAAGTTGTGCTGGTACCCCAACTAGATCCTGCATTCATGTAATGCAGCCATTAACCTAAATCCAGCCTATCAATGTTGCCTGCTGTTTGGCGACACGTAGGAATCTAATTACTTACCAGCATGACCTGCAATATAGACATGATACAGGCTTAAGATCCCTCATCATCTTTATTATCAACAGTTTCTTGAAATTCTGGATCAAAACTTGTTTATCGATTAAAGTAACACGAACCTTTACATGAACTTCCTAGGTTAATTCTGCATTTAATGGTAAACGTAAGATGTTGCGAAAAACGCTCCAACACATAAAACCATCTGTTGAGATAGAAGAAGCTCTTGTAAAAGCTGGGCTTGCAGCAACAGTAAGTGTCATATATCATCTTTGCTTTCTATTTAATGCTCGGTCTTAAGCTTTAATCAACTGCCTTTTTATGCAGTCAAGGCCGGAAGAACTCACATTAGAAGATTTTGTAGAGTTGCATAATTTGATTGGAGATACATAACATAAATGATATTTTATAGACACCCTTTTGAGCATAGGTACTAAAAGTTGATCTCAAAGATCTTTCTCCTCCTTCAAATGTACAACCTTTGAGTGGTATGGTACGTGTTGTAAACTATCAAGAAACTTAAAGGTTATGTATAAAATTTTATTTATCATGAAATGTATAATCTTTATTTTAATAAACAATAATTATATACTCATTCAAATGCATTACTTGACACAATATTGATTACAAGTTAATGTCACATTACCAAACACCTTTCTTGAAAAGTATATTGTTATACAAAATTTGGTTTTGCCAATTTCAAAAACTTTTAACTAATTTTGTGTCATTGAAAAAGGTTCAATGCACAATCTTCTCCTCCACACATGTTGAAAACATACATTTTGGCTATGATAATTCAAAATGCGTTTCTGAAAAATATGTTTTAATTTCTGAAATCAAGAAAATTGCAGTCAATGTTGCAAAATTATACTTCCTATCTCCACAATAACCATGCATATCATATCATTATAAGATACACTTCTGAGTTTTGGTGTCAATTTACATGCATATTTCCAAACTCCTAAGCTTTTAACATCCGAATGTAATCTTCGATTATGGACATAGCGGATGATCGGTAACCAGAACCAAAGAGATTGTAATGGTTCAAGTAATGATATAGCAGATAAAGATCTCTTCTTTTCTCAAATCCTGGTTGTTTCGGCATCACCTAATAATATATTTAACTGTGTTTTAGATAACAAAATTAGGTTCAAATAATGAAATTGAAAATGTATGTACCTCAAAATAGGCATTATAGAAAGACCCTCCAAATCCAGCACACCATGACATTCCAAATTCGGCTTCATTATGTCCATCTACATAACATTCAGGAAAAATAAAAAAGTTAAATAAATGGAGAAAAGAAGTCAATCTTTTTATTATAAATTTTGCATATGCGATTTGTGGGTCGAATTGAATTTATTGTTTGTGTTAAGGAAATGAGATCCATAAAGTAAAAAAACAGGCTTGCTGAACAGACCATGCTTCTTTTTCACATAAAAAATTTTATGGTCTTTTATAAAATTTACACATTGCACAAATAATTCATGATTTCCTTACTGACTCCACAAGGGTAAAAACAGGAAAAGGTTATTTGCATGAAAAAAATGGAATTCTGAAAACTGAACAAGCACTTACAGTAACAAGCGGGATCAAGGATAACAGGATCCCCGTTCTTATCAGAACTGATATTTCCGCTCCATAAATCTCCATGTAACAAACAAGGCTCGATGGTCACATCTTCAAACAAAGCTGCAATATTCTTCACTAATCTTTGTCCTGCAGTTAAGTCAAAACAAGATTACCAAAACATTAGCATGATGTACAGTTTTGACTTCAAGGTCAAAGAGTCTGTTTAAAATCTAAAAACTGATAGAATTTTAGTTGTACCAACATTTCAATGCAATAGGACTGTTAACGAGTTATGTGAAGATTCCATTTTCTTTGAAGATTAAAAGTTGGAAGAACCATTTTGAATTGGTGATTGAAATTTAGCTGGGTTGACGTTAGAAAGTCAATACGTAAAATGAACTTGGGGTTTTTCAGGATCACAAACCTTTTTCATATATAGCTGAATCACCATATTGTTGTTGTGCTAACTTAAGTTGAAAATTTAACCGATGCTCGGAGTAAAATTCGATCCAATCTGATGTCCATGTGTTTATCTGTGGCGTGCTACATGCAGGACTTGAGTTATTAAAACCAAGAGTATTGTAAAAGATAAAAGAGATAAATGCCCAAAAAAAGATTCAAAACAGTGTCAAAAAAGAAACAATTGAACCACACGAAAACTGTCGCTTAAAAGAGTTGTTTCTGCTCAGATTTTCTTGTCTGTAATTTTTATGTCGTTTGATTTTCAGCTTCTGTACCGAAGCAATGAACTTACAAGGCTTAGTTGCCCATAAAGAAATGCAATGTGTAACAGTATATTCTAACTTTAACCAATTTAAAGAATACATTCATCTCTGATACAGTTTCATAAGAATAAACGTACCTGCCAATGGTATTGTTGACATGAAACCCGAAACCATTTTCAGATTTTGCAGCTTTATGCATCTCTGCAAGCTTCCTCCCTAGTACAGACTAAACTAAAAGGATATTAAAATTAAATATGGAATCACAAC
The DNA here is from genome assembly GCA_025506415.1 of Flaveria robusta. Taxonomy (NCBI): domain Eukaryota; kingdom Viridiplantae; phylum Streptophyta; class Magnoliopsida; order Asterales; family Asteraceae; genus Flaveria; species Flaveria robusta. The sequence continues at coordinate 3,117,982 of CM046460.1, read as the reverse complement.
TGAAATGCAAGATGGTGAGTTCTGGGGTTCACCTGATCACCTCTTGATGAACCAAATTCTATGAATTCCATAATGATGTATGAACCTCCTGTTGGAAATGCACCTACCTTCAGGTACCAAAGAAGCATTCGATGGTGAAATTTGGTATTTCTAATATAATACAATATGGGACATTCTTTTGGAAGATATGGTAACAACTAGAAGTGGAAATTTTGACTGGTTTACTTATGAACGAGCTCAAAAAAATATTTTAGCTAAAAGGGAACAGTTTAAAAGACTCCCATAGTCTTTTTTAACACATTCAAACCTCCCGCTTCGTATTCTTCAGAGATTTAAGAATATTAAAGTAATAATAATAATTTTATATTCATGATTTATATACTAATTGTTTATATAAAATTAAATAGACGAAAAGAGCCATTGTATCCGACCTGTTTCAACCTGTTACCCAACCCACCCATCTTGCCACCTGTGGTTATGTTTATCTAAAATCTAATTAGAAGAATATTACCTTAAATGGTTTAGGAACACGAATGGATTTTGTCTCATACATTGCATTTAACCCTAAAGCCTCTCCCTCAAACATCTCTGGTCCAATGCGCCTAGAATCAAGTATATGAACAAATAGTGGTTAGGGAAAGTATGCGCAATGTATAATTTGTAAGAATTCTGCATAGGGAAATAATAAAATAAGAAATCTTGACACGTGCCGGTAAAATAAACCTGTTGGTCTTAACGAAGAAAGAACCAACATCAGTATTGTATCGGCTTGCAAGATTAATACAACCGCCACCAACAGGACTAATTCCTGTTATTTGAGTTGCTTTTCCTTCTGTTAGAATCCATTCCCGTACTGGATCCGTACTCAAAGTTGCCACTGTAAAAAGGTGAAAACTTTAGACAATTATAGTGCCACTTTCTTACAAAGATTTTAACAACAAATGTAGACTGATTATAGTGTGGACGACTTCGTGAATCATGTAAGAGTCTTTATCGCTAACTAACCACTATTCTTCTTAAAATATGAACAATGAGTGATTTTCCAGTGGATTGTGGGAATGTGAAATGCAGAGAAAAACACATCATATATAGGGGGTTTTTGGGTATTCTGAATTATTCAACACTATATATTTCACCCTCACAAATTATATAATCATAATCAGTTTGCCCCCATCCAAACACATAAAACCAATGATTATTTGCTAAACGAGAACACGATATATATAATTAGATAATCATCTTTACTGGGTTTGATCTTAGATTCATTATAAAGGCTGAATCTTTGTGTAAAATGTAGGAGTGAAATACTGAGGTTTCTTCTTTGACAATCAAAAACCATAATTTGCTGTTTTTTTACAATGCATTTATTAATTTAATACCCTACAACTACTGATAGATTTAAAGCACTTTTCAAGCCCACAAGAAATCCAACAATTCAACATATATTCAAAATTCACAGATTATTATCCGATTGCAAAAAGAAACAAGAACTTTAAGCAGAACTCAACGAATCTCCTTAAAACCAAATTACTTGTAAAAAACACATGACAATTAAGATGGGTTCGTTTGGAAAGACTCAAAAATCGAATCTTTCTGCTACTATTAGCTAATAGATTGAATTTTATGCTACTGCTATTGATAAAACCCTAAAAAGAGAACAGATTAATGTTGATTAATGCGAAATGATACTTACTAGCCATGGGTTTATGCAGAGGAAGAGAAAATTGGCGCGAAGGATGAAAAAGATGATAAGAAGAGAAGGATATGACACCCAATTGTGCCACCATTCTTGAAGCTGCTTCAACACACAATTTGCCCTTTTGCTCACTCACTGTAGATTCTCATCAGCAACAACAATTGGTGGAGGTTTCTCCTTTTTTTTCTTTTTTTTTTTGAAGTTCTTTTCCTTAGATCTTTTTCTGTTTGGACTTTAGAGAATCTTGATAAAGTCATAAAGCCCACAAAAAGGGTATTTTTAAATAAGAAAAAATTAAGAAAGATTTTTGTTCTTTGCAAACCGAACCGAACTAAGCTAGAGTCAACTAAAACATGGCTTCTTTATTTCTTTAGTCGAGCCAAGCCTGTTTGTACAATCTAGTCGATTTCTAGCGAATCATTTTTAAATATTTCAATCAAGCTTCTAGTTTCAAGTTTTTCAAACAAGCTTTAAATTTCGAGTTACTTAAACGATCCTAAAAAATATTATAGTGTCCATTCTTTATTAAGATGTAGCTTAATTTAATTTAACTTCTATTGTATATAACTTCTTTCTTTTTTTTTTTTTGACCAATATAAGTAATATATTTATATTTTTACAGATGAAAGGTTATACCCTCCTTTTACCGTCCCTAGATTTTACCAAACATAACATCAACTTACATTATGCTCATAAATTTATTTACTTTATATAAGATTTAATTGATTGAAGACAGATTGTTCAAAACTATTTGCCAGTAACCATGATGTTCATGATTTTAATGACTAATTACAAGCTTCTATAAGCAGTATTCATTGTTTGAATTAGACAAAAATGGCAATCATATACAGCAATCCCAAATCTTTCAACTTCTTTTCATAACCTGTCATCTTTCTGCTTCTGTTCCTGCTCCTACACCTCCCATGGTTGAATCCACTTGGCTTTGACTTTGACTACTTCCTTGACCAGGGTGTGGTAGCAGCCACTGGCCGAACCGCTCCATTGAGATATCCCTTGACATACCGGGGCTGTTTGTTGCGATAACAGACAGACGACACACGGGGCAAGTTGTTTGCTTCGTTAGCCACATGTCTATGCAAGAAAGATGATAACTATGCCCACACTTCGGCATGATTCTTAGCACATCTTTCTCTTGGTATTCGCTTAAACATATTATGCACCTGCCATTTATAGAAAGAAAGTCAACTAGCCGTAAAATGTTGCTTTTGGGGGTTCTAATAGCTAAAGGATCAGCGCGACTATGGATTGCGACCAAGTGACTAGGATGTGCGCTACAATAATAGACTGTTATCTGTTTATACAGCAAATTACTATAATCTTGGTAACTAACTATTTGCAACTTGACAATGTAAAACAAAAAATTTAGATAGTTCAATAAAAGAATTTAGCGAAAGGGTGGGTGACCAAACTTACTGCGCATCCTCCAAGGAACCGAAGGCTTCACGGTCAAACTTAAGTGTGGGAATGGCGGCAATTATAGCTGGTTCAAGGGCTACGACCCGATGCTCTTGCTGTCATTGTGTTTCCAAATGGTTAGATTATTAGAATGAAATCGTCATCAAAGATATTAACAAAATCCAACTAAAATATAGATATGAAAGGCAGTACTAAATTGGAAATGCATTTTTGCTGTTGTGGGCATTATGATGGTAAACTTAAACTTAAAAGAACTACCTTTTGGTGCATAACTAATGAAATTATCTCCCAAACAAATCTTTCACAAAATAAATCCTTCTCTTGATGAAAATTGTAGAAGTTTTCATTTTGGAATATCTTGTGAAACTTGCTAGCATTTACCTATTTGTCTCTAGTACTTTTATCTACAAAGTTCAGATGTTTTGTCACATTATTAAAGGGTATATTAGATGATCATTTAATAATCAAACAAATTACAAACTATGTGTACAGTGGAACGCTGTAATATTCAAAGGAAACAAAGGGTATGGCCATCAAGAAAAAACATAAATTTAGGATCCATGAATAGCAGTTAGCACCTAAGTGTTCATCAATCTCTAATCGAGGAAGTTAAAAAACTACAACCAAAGATAACATACGCACAAATTATGAGTTTTGTGCAAGGTTTCAAGAAACCCAACAACCAAATGACTTCAATTTCTGACAAATTCAACCAAATATTTCCATAAAGATGGAAAATTGACCAAATCCCAGATCAAGATTCATTAAAAAATGATGAAAGTTACAGAGGATGGAGGGAAATTATTGCCCAAAAATGGAATCCACTTCACTTTGGGTGGACTCAAAGTGAAAGAGTGTGAGGACCATTGATTAATAGAGGTGGATATGAGAAGAGGGGGAGACTGACCATTCTTGATTCTTCTCATTTTCTCCTTGGCTTGCTCCTTTGGACTTGCTATCATGTGGGTCCACTTCAATGGCTAAGGGACCCTCTCTTGGAGAAAGTAGGAAACCTAATAGTAAAAATGTGTAGCAAAAAGGTTGGAATGAATGACCTGAAAAGTGTATCTATGGTAGTTTTCTTGTTTCTAAGATTTTATATCTTCTTTTAAAAAAATAAGAGATTTATTATAAATTTGAGTATGTGTATGCTAAAAAAAATACACTTTGATTCTTTTTTTTACCGTCATTTTACGCAGGTTGACCTTCAAATGTTAGAAACATAAAATTAGCGAAAGCTGAATTCATATCTAATCACAAGATTGTTCGAGAAATGATGATTCTTTTTGATTGATCAAAATCCAAATTTAGTGAAAAAACTAAGAATGATAAAGCATCAAGTGATAACATGCGAGATCAACTAACGAAATTGGGTTAATAGTGTGAAGAATGCTTGAAAAAATTTATGAAAGTTTTAAATGATCTTTTATAAAAAAATATTATATAATAAAATTTACAAGTTTAAATGAAATTTTATGAAATGCTGTTCACAAAATTTATTTAAGATTTTGAATGCTTTATAAAATCAAAATGTTTATAAAACCTATTTAAGATTTTGAATCTTTTTTAGATCTAATCAAGTTTTCTAAACATTATAAATCATCTTTATCAAAGATAAGTAAAGGAATCTTTTTTAAGAAGAGACAATTCAAAATAGAGCAAAAGATACATATTTCTTGTTCATTATTAGAGGCATTTTCATTTTCTATCTAAAAAACTCTTTTTGCTTCGGTTTGCCTCAATCCTCATCCCTCTCTAGGGAATAAATAATTCAAACGAGATTATGTCAAGGGAAGACTGTTTTAACAAATAGGAAAGTAACCAAGGGAATAAAGGGATAAAAGCAAAATCACCTTGTAAGCAAAGATGCTTAATAAAACAAACTTAAGTTTCTTCCTCATTTTTTAAGCTCAATCAAAAAGAATTTTCCTAATGCGTAAAAACTAGTGACGAGCTTAAAATCACTTTTGGATCTATTGCAACATAAATTTTTAGGAACAAAAATGAGTACAAAAAGAGCACATTCGATATAAGGTTTGAAAGTGCATCGATCATACAATGTTTTGAATAAATTCTTGTTCTCTTTATTCTCTTGACTATTTAAACAACCTTCACTTTCACACTTTGATTTGACCCCTTTAAGGCTCTAAAATGATAATACATATTTGTTAAATCGATCGTTTAAAAAACGATTTAAAAAAGAAGAAAACGAAAATCAAGAACAAGGGTTTCAATAAAATAAGTTGGTGTGATTATTCATCGTAAACATATATTACCAACATCGTGTACCTAACTTGAAATAGGTGATCACCACTAAAAGAGTATGAGAAGTAAAGGTGATCACCACGTGATTAGTGAAATGATCAAAGATTGATTAGTATCTGAGTAATAAGAATTGGAGAGGTGGTCACTATTGATAGGCTGATAGCCAAACCATCACCTATTGATGTTGTATGTCGGGTCAACGACCCGTTCACTACACGTGTCAACCCACATCAACCACAATATTATTATTCAAGAAATAAATCTCATGCAATTAATGCACCCCACGTTCCATGCACCTGCAATTTCTACCACTTTCTTGCAAGTTTAAAATTTAGTTTCTTTTTATGCTTTGTTAGTTGTACATTAATTCCATGTCTCCGTAACAATAGGATAGCATGTAGTTGTTGGTTTACTTTCTTTTATATACATGTATTCGGACATTGGCAGAAGGGGGAGTTTTATGAATTGAAGTTTTCTTTTGGGTTAATTTTTCTCAATGGATTTTTGAGTTAGATTAATTCTTCCATGCTAGTTCAAGTTTGGCAACTTGGATGGTGTTCTTGGAGTCTAGATTAGAGTCAAGTGGTGTATCTGTATCTTGATTCAAATTTAGAATTGCTCAACGAGTTGTTCAAGTGGTGTATCTGTATCTTGTCGACCCGTTGTCTATCTGTTCTATTTGTTTTTTTTAAGATTCTATCTTTACCCCTACTCTGATTTCCTATCAACTATCTTCTTAGTAAAATGTTATTACAATGATCTTTACCGGATAACAGAAAAGATCATAGTGAAGGCAAACTTTCAGTTGAAGATGAGCACATGATGGATTTGAAAAACATCCATTGAAACAACTATACATCCGGTGGTATTTTTCACCCATCTCTTTACATATTTGTAAATTAGTTATACGCCATTTCAAATACTTACCAAAAGTTGTTAAAACAGAATTAAGTATAAACACGTTCGACTGATAAGTTTTCTTAATCTTTCATTATTTTAGGTTTTTAAGTACTTGCTTAATAACAATAAACAAAATAATAAATGTTTATGTAAAACAATAAAATCTGTTCTTGGACTTGTTAAAATGAGGCCCAATAAAGCCCAAAAGACCAGCAAAAGGACTTGAGCTCCCTCGGGCCTTATCAAATTCATCTAAATTTCATGGGCTTTTTCTTTCGTAATCAAACTTCAAACAAACAGATGGTAAAATTTTAATAATCATAATTATATATTTATATGCACTGTTATTTTAATTGTAAGCTGTAGTTATTAGATTTCGTACGTTAAGGTTAAGTACATGAGAGGTTTGTATCTTAGGGTTTTTCTACATATAGCCTCACTAGTTGGCGTTACCGCGCGTTGTGGCGAACACTATAATATGAAATAAATTTATTAAGGATATGAAGAGTGCAAAAACATAAAATTATAAACATAGTGCAAAACATAATTTATGACGTCATAACATTAAAAAAATTTAATATTTACATGTTACCCTAATAAATATTTCCTCTTTGCCCTTAAAAAAACATAAATTTACCTCACAAATTTACCATTCCATTTTCTCCAGAGTTGATTGCATTTGCACCTTAATATCTCAAATTTTGTCTTTTTTAAATGATTCATGTTTCTTTGATTGTTTCTATCAACTCCAGTTAAAATAACAGGTGATTTTAAAAATTATTTAATAACTAAAAACATTAAAGAAATATACACACACAGAACAGAATAGTAGTATTAATAATTTATTTGTTTATAAAAAGCAAAGTTATTAAGAAAACTTAAATGAATTTAAGTGTATTTTTTGAAAGTTGTAAGGATCTTGAAAAGTACACAAAGTTAATAATAAACTAATTTATTCTATCTCAATAAAGAATGGAGAAGATTAACGTATTTTAATCATATTGACACACAAATGAGATCATCTTCTTTTCTTTTACAAAAAGTTTTACAGAGTAGTTTATATTTAGATCAAACCTTCCTCCCATCACACTCAGTTCCTTTCTCTCTCGTCGGAACACGGTCCATTTTACGATTTATGCCTCATCTTCTTCAGTCTCCGATCAAAATCTTCGTTTTCTGGTCATGGGGAGCGGGCGAACCAAGCAGACCGTCCTCGAGTTGACAATCTTGGTATCCTCTCCATTAACATCGCTTGTTGTATCCTGACAGATTTATAGAAAAACTACCTCCGCAGTAGGAGATATGATTTATACAAAACTAAAATGTGCTTTGAACGGGTGTGATAACCATCTAAATCCGCCGTGAAGTTTGCAAGAAACCGCCACCATCGTTAGTATTGTTCTTGTGGTCGGCAGTTGTTGTCGCCGTTGACGGTTGTTGCCATCATCTACCCTAACCCTTGTTCTATAGCAAAAGTAACGGATGACACTTTAAGTTTAACGACGCTAAGTTGCTTTTTGTAGTGTAAAACGACTTTAAGTTGCTTTTTGTAGTGTATATAATATATATTTGTGAGACACATAAATATTCCATTGATCTTATCAAAACTTAAGAATGTGTTTGGTTTGGTTTGTAGAAATTGTTGAATTGGAAATTGAATTCCGTCTTAGTGCGTTTGATTGAACAATAAACTGAAATTAGTTCCAACTTTAAATTCTTATAAGTAAAAGATTTCAAAAATCCTTTCAAATTGTATTGGAGCTCAAAAATAAGAAACTAAAATCTCTGTCACTCCCACTCCGGCCCCAATCACCGACCATCGCCATGCCACCACCAACTACCTCTGTCGCCCCCGCCGAGCACACTGCCACCTTTAGTTTTTGTTTAAAACCAAGTCTTAGGTAGCATTTATCTTCAGCCTAGGAACCAATTCGTATAGCCGGCTCTGAGGAGGGGCAAAGTGGACCTTCGTCCAGGGCACACTCGCTCAGAGCTACAAATTTTTTTTTTTAAATTGTATATTATATAAACTTTTTTAAAAAAATAGTAATAAGTTATAATCCAATAAAAAACTTAATCTAATTATGTTTTTAGTCAAATATATATCTTTGGGTTCATTTTATTAATCCTATTATTTAACTAAAAGTCTGTTTCTTAAATTACAAAATATCAATTCTCATAAGCCATTATCCGTTATTATTTGTTGCTTTGTTTAATTGCTTTATACAATGAATTAACTCAAATTGAGCAGCTTACTTTAAAAAATAGAAATCGAGGCATTCACAAGTGAAACAGTAGAAGGCTACGACGTGTACGATAGGAAGGTCTTTGTGCGACTGCCGACTTTGTTAGTTGTTTATGAAAATATGGCTTCACGTGTTATCGGTTAGATATTATGGTGTGCCATTGTAGTACTATGAATTTGCTATATTTATTAGTGAACATTTGTTTTCGTTTAACAAACTACTTTATATAATTTAATTCGTTAAAGTCTAGGGGCCTTTTTTTCCGACTCGTCCATGATACTAAAATCCTTAGGACCGGCCCTGCCAATTCGTATAAGGTTATTTTTTATATAATACTAGTTTTAGTAAACCCGTGTATTACACGGGTTGAATAAATAAAATATTAAATGAAATAAAATTTTATTAATTATAAAATAACATTCAAAGATAAGATACAATTAAAATTACATATGAGTAAGAATTGTAAGTGATAAACAATGATATTAACTTTTTAAACTTTTGTTTTTAAGCATTTTTTTTTCAAAAAATAAATTAAATATTTTTTTTTAAAAACAAACCGTCTAAAAAAATAATCATTTTCAAAAATTGTCTTACAATAACTCAATTTTAATTATTTTTTATTTACTAAATTTATAATTTTTAAAAATATCAATTTTAAAATATTTCGTATTTAAAAAGTTTGATGTTTTAGAAAAATTTCTTTTTATAAAAATTTGTTTCTTTTAAATAACATTAATAAAGAAATTTCTTGCTTAATTTATTAAAAAATTGTTTTTAATAAACAAAAAAGAAAATCATTAGTACTTTATGTAGTAATTAATAAGAGAGAGAAGCGGGAAAATTTTGATATGAATGAATGTGATGATGACATGTGTCATTCTTAGTTACCCTTTTATTATAATAGATAGATAATAACTTAATATATGCTCATTTTTAATTCCAACAATTAACTAAACAAATTCCTATAATATTAGTTATTGTTATTATATAAAAACTAACTTATCATCTAAAATCAAGAAAATTTATGACCATATTGGGGTGAGCATAAGTCAGTTCTGTAATAAGTTAAAATCAAACCTATAATCGGTGTTTTAGATTTTAGATTTTGTAAATGATCAATTTCAACTATAAATGGTATGATTAATTTGGTTTATCGATGCTTAAAGGATGGTTTGCGCATGAGTAGTAAATCCAACTATATAGTCAATTGAAATATTAGTGATTCTTTTAAATTATAAATAAGAATGTATTAGAATTTTTCCACAAATGACATATTATTCGGAGAAGAGATATGAAGCTGGAATGGAATGAAAAAAAATATAAGGGTGAATGGATGAATTTGGTATGTTTAGAGAGAACATGATCACTTTTATAATGGTTTATTCCATTCCTTTTACCAACCGAACATGTTTTTTTTTTTCATTCACCATTTCTCATCTCACTACTACACACCAAACACTACCTAAATGTTGGTTTAGCGACTGTTTAATTAATTCGATTACTTACACACATAATAATAAGCAAACCATGAAAGCCAATTATTAAAAAAACATAACCGAATCATTAGTTTTTTAACCGGTTACTATTATTTTAGTTCGGTTTTATAAATCTTTTTTCATTATAGTTTAGTTATTTGGTTTTGCAGTACATCCATGTCCAACGTTCCACATATCAATCCTGAGCATGTTTTCCTGAACTATTTATTTCTTTTTTTTTTTATTCATTTCTAAAATGTTTGTATTAAAGGTAAATTTATAGTGCATTTCATATATTACTAATTTAAATAAGTTTTATTATTTTATCACATAATTTATCCTATCTCAAAGAATGATGAATATTGTTTGCAATAAGATGTCAATTTGTCGTGGCATCCGCATTATGACAATTATCTTGCATATAGATGCAATGACAACCTTTTGAAAGTAATCTATCATCTAGTCTGACTTGTTTTTATTGAACTTGCCAAAGTTAAAACTTTGTTATTTGAGTTTTAAAAATGTGTGGTTAGTTAGATGGGTCAAGTGACATTATTATATCAATTTTAGCACTTCGTATTTGGAAGCTACCTTTAAGAGAATAATTAAACATTGCTAAACTCAATTCAACTTAAACTATCGTTTCCAAATACAAAACACCCAAAATTTAAAACATAAGAAATAATAGAATTCATTTTCAAAACGAAAATTAGAGTTATGTGTGTAGGTTGAACTAGTAATAACCTGGATATCTATAATCTATATGATGCATGATGGTAATCTTGAAAATACAATTGGATAATTTAAATAGAAAACAAGAACAAATAATACAAATTTTGTTATGAAAATATGGCATCAAAATCAAACCAAAAACATTCCTTATGTATGTGTTGAATCATCACAACTTTCCTGTTGATGAAAAATTGCAAGAAAACTTATCAATCTTCGTAATAGATTATTAGTAACAAGTTTCCAAGGTCAACCAGTAGAAAGTGTAGTCAATAGCACTTTAGCTCATTAGTGGCAATTACAATTAAAAATAAATCATAAGCAAAATGACAACTAGTCAATGCCTCAGTGAGAGCAAAGTCATTAGTGGTAACTAGTTATTAGTGGTAACAAATGGTAAGTGACAATTGATTATCAATAGTAATTAAGTTATTGTTAGAAGAGATTTGAGCTTATGGATTTTTCATTGATGTAACTATCTAACCATTGGTAGCTAGTTATAGCCGACACCTAAATGTTGTAATGGTTCCTTGTAAGGTATTTGATTTTGTACACTTACCTTCCAAATAGTTTTCATAACAGACATATTCATTAATTTTATTTCTCTTTGATTATCGATTAAAATTTTGTAAGTACCAACAAAAAATTTCAATCTGAAAGCGCTCATAGCGTGATTCAAAGAGATATCTAAGCGGCGATTGTGTTGTGAGATTGTTGGCCAAGCCAGTGGTAGGGGCGACGACAATGATGGTGACTTATTTTTGTTAGTTATATTGAATATGATTACAAGATAAGTATATATTTAAAAAATAATTTAAATTATAATTTAAAAAACTAATAGAAATAAAGCAATTTAGATCCACGATCAACATTAATTTTACAAATAAATGATAATAAATTACATCTTATTACGTTAAAACATAATTTTAAAAGTCACCTATCATCAAATCAAACTCTATTATATACATACAATTTTCCTTATTTCAAATATGGTTTGCATTTGAGATGTCAATTTATCGTGGCATTGCATGATGGGCATGTAATGACAACTTTATGAAAGTTATTTATTATCTTATTATAAAGTGACTTGTTTGTATTGAACTTGCCAAGATTAAAAAGAGTTAAAAACATTTCTTTTATAGATTTTTATATTTGTGGTAAGTCGGGTGTCTAAGGCACATGATTAAGGCTTGTTGACGAACCCTAGTTTGGTACATGAGTTAGTACCAATATACAGTATCCATAGCTTGATGTGCCGTCCTTGGTCTATTCATGTGGTCTTATATATATGAACATATATCATTATAATATAGAAGATGATTGGTTCTGACTTCTAAATTATATAAATTAATTAATTTAGTAGAGATGTAGGCAAATAGTGGTGTCTCCCAAACAGTAAATACATTTCATCTTGTTTGAACATGGCTAGATTTATCAAAGAATTCTAATTTGATCTCGTGCCGTATGTGCACTTCTTAGTTATAAAAATATATAGTTAAAACTAAAATATTCTCCAAGTATGTGATGTGAATTAATTTAATATATGTAGTATATTTGAGATGGTATTTTTAGAAAGAAAGGTTAATATGGTGACAAAATATAACGTGCTATACCAACACGATAATAGTATTAATCTATCTCAAGATTTGCAACGAACTTATTAGGGGCCGTTTGGTTCGCAGAATGTTTTGCAAAGGAATTGGAATTGGAATTGGAATGTTGTTAAAGTTGACAACGTGTTTGGTTGGTTAATTTTGAGTGAAATTGGAATTTTAGTTTTGAACATTCCATTGGATTGTTAAACATTCCATAGGTAAGTGGAAGGAATGTGAATTCCAATGAATGAAGGAAAAATTTTCAATTCCAATTCCATCCGTTGACCAACCAAACATGATTTTGGATGGAAAATTTTCCAATTCCAATTTCAATTCCTGAGAATTCTGTGAACCAAACGTCCCCTTAGATTCTTGAAACAAAAAACTCAATTCCAACCTTGGAGAAATAAAGGCCAATGGAAAGCAATGCACCATAAGAGTACGCTTAATTATATTGTGACAACATGTATAGCGATGAATAATGTTGTTAGTACTGTTAGGCATGTCATAACGACATGTCGTCACTATAGGGGTATTCAGAAATTTGATAAGTCAAACCCTATAAGAAAAAAAAATAAATTAATTAATTACATTGTTTTAATTAAGTTATAGCGACGATATGTTGTCATTACTAGTGTAATCGGTTTAATTTTCTTTTCATTAAGTTATAGCGACGACATGTATAAATGAGTTTAACAAATAATTTCATTTAATTTAGAGTTAATTTTAATTTTACTCCCTAAGGTTTGACAAAAATAACCATTTTCATCCAAAAGATTAAAAACATCAATTTACCTCCAAAAGTTTCATAAATTGTTTCAATTTTAGTCCAAAAGTTTTATTATTTTGGATTCAAGTTGAAACAATGATGAAACTTTTGGAGGTAAATTGAAACAAATTATTAAACGTTTGGAGGTAAATTGATGTTTTCAATCTTTTGGAGGAAAATGGTTATTCTTGTCAAACCTTAAGGAGCAAAAATGAATTTAACTCTTTAATTTACTTATAACTGACTTGCCGTTGCTATAGATGTAAATGACTTTATATAATAATTTCTTGTAATTTACTTATGGTATCTAGCTACATGTTATCACCAAGATGTTTCCATAGAGACTACGCATACGATGACAATAAATGGAAGTAAAAATTCACGAAAATAATTATATTTTGTTGTTATAATTATATGTTAGTGTTCAATGCTTAACATATCTTCTGGTAGTCGTGGAATTATGAAGTTCATGTAATTTACTTTTATGTTTGTGTGCCATCTTAAATATTTTCAAACGTTTAAAGCTTGGCTATTTAACTTTTACTTTAATTTTCAATTTATACACGAAGGGATTGTCAACTTTTACTTTAATTTTCAATTTATATACGTAGGTATCGTCAAGTATTATGTTTTTTTTTTTTCATGTATCTACTTTTTTTAACTGCTAATTAAATCACTAGCAGACCACTAGTCCATCCTATCATCTTCATTCTCGAGTACGAAACCTTGGGTGGCTAGGCCGGTCCACCTGAAGAATTTTCATGTATCTGCTTTATACTTTAAAAATTAAGTTACGTTTGCAGATTAACTCCATCAATATTTTTTTTTTTTTTTTTTTTTTTTTGTGATACACGAGTAATAAATAAATAAAGTATAAGTTCGGTCGAATAAAGACACTTAGGAATGCTCATTTAGAAAGTTTCGTGATCCAATTCAACGAATGGTGATTTGAAAAATGTTAAGTGAAAACAACAGAATAAACACTTAAGAAATAAAGAAACCTAATTTAAAATTGCGACTCAACATTTTAAATCCATTAAATCATTTATAAGCCGACAAACGAAAACCGGCTAACGTTTTGTTGGCTTTCTTCTGTTTAAGAAAATGGCCTATTTGGCTCGGCTTGCGGCTTTCAATGGGAAATTCGGATCTTTATTTTCATATTTCATCAAATGTACTTTTGTCAATATTAATGCATATTTGTTTATCAATGTTAAGAAATATAATGCAGTTTACTTAAAACAGTAGGACGTACGTTAATTTATTTCATTTTAATGATAATGTTTTCGGTTGTAGCATAACTTATAAATACGTCTGGTTCAAAATCGGATGTTAATTTTATTTATATGAAGGGATTTTGGTCGCTAAATTTGGTCACAAGCATGAGCTGCAACCATGTTTATCCGACCGTTGAAACCAGCCAAGAAGTGCTTTTGCGACGATTTTAACTAGCGGTTCTTTTCATAGTAATATCTTAAATTTCTTTAATTGATGATAAATTTACACATATCTATTTCTTTTATTTATAATATAATATATATTACACAAGTTAATGAACACAACTTCACTCTAAAACTGATAAAGAAAAAAATTTATATATTATCGTAATCTACTTTTTTCTACTCCAATCTAATTATAATTTAGGTAAATAGAAAAATAATTGAGTAATCTAATCGGGTATATATATACTGTGGGGTGCAAAACATAAGGTTTCTGTGCAAGAGGGCATAAAAAATAAAACTGTAAAAAGACAGAAAAAAGAAATGCATATTATATTTATAATATATAATACTTGCAAACACCATTCGAAAACCACTATATATAAACAAGGGATAGAAGTTCCTTTTTAAGTTCTAACAATATATACTGATCATGGCAGCATCCAAAACTACCAAAACCGCAACCACCACCACCACCACCGATGATATCATGAAAACAATGAAACCATCGATGAGAAAATTTGTTGGTGTCCGACAAAGGCCATCGGGGAGGTGGGTGGCAGAGATCAAAGATTCATCGCAAAAGGTGAGGTTATGGCTTGGTACTTATGACACCCCTGAAGAAGCGGCTCGAGCCTACGATGAGGCAGCTCGAGCCTTGAGAGGTGAAAACGCGAGAACCAACTTTGCACCTGTGGTAAATTCAATACATGGTTCGTGTCCAGAACCAGATTCAAGAAGCGCGCTTAGCTTTTCTTCGTTAAAAGCGCGGCTAAGTAAGAACTTACAAAGCATCATGGCACGAACCAGTGAAAATAAGTCTTCACCAAAAAGTAGAGTGAGCGATCATTTCACCTTCGCGAGTATATTTAACTTGAAGGGCAATTACCAGTACCAAAACAACGTTACTAGTGACATAGAAAAACTGGTGCAACCTAGTGTGATTGTACCATCACAAAACGTGTCAGACCATTGCAATACATCATGGGAAAGCTCAAGTGTGTCAGATTGTAGCAACGAATGGACAGGTTTTTCCAGTAGACTACACGGGCTAGATTCAGATGGCTCTGATATCGGTGAAGGCAGCTATCTTGGCGATCAAATGATCGGAGGGTGGATGAGTAGCCCGGACATTAGCGATGCTGGTTCTAGGAGTAAAAGGTTTAAGGTATCTTCATCGGTTTTGGTTCCTCCAAAGTTCAATGATCAAATTAACGAGTCGGGTTTTCCTTGGTGAGAATCGAACTATGGGAAAATTGTCTTGCACAATCTTGTTTTAGCTTTGCTTATTTTACATGTTTTTTCTCTGGATGTACAAAGTTTGAAATACAATAATTTTACTTATTTGATACAAAAACCCATATATTCAATATGTTATTCTAAATTTCAAATTAAAATGAATACAATGCATCGTTATACATGATTATTAAAAAAGAAATTCTATAAATGAGATAGAATGTTTTAATTTCAAAGCTTGAGTGTATATTTCATGAAATAGAACATATCGTATATATTGTCCAAGGTTCACGACCTTGGTGTAGCTTTCAAGTTTGAGTTGGATGAAGCTCCGATGTTAAAAACCGAGTTGTCCTTAAACTCGCTTCGCAACATTGGCACCATATTAGTCCTCTCTTTCATATAAGCATTTATCAACCTTGAAAAACCTATATTGAAGGCGCTCTACGTGTATAAAATAAAACAAAATAATTATAAAAAATCATATAAAATAAAACAAAATAATTATAAAAAATCAAATAACTCCTTATAAATATAGATCATTTAATTTCTAGCGGCCAATTATGAATATTTTTTTGAAATATAACAAAACCAAAAAACTTAGAACATAAGTAAACACATAACTTAACTATCTATAAAACCTCTAAAACATAGATGAGAAGAAAACTTTTCTTTTTCTAACAAATATTTAGATCATTGATGGCCATTGGTCCACTCATCATCCTTATTAGTCGAGTATGGAATCTTAGGACTCTAGTTTTGCATGTCCCTGAAGAAAAGCTCGTATTTTAGTTCGTCTCATCAGTCCTGAACCGAAGCCACCCTCAGGAAGAAATTTACTATAAGTAAGCAAACTCTTAGCCAAACCTGAAACATTTTTTTTTTTATTATCATAGGTGGGCTTTAAACCCAAGACCTTTTTCGTTTTAATAAATCTTGGATACCTCAACGAAATAAAACTAGTTAGACTAAACTCCTGCGAGTCTCTAACCCAAGAAAGCTGCACCTAACTAATTAAAACAAAAGCCAAATATTAAAAATTAAAATTAATTTCAATGTTGCTTTTTAAGATTTGAATTAACTATTTTCCTTTAAAAGATAAAAAACATCAATTTACCTTTGAAACTTTCATACATACAACTAATGAAACTTTTAGACTAACATTAATACAACTTACGAAAATTTTAAAAATAAATTAATATTTTTTAATTAATGATCACTTTTAACAAACCTTATGAACAAAACTAAATTTAACTCTAAAAGATTAATTATGCGGCCCATAGTCATTTGCTCCACATGGGTGATGGGCCTCAGATCGTGGCCGCCCATGGGCTCGGGATCAGCCCAACCCAGATTATCATGGGCTTACAATATTTCGTCAAGTGTGTTGGTCAGTTGGTGTGTGCCTCTGCGACGGTTATCAAGTTGTACCGACAGTAGCCACCATAGTCACAATAAAGAAATAATTAACTTATATCACATATCAAAACAAGCACTATTTCGTCGCAAAAACAAACCTCAAAATTCCATATAAGATTCCAGTGGCATCACAGCCACACTCTATGGATAATCCAACCCTCTTTCTAGTGCTATCTTTCCTTCTAACTTTCATCTATGTTTTCGCCATCTCCGGCCGCCGTAACCCCCCCCTTCCGCCCGGGCCACGCCCTTTTCCGATCATCGGAAACCTCTTAAGCCTCAGCAGCAAGCCCCACCGCTCTCTTGCTGCACTCTCTAAACGTTACGGTCCTTTAATGTCACTTAAGCTGGGAACTAGAACAACAATAGTTGTCTCATCACCCGACGTCGCGAAAGAATTCTTTCACAAACATGACCAATCGTTCTCTAGCCGATCTTTACCCGACACAACCCGAGTCATCAACCACCATGAGTACTCCATGGCGTGGCTCCCCGCCGGAGACCAATGGCGAAAACTACGAAGAATTACCAAAGAATGTTTGTTCTCCGGGCAATGGTTAGATCGTAGCGAAGAACTACGTAGGAAAAAGGTACGAGTCAGATCGATAACATATATTTAGATTTTTAATACTTTGTGTATAACTTTTATTTGTTAAGATACTGAATAATATTATTGAATGATGCTAATTACAAAAGAAACCTTAATATAGGAAACAAACTAGAAGCCATAAAAATATAACTTTAACACGTGAGCTTAGAATTTCTATATCCCACTAATATAGGTGTCACGCAGTGATTTTTTTGAATGTTTATGACACTTTTGGAAATAATCAGTTCTATAAAGAGCAGTTTGAACCTCAAAACAGTTCCGGGAGCGATCCTGGTTAGGGAAGGCTAAGACGGCGCCTCGCATATGGGTAGCAAGAGGGCGCTTATGCCCCAACGGTGGGGCCTTATTACACTATCACTAGTTTTGCTAGTGTTTATGTTTATATATTATTATTCTTATCATCGTAATATCTCTATATTTTAAAACTAGTTGTAAGTAATTCAATATACTCATGAGGAAACATTATTCACCATTTTTCATTTTAAATTTTTTTTTTATTACTTACATATGTTTTTAACGGGGTCATGACATTACACAAACTTTACCAAGTTATTCATGAGTATACCCAAATCTTACAAAAGTTATTCAAGACACTCATGAGAAAATATAATTCACCATTTTTAAATTTTTTTAGAATTCCTTTATTACTTGCATATATTTTTAACGGGGTCATGACATTACGCAAACTTTACAAAGTTATTCATGAGTATATAGACAAACTTTTTATTCAAGATACTCGTGATAAATTATTACTCACCGTTTTTTTTAATCTTTTATACATGGAATTCCATTATTACTTACACATGTTTTTAACGGGGGTCATGACATTACGCAAAGTTTACAGGTACAAGAACTTGTTGACCGTGTTAGTCGATGTTGTACGGATGAAAAAGCTGTGGACATAGGTGCAGTGGCATTTACCACAAGTCTGAACACTTTATCAAACTTGGTGTTCTCTAAGGACATAGTTGAACACGATTACATGTCGTCACATGAATTTAAGGATGCGATATGGAGTCTGATTGAAGGTAGTGGGAAGCCGAATCTTGTGGACTTTTTTCCGATACTAAGACCCCTCGATCCACAAGGGTTAGCGTCACAAGGAACTCTTTACGCAAACAAGTTGTTTGCTATTTTTGACTCGATCATTTTTCAAAGATTGCAAACAAGAGCCAACAATGATTCACCTAGGCAAAATGACGGTTTGGACTTGCTGCTTGATATCAACTCGAGAGATGAATGCGAGTTTAGCATAAATGACATGAATCATTTGTTCATCGTAAGTTAATGCATTCCGAATAACAGTTTTGGATAAATCTAACAAAATGTTACCAAAAATTTATCTTATTGTAGGATTTGTTTGTAGCGGGAACTGATACGATATCAACTACATTGGAGTGGGCTATGACTGAACTCATTCGTAACCCAAAGAAGATGGAGATAGCACGGTTAGAGCTTATTAAACACATGCAAAAAAATGACGCAAGTCAGGCAACTTAACAGGAACATGATGCCTCTTAACTCTCTTACCTACGTGCTATTATAAAAGAAACTTTCAGGTTACATCCTCCTGTCCCTTTTCTTCTCCCTCACCAAGCGATACATGATGTAGAGGTCAAAGGCTTCGTCATCCCTAAAAATGCACAAATCCTTTGTAATGTTTGGGCGATTGGGCGAGACCCAAAAGTTTGGTCCAACCCAGAGACATTTATGCCAGAGAGGTTTTTGGAAGTCGAAACTGACTACAAGGGTAAAGATTTTGAGCTCATACCATTTGGTGCTGGGAGGAGGATCTGTCCAGGATTGAATATTGCTCATAGAACGTTACATATAATATTGGGTTCTTTGATTCACAACTTTGATTGGAAGCTCGAAGAAAATATGAAAGCGCAAGACTTGAATATGGAAGAGAAGTTCGGGCTCACGTTGCCAAGAAATGTACTGCTCAAGGCCATTCCAATTAAACTATGACCGGCTTTAAAATCATTGTAATTGCTATTAAAAATTTAAATTTAAAAATGTTTAGTGCTTTCATAATTCAATAACATGTAAAGTTGGATGAAGATACACACATTGGTGCAGTTGGTGTTGGTGTTGGTGTTGGTGTTGAAGGGGTTATGATGAATGATCGAGTAACATTCACCATTGTTGGTTCTTTTTGTGGACTTGCTTGTTTCCAAAATTCAGTTCACCCGACTACCCTGTTTCGAACATATGAGGCCCAAGTCCAGAAATAAGAGAGCTCATTTTAAAAAATAATTGGCCCAAATATAGAATTTGGGCTTGCAATTTAATGGTCCACTCGCCATTCCGGTTCGTAGATCAAAGTCATCAAACCCACGAGTATGACCGACGGATCAAAAAGATTTTAAACAGATAAGTCGTAAAACCAAACAAATGACTGATTTAAATGTGTTTACTAGTTTAAACGAAACAAAAACACCATGTTTGAGCAAGTAGATAAGTGAAAAGAAAAAAAAACACATCAACGAACAAGGGTGTTTACTAATGACTTTTAATATTTCTACTTGATAAATAAGAAGGACACGTGGCTGCATCACATTTCTCCTTATTAAATTTTCTCGTTTCTCTCTCCTATTTAATAGTTATCATAATTACTGATAATATTATTTAATTTTTTTATACACTAAAAATACTTTTAATAAATTAAGAACTAGCTATTTTTATCTTTCTACTTTAATAAAAATGTAAATAATGGGGACACGTGCCAGCATTACATTACTACTCATCAAATTTTTTCCACTTCTCTTTCCTATTTAATAGTTACTATAATTATTGATAATATTATTTAATTTCTTTATACACTAACAATACTTTTAATAAATTAAGAATAGCTTTTTTATTAAAGTTATTCATAAAAAATAATGTTTTATAAAATAAAACTTTTTTCTAAAACATCACACTTTTTAAAAAATACAAAATATTTTAAAATTAATGATTTTAAAAAGTAAAATATTTATAAATAAAAAAATTAAAATTGGGAGTTATAATAATGATTTTTTAAAACGGTTAGTTTTAAAACAAGATGTTAAGATTTTTTTTTAAAAAAATATTTAAAAATTTGATATTATTATTTTATTACTTATATCCTTACTTATATAATTTTAATCATATCTTATCTTAAAATGTCGTTTTATAATTCATAAACTTTTTATTTTATTTAATATTTTATTTGTTTAACCCGTGTAATACACGGGTTATTATAGCTAGTTGATGCATAGAAAAATTAATGTCATTGTTATTTTGATCCCTCGTGGTTGTTTAACTAAATTTAGACTCGTCAGTAACTAACTAGATAAAAATTTGCTCATAATTCGACACTGATTTCACTTGAGCTATGTGTGGGCTCGTAAAAGCTTTAAAGTTGAGTTTGAACTTCAAGTAGGTGGTTCAAATAAATCATCTTTATAAATGTTTTTCTTATACATTGTTAGTTTGATAGTGTATGCATTACGGTTTTATTTATTTTTAGAATACTTATAGCCTGTAAGCTTGTCATCACAAGATTGGAATAAAAACAATTAAAATTATCAAAATTTAAATAATCTATCTATTATAATAAAAGAAGCTTTTAAGGTGTCAAAATTTAAATAATCTATCTAGATTTTTATATAAAAATAAACAAACTTTAGAAATACTTTCCTAGAAATTCTAACTTTTCTAAAACTGTTTTTTATATTCTAAGGGTGATTAAAAAATAAATTATATTTGAAAACAAAATGTAGAAAAAAAAATCTCATAAAACGAGAGTTTAAGATTATATTATTGTTGTTTTACTTGAAGTACTTTTTTATAAGTAATTTAATCATATTTTATATAAAAACAGTTTTATAATTTTTATTATAAACTACTTAATTAATATTTTATTAATTCAATCGGTATATTATACAAGGTATAAACTAGTAATAATAATAATAATAATAATAAAAGGTTAGCTCATTAAACTACCCTAAAGTTGACTACGAGTCAAATAGAAGCCAGTTTCAAGCTTGGATTGAAGTTTATCAGCTTGGCTCGTATTAATATGAGATTGAGCCTTAGTTAAGACTAACCCGATTCATTTTACATCAAACTACACGAAAGTCATCTCGTTTGCATCTTTTTCTTGGCATTTATCCCAAGTTATGCAATCATGTTGCACAAGCCTTCAAGTTTCATAGCTGTGGTTGTGTCAAACATTGCACATAGAGCGATTTGTATCGTGTGCAACATAATTAATATTTCTTAACGCGTATCTTCATTCAAAAAAAGAATACTAACAAATTCTGATATCAATTTATATCCGTGTTAGGGTTTGCAACAACCACGTATCACGTTGAAAAAAAAAACATTATATAATGTTAGGTACGATCTAGCAAATTGTTGTTAAACATATGAATAAGGAACGGTCAATTCTATTATAATATATCACGTAGTTGATATTATTATATGTTTACATGGTAATTAATAGATTTTTAAATTATGATTTAAAGTAAGAGTACAAGTGTTAAACACGATGTAAACAATTGTGGATTAATGGGATATTGATTAATATATATGTGATACGATGACACTTTGTTCAAAAAAATCATGATGGTACACGAGTTGCAATGCATACACATGAGTGTGTGTGGATTTGTGTTCACATCGCACACACAAACGTAAAAAGAGTAGTTACTTTATGGTGCTAGGTCTAATTTATAAAAATGAGTAATGGTTTTCAAGAAGCCATAAATCCATGTGCTGCCACAACGATACACGAGAACAAACAAATACATATATTCATATAGATTAAAATGATCGAAATAGAAAGTAAAATGTGGGAATTGTTGCTTAAATTAAATAGAAAGTGAAAAAAATATTATCCATCAATACTTCAACTTATAATTATCTCGTAAGCTAGAGCTTTTTTTTTTTGCTTTGCTAGAAACTTTTTTAAAAAATTTCAAATATCCATTGGATAGTTTACGAATTATGCTTAGTAGGGACCTAAACACAGTAATGGTTTGGAGTCAGACCACACCTGAAGAATGGGATACAAATTGACCGACACAAAACCCATCTCTATCAATCTATGCTCATTTAGTAGACGGTGACATAGTAAACTTTGTCACTCTCTTGTCACTTAAAAGTGCTAATTAAGATAATTAATACTTATGATGTTAAGAGAGTGTAAAATGTACAAATGAAAAGAATCTAAGTGGCTAGTGAAGGAGATGCATATATCCTTGCCTTCACGCCTTGCACATGACGCAATCTAGTGACTGTTTACTGTAAATCAACTATGAATAATAAAATCGACCATATAACATTACATATGCACGGTGGGGGGTGTATATATTAAAATACAAAGGCTCAAACCGTAAAAAATGTAATAAGTACTGTGAGTCGATGACAAAAAGAATCAGTGGTTTAAATCTAATGGTGAAATTATTATGCATTAAATAAACAATTATCACACAAGAGGGGTAAAATTAAAAATAATCTATAATTATTATTTTTTTAAATTCTCTTATTTTTTAAACACTTATAACTTTAAATTATATGGCATTATTTTTTATAGAAATATTACACCATAAATCAAAAGCATTTTTTTTCGAGTTTATGCTATACTCTAATATGATTTTTCTAAAAGAAAGATAGATATAACTTGCGTGATTATTATAAAAGTTACTTCTATAACTTGAGTAATTATTATATCATGTGACCGGTAAACATAAGTTGCGTACTTATCATAATTGATAACTCAAGTTATTATTTACATTTTGTATTTGTGTAATAACCTCCCATGTGTGTATTTGTGTGTGTATATATTAACAGTAAAGGATACTATACTATACTTTCTCGTTTGAAAATAAAACAATTCGACAAGCTCTTGCATGCTTGTCACCTTCTCTCTCATATTGTTTATATATATTAATTAGGGGTTAAAAAGGGTTGACTCGTTTAGAACTCAACTTTTTGACTTGACTATAGTTGTTTAAGCTAGATAAACAATTTCTATTTTCCAAATTCACACAATGCAATGAACATAGGATTTTCCATGTTTGCGTATGTGCGAACATATGTATTTACATTGCCGGTTCTTGTATATATTTGTGGCAAAATGTTCTCATCTTTGTAACTAACCCATTTTATAAATATATTGTTATATTAGAAGCGTATTTGTGCATCTTAAAAACAATACCATCTAATTGCTTGATGAATCTTTAATTAGGAAACCTAAAGAACACAAGCTCATTTAACATTCTTAAAAATGTATGACGTTATATAGATTAGGCTTATTTATGTGCCTTTGCTAAAAATTTGATTTTTAACGCTGAATAATGACTAATGGAAAATTTTGTCATTTCATTGGCGAATTGTAAAATCTTTAAAGAATAGAACTTTATGTCTCGATCATTAACCTGCCAATAATCACCGAGGGACTTCTAACGGGTAAGAGAAGCTCCCAAAAAAATACAAATAACTTTTGTAAACACCGTCAGTTATTATTCTTGGCTTTTTTGTAAACGTCGTTAGTATATGCGACGTGATCTCTATCAAAAATCCATCAAAGACAAGTTTCAAATGAGGGTGTAGGCAGAGGTTGGATGCTAGCGTGAAGACAAGGTTGGTGGTTAAACAAAAGCATTATCAAGACTAGGTGAATAAACATATTCAGGCTAACCAACCCAACCCAAGATCCTCCTAGCTACTCACAACACCTATCTAGATAGTTTAGTTTCTATTGAACATATGTTTAACGTTACACAATACTTGATTGAACTGATTTTGTTTTGATTATAATATTTTTTATTTATTTTATAGTATTGGTTAGTTATCTAAAATGTGTTGTTCACTTATTTGTATCTAAAGAAAATCAACCATAGTTATTATTTAGTATTATCCACCAAAGAAGTTAATATCACCGATAGACATAGTTTACGTTGATTTATCGAGGATTTCTGCCAAGGGTATCCGACCATGACTTTTGTCGATAATCCATCAATAATTTTGCCACGACTCTTTGGCCATGACCTTCATCGATGATCCCTAATGAACCTTTTACCAACGTAATTTTTCAACAGTCCATCATCCAGACTCCAACCTTCACCAAGGTATTTCTAAATGTTTGCCCAAATGTGTTAGAGCATTTGGTTGGTTGATAGACAAAAATACACAAATAATTATTGTTCATAGCAAAATAAGTTCATCAACTCTTTTTCTCTCTCTAGATCTAGTCCCCCCACCCCACCCTACCCCCACCCCACAACCATATTTAAATTTTTAGTTTTTATAATTGTTAACAAAAAGTCAAAAAATTTATTTGTACACTTTATATAACAAAATATTATTTTTTTAATCACACATATTTATATACATTCCCGTCCTTTATCTATAAATTCCTGGTTGGGAGAAGTTTGTGGGATTGGTCCCTCACAAGCTACTTAGTGTGATATTAAAAGTAGAAAACTTAACTGAGGGGGTCAATCACTTATATTCTTTCATTTTCATACATTGCATTTTCTACTAAACAAACTTCTGGTGTTTAAATTCGTTGAATATATAGTATGTATCTATCTAGATGTCAATTTCACATTTAATGTTTTGATGAACCATCTCATTACAAGTATCATCCAATTCATCACCCTCATATGACAAAAATATTTTCACATTTAATGATGTCAAGAATGTTAGTATCATCGTCATGTGTTCTTGTTATACTTGTGTGTCTTTCGCAAGAATGCAGCGGTCGACGTCTTCTTACTAGTACTGATGATCATGCCGTCGATGACAAAGTGAAACTTCTTGGCCATTCAACCATCAAGGTATAGTAGTTTAGTTTGGTCAAATCTTTCTGGTTCTTTTATGATCATGTTATTATTTTTTTTTTAACGACTTTAATTCTCTGAATTATTTTTAGGGTTATGAGAATGATTTGTTTGTAGTTCCTGATAATGATCATCAGAAGCAAACAAATCATGCATTAGAGAATACAGAAGACATGATCAAAGACCAAAAAGTGAAGGAATTTAAAGAATTTGATCATCATCATCAACATCAACGTCAACAACATCATCCTAAGTCCATCACATTTCGAGTTCCTTTGAAACACGAGCAGACGCATCAGCAACCTAGTTTTAATTTTGACTATTCTCCACCAAAGACCCACCCTCCTCGTCACAACTAATATCATAGTTGTGCATGCTCGATCTATCTTGATCAGGTTACTTTGCTTACCATAAAGGAACAAGAGTGATTTTTTTTTAATTTCCGAAGACACAAATATGAT
Organism: Flaveria robusta; assembly: GCA_025506415.1. Lineage (NCBI taxonomy): Eukaryota > Viridiplantae > Streptophyta > Magnoliopsida > Asterales > Asteraceae > Flaveria > Flaveria robusta. The sequence continues at coordinate 3,091,891 of CM046460.1, read as the reverse complement.
ATGAATACTAAAGTGTTGTGGATGGAAAACATGTTTTATTCAGGGTTTTAGGGTTTGAATTAGCCTTTCATGATCCCATTGATGAGCGCATTCTTGTTAACATGTGCTATCTTTTCTACAAGATGTTACCGTAATAGTTCAAGAAAAAAAAAGACGAGTACAACATAAATAGCTAAAGGCTTGGTGTTGCTCAAGTGTACATTGAACATATGAGTTTTGGAGAAATTTTAAACTAACTATATGATTATATGTTATGAATCTTGTAATGTTTCTTCAATATGATTATATATTGTGAACCTTTTGTTATCTTAAAAAAATCATAACAAAATTTAACAAGGTTGTCTATCATTGTTAATTCCTATTAACTATCAAGTATAGATCAATAAATAGAAGTTTATGTTTATTTCTTTATTTAGCAATAGAGTTAGTTGCATTTAATTAGACGTATAGCGGATTAGAATATATGAATCTTAAACCATCACACGTTAATCTTTTTGTGTTGCAACTCAAAATATAAATAAAATCTTGAATAAATAAGATCCTCTAAATATTTTAATTTCTTCCAAACTGAAATACTCCCTAACATTTAATTTCAATTTATATTAATTATTTATCATTGATATTAACGTTCTACTAACGGTAATAGTGACATAATTAAAACAAGCATACTTGATAAAAGGATTTAGAAAATTATTAATAACTATACGGCTATACCACTTATCAAAGAAAATATGTGTGAACCATACTTGAACTTCTTAAATCTTAACATATCTTCTTATAAAATTATTAATAACATCTCCACCGTATTTTTGTTTGTTAATTGAAACCAGTTCTAGTATAGATTCTAAGGCTTGAAAGTTGAATGTAACTATAAATATCATTTTAAAATTGATAAACACTGAATACTTAAGGAAATATTTTTATAAAAAATAAGAATCACTTTTTTTTCGGTTATATTTTAAGTCTGACGTGGAGTTTTCTTTAACGAAAAATAGAAACATCTTTTCTTACCGGTAATACGTTATTAGATTTTGTGAATATGTACTATGTATGTATACATATATAATTTCCTATGATCTAATTATGACATGATGTGTTCTAACAATTATAAAAACAACGTAAAGAATCTTAATTGTTGTTCCAACTTAAAGTATGAAATACTGAAATTTACTTCTAATAACTCTAGAATTTAAGAATTTAAACATATTATAAAGATTATATAATATCTTCATACTTTAATAAAAATGTAACTAAAATATCACATGGCAACATTATATTTATTTTTATCAAAAATTTTCTGCTTTTTACTCATATTAAATAACAACATTAAATACTAATGATATTTTATTTAATCTTTATAAGATTTTTAGATTAAAAATATTTTTTATTAAATTAAAAATAGATCTTTTTATTAATATTATTTTCTAAAGAAATGGATATTTACAGAAAGAAATTTTTCTAAAACATCAAACTTTTTAAAGAAAAAATACGAAATAGTTAAAATTGATTTTTTTACAAAAGTAATTTTTTTATAAATGAAAATTAATTTAAATTGAGAGTTATGGTAAGAAAATTTCTAAAAATGGTATTTTTTTTAAATGATTTGTTTTGAAATAAAATGTTTAATTTATTTTTTTAAAAATACAAAAAGTTTAAAACTTGATATTATTATTTTATTAAGTATATTCATTACTTATTAGTAATTTCAGTCATACATTATCTTAGAATATTGTTTTAAAATTAATAAAATTTTATTTTATTTAATATTTTATTTATTCAATTCGTGTAATACACGGTTTATTAAATCTAGTACTAATATATATGGTTTAGATGAAGGAAATAGGTTCATGTAATAAGGAGGGTATCAACTAATTAAACTATACCATTCAAAACTCGGAAAATTTTTGAAAGCAATCTCATACCGAATAACTTTCCCATTATTCGAACTACATGTTTCAGGTAATATTTTTTTGATAGTAATACATTTTAAGGTCCTTTAAACTACCACTAATAAGGTGTGAAGCCTAGTGGTTCTTAAAAAGTAGAGTGAAGTGTTTTTTTTTAAATGTGATTTGGTTACATTTATTATTTTTATCAAAAAGAAGTTTTTATGCTTCTAGGTCCCCGAAGTTTTATGAAGTTATCAATTTGATCCAAAAACGTTAATTTGAATCTTGACATTGGCCTACCAATCAAAGTGATGCATGTTTCTAAGTAATGGCCCCTATGTCAATTCAGGAGTCAAAACAAAAGCAAGTTGCGTCGTTTCCAACGGTTAAATTAACCAGACAACTTAACGTAGTATATAGTTTTGTATGTAATAGAAGTACAACATTTACAGCTAAACATTCATTAAAATTCCCGAAACATTGGATCAAACCCCGCTTTTGACGTTTTTAAAAAATAAAGTGGAAACCATTTCTCAAGATTGCCTGCCATCTTTCAACTCCATAAAATAATGCATCAAAAGCCGATTTATTTATTTTTAAAACTTTGAATGTTCCTTTGTATTTTCGATATACACACGCTACCGTACACTTGGCCTTTTATGCGTCTTCATCATTCTCAATATTTCTGCCTCCTTCCACCCATAAAAGGACAAATTAAAAAGATGGTATACAATTTATTTGATAATTATCCCACCTAGGGACATCATGTGATAAGTAATGTATTATTCAACTAAAAGGTTACGGTTGTAATACTACAAAGTACTGATGGTTCTATCCTAGAAATCTTGATGGTCATGTTTATAAAAAGTTTTCTTTGATAATTTATTTATAGATTGTATGTATTTTAGTGTGAGAGAATCATATGTGTAAATATAAAAGATGTAAGATAGAGAAACGTAAAAGTGTAAGAATTCAAGAAGAGATGGAGAAGTGGGTGCAACCAATTAATGAGGATTCAAATCTTGTATTTACAACTCCAATAATCCGATTCAATTCTGACCGATTCTTGAACTAGAGAAATGCAATAGATTTTGCAGCTCCAATAATCCTAGGAATAGGACTTTTTTGTTTTTATTATGTAGCATCTCATCTCTATCCTTCCATATATACACCAAAAGGTGACGAATATGATTGCTTGGATTAACTTTTTTTCATTTCCTACCATGACCTAGTCTTGAATCTTCATTAAGTCTTTGAATGAGAAGGCATATATCGGTGTTTTAAGTCATTAACCAATTATTGTCCAAATTAGGTTTGCAATGTGGTGTGAAGACATAATCAGTAGATTGAGAGTATTCCCCACAGATTAGGCAAAGGCATTAGGGATGTTAACCGAAATCTAATGTGACAGCTTACTATGAGTGTTTATGGGTAATTTTAGACTTTAATTTGAATATTTATCGTGATTGCTCGTAATTTAGTATTGAGGGATCTAGTTGTGTTTTGGGGATTTTCACTCCCAGAATATATGTATGCATCGGCCTGTTGTCATTCACACAAAATTCATACATATAAACACATATACATACATATAAACACGCATTTATGTATTTACTGTTGCTATCATCCACAAAATTCATACATATACATACACATACACATACACAGTTTAAGAACCCAAGTTCAAGTTTTAGACCTCTGATGTTATTGTTGCAATCATGGATTACATGTTTCTATTACTTGTCCCAACCAACATTTTCATTGAAACATCGATTGCCTATGTCATCTTGATAGCTCTCATAGATGATGGTTCTAACAAAGAGAGGGGAAGAAGATGATGTGTGGTGCAATGGCGAAGAAAATGACTGGAAAAAATGACCGGAGAAGAGTGGCTGCAATCAATGTTGAAGAGGGGGATGTTATTCAATTTTTTAGTAGTTTATTTTAAAATTTAATTATTATTTTTTACTAGCAACATATTTTCGTTGTTTTACAAAACCTAACATAATGTTTTGTGAATAGTAATAAGTAGTTGTGGCCCTGTTGTGGGCATGATCCAAATTCCAAACATGACATATAGCCATGCCCCAAAATAAACATGGAGGAGAAATAACTTCCCTTTTAAGCTCGGGAAAAAAAAACATTTATCATAGATCATTCTGGTAATGAAACAATCTTAACTCGACCATTTATGATTCATACTATATTAAATTTTAAGCGGTATTTCCTAATTCCTAATTCTTACTTGCTTTCACAAGTAGACAGCATCACCTCGACTAGACCTTTTGTAGTGTGTTGGCTGGCTACTTTAGGCTAATTCAAACTCCATAAAGGGGCAGTATGTTACAGACAAAAGCATAAGCGAGTGCGCCAGTAAAAACATAACTATCCACCCTGTCCAGTATTCCACCTGCACAAGACATTGCCCCATCATGCACAAATCTATCATATAATTTTAGAGATGGCAAGTTCAATCTTTAATGGGCATACAGGTTAATTTAGTTATACTTTGGCTCCAACGGCTCGAATTGGTATAAAAATATATATCTTTTTTTATAGAAATAGCTAAAATGGAAAGTGGTGGAATGGTTAAGAGCACTAAAACCGCCTAAAGCGTATTCAAAATGCAAAAAACCACCTAAGCTTTAAAAAGTATGTGGCTTTTGGGTATGGTCACTGATAACCGATGTTCTGTTTAAGCATTACTGGTAATGGGTTTTCGGTATCTGATCCCCTTAGCAGGAACAAAAATGTAATGTACATTATTGCATTATGTTAAAGGCTAAGAATCATTGAAAAAAATGATCTCACAAAGATGGGACAGAAAAGCCATGTTTTTTTACATGGCAATCATTCATTTTCCTAGTTGATGCATTTTCATAATTTGAAAGCTTAGTGAAAGCAGTTGCGTTAGTCCCATACGCATGTACTGCCACCTTTTTGTTCTTATCATTAAAAAGTCAGAAAGCTCCATATATCTGAATAAAGATAAAGTTAAAGAATAGACCACTTACCATGACCAGGGATGAGAGATCCTGAATCTTTTACACCAGCTTCTCTCTTGATCATCGACTCAAGAAGGTCACCAAAAAGAGAGCCAAAAAAGTTCAGGAAACCGAAACTGATTGCGCTGATAAACAACAAAAATATGTTGGCATGCATTGAGAAGCTATAGAGATGACACTATTGAATAGGGTGATAGCTAAAAGCTGTAAAAGGAGGTGCAAAAATTGGCCTGTTTATATATAATGACTTGACTCGGGTTATGTTTATCTCAAACGGGTCAAATAGTAAAATAAAACCAGCTGAGGGTGTCAAACAGGGAGCCCGGGATCTCACTGGGAGCAGCCTCTCTATCTCTTCGGGTGGAGGTAAGGTTTGCCTCCATCTCACTTTCCCTAGACCCTTTGAGTGGGATAATATTGGGTGTGTTTGTTTGTTTGGTGCATCAAACAAGTCAAAAGTCGCAAGGAAATAGATTGTCTTTATCGTGATATTATGTTTTGTAATCATACATGACACTAGTTATTATTTTTATAAAGTGTTACCCAACCTGCCTGACCCGCCCATTATTTAAGTCTACCTGAGCATAGATATAGGCCAAGCGAGTATCTTTGACAACAATACAGAGGTGACTATGCACCCTGTTAAGCCTGCAATAGCTCCCTCCCATGTTTTCTTGGGACTAATACTAGTAAGTGGTGTCCGACCAAAAGCCTGTATTGGAAGTAAAGTGACAGTAAAGAAAATAAAGATGTCAAATCATGAGGCCAGAAGGGAATTTAATAGATACATACATATCATATACACACACATATACCTACCTTTCCGCCAGCAAAAGCAAAGGTATCTGCTGCAATAATGCTGCTGATCGATATCAATGTGGCTATAAGACCAACAGTCCAATGAGCTTGCCCACCTAACCATACTTGCCATGTAGCTCCCACTCCTCTTGTAGATACAATATTTGATTAGCATTTCGTTGGCCACCTAAACCTTTTTTTTTTTATTTACTTCTAATATTTTCTTGGAACCCCTTCAAGTTTTGTAAACAGTAAATGGTTGTGATCAAGTAATGTCACTGTGTATAGCATATGTAATGAACTACGCATACTGTAATTTCTGGCATCTTCAAGATGATGAAGCAAATAAACTGCTAAATGAAGTACATGAAAATTTCCACCATTGTAAAATTAAGCATGAGGACCTGAAGACTTACCAGTATTGAAGGCAGGTGCTAGCAGATGACACCTAAGCTTAACCCAAAACGAAGGAAGATATCCACAATAAAACAGTCCAAATATTGTACTGCTGAGCTGAGAAAAACGAGGATTTCCACTTTGTAAAAGTAACGCCATAGCAACAACAAAAGCTGCTGATGCCACAGAAACATCAATTTGACCCTTGTATCTGAAACCGCAGCAAATATAACATTCAACGGAAGAAATTAATAAATTGTGTTATTACAGAAGATATGTATGATACATAACAGCTTCTTAGATGCTATTGATATGAACATGAGGAACTTTTATACAAAGAAACTACTTGATGATACTCATTTTTAATACTAAACTAAAGATGGTAGTCTAAATCGCATGTGATGCATTGGCAAGGTGGGGCGTTTACGCCTCAAGGAGACATAATGTCAGTAACTTTCAAAAGCGCCCCGAATCGCATGCCTTGTCAAGACTCTATTGGTGCATCGGTAATTGCACTATAGAGGTTGAAGAAGAAGCATGGGTGAAAATCATCCTCTGAATTCTGATACTAAATATCTGATAGTTATACACTTATACTTTTATATATAATCTGGTAATTAACAAACATGTGGAAGCATATTGGTAGGCGGTAGCAGGAGCAGGGTTGAGTATTTGGAATAATAACTTGCATCTTCATTATATTAGCTACAAACCTATTAGTTAAGGTAAGATATAGAAAAAGTAACAGCTTTCACATGAGCTTTGTGAATCAATTCCTAACTCCTAAGTAGTTTGAAAGTATTTGGTGGATCTTACAGAGTGAATAAAGGCATAAGAGCACAGATAACAGAGCAAACTCGGGACACATAACGAGGAGGAGGAGTCATTCCTGAAGCAATTCCACGACTTCTAACCAGTTCAAAGTATTCTCTTGAACCAGCAAAAATAACAGCGGCAAGAGCCACAGAGAATACCCATCCACCTGTTAGTACCACTCCACCAGCAGTTATTCCAATTACAAGTCCAAATACAACCCTTTTTGCCAACTGGCTCGATTTTTTCTGTTGCTCGAAATCTGCATCTTTTTTTGATGAACCATCGTCTTTGCTAACCTGCACATATGCATTATGTGTGTCACCAGTAATAACATTGGAACTCATCACAGAAAATAACAAAACATGGTTCATATGCTTGTTATTTCTGCCTTTCAATAAGTACATATAATATTTTGAGAATAGATATTTCTGTCTATTTTCATATCTATTAGTACCATTCCACAGCTAACGCATCACGTACTAGTTTGGCAACTAAATAATACTTAGCTCATTGACTCTCTAAGTTAACCAAAATCTAAACATGAATATCCTGGCTTCATAAACTAGCTTTGCCTCAAATTCATCAAAACCCTAAATTCTTAAGGCGTCAATCTGCCAATAGACATATACTACCTTCATTCATTAACTTGCCATGTGGATTGGGTTAATTCACGTGGATAAAACGAACTCAGAATTCAATCTAACACAAATTTTTTATAAATTATAGGGCAGTTCTATTCATCTTGTACAAAAGTATGGTTCAGCCAAAACTCAACAGATATTTCTAGTTATGGAATGAAGAAACCGGGAAGTTTCAATTTATTCAGAGCAATTCACGTTATCTGTTACCCAAAATTTAGATCAACATACATGCAAATGAAAACTAGCACCTAAAGTAACATTCAGCTTCTAGATGCGATTTCATAACAACAATTGTTTTCGAAGCTTCATTTTATACCTCAAAAGATTCCTCGTCATCAATCTGATTGGCATCGGCTCTAGCCACCATAGTCCGGGTGAGCATCCTCAGTGAACCGTAATGAATTCCAAATCGATCACTGTGAATTGGCAGATATCCTCTCTCATAATGCGGATCAGAAAACTTCAGTCTGAGCTTGATAGAAGAGCGGCATGTAATTAGGGTTTTAGGAGAAGGATGAAAATGGCAATCGCAAATGGAAGAAGCAACTGAAACAGGAAGGAATTCGGTGGTGTTACTACTGCGTAACGTATCGGTTACTAAGCGATATGAAGATGGAGTGGCCATTGATTTTGGGGGTGATTAACAGGAGATGATGAATCAATCCATATCCGAACCTACGTTTGTTTTCGATTTTATCAAAAGGTTGCGACTGTGGATGACGATAGGGGCGATGAGCGACATGCCAAATTTTGGGTGTTTATTATTTATATTTTATGGATTTTATTCCAAGTTAGCTTACTGGGTGTTTGGGATTGCTTATTGAAAACTTCTTTTAATTTTTAAAAATAAGATAAGTTGAAAGAAATTGAAAATGTGTTTGGATGGAGATGAATATGTGAGAAGAAGAAGGAGTTTTTGAGAAGTTAAAAATTCTAACTTCTCAAAACTCCTTTTGAGAAGTCAAAAGAAGGTGTAAATAAACAATTCCAAACATGGCCTTAGTATAAGAAGAGGTATGATACTAGATCTCTCACTTTTGTTATAAGTTAAAACCTCATGCTAAAACTCAAATTACATTTAAAAGATTACCCATAAGTGTCATAATAAGGTATTGTTATTCGAAAGAAAACTTGATCGATTTTACCCAAGTATCTTGGCCAGATAAGCCATGGCCCATGATCGTGGGGAGCTCACCCACGGTGTTTCACCTACGTTGCATATTGTGCGAAGGTATGTGACAAATGACCACCAACCAGGATACGAACTATCACTATCATATTCAGTTATCCTCTACGACCACTTCTTGACAATGACATGTACCAATTCTAAGTATAACATCGGTGACAATAGGTAACAAGTTTTCATGCTATCTCTTGGTATTTTCTTTTATATACACATTTCTCTTTATAATTCCGATACTAATTTTCATGTTGAAAGGTGGTTTGAGGAAAGACTTCCTTCATATAGCAAGGTAGCGTCGGTCTATTTTATGGTTTTCTCTAGCCATAGGTGTTCTGGATTTAACCCTTAGAGAACTACACATCAAGATCTAGTTGGATTTGAGTCATTACTTCTTCAGTAATTTTAATTTAATTTTAAACAAATTAAAATAAATATCACAAGCGTTAAAAATAACTATCACAAAAGGCCTAGTATCGTTTTTAGATAACTATCATATGATGGTCTAGTATCAAGACCCGTAAGAAGTCGTAGATACCCAAATTCCTAGATAAACAACTAGAATGGTCACAACCATACAAAAAAATACATGGTTCAAATATGTAAGGTATCAAACTACTAATAAACAATCAAGCTAACTTGACATGATGTTTGTACAGGCCAAGTAGCTTGACTTGAACAGCGGACTATAATATAAAACCAATAAAACTGGAAGCTTATAATATTATATTTTACAGGTCAAAGATACATATGAAAAAAAGCACACCAAATAGCATTCTAGAAGTCAAAGACTAGAATTAAACACCAGCAGCAACCATAGAAATTAAAACTAAAAGCCGAGGAACACCATGATGAAAACCATCTACCTATTCGCCGCCACTAACCAACAAGAAGACCAACACACCGAAAACCAATCCGAACAAAGAAACAAAAACTCCTCAAATGACCCAGAAAACACAAAACTAGAAAACACCATTTTGAGCATATGTTCACACCATTTTAAGCGCTATCATGAAACTGGATTAGACAACATTCTGACCGCTATTTGAGCATATATCCCAAGAGCAGTCCGAGCAAACCAACCAGAAGAACATATACCAATGAGATGCCACCATTGATTTTGTTTCCCTGACGCCTCAAAAGTTCCTGCAATAAACAAGATTAAGTACTATATTTGTAGATCACCATTAGCTGCATCAAATATACTTAAAAACAACTAGCTTTATGAACCCTAGAAAGCACAAGCACGCAAGATATCTAAAACCTTATGACAAGAATTAAGATCAATATTTGTAGATCATCATCAGAAAGAAGTTAAAACCATCTGCAATATACATGGTAGTGAAGACTTCCTAGCAGTAGATAAAAAGCATCAGTAAACAAAGATAAAGATATGTACCAGTTCTTGATGGAGCCTTTTACTTTGCTGAATGGCAGAATTTTTCTCTTCGGTAAGCTTAGAAATAAGAGCCATCTCCTGTATATGATATGATGTAGTTATAAAGAAGCATCAACATATTAAGATCCACGTGCGTATATTTTTAAAGATTCAATGTTTTTATGAAGCAAGAGAATGATAACAAGCATCATCTCCTAACATCAGATAGCCTCATACATATAACAGAAACATCAGGAACCAAACTATTGCACTGACAAATGATAGTTAATTTAGAAAATACCTCAGACGATTTCTCGTGAGATTCAGCAAATGATCTTGGTGCCTGCAAAAATCAAAATGCATGCTACATGGTTAAGAATGCTTGTCGTATAAATACAATAAACCAATTAAAACTATCTTAAATCTGAGGACAATTGCAAGAAGCATAAACAACTTAAATCAGATCGCCTCAATGCCTCATACATATAAACATAACAAAGGAACCAAGTTATTCCACTAACAAATTATAGTTAATTTAGAAGATAACCTCAGAAGATTTCTCGTGAGATTCAGCAAATGATTTTGGAGCCTGCAAAGAATACGATGTGTGTTACATGGTTAAAAATGCTTGTCATATAATACAAAAACCATTTAAAAACTTACAATAATAGAATCAATCAAACTTGCTGCCCCATTGTCAGATACTGAACCCCTTGGAGATGAACCCTCTTCTGACCCTTCTCTAACCGGTGATGGTGGTCGTGGTGGAGCGACATAAACAACCTTTAGTTTGCATTCCTCCACTTGATTCCCTGACTCCTTGTTAAACTATTACAATTCAAAAGTGTAAGTTCCAATCAATGGAGTTAATTAACAGTTAATAACAATCTAATGGGCTAATTAACTACCAGATCCGCGGTGATATCTTTTGGGGAAGTTCCAGGATTTGCAACTGCACTTTGAAGCAAAAACTTATCTTTGCATTGCATGTCAGGAGGAGCCTCCTTCTGAGCTTGCATTGTAACTAAACAAAAAACACAATAGTTTCAGCCAGCAGTTATATTCTAAAACCTCGAAATTATATTCTAGATAGCATCAATTGTATTTATGTATCATGAATATTTTTCAGGTACGGATGGTTGATGCATCAGATGTCACACTTCATGTTGATCAATATGCAGCAGATGGCCCATACAAGATGATCAAACGAACAAAAGGTAATTAGCATATATCATGCAACAAGTAAAAAGACAGACAAAGTATAGGCAAGTGAAAGCTATTGAAGATTTGAAGTTCTTTCATCCTATTTCTTTTGTCCCTTTTATATCCTTTAGTTTAAGAGAGTATGTAATAATGTTGTATTGTGAATGCACCACATTGATGTGTGAAAGCATAGCATTCAGATTGAGGCCCAGACTTATATGTATGTTAACACTGTATATGTTACATTCCCTGCTTCCAACTGCTACATCCAAGATATAAAATCAATTTTACTTTTATTTTTTTTTTTTAACTCAAAAGGTAAACCAAAACTTGTTAATTAACAAACTTTAAGATATTGATTGGTGAATTTTATCAACTATGCAAACATTAGTCTCAGAAGGGGAAAATCTTATATGTATACATATAAATGAAAATAAGTTATGAGGAATCCTGCAGGAGATAATGCATATCGAACAGTGTGTCCATTTGCAAAGCTTCAATATCAAATTTGACTTGCGCCCATTTGTATTCCATGTGTACCAAACTTACAAATTGGTATGGTATCAGATAGAGAACCAGGAGGGGGGTGACCAATCACACAGCTCCTGTAATCTCTATATTATCAGTAGTTGATTTCTTAGTATACCAAAAGGCCACAAATATATGAATTCCTAAAACTCAGCAAATTATTTCAGAAGATCAAAAGTACAACTCATCCTTTTATCTCCACACATTTCTTGACGCGTCAAAAAGTAAAATCTGATTGAATTAATGTCCCACAATCTACATCTATTTCTTAAGTGGTCCAACTCAAACCGAAAACCAGCAACTCAGAAGCACATGCGCAACAGGAAAAAGGAAAAGTGTAAGGAGCAAACCTATGACATCGCAAGTAGAGCGAGGAAACACAATCCCAGAGTTAGGCCGAACACAATATTTCTTCGGATTTGTAGTTTTCACCTGAAATTTCACAGAATTTTACATCCACCCAACAAATTCACTTAGCATATTACTTCAAGGACTGGCCTTGATACTGTTCTGATTTAGCTTAAAACTAGGGTTAAAAATCAGCAACATCATATGACTATAATTCCTTATATTAATTACAACTAAAAATTAACTGAACTAAATAGCTTTACAGAATCCATGACTCCAAAACTGAGAGACAGCGACCAATTCGAGTTCAAAATCATATAACAATAATAATACCTTGAAAGCCACATGATTATCCGTTTTATTCTGCAGTTGCATGGAACATTGAATCTGCTTCTTCAATTCGACTACACAATACACAACCGAACAAAAACCATCAGAGATTGATAGGGTAAAGTGCAACAGATCTGAAATCAAAACACAAAACACGCAATAAACTAATCTAAACCAGTAGTTAACCGTAATCCTTACAAGGAAACTGAAGCTCTTGGGGTTCGATGCTGAGAAGCTCTCCAGTACTCATGTTGTTTTGTTTTATGGAACGATAACGCTAATTGGATAGTCGCCGGAGCCCTAGAAATGAACGGTGAGTGTGACCGGAGGCTACGGTGGCCGGAGAAGGAATATTCTTACACCGGCGGCAGAGAATTTAGGAAGAGAGAGATCTCGTGTTTGAATCGGAAGAAAGTACGCGAAGCAATGACGATACGTTTTGTGCCATCTGATTAACCAATCATTCGGTTTTGTTCATTTGGTTTAAATGCTGTTTATTTTAGTTTTATTTTTCTCATCTTCTCGCATATTTTTAATCATATTTTTAATTTAATTAGTTGAGCAATTACTCAAAATCATTGGTGGTATAAGTGATTAAATTAGTACTGGAGTTTTATTGTCAGGTTGTAGCATGAATTTTTGGTTTTATGTTGTAGAGCATGAGGAGAAAACGAAATTGTATGTGAAAATTACATTAGAATACATGTATGTAAGCATATTGTTTCTATATGTGTAGAAGTATGTAGCAAACAAGAAACCACACTCGGATCTTCTAGATCATTTGTGTATGTTGTATAAAGGTATAACATCAACGTATACATACTTAAAGATGTTATTTATTAGTGCGTCTTATATTTTAATATGTATCCATACATGTATAGGGGCTGTTTAGTGTTTAGTATTTTTTTAATAGTTCGTAACCTTTTAAACTTTTAATCATTAAAAAGTTATGAGCCATTAAAAATAAACTTTAAAAGAGCAGCCCCTTAAATATACTAGATAATGTCATCTGAATCAACATCTTCCGCTTCTGGGTGTGGGCTTGGTTTGAGAGTAAAAATACTAGGAACTGCCAAAGGTACTCGAATTCAAACTCAAGGTCATAGCATCATCATCATCATCAGTATGTGACATACACCTAGCCATAAAAACAACACTGAAATGTTAAATATTTAGACTACTTAAATATAAAAACCCACAAGTAAAGAAAAATTCACTGGGCCGGTTCCACTGCCTTTGGGTTAACCTGCCCGGTCTTGATCTCAGGCTCCACTTGATCTTCGGTCTTGGTCTCGGGCTCCACTTGATCTTCGCTCTTGCTCTCGGGCTCAGCTTGATCTCCAACCTTGCTCTCGGGCTCCGCTTGACCTCCGACCTTGCTCTCGGGCTCCGCGCTCTCGGGCTCCACTTGATCTCCGGTCTTGCCCTCAGGCTCTGCTTGATCTTCAGTCTTGCTCTCCGGCTCCACTTGATCTCCAGTCTTGCTCTCAGGGTCCTGTTGATCTCCGGTCTTGCTCTCAGATTTCACGTCATCTTCGGTCTTTGATTCAGACTCATTCACAGGCTTGACTTGGTTTTCAACTGTCTCTTGGATTGCAACTGGGTTCGGACCCTGGGGTTCCAAAGTTCGAGCTCGTACCGGCCCCCGTGCAGGGCCATGTGGGAAAAACGCAGGCCCAGTTTGAGGCAAATACGGTTGCAGCAAGTGAAGAAGAGCTTGTTGATCGAGACCTCCATATGCGTAAGCTGCAGAAGCATTGTGAGCAAGTGCTTGAAGAAGTGCAGGATACAATGCTGCTTCTAATGCTGGAAAAAGTGCTTGTAAAGCCGCTTGCCCCAAGGCAGCTTGAGCTTCTTGCTCCTGAAACCGTTGAAAATTAAGAATGTGTTTTTTGCTTTTCAAATGACTATCAAAGACAGGCGCCGATTCACACTTCACATCACAAAGTTCACAAATAAATGGTACGGGTGCCTTTTCGGGCTCAGCAGATTTCCGCTCTTCATCTCTCACTTTCCTTTTTAAACCACTCCCCTGTTCTTCATACTGCACCGTTTGACTTTCAACTTTGACTTCTGGTCTCTCTAAGGCAGCAGGCATTTGTGTTTTGCCTGCAAGTCTCTGTAATTCTTCCTGTATTTCCAAATTCTTTTTATGTTTTTTACCATTCTTATGATTTTCAAGAACCTCGTGAGTGTTGCACTCAACTCGACAAAGTTCACACCATGCCAGAAACTGAGGTTTTGGCTCAGTCTTAACCCTAGTATTTCCTCCACGTCCTACACCGCTACGTCCTCCACCGCCATGTCCCCCACCACGTGGACCTCCACGTCCAGGAAAAGATGGACCGCCACGTCCAGGGAAAGATGAACTGCCACCCCTAAAGCCTCGACCTCCGCCTCGACTGCCACCTCGATTTCCTCCTCGACTGCCGCCTCGGCCACCACCTCTGCCAGAACTACCAGATTGAATGCCTTGCACACTCTGCAAATTATGCATCATAAAGATTTCAAGCATACAAAACTAATACGCGTGCAAGGAAACAATAAGTCATAGATGTAAACAGTATAAGAAGAACCCCAACAAGGGTATAAAAGTAAAAAGAAAAAAATTAAAGGAGGATTATACGTCTCAAGCACAACAATTATTGATAGCATGAACACAAGAGGTGCAACACCCCAAGCCCAAATATACATACTAGACAACTAGCTGGATAACTTCTGTATTAGTTTAAAGGTTATAGATAGCATACAGTTTAAACCTTAAGATTTCAAACTTCTCATCTTCTATCAATGTTACGTGAGCACTTTGTTACAAGAGGTATCCTACTGTTGTAACTTGTAAATACCAGTAAAAAAAACTTCCTATCCAATTCCAAACGGTAAATTTGGGCTTTAGAACCGAGACGTGTGCATTAATGCATACACCCTCTATTAAGCTAGAAAAATTGACTTTTCAGGTCAAGCAAACTACATTTCAAATTGCAAAAAAGATCTAGGTTCTTCAACGGGTATAACATGAAACTTTTTATGTTTCATGTGGTATTGTTAGCTGTTATAAAGTTTGATGTAGTTATAATTTTGAAAGGTTCATATCAATTTTGAAGTTGAAATGTAGTATCACTACCTTAAAAGTCAAACTGTATCCCTTTTGGGGGAAAGTAGGAGTAAATAGTAATTTCTTTCATTACCGTACAGCTATAAATTTCACATTTCTATGCTCAGGTTTTGAAGAACTAAGAACCAACTCGCAAGAGTCCCATGAAATTCATGAAGATTTGCCTCCCATCAATAAAGAAACTGCTGCAAGAAGCTATGAGAAAATTATAGTATTCCTATGAAACCCTTCAAGGTAAAGATCATTGGATAACTGCTAGAGCAAGAATTTTCAAAGCCGCTGGCTGAATGGCACATGAGACTAACAAGGCCATACAGCAGTAGAAGTGACAAAATGGGCGGGTTGGTTAACTGGTCAACCAGATTTTTTTATGATTTTACCCATTTCACCAGTTTAGATAAAACATAACCTGTTTCGACCCGCTGATAACAATATGGGGTCGAAATTGCCACCTTTATTTAGCAGTAACGCATATGCTGAATTGGAACAAGATTCTATTAAGTTTTTAATTACATGGTTGCTTTAAGGTTCTGAGGCCAAGCTTACAAAAGCAATGACCGAGCCGTCGATTTTTGTGGTTAATAGATGTTATTATAGACTTTATTGTGTAAACATAAATTAAACAATTTCAATTTACTCAAAAGAAAATTTGTGATCAGTTCATAACCCCATTTATATATTTTTCTGGCTCTATTAGTGTGTACAAACGCCACATCTTCATTCCCCCGAACTATTCTAGAAAATGAGAAATATCATGTACCGTTTCAGATTGTCAAAACCTGCAAATCTTCAATAAAACCGAGATCTTGTGGCTAATCACTTCTGCAGAGGCGAAAAACAACTTTTTAACCAGAGGTAAGGTTCATTCGAGCTTAAACCAAAGTCATTCCAAAGGCTGGTTTTGAACTCAAGCTTGAGCCTGTCAGAATGATACGCTGTATTGCTCAGGCACATATTAAAGGCTGTCCAACTCAGCTGATAGTTCTCGCAGTTATACTATTCCCTTTATATCTTTGTTTAGAAAACTATTATCAACTGGGAAGAAGATTTCCCTCTAAAGTGATTCTTAAAATGTATATAGATCTAAAGAAATTCTATGATAGTTTTAAAACCCAATTTTAAAAGCTTCAACAGTTTTGAGTAATATAAAATCATCATACTTGTAGCTCAGCCTCCCACTTAACATATTGATAACAAGATGATGGTATAAAAAAATCCAAGGAACAGACCAAATTTATGGAATGGACAAGGTAATGAAATGGCCCATTACATTCCATTACCATGTTTGGTTGTTCCATAAGTACTGACAAGGTCATTAAGGTACACTGTTTGGCTTGCACTGATTTACATTTAAATTATACTAGAGATGTGAATTAAAAAAAGCTTGTCATTTAATGCATATGAATTATGAATTTAAACCGGAGACAATTTAGATTTTGAAGATAGACACAAACATTTTTTAGATATTAAAACAAAATATAAAAATGTTATAAAAAATGTTTCACGGTTTTTACATTTTTTATAATATTATTGCAGTTAACTAGCTATATTTAAAGAATATAATTATTTTTTGTTTAAGGTGTTAAAGAATAAAAGAAGGTACATTATAAATATTTCTTCCATTCCATCATGAATAGGAAACACACCCCTGCCCTGTAAAGCTAAAATCAGACAGATAGAAGGAATGGACTAGTTGATTCCTTTCTTACAAGCCTACAAGATTCAGTCCATTCCGCCTACCATTAAGGCACACCAAAAACTACTTTAGATTTTGCTAAGTAAAGAATCATTTAAAATGATTCGGTAATACTTTATTCACAAATAATAGATCCAAGATCACATAGATTAAGAATCTTTGTGGATGTCAATGCATGCTTATGGTTTCTTTAAATCTAAACAAGCATAGCACATTGTCACAAGTATTAAAGCAGATCAAGTGGCAAAAGAAAAAAGATGTGCCACGCAATACACAGACACATATACACGCATTCTTTTTCCAAACATACTTCTTGATATGGAACGTAAAGAATACCAGTACTCAAAATTCTTTTCTCTCAGCCTATATAAGACATGCATTCATGATTCCAGAAATCCAAAATCCATTCATTACTTAAAAGAGATGCATGGATGTGCATCAAAAGTGATTATAATGACTTGATCTTTTAGGGTCTGAAAAAAACTGATTCTGGTTACGATTTCTGACTACATGATATTATCATAAAAACAAATTTGAGAATGTGTATAATATTATAAAAAGTAGGCAAGTAGCTAAGAGAAACCGAATACTAAGGTAAACGTCCATTTACTAAAAGATCCCTGATCTTTAAGCCGATTATCTGATCCAAATTCTACAAGCTGCAATTGTGACTTAAAAAACTCACATCCAAAAAACCCTCTAGAACTACAAGCACCCATTAACAAAACACTTAAGAACTCTTAACTATATATGACAAAGTTAGTAGTATTCTTACTTTAACAACTATATGAACCACAATCAGTCCATATTCCATCTAAACACAAGAAAACTGTAACACCCGGCCTCTCGTACCACCAATATTGTCCGCTTTGCCCACGAGGAGCTCACGGATTTGCTTTTGGTTGCCCGGGTGAAAACTTCCCAGGGAGGTCACCCATCCCTAGATTGCTCCCACCTGAGCACGCTTAACTGTGGAGTTCTCCTCTCATCCACAGCCAATACGCCCAAAACGCGTTGGTGATATTAAAGGCCGGACATTCCTTATGAACCAGGAATCTCTCCTGTCCACGGCCGATGTGGGATTTGCCTAGGGTGTTACAAACACCCCCCCTTTTGGACTCATCGTCCTCGATGAGGTTTGCCCACCATCCCCATCAGGGATGTGGGATTCGCCTAAGGTGTCCATCTGAACACCCCCGGGGACTCACCATCCTTGATGAGGTTTGCCCCACCATCCCGAACGGCACAGGAGTGGCTCTGATACCATTTGTAACACCCGGCCTCTCGTACCACCAATATTGTCCGCTTTGCCCACGAGGAGCTCACGGATTTGCTTTTGGTTGCCCGGGTGAAAACTTCCCAGGGAGGTCACCCATCCCTAGATTGCTCCCACCTGAGCACGCTTAACTGTGGAGTTCTCCTCTCATCCACAGCCAATACGCCCAAAACGCGTTGGTGATATTAAAGGCCGGACATTCCTTATGAACCAGGAATCTCTCCTGTCCACGGCCGATGTGGGATTTGCCTAGGGTGTTACAAATGGTGATGGTGAATCCCACATCCCTGATGGGGATGGTGGGGCAAACCTCATCGAGGACGATGAGTCCAAAAGGGGGGGTGTTTGTAACACCCTAGGCAAATCCCACATCGGCCGTGGACAGGAGAGATTCCTGGTTCATAAGGAATGTCCGGCCTTTAATATCACCAACGCGTTTTGGGCGTATTGGCTGTGGATGAGAGGAGAACTCCACAGTTAAGCGTGCTCAGGTGGGAGCAATCTAGGGATGGGTGACCTCCCTGGGAAGTTTTCACCCGGGCAACCAAAAGCAAATCCGTGAGCTCCTCGTGGGCAAAGCGGACAATATTGGTGGTACGAGAGGCCGGGTGTTACAAAAACTATGCAATAGATTATTATCTACAGTTCTACATAATAACTCTCAATTTAATATCATCATCTAAAACTTAACAACTAACTAAACAATCAAGTGGATGAAACTCTAATAACAAGATTAAACAAATATAACTTATACACACACAAATGAATAACGAAACCCTAATTCATCACAAAACCCAACAACGAAACCCTAAATCCCAAATACCCACAATCACAAACGTTTCAATCAACAAAAAAACGATAACGATTACCGGAGGGTAGAACGCAGTAGCCCCATAATCAGCGGGCTGCCCCTGCGGCGGCTGCCATTGCGGTTGACCCTGATGAACCACACCCGGATCCGGATAACTCAACGGCTGCGGTTGCTGATATTGTTGGTAGTAGTAATTAGGGTCACTCTGGTAATGCGGTTGCGCGTACGCTTGCTGGTAAGCAGCGACTTGATTCGGGTCGGTCTGCACCGGAACACCAGGAGGGTGAATCGGAGCGTGTTCTTGTTCAGGCTGCTGTTGTTGCTGCTGCTGCTGCTGCTGCTGCTGTTGCTGCTGTTGAGGAACTTGTTCAGGGTAAACCGGATTAGGGTTAGCGTATTGCTGAGATTGATCGTATTGTTGCGATTGATCGTATTGTGGTTGGGGGATTTGGGCGTAATAGGCGTAGTATTGTTGAGATGGATCGTATTGTTGTTGTGATGGATCGTATTGTAGTTGTGATGGATCGTATTGTTGTTGTGATGGATCGTATTGTTGTTGATTGTAGACGTAGGGGTCTTGAGATTGAGGTTGAATTTGGGATGAAGGTTGAGCGATGTAGGTTTGGGTTTGAGTTTGAGCTTGAGCGGCGTAGGGATCCATGGTGGTTCGATGATTTGGAGAAGGGGAGGTGTGTGAATGAATATGAAGTTTAAGGATTTAGAGAAGAGGGCGTCTGGGGTACAACTTTTAATGCGTGGCGTACGTATTTCAATCCAGCGATTCGCCTGCAATGCTGCAAGTGGTTCTCTTCGGGTTGGACCCGACTTGAGCCCGATGGATTACTCCGCACCCGCATGAAATGGATACCAAATCGAAATGATGGATAGGGATTTGTAAAACAATTTGAATCCGTAAATAAACTCGGATTATTCGAAATTCTGAATCTGAAACATTTGAAGTTTAGGGTATCTGAAATTTTCGGATTTGAAATTCGGATGGTGTTTTTCGAATAAATTTTCAAATATTTCAGATATTCGAATTATCGGAATATTTTTACAAGAACTATTATATAAAAAGTATTAAAATTTTAAAAAATGGATTTTTTCGGATATTTTGAATATTTTAAAACACTTAGATATCCGAAATAATTTTAAAAATTCATAATATTTTTCATATAAAAATATTAAATGATATGTATATTTTAGATTTTGAATACCCATTTGGATAGCCAAATCTTAACATTGACACAAGAATAACTAAAGAAAATGGCACATTGCGTTTGGTTAAAAAGAAGTTCAATAATGTAAGTTATTTATTGTGTTAACGGTTTGAGATTGTCTATGCTCGTCAAAAACCACAAAAATAATATCAATACTGGAAACAATGTTTTTCACTTATGGTTGGTTATGTTTGTCACGATACCACGATGGTTGTTGCCCTCGCTATCACCTACGACACCAAAAAAACATTTGATTTCGAATACAAGTCCATATCCAAAAAAAACTATATCAGAGCATCGACAAAAAAATAAACAGTTTTATATTTTGTTTCTTAAAAATAGTCTACAAACTAAGGTTATTACAGAAAAAATGAATTAATAGAAAACGAAGCGTGTTTAAGGCATAAGTTATACGTAGTACGTAGGAGGGTGAGAATGAAAAAAAAAAAAAAAAGCAAATCCATTGAAATGTTGGGACAAATTTGTAAAAATTTAATGTTTTAAACATAAATTATATATTTTGCATCAACTTATAAACCATCTCTGGTTTATAGAACTTTTATTTCAATTAAACCAGAAACTTTAAATTCCTAGCTTTATATTTAATTATAATGACATTAACGTGGTAAAGAGTATGCTTATAAACTTCATAACCAACATCAAGATTCGTTGCATGTAATGCGCCGACGACATTAACATGTTTTTCCTCACGCATAGTGACATAAACAGAATCTAACATTAAAATGACGAACTCGCTATAAAATTAGCAAAGAATATATAAATTTTTTGGAAGAAAAAGTAATTAAAAAAAAGATTATAGAAAAGCAAAAAAAAAATAAAATAAAATACTACGTGTGTAATGATAACACAGGTTTAAAGCTATTTAAAATTTGCCAAAATATGTAACATTTGAAAAAAGAAAGTCACAACCAATAAATGTTGACCAATAAAAAAGTGTCACGTGACGTGTCAGTAGAAATCCCATCGACACTTATAATTGAGTTAGTATAGAATATGTATTTTATTTAATCATTGCGAGTAAATTAATAGCGTGCCTAAGTGGCTAACTACAATATATATTTTATTTTTAATAGTTTTAAGTAAACTAGTAACATACAGTCAAGACATGAAGAATAATTCTTTGAAAGGATGCAACATGAAGAAATTTTCTTCTTAAAAGGATGCAAGCCGAGTGGCGATGGAAAATAGAACATGAAGAAAACAAACAAAAAAATCGGCGCTAGAAAGGTTAGAATTCATGACATTAGAGTCTTCAAACAAAGGACAAACCATTGACTCATTGAGGTCAGGTTTCAATTATTAAAATATATGTATTGATTAATTGCAATATTTTAAATGAAAAATGTATAATACTGTTTCGAAAGATATCTCTAATATTTTAATAAGGGTCCGCTCATTCGTTTTCTAACTATGATCACACCCCCAACCATCTGTGGAGGAAACTCGTAAAACCACTGGTTCAATCCTAATTATTTTGTTTAGAGAGAGTCTCGAATCGAAGATTATTTTTTATTTTTAATTGTCTTGAATATCTCGTATTAACCATTTGGATTAAAGATCATTGGTTAATTGCATTTATAAATTGATTACACATTTTAATAATTATTTTATTTATAATATACTATGCTATAACTCGGTGTAATACACGAGTTGAATAAGAAAGATATTAAACATTTATCAGAAGAGTTAGACACTGTAAAATATTATTTTGATATAAAATATGATTGAAATTAAGTATTAGTAAATAGTTTAGCTCTTTAAAACTTTTGTTATGGAAAACTTTTTTCCAAAGTTTAATTAAAAAAAATTAAAACATTTCATTCTAGAAACACTGTTTTAAAAAGGTTATTTTTATGAAAAATATGTTGATTTATTTGTTTTGTGAATAATTTTTCGTGTCTTAAAAAATATTGATTTGAAAATTTAAGTTTTTAATAAATATCTCGTTTAGAAACTTAGATTTTATTAGTTTTTTAATTTATAAAAACTGGTTTAATATATATATAGCTTTCTTATAATGATCGGTTTTAAAATATTATATATTTTAAAAGATTTTTTGTAAATCCATTGTTTTTAAAATTTTGTTTTTGAGAAAGAATACGTTTTAATAAAAAAATATTTAGTTTATCACCAAATTAACCTAAAACCCCACTTCGGTCACCATGAATCCCCCGTCATATCTTCAATTATATGTTTTTGTTGGGACAAGTCTTATCATCATTTATATATTTCTTTAATATGTTTCTGGTATTTTAAATTTTTTTTTATTCTATTTATCTCTTTTTATACATACATATAAATATATATAGAAAGATAGAGAGATGCGAATGCCTTAATAATAAAATTAGATGTTCATATAACTCAAGTCATTTTTAATTTGGTGATAGATTTTTAATGCCCATATCAATCTATAATCTAGAAAGCATATTATGTCAATTTGAATGAATATCGATACCAATTCCCCACTCTTGTTTAACTTTGGATTACTAGGATAAAAAGGAGATCAAGCCGGACCAGATGTGAGCAATTAACATGTAGCTGCACTTGAAGGATAAGAGTGTCAAAACGAAAAACGGTAAACGGTAACCAAAACTAGCCCTTAATAATTTCATAAATTTGTTCATTGAATATCCCAGTCATGTGATGTTGTATAAACAAAAATTACTGTTACGAAGTGAGAAGTACCAAAATATAATAGATGAGTGAATACTAAAAACTATATGCGTAACTTGATTAGTTTCTTAAAGGCTATGACGAAACGTAACCTTTTAAGTTAATGAGATCATTTACTCTAAAATAACCAACTCAAAATTTCAATTTAATGACCTAACGAATGGTTTATTAATGAATCATTTTCAGTCTACAAGCGTATCATTAATCATTTAATTAAATTATATGTTGAGTTTAATTTATGTTTTTAAACTGAAGTGAAATCATTCATTGTTTCTTTGTTAGCACATGTATATTCTACGTGTATCCCAACATATTAACATGTCACTCGAGCAGGGGTATGGAAGAAGCACGAGGGGACATGGATATGATTTAAAGAGGATTACATATTAATTTATAGGATTTTGTATACTAATGGAATCAAATTAAATTCATATTATTTTTTGACTATTCAATGTATCAAACAATAAAGTTAATCACTGGTCGGCTTCACATTAATACACATATATACTAACATACACCCATATATAAACACATACATGCACCAAAAGGGCATGTAATTACATAGAACATGTTTACAATCACACATAACCATATATAAAGATATATAACGCTAAGACACATATATATGACATTACATAATCTACCTACTCTAATAAAAGAGTAACTATAATGAACACATGGCACCATCATATTTCATCTCACCAAAATTTTCCCGCTTCTCTCTCCTATTAATATCATATTAATTACAAACAATAAATTAAGAAATATATCTTTTTATTAATATTGTTTATAAATAAATAAATAATTAATTATAAATTAAGAAACTTTTAAAATATCAAACTTTTTTAAAATTTTTAAATATTCTAACATTGATGTTTTAGGTAAAATTTTTTAAATAAAAATTAATTAAAATTAGGAGTTATAATAAAAAGTTTTTAAAAATTATATTTTTTAAAATGTTTGTTTTGAAACAAAGTTTTTAATTTTTTTTAAAATAAAAAAAAAGTTTAAAAACAAAAGATTAAAAAGTATATATCATTATTTTATTATTTATAGTTCTTACTTATACATAATTTTAATCATATCTTATCTTAATATATCATTTTATAACTATTAAGTTTTTATTATATTTAGTATTTTATTTATTCAACCCGTGTAATACATGGGTTTACTATAGCTAGTTATGTATATAATTACATATCATTGTACATATGTAATGATACAAAGTTCTATATATAATTACGTACTACTATACACATAGTCTAGCAAACTTTTTTTTTTTTTTTTTTTGGTTTTTAGCAATATTATAATAGGAGAAAAAAGAATAAATGTTTGATTTCAATATATTTTTTAAAACATAACGAAGCATAAAAGGTATAAGTATAACGGTGGAAGTTGATAAAAAGCTACAATTGTGAGTTTTTTATTTCAATTTAACGAAATCACCAATACCGCTATATTAACTATTGGTTTGCTTTGATCAAGGGTGGTTCAGGTTTATTTCACACCTTTCTCAAGCTATATTCACTTATTGTTTCATTTTTCACATACATGTATATAATTATGATCAAATAAAAAGTTCAATATAAAAAATTCTAAAAAGTATAAGAAAGATTTTGCACCATTGATTAAACATAATCAACGACTAAGATGAAATGATATTGTCACACAGACTTTAAGTAGTTAAATGAATGTTAATTTTTGCAAATGAGATTTTTGCTTAACCTTTAATTGCTCCCACCTGAGTACTACATAGTTCTCCTATGATTCATAAACAAGGTGCTCACGCTTAAAGCACATTGATGATATTTGAGATGGATCATTTCTTATAAATATGAGACTTGCCTAAAATGTCCTCTTGAACACTCCCGAGGACTTATCACCCTCAATGAGGTATGCCCCCAACATCCTGAATGGCACACGAGTGACTTTAATACTGTTTATAATATTCGGCCTTTCATACCATCAATATTATTTGTTTTACCAGTGAGAAGCTTACAAATTTGTTTTTGCTTGCCCCGGCTGAACTTCCCATACAGTCACCCATCCTTAATTATTTTAAGCCGAACACTTTTTTTTTAACTGCATAGTCCTTATCTCATCCACAATCAATCCCCCTAAAACTTATTAATAGTATTTGAGGCGGATCATTACTTATTAACCCAAAATTTATATATCATGTTCACGATCGATGTAAGTTTTGTCCATAATATACATATTTACATGCGTCTATTCATGCTTTCTAATTTTTTTAGGTTTTTAACACATTTTATAACACATGTATAGTCGTTATAGAATAAAACAAACAAGTTTAAACAGGTGTGTAACAGGTTAACAGGTGTTTGTCCTGTGAAGAAACGATTTTTATCGTATCTTAAACATGTCAACCTGTTAATAACATGAAACATGTAAAGTTTAAACATGAAACCTGTTAACCTCGTGTCATGTCGTGTCGTATCATGTTAATAGTTTCGTGTCAGGAATTGTCAGCCCTAAGGTTAACATCGATCATGTCGTCGCATGTATTTGAATTTTAATAACAGTTAGAGCTTTTATCAATCATGGTGAACGTAATTGATGAAGGAAACTTTATATTTACTACTAGTTTTAATAAACTCATATATTACATGAATTGAATAAATAAAATACTAAGTATGATTGAAATTTGTTAATAATAAAATAATATTTCAATATAAGATATGATTAAAATCTTACTTATTATAAATAGAATAAAAAAATTTGTTTTAAAAAGAATATTTAAAAAAATATCATTTATAAAAATTTTCTTATTATAACTTCTAATTTTAATTAATTTTTGTTTATAAAAGTTTTAGTTTTTTAACAAAACACCAATTTTAAATATTTCATATTTTTAAAAAAATTTGATGTTTTAATTTTCTTTTATTTTATAAAAATTTATTTCTTTAAAAATAACATTAGTAAAAAGATTTTTTTTCTTAGTTTATTAAAAAATTATTTTAATATAAAAAAGAATTAAATAATATTATTAGTAATTAATATGATTATTTAATAGAAAAAAGAGATGCGAAAAACTTGGTGAGAATGAATATGTTGATGTCACGTGTCATCTGTATTTATATTTTTATTATAATAGAAAGATTATGTTGATTGGTTATTATTTTTCTGATCATCTATTAATTAGAATTGGATTCCGTCGATTTCTCTCTGATCTTGCTCTCCTTTGCTTCATTTCTAAAAAAGTGGTCCATAAACAATCTTACCACCGCCTCCGCCGACGCCATCAATGCAGATAACCAAATGCCACCTCTTAAAACACCATTATTCTCATCGATTCTATCTCTCTCTTCGTTTCTATGCATTTCTGTCTTTGGCAAATGCAGCCGAAACCACCACCGTGTCCACTCCCTCGCCAACACCACCACCATTGCCACCCACTAAGAGTGTCCTTCTCTGTAAAAGGAAAAGGTAGAAACGCTAGAGGACACCCAACTACCAAAGTAAACACATGTTTCAACTTGAACAAAACGCAACAATAATTGTACTTTACTATTCATTTTAGTTGTCTTTTAATAATAGAGTAATATGTAGGGTGAAAAGCATGCATGGAAGAATATTATGTTTCATTAATGGTGAGGTAAGTGTAAGTGTTATATATTTTTTTTTTCACTAACTTTTTGGAAGAGACTATTTGTATACCATCAAGATTACACCATCAAATATATTGATAAATGTTGTGTTATAGCACATTTACGTTGTACCGTTATTTCCTTATATTAACACTCCATTACTCTTCATACTTGACCCTCATTTGATACTCAATGTGCCCACGGACATATCACCCAATATATTCTTCCTCTTTTGACGATATTCCGTCAATGTGATATAGGTTTAAATCTTACAAGTGTATGATTCGGTGGTATTTACTAAAAAACAATGTTTAAAAAAAGAGAGATATATGTATAAAAGTATGCTCTATATATGCTACAAAAAAATATATGAACATGATTATACTAATTTACAAAGTAAGCCGGGCAACTCGCGTGTATCCTCTCTCTTCCGTTTGTCGAAATTTAAGCTCTTCGGCGCATCGTAATGTTTTCTCAATATGGTAACCACCTCCGATGCTCACTTCTCTTTCTAAATGACAACAATAGCTCTCGAAAACACTCACATTTACATGCATTTTGAAATTCATCATAAAAAGAAAATCAAGCTCCAATTTGTTCATTTCTTTTGTTGTTATTCCACCAACTCTTGCAAAATATGAATTCCTGTAGTTCCTGAAATTTTATAGCATAAGAATACATAGTGAGAACATTAATCATTGATTAGATATGAATTAATTTTAAAGTTGAATTAAAGTAATGACATTTCAAATGAATGAATAATGATAACTACAAAATCATAACTATTGGTTACATTTTTTCAATTATATCGTGTTTATAAAATAAAGATTCGTTAAATAAATAGAGTTTATTTTTTTCGTTTAGGACGAAAGTGCATGATAATAATTGAGAGCTACCAAACTAAAAGCATCAACGTCAATTATATATTCTGAGATATCAGTCTTCCAAAATATAATAAATCCTAAATTGATTTTTGTTTAATTAAAAAATCTCTAACTAAAGATTCTTGATTGACCAAAAGGTTTAATTTTATGAGCCGTTTCGTTATAAAAGGAAAACACCAATTATTGCGTCCTCAAAGCAGATGACTCATAATTTAACAATAAAAAAAATCTGCATATAACCTTGATCAGTTAAAAGTAAAAAAATGTTTTTGTTTTTAGATTTTTAATAAACAGTCGAGTTTAGTTATAAACAGTTAAATTCATTTGGTTATTGAAAAAGATGGTTCGGTTAATCATTATTAACCACTGCCTTTTAAGCTTGGATATAAATCCCAACTAATTTATCTTAGGTGCAAGCGATTACTTTAATTCGTATAAAAAAGAATAAGTAAAAACTAATACGTTTTTATAAGATATATATATCGAAAATTTTCGCCATATAACCTATTTTCTATAAAAACAAATAAAAGGATTTGAATGTTGGCTCAATTAATTAGGTTATAGATTTGATTATTTCTACAGCTTTTTGTGCTTACAATTTATATAATGATCAAGTAAACATGAAACTAGTCTATAATTAAGTGTTCGAATCTTATAGATATAGATAGATTATAAAAAATGTTTTAAAAATACTATTAATTAAAAATATAAACGAAACAAAAACTTACATGTCTTCAACATATTTGGAAGCCAGCATTATAGTCGTTATCAGAAGCCTATGAACATTCCGTCCGGTGATCTTGAACTCCGGTTGCGACCGACAAAACCGATCGATATACACATACGCGACCACATACACCGACGGTCCGGCCTTGGTGTACTTAAAAATCCGTTCAAGATACGACTGTATACTCATGTCCGGTGTTTCATTGCAATCAAAAACCCTAATTTTCGAACCACTTTTCAACATGGCACTGGAACCACACTTTCCACCGATCCTTTCGTTTCTAACCATCGTTCGCTCGATTAACGAAGCAAGAACCGTGATCACCAAAGGGGTTTTCGAGTCGACTTGATATGAATATGAGTACACATCGTTTCTAAGCTTTGTTGGTGATATCGCCATTGTTGTTGTTGAATTTGAGATGTGTGATTTGTTGTGAGTGTTGTTTGAAATGGAAGGAGATCAATGGAGTTTTATATGCATAGATTGTTATTGTTTGTTTTTGTGTGTATGTGTGTATATTTATTTATAGAAATATAGTGTGTGTGTGTGAAGGGGAGAAGAACTTGACAAATGGAAGGTGGGAAGAAGGAGGGTGATTTGAGGATTTATAAAATCTTGTGTTGTTTTCATTGTAACGATAAAGTAGAGACAAGCCAGCTAATAATATTATTATTATTTTAGGACATACCTAATATATGAGTTTGTCTTTTTGTTACGATTTGTTTATTATTAGCAGTCCTGAAACTTAATGTCGATTTTGGTATCAAAGTGTGTTTAGATTAATGGTATCAAGTTGCAAATCATGTTGTTAACATATGATAGTAGTTTAAAACCGGGTTAGTAGATTTGTGAGTTCGTTGATAAAAAAGATTACATTCGTTTTTGCTTCATTAGATTTGATAAAAATAATCATTTTTCTTCAAAAGCTTAGAAACATTATTTACCTCTAAATATCATAAGTTGTTTTCATTTTAATTTAAAAGTTTCATAAGATGTTTTAATTAAACCAAAATCATGAAATTTTTGGACTGGAATTTAAACAAATGATTAAACTTAAAGACTAAAATTGATATTTTAAGCTTATGAATGAAAATTGTTACTTTTCTCGGATCATATGAAGCAAAAATAAAATTAACTAAAAAACAAAAATTTTGGTTATGGTTTTAGGTTTCATTTATTTTTTGTTATTGAGAAACGTGTTAAACTAACGATTATTTAGTGTCTATGTTCATAAAACAAATTTATATCAAAACTCTTGATTAAACTAACTTCGTTGGGATTTCAATGATGTTTTTATGACGGGGCCGGCCTGGACCATAGATCTAGTGCATAATCAATTTGGTTGGCCTATTTAATTTTTTTAGTTGAACTAGATCACGTTTTTTGTTTTATTAATGAGTTAATTTAATAATTACCTTTTATATGTTAGATATACACAAACACCGAAACCTTGGGGCTCTAGGCTAACATGATCTCGAAAAGGAAACTCGTACATCAGTCCATCTCATTCTTTTTTGAATTTAAGATCACCATCAGAAGAAAACTTATTTAAGATGAAAAAGCTCACTAGCACAACTTAAAACTATTTTTTTTTGTTACTAATAGGATCATAGGACTAGAACCTAACATTTTATCTTTTTAATAAAGTATTAAATACAAACATTAATCACTTTAACTAGTTATCATAACTTCATATCCCTATATTTTTCTAAACAACATTTTTATTATCACCTTACTCTTCATTCATTTTACACTTGTAACTGTGTAAGTTGTGAGGATTCTAAACAACATTTGACCATTAAGTTATGGGTACTTAGAGCATTGATAGTAAGTTTTTTAAAATTATGTGAGTAGAATTCTTATACTTTATGAAATGATTATTAGTGGTTGTGAGTGGATAATAGAGAAAATGTTACTGTTTATCTGTAAATTTAAGGAATCACTGTTCAAACCTTATAAGTTTTTTAAAAATTTAAAAAGTGATCGTGAGTGGAGAAGAGAGAAAAAATAATGATAAAAATATAAAATGTATTATTTAATTGAAAAAAAAGATAAAAAATAGTAAATTTGAACTAATTATAAAGATAAAAATAAGCTAGATCTTAATATATAAGCCCAACTCCCAAGCTCTGTATTCATCAACCCTCATACCCTCACACATCCTACGTTTGTCACAGACCATCAACGAAACTGTAGCCCAGTAGAAAAGCCCAACGGCCCAATCAAACCCAGCCCACCCTAGAACAAACAAAAAACAATCCAAGAAGCTAAACCTTCATTATTTCTTAAACCTCACTGCGTATCTTCTTCTTCCTCCCCTTCATTCGCCGGCGACCACCTTCTCCACCCAAACCTCCACCACCACCACCACCACCACCACCACCACCACCACCACCACCACCACCACCACCACCACCGTCAACTCTAACTTTCCGTCAAACCGTCAAAAGAAGCCTCAAACAAACTGCTTCAATGGTGAAAGTACTGAGACCCACCAGCGACAATGGAGACACCAACAAGAAGAAGAAGAACAAGAAGAAGATCAATCCCAACGCAGTAGCCATGAAAGTCAAAGCTCCGTCAACAAAACCTAACCCCTTTGAGACCATTTGGTCCCGTCGCAAATTCGATATCCTTGGGAAAAAGCGCAAAGGAGAAGAACGCCGTATGGGGCTCGCACGATCTCTCGCCATCGAAAAGGCAATAATAATATCTTTCTTATCTATCAACGATTGAGTTTTAAATTTGTTTAAGAATCAATTGTTACAGAAATTGTTCATACCCAATTGAAGATTTGAAACAATTTGAACAATTTAGGTTATAGTGGTTCTGAAAATCGAATTGGGTCTAATTGAGATAACCTTTTCATGTCTTCTCGTCTGAATTTGATTTTGTGCTATGGGAGTTGGGTTAAATTTATGATGGAAAGATTGTATGGAAATAATATGTAGTTTGTGTAAGATGTAAGCTTTTGTTTGATTGTGATGTTTGCAAATGTGCAGAGGAAGAAGACATTGCTGAAAGATTATGAGAGGAGTAATAAGTCATCAGTGTTTGTGGATAAGCGAATCGGTGAGCAGAATGAGGACCTTGGTGAGTTTGATAAGGCCATTCTTAGAACTCAACGAGAATTGCGGGTAATTGTTTTTCTTGAGAGTGGAGTTTCATGTTTGTTTAGCAGTTTATATATCATAGATGACAAAAGCACTTTGTTTTTCTTTTTTCTGTTGTAATGTAATGATTAATTTCTTAACATTTCTTATAGGTTAAACTTAGTAAGAAAAGCAGGTATAATCTATCTGATGGGGAAGAAGATGAGTATGGGGATCAAGAGGGTAGCTTGTATCCTGAAAGAGATGATTTTGATGATGAAGTTCCTTTTGATGAGGAAGACGAAGAGGCAGCAGAGGCTGAGAGTAAGTTTACATTTATGCAGCTCTTAGTAATTTAAACTTTAAAGCATAATGTTTACTTTCATGTTTTGGTGGATTGATTATTGAATATTACTAATTAGTTAGTATATAAGAAACCGATACCATTTACTGATCGTTTATTTGCCTTAACGTAATTCGAATTTTTCTACAGAGAGGTCTGTCATCTTAAAACAGCTAACTGCTGATGGCACCCCTGGTAATCATGCAACTGAACCCAAAGAAGAGGTAAATGTGAGAGGAGTTGGATTATTTTGAATGCTGATATGGCGTTTCGTTTTCTATTGTTATCGGTTAACGTGGATTCTTTATTATTACAGAGGCAGAAGAGTAAAAAGGAGGTGTATGATGAGATAATATCCAAGAGCAAATTTTTCAAGGTTGTGATCAATGAACATATGACAATTCTCTATTATTGTTGGAAATTTATTTGATCATATTTTTAGTTTATGTGCCTAACATGTTTTCTGTTAATTTGTTGCTGATATACTACTAGGCGGAGAAAGCTAGGGACAAGGAAGAAAATGACCAGCTGATAAAAAAACTGGATGAACAGTTTACGTCTTTGCAGAGTGTTAATATTGTTAGTTCAAGTAAAGTTGAACCTGATCAGGTAAAACTTATATATGTAAATACGATATAAAAACTAGTTTAAGCTATAAATCAAATGTGGTTTTGTTGTTTTAAATTTATTATCTGTAATTTAATCAATAAATTGCAGGAAAAAGCTGATGCTTATGATAAACTACTCAATGAAATGGTGTTGGATATGCGTGCACGCCCATCAAATAGGACAAAAACACCTGAAGAACTTGCACAAGATGAAAAAGAACGATTAGAAGAATTGGAGGTATGCTAATGTGATGTATAGAACTAATATATGCGCAACATGACTTCTAAACTATAAATTGTTTTTGTGTTATATATCTCAGGAAGAGAGGCAGAAAAGGATGCATGCTGCTGATGATACTAGTGATGATGATGATGATGCTGGTGGTGATGATGATCATGGAAATTCTACCTCCAAGAAGCTAACTTCTATTTCAGGAGATGATCTTGGAGATTCCTTTGAGAATGATGAACCAAAAACCAAATTAGCCTGGATACAACAGATGCTGAGAAAAGAAAATGAAATTGATGTTGATAGTGAAGACGATGGTGATGATGGTAGTGAAGATGATGAAGATGAAGATGAAGATGAAGATGACGACGATGATGATGAAGGTGAAGATGAAGGAGATGATGTGGGAAGTGAAATACCACAATCTCTAAAAGATTGGGAACAAAGTGATGACTACGGTGACGATGATGATGACGACACAGACACGGAGGGAAAGGCAGGAGAGGATGATGGTGCGATTTTGGATGTAAAACCGAGGGACCATAAAAATGATGCAAATACTAATGAACATGCGGATAGCTTAGTTACTAAGAAAAAGGATTTAAAGGTCCAGCCTCATGGAACTCTACAAGGAGACCTTCCATATACGATTGAAGCTCCAAAAACCATGGATGAATTGTCTGCATTTTTGGATAACCGTTCTGATGATGAAATCATTGAAGCAATCAGGCGAATTCGTGCATTCAATGCAATTAAAATTGCTGCAGAAAATCGAAAGAAAATCCAAGTAGGCTTATAATTGCTTTTAGAAGTTATATTTTTTATTTGGTAATAGTTTCTAATGAATGTTAATCCTTTTTTTCAGGTATTCTATGGTCTATTACTGCAGTATTTTTCTGTTACAGCAAATAAAAAGCCATTGAATTTTAAATTATTGAACTTACTTGTCAAGCCACTGATGGAAATGAGTATAGAAATTCCATACTTCGCTGCCATATGTGCTCGCCAAAGACTACTTAGAACTCGATCACTTTTTGTAGAGGAGATCAAGATTTCAGGTTTGTTTCATAGCTCGAGTTTTTTGAAGTTTAAGTTAAGATATTATTATTACTATTCTTATCTTGATTTTGTTGCAGAGAAAAGCTGTTGGCCTTCTGTAAAGACATTATTTCTCTTGAGGCTCTGGTCCATGATATTTCCTTGCTCAGATTTTCGTCATGTTGTCATGACTCCTGCAATGTTATTAACGTGTGAATATTTGACACGTTGTCCAATTATATCTGGTCGTGATGTAGCAATTGGCTCCTTCTTGTGCTCTATGCTTCTTTCTGTAATACACACATCTATCATTTACATTTTTATTATACCCTTATAAAATGCAAAAGAATTTGTTGCTGATCATAATTCATATCTTATGTTCTTACCGTGTAGGTCTGCAAGCAGTCAAAAAAGTTCTGCCCAGAGGCTTTAGTGTTTTTGCGAACGCTTTTAATGGCAGCTTTCAAAGAAAAGCCCAAAACAGCTCAAGACTCTGAGGTGTGTCTCAACATTTAATGAAGATCTGAACATATTGTTTTAAATCTTGCTTGTGCTATTTGCTAACTTGCATTGAAATCTTGTTTGCTTGTTGCAGTTGTATCACCTAATGGAATTAAAATCCCCAAAGCCTTTGCTACGTATATGTGGCACAGTCGATGAAATAAAGCCTTTAGATTTCCTTATGTTAATGGACTCACCGGATGACTCCCCTTATTGCACCTCTGAAAATTTTAAGTAAGTAATTTCTTGCATTTGTCGTACTCATATCATTTACTCATTTTAGTATCTAATAAACATATGGGTTTATGCAGGGCAAGCATGCTTGTAGCAGTAGTTGATTCTCTGCAAGGATATGTCAACATTTATGAAGAGTTTAAATCGTTTCCTGAGATATTTTTGCCAATTTCCAATTTGTTAGTGGAACTAGCTGCACAAGATCACATGCCCAATGCATTAAAAGATAAAATACAAACTACTGTGCAGCTGATAAACAAGAAAGCCGATGAACACCACATGTTACGTCTGCCATTACAAATGAGGAAACAAAAGCCCGTCCCAATTAAGTTGCTTAATCCAAAGTTTGAAGAAAAGTAATTCTCTTGTGTGATTATCATTTTGATTAACATTTTTGTTTTCATTTTTGTAAACTAAGGGATGGAATTTTTTGCAGCTTTGTGAGCAATAGAGACTATGATCCTGACCGTGAACGGGCGGAGGTTAGAAAATTGAAGAAACTCGTGAAGCGTGAAGCTAAAGGGGCGGTCCGTGAGCTGAGGAAAGATAATTACTTTTTGGCTGATGCAAAGGCTCGGGATAAGGCCCGATTAGAAGAAGAAAAGGCTGCAGAATATGGGAGAGCTAGAGCTTTTCTTCAAGAACAAGAACATGCATTTAAATCTGGACAACTTGGCAAAGGCAGAAAAAGAAGGAGATGATGCAGACATTGTTTAAATATATTCATAGTTGGTTATTTGATTCTGTATCTTTAGTATCATGTAATTTCATATGATCACTTTCAGCACCTTACTTAAAAGTCTAATTTTATAAAATTTTTGGTCAGTCATAACAAATAGTTTGGCAATTTTGACCTATATGTTTATGTTTAGGTGCATTTGAACTTTGGTGTAAAGTCTTGCTACCAACAGAACCACAGGCCATACCATGCATAAATGAATAAGAATGAAAATGGGGGTGAGAAAAAGTAGAACCGCATCGATTGTATAAAGTATGGTTGTCGATTTTCTTTTTGCCTACGCCCGTCCTACTCATCTAGCAATCCTGTGTTGACATGTCTTCTTTGTGAATCAGTTAGGGTTTCCTCAAGTCATCTTCTTCCTTTAAGGGTCTTTAAACAAGGATTATTTGCAAAAGATCTCTTAAAGATATCTTAACAATCTTTAAACAATGATAATATCACAAAAGATCTCTTAACAATCTTTAAACAATGATTATCCACAAAAGATCTCTTAACAATCCTTAAACAATGATTATTTTCATAAAAGATCTCTTAACAATCTTTAAACAATGATTATTCACAAAAGATCTAAGAGATGAAATTGACCATTTTGAACCCAACAGATTTTAACATGCTGCTAAAACTTTCTGATCCAAGCATTTTGAGCCTAGCAGGTGTGCTATTACTTTGGGTAGATACATCATACATGTTCTTATTTTAAACATGTATAGTATTGTTTAATACTCGTTTCTCTTAATTAGATTGTTGATCAGGGAAGACTAACGTTTCTCTTCAACAAGAATCCGCAGGCAAAGGGACATTGGTGTGTTAAAAGAGAATTGTGCTTAAAAAAAGAGACTTGCTAGCTATGGCGGAGAACACTAATTTTGATATGAGTTTCTAACGATCAGATTCTTCGTTACAAGTAAAAATCCAACATTAATGACATTAGATATACCGTTTGGATACTTATTTCCACATCGTGCACTTTATGCATGACTTCACCAGTTTAGGATTTGAGCTTTTTAGTTACTTATCATATTTGAATTACTAAGGCCTATGTATTCATTAATTTCACATTTACATCCTAGACATTTGGTCATTTAAGCATTTTGTGTGCATTTCAGCTGCATTTGTAAATGATTTCACCTTTGATGGTGGTTGATACGTTTGCATTTGAATGGTGAAATGCTCCATATTTATTTGGCTTTGAACACGTTGATCCGTTTTTATAAATTCTACCAAAATTTAAATTTTATATCAGCATCACCATTTAAA
The DNA here is from genome assembly GCA_025506415.1 of Flaveria robusta. Classification (NCBI taxonomy): domain Eukaryota; kingdom Viridiplantae; phylum Streptophyta; class Magnoliopsida; order Asterales; family Asteraceae; genus Flaveria; species Flaveria robusta. The sequence continues at coordinate 3,055,304 of CM046460.1, read as the reverse complement.
GTTTTTAGCGCACTCCAATATACATATTGTATTAATTAGAGCAAAATCTAACAAAAGTATGCGGTAACAACTAACAATATGAAGGTTGTGGGTGTGCGGGTGTGGTAATTTTAGAAGTAAAGTAAGTCTAGAGTAGAGTGTGTGTTCACTGTTTAAAAAAAAAGTAACAAAACTTACAAGGGAGTAAAACATTATTGCCTGCAGACTGCAGTGATTCATTGGGGGAGTATAAACAATTATTGGATTTGAACTTTAATACAGCTAAGTTGTCACATAAAAAAGGGTTGCCAAGATTAATTACAAAACAAAGAAGATCAATGTAACTATATGTGGAACGTAAACAACGAAACGAAATTAAATGAAATTAGATAAAGAACGCTTTTATTGACTTGTAATACAGTTCTCTGAATCCTAGGACTATGGTTTATGGGAAAACTAGAACAAGTATACTCTGTGTTGTAACAATCTATTCAACAAAAAAAGATCAAATCTTGAAGCTTTTTCCACCATTCTGCCATACTCCGGTGCCCTCAAGACCGGATGAGAGAATTGACTTGGAATCTGGGCGCCATTTCAACTCTTTAAGAAGAGAAAAAAGGGTCGCTAGATCGGGTGTCATAGCACTATCCTTTATGTTGTTACAAGAAACTACTTTAAGTCCTTTAAGCTCTTTCCATGAAAGAACTACACGCTCAAAACCATCCATTGTAAGTAATGAGCATCCTTCCAACGACAGAGACATCACTCTCCTTAAAAAACAAGAAAAAAGTAAAAACTTTTTAGGGAAGGAAAACATTATGTTGAAGATAATATCTAGCTCCAAATAATACTATTCATTGTGTACATGTCAAACTAGACGGATTGACTAAATGAACACTTATTTATGTTGTTGAGTGTTGTTCCACAAGAATCTCCACTTCTAAGAGGTGGAAAATGTGGTAATCCATTTTCACTACTTTTCAGTTATAGATTCTGTTAAACTGTCATCCAATTGACCGACTAGAAGTCAACAACAAGCAACTTGTATTTGAACCAAGGGGCATATGCACTAACAAAACACTATTACATCTTTAAAAATAAAGAAAAAACATAGCCCCCTATCCTCCTCTCCCCCATTAATCAACAAAACACTATTACATCTTTAAAAGAAAAGAAAAACAGAACCCCCTATCCTCCTCTCTCCCATTAATCAACACTTGAAGAGACGATTAGACGACACTTTATTTGTTCTCCATTCCTATAGTATTGGACTTTAGACAACACATCATACCCAATTTGTAAGACTATGCCACTATCATCGGTTTGATCTGATGAAATCATAAAAAGATTTTGACTTGAACATTAGTTGTTAAAAGATAAGCAAATGTTGCACAATTCAAGAATAACTTAGACATTGGAGCAGAGGGCACAAACAAAAGGAATCTTTTACAGATTTTTACATCATTTCTACGCAATTCAGAAACCAAAACAAATTATTCCACATTTCCACCACCATTTTAATCTATCAAATGTGTAGATATGAGTACTAAACACAATATACATCAAACAGAGAGGATAAAAAGGGTCATAGTCGTACCTACATATACTTGCAGCACTGAATGAGTTGTTATCCAATCCCCAACAATCCTCAAAAACCAACTTCCTAACTGTTTTACACACCAAAAACAATGCTCCCAGTCCCTGCTTATCTCTCAACAGACACCTCTCCAAATGTAATTCTTCAAGGGTAGGGCAAGAACCTAAATACTCATCAGGACCTGGATTTGGATCAATCAACTTGCAAGATTGAAACTTTAAAGTCTTCAAATTTATGCAATACGACAATGCAGCTAACCACCCACATTCCAATTTATGGTCACAAAGGGTCAACTCTTCCATCATTTGGCAACATTGGCCAATAGCTTTGATCCCATCATAACTCCCCTCACAACCAACAAGCTCAAGCTTTAACAATCTCGGACACCCTTGAGCCAAAATAGTCAACCCAATGTCCGAAACCACAGAGCCATACAACCCATTAACAGAACCAACAAGCTTCAAAATCTGTAAATTCCTAAAACCTGCAAGCCCCTTTAAATCTAAATCTGTACATGGACATAACTCTAGCTCCATCAAAGCTAAACACTCATTTGCAATAGAAACCAACCCTTCTTTGCTTACACCAAGCAGCACAAGCCTGCGTAAATTAGGGCACCCTTGAGCAAGAATCCGCACCCCTCTATCGATCAAACGAGCACCCAAAAACTCAGGTTTCCAGAAGAACCCATCATCCGATACGAACGAATTAACATGAATTGACATAAAGTTATTACTCAAACAAATGCCTGAATTACGAGGGGATATTATGCAAGCTTGAACAATATCAACATCAAGAAGATTAGGAAAACGGAGAGCAAGTCTACCAGAATCAAGAAAATCCCAATCCAATAGTCTTAATGACTTCACTAAACCACCACTAACCCTCAACCACCGTTTACAAACCAAACAAGTAGTAATCTGCTGCGATTTTGTAAGATGGGATAGTATGATAGTCAAAATTTGATCCGAAAGTAAAGAGAAGAAATCTGGAGTTACCGAAATGAGGTTATGTCTATCTGGGGTTAGGGTTTCATCATGTTCAGAAGGGGGAATGCTTGAATTCGAAAGAGAATAGAACCTCATTGTGATAAGATTACATTCTTGAGTGCATGTGCGTCTTCCAGCTAGCTGCTTAATGTTTTCTTAATGGCGATGACGAGGGTATCACTTGAATTTGCTGAAATTTGGAGTTGGGGTTAGGGTTAAGGTTATGACTTCAAATGAAAGTCTCCCAATTTTTTATTCTGATTCTGATTCTTCGAAAGTTTTAGCATAAAGTAGTGAATTCTTGAAGGCTCAACATGAATTTGATGTAAGAACTCAAGAAGTCACTTGAATTCGAAGTAGTTTTAGCCTTAAAGTAAAAGCTCTCTGTGTTTATATATGTGTTTATGAGTGTGCGAGAGGATCAGATTCGTGGGACGTACGAGTTTTCTTCTGTTTTGAGGTTGTCTGGGTTACAGTGAGGGGCGATAAGTCAGACAAAAAGATATGACATCGGCAAGATATTCATCATGATGGGACTTATAGTGCTGTCACATTTTTTTTAAATCATCACATTTATTATTATAGAGAATTTAAATCAGTAACTCTATGATTAAATACATCATTTTACTGTTAAGATGTTATTTGGAGGACGGACGACATTTTGACAAGCTAATAACATTAATAATTATCTATAAGCTAGGTAGATTTATAAACTTAACTACTTATGATCTTTAAACACAAACTAAGAACAATAAAAACTATATCAATTGGGATTGATCGAAAACACAATAGATCAATAACTGAATAAACACAATCGAACACAGCTCAAACTCTTTAACCCATAGCTCCAAACTCTATTCAATGTTCAAAATCTTTGTAACTTTGTGATTTCAGACACTCAAAGTCAAATTATGATAAAAGTACCCATCAAAAAGACTTAAACATTTGATATTTGGGTGTTTTAGCTCAACATGTTGGTGGACAAGCATCACTTGACACACATGGATGACACATCATTAAATGAAAGGTGGTTAACCTTGTAGCAAACCGTTGTGCTCCTCCTTGGCAGTCCACTATGAGTGTTCAGAACTGAATCTGATTTTCCGTTTTCACCTTGATTTCGACTCTCGTTCTGGCTCGGACATTTACATTCAAACTTCTCGTTTCATTCATGTTTAACTACGAATCAACATATAAACAAATAAGTTCAGAAAATCTTGTGAATTCAAGTAAAAGTATCATAAATTGTAAGGTTAATCATATAATAAACATGTATAAACTTAAGCATACAAGTACATACGTCCATGACAACGACATGCATGCATCCTAAATGACTCATACCCATATAAAACTAGCTTCAATTTCATTGTATTTGATTAAGTTCTTATGCTTAGTAATCACTCACCCACTACTTCTAACTCAGTCAAACTTGTTTTGACCTATAAAATTCACTCAAACGTGATCAAACTCTAAAAAAAATCATCAAAACATAAAAACCTGATAAAAATCAAAAAACAAAAAAAAAAAAAAAAATAACACGTAATGAAAACACGGGACCAAATTGATACTCTTGAAAACATAGAGGACACAATACGTAAAATCGTTTTAAAAGGTTTGCACCAACGCTATGTTCCCGAGTTTACTTAACGAGAGAAAAGAAAAGAAAAGAAAGGAAACATTTTCTTTTCCTTTCTTCTCTTTTCTCTTCTTTTCTCTTCTTTCCTTTCTTTTCTTTTCTTTTCTCTTCATTTCCTTTCGATTTGAAAAGAATGTTTTTAGCCCTTATTTTCCTTTAATTTTCTTCTATTTCCTTTTTTTTCTCTCCATAAGTAAACTCAGGAATTGTTTTCCTTCCATTAAAAAAACTCAGGAACACAACTTTTTATTTCTTTCCTTCCGTTTCTTTTCTTTTATCTCCTTAAATGAACTCGGGAACATAGCTCAAATGTTTTGAACCCACATCTCATCGTTCGATCTCCGGCGAAATATGGAGGAATCATCGGAAAACAAATCGGACCTATCGCCACCGGCGTCTTCGCCGGAAGTTGCTTTCGGCGTATTGGAGAAAGTGAAACCATTGCCCGGTGATTCTGCTGTAGAATGGGTGGATTACGCCGTTCAACAGGCACTGATCGCACAAAAAACCGTAGTGGAAACCCTAGAATCCACTGTTAGTATCACCAAATCCCGTCTCGATCAAATTAAATCGACTTCCTCTGCTCATCTTCATATGACAATCGTAAGTTTCCTTTTATTGATCGGATTTATGTTGTTTTTGGTTCTACTAATCTACTGAATGCTTAAATGATGGATGGATTAAAGACGATAAGTATTACTGTAATTGTAAAGTAAGAAGGTCGAATTTGACTTTTGGGAATGAGATGATCAGTTGATTACGGTTTTTGCTTGAACGTTGATTAGAACTTTTCTGATTACAGGTAAACGATGATAGCCTTTTTTAATCTATGAGAAAATTTGGACCTAAATACAACAAATTATCTATAAGAAATGTGTATTTGACAATAAATACGGTGAATTGCCAATACCGTATGGAATTGAGCAATATAGGTGGTTTTGTACCTTTTGAGAAGAAATGCCTTACTAGATTACAAGCTTCAAACCAAGGCTAACTATACTAACTCATATGCATAAAACACACCAGTTAGTGTTGAAATCCTCAAGTTGGAGTTCACGTGGATTGGATTAACTTTTTAAGCATGCTGAAAATTTCATTCCATTTCACCCAATAGCCATTCAATATAAGCAGAGAAATTAATCCGCAATCTGTTAGTTTTTTAATTTTTATCCTTCACTATCCATGCCAGCTTATACAAAACGACCTCACACTAATGAAACTAGCTTGATTGCTTAGAGAATGCCAAGAATCTGTGAAATTGTCTGAATTCATTGAGTTTGATTAACGGGAGAGGTAGGATACATATAAGCTATCTTTTTTATTAGTAAATTGGTGTCCGGAAGGGAGGACATCATTTTAAATTGGATGTATCCACTGAGAAAAATAATGTTAGAAGGGAGCTCCACAAGAAATATGCTAAACGAGTTTACACAATATTGGACATTGTAAGTTGTAACATCAATGATCAACACAGGCAGATCATGTAAGAAAAGATGGGAGCATTAAAAAATGGACATTGTGAAGCAAGAACCCTTTTAGCTAGTTTTTATAAAGCAAGTCATCCAAGTGATGGAGAAGTAGACTCAGGATGTGAAAATGGTAAGAATCACTTCTAATGGGTTGTCATTTTGAACCATAGACTCATAAGAGTGCTCTTTCTGGAGAATGATAAGACTGCCATCCAATGTATTTGGTGTTTATAGGGGAAGATGACTGGCAAATTCACATAAATTGCAGTTTAGTGCATGGTAACACGACTCTGGGTTTCTTACACTTTTTTTTCCTCAAGGAAGCTTTTTGGCAATATTTTTAAATAAGTATAATAGTACAAAGTCCTGCTAAGATAGAATTTTTTAGACTTAACACTTCAGCAGCTACCCAAGACTCAGCTTCTCCTATCTTTTATGAATGTGATCTTTTATACTTTGTCTTCCCCAGGCTTCTTATCTCTCTCGGTTCATGTCTTTTATATTTATGATATGGTTTACTTGATCTTTTTTCTTTCTTTGCACATTTTTATTTGTTTACGCATGCTATAAAATTGAATATAAAAGGTGGGGTAATGTATGTGTAGGTCACTAATGTATTCAAAAGGTTACACTAAAGCAACCAAATATCAGAACATCATTACACTAAACCATATTTAAAAGATATAGTATCGTTTTTTGCCAATTTAGACCAAAAACTTGTAATTTTCCTTGGAGTTGGTTCACCCATGAAAATCTATTTGGTTATGAAATCAGTGCCCCCGTGAAGTCCATGGAAGTGAATTTTACAAGTTTCTGGCAAGTTTTTGATCAAATTTGGCATAAATTAAACCAAAATGATAACTGGGTGGCCTGCAGTGCTGTTTTGAAATTTGGGTGGCCTTACTGTTAACTTTTCCATACCTTGGAGATTAATGCATAATTGCATACAATATCCCTAAAAATATTATTTGAATAAGTTGGATTTCTCAATGTAAAAGAAGGCATCGCCTTTTCTAACTAATATAAAGAACTAAATTATACATTACCAACAATTTATTTTTGGCTGAAAAAAATCATTTTTTTATGCTATGCTAACTAATTACCATCACTTTTTCTTGGCCTCTCTGAATTAAATTGACGCACTACGATTGTATGTGCCTAGCAGAATTGTGATTCGCTTTCAATATATTTAATTATTTATATTTTAGAAGCTTTCTTGTTATGAGAAAGACACAGATCATGCTGTGTGCTTGCCCCATGCAACATGACTGCTATGTTTGCAATAACTGGGAATGATAAGTTTTCTTTGTTTTTTATGTTTACAAAGGCTCATTTGACTTGTATCCATTGCTCCCATTAAGATTTGCTATAATTATATGGAACTCGTTTTCATCTTCCAGGAATCCCTAAAAGATCTCAAATCTGATTATAATGTATATGAGGATATTGTGTTTGGAAAGATTAAAGGTATGTAGTAACATGCTCACCATTTTCACTGTAAACATCTTTTTGTCCTTTTTAGTTTTTACCCTATGTGTTTGGCTAATAATAAGTTGTCATGAATGCTGGTTAACAGAGGGTGTTTACTTTACTGCTACACATCCATTTGCTACAAGTGGACTGGTTTTGGGCTCAGGGATTTTGGCTTTAAAAAGTAAGGCTCTTAAACATTACTAATTGATACAGCTTATGCTTAATAATACACTGTTATTTTGCTAAATAGTAAGAGACGTTATGTCATTTATTTCCTAATATTTAGTTGAGATTTTGGTTAATTGATACTCCTAAGTTTATACTAACTGGAAGTATTAGTTTGGTTACCCGAATTTCAAAAAAGTACAAAAGTTCCATAAAGTTTTGTTTGTCATAATTACTGTCTTGATAAATTATATATTGTTGCAGGGACAAGGCGCTCTTTATACTACAGCACACTGCGTCTTTTTAGCAATGACGAGGTAAAACAGAACATTTCATCTTAATACTGAATTTCTTTTTCCTGTAATTTTCACTTGCAGAGGTGGACTCTAGTTGTCTTAAGCAATAAGTGGATACTTTAGAACAGTACATACATTCTAAGGCTAATTTGTTGAATGCCTGAATCTTTCTATATGAAGACTTGTAGTATGGGTCTACTATATAACTTTATATATGCTTTCTTAGCTTAATGTAGTTACACCCTTCTGCTGATCATCATGTGATGCTTTTAGTTTTATGACTCACCTTTTGGTTTGATATTGTTGTGGAACAGGCCATGCTTGCTAAAGCTAATGCCAAGGTACAAAAATTACGGGAATCGGTTAGAACCATAACAGAAGAAAGGAAGCAATTAGAGGTATTCTTTCTAGTTCCCATTGATTTTATTAAAAGCTAAGAATCTTTCAACAGTGGGTTAATATTAGAAATTAAGGAACTGATTTTAATTGCTTTAAGTTGTCAGTGTTGTATCTTCCTAGTTATAATTGTAATTGTACGCAATTATTTATTATATAAAATTGTAAAATGACAGTGTGTTGACAGGTTAACGAGCCCGTGTACAATAAATTTACTTGCTTTGACCTGATCCCCAATCTGCTTGATCTGTCCATGTTGCCACACATACTTTTGGAGAACATATATAACTAACATATAATTTTTTATTTTTCAGAAGCTCTCATTAGGTGCAGAAGCAGAGCTAAAGCGAGCAAGGACAAAACTAAGGTTTGTGTTTCATGCATTATATTGATTTTTATGTTCATGATTCATGGTCCATATCCTGGTCATTCTTTTAATGTACAGACAAGCAGGAAAGCAAATCCAGGGTGTCATAAGCTCGGGTTATAAGATTGAAAGACAAGCAGCAGGTATGTAGTTTCCCTTTGCTTTTGGGTATTATGTAAATTCACAACAATTAACTTATGTTATTGGTGCGATTTTTCTTTTTTGTTGTAATCAGGCTTGAAGGATATACTGTCAGAGCTTCCTAAGAGAGACGCATCAGGATTCCGGTCTGAAGTAAGTACTTGAAATTACATTGTCATTCCACTAATCCTTTGAATCTTATTTTTCCTTGTATCAAATTTTATTTCTGAAAATGATGTTGCTTCTTGTTTGGATGTGCATACTACAGATTTGAGAATAGTTTAAGAATACCAAATTAATATGTTGGCTCGTTACGAGCTCATAAGGAAAAATATAGACCTTTAGTAACCGAAAGCTCATTTTAAAGTTCCTTTTAACAGGCATCAGGTAGTTAAAACATTTATAAAATTATTTGTGTTTCTTATCTTTCTTGGGTTTTCATGGTATTGATTTCAGATAAATTAACTTACACAAATTCAATTATTTTCGTTTTGTGCTCATAACTTAACATATACGTCTTCAAGATTCCACTGAAAGTTGTCCAGAGGGTATTTTAAATTCTTAACACTTAAAACCTCCTAAATCATTTTCCCACCTCTAGTCAAGGAAAATGTACTAGATGAAGAATCTTCTTACAATTATATTTTCGTTTGTAGGTGTCCCAACTTGCATCACAAGCTAAACGTGAGAGGAGGGTTCTTAATAAAGAGGTTAAAAAGATATCTGACTATGGTATTTCTGTCTGAACACACCGCCATTGTAAGGTGAAATCATTAATCTTAAAACTTTTTTGGTTTCGTAAAGAAGTCCCATCAGTGTGCTTCTTAAAAGAAGGTTCTTTTATCGGACTAATATTTTATGTTGTATTACAAGTTACCGTATTTGGTAAAAGAATACGTGCGACCTTGCTCGCTTTCAGTTTTTTGGAATAATGTTTTAGTTTAAAGGAGAGAACATAAGCAGGTTATTTGCAAGTATTATGTGTAATGTTATTGATTTGCAGCTGTCCATTGTGAAATTTTTGTAACCTCTTTTAGAGGTGGCAAAATGTGCTAGTTGTCAGGTTAGTCTGCCCTTTGTTGTTAGGTGTTACTATGGGTATGGGTTTGATTGCAGGGTGAAATGATAACATGGGTATGGATTATTTGAAAACGCTTGCTCGTTTATGTGCTGGGTAGGAGTTTGGTTCCTTGAAACAGTTGGTTATTCTTGTTTGTCGTTCAGCGTTGCAGTCTACCGATTTTATAGGGGTCGTTATGGCTCGTACTGTGCTGTGGTTCCTTGGTTATTCTATTGTAGCCATCAAAACATTTTACAGCGGCAAATTGACTAATAAGAAGTTGAGTTTATGCGGATTTCTTGACCTGGGTTATTAAGGCCTCTTTTTTCCTCACTCTATTCAGTCGTATACTCGAGGCAAAATTGGGTGCAATAAAAATAAAGAAATTAAAAACAAGGGTTCTATCCGCCCTAATTCCATGAAGTGTCTACATAACATGCTATTTGATTCGCCCGTCTAGTAAAATAAAAGGTAGCATGCTCGTTTAACGTGTATGAGTTTGCCGTGCAAGCCTAGCCTAACATGCTTTTTACATAGAAGATGACTAAATGTACCCTAATCTACTTAAAATACTCCCTTTGTGAGAGGAATATTACTCTTTTAGCGAGGAGTACTTATCAAGTGTGTGTGATTAGTGGGTGGCATGACTTTTTCATAGCCCAGATCTGATTCATGCTTCGGACGAAATTTCAACCGTCCGATAGTTTGACGGTCGAGGATGGCCTCTACTGTTTCCGAAGGAAGCCAACTAGCTCATAAAACCCCTTGACTTGCAATCAGGAAAAAAATGCTGGCCACAAGATTTGAACCTGGGTCTCTTTTTGACAGATGGCTAGAGTGTAGATGAACCAGGAGGCATAGAATATTATAAACGTTCGATCATGCATTTTAGTGTTTTGCTTTAACCGTGAAGATTCTTTGATGGGTGTTTTAATGAAGAATCCTCTAAATCCTTTACTTAAACGAAATGCTTATACTAATTATTTATTTTTTCTAAGTAAGTTACAATATGTATGTTACTGTAAGTTTCTAACTGATTTGTTTTAGTATTGATCTTTTTGTTTGTTGTTGAGTTGTTCTAATCCCTTATTTCTTGTTTCTATATCAATTGTCTGCATAAACATCAACCCTTTGATGTAATAAGTTATACTTCTCATTACAAATAGAAAGAGTAGATATTATGAGTTTGAATTGTATTTCAGTGGCAGGTTGCCCCTGAAATGATGGGCAAGTTGGGTCACCAGCGCTGTCTGTGTTCGAGGACATGCATAACTTTTTGACATTAGGTTAACCGGGGTGATTGAGTTAAAAAATATTCGTTTGTCGTTAAAAAGAAAAACAAATAGAAAGAGTAGTTGTTATAACCAACGTATTAACTCTTTCATGTCATTTATTGTTTTTACCGGACTAGTTCTGATCTTACATGTTTTGTGTCCCCTCACAAAAGTAATTGGACCTGTCAGTATTTCCAAGCCCATAATCAATTTCTTATTTTATCCGTACATGTATTGATAATTTGTAATTTGTGTAAATTGAGATATATAATCTTATCAAATGATATCTTTGTTAACTTATTATATCAGAAATCATATATTCATTCACATAAAAGTTATCAAAGTTAATTTTTTTTTAACTTATCATGTCACAATGACTCTGGTTAAATACGAGCTCATCTATTAGCTTCTAATTTTTAGGACAAGTAGCAAGTTGAGTGAACGGGATAAAGTGATAAACCGACAATATAGTACGGTGAACTCACACACAGACCTTTTTAATGTATATCAGTTTATATTCTTTTAATGAGCAACTTTTAAAAGCTATTGATGACATGGTTATCTTCAATTATACAAAAAAGAAAAAAAAAATCTAAATAGTGTAAGAAAGTCGGTTGTCACGTGGGAAGTCATCACTCTGGTAGTTGAGCTTTCAAGCAACACAAAAGAAATTAAATCGTATTTCATTACTTTATTCATAAAATCAACAAAAATTAACAAAAATCAATGATCATCAGATACAGAAAAACTGAAATTTCTCAATCTATCTTCTAATCGATGATCGAAGATGTGAAAAACAAACTCAAAAACCTGTGAAATCAACGCCATGAAGATGCCGAAACACGTTACAGATAACGTCAACAAACCTCATAATTGCTACTGCTACGGTGGTAGTGACGGTGTCCACCGCCGTAGAGCTGGTATTCCGACGCCGGAGACTGCTGCTGTTGCCCCAGCATCATCTCCTTCTGCCGCCGGAGCTCCATCACTTTCCGGTGAGAGTTCGAGTGCTGAGTCAACACGAACGTCGGACTCGCCGCCGGCCGGTACTCCGGCACCAACCTCCCTGACTTGTACCTCACGCCACACGCGTTACACAGCGTTTTAGGCCCTAGCGGTCCGGTCCTCCACTGCGGCGTCTTCTCCGATGCGCAATGAGTGCACCGACGAACCAATCCAGATTCCGACGACTTATCGGAAGACGAGGACGTCGCCGGTGAGTACGTCTCGAACTTCATCGTCGTCTTCTCGGAGATCGTTGTAGGTAATGGTGCGTTTGATGTGTTTGTTGTCCAGCTAGTGTTGTTTGTAGGTGCTCTGGTTCTCTTCGTTCTAGATCGGCTTTGAAACGATGCGTTGTTCTCCTGACGGTAGTTTATCGTTCCGGCGACGTTATTCGCCGGAAAATCGCTGAACGAATCGTGAACGAAGTTCGATAGCCATTCGAGCTCCGCCATTTCTTCACTCTAAACAACAAATTCACAGAAATCAGTTACAGAATTTCAGTAATACATAAAGCAAATCATTAAATCAACAACTAACACTCCGATCTATACAAATCAATCAACGCTAATGATTCCGATTAGGTTGTTCAAATTTTTTCAAATTAAAAGTTGAAATAGAAGGTGAAATCAGATCGGTTGAGTGTCGGATGCTTACAGGGACGCAGAGGTCGTCGGTGAAGTCCGTGGAGTGGTGGTGGTTGTAATAGTTAGTAGCAATTTCATCCTTGTGGTTTCCGTCGTCGTTGTTACCTCCATAACGGAAATGACAGCCGTTACCGGTGGTTGAGGAGGTGTTGTAACTGTTGTTGTGGTGTTGATGAAGTACAATATCAGTGGCGGAGGAGCAGAATACGTCGGCGTGGTCGTCGGAAAAGTTGAGTAGTTCGTCAACTCCGGCGAAATCGGACGAGGACATTCCATACATATCCATCTCTCCCGTTGGTAACGGCGGAGGTGCGACGGCGGTTTCCGGTGGCGGAAGACGACGACGGAGGAAGATAGAAGGTGAGGATATGATGGGATGAGCGAGGGGTATATAATACGTAGGTTTGGGAAGAAGGGTTGTAGGGGTGGGGAGCAATGGAACGTGGGGAGAGTGACCATGCAATGTGAGGACTCTGATCCACAAGTTATTTTTTATACAATTTTTTTTATTTTTATTTTTTTTAAGTAGGTAAGTTTTGCAAGTATGTAGGGTTTGTACTTTGTAGGTGAAAACCAAAACCATGTTGGTTTGTTGGTGTTTTGTTAGTGTGACTAGTAGATGCGACATACCTGACATGGGTGACGGTGGATGTGTACCTGATGCATTTGACGACATCCATTGACGTTAGTGAAAGCATATCCGTTGGTATGACTAGTAGATGTTAATAGCATGACTTTAATTTATGTTACATGTTCATGTGATGGGTTAATGTTATCATTATTTTTCGTATTTATCATTCATAAATCTAGTAAGATAATAAGTGCGTTTTTTTTTTTTCTTATCAGCACCTTCAACATAGTCACAAAGTTTGATTGTGAGATTTGTGACATGTCTTGTGATACTATGGATGTGTAGATCAAACACAAAATGAGGAAAGCACATTAAAATTAAGTTAAGAAAGACATGAGTGTGAATTATTATTGTAAGGTTTTGTGATATGGTTTGCAACTAGAAGAATAGTTTAACTACCACATTTTTGGAAGAAATAAGAACATATTTTCAAAGTCAATTCAAAGTTTAGCATGTTTGAAAGTATTTACTTACAAGTAAAGGGTGTTTATAGGGTGCTAACATATGGTAGAGATTAGCTAGCCTTAATCATGAATGTTAGCATCAGCTGGTCTAAATCATAGAATCCTATCACTTTTTTGTCGTATCACCAAAGCTATCTGCCATCCCATGTCATGTATGTAGCATCCGCTAGTCAGACTAGCAAAAAATCTAGAAAACAACATGATTTTAGTTTCACCTACAAACCATGCTTGCAAAACTTGCCTACTAAAATAATTCTACAAATTTATCCTTTGTTTTCAAAATAAATGCAATATGAGGACACTCTTCTTACTAGAACCGGCTTAGCTCAAGCATTGCATGTTTTTTTAAACGGTGAGGTTATTTTGATTCGAAATACTCAACTGAGTTTGAAACTTTAAAGCTTGAACTCTGCACACTTGCAAACCAAACTAGCTCATTGCTTGACTTATTTTTCCAAAGAAATTTAATGTTTCAAGGTTGGCTCTTGATTGTTAACTATTAAAGTAAAAAAACAAAGCAGTCAGTAAACAAAGCTTGAAACATTAGCTTGTAGTTAAGTGTATCTTCTTTGAGCTAGTTGCCATGCCTCTTGCTCCTTGATGTTGGCCATTCAAGGATACGCGATGTTGACTGGCAGACTATCTAAATGATAAACGATCACGGGTTATTATGTTTTTCTTGGCTCCAACATTATTAGTTCGAGTTTCAAGAAATAATACATTGTTGCTTGTTCTAGTACCGACATGTAGAGTCAAGCATTGGCTCATGTTATAGAGCTCATATGGATTATATCAACTTATGAGGGAGTTACATATGCGTGTGAGTTGTCCACCTACTCTTTAAAGTGACATAATGGTACCTTATTAGCTCCTAATCAGATATGTTTTTCATCAACACATTAAACATTTAAAGAATGATCTACATTTATTCAAGATATAATCTTAATCGGTTCTCCCAAGGTTTGTTATGTACCACTATTCATTAAATTATAGGGATACTTATTAAACACTTTCTACTACTCAGTCTATTATCTCCCATTCAAGCTGCACATCATTTCGTAGGAAATGTTAAAGATAATATTTTATTGCTATATAATTATAATCTAGTTAGTTAGATAGTTGTCATATTTTTCTAATTAGTAGCTTTGAGTTAAATTAAATGCAACGTTATAGTTTATCCTTATTTTGGTTTCTATCAACAGCCAATGGTTTCATACATAACATCGGCACCTTCTGTACTCAACTATCAACTAACTAAAACAATAAACCAATGATCCTTAGCCCACTGGTTAAGGTGATGTGCCCATAATATGTAAATATTGAGAGGTTATGAGTTCAAGTTTCACACTGAGCAAAATTGCTTAGGGTTAAGTCAGAGGGTTTTCTCAGCAATGGGTTTCCTCCTGAGGGGGTTGGGGGTGCGGTCTAGGCTGGGAAACGAATAGGTGGGTCCGATTAAGATAACATCTATTCTTCAAAGCATGGTCGTACATTTGCCGTTCAAAAAAAAAAGAACTAACTAAAACAATACTCAACAATAATCTTTTACCTTGTGTTATTTAATTTGTTTAATTATATTGATAAAATATGTTTTATACTCAATTATATAAGCTTGTAAAACAAATTAGCATTGGATGCCACGCCCTTTTAAGATAAACAAAAGAATAATCACGTGACCGACACTATTGAGTCACCTGCGAGTGAAAGATAGGGGGTGGGATGATTATCATAAGGAGCAAACAAACAAGTCACGTGCACCCTCATGTGCTCACTCGTTTGTTACAACTGTTAAACATTTTTAATCATCATTAATCCCAATAACAAGTAAAATGTTTTTTAATTCTTATTCTTTCTTCACTAATTACATTCATCAAAGTGATGCTAATAACATTTTGATCAAGTTGAAGACGATAAGTGAGTTCGTAGAGTTTTATGTTTGGAGGATACAATTGATTTAAATAAAACTTAATTTAAATTATAATAATCTAAACTATAGCTTATTGTCTGATAATAATTTATACTACTAATTTGAGCATTTCCTTTCAAATTTTTATTTTATTGTCAAGAGCAATTCAAAAAATATAATAATCATATGTTCACACTTAATTTACATTTGTTTTCTATTTGATTTTCGTTTGTATGTTTTTCCAGGTGGTTTATAATATCATTGTAGTGGAAATAAAATGCAAATATTTGATAATTATGATACTGGAATTGACATGTATAATAAAAAACAAAAACTAAAAGTATCATTGGTCAAATTAATAGTATGCATTATTTTTTACGAATTATTAATAAATTAGATTATTATAATTTAGATTGCCTAAATAAAGGCGCTTAAAGAATTACTTAATCTTATGTTTTTTTTTGCCATTTAGTACGGGTAAAGTGATAAATAATATTTTTAAGACAATTTAAAATCTTAGTGTAGTTTCATAAATCCGTTTTAAACTTCTAAAATATCTCCCTCACACACATATAAAGCATGCTTAAAAACATTATGCTTGAAAACATTATATGTTAAATTGTAATGTTTGAAAAACTTACGTTTTAAGCAAATATAATATTTTACAAGTTTATAAGTAGAGTTAAATTCATATTTGCTTATTAAGGTTTAACAAAAATAATTATTTTTATTTAAAAGATTAAAAAAACAATATATTTTCAAAAGTTTAATAATTTCTTTCAATTTTAATAAAAAGTTTAATCAGTTGTTTCAACTTGAATTCAAAGTAATCAAACTTTTGAATTGAAATTTAAATAAATGATAAGACTTTTGAACTGAAATTGATTTTTTTAATTATTTAGAGAGAAATAGTTACTTTACTACGACGATCCATTAGATGCATAAGCCCGTAAGAGAAGATGAATAGCCTTTCTTTTTTAAGAACCTCGTTCGATCTCGACTGCATTCAAAAAGGTAAATAAGGTGAGGGATTACCAAGCTAGAAAGAAAAGTTGGTTTTGAGTTAACTTCTATGATAGGGAAGGAGTGAACTCAAGAGAAGAGAAAGTTACATGTGTTAGAATTATTTTTTTTAAATTCACTCTCTTCCTCTCTTATGATTGAGCTATTTTATTTCAGAAAGCAAAATAGAAATTAACTCTTACATCTCGATAAACACACTTGGGACAATTTAAATGATCTTTTAATTCACAACTTATGTTTTTGTTTTATCAGTCACATTGTGAAGTGACACCAAGTTATACATAAAAAGATCAAAATATATATAGTCTTTAAATCTTTTTGAGCGGTACTATTTATCATTTTGGTGTTTATAACCGATATGATTAGTATAAAACATCAATTATATATCTTTCTATGAAATTTCTACCCCCTTAAGGAAAAACGTTACCCTTCACAAGACACATACAAAGTCAAACTTGTAATAGAGTAATTAACAAGCTGTACAAGTGATGAAACAAGAGGGTGTGGGTTCACCAATTACTAGGTGTAATTAATTGCAAAAGGAATTTAGAATCATGACAACGAGGCACATGAAACCATTCAATTTGGAGTCAACCAATGCACGTGTGCCCATATGTCGAGCCACTCTCTTTATTTCATTCTTAACGATACCCCATATCAAAAGGTTGCGGATGGCATAGTAGTTCTACATAATACGATGATTTTATTGTAAAATAAACAATAATTATTTACAGAGTCAAATTTATTTTTATTTTTGTTCATAACGTTTTGATAAATTTGTATTTTAATTTAAAAACTGCTTTTTTTTTGTCATTTGAATAATCGTAGTTTATTAAATGTTGTTATTTCTATCCACTTCACTAACATTGTAAAATCATTCGTTATAATTAAGGGTAATTTAGACTCATTAAACACTCTAATTATCTAGATTAAACAAATTAACCAATTAATATTCAATAAAAACACATGAAGTGACTAGTAAGACCAGAAGTTTTAATTTATAAGCTTTGATTAACCTTAGTCACTGTTGTTCGATTGAGTTCTGCTGTGAGATTTCAATTAATCTTTACGTTTTGCTCGAACAGGTATCACTGTTCGATTGAGGTCTACTGGTGTTACGATTTATTTGATTGATTTCTGCTGTTATCATGTTTTGTTGGATTGAAGTCTGATCTTGTCACATTTAGTTTGATTGATGTCTGCTGTTATCATGTTTTGTTGGATTGAAGTCTGATATTGTCATGTTTTGTTTGATTGATGCCTATTTTGAAATTGATCTTATATTTTGATTAGGCAGAGAACCATTGTTGTTTAATTGCGGGATATAACAAAAACAAACAAAATGACAACCAAACATGATAACAACAACAACGGACCTCAATTAAACAAAGTATGACAATAAATCTCAATCCCATAGTAGACCTTAATCGAATAATAGTATTTGTTCGAACAAAACGTGAAGACTAATTGAAACCCACGACAGACCTTAATCAAACATCGTGGATTAGGGTTAATTGAATCTTTTAAATCGAAGCTTCTAGTTTCATTAGTCACTTAATGTGTTTTTTAGTTCTAATCGAATATTAATTTGTTAATTTATTTTAATTAGATTATTAGGGTGTTAAAAAATATTAAAATACTCTTATTTCTAACGGAGGATCTAACGGTGTTAGTGATTATTATAAAAGTTTTATCGTACGCTTTCAATTTCGGATTCAAAGTTTCTTCCATGCTGCTCGTTTCTAAAGAAAAGGGACATAAGAGTTAGATAATTTATTAAAATCTCAATTACTCAATGTTTTATTAATTATACATTGTCAAATTACATAAATATCTCTCATATGACGGGTACATGCCCGAATTAACAGTGAATTTGGATGGGGTTTAGTGTAAATGATAATATGTGTGCTATTATTATAAAAAATAGACATATAATGTAATTATTGAAATTAAAAAATATACGATGTAATTTCATGTATTAATAAAGTATAAATTTTTTGTAATTTACTCTTTAAACTATGATATAAAACTATGAAATCCCAACAACCATACACTTATCATCTCCTTCCCTCCACTCCCATGGCAGCATCATCACTCCTTCCCGCCATTTCCAACCCCTTCACCTCTTTCAACCCCATAAATCAAACCCTAAAAACACACAAAACCCTAATCACAAGATCATCCCTCGCATCTCCATCTCTCACCTCCGCTAAATCCAACCTAATTAACCTAATCTCCGATCAAAACAGAGGCATCGCCACCCAATCCGACCCCCAAAAGCTTTTACAAATCACCGACGCCATCGATGCAATTGCTTCAATCAACCGTGACCAAATCACCACCAACAACTCACTCTCTGGTACGTGGAGATTACTCTGGACCACCGAGAAAGAACAGCTGTTCATCATCAAGAACGCGAGTGTTTTCGGTACGGAAGCTGGAGATGTATTGCAGGTGATTGATGTTGAGAATCGGAGTTTAAATAACGTGATTACGTTTCCTCCCGATGGGGTGTTCTTTGTTCGATCGGAGATGGAGATTGCTTCATCGCAACGTGTAAATTTTAGGTATAGTGATATGGTATATATACTTGATTGATTTGCATCTGTTGTATAAACAGATGGATTTAAGCTTAAATTGATTAGGAGGGTGTTTATAATTTTGACAGAAGATGATCAATTTTTGTGTGAAGTGAGTGGGATTTTGGGGGATTGATTGGCATTGTGTTGTTGATTTTTGTATTTGACTTTTCAGGTCAAATAGAGGATTTAAGGATCCAGATTGATACAAATTCTTATGTTTTTTGAGATTGTTTTCCGTATTGCGTTTAAGTTCATAACCATTGTATGCTGCAATGGATAATTGTTGAGGCTTGAATTTTAACATAACTCGCATCAAAATTTAGTTCGATAATAGGAATTTCTTGGAAAGTTTGAAGTTTAGAGAATAACACTTTTTAAGGTTTAGCCAAAGTGATTTTTGTTGAGAATGTGATTGAACTTTAGATGAGGGTGTTTGTAAGTTGATTATATGTTGTCTTTGGCTTTTGTTGCTATGTTTTGATTTGACTTTTGAGGTCAAACACATAATTTCATGTTCAAAAACTGACACTCTTTTGACTCCTTTTGTAACCATTGTAACACTGCAAATGTAAAACTCTTGACATTCAAATTCTAACACAATCCATACCAAATTTGGATTGAGAAAAGGTTTTACCATAGGAGTCATATATGCATAATTCTTTAGAGTTTCAAATCTTTTTCCATAGGCTTTTTTCTTGAGTGTGATACCTTCTTCTCAGAACTAGAATGACTAGTTATAACAAATTTTGATTGGTCTCCTTAAAGAAATACAATACTTGCTGCAAAATTGCTTCAATGTTAATGCAGTGAAGACGGTCTACATGTTTTATTATAGGTTTACAAGTGCTGTTCTACGTGGAAAAGGGTGGGAATTTCCGTTGCCACCATTTGGTCAAGGATGGTGAGTTTTATGAAGCTTTTTTTTTTTTCTAGTTACTTGTGAATGTCCATTTGGTAAAATGCTATTATGTTTGTGCTTTTGTTAAGTTTGCATGTGATGAACTACAATGTAATTTGCTAAGTGCCATCACATGCTTAACTAAGGATTGTGTTCCAACCGATGTTTAATTTCCAAGTATAGGTTAACATTTAGATTTGTGTAGAGGGGCGTTAAAGTTGTATCACGTGTTTTTTTGGTAAAGTTTGAAAGTTAAAGTTATCTATTTTCCTATTATCATCGTTATAACAACACAAATAGTATTAATTGTTGAAAAAAATAAGTAAAAGACATTCTTTTTACTAACTTTGGACATGTACCATTTTTATGTATATATATGTGTGCGCGTGTGTGTGCCTGTGTGTGCCTGTGTGTGTATGTACATATATTACAGTTTATGTGTCTTAGTTCTCTTAATGAGAGCTTTAGATGTGTCTAAGTTGGAGATGATGGGTGTGGTTTGTTCCAAGACTGACCTTTGAGGGAGGCATTATGGCAACTTGGCAAGGTAAGTAGTTTGGATGGGTTTCGCTCCCATGCCTACAGGCGTGCAGGTGGTGTGGGTGTAAATCTGGTGTTCAAAAATTGCTTAAAACCACTTATCTCGTGTCTGTATCGTGCCCTAACGTCACAAATGTAGCTCTGAAATTCTAGGTGAAGCTATAATTTGCTGTGGTCCTGATCATTTCTTTTTCCATATCCATTTATTATGGTTTAGATAAATATCCGGTCCATGTTTCCTTTAAAGATGTCAAATGGCAGATCTGTTTTTATAACAAAAAGGAACATGTTGGTTTGAAAAGTCTCTAAGTTACCTGACAAATTAATTACATATTTCCTTTAAACAACGTGTCAAGTCATAAGCTTAGCAACTAAGGATTTATACTAAACAGACCTTCTCTTATTTGGGTGTGAGAGAGTAAGTTCATGGGATTTTATATTCGGTCTTTTGTTCATCTTTACATGAATAAAATTGAATTCCTTA
Source organism: Flaveria robusta (assembly GCA_025506415.1). NCBI lineage: Eukaryota > Viridiplantae > Streptophyta > Magnoliopsida > Asterales > Asteraceae > Flaveria > Flaveria robusta. The sequence continues at coordinate 3,034,285 of CM046460.1, read as the reverse complement.
TGTTTCTGTAGGTTTGAGTCTGTGTACCTTGACGAAGAGATACGGGTTGTAAAGGATATTAGAGGGGATTATCTAGTTGTTGATCGCGCTCCTTATTCTTGGACTGAATAAAGGTTGTTACATATTTACTCCATTACCCAACAACGAGTCATTCCCATCTCAATCGAGATAGATCTGTTCTTAAAGTCAAAGAAACAAATTTTAGAACCCAAGATTGATATTCATTATAATCCAATTTTAATATGACAAGTTCATATTTGTAGCATTTATTTTATAGGTTGATGTAGTTGTACCATTTGTAGTATAAGACATAGAATTCATTTCAGTTTCAAAATATAAAGTATCCTGTTTGACATCAAAAGTCAAAATATATATTTCTTTTTGACCAGTAACCAAGATATGTCTATTCTTGTATCTTGGATCAGGTTTGATTCAGTATACTTGGATGATGATATTCGCGTTGCTAAAGATATACGTGGAGACTATCTGGTTGTAGATCGCGCTCCTTACCAATGGAAAGAGTGAGAGGTAAATAAGGTAATTATAAACTTAATTCTATGTGTGGCTGCAAATGGGCTGGTTCGTTAAATGGTCAAATCAGGTAACTGTTGGTAGAAGTCAAAACGTAACGGGCTGGTTTGACTTGATCAAAAGCTTTTCCTCCAAAGATTTTAGAACTCTTTATAGATTATAAAAATTATATTATATTAATGACAATCTATTTTGCATAAGGAGGTTGACTTACACCTTGGATGAATTTTGACCCGTTTCCTTCTAAGCTAATTTCCTTTGTTTAACCTGTTTGACCCTTAATTCATATGTTTAATGATTTTCCATAATTCAGGTGTTGATCTCCCTTCACTTAAATCTTTGAAGACCATATTGATATAGAGAACTAATCTGTTGGTCATACAAGCTCAAACTTCTGTTCTCCTAAATTTTTTGTATATAATTTTGTGGTGATAACAAAATATTTGATATGTTAGTTATTACACTGTTAACCTTTTTTTTTTTTTTTTTGTATTTTTTTTTTGTATAAATGATTTGAGATTTTACCGCTTAAAATAATTTTGTTGACTTCTTATTCGTTAGAGATAAAAATGTAAAAATATATAATTTTACACTGTTTCAAAAACTTAACTAGAAAGGAACCCAAATGGAGTACACATGCTAAATGGATCCAAAGTTATTAAAAGTGAATTTTAATACCATAATATTCTAAATAACTTTTTTTAAATAGTTGGATTTTTGTTGCAATAATGTAGTTTTTCTAATTCTATTTGTATACAACCCGTTTGATTTAGAATTCTAAATCGGCTCTAAACCGGGCTGTTAACCAATAGAAATACTGGCTTCATGGTTTAAAAAATATAAAGAGTTAAATGCGTTTTACGTCTCTGAGTTTTCATAGAAATTGCCATTTGAATCCAAAAGTTTAAATTGTTGCCATTTGTATCCAAAGGTTTTATTAAAATTGCTATTTGAATCCATTTGGCTATATCTAACTAATACGGTTAACTTTTTCCGTTAAATTTCCTACATGAGAGTTATTTTAATTAAAAAAATTATAAAATAAAGAACCAACTCACGTGAGGGTTTTTATATATTTAGCTTCTTTTATTGTTTTGTATTGTTAATGTATTTTGGTTTAGTAATCGTGTTACTTTTACCCGTTTTATTAAACATAGATTTCTTTGGTTTAAAGTTTAATTATGGTTATGATAATTGATATTTTATGATTATTATTCATGGCAGTTAATGTCATATTATTAATTGTTCTTATACTTTTATAATAGTCTGTATTTTATGGTTATGATTCAAATAATTTATGTTATTTGACTTGTTTGTTTATTTATATATATTTTTGTTTTGTATGTTTTATAAAGTTAAAAATGAATCACTTTTAGTTAGTTAAACTTATATTTTATTTTATCTAATAGGACGTCCAAAGATGACTTTTTTGATTAAATAAAAGAACTGCTGACCTGTCATTACTTGTAAATTAAAATCGCAATGATGATTACCAAAAAGAGACTGAACGCCTAAAACTTATCACGTAGAGCTGATTTTTCTTATTTTGTAATTGTTTTGACTAAAATATCTCTAATTTAGGAAACTTAACGGAAAAACCTAACGACGTTAATTAGTAGTAGTTAAGTGGATTCAAATGGCAATTTTTGTGAAATCTTTGGATGCAAATGGCAACATTTTAAACTTTTGGATTCAAATGGCAATTTATATGAAACCTCAAGGACGTAAAACGCATTTAACTCAAATATAAATGTAAACAAACGTTTCATGTTAGAAAAACAAATTATTGAAAGAAATAAACAGGTTTCATCATACTGAGTTTTAAAAATAATCTAAAATAAAAACGGAACCAAAATAGTAAGTACCGGAGAGCCCGATATGATGATGTTTGGGTCATCTTTTTCTAAGTAGTGGTTGAAATTAGGTCCCATTTTCTGGATTTGGGCTCTTTGCACCTTTAATAATTTCCCACTAGTTTTTAACGCCCTAAGAAGTGTACCATGGTCCGCATAATTTCTTACCTCGTGGGCCCATTGCCTTATGTGAGAGGGAATCTAATCATATTCTTTTCGATTCCTAGGATACAAGATTTACGATTTTTTTAGTTTTAATTGTCTAATAAAAAGTGTGTTAATCTTTTATGCATATATTGTTCGTATAACATGGGTTGGATCGTAAGGAAAAAAAGAAAAGTAGATTAAGAAGATAGAGTAGAAGTTTTGATTAAATTGTTTAGTTTATTAAGTTTCTTACCATACCTTCAATTGCATTCTATCACTAAACGAAACTAATAACATATAAGAGTATGATATGTCTGATGCATTAATAATTTGTTTTGGAAACAATATTCGGTTTTCTTATGTAACTTACCAAAGAGCTTTTTACTGACTGGTCTCACAAATGATGTTAGGTAAAACGTCTAAAGCTTAAATGAAGGTCATATGATCAAGAGTTATATTTTGACACTCTGGTTTTCGCTCTATATCATACATGAGAAATACGTGTTAGGGTGAAAATAAAGTCGTGAGTTTCTCGATATGCTACAAAGATTGAATTGTTTTGTTAAATCTGGTCGCTAAATTATTTGTAGACGAGAACTTCTAAATGGTATTGACTTAACAAAAGACAGATGTTTGGCCTTCAATACATAACATATCCAACGTGAAACATTGTTATTGTTAGTGTGTGTTTAAAAGTAGTAAAGCTAAAGGTGTAATTACAACAAAAATACTTTATGATGAAAAAAAAAAACTTTTATGTAACGCTTGGTGGTTCTCACTTCTCATATATCCTAACATTGTACCATTATTATGTATTCCAGTTCTCATACTTTGAATAATGTCTTGTATGATATCAACAAAAATATATGTCGCTCACATACCTTGAACACTGTACGGTCTTCATTTGACTTCAAGTGTTTAATTATTACATTGAATAAAAATACAATTATTTTACGTATTTATATGTTACTATGTTATTATTAAGTTTTCGTACACGAACCCACATAAAATTTTCTTCATTATGCAACCAGAATATTATAGCTTGCGAGCAAAGGTGACACATGAATGTGGTTTCACTTATGGGATCTCTAATGTATTCTAAGTAGGATACTATACAATTTAATCGATTAACGTAGAGCTACCAACCAAAGTGTACAAGTCACGATGGTGTTGAATAACTCGTTGCCATATGCGTAATTTATCTATGATATCGCTATATAGGTATAATACGTCTACAAATACTTTCGTGATTTTCTCTTGCCTAGCTACACATGTCTACCCATTTTTGTGAAGATCCCCCCTCCCCTACCACCAACATTTTACTTTTCCTCTTGTTATTTTCCTTTGCGCTTGGGGCAATGACACGACTAATGAGGTAACAACCGAGGTCCGTCAATTGCTCACTGAAAACTATTTTCCTTCACTATTATTATTATTATTAAACATTTGTACATTTATACTTAAACTACAAAATATATAAGGATTACAAGGTATTATACGTAAAAATTGACGTAGTATAAATCATCTCTTTAAAGAAAAATATGAAGTTGTTAAATAAACAACAAATTCATACCAAAATTTTCTAAAAAAAGTTTTCGAATAAATCTTATTCTCGGCGAGACAATTATATCAATCACATCTATCTCTTTTGTCATACCATTTGGTGAACTTATAAAACAACATATCCATAAAGGTGATTTGGTTTTTGGAATCATTTGACATGAGAATGAGAATAACACAAAACAATGTACGTGAGAGCAAATAGATGAAAAGGCTAGTCCCATATATATATAAAGTGAGAGCGATCAATGGTTCTTGCTAAAAATTTATATATTTAGGTCGGTAGGGGATAACTTTGATTTACGGTATCATTTAGGTTTAGATATACCCTAGGCGCGTGGAGCATCCATTCGAATGCAAAACTATACATTATATCTTGTTAATCTAATTTGGTTTTTTATTCTTTAGAAAATACAAATTGAATTTTAATAATTTAAACTATAACTTATTTGTTGATAATAATTTATACTATCAGTTTGACTAATGATAAATCAAACTTTCATTTTTGTTACCAAAGACAATCTTATCATTATAATCATTCATTGGTTTATGTTTGATTTCTAGTCAATTTGCTACGATAATGATTGTAAAAGAAACAGCTAAACATACAACAAAATGGAGTGAAAATCAAAGGGAAATCAAGTGTAAATCAATAATGATCATACTTGTAGGATTGTTGTTGGCAGTGAAAATAAAAATTGGGATTATCACTAATTAAATTTATAGTTATTTGGATTATTATTGATCAATAAATCATAATTTAAATAATTAAAATCCAATCTGTGTTAGAAAAACAGAACTTGTGTTAACTTTTGCCTAACTACACTTACACCCATCGTACTTTAATTATGCCAATATACCCCCACCCCGTCCTCGATCTTCCGTCTATTTGCTAAATTTTGTCATTTCTATTTTCATTTTCATTGATTTTTTTCTTGGTGGAAACAAACTACACAAAGTTCTCTTTAAGTATTATAAAATTCAATCGTTTCTTTACGTGGATTTGAGTTAGCAAAATGGTTTCTATCTTATACACTGTAAAAATTGGTTAAAAAGTTATAATTAAGCACTTAAAAGTTAAAAGTTATACTCAAAGGACACAGATTGGTTTCGAGGAAGACATCTCACCGATCGGATGAAAATCGTGAGCTCTGGGAATTTTTTGTTTAGAAAAATCCAATGAGTGTTTATCGATTTACACCGACCTGGTTTTCCCTTTTTATATCGTCACATAACGGTAAAAATTAACTTAAGTAGCCATTGGATGTTAAAATATTTTCTCTATCCCTATATATACTTGCGTTGCTATAAATGAATGAACTAGGTTTCCATATCGAAAGAAAAAAGATAATGATGCAAATATGGAATCAATTAAATGACTTAAAATTGTTAAGTTAATTGAATTCTTTAATTTAAATCGAATCAAATGTTAAGAATAATTTTTTTATACTAGCCTTAAAAAACCAATGTATTATACAGCTTTGATAATAAAAAATACAAATATAAATCTGTTTAAAATTCGAATTATAGAAATAATTTATTATGAATAAAACAGTTTTAGAAGATATGATATATATGATATCTTTTCATTTGAGTAAGAAATAAATTAGAAAATATTGAATTGTTTTATTGAATAAATGAAAATTGAAACGTTAGTCATAAAAGCCTAAATAAATAACTGTATTAATTACTAATTGCCATAAAAAAGTTAAATTAATTTGGACTGAAAAACAAAATTTTGTTAGTCTATAATTGTGTCAAGTGTCATGTTGAGATACATTTTTATTGGAATAGTATGATATGATTTTATTAATTTAACAAAAATTAACATAAAAATCGACCAAACTCTAACATTTATACTAGATTTTAATAATCTAAAGAAAATGATAATATTAAAAGAATAAACTAAATAAATAAATTAGAAATATAGTTATGTTGGGCGATATGGTGTAGGCTTTGGCCTAAGGGTAGCCGATCCTAGAGATGCATACAATCAAACTATGATGTTGTTTCCTCATTTACGGTTTTTTTGTCAACAAGTTGTCATCTCTAATTATGAGGTTCCATATATGTTAATAGGTTCAATAAAAAAAAAAACTCTAGTCGCTCGATAATTTTTGCTATTTAGAGCTCGTTAAACCTAACACTTAAAAAAATAAATATTTAAATTCAAACTTGTAGATGCTTAATTGATAATCACTGCTGCCATCCGTGACTATTAGAAACCAATCTTAAAGTCCTGATTTACCCTCTGATGCAAGATTTAAAACGTTTTCTTCTATTTAATTATTTACCAGAAAACACACGTGAAAAAAACTATATCATTTTTTGAACTTTTTCGGTTTGTATCTTAGTAAGTTATCTTTTCTTAATTACCGAAATTGACAATACATTTTAGGTAGACCTACACCAGTTGTACGGACTTACATATATAAACCATTAATTTTTGTTGAAAGAAAAAACCAAAATTCGTGCACAAGTACCACCTAATCTCAATTTATTTTAGCATGTGTATGATGTCTATTTGTGCAAGTGTTATCATTTTTATGTCAAAGAGGAGAGAATTCAACCGCACAATTCAAAACTTTTTAATCGGAGGATTATTGTTAAAATTATTTTCTGCTAACTTGCATAAATCTTAAGCTTTTATCAAGTTGTAAACAAACAAATAAACGGTTCACGAACATCTAAGCGCACAAAATCTTGTGCTCATGTATGTATGTTAAGAAAGAGAATTTGTTTGTGTTTGTTCCTTTATTCAATAAACGACCACAAAGGATCTTAAACAAACACCATCAACACAAACGAATGCAAACAAACAATAACAAACACAAACATACATATATAAGTTTGAGGATGAAAACGAACAGTAACGAACATAAACAAAATAAATGAACATAAATGAACGAATATAAACAAACACATTATCAAATTTTTAATATAATTAAACAAACACGACTTCTATTCGTGTATTTTGTTCATTTGATTAATTGAACAAAAAGTTTTGTTTATGTTTGTTTAGTGATAAAACAAACGAACATAAACAAAATAGAACAGTTCACTAATTGTTTTCTAAACATTCGGTTAGCTCGAGACCCAAACTTTTTATAAAAAGCTATTAGATTGCAACCTTTTTAGATTGCCATTGATGGTTTAACAAAAGTATTTTCTTAATGAGACTTCTACAATCTACATGTCTCCATCCATGGACATAATCGTCATTTTGTAACAATAATATTATTATTCTCAACTCTCTCTCTCTCTCTCTCTCTCTCCATAACTGAAAACGACTGCAAAAAACCTGTGGTCGACATCGACCTGTTAGACACTTAAACCCCACTCCCCCACACCTACGCTTGCTTTCTATGCACAAACACACACGTATATATCTATCTATACATCTCATCATCATCATCATATATACACATATATATACACCCACACACACCCCTATTCCATTACTCTCTCTCTCTCTCTCTCTCTCTCTCTCTCTAGTTTCAGGTAGTCAAATGGTGGATGTTGAAAGAGTGTGTTGTATGTGTGGTGACGTTGGTTTCCCTGACAAGATCTTCCGATGTATCAACTGCCACCACCGCTTCCAACACTCGTATGTCTCCTCCACCACACACACACACACACACACACACACACACAAACACACGCTGCTGTTCATATTCATGTTATATATTCGATCTTTATAGGTTTATATATGAGAAAGATTGAATCTTTTTATGAATTAAGACATACCCAGATGTTTGTTAATTTGTTTGTTTAAATATGAGTTTTTCACCAACAATCTTGTGGAAAGTTGCAATATTTCTATCACATCATCGGTTGCGTATGTGTGAGGTGGTGATTAATTTGTTACTATTACAACCACCTCCACCGCCACCGGCTCACCCCACCACCACCACCGCCACCATCTTCTTCACCAAGTAATTATTATTATTTATTAATTCATTCGTATAAATTAATCACCTTTGTACTATTTTCTGTTGACCAGTATTACACCCCATGTGTAGTTCCTGCAAATCTTTTTGTTCTCCACATAAATTCTTATAACTATTTTTGTATATTGGGATATATTATCTCTACTTAGTATTTGTGTTTATCGCAAGAGATCGTAGAAAGTTTAGGGTGGCTCTGATATTATGTCTGTTATAAAGACAGTAAAAAAAAATTGATTATTCATTCACTCAAAGAATAATAAACTGTAGGTTTAACCCTAATAGTAAACCACACTAAATCCTAATAATCACATCACACTTGTTCAATTAGAGATTCTAACTATTTTTATTATACACCACTTTTTTTTTCTCATGAAATAATATTCTAACAGGTATTGTAGCAACTACTATACCGAGTCATCGGAGTCGCCGGAGTTATGCGATTGGTGCCAAGCGGATATGAACCGGACCTCCAAACCCAGCGGTTCATCAAAGAAATCAAGCTCAAAAGCCGAAGCCGGAGTCGGTAACCGGTCGGAATACTCGGGTTACAAGATCAAGCAACATGATCGTGAAGAGGGTTCTGAAAAGGGGAAATCATCGTCTTCGACCGGAGCTCCGTCGCCAAAAACTAGTACTCGAAGGTACAAGCTGCTTAAAGATGTCATGTGTTGATCATAAAGATTGCAGTTTGGGTACAAAGGTGAGATCTTTATGGGATTTAATGTACCAGTGTGTTATTTTGTGGGTTGACTTGAGGGTAAAATGGGAACAAAGTATTGTGTACAAAGAATGAAGGTGAGCTGGTGGTGAAAAACAATAGTAGTGTTTAGTGTGTTTTACCACTTTTATTTTGTTTCTTTTGTGATATAAGTTTGGACCTCCATCACTTGTTTAATAGTAATAAAAACTAAATAAGTTTCTAAATATATCTACCTTTAATGTGATCATCAATTGAATTGCATGCATATATATCAATTAACTTAGTTTTTGATAATATTATATTAATGTTGAGAACTCAAGTTGATTAATTACTTGATTTCGTTAAAAAGCAAACATGTGATCAAGTTTGTTGGGTTGACATGCATCCTTGAATCATAATTAAGGTAGTTGCTTTTGTTGAATTCTACAGGTTTTTTAAACTAGTATAACATGGGAGATTTGGTAATATGATCCACGTACATTCTGGGTTGAAGTGACATATATATTTCATAGAATATAGTACGTAGTTTGAGTTTATTATAGTTTTATCTGTCATAATATATTAGAATATATGATGTGGCTAGCTAGGCTCATCTTGTAACTATAATCATCGTTTTTTTAATAGGTAATTTTTATAATTGTTTTTATATATATAGTTGATTAGTAATAGGTAATATCACATATCTTTTTGATACCCAGTATAATATAAAGTCTAGAATGTTATTTTGCATGAGTATATTTAGGGTTTTCCATAATTAATTAGCTTTTTTGGGGATTTTTGAAGTGGGTTTAAAATTGTTTGTTTGTTGAATTGGAAAAGGATGATTATGTTGTGACAGTTACGCATATTTAGATCTAATTTTAAATAGATCAACTTAGTTCGGCTAACAATTTTTTTTAATAAAAACACTAAGATTTATAATTTTCAATATTAGCGTCAAAAAGGGACCCAACATTGGTCTGGGATTCTAGAATCCCAACGTACTAACATTTATCTATAATTTCAAGTACAAAATTTCAAATGTTTAACATGTTTTGGAAAAATTTCAACGACGTCTTTTGTTTTCTATAGATATTTAATTTGTCTATCAGCATTATTTTTATAAACCTATTGAGTTTAATTTTGGTTTACAAGATCATTATATTTTGTTTTTATTAGAGTATATCAGAACTAGTCATGCCAGATGGTTAAATATATCTAGAGAAATTCCAATGCATGCTTCATACAGTTAAAAGATACATGCGTCAGAGCTAGCTAGAACTTCTAGATCAGAGGTTATAAGTATATATAATTGAAGGATCAAACCATACATTATTTTCCTTTAGGGACCATGAGACCCCATGATCTCTCTTGATTCCACCATTGAATAATTTAAATATGAATTTAAGTTTAATAGTTGTATATTAACATATAAAGTTAAATAAAAAGAAAGTCTACTTAGTCGTTAATGTGAACGGTAATATCCTGTGAAAATTATAAAGATTGGTGACAACTCTTCATATATGATATATTTAACGAATATATGTGGATGTGAATTAATTAATTTAATTTGTGGAGGGTGGTAGGGTTTGAAGTAGGGTTTTGTCTTTAGTCATCAAAGAGGGGTTGTAGGTGGCGAGTGATGAGCAATGCCCCTTATTTGGTTCCTTGTTGAATCATCTAAACACAAATTCAATGCATTTTTATCCTTCAAAAGTTCAGTGTACCCAAGGCAGGTAAGTTTTGCAGGTTTACCCAAGTATTTATTATACCCTCTTTTGTCAACAATAAAAAACTTTCAGGAAAGGAATTTAATTTATTGAAAATTAATATTCAATTTTTAAAACTCAAACATCCATACATTGAACTTTTAAATACGAGATCGTATAAACACTTGTAACTTTTGCTTTAATTATGATACTTTAGGCGTTTACAGTTTACGGTATCCAATTCTTATTATATTGTCAACCACTGCGTACATATTATATGGTTCTTATGTTTCTCTACATAAGTTTGGCTATATACAGTATTTTTAAATTTAAAAACTAAATTTTTTTAGAAATATTCTTTCATGTCCGCAGTGAGATTTTATCGAATGTTTAAAGTAGTTCTTCAATCTACAACACCAGAAGGGTAAAACCGTTCACGTGTGGACAAATTATCGCATATGTATTATTTCAATCAAAATAAAATCCAATGAAAATTTGAACACAAATGAAATCAAATGAGTTTAAAATCAGAATTAAACGAGAACAAATTGGACAATCTTTGAACATTGTCAAAAATCAAAATAGAACGTGAAAAGCATGATTTTGATTTCGGTCATATTTACAAATCTAAATATGATCAAAATGAAAAGTGAATGAGAAAAACAAGATTCAAAGTGTATTTTCATTCTCTACATCACACGTCTAAACTTTAACAAAAAGATAAACCATAATTAAGCGAAAACAAATCAAAGATGAATATACTGAAAGAGAAAAAAAAAATCAAATGAGAACTTATGAACAATAATACATGCAATGTATGCGATAATATACACAATTAAGTATAATCAATAACACATGTAGTCATGTAATCACTAAGTATCCGCCATACCAAGAATGCATATGTAGTGTTGGTGTAACGCATACACAAAAATATAATCAATGAAACATGTAGTTTGATGATCGATGCATACTCTACCATATGTGATGTAGTCAACAACGTATACACTAACACATGTAGTATAAGCATCAACGCATACACTAAAACATCATCAATAATACATGTAGCCTAATAACCAATACACGCATGAATGTATAATCAACAACACATCGTTTGATCACTAGTATACATTATATTGTTACTTTTATAAAAAAATTATTAATGATAACATATAAAAACTTGTTTATAAGATATTTCGTAACATTCATTTATATAAATTTTCATCAACTTTTTTATTTCATAAACTGCCATTGTGGAAATGTAACAATAGAAATATTATCCGTCATTTATGTATGTGTGTATGTATGTAAGAGATCAAATGAAAACCTTTTAAGATTTCAAGAATTGTGAATGAGAAATAATCAAAATTATTCATTTATCAAGAATACTAGCATTACTATATTAAAATATAATATTGTTGAATGAACTGATATGTTTAAATTTACATGTACTCGTATATTATAAACACTAACTTTAGTAAACTCATGTATTACACAGATTGAATAAATAAAATATTAAATATAAAAAATTTATTAATTATAAAACTGTATTCTAAGATAAGATATAAGATAATATATGATTAAAATTACGTATAAGTAAAAAGTATAAATAATAATAAAACAACAATATAAACTTTTTAAACTTTTATTTCCCAAAAAAATAAATTAAGCATTTTATCTCAAAATAAACCATATTAAAAAATATTATTTTTATAAAATTTTCTTATTATAACTCTCAATTTTAATTTTTTTTGGTATATAAAATATTTATTTTATAAAAACAAAAATTTTAAAATATTTTGCATTTTTAGAAAAGTTTGAAGTTTTAAAAATATTTCTTCAATAATATTTTGCATTTTTATAACTCTTATTTTATAAAAATTTATTTGTCTAGAATAATATTAATAAGAAGATTTATTTCTTAATTTACTAAAAAAGTATTTTTAATCTAAAAAAATTAAATAATATTATTAGTAATTAAGATAATTATTTAATAGAATAGAAAGACGAGAAAATTTTGGTAAAAAAATGCGATGCTGACACGTGTCTTTTATCGTTATTTTTTTATTATAATAAGAAGATAAGAACATAAGAAGATTTACAAATGTGTTAGTCTTTCATTTGCGTGCGTGTGCTTTCTCATGCCTTACATCTAGTAAGGTTTTGTTGAAACCTTCCATTCTTTTTTCCACCACTAAATCTCCTATCTCTATTCCGCCTAAAATCAAACTTCCTTCCCTATTTTCCTTATTCCACTTTCTTTACGAAATACTCAAACGCTTCTTGTCAAGAAAATTCTACTATTATGACTTCACCATCTTCCACAACGTCACATAACGTTTTTAGATTAGATGATCTGATAGGAGTTCATATCTCTGTTCTCAATCCCCAAATGAATTGGTTGAGTATGTTTTTTTTTTTTTTTTTTCTGACATGACAAGATGAAGAACTAGTGTTGACATTTCGTAAATTTGTTCTAAACTCTTACTTCAAGAATTCTCCTTCTATGTTTTCCATATATCGATCTCGCTAGATGGACAGAACTGTTTGTTGTTCAATAGAGTTAAAAAATATTCCTCATATTATTTTACGCTTAGGATCCTTTCCTTTTGCTTGCAAAATAACATACCACCAATGCAACGCCTATCCTTTATAAGTATGCATTACAAACGAGCTTTATGCCACTTCGCATTTAATAATATTCCTAGTTGTTCTTCCCTTGAAATATTCTTACCTCTAACTATTCCGTAAAAATTTCATAGGTGTAACTATGGGTCGTGCGTTAGTTCCTAGAACAAGTTTTACATCTAATAACATATGTAAATTTAATTGATGTGTTGTAGAATTTACATTTTGATCTCATAACCTAGAAAACTGTACTTAGTAGTTATGTTAATTTTTTATTTAATTTTATATCCAGTAAAATATGAATTTCATGACAATTAAGGATACTACGTTGTTGTTATATATCTAGAATTCTCCCACATGCTTACCCTTGTTCGATCTTGGCACCAAAAGCTTTAGCCAGGGAGGTCATAAGTTTCTCATCGTTATCTAGAACTAAAGAGTCCAACTTACGTTTTTTCTTTAAAAACTCACCTCTTATATACAAAATCAATGACAAATTTTGGAGAGGGTATGGGAAGGGGTTGTCAATAGATCCTGTAGACACTCCCTTAGTTCAGCACGTACCTTTTCTCGTATAGCAAACGAAATTCACTTATATTGCAAGCTAGAGAATTGAAGCTCATGTGATGTGAAGATGGTTTAAAGACGAAAGAAATGAAAACTATATGTAAAAATGAATTAAGATACACATTTTTTATGACCCTATAAAATTGAGGATCCTATGTTGTTATCAAGAACTCTCTCATAGGCTTACCCTTGTGTGATCACGCAACTAAAACTTTTTAGTCGAAGAGTTATTAACTTCTCTTGTTATCTACAATTAAGGAGTCCAATTTATACTTTAAAAAAAAAAAAAAACTCACATATTATATACAAATATTCACAAACTAATTTAGAAACCCGTGTAGTACACAAGCTACAATTAGTAATGAATATTTAAAAACTAAAAGTAATTTTTAAGATAAAATATAATTGAATTATGTAAAATTAATCACCTTAGCTAATAAAACTATAACAACATTTTTTAGACTTTCGTCTTTAGAAAACTTTTGTTATAAAAATGTTTCTTTAAACATTCCATCAAAAATCTATTTTTTATACAATATTGTCATTTCTTCAGAAAGTTACATTTAAAAAAAGTTCTTTGTATTATAAAATTCATATTTAAAAAGAGGTTCTTTGTATTAAAAAAAGTTCTTTTGTATTTTATTGTTAAAATACCTTTTTTTTAATAAAAAGAAAGATCTTTTATTTTTATTTATTAAAAATATTTTATAAGTTGAAAGTTATATAAATAAAATCATTAAAATTTAATATGTTCATTAAATGATTGACTTGCTACGCGAGTAACATGTGTTAAAATTTGTATGAGAAGATAGCATGTGACAAAATGGGTATGAGAAAGATGACATGTAATAAAAATTATTTTGATTTATTAAAAATTTTTAGATAGTGTGAGGGAGGGTGGGTGCCAATACATACTCTAGACCCTTTTTTGATTCAGCACATAACTTTCCTAGTATAGCAAATGAAATTCACTTATTTTACAAGCTAGAGAATTAAAATTCATGTGATAGGAACATGGTTTGAAGATGAAGGAAATGAAAACTATAAGTATAAATGAAGACATTATTATGACCCCATAAAAATAATACTTTCCATAGGAACTATTCTTTTCCCTTTGTTACCAAACTATCATCAATGCCCACATGATATGCATTATCTTTGCTTGCCTATATACTTTCATTTATCCAACTTACAAGCAACTTATATAAAACTCCATATATATTTCTAACACAATTAAACTAACATGCATGCAAATCACACATTATTTTTTAATTCTTAGGCCGGTTCTTATAAAAAATAGCTTTATGCGCAAAATTATAAAATAGTAAGGATGTAATGTCTAATTTAGGACAGGGATATGCGCGTCTATCAAATTATAAACAGTTTCAAATGCACCTAGTTAATGGTTAATTAGACACACGATTATAATATTCACTCACTTTGTTCATATCACACTTTGAAAAATCTTGAATGCAAAGTTGTATTGTTAGATACATGACATATCATTGTAAATAGTTCAAATACACCATTGTAATTTGACAACTTACATATATTATTTTAAGTAGTTTACAGACACCTCAATAATTGACAACTTCATTTAAAAAGTGTCCTTCTGAAAAAAAAAAGGTAATATTTAACTCAAATAAGAAAATTAAATTCTTGAATTATGATATATTTATTCTCGAAAGTTATAAAATATTTAAGAGTTTTTTGAGTATAAAAAATCATTGGACGATCTGTGTATAATTTGTGAAAACTGTAAAAGGGATGTATCAAATTGAGATTGTACGTTGTGAACTTTATTTTATTCCCGTGACAAATAATTTTGAGTTTTATAAAGATACCTTTATTGGGTTAAATAAACTATTGTACGTATTAATTAAATAATAAATAATGAGCAACCAAAAACATATGTTAGGGAAACCAGAACGCTACTAGATGACATCGTCTATGGGGTTGAACCAGCTGAGGTGGCGCACGTCTTGTTGGGGTCTGATTTTTACTTACATCTCGTACAGTGCGTCTTTAAATCTTGTTTGACAGAAATTATTTGATTTTAAGAGAAAAATATTGCCCTAGATTAGTTAATTATCAAATAACATTATTAATTGTGACTAAAACTTGATGGGTTAGGCTATACATATCCCCCTCTATTACTTGTCATACTCCCCCCTCAAAAACAAATTTCAAAACTTGTCATATTTTACCCTGAATTTTTTTTTTTAAATTTAAAAATAAGTTTTTTTCCTCTGAAAAGAGTTCCAAAAACACTTTTTATATAATGATATAAAAACATATTTAAAAATAATAAGATATAGTTATAAAAATAAATATAAACATTTCTAAAGTTAGAAAAAAACTTTCAATAAAAAAGTTAGAATTATATTTTAGAATTAGAAATAGTCATAAACGAACCGAATTCAACCGACTAAACCGTTTAAACTTATTTATTTGGTTTGGTTATCCAATTTAACCTATTAAGCCCGTTTATTATTTGATTTATACAAAAAACTGAACCGAATAAGCATAATTTTGTGTAATCGTTAATCGAAACAAAAACAGAATTCACGATTTTATTTGATTTTTTCAGTTACACATACGGTTCAGTTTTCAGTTATTATCAATGTTTGGCTTTTTTGAACATTCATAATTACTACAATTAAAAATAATAAAAAACAAAAAATAATAAAGACTAAAAGAAATAATAAACAAATAAATAAAACTTAAAACTTTTTAGTTTAACATATTTAAGGGGTGATATCGTAAATAAAAAAACATATAATTAAAAGTTAACTATTTTAAAAAGTTAAAGGGAGGAGTATAACAAGGAAAACTATTTTAGAGGGGGGTATGTATAGCACCCAACTTGATTTGTGACTGCCATACGTACGATACTCAAGACTTATATGAGATACATAAAGCTAGACATATGTGGCGATCATATGCAAATAATACTTGAATTTATGGCATTAGATGATCTATGGATTTGACATATATATGCATTCTTTGATGTTGTCGGTTGAAACATTAATATTAATATTTTGGATCAATCGCCTATTATCTAGGAGATCGATCATAGTTCCCTCGCACTTTTCATTTCAACGTATCACATCCAGAGCAGCTCATGGCTCAACAAGTAAAGATTTTGAACGATCATATTTAGTGTATGAAGCAACGTTAGCATATTCTACAACATTCAACATGAGCTTTATTGGTAGCTATGCAAATCATGTTTATAATTATGTTTGCATAATATTTACATATATAATATGATTTTAGAAGATAAACGACAAATGATTTGTCAATACAATGAAGATAATATCTATCGACGTTAGTAAAAATTTATGAGGATCAAAGACGAGCTAATTGTCTAGAGCGAGATACGCAACAGAGAAACGTATAAACCTTTTCACCGGATTTGGTTACGAGCTTTCACGGAAGTAGATTGTTTATTTTTTAATGATTTAAATATGTTTTATTTGTGTTAATTTAGTTTTTTAGTTTATGTTTTATTGTTATTATACTTTTATAAATATTAACCTACTATTAATGTTTTACTGTTTTTTAAATAATTAATTGTATGAAATTAATAAATAATCAAAAAGATAAATCACCACTCACACTCACTAGCTGGTTATACCCTTTACTAGTGAGTGATTGCATTGAAGTGACACCTACGTGGGCAAAACAAAAACAAAATAAAGAATCGCTCACACTCACTAGCTAACAGTAAAAATATATATGCCATGATATAGCGTGATTATGAAACTATGTTTTGATGTTGAATTTGATAATTTAGCATGACAAAGTGAAGCTCACACTTTAATCTAGGAGTGTTGGATGGTAGATTTTTTTCACTTGTATTATCATGTTATAGTTTTTAGATATTTATACAGTACAAGTGTGGAATTTTCAAATCAACTACGTCCAAACGATAATGCACATTTCAACTATGATAAGACATGCACATGATGATAAGCATATAAATAGTATCCCGATTCAAATGATGCTTAAAAGCCTAAACAACGGTTACAATATATGTGAAGTCTAGCGAGATGCTAGTGGTACAATTAATTATACCAAATTAGACGTACAAGCTTATGAGGATTCGTTAAACAATTAGATCAAATGACTTTAACCTTGTTAAACCTAATTAGGATGCGGGAAAACTTTAACCTATTATCGACGGATCACTTTTGCCATAGAACAGTTACGTCACGAAGAGCATTCACACCAGATTTTCTATTTTTATCCTTATAATTACACTAAAAAAAATACTATTTTTTCTCTTTCATTCTCAATTAAATAATATTTTTTTATAATTTTATCATTATCTTTTCTCTCTTCTCTACTCACAACCACTTTAAAAAATATTAAAAAAATTATAAGGATTGAATAGTGATTCCCCAAATATACAAATTGAATAATAACTTTTCTCTATTCTCTACTCATAACCATTCCTTAAACTATAAAAAATACACTTACATAAATATAAGAAACCTACTGTGAATATTCTAATAATTAATTTTCTAGTATTAATAAGAGTGATAGGTTTGAATGAAGTGTTACTGGTAGAAGGATGGAAGCATGCATGTGATGCCAAACAATGTGTAGCAAATTTATTGTTTTCTTACGCATTGTGACGGAAAAGTGTTTAGCAAATCTTTTTTTTTTTTTTTTTTTTTTCTCTATCAATGAATGCATTTTCGAACATTGTATCCACAAATGCAAGCATTTTCCAAAAGAATTGTTTCATGATAATTAAACAACGTGCTTGTTGTAAGTTATTTTGCTACACATATTCAGAAGCACGTGGTTCTTGTTGTATAAATACATAATTGTCTTTCATTATTTGCTTGCTTCACGTTTATCATAGCGACCAACTCCCAAGCTTCATTCTTTAATGTGTTTATGGTTTACTTAATCGATCAACGTGATCTATAGATCTAAGTTTAAAGATTAAAAAATTAATAGGACGGTTTTCGAGCGCAAAATGGTTGCTTTCTATGTATATGTAAATGTGCATGCGTCTCTATATTATATATCGAAACTCTCAAGATCATGATAGCTAGGCGCATATGTTTTAATCTTTTTACAATATACTATTATATATTCTTCGATCTTTTTGCCTTAATTTAAATCTATGTATTATAATAGTACATGGATTATATATATAGTTTTTAGTGAGTCTTTAAATTTGATTATTGACTTCTAATTCTTATAGTTGTTGCATGTTTAATGTTCTTTATTTTTTCCCTTTAAATGCATGCTTGAATATAAGATCTTCATTAAATAAAAGTTGTTACCGTACAATTTTTTTTATATAATTTACTTTTAGTATGAAAACTATTTATTTTTGAGAAAAGTCTATCTTGCGAAGACAGTAAAATTGCAATGAAAAAAATAATGGAACATCTTCGTATATCATTAGAGTTGAGAAGAGTAATTTTCACAGTGTCGATGTACGTATATTATTGCACATATCTTGTTTTATTAATCATCCATCTTATATGTTTGCATTTTGTCTTTTCTTAGAGGTGTTAAAACTACACTATACACACTACAATGGAATAAGTTGTAAAACTTTTTATTTTAGATTAAACATGTAACACCGGTTTTTAACTGTATATAATATAACAATATTACGGTTAATTTTTAGGGGTGGCTCAATTATTTCGGGAGCCCTAAGTGAAGTGAAAAAATAAGGCTTTTTTACAAACCAAATAATACTTTCAATTTTCATTTGACATCTCTTAAATAATATAACATATAAGTCTAACAAGCTTGAATATACACCTTATGTAATTAATAACATCCAATACTAAGTTACTAACTTATGCAATTTCAAAGTTTATATTAAAATAAAGTGAACAACTAACAATAATTACACAATAAATATTTGCTTTTATAATCATGTAATCCAATTAGTCACATAAATTCACAATAACCTCTTTTGTACAAGATTAACTCAATCTTTTTTAAGTGTACACATGAGATTCTAACACCATGACTCTTTTGGTTGAAAAAAATATATTTTTTTACTTAAGATATTAACACATTGAAATATAATAAAACACATATATAGTAGATGGTTTCTAAAACACACACAAGCACACTTAATTTATTAATTACAAGATTTCGTATACACAAACAACATAAAACAAGATATACACAAGTTAATTAAAGAATTGTTTCAATGGCAGAACCACAAACTACTTGTAGGAGAGTATGAATTAATGCAACAATAATGCCGTATTAGTAATGAGTTATGAATATATATTATGTTCATTATAAATATCATTCATACTATCATTTGACTTTTACTTGAACCATAGTTCATAAATTCCCATTGATTTCGTACTCAGACTCAGCATAATTTAACACAATTTCATCAACTCATGAGGAGCTATATAGCAAACAACAATTACCAAAAATGCATGTTGAACAAAGTATTTTGCTTGAGTAAGAAATCAATTCTCAAACAGGAAGTAAACCAATACCAAAAGCTTTGTAGTCTAGCAATAACAATGTATCTTTTTATCAGCTGATTGCGTTTTTAATTGTGTTTGGTTGGACCTAGCTAAAATTTAAGCTTGAAAAAATAAATAAAATTTCAAGTTTATATCTTATACATTTGAACTTGACACGGTAGATGAAGATTAACTCCTAACTTGAATTAATCGGTAAAACCTATATTATTCTTTTTTAAGAGGACTTACGCATTTTAATACGAGTGTTTGTATTTATTTATTTAGTTTCATATGGCATGTAATACTTAAAATTATTACTTTTGCTTAATTTTAAGAAAATTAAATAGAAAAGTGACCTAGTGGGATAATGGAAAGAAGAGTTAGTTATGTATCGCAAAAGTATTTCTCACACTTTCCTAAAAGACACGTGGTTTAAAAAGTAACTGTTTTTCGAATAATTTATTATATTAGTTTCTAATTATATTTTTACTTATATCATATCGTAAAAGTCCAATAATTATTTACTGTGTGTATATCATAGAACAAAGTAATAGAGAACTATTAATTGAATACATTTACTATATCATAATTATATTATAAAGGTCAGTGGAGTTTTTTTTTTTTTTTTTTATTCAATACAAATGTAGGCTCTGCTGTTAAACCCAACGTCTTGGGTTCGATTCCAAGGAGGGACGACAATTTTTTTCCTTTGTTTTCTTATTTTTTATTGTTTTTTCTTATTTTTATCAAATATACTTCTTTGTGAATTAAAACATAACTTGGCTCATAGCTAATTGGTAAGCTTATACTCTTGTTGAACCCCGTGATACGACTTTGACACCCAGAGGTTGATAAACCATTTTTTTCTTTTTATTTTTCTTTTTTCTTATATTTGTTTTTAAAATTACTTATTAATAGTTGTTTTATTAATTTTATTCTTTGCAACTAACTTTTTAAGTGAATGTCGTCTCAAAGTTAACTCGTATTTATGCCACAACGTGTGAGACATAATACTCTTTTTAGCTATGTATCAATCTCCTGATCTCCATAACTAAGCCGTCACAACTTCATATGTTTTTTTTATGTACTTAATCATGTTAGTGTTATCATCGCAACACACATAATTTAATGCGCAAACGTGTCGCATCGCGTGGGTTTAATTTCTAGTTAATTATATAATAATAAAGCTTTCTCGAGTTAAATTGTTGAGGGTGATTCTTAACACAACTAGTAAGTTTGCTCCTTTATAACATTGAGATCATGTCGTGAGAAACAACTTCTTCGAATAATGTAAGATAAGACTACGTGCATTAGATCATGAAGCGGTCGCTTCTCCTCTGCAACCACACAAAACGAAAGTTAAGTCAATAACCGGGTACGTTTTCGGTGTAATGGACTGTTGACCCACTGTTGTTCTGAAGACATTATTAGTGGGCCCAACCTGAGTCAGCATTAAATGGTTCATTATGTTGTGGGCTCCTCCACTTACCTATTTCTTGTATCTGTGGAGTTAGCCCAACTTCAGAATATCCGGTAAAGATTAGCGATTTAGGTTTAAAGTTATAATTGCTAAATGAAAATTATTAAAATAGTTAGTTGATAAACTACTAAATCAACGACGGACAAAAGAGATCTTTTTTGAAATTATCAAGCTTCGGTGTTCCAGATTTTTTTTCTTCTCTTTTTTAACGGCGAATGCACACACCCTCTAAAATTTACTTCTAATGTTAAACATGTTCCGAATTTTATCAGCTCGTCTTATGGATGCATCAGTTCTGGTGGTGCCTATCTAAAACATAACAAAAAAAATACTATATTGCGATAAAAAGTATAAAAGATGAGACGAACCCTAAACTTTATGGCTTTAATATGCCCTTCCAAATAAATAAAAGAATGGTTATGCGTAGCATTAAAAAATGCCCAAGATAAATTATGAAAAATTTCTCTATCTCCTTAAACAAGGCCCAAAAGAATAGAAAATATGATTGTCGTTCGCCTTAGAAAAACCCTAAAAAAATAAATAAAAAACATTGTTGACCGTCGCCTTAGTGTAAAAAAAACTTTTGTCCAACATCTTAAAAATGTGCCAAAAGAAATTAAGAAAAAATAACATAAAATGCCACAAGAAATTAGAAAAAAAAAAGTTTGCCTAAAAGAAATAAAAAGACAAATATGCGGCCATGGTCTTTGAAGGAGGTCCAAAAGGAAAAGAAAAAAACAAAAGGAATACTTTTTTTCATCCATTACCATAGAATTAATTACATATTTCAGTTTTAAAATTACTCCTATATTAACTGATGGTGAGTTGAACAGTAATAATAATAATAAAATAGTAATATATTTATTTATTAATAATATAATAATTATATATTAATAATATTTGTTTATTAAACTTTATTTATTTTATTAAATTTTATTTGTTTATTGAATTCAAATATATCTGGTCAACTTTGATACGCCACTTTAGCCGCTTTAAGTTTGTAAAGTTTTAGGTTTACCTCAGTACAATTTTAATTTAAAGAAATCAATTTCTTACGTTCATATTTTTAGGTACGTGTCGGTATGTGTCAGACCGGGTATAAAACATTTACATACATATTTTTATATCAATTTGAGATGATCTACACTCGATGTTCGCGTACCTTTTTATGTAAGTTTTGTTTGGAAATGAGTAAGGTTAAAAAAATATTTTAATTTGATCGTCTAAATCCGAGTTACTCTACGTTTCAACGTAGATAGTTTGAAACAAGTAGGGACAATCGTAACCTATGTGTTCTTTTTGTATATGCTTTGATGTGGTCTACGTTTCGGCATAATTTTGTTTGAAAAAAAAACGGGTGAAGTATAATACGTTTTAGTTCAAAGGTATAAATTCGAATTACTTTATGGTTCGACGTGTATTTAATCCGCAGACAAGTCGGATGGATTGTTAATCTATACTATTTATTGCACCACGTACGATGCCAGTGCAATGCGCGGCTGGTAAAAAACTAGTTTACATCTAAACACCATTTAAGTTTATATTTCTTGGTTTTTCATTCTTTTAATGAATAGAAATTACATTTAACTCGTAAGTTAGGTTATATACAAGGCACATAATTGTAATATTTACCTACCTCTGATGGTGGTGGGTGTCATCCTCACCAACATGCTCAGTATTAAAGTTTTGGATGGTATCGAAGGTGGGTGTCGTCTTTTCCCTAGTAACATTATGCCACATCACCTTCCACACTGATGCTTCCTCCCACACCTTTGATTTTATTACTTCTACGATAACAATGTCGTTACTCACTCCTGATTCACTCTCTCTTATTGTCACCTCATCCTCTCGATTCACATTGTCGAGCCCACGCCCACCACCCTAACAAGGGTGATTAGGCATGTGATTTGATCTTAAGAGTGTAGTTAGGGATAACATGTTATGAGAAACAAAGCAATATATGATGCTTTACCATTTAGTCGGTTCGATTTAGGCTAAGCTTCCATTACGATGTATTCATAAGTGAACACGAGTATACACTTCCATTTAAAGTTTTAATCACTTATCATTAAGTCACCGAATTTTCTTAGTCCTTGCATCTAAGATCTAAAGATAATAATCCTTCTGATCACCCTTTTTAGTTTTTTCCTATTTTTAGAATAGATTCACCCTAATAATTATCACATATTAATTAGGTATTATGTACATGATTACGTATCATCCTAAAAATTTGTTAAAAATACTACAATGATATTATACTCGGATCGACTAAAATAAAGTTCTCCATTTGAGTCTCTTCAAATGGAAAAAAAAAACAATGAAGCATATAAAAATTAAAAAAACAATAAAAATAAATTTAACCTCAGAAAGATCAACAATGTGTGACTATTTCCTTTATCCTTCCAGCCTATTTTACGCATCTATTATTAAAGATTTTGCCGTCATTGAACCCTAATTAATCAATGTGATTGATCGAAAAAAAATCTTTCCTATATTTCGTACCAAAAAAACTCTTGTATATAAATCTCCACCTATGTACGTATATATTCATTCTTTTTTCTCTAACTATTTTTCTTGTAATACATGTCCAGGTTGACGTCATGGCCGGTGCCATAGTTTCGCCAGTGGTCCAAAAACTTTTTCTTATCGTTTAAGTATAGGATGCTGACTAACAAATTATAAATATATATAAATTTATTAGTTATTATATGTTTAGAGAGACCCAATAATTTAATAACGTTATTAAATTTAATAAGATGCTACTTGATTGACCCAATTAAGTCTTAATAACTAAATATTCAATACATTATATATGTTTATACCCAACGAATTTAAATCAGTCGATTGTCAATTAAACCGAGTCTATCATTTGCACCCATCAATTTTTAAAGGGACACAAACTTGCTTATCACATAGGTCATTCGAAATCTCCGATCGATCGTGATTCGCGTTATTGATTATCTATTTGGTTAAAACTAGATAACCATGTTGGACGAGTGCACGTGTTCTAAAAAAGATTTAGCTAGGAAAATATATCAGAAACCTTTTTAAAGGCAAAAAATAATTGCAAAAATGGTCCCTTCATTGTTCTGAAAAGGTGTTTCTTTACTTTGAGGTTGTGTATGTTTCATTAAAAGAAACAATCTATACATACAAGATGTGTATCAATATTATTGGTTTTGGCTGGGGATTTACCACTCATTCACTTGTCTAAAACAGGTCTGTGTGATGGAAATATTAGTATCTTTGAAATCCCTATTTACAAATCTAAATGTTCATATAACCATATTACATGCTAAGACGTACTGGTTATAAATGATGTATTTTATAACTAAAAAGTTATGAGTTCTAGTTCTACGATATTATGATGCATTAATTTTATAATAGAAAATCCTAGGTGTTTGCTACTAATAAAATACATTTAACCACCGGTATGCACATTGAAACTTATAAAAACTTAATATAAACATCTTCGCAATATATGCACATTGAAAGAAGTGGAGAACATGTAGGTAAAAAGACTTAATGAGTAGGCTAAAGGTGAGTGTATAGGGTGACCACTTAAACCCCCACAACATGGGATCCCCTTTGTGGGTAAAGTTAAGAGATAAGCTCCAACTCTTTCCCATCCACACATACTAATTCTATTATTGTTACTATGTTATAAATAATTTAATGCGTATGGCTTCTAGTTCAACAATATGGAGGTGATCATTTATAATTTTTAAAGTCTTAGGTTTAAACTGGACTCAAGAAAGTTATCTTACGATGATAGATTTGGTTCTTGATGATGTATAAGTGAGTCAAACCATTCAAACCGGCCGTTCAAAAAAATTATAAATAATTTAAAAGATAACTAGACTTAAATGTGAAGATTTTTAAGCTTATTTTCTTTTCAGCATTTATACAGATTATATTAACTATAAAATACAAAGAATTAAAAACAATGTAACTGGGCAACGGAAATGACAGGGATATTTTTGTATAATATCTATATATGTAACTACATTTTTGGTAAAATTTTTGGAAAATAAATGAGAGTACGAACTCTACCTCGTAGAATGTCATATTTATTTATAGATAATAAAATAATGAGGTTATATATTATTAAAGAAGTTGCATGCATGTGACGTATATCAAGTAGCATTTCTGAAGCGGGGGCACTCGTTCATGAGTGGTCACAATCATGCAAACTGGCTTCATTATCTTCACGTAGACCTACTTTCACACGTGTACGGATACTTTTTTTTTTATCTATTGTCTTGGATAAAATAATTTTTAAATAAACACTACAAATGAACACGTGGATAAAACAGTTTATGTATACTACGCTATTACTATACGACCTCGAGAGTTTCCGAGGGAGTCTAGGTCGGGTCGGTAACAACAAGTATACCCCTATAATATGACGTATATAAAGTTTTAAATCGAATAATTTGTATATAAAAAATTTATAATACGACGATAATTGTTATAACAATAAATAAAACGAAAATATTGTAGCAAAATGATCTAATTTATGGCTCTCATAGCGTTTTTGTACGGAATTTCTCGATCAAGTTTTCATAATTCACTTTTACTCTTGAAATCTTAAATGAGTTTTTTTTAATTTAAGTTTTATTATATTAAATTAGGTTTAGATTGGGTAAATGATATTTTGCTAAACTATTTAAAATTAAATGTCAATGGGCTCTAAAATAAGATTTAAAGGCCGAAACTGATTGAAATGTTATTGAGTTTGTTTATAGTAGTTTTCAAATACACATATATATAAAATATTTAAAAATAATAATAATAATTTCAGGCCCTGCCCCCTTCCCCCTCAGGCCACCGCTATAGATGACAATCCCCTTTATAGCTACTGCGTTAAACCCTTGTTACGCTGAAAATAATATTTGTACTCAAGCAGGGCATCAACCACCTTTTAAGGTAAACATTAAAGTTGATAGACTCACACAACAACAAAATAATCACTGTTACTGACATCGTCACACCATGTATCATCCGTCTAACAATTAGACATAATTCCTAAATTTAAATCAAGATAAAGATTTTAAGCTGTATTCAATAAGATCAAAAACAACAACAATTCGTACATGCATGCCAAGTGGCAACTAGGATAACGTTAGATTTTCTTATTATGTTTCTTTTATAATTTGTTACAAACATAAAACATTCATGATAGTATTATTAGCATAATCGTCGACTTTAATCCTGCCGACATGGTACTTAACTACTAAAGATTTAGGTACCATCATCTATAAATAAATTAAGGAAAATGAGTTGAGAAAAAGAATGTAAAATAATTGGGCCTCTTTAAATTCTCAAACACAAGTGCATGCATGTGCATCTTTGCAGCCTTTTCTTTTTCAGCGGTCACCACTTACGCCCCCAGCCACCCATTCCTCAACCACCCGACCACCACCACCCACACTCTCTCTCTCTAATCTCGCTAGCTTCTCTTTTATATTCTTTTAACTTTTCTTTCAAACCTGAGTGAGTGAGCCTCTCGAATACTTTGAGACGTGATGCCAACCGTTCATACTCCATAATGATTTATACATGTCAGGCCTGACTCACCAACAACACCATCAACGAGAAAATCACCTATGTGTGTCAGATTTGAGCACAAAATCTAAAAGATCTTAAACTTAAACCATAATCCTATATCATTAAACAGAAGACCTTTGGTTATATATATTATTTTAAGTATGATTTCATACATTATTAATTAGGCATTTAATACCATTAAAGCATGATAGATTATAGTTTAGGTTATGTGGGCAGTGTAAAGAGTGATAAAAACGAAAGTGTCCCACGTAAGCGCCACTTATGCGCTCGAGGCTATCACCCTAATGTGACGTGTAAGTTTACAACAATGTAAACTATAAACTACAGTCCACCTTCCTTTAAACAACGATTTACATTTTAATCCATAGTTAAATTTCAAGTTGCGTATGCAGTACAAGAAACCTTTTGCTTAACACCGCAACTTAGGGCTTCTTTAGCAACTTATGAATAGGTAAGAGGTCTGAATCATTAATAGTTAGTATATTGCTTAACTATTTAGAGACAAATGTCTGATCAATTCAGATAAAAACTCTTAACCATTCAGACTCAGTATAATGCTTAACCATTTAGAAACAAAAATGTTTAAACATTCAGAAATCTACTCACGAAACAAACAATCTGAACCATTAAATACAGAATCATTCAAACATTTGAATGATTAAAAGGCAAACAAATAATACCTTAATTAACTCCTATTAGTATATCATTACACTATGAGACTCTAACCTCCACCACACATCATTTTACACACCTGAATACCGAAAACCGAAAAGCAAAATGTTTCCTTTTATATAACATAACCCCCCACGTCTTTCTCCACTAAACCCTACGTACTTCTTTTTCCTCTTCAACCATCCATTCGTACACACATGGAAACTGGGTGGACGACCGCCGTCACAGGCGGCGACGGCGTTGCAGTTGCAGTTGCAGGCGGTGGTGGTGATGACATCAGGGGACACAATAGTAACTTCACAAACAATGCATGGGACATATACGACATTAGTACAACCCTTACTCCTACGCTCACACATCATGATTGGACCACCGCCGGCACTACCACCGTTCCGGAGGCGCGTGTGCTCCACGCGCTTCTTTCCACCACCGACGCCGGAGTAATACACCACCGCATGGCGGACCCACACATGATGTGTTTGAAGCTGGGGAAACGACACTACTGCGAGGGCGCCGTCGTGCCTGACCGTCGAGCGACGGCGGAAGCATCATCGTTGACCAGCGCTAGAAGCAGTTATAGTACGGCGGCGAGGGTGACGTCATCGAAGAGATGCCAGGTGGAGGGGTGCAACGTGGCGCTTGGTGGGGCCAAAGAGTACTACCGGAGGCATAAGGTGTGTGAAAACCATTCGAAGGCTCCGGTGGTGGTGGTGTTGGGGATGCAACAGAGGTTTTGTCAACAGTGTAGCAGGTTTAATTAAACCCTTAATCTTCTATGTTTAAGAGTAATTTAAGTATTATATTGTAGTTTAAAACTCTATTTCATATTGAAAAGGTTTTATTTTTTATCACTAGACTACCAACTCTCTAGTGTTAACTAAATATTGTATTGCATTAATATGTTTGGATTAAATCTTGAAACGTAGAAAAATATAAAGAAATATTTAATAATGTTTTAGGAGTGTTATGTGGGATTTGGGAAACAATTTTTGTTTTGTTTACTTGTTGATAGATAGTGTGGAAGGGAGTTAAAGTTTGTATAAAGTAATATAAACACGCTTATATGTCTATGTATATGAATATATATGTAAATCCACACACTCATAATTATGTGTATAGATATTTTTATACCTAATAAAGATAATAGAAAATAGGAACTCATTGACTTGATAAAATAAAAACTCGAGGTGATATACCATGAACAAATCTACATGAACATGATGTAAGCCTAACATGAAATAAATAAAACACGAAGTTAAAAAGAAATAAAAATTTTACTGCTCTGAAAACATGATTGTACAAGCCTTATATCATTGCTACACAATTTATTTCCTTGAGTAGGCATATCGGCACAAAGGTCAACTTTTTAAGAATACAAAGTTTTGTGAGTAGCCAGTAAAATTTTTATATCATTGTTACACATTTTATTTTCTTGAGTAGGCATGCGGGCTCAAAGGTTAACTTTTTAAGAATACAAGTTTTGAGTGCAGACAGTAAAATTTTTATATAACTGTATATATGACGTATGCGTACAGGTTTCATGACGTCACGGAGTTTGATGAAGTCAAGAGGAGTTGCAGAAGACGATTGGAAGGACATAATCTACGAAGAAGGAAGGGAAACTTTCCCAATGGTACTTTCTCTTACTATCTAATTATATAAAATATATCATAAATATATTCACAAGTGTATTATAGAGTTAATTGTCAATTTTGACACTAAGATTTGGTTTATTTTGCCATTTACGTTCAACTTAACAAACACAATTAAACGAGTTAACTAAAATGGATGAAAATAACAATTTTTTATAAAGTCGGATTTTTTTTAATAGAAATAACAAAACAGACCAAAACTCATAGACTAAAGTGACAATTAACCTTATATTATAAACAAAATTTTTTATATCTATTATTATTTTAGAAGATAAATCATCAATATTTTTACATAATATTGTAAATTCTATAAAATGTCTCATTTAAAAATATATAATCAGACTTTACAAATGCTTTGTCAAAAGATAATAATTTCATGATCAAGCGACGACGTGGACCATTATCAGCATCACCACAATCACAGACACAGTCAAAGCCTGTACGTGCTCTCTCTCTTCTGTCATCTCCAAAAACCGAACCCTGGATATCTTCGGGTGACTTATCCTCCAGATGCAGCGCCGCACTTTATGAGTTAATTGTTGCAAACCGAGCAACTTCTGTTTCCGGACATTTCTTGGATCAAAATAGTCCTCACCAACCGGTTAATGATAATACAATGCACACATCACATGACATGGAAGTGTTGGATCGATTTAATCATACTACCATGAGTCTTGACCTAAAGGAAGCTCCGGCTTTGGATTTTGGCCTTTGGTCTGTAAAGGAGAAGTCTAAGAATCCAGAAGAGTGGACTGACTATTGTTGGTCTTCCTTTGGGGGCACAAATGTTGTGTAGCATGATGTTTAGTTTTTTTCACTTTTTTTCTTATTCACTCCAAAACATTTGTGGTAAATAATTTGGTGAAAGTAATAAAATATTGTATAGTTTATGCTCAACTCTTCCATTAGACTAAAGAAGCTAAACTCACCATGCAAACCTAAAACATGAAACATTTAGGACGAGTATCTCGGTTTATGACCGGATATGACATTATTGTGTATGTTTGATGTATAGTATTATGTGATATTCGACTCCGTTGCTTAAAACATACATACCAGTTAACTTGAATCACATTCGTTAAGATTTTTTATTTTTATTTTTAATTATAGATGATAGAATAATTACTAATTCACTACTTTTTTTAGTTTTATATTTCTAATTTCATTGGGTATTTAGATTTTAAAATAAATTGAATCATGACAGAATTATAAGATGTATTTGAACCCTGTCATGTAAATTTAACAAATTAGAATGACACATTTAGGTATGGATCAGGTTTGAAACAATTTTACAATAAACCATATGACAGAATTAACTGCAACTTTGATGCGTTTGGTAATTAGACTTGTATATTATATCTATCTAAAACTTGTTAATTTAGCAATTTTAAACAAACGTTAACGTAGAACATAATTTAGTGTCACTTTGAAATATAAAAATATCAACCAAAAGTACGAATAAAATACGTTAAATTAGAAATATACCAAATATAAACAGACAGAAAAGTACACCACCAAATTCATGTTAAGCGTACAATCTTGAGCAACAACAACAATCTACCATCGAAATATAACTAGGAATCCACCATGAAGACGGAAGAGCCAAAAGTTTAAACCGAAAATTGTACTGTACGGAACGGAGACATCATGTATCGCGAACCATGAAGTCCAGATAATCTGAAAATCGTTTTTACATATTCAAATTTCCAAGTTAAGAAAAAATATGATGGGAAAACACAAACTTGATGCTTGATTTAGCAAAGTGGTTTCACCTGTTGCATTCTCTAACAAATCTACTTGATGTCCCGGCTTAAAATTAACTCCAGAATTTAACACGACAAAGGGTTTACACTTATCGAGACAGCCAAAACTTTGGGCCCACCAGCTCCCGATCAGCAGCAGAACCTTGCTTGGCTAGTTTTTGAATCCGTGAAGAAAATTCTTCAGCCTGATACAAATGCTGACAAGATTAATGCTAATGAAAGTAGTATATTTTGCAATTATAACAGCCACATTCCTATGTATCGTTGAGACTCTTGAAAAGAAAGATGAACTAGAACAAAATGAGAACTAGAGGTGGGAATTTATGCCAATTAAGAGTCAAGTGATATGTTTTATATTTTAAATGGAGTGAATTTTTAGAAACATAGTTTAAAAGAAAACAACTAAAATTGTCAAAAGTTGCATATAGAGTATTTCCTGCATGAAACATTCTTGAGTACTTTGTTCAAAAAATAAGATTATTATGTACAACTTTTGTAGTTAGATTTCATAATAATGTAGAAAAAATCAAACAAGCATGCATTCTAACGTGTTACCCAAACCATCCATCCAGCCACCTCTACATGTTCGGGTTGAAACAAGCAGGCTGAGTTGACCAACCAACACTTTCAAAGAAAGCAAATTTTAAAGGCTGTAAACATATAAATACACAAATGTAAACCAATCTGTTTCTTTTTAAGCAAAGTTTTTACATTGAACAATCCCAACTGACTAGATTTTATTAACTGGGTTGATATTCTTTATAAAACTGAAGGGTGTAGTACACAGCATTAACCAAAATAAGGTGGATAGCAATGAACTAAAAGTATCAGAAACTTATTAATGAAAGAAAGACGGACATATGGTAGGAACAGCCTAACCTTTTCATCAATCCACATTAATGAACTTAGTTGATTGTTAAGGATCCGTACAACGACATCCAGTGGGGTCATACCATCAGTTACTTCAAGTTCTCCACCCTAAATGGGACACAAATATGAATTATTAACATCAGCCCATACAATCTTCAGTGCCAATTTGTTATTATCTGAAAAGGTATATTAGATATTTAATTTATGATCAAAGTTCAAAACACTCTTATATCAGGACACAATGCCAACAAGATTTGTAACATGAATATTTTGTTTTGAGAGAGGGAGGGAGGGAACAAGCAAAATTAAAATCTAAACACATGATCACCTGATTGGCATTAAGAGTCTGAATAACATTTTTTATTTGTTCCGACATATGTTCCATTTCTCTCTCAATAAATTCAGCCTGCTCATACCTGAAATTTAAAAAGGAAAAAAATGAAAAATGGGAATCAATTGCAAGTTCACGCCTATCGATTTTCTGAAAAAATATGCACTAGTAGGACAGCGTTAAAAATGAGATTTCAAGCAAATTCTACTATCAAGTAACGTCTCACTTCATAAACTATGAAAAACAAAGGTTGTAGTTTATATTCAGAATAAAAATATAAATAATCGAGCTATTAATTCCTTTTGTTTCAACAGTAATAAAATTTATCAGTTTTGAAAATTCTCTGCTTTCTAGCTGCTCACATTGCATCTCGGGTTGAAGCTGCTTCATCATCAAGAAGTAGACCATGCTCGTCTTTGTAAATTCGCTCAGCTTCTTCTTCAACACTTTGTAAAGATTTGTCAACCTGAGAAATGTATCAAATGACAGTAACCACGTTAGTATCATGATTCTTAAATAGCTAGATAAGATCACTCATTAGAACCACGTTAGTATCATGATTCTTAAATAGATAGATAAGATCACTCAATAGATTTAATATAACTTCTCTTATTCTTATATTTTAAGGTAAACTTGAAAAAATCACTCACATCCCAATCTTTATCCTTATACCTTATCCGTATTTTTAAGGAAAACTAAAGAGAGTTCATGTATTTAAGGAAAAAAGTAAAATAAATCCATATAATTTGAAGGACGAGGAATGAGATGTGAGAGAGTTTTAAACGATAAGAGATACATTCATAACATAATACTTGTTAGTTAAATTTTAAGGACAAAAATGAAGAACCCACTGTGAATGCTCTAAGATGCCTAACTTAAACATATAATAACTATAATCAAATAACCTCTCCAACGCCTATTTATAGAGTTAGGCAATTATGAAAGCAGCAGAATTAACTACTTTATTATGAAAGAATAGCTCAATGCTTATTTATTTACTTATAGGTCATTTTATTAATGTACCAAACGCTTTGTGGGGGCTCAATAATATGCTGGCCACAATGCATATTCCTATGTGTCTTCCACAAAAGCATTAATAAAAGCTACAATGTCAATTAACCTTTATTTAATCATTGCATGGAATATTAAGATGCTAATAAAACACCTCTGATTTTGAGATTACCATAAACCAATGACTACCTAGCTTCACTAACCTAGGGTGCATTTGGATTAAGCTAAAACAAACCAGAGTTGTAGTTTAAAACTCTATGTTCTTAAACTTCTATTATTAACTTGAGCTTAATTAAAAAAGATCAAGCCTCCCTCAATGAAAATCCATTTTCTAAAAGATCATAATCCCTTCAACTTGCAACTTCTTTGAATTCAACACATTCTTACAATTTGGACTTAATTTTATTTTTCATGTGTTTTTTGGTTAACTCCATAGGCAAGGTGTGTTGTTCTTAAATTAGAAGATAAACTATAAAGACAAAAAAGATTAAATTCAAAGCATGCAGTCAATAATTAATATATAATGGGGGCGCAAAGTGTTGTGTTGTGGGCTCCGATCCATCTTGGGTCGGGCCCTGGAACAGCCACAAAGCTGCTGCAGAAAGGGGTTAGGGGCAGCCGGCCCTAACCCTAATCTGCCAAAACTTATTTTTGTTAAGTTTTTATTGTCTTCTATTATAAATACCCACATATGTACTTGTAATCTTTAAGTCTTGAAAGTAATAAAAAGAAACCCTGGTTCGTAGCCCGTGGACGTAGGTCAATCCTTGACCGAACCACGTTAAATCGTTGTGTTCTTTACTGTTTTGATTATTGTGCTCGTGTGTTGTGTGTTTGCTGATTGCTATCAAACCACTGGTATCCTTTTACTGCTGCTGCCGCCAACCTGCAATCAGAAAGGCTGCTGATTGCCATCGATTAACCACCAACAGACACCATTACAGCCGCCGCAAAGGGGCTGTGTAGCTGCCGAGAACAGGCTGCTGTCCTGTTCTGTTTTCGTGTGTTGCTGCTGTTTTTTCTGCTCTGTTTCTGATCAAAGAACAGCCACAAAACAGGTTCTGTTTTGGGTATTCTGTTCAGTTTGATTAGTTCACGTTATTGGTTGTTTGGTGAATTTATTTCCGCTGCGTAGTTACGTTTGTTACTACCATTATTGTTATCATTATCTCGTCACTCGTTTTAGAAATCAATTAGAAATACCGACAAGTTCTTAAGGTCCGAGCCGTAGTATTGTATTGATTTCGTGCCCTATCCGAATCCTCGGGTCAGCCGCGTACACGTAATACCTAACACAAAGAAACCAAAATCTTGATAAAATACCTCTTGTTGATGAGTCTCAATCAGCTCCAGCTGTCTCTCAAGGTTTGATTGGGTATCAACAACTTTAGCAACTTCAGCCTGTAAATAAACGGTTTAAAATAAACACGAGGCAGCAAGAAAGGAAATAGTTGTCTTCAATTATACATGTGAAGAAACTGCTAGAGTTGAGTAGTTTATTAAAAGAAAGGTTAAGGTTGATACTTGGTATCATCCGAATCAAACCCATGTCTCTTTGGTTCAAAGGAGGTCATATGACTGGCTCAAAATTAAGCTAATATTACTTTTTCAGACAAAGTGGATATGACTCACTTCAAGTTTAAGAAGAACATCCCTGTTCTGCAAGATTCTCCTGTCCCACTCAGCTATTGCATTAGCTTGCTTCCTGAACTTGCTAGTTCTTTCCTGGAGCTCCACATTCCACTCTTTGATGATCTTTAAAGAAAAATAATAACAAAAAAATCAGATCATAATAACAAGATAAAACCCTGAAAGTTGTATCGTCTGTGTGATCAGGAAACACAAATGAAGTCATAGCATAACGCCATAACCAGTTACCAGTCAATAAGACAATATAAGAGGGTTATTTTTTGAAAAAATATTGCAATAGCATACAGAGAAATAGTAAGAACTATGTATGGTTACCTCCTCAACAGTTTTTCCAGTAATTTCAGATGGTAACTTAGGAGCAGAGGCTACAGCCGTGCTGACACTTGTAGTTGTCCTAGTGGCAAAATCGCAAGAGCATCATATCAGAAAAAATGTACGACAGATGAATCTTGGAAACAATAAGATGTAATACGGACTATATAAGCCATAATCAGGTAATGTCAACATGGCTTAACAAGAATGTTTTTAGAAACTATATATAATTCAGCATGCAGAAAGTTAGAGCCTGTTATTTTATATCTTCAGGATGGATATCAAAAAATCTTCATCACCAGTATGTTCTAGATCATACCTCATATGCACATGTAACTTAATTCGAAAAACTAAAAGAGCATTTTGAGATAATACTTATGACTGACCCACTAGTGGAAGATACAACAAGCGCAGATGATGTTTGAGCAGTAGTGGTTGTAACAGTAGATGTGGTTGTCAGGAAAGAAGAGACACCTGCAAATACATTCCGTAAAAGTTTAATCAAAATTCCAGAGATTGTGATTGTAGAGTATTATTCACAAGATAAACTACTTTCCTCTAAAGCATGCGTCACTTGCTAGAATAAATCTAACATGCTTTCATTCTGCACCACACATCACTACCACTGGCTTTGAAACAATATAAGATTAATAACAATACAGGATCATAAACCTTATTACTATCATATTAAAATTTTAGAAGTCTGAAAGCTCCATAAATCGGTCATTCACGACCTGACTAATCATGCAACAAATTTAGAACCTCACAAATTGTTGCTATACGAAATTACATGCAACAATCCAATAATAGATCTAAAATACAGCATAAAGAAAACTATCAATGACTTAAAATCACACTGACAATCAGTATCAACAAACTCACCAAACAAAGACGATGCAGCAGTTGATTGCGGTTGTGTCGCCGGTGTAAGAGTGCTCGCACTTTTAGAGGATGTTTGAAATCCCAAAAATGAACTTGATATTCCAGCAGAAGCAGCAGCAGCAGCAGTAGCGGGGCTTGCAAAACTTGACAAAGATCCAGTGGCTGTTGAAGCTGTAGTACTAGATGAAGGTGCACCAAAAGCAGGGAACGATGGGGTCGTACTAGCAGAAGAAGAAGCACCAGTCGTAGCAGAAGTAGTTACAGTCGTAGAAGCTGCTTTTACACTAGAAGCCAAACCCGAAGACGATTGAAGCCCAGAAGAAGCTGTTACATTCCCATATGAGAAGCTAGAAGAGGGGCTTGGTGATGAACCAGCAAACAAACTGGTAGTAGACGCTGCAGAACCACTACTGCTAACACTACCTGTCGAATTCCCGAAAGCTGAACTCGTAGAAAACGAAAACGACGGAGCAGAGGATGGTGCACTTGGGAAAGAAAAACTAGGAGCTGAAGAAGTAGTTGCAGTTGAAAACGAGCTCGAGCTGGAAGAAGAGCTGAGAAACGAAAACCCTGGTGTGGAGGATGCAGTAGTTTGAGCTGTAGTTGTACTTGATATCGAGCTAGATGATGATACACCAGTAAAACTAGGGATAGATGGAGCAGGTGATGAAATTGATGGTGATGATGAAGCAACTGATGGAGAAGCCCCAAATGTAGTTGAAGAAAAATTGAGAGCAGATGTTGCAGCAGAGGCTGATGATGATCCAAATAAACTCGAAGTAAACGGAGAACTCACCGTAGTAGTTGCAGATGAACTCGAAGCCGAAGCTGAAGAAGCCCCAAAAATGCTACTACTTCCAAAAGTAGAACTCGAACCGGATAAAGTAGAAGTTGTTGTAGTAGTGGTGGTAGTAGTACCACTGGACCCGAACAAACTAGATCCAGCAAACGGCGACCCGGTGGCCGGAGACGATGACCCAAACCCGAAACTTGACCCGGTGGCAGCGGCGGAGGAAGCACCGAAGCCAAAAGAGGGCGTTGAGGCAGCGGGAGCGGCGGAGGACGGTGTAGCTGATGAAGAAGACGCAAAGGCGAATCCGATCGAAGGAGATGAAGATGCGGATGATGAAGGTGCTCCAAATGTAGGGTTAGAAGGGGCCGTTGCGCCGAATAGCGAAGAGGATGAACTAGGGTTTGAGGAGAATGAGAATGGAGATGAAGATGAAGATGAAGATGAAGATGAAGATGAAGATGGTGCGAATGAGAATGGCGATGGTGATGATGAGGATGATGGATTTGTGTTGAAGGAGAAGTCCGCCATTGTCGAAGCTTCTCTATGTGTGCAGATTTCGATTGAATTTCAATACGAGAAACGGGAGGAATGATTACTGATTAGGGTTTATGAAGTCCGATTGAAAGGTTTCTAAAGCATACCTTTGTTTTTTCTCTTTTTTTTTTTTAGCTCACGACCAATTTTAAAATATTAAAAAATTTATAAACTTTAAACAATATTTTCTCAAATATATAAATAAACAGATATATTTTATCTCTCATGAACTTACAACCACTCAAGCTTATTTCTTATAATATAAAAAACACACTTACATACTTTTAAATAATCCATTATGAATGTTTTAATCAGGTTGGATATATAATCAAATCCTCTTACACCCAACCATAACACCAAAACTCTACTATTTACGAGTCATGGTGTCAATCCCGACACGACCTGCAACACGATACAAACCTAACACCAAAAAAATAAAGGTTTTGAGTGGGTATATATTAAACGTGTCGTTTGGTTTGATGTTTAAACATCTTAATTAAACAAGTCAACTTGTTAACCTGTTTATTAAGAGCAATCATAGTGCATGCCTTATAATATATTATACATGTGAGTGTGTTTCATGTATTATATGAAATGATTGTAAGTTGGAAAGAGAAAAAATATAACTACTTATTTATATGTTTGGTATAAACATTGTTCATTCCCTATTAGTTTTTTAATTTATATTGAAACTAAATGTGGGTGGAGAAAAGTAAAAAAAGTAACAATAATGT
Source organism: Flaveria robusta (assembly GCA_025506415.1). Taxonomy (NCBI): domain Eukaryota; kingdom Viridiplantae; phylum Streptophyta; class Magnoliopsida; order Asterales; family Asteraceae; genus Flaveria; species Flaveria robusta. The sequence goes on along the minus strand of CM046460.1, from coordinate 2,995,939 downwards.
ATAAGAATATTAAATAATTGATAAAAGTAAAAAGAAAATGATGTTTAATATAGTCATAATATAATAAACCTAACATGAATGCTTTAAACATGTTGTAATTTGATTAATATGTTTGACATGTATCGATAAAGTGATTTCACGGATTATGTTATAGTTACGCAAATTTAATGTTGTTTTTAACGCGATTAAAATTTTAAGTGAGATTATCGTCAAACAATTCAACATTTCAACCCCGAAGTCTACTTTCCAATGATTCACCGGTCAAGCACCACGTGTCGCAAGAAACTGCCGCCATAGAAGTTAGAAGTAGAGTTTTCACTAAAGAGGGGAGGGGATATATTTTCACCAAATTCGAATTTAAATGCAGTAGCGTATTCTGCACAAGGCCGGAAAATGAACTACGAACGGAGATTAATCGCCGCCGCGAAGTATGTATTCGACGGAGACGAACGCCGCGTCGCCGAGGCTCAGGTCAACTGTTCCGATTTCGGTGTAACGGCAACGCTTAAGCCTCACCAAATCGAAGGACTCTCATGGCTTATACGACGATACCTTATCGGTGCCAACGTTATTCTCGGTAATCACTTACTTTTTTCAATTCATAGATTATGCTGGCTACTTGAACTTTTATGCTGTAATTCATTCGTATTTTGAGTGTATGCTGACTAAATTAGTGTTGTATTTCAGTGGAATTTGTATTAGGTTTAGGTCTTTGGATGATGACTGTTATAGCCATAAATGTTATAGAAGGATTGCAGATAAAGGCCCCTTCAATCTGAACTTGCATATGCTATCGTAAACTGTATTTTTCACCATATTACAAAGCTATTTAATGATGAAAAGAATTTTAACACTGTTTATGGAATTCAAGTTCAAAGTACAGACTATTTCATCTTTTCACATCATAGGAATACTATTAACTCAAGAATAATGATGTGATTGAGTTGTTAATTGTTTCATTTGTATGTGCAGGAGATGAGGTATAGTTGCATATGTACATGGAGGCTGGAAGCCGAAAAGTCTAATAAATTATCTATAGTTACATTACGCATGTTATACTGACTACTAGAACAGTAACATAGAGCATATTCAAGTGTTTGTGCTAAGCCTTAAAATGGTTATTGGCAGATGGGACTCGGAAAGACATTGCAAGCTATCTCTTTCCTGAGTTATTTAAAGTTTTCTCGAGGAGTACACGGTCCCTTCTGTAAGTAATACTAAAAAAAAGGTGTTCTACGAACTCTATCATAACACATTTTGATCATTTATGCTGTCATTTGCAGTGATATTGTGTCCGCTTAGTGTGACAGATGGATGGATATCTGAGGTTACCAAATTCTCCCCAAAATTGAAGGTTTTGCGTTATGTTGGAGACAAACAACACAGACGTTCTTTGAGAAGGGAAATGTATGAAAATGTGGAAAAGCAATCACCACCCAATGTAAGTTTACCTGTAGATAGTGGACAAGAAGCAAGTTTTTGCCAACCTGGATATTCATGCTTTTGTGTTGCTGCATTGTGCAGGTCCAGGCCTTACCTTTTGACGTGCTCCTTACAACATATGATATAGCGTTAATCGATCAGGACTTTCTTTCCCAAATTCCATGGCATTATGCTGTTATTGATGAGGCACAAAGACTTAAAAACCCATCCAGTGTAGGTTTAAGATTATTTTAATTGTTAAAAAAACAAAAGTAGAAGTGCAGATATGAATATATGATCTGAGATAAATGCCTAGCTACAAAGGTTTTATAATAGCGTATTTGAGTTTGTTGATTCGTCACAGGTTTTGTATAATGTTCTTAGAGAGCACTATATTATGCCAAGAAGACTACTCATGACTGGAACACCTATTCAGAATAACCTTACTGAACTTTGGGCACTTATGCATTTCTGTATGGCTTCAGTTTTTGGGACATTAGATCAGTTTTCTTCCACCTTTAAGGAATGTGGGTATCCTTTATTTTTTGAAATGTATCTTTCTGTAACCTAATTATTTCTTGGGTTTAAGATCAATGCTATGGACCTGTTGCTCTGATGCATCCTTCTATGTATGTTCAATATGATATAATGTGTTCCTATAGATGATCTTCTTTTGACTATTCTACTTGCTTTTTTAAGCAGCTAAAGGTGCACCCATAGTTAAGGAGAAGTTCAAAAGCTTAAAATATGTTTTGGGGGCATTCATGCTTCGAAGAACCAAATCTAGGCTTATTGAGACTGGAACCCTGTCTTTGCCACCTCTTACTGAAATTACCTTGTAAGTTACTAAATTGGTTGCAGTGGTTTTTATCCGTACTCAGTTTCATTCCGTGTTCCGCTTTCATATAACTGATTAACATCCTCCCATATCATTTTTAATTCGGTCAAACCGTATTTAGACTGGTAACTCATAAATTTACCATCAAGTGAATGGAAATTCATAATAGGTAATAAAGCATAAATTAATTAGAACAGTTTCTTTTGGTAGGATGGCTCCCCTTGTGACATTGCAGAAGAAGGTGTATATGTCAATATTGAGAAAGGAGCTTCCTAAGCTTCTTGCATTGTCTTCAGGGACCTCTAACCAGCAATCCTTGCAGAATATTGTAAGACCACTTGTAGCCTGCTAAGATTTTTTTATGTATGCCTAGAACATATAAAAGACAATATATATTCAGGCCTGTTAGATCACCCAAAGCATTTTTCCTTGTGCATCATCTCAACTTTCTACATCACATGTCATCCAAAAGTTCATCAGTGCATGTTTACTGTATACATGTTATGTTTTCTTCTATATACTACTTATTCTTTTTCATCTGAAAATTAGTATATGATTGCATAAGCCGCTTTTTTAATGTAGGTAATACAGCTACGTAAAGCATGTAGCCATCCTTACCTCTTTGCTGGTATAGAGCCTGAGCCATATGAAGAGGGTGAACACTTAGTAGAGGTAGCACGAGTGTTAATAATTTTCAAAATTCTGTGTAACCTTCCAAATTCAGAATTTTCAGATATTGTTGTTTAATTAGAAGCTAAAGACGAAACCAATTAATTTTTTATATAGTAAGAACATAAGCTTTTGGTTGTTTATGATTTCTTTCAGGCTAGTGGAAAACTTATAGTGTTGGACCAGCTACTCCAGAAGCTACGTGATTCTGGACATCGTGTCCTGTTGTTTGCACAGATGACACATACCCTTGACATCTTGCAGGTTTATTTTTTTGTGCCTTGAAAAAAGTGCAGCCATGCTGATATGTTCTTTTCAATTGCTTAGTTTTTTTGAAAATTTTGAAATGCAGGACTATATGGAGTTGAGGAAATATCCTTATGAGCGTCTTGATGGATCCATTAGGGCTGAGGAGCGATTTGCTGCAATTAGAAGTTTTAGCTGCCAGTCCATCACCGGAACTTCCAATTCTGAACCTGATCCAGCCAATGCATTTGTCTTTATGATTTCCACCAGAGCAGGGGGTGTTGGTTTGAATCTTGTAGCAGCTGACACAGTAAGCCTTCCCATAAGAACTTGTCTCTCCTTTAAGTCTTTTAATCTTTATTAACATTACAAAAATATATGATTAACCGTGGGTCCTACCCACTCACTGAGGATGAAACAACACGCAGGTTATATTTTATGAGCAGGATTGGAATCCGCAGGTGGATAAACAGGCTCTACAACGGGCTCATAGGATTGGTCAAATGAATCATGTTATTTCCATAAATCTAGTTACTGAGCGGACTGTGGAGGAGGTGAGTCATAAGTCATAACTCTTGCTCACAAGTTATAACTCATGGAATGGAAGAATCTCTTTTTAGGGAGGAACATGCTTTACTTCATGTTATGTTAATATTAAATATCCATTGCAGGTTATCATGCACAGAGCAGAGAGGAAGTTACAGCTAAGCCATGATGTCATGGGTGAAGACACAATAGACAAAGAAGGCAAAGATATGGTTGGATTTGCAGCTGGTGATCTAAAATCTGTTGTACTAGGGTTACGTATGTTTGATCCAACTACTGAAAGCAATGAGAGCTTGGGTCAACTTGACATGTCAAAAGTCAATGATATTGTTGAAAAGGTTATAGCATTCCGACATGGAGGAAAATCAGGAGCAAATGATCGATCGATTGAGATTATTTCAAAAGATTTATTAGGTGGAAGGTCCTATGAACCTGTTCTTGATGAAGCTTCTTATAATTCTTGGGTCGAGAAGCTCAAAGAAACATCAGAGACCTGTGGTGATATGGCATTGGAGGAGACAAATAAGAGATCAAAACTGGAGGAGAAGCATCTTAAAGCTGAGTCTGTTAGGAAGAAAGCTGAAGAAAAGAAACTAGCAAAATGGGGAGCTCATGGATATAAGTCATTGTCAGTCAAAGGCGTTGTGCCCCCTCAAGATGATATTATATTGTCAGATTCAGGTTCGGTAAATTTAGTTTATGGAGACTGCACTCAGCCGTCCAAAATTTGTCCATCAGAGCCTTGTATAATATTTAGGTAATTACGTTTCCTCTTTTTGTCAATGGGGAATATATGAATCAGTCAGTTCTTTTGGGGGTTGCATTTCATAAATTCATTATCGATAGTCATTGTATTTTGCCTTTTGTTTTCATATATATCCTGCTACCATGCTGCTCCATCTGTGTATGTTCTCTTGCAGTTGTGTGGATGATTCAGGAGATTGGGGCCATGGTGGTATGTTTGATGCACTAGCTAGGCTTTCATCACAAATTCCAAATGCGTATGGGCGCGCTTCTGAATTTGGGGACCTTCACCTTGGTGATCTCCATCTTATAGAAATTACAGGTTAGCTTCTTAGCATTTTTATGCTTTTGAGTTTCGATTAATGTGGTTATTGTAGAGTGTTTGTTGTGAACATCCCTGTACTTACCAGAATATCAGCAGGTTGTCATCCAACACTTTGGACCATCTTATTGGCTGATATAAGTTGGCTAATTGATCATAGTTATATTAACAATATAGTTCGTCACTGAGATTTTATTTTGTGAATTGTCCATATCGTCATGCATTCCATGGCTGTATAGAGATTTTTTTTTTTGATGTTTCATCCTCTGAGTAGAACTTAAATAGGTTTGTTTGTGCAGCAGGTGAAGATGAGGAGAATAATATTGCTAATGTTAGTCTGTGGGTAGCTCTAGCTGTGGTTCAAACATATAATCCCAGGCGCAAAGTACCTCGTAGCAGTATCTCTATACCTGAACTGGAACACTGCTTGTCTAAGGCTTCATTTTCAGCTGCTCAAAAGTCTGGTATGTTTGATCTTGAAATTTTTTCATTCTGATTTCTGAAATCTTCTGCTTGTGAGGTTCATTTTGTCATGTATGGTTTTGGACTGCTAGTTTCCCATCGTTTCAGCGATCCTTCATTGGACCCAAGGTGAATGCATAGACTTGGGTACAAGGTATTCGTGTGAATGTTTGACCATAATTCAAATATTTAAATATCCTTGTCCCTTGGTAGTGGCAAAATAGGAAGAACCATAAGTCCATAACCAATACTTAATAAGAGAAGAAAAGATTATCTTGGATTGCAACATTTCCAAATAATTGATGTGCGTTTTTCGAAGACATGGGAGTACTGGTAAACCTCTGTGAGCGAGTTGGATAACGGGTCAAAATGAATCGAGTTGACCAGAAAAATTTTTGCCAGTGTTTTTACTCCTTGTATATAGTTAGTGTGTCAACCATGGTTATAAATATTCTATGAAGTCTTCCCATATTATATTTGTCAGAATGCTAGTAATAAGTAATAATAACCTAACTTTTTGAGTAAAATGTTTGATGATGTTTTATGTACTAATAATACACTATGGGCGATTCTTGAACCATCTTCTTTCTAGCTTTTCTATGTTACCCATTTGACAAGTTAGAGATAAAATGTAATTTGAATCTACCCACATTAAGAAAAATGTGTCAAAACGGCCATCTCTACCTGTGTGACTGTGTGGGTAAACTTGCCTTGAAAACTCTACTCTTTAATATAAGCCTTTCGGATGCACCATCTTAATTACTTAATATTTCCTGTGTTTTATAAATTCGGATTTTCCATTCTTATTTTTAACTTATTTGATTTATTTTTGTTTTTTGGAACTTAGCTTCAATCCACATGCCGCGAATTGGTTATCAGAATGGGTCAGATCGGTCAGAGTGGTACTCAGTAGAACGCCTTCTTAGGAAATATGCTGCTTTATATGGCATAAATATATACGTGTAAGTCCTATAACCACACTACAAAAATAAGTGATGTTTTATACTTTTCTATATAAAAAATATAACTCCTTTCTATGTATCTGCAAATGACAAATTATTTCCGTTATTTTAAAAGTAGATTCTGAATATGACTCTTGAGTTTTGGATGAGCCAATTTCAACTTCAACATTTAATAATATTATTGCGCTTTGAAAATTTTTCATTTTTTTCTTAGATTATAAACAGGTATATACTCTTCCCATGTTTATTTTATATCTTTAAATGACAATAAGTCCCTGGACTCTTATGCTGCAATTCACATGTAGTTTTTCTTCACCTTTGAACATGTATCCATGAGTTAGTGTTTGAACAGTACAAGTTCAAAATCTGATTAAAAAATGTTTGCACGAGCATGTAATTATTCATTCTGATGACAGGCAATATCTAAGTTGGAACATATGTGTATTTTTTATTTGTTTATGTAATCTTTTCAATCTTAAATTTCATGTTACCCGTCTAATTCTCATATCTTCTCACCTAAAAAGGGATTCAGAATTATATCTTCACTTTTTTGCACTTCATATAGCTGTGATCTATATAACGATAAATATTATTTAAGAATGATTTATAAGATTTCTGTTTGTAATATGCAGGTATTATTTCCGTAGATCCTCTTAAGAGTAGATATCAACTTAACTTGATTTGGAAATCAGCCAACGACTTTATCTGTAACATAATGGTATGGATTTTAGAATCTTTCTTCGGATATATGTAGCATGTTTTGTAGTTGTTAAACATTTGGTATATAGTATGTAAAGTGAAGTTTTGACTTGCATAAGTCAACCACCGAGTACACCCTACCCTCTTATGTATCATGATATTGTTTCATTCACTATTAAAGCTTTGTACATGGGTCTTTTATATAAATATAGTAACAATAAAAGGCTTCATAAAAATCATTATATTAGCAATCATAACATAAAACCATAGTAACTAGTAAGTGTTGAAAAACTCAATATTTATTCATTCTTTGGTTACATCTGATTACCTTATGAATGGTACATGCTTATTGACTCCCAAAACATACAAACAACAAATACATCCAAATTTGGTTGTAACTTGTAAGTACTTGCGTCTTACTTTAGTCCAGATTTGATCTTTTGAATGGTAGCAACATCGGTTTTGAATGACAAGGCTAACACCTGATCATCGATAGTCGAATTGAAAACCGCACTTGGAACCTTCACAGTGCCTGGGCTTGCACTTCCAAAGGCTGAGAGAGCCAAAGCCGGGTTCTTGGCATCACAGTTAAATTGAAAGTGAATAAGTCCCTTTGGGAACACAAAGATGTCCCCTTGTTGCAATGTTTGAGTGAACAACTTATTTGTTGTGTCAACAAACCCAACATGTAACGAGCCCATGAGCACAAACAACAGCTCGGAGGCCCGCGGGTGCGTGTGGGGTGGGTTAACCATCCTGTTAGGGAACTGGAGAACTGCATAAAAAACACTCAAACCGTTAAGAGCTGGAAATTCATCCATGCTTGCTTTCAACACTTTGAAAGTTGTGGGGAAGGGGGCACCAACAAGCGCCCTTGTCCCAGTGAAGGTGAAGTAGTTTCCGCCTGGTTTCCGAATAGGGCTGGGGGAGGGATGAAGTCTGTGAGAATGTCGGGATCTCCCGCCATTGATAGGCGCAGATACGTGTATGAAACTGAAAGGAGCAAGAAAAAATGAAGGTTTGATGTCATCTTTGAAGTTTGAAAGGTGAGAGGATTGATAGTTTGATATCTTGTTCTTCAGTTTCAGAGATGTCAACGTATATATAGAGATGGAACTCGATTAATGCGACCAAAGGCTAAAGAATTGAATATGCTTAATGCCTGAGATATATTGTCAAATGTTTCGCGCATGATTGGTTTTACCGGTTGAACAAAGCAAATTGACAATAATTTTTGGATTTATGATCATTTTTATTCATGCTTCTAGACAGTTGAGACAAAATAAAAAGAGTGGAAACAAGAAGTCTTGGTTACTTCTCCTAGTTGTATCATGTAGATTATAATAACAAGGATAATTTAAGTTGTTAATCGGGTCGATTTTCGGGTTATTTGAATTGTTGATTTTCGGGTCATTTGAATTTAAAAATCATGAAATTGAATTCGAATATGGAAACTCACATTGGGTTTGAATTCATGTTCATTTGAATAACTTACATTATGAGAAAAATATAAAAAAATATATGAAATAAATATACATATGTGTATGTTTATAAAAAAAATACATAAGTTGAATTCGAATAACCTACTCGTGTTGGTTCGTAACTATGGACTTGAACCCAATTTGGAAAATGAACTCGAAATTCAATACGGATAAATACCAGTGTTGGACATTAGAACCAAAACATGAATTCGTTGTTCAAATTTATTCGGTTTGAACTGGAGGTTTTTTTAATCCAATTTGAATGATAAAAGCTCGGTCTAAATAACAAAACATGATTAGTTTTTTGGTTTTTTATTTTAGCATATTATTATCCGTTCATTCCCTACCAAACAAAGGAGTATCACCGAAGTAAATGCCTCGTCGGTTATAACTGATAGAACATCTACCCATGGTCAAGCCAACAGTTACTTACGGGTTATTTATAGAAATGTTTGAATTATTGTTTGTATTTGATAAAGTTGACATATCATAGTAGTTTGGTTCATTGTGTGTAACTTGGTTTGATTATGTGTATATCACATTTGATTGTTTTTTTTTTGGTTGATTATATGTATGGCATTGTGTGTCTTTAATTTGGTGGTTATCACAATGGTTTTGGTTGATTGGTTGCATATATGTCACTATGTGTATATGACTTGGTGGTTTGATTATGTGTATATCACAATGGTTGTGAAATTAATTTAAAAACTTTTCATGTGTATGGGGCGGAATATATAGGATTAAATGATAGCCGACTCGATTACGCGAAACCAGATATTTATTTAACCTAGTCTTATGCTTGAAAAAATTTAATTTTAATAGTTGTCTTTTATCCTTGTATAGTAATGATTCATTCTAGTAGTTTCATTGTGTGAAAATTTAATTTTTCTTTTGTGATATGTATTTAAAGATATTATTAATATTTTGTATGCTATGAAGTATAAACATATATTTTAATATTATTATCTACATGAACTTTACATATCTTATATATTTGAGACAAGTAATGGTGATACAGATATGTATGTAATTAATCATATTTTGATTTATTGTATGTGTTACAAAATAATATCGCTTAAAATGATTTACAATATTAGATATTCTTTACCATGTCCTATTTCACTAACCAAAACAACTTCCACAAAGGTTCAAGAAATCCGACAACATTGTGCACAAGAGGTGTGTTCAGTATTAGATTACAAATTAAATAGCTGAAAACCAAATCAAAACTATTTAAAACTGATCCGAATCATTTATTCGGTTTTTAAGAATATTTGACACAAATATAATTTCATCCGCTAAATCTATGAGGATGTGCCAGCTAGCTTGCAGAGACACTAGGTGTTGTCGGAAATATGGATTTACAGATGTATAGTAACATTTAATAAGTTCATAAAATAATTATATTATCATAACCTAAAACCATTGTAACTAGAAAGTGTTGACAAACTCGAATATTTATTAATTTTTTGGTTCCACGCAAATGGTACACGCTTATTAACTTACAAAAGACACAAACAAGAAATACACCCAAATTTGGTTGTAACTTGTAAGTACTTGTGCCTTACTTTAGCCCAGATTTGATCTTTTGAATCGTGGCAACATCAGTTTTGAACGACAACGCCAACACCTGATCATCGATAGTCGAATTGAAAACCGCACTTGGAACCTTCACGGTGCCTGGGCTCGCGCTCCCGAAGGCCGAGAGAGCCAAAGCCGGGTTCTTGGCATCAGAGTTAAACTGAAAGTGAATAAGTCCCTTTGGGAACACAAAGATGTCCCCTTGTTGTAATGTTTGAGTGAACAACTTATTTGTTGTGTCAACAAACCCAACATGTAACGAGCCCATGAGCACAAACAACAGCTCGGAGGCTCGCGGGTGCGTGTGGGGCGGGTTAACTGTCCCGTTAGGGAACTGGAGAACCGCGTAAGAAACACTCAGACCGTTAAGTGCCGGAAATTCATCCATGCTTGCTTTCAACACTTTGAAGGTTGAGGGGAAGGGGGCACCAACAAGTGCCCTCATCCCAGTGTAGGTGAAGTAGTTTCCGCCAGGGGGCCCGAATAGGGCTGGGGGAGGGATGAAGTCCGTGAGAATGTCGGGATCACCCGCCATTGATACGCGCAGATACGCGCATGAAACTGAAAGGAGTAGGAAAAAGTGAAGCTTTGATGCCATATTTGAAGCTTGAAAGTTGAAAGGGATTGATTGCTCTTCATATTCAGAGATGACTACATATATATACATGTAGATTGCCTAAGGATATGCTTAATGCTTATGATCTATTACCAAATATTTATCATGCATGATTGGTTTTATCGGAGAATCTTGTGGATTTATAGGAAAATTCTTTGTTGGATGAACAAATCAAATTGGAGATAAATTTCGAATCTTGTGATTGTTTCTTACGGTTCCACATTGAGCCAAAAAGATTAGAAACAAGAAACCTTGGTTACTTCACATAATTCTATCTTGTTGATTATAACAAGGCTGATCATAGCCAACATGATCAGTTTTTTTGTTGTTTTTAATCATTGGAATCTCAAGCGCGCGGCTCAAGATGTCGATTGGTTATATATTAAATCTTCGTTCTCATCGAAAATACAGACATAGTACAACAATCATAATTCCTAAATTTGGTTTCTTGTTCTTTGGCGGTATCATATTAGACCTTAAGAATAAATAAGATTCAATCTAGCTGTCGAAATTTTATGATAAACTCGAATAGGAACTCTAAAACAAGGTATAACAAAAACAGTTAAGTTTGCTGTCAGTTTAAGCAAATTAACTGTTTCTTCATCCACGGTATCAACGAGCTCGTATTATAGATGAATTGTAGAACTCTAAAACCATGGCTAGCAATTCATCCATAATACAGATCGTTGATTTTAATTTCTTCATGGTGGATTCATTGGGTTCTAAAACCCAAACTCGAAAAATCAGTCTCGAAGCTCCAATGATCGGGTTCCCAATTCTAAATAGTGAAAGTATTTTGTATTAGTAGGTGTGAGCCAATCTCATACTTTGTTCGTGACTATGGGTGCACTTGAAGTTGGAAGTTGAATTGTATTTGGTTGTCATCAAGAACTATTGGTTAAGGAGTGTTTTTTATTTTTTATTTTTTCAAAAAGTGGGTTGTTTTACAATTATTTTACACATCATGGGCTTTATGGAAGGGTGAATGTAAGGTTGTTATGAATGACAATGTACCAAGTGCGTAAATTGTGCTTATCGCGTCTATTCGACACTTGATGCACTTTGGTTGGTTGGATGCTAATGTATCATAGTCTGCAAAATGTGCTCATCGTGTCTACTCGGACACTTGATGCACTCTGGTTGGTGGAAATGAATAGGCTCGACGTAACATAAGCGCATCGTGCCTAGCCAAACACATGATGCCCACAGATTGATGAAAAGGCATGGGGTCAAAGTAACATATGCTATTTATGCACTCCTGAGACACGAGTCTGACCACATGTTGCAACACATGTGATGCAAACTCCACAGTGAGTAAACGATTAAATTGTGTCCATTTGTTATTTACCATGCCTCTAAAAAAAATTTGTATGTTAATTTTTGTTTTGATACCAACACATTTCTGGTCTAGCAATGCTACTGTGTATAAAAAAAAAAAAAAAATGTCTTTTTTCTTACAAAAATTTCTTAGAATGTCCTTTCTACTACCCTCAAAATATCCCTGCCAGGCAAGTTGTTGACGCCTATCAACCATTGTGTCATAGTCACCTCCACCCTAACGTTATTTTTTATAATTAGTATTTTTACATGGTCGGGAGTCTTTAGTATACCTATAACAAGTCCCGATTCAAAATTGTAGCATCCTTCGGAAAAAATAATAAAATTTCACACCCGACCCCACCGGTCTATTTTACCCAACTAAAATCCAACAGAAAAAACACGTGCTTCTCACGCAGTCGCTGCTGGCAAAGTCTATACGAACCTTCAATGGAAACTGCAACGAAATAACCAATTCCTTTCGCTTATATAAAACAACCACCATTCTTCCACCGGCGAACTGATCGGCGACAATGGATTCCGGCCAAAACGTCGTCGTTATGCGCCACGGTGACCGGATCGACAACTTCGAGCCACTGTGGGCCGAGAAGGCTGCGAGACCGTGGGATCCGCCGTTGGTGTTAGACGGAAAAGTTAGGGCGTTTTGCACCGGGAAGAAGTTCAAGAGTAGCCTAGGGTTTCCGATCCATCGCGTGTTTGTGTCGCCGTTTCTCCGGTGCCTTCAGACCGCATCTGAGGTTATTCACGCTATATGCGCTGTTGATGATTGTGCCAATCATATGAGCTCTGCGGATGGTGTATCCATTGATCCTTCGAAGATTAAGGTGGTTATATGATTAATTACTTGTTGTTATATGATGCTGATTGATTCATTGATACTGATGTGTTTTGGATACGAATCATACGATATCAGGAACAATGAAGAAGATATAAGCCCAATGTCTTCATCTGTCGTAATGACTGATGTGTAGTGATTTGTTTTAGGTTGTCCCAATGAGGAGGTGATTTTGATCCTTTGTTCGAATGGTTGCTTGTGTTTTTTTTTTTTTTTTTTTTTTTTTTTTCTGTGTTTGTAGATCTGATAGAGAGTTGGTTGTTGATGATCTGAGGAGAAATGATAGTGTTCTGGATAGTTAAGATGACTTTGTGGTTATTTGATGTTGTAGGATATATGCTTTACTGATTAGAGATTTGGAGTTGTAGGTTTGAGTTTGACTAATGATCATCATCAATGTGGCTAGCATTATCTGAATTGTACCTTCTAGTTTAGAAATTTGGATTGATAGAACCTTTAAGGGATGAAGTAAGTAAGGGCTTGACTCCATGAATCAAGCTTTCACTGGTTTTCTGCTTTTTAACCCCCTTGAAGTCATCCTTTGTGGTGTAAGCTGCATTTTATATAATTCATTTGTTAGCAGGGTATTTGTGGGGTCCTATGAGTTTTCCGGTATTGGGTTCTCACCAAAGAAGATTAATGGGCACAATATTAAAAACTTTATCAACCCTTTGTTTGACATTTTGATATATTGCAGGCCTCTGTTGAGTATGGACTATGTGAAATGCTGAACAAGCGAGCCATACGGGCTGAAAATGCCCCTAAAGATGGAAACTTTACTTTTAATATTACAGGATGTGAAGCAGTTTTACCAGAAGGAACAGTCGATTCAAGTGTAGAAAGAGTTTACAAAGAGGTTATAACTTATAAGACCACAAACTTTAATCACTTTCAATCAAGAATGTAAGTAGATTTATGATAGTTTCATAAATATTTGGTCAACTAATACTGTTAAATGTATGAAAAATGTCATCAGCTGCCAAAGTGGGAAGAGTCGATAGAGGGTGCTAGAGACAGGTACAAGAACATTATCAAGATCCTTGCTGATAAGTACCCCACTGAAAACTTGTTGCTTGTTACACATGGTAAGCATTGGTTTCCCATTTTCCTAATATTCAAGTTCTTATGATATCATTCTGTAATGTTGGGTCGAAATGGCTACTTAAGTTCAAACACAGATCATCTAAATTATCCTGAGTAGACCATTTGCTTATAAATAACCAGTGAAACACGTACGATCATCTAAAAAAAATGCATACACATGATGCAGGTGAAGGTGTAGGGGTCTCGGTCACTGCGTACGCACCAGAGCACTTGACAGTGTTGGAAGTAGAATATTGTGCATATTCAAAGCTACAAAGAACAATCAAAGAAAACGAATCAGTTCCAGCTGGAGAATTCAAGCTGTGTCCAAACTATGGACAAACTGGTATTCTTACTGTGCCCAGTTCACAAACAGCTGATGAAGTGGTCAAGGAACCAGAACCACCATCTTCATCTTAAACGAGGCATTTACCATCATATTTCAAAATTTTACTTGCTTTTAATTGGTGTAATTTCATATCATAAATCAGTCATTGGTACTGTTCATTATCTATCCCATTTAGTTTTTACCGAATTTTCCAACTTCAATCAAATGATGTTGTTCGAAAAAAATTCACATTTTAATCACTAACCCAAAGTTTGGGTATGTCTCAGGATCGAATCAATACTATACTATATGACCTCTTATGAATTTGCAACTTCAGATCAAGCTATACTCTTGCACAACCCAAGTTTTGCTCAGAAACAGGGCGTAAGTATCTCAATGTGTAAAACCAGATTCAATATTCTTCTAGGCTAGATAACAATTATTTTATAGTTAATATCTAAATGAGATTTTATTAACTATTTTAAGGTTATGATCGATTGTAATACTTATATAAGCCGTCAAACCTCTAGTTTAAAACGTGTGCACCTAGCACACCTAGGCGTGAGGCGCATTCAGGCGATAGAGGCATCGCTTCTGATGTCATACATGAGGCGCATTAAGTGTAGTAGGTCAATTTGCTTGAGGTGCAAACATTATCTCTTGTAAGTGGCAATGTAAAGAGATTGTACATATAGGTTTTTAAATTGTACCTCGAGATTATGTATATTTTAAATTTCCTATAGAGGTTATTTATATTTAAATTTTGAGCATGAGATGATAGAACCTATAATAATCATAATACGTATTATATAACTGTCTTGCGCCTCGCATACATGTCTGTACATGCCTTCACCTCGCTGACAACTTTGAGGACCTTATCACCTCAACGCGCCTAACGCTTTCATAAACCGAGAGTCAAATAGAACCATATGGCTAGTATTTTCCTTATAAAAGATATATGGATTATTATTGTAATCATAATAATTATCTAGTTTTATTGAACATGAATTATTAGGAGAAAATAAAGTAGGCAAATTCAAGCCTAACTACATGCAGTGAAATAATTTCTGAGTTTGGGTTTTTATTAAGATAACCAACAACTTAGATAAATGACAATCTTCAAATTAAATTGTTCTCTCTCTACAATTAATTTGATTAAAATCAGATTAAGAAATACCCCATCTCTAGAAAACAATGCAGCCGCGTCGAAGGTGAAATCCTGAAATTGTTGGTCTTGAATTCAACGGAAGAGAGTTTAGACCAATATGAGGATTATTGTCTGTTGTGTACCTGATTTCAACTAAAATCTTGCAACTTCCATAGTGATCAAAATCATTCAAGTGGTAACTTGATTCATCCCCTCCCCTTGACTCCGAGCCCAGACCTTATACTCGCACCAGCTTCAATAGCATCCTTTACCTGTGTCATCAAAGTTGATAGGTTATACATGATCCTTAATTCCTGATAGTCAACCTTTAAAAGAAAGATTTAGTGTGATGTAGCAATATTGTGTGCGTATGTGTTTGCCATTGATCACTTGAGCAGAGGAGGCAAAATGGGCAGATGTGTGGGTTAGGTAGTTTGATAGTACCAGTTTAAACAGGTTGGCTTACCCAAAACCCTTTTTCGTCACATTTGTTTAATAACTAATGGTCACCGCAAAAATCATTATACAATAGAAATAAAAGTTCTAAATAAAGTAGTTCAGGAGGTTGTATGCATGAATAACAATATGGCTGACTTTCAACCCAAATGGCATGTTCACTTTTTAGCTATTTTTTTTATTTAAACCACCTGTTAGTTGTACTAAAACTGACCCGTTTACAACGAAAGGTTCACTTTTCTAATCATTATACTTGGTTTTTGAAGCAAAACACCATTATTGCTGCAAGATGGGATAAAATCAAAAAACTTTGTAAAAGTGAGCATTTTCTACAAATTGGGGAATGTAAAATGACAGACATTAAACAATTAGAGAACCAAATGGGCCACTTGTTGACCTTTGATCATGGAGACGAGGAGGGAATGGTCATGAGGGAAGAGGCACAGTTATCTCAAATCTCATTTGTCCATTCTATATATTATCCACGGGCCAGAAAGTGGTTCCTTTTGGTTCCTAAAGAATAATGGTTCTCCTTAACATACGCAACATGAACCGAAGTCAAACTAACCATGCTAGACCTAAACAAAATCCAATGTATGCAATATTGGTGCATCATCCAGAACTAAGGTTGATAAAATTCTATCAAACTAGGGTTCACTAGGGCTAACATGCAGAGGTGTCAATCAACTAGTAAAGGTAAAGTCAACTAAAACCAAATGCACGCAAATACTCCATGAAAAGAAAACTGACAACTCAACAACCATTTTAAGTATTTAAATATCAAACAAATGTAATGCCTTTAATAATGATAAACTACAATAATTTAACAGACCCCCCAAATATATATTATTTACTTTCGAAACTTTTGAACTTAGAAGATGGCCTAGATGGAAAGGTTACAATTTTCATGTGGCAGACGAAGTCACGTTTTGGAAACGTGGGACATTTATTTGAACAATATTTTCAAATGTCATAGTGAGTGCACAAAGAAATTCTTGTATAGTTTACTATTCACACTTTCAACACAACAAAGAACTAATATCAAGACTCTAAGGGGTGTTCTAATCAGATGCAAATTGATTTTTGCTACTTTCAATGCTTGGGAAAACTGATCCATTTACCGTCAAAATAATTCAGATTTAGACTTTAGAGTACAGATAAATAGTCAATGCAAGGAACTTATTTTTTGGTGTAAATGTATATTTATCTGGCTATCCCTAACCTTAATCAAATTATCATCTGATCATGATTCTAATCCTTGATTCCCCAATGATCACCTTTTATAAACCACATCCAAACACCCTCTAAACAGCACAAAAAACAGATGAGGGTGTTGACCATGGCGTTCAACGAGTATGATACACAAAACACGTGACCAATTCATCCTCTGGTCGATACTATAAGTAAGAAAAAAATGGGGTCACAATAAAGCAAAGACATGAAATAAGCAAGAACTTCAATTGCCTCCATAAGACTAATCCATACTTATCATGAATGTAAAATTAAATTCACATAGTCATTAGCAACTAAGATAACAATAAACACGATCTTAGAGTTGATGATACAAGCACAGAGAAGAAACCAACCTAAGACTATAATGATACAAGTGAATTGCTGGCAGTAGCTTTACTAAGATTGCAGGATCCCAACCAAAACGAAAGATCGAGCTTTATACATACGCATTAACAAGCAATTTAATGAAAAATTAGATGACGATGAGCTAAATTGGGCGAATGATGACCTAAAATCTTCAATTTCAAAGATAACTCGTTAAATCAGTTCATCTTCCAATATCCTAGACAATTGATTGCAAACAATTTATACAAAATTGGGCGAATGATGACCTAAAATTAAATTTCAAAATTTCAAGTAATCGTTGTATTAAAGGAAGAAGTGGTACCGAGTGGATGCCGGAGGCACTTAGGGTTCCGACAGTTGCAGTGGCGGTGGCGCCGACGAAGAGAGAAGCTACAGCAAAAGCTTTGAGAGGCATGAGGCGTGAGTCGCCGGAGTAGCCTTTGCGGAAGGAGTAAATGCCCCAAGCCAATTGAACACCACTGGCGGCGGCCCACCACCAGTAGCCACCGCCACCGCCACCGGCGTTGTTAATGTTAGCCCCTTTCTCCATTTGCTTGTTGTGGATCGTAGCAAGTGAAGTCCGACGACCTGACAGCATCGCAAAAAATTTAAAGATTTAAGGCCATGTTTGGGATTTTTTATTTTGATTGAAAAAAACTTTTTAACAAAAAATACTTACTATGATTTTTCATAATGAATTTAAAAAAAAAAACGTTTGTATTAGCTTATAAATTAACATATTATAAAATAATAAAAAAAACATGATTTAAAAAATAATAAGAGTTAATAAGAGATAGTAAATAGGTATAATAAAAAATTGGATCAAAAATAGTTTTCAAAAGTTAATAAATAGCATCCTTCTTACTTTTTAAAACTATATGAAAAATCAGTTTAAAAAATCATTTTGGGTTTGCCAAAAGTTGAGGGAAAATAAGCAGTCCCAAACATGCACTAAATACTCACCTCGTCGACTACACAACACATAACGTTGTTTTTCTCGTTTTTCTTGACTCACTTGTATTCTTTTTAAACGCAAATGTACTACCATGTTTTGTAGAATATGTGTTATTTTAATTGGGATTTCTCGTTTTTCTTGACTCACTTGTATTCTTTTTAAACGCAAATGTACTACCATGTTTTGTAGAATATGTGTTATTTTAATTGGGCTCACATATTCATGTCATAGCCGGAGCCGCACCCCCAATCCCTTTAGTAGGAAACTAATTACGAGAAAAACCACCTGACTCAACTCTGAGCAAAGTAAGACTTGAACCCATAACCTCTCATATATTGCATGTCATGAATATCTTACTTTAACCAGTTGAGCTAAGAATTATTGGTTTCTTAAGTCACTTATTATCCTCATGTTAACTTGTTTAACTTTTTCTGGTTTTACAGGTTTTCATCTCATTTCTTTTTTAATGGGATGAAGAGTGAGGGTGGCGAAATTGATGTAACCTAGTGAGTGTCATTATATATTTTATTATTATATAAATAAGATTAAAAATTAAAATTAAAATTAAAATTAAAATTTAGAAGGACAATAGATTAAATAGTTAATTACATGAAAGGTTTTGTACTTGGGTTTGATTAATTTTAGGTTTTTAAGTTTGAAAAATTACAAGTTTAGTTCAAAAGTATGCATCTTCATAAGTTAGGGATCTTTTCTATTACGTATGTGCATATCTTTGAACCAAACTTGTAAGTTTTCAACTTAGTGACCTAAAGTGAAATCAGTTCTAAGTATATGGACTTTTCGTGTAATTTATCTCTAAATGACATTTTACAACAAATTAAACATCAAGTGCGGAGGTGAGGCGATGCGGCTCTGGCTTCAAGAAAAGGAGGCTGAGGTGGTCCAAGAGCTGCTCGGGAACATGCATGTTGGATCAGGTACTCTTATTTGATCTTTGAGTTATTGTGATTGTTCTAACTATTGTTTTCTTAACACGAAAATCAAGTATGGTTTGTTCATACAAATAATCATCGTTTAGCATAGAACCAAATAACAAGTTTTAAAATACGTACAGAAGTTCATTCAATACTTGTTCATAATGAAAAACAAGATACAATATATGGTACAAGATCATCCTTTTTTCTTCTCCACCCCCCCCCCCCCCCCACTTGGTTTTTGAAGCAAAACACCATCATTTGAAAACCACAAAGAATAAATTTGTAATTTTAAAAGCTTCGAAACAATCCGTTATTTAAACCAAACCACATGAAGTAAAAATAAATTTTACTCATATTTTAATGAGCTGTTGAACATAAATAAATGAAATAAGAAGTAAATGTCAACATTGCAGGTGAAAAATGGAGTGATGTTAAGATGCGAACAAGCTATAAAGTGGGAACCTTTTTTTGCGCATGGTCTTACGGTGATTTTGGTTAGGATTAATTAATTTAGTTATAGTGTTAGTGTTATACACATTATTGATTTAATTAGTTTTTGTTTTTTAAATAAGTTCTTAATTTCTTATATTATTAAAGAAAAGGTTTTTATACGTCCACATTGCACCTCGTACGTGTTCGTAGTTTACCTCATCACTGCTTGTTATCATGTGCTTATCAAAATTAATGTATTGCTTTGTTTTAATTTATTTTTAGCATTTGTTATATACATATATTAAAAATCAATGCCATGTTTTAGTATTTTAAGGCGTCTTCTTATTCTCTTATTCTCTTAAGGGCCGTTTGAAATCCATTACTCGGTTAGAAGGTGGTGACCGGGTAAGGGGTTGTTCTAAAACTTATCGGGTAAGGGTAAAAATATGTATGGGTCAGTGGTGTCGGACCGGGTCAGACGCGAAATAGTCAAAATCAAACACGCTGACCGGCCAAAAAGTCTGACGGGGGTCAGTGGGTCAGACATTTTAACCGGGTCAGAAGCAAATTAAACAGCCCCTTAGTCTTTGAATGAAAAATTAATTCATTTTTATATGTAAAAGTACATGTTTAATGTCAAAAATAACTTGATACATGTAGCTCCAATGCTCCATGATAACCTTCATAAGGTACAAACAGATTCTTTGCAAGATGACATTTAAAGCCATAAATTAAATTAAAATCCATTAACTTTAGAAGTACTTTACGTTTGAGATTGAAGTTAACCTAAAACCGCACATGCACGACTCACCATCGATATGCAGTTTGTATTCCAAAGAACATTTTTGATGGAATTATTATCTATCCAAAAATCAAACTTGAGTTGAAAATTTCAAAATCTGCTAGGATAGAACATAATGAAAATACCTAACGTAATCTTATTTATACAACTAAAGGGTAAAAAAAAAAAAATATATATGACATAATTATTATTTTATGTATCTGGAACCTATACCCATATACACAATTTAATTTGAAGATATATCCCGTTATAAACTTTTGACTTATCATTAAACATGCTTTTTGTTAAAATACTACTTATTATTTATAAAATAAAAATAAATGTTATAAGTTTTTTCATTTTAGTAATTATGTATCTTAAAGAACATAACGCATACACTTACGTGTCAAAAGATTGAATTACACACGAACACGATTGAAGATTCAAACATTCCACCATAAAAGAAATACAATTATGGTATTTTTTCGTCATTATTTTTAACATAATGATAAATAATAATAGATTATTTATAGTAAATGAATCTTTATTAAATATAAAACCACCAAAACTAGAAAAAAAACTAGAATCAGCCAAAAAGAATTATAATTAAAAGAAAATCACGTCTAAAACAAGTACCTGAAGAAACCAAACAAGAATGAAGATTGAGCCCATAACAAGAAGAAAGATTATTCTCAAACTCATCTATACAGATAAGGGTTCTTCCATACCTTCAAAAGAAAGTTATGAATCTTTGAATTTGCACCAGAAAACAATCATAATCATCCATCTGATCGATCTAAAAGATCATCCCTGCATAAAGCAACCAATTTAAGCTTCAATTTGATTAAATCCAATTCATCAAAACACATGTGTAGATGAATCATTGAACTGATTTATCATACCTTTGTATTAGCTTCAGATACTTTGTATGAATCTGCAGTTATTGAACCCAACCATAACCCAGGAAACAGAGTCTGCAGAAAGTCACAGGACGTTAACAAACACAAAGATAATCATAATCAAATCCAAAAAAATCATAAGAAATTGGTGAATATCAATGGTGTGAAGAAACTGATATCTGACAAATTGAGATGTGAGACTTACATCTAGCTGTTTCTGAACTGTTCGTGGTCGCTTTTTTGGCCGACGAGAAGGTTTTGCTCCGGTGAATGAAAATATATCCTCTTCGATCTCGTCACGCGAAAGTGCAATCGAGAATTTATGCTTCTTTGATGTAATCAGATTGATATGATCGTTAGTTTTCGATTCTGATGCTTCTTTAGTCGAATTACTAGTTCTGTTCTCTGGCAATGGCGATGAGCCGATCTTCGGTAAGCTTCCGTTGGACTGCTTGTGGTTTATCGGTGGCCTTCTAGGTCTCAGATTCCATGTCTTCGGTAACGATTCGTCTTCTTCGGTTGTTAACGATGGAGCGGTGGTTTCTACTGGTGTCGACGAGTGGTTCTCCTCGATCACGGATTCGTCGTGCTTGTTGTTGCTGTTCTTCCGGAAACGAATACAGATCTTATTCGATCGTTTTCCTTTGCTGTTATCAACCGATTTTACTGTTTTTCTGTTAGGTTTTCCGATCGGAACGGCGGAACTCGGTTCCGATTCCGACTCCGAGTCACGCATCGGAGATTGCTTGTGCAGAGGCGACGGTCGCCGTGAAACGTAAGCCGGAGACGATTGCCGCAGAGGTATCGGAGGCGGAGATTCACGCCATGGAGTAGACGGAGATCGGTGCGGCGGCGATGACGATGAACTCTCTCCGGCGACTCTGCTCCGGCCGCTGCGGTGGTTCTTCCATTTCAGATGCGGTAACGGAAAGTTATGAAGCGGTTGCGTTTTCGCCGGTACGGGTGAAGCCATTTGTTCCACACTCTTTCCACCTAAACCCTAACAATCTAACACCAATCGATCAAACGCTATCTCGTTCAATCGCAGAACAAAATCAATCACAAATCATCCAAAAAACTTCGTGTACCAACAGAAATCGTGCAAAATCAATCAAAACAGCTGATGAACAGATTGTATCAATCGGAAGTATAAAAACTCGAAGGAATCCAGATTCCTTGAGAAATTAAACCGACTCTTTCCACCTAAACCCTAACAATCTAACACAAATCGATCAAAAGCTTTGTCATTCAATCGCATAACAAAATCAATCAAAAATCATCCAGAAAACTTTGTTTATCACACAAAATCAATCAAAACAACTGAAGAACAGATTGTATCGATCGAAAGCATGAAAACTCAACAGAATCCAATTCCTTAAGAAATTGAACCGATATTGAATCAAAATGGTGGTGAATTCACCAAAAATTCATAGATTTTATAAATAAAAAGGCTGAAATCAGATCGAAAAATAAGGTTTTTGAAGATGATGAGAGGAGATAAAGTATGAGGAATGATTCAAAGGCTTTTAACTGAAAGCACAAGGAAGAACATATAAACAAAGAAGATGGATGGGGGGTGTTTGCAGGGCTTGAAATATTTTTGTATGCCTACTTTGCCCTTACTAAATCCATTATTTACTGACTGTACCTAGGGGCGGCATCAATGGGTTTCGTTGTGGGGTTAAAAAAATGAAGGATTATTCTTGTTGGTCGATTTTAACATATGTTAGTAAAGATTTTAAGTTAATGATAGCTAAGTTTTAAGTTTAAGCGTGTGCTATGATGGAAGCATGACGTTTAAAATTGTAAAATCTTCTAGTTAGGAGTTTGTATAGGATTCAATATGATATGATTACTAGCATAAATAAACGTGACCTTATTTGAGTAACTAGAAAATAATTTATAGTGTGTTTTGTAAAGTCGTTTAGCTTTTGACGTTCATTTCCTCTCGTAGGCCATGGCTTGACTTACTAGAGGTTAAACATGACTTGGTTTACCGGTTTGGAGGTAATTTGTGTTAGTAACTTTATTACGCGTGTTTTATTGCGTTCTAGCAACTACTTTTTATTTTATTTTATTTTTTTTGCATCTCTTATGTTTATTTAATTGTAATGCTATTTTGTAAAAAAAAAAAAATTATGTGCTTTAATTGATAGAATCTACTTTAAGTTGTTTTTCGTTGGCTTTTGACATGGTGCAATTGCGGAGATAATCAAGAGTGTTGAAAGATTAAAATGATAAACGATGCTTGGACCATGAATTTAGGATGTTGAGATTAAAGTTGAAAAACACATTTCAAGAGAGCCAAGACGGTCGTGCTCGGTCTACAAACAATTACTATGTGATCATATGAGGCAAAAGTTGTACAATTTGACCAAAACAACCGTATTCGATTATGCAAGAGAGTCTAAATGGTTTAGTGAGACTAGTGGTGAAACAACAAATCAAATAAAACATATTTTTTTAAAACCAATAAACTTTAACTATTGATCTCATTTTTATGTTAGTGTCATCTTTTTGTTGGCATTCAATTATTTCTTCTTTTTGCCCAATAAGTTTGTATGATATGTTTTATCTCTTATTTTGTTGGGTTATAGGGCCAGTTTAAACCTTTTAGTAGTTTGAATTAGATAACAAATATGGGACTTTTTTGTCAAAAAATTGAATTTGCGTTTGACCATATGATTCTTATATCATTTATGTGTATACGTAATCATAGATTACAAACCCCACCGCCAACACAACTAAAGATATTTTCACTTGAAATACGGACACATGCAAAGTGATTTAGTTGATGCATTGGTGTTACAATCAAAATCTCCTAGCCTTAGAGATCAATGATGAACCTACTTCAAATTTATGTTATAATTTTTATGTATCCGAATAATTGAATTGTGTTACTAAATGGGTGATAGAACACAAGAAAACAAATCAAATTAATGAAATAACTATCTAAACAAAACGACACTTTACTTTAAATTAAAGAAGTTTTATTAATGTAAATAGAGAGAGAAAAACTTACAAAACTTACAAAAGACTTGATTGGGAAGAACCTCGAGTATTTTAGTTTGCACTGGAAAACAGTTTATGTCATATAGTATATGCTTGCCTCAAAACAGATCCAACTAATGAGAATGAATACGAGCTTAACAAAGAACCCTACAAATCCCATCATCATAATACCATTGGTTGTGCATACTACTACCCTTTATCATATATACGCTTAACTATTTGGTATAATATGTTAAATTGTATTAGTGAGTTTGTGACAAGTTGCATATACATGGGTTAAGTTTTTTTTTTCTTTCGTTTTTTATTGACCAGTTGGCATGGTAAGTCCCATTCCCAAGTTTTTAACGATGGTTAAAAAATGACGATGAGAGAAGATCTGATAAGAAGATTAATGCCTACAAGTCAAGTCTTGATAAAATCATTATTCTACGAACATTACGTGGGGTAACATGATGTTACGTGTAGTTGCATCCTCAATACCTACTAAAAAGCTTATGGCCTAACTTTATCAACACTTGCTATTGCTAGAAATACGTGGGTGTTTGGGATTGGTTAATTTTCTATTACTTTTTACTTATTAACTTTTTTGAAGTTAATAAGTTAAAAAAAATGTTTGGCAAATCCAAAAGTATTTTTCAAACTGATTTTTCATGTATGGTAAAAATAAGGTTTTAGAAAGTAAAAAGTAAGTTACTTATTAACTTTTGAAAACTTCTTTTAATCCAAATTCTTATTATATCCAATACTAGCTCTTATTAACTCACATCATTTTTTAAAAATATGTTCTTTTTGATTATTTTACAACATTTTAATTTATAAGCTAATTCAAATATTTTTTTTTAAAACTCAATTTAAAAAATCATAAGTTAATAAATTATTTTTATTAAAAATATTTTTTAATCAAAATAAACAATCATAAAAACACCCTACATTTATCACGTAAGATTGACGATATAAGTTTTGTGATATACCATGTTTAGGAAAAAAAAACCTAAAAACCCTTTATCACTAAAAATCACTATTCATCAACTGCTTAAAAAAGCGCTCTCTCTCGCTTTCTTAAATCCCTAAAAACGATGCCATGACGAAGAACCACCAATTGTCGCAGAAGAATTGGCATCAATGGATCGTATGATAAAGCAAAGTTGTTGACGGTAGCATTAGCAGGAACTACAAGAACAAAATGTCACAGAGCAATATTACAAGTAATGCGAATGTACCAGTGAGTGAAGTGTATTGGTCTCTCGTAGCTAAAGCCGACAAGAAGTTCTCCAAAATTAGGGATTTGCCCTATTACGAGCGCAACAGGTCAATTTCGTCATCTTTGTTGCACTTTAGTTTGATTTCTCGTAATTATACGCTCAATAGCTTCGATGATTTGGTTTAAAGTTACTGATGTGATCTGGATATGGAGTTTCTGATTAAGAAATCGTATGTTTCGGGATTTAAAGGAATGTATTTGAACTTTTTGCTGTTAATTCATTTGATATCATATCGTACTAAGATTGATCGTGGGGATGAATGGATGATGCAATCACTTGCTCCTATTCATGACATTCGATCAGTCAACATTCATGATAGTAGAAGTAGACACTTGTATCATGATAATTTGCAGTTTGCAAGGTATTTTGACATGAAGACACCTATAATTGTCTAAAACGAAAGTTTATAAAGCTTCATATGGGGTTTTGAGGTCTGATTTCAGATGTTGACTTCAAAAATTCAAAATTATATCTAGTTGTTGGACAAAGGGATAGTTCCAGCTTGTATGCGAGTTGTTTGCAGACTGGATGGACTAGGATAACATGTAATGAATCCCTGAAGCTGTTTGGTTGAAACTTGAAATTCATATGAATTCACTACACTCTTAAAAATAACGTAGCTTTTAGAATTAGGTTTGTGCACTTGGTGTTCTTAGCAGTAGATCCTGTAAGGCTGTATATAGTTCTGGCATATTTTAATGTACTCAAGTTAAACCATCTGTGATGTTAATGAAATCTAAGAGAAAGATTGGGATGAGAAAAATGATGATGAATTACAAAGATACTGTGTTCATGGCTCTACACATTCTTCTTATGATTTTGTCTGTCATCTTATTGAGAATGTACCTATAATTGGTAGTGCTTAAAAGTTCAATGACTTTGAATGCATGACAAAGTTGTTTCTTTTCAGGTATGATACGTACTTCTACAAGGTATTCAAGGTTTATACACAATTATGGAAATTTCAACAAGAGAATCGAC
This sequence comes from Flaveria robusta, assembly GCA_025506415.1. NCBI lineage: Eukaryota > Viridiplantae > Streptophyta > Magnoliopsida > Asterales > Asteraceae > Flaveria > Flaveria robusta. The sequence continues at coordinate 2,969,326 of CM046460.1, read as the reverse complement.
AGAAGCTTGTGGAAGCAGGGCTTAAGAGATGGGAAATAGGTGATATTGCGTCCCGAATAGGGCAATTATATTTCGGGCAGTACATGAGAACAAGTGAAGCCAGTTATTTGTCTGAGTCATATATCTTCTATGAAGCTGTCTTGACCAGGGAGTATTTCAAAGATGGAATATTACAGGATCTGAATCTTGCCAACAAACAACTGAGATTCTTAGCAAGGTTCTTGACTGTTTGTCTGGTTTTGAACCGTCGAGAAATGGTTTATCAGTTGGTGAATCAGCTCAAAATGTTAGTTGGAGACTGCAAGAGGGCATTTCAGGTAATTAGTCTTTTTCTGATCTTGATAACTGTCAATTTTAGTGCCCTTTGTGAGTTGAAATGATATTGTATCAGGACGCTGACTTTAAAGAATGGAAGCTAGTGATTCAGGAAATAACTAAATTTCTCAAAGTAGACACAGCTTTTATGAATAGAAGGCCTTTAAGATACAGCCTCACATTAGATCTTCATCCTGATAGCCTACCAAATGTTGCGAATGTTGAAAGAAAGCTAAAATTGGGAGATGCCATACTTTGCAGCTACCATCCTAATGAGGTCAGGTTACTTGAGGTTCAGCAGCAACACTAGATTTGTATTTTTGGATATGTTGTACATGGTATCTATTTACTGTACTGCATTTTGACTTTTCTTATATTCTATAAATTTATTAATCAGGTCAAGTTCTCGGAGCTCACTCTTGATAACTTCAGAATGCTTCAATGTTTGGAATGGGAACCCAGTGGCTCATTCTACAAATTAAGTGGAACCACTTCTACTGGTAGTCAAGGTGCAAATTATTCTCAGGAGATTTCTGATCCTACACTGCCACCAAACCCACGTAAAGCTATCTTGTATCGTCCATCCATCACTCATTTTTTGGCGGTGAGTAATCAAAAAATGGTTTCCATTACTATAAACCTCTGCTTTTTATTTGGAATTTATTTACTATAAGTTTCTGTTTTCCCACACATTTGTTTCACATTAAAATCAAGAAAAATATGTAGGTTTTATAAAAAAGTATTGTAGGGCATGTGAATTTGTTTTGTGCTCTTGATGACAGGTTCTGGCCACTGTGTGTGAGGAGCTCCCTCCTGATGGAGTTCTGTTACTCTACTTATCTGCTCCAGGTGACATTTCCATCCTTTTTTTTTTTTGCCTTTTTATGTCAGTTTATTCATATCTGCAACCTCCTTATGGAAAATTTTCTTGGCAATATAGAATACATTGTCAATAATGTACAGCCTAATACGGTGCAGTCAGATGCTTGCGATAACACAACAATTTTATCAGAGACGAATATTACTAATTGCTCAGGTTACCATTCTGGAGGCTTAAATCTTGGCACTAAAGGAAATGGAGGTAGTCAATTACAAATTGATAATGAGCTTTTAGTTTGTTTTTAATTGAACATTTGTGCAATACAGATAAACAGGATCATTATGCCTAATAAGGATCTTCTTTTCAGGTTTGAATCTGATTTATCCTTGTGACTTGCTTCCATTTATGCGAAGGCCACTTTTCCTTGTTATTGACAGTGGCGACAGCAACACTTTTAAGGCAAGAAGTTCATATGTACTCTTTTAAGACAATTATATATAATTATCAAAATCTGATGGAAAATTGGTATATTATCTTGTAGCATTTAAGAAGTCTGTTTAGTTGAATAGATAAAAAAGTGTCACCAAAACTTATGGTACAAGGGGAATTTGGTGGATGATCCAGAAACATATAATCCTTCTTCAGAAAAAAAAAACTGTATCTGACTGTAGTAGTTGACCTTTGACCTATAATCAAACATGTTCACGGAACCTTGTAGTTTAGTTGCTTATAGCAGCTGGTTTGGGATGGAGCATGCTTATTATTATGTCCTTACCTATTTAAATATGCATATATTTACAGACATTAAACACGGCAGTAAAAGGAGAACCAGCTGCAATGCTCCTATCTCCAAGTTGTTCAAGTCCTATTCATGGTGCCACAGATCCTCACCAGCCAAGTGGAAGCCAGTTTACAAGTTTTTTGACAGCCCCATTGCAGGCTTTTCTCAACTTACTTGGATTGTCAGGTTCTGATATCCAGACGGTGCGTCTCTGTTGGCAAAATGGGCGAGTCATGTGGTTTGGGTAATTTGTTGAAACGAGTGAACTTCGTGCGGTTCAAAATGGGTCGAGTTGTTCTGAAACACGTTTCGTTTTCTACTCTTATATTGATTATTATGGTTTTAAGATGATCGCAAACATTACTACTACGCTAATAGATAATCCTTCCCGCAAACTGATTTAAGAGGCTGTACATATTAAACATAAACTTTGAATTACTTTTAACCCTTTTGACCAATCTGAACCATTTCCTTTTAAGCTCACTTTCATGTTAGAGATGCAACAAACCCAAATTGACCTATTCATGAATAAATAGATTGAAATTGTCACCTCTATTAATGACTTTATCAGTTGCAGTGTGCTCCAGAATGATAGTTTGCTAAAATATAGCTTTTTTCTTTCAGGATAAGCTTAACCAGGCTGAGAAGGTTCTTTCCTCGTCTTTAAATCTATGGGGAGAGATTTTGGCATCTTCAGACACGCTTGATCCAGTTTGGGCTCGAGTTTTAGGTGACCCTTTTCTTAGACGACTGCTTTTAAGGTACATTGCAAAATCATCTAGTCTTTTACAAACTAATGTTTTTGGACACTGTCGGTTCATTGGAGCTGGCCACCCAAACAAAGTTTACCATTCTGACCTGTTAACTAATCCCCCAAACTGCCATTTTTGCCACCTATAGTTTTGAAATTCAAGTTCTCTCTTTGTTCTAAAGTAATGGTTACAAAATATGGATTCAATGTTATCATTTAGAAAACTCTATTAATATGTTATTGTTTGGTGTTTAGATGTTAAATTTACAGTCTTATTATTTCCATGAAACTATTTTGTGACATGCCTTATGTTACATTTGTTTTGGGATGAGCATTAAGAACATTTTGTTGGGTTTGGGATGTATGAACAGTATTGGTCATTTTCATTGATAGCTCTTGAGACCCCTAACTAGGGGCAAAATTGCTCCGTAAAGAAGTCTGTTTATTTGATTTTAACGCTACAAATGTACTACTTTTCAAGACCCGGCTTGAATGTAGATTTTATGAATAGTTTGTCTACAGAACATGTTTATTTGGATATCATTCAGAATTTTACTTTTTGAAGTTATGTCCGCCAAATATGACAACAAAAGTTATATTATAGTTACTACTAATCTATTCTTTTTGGATAAAATGATTTAAGCTAATTATGAACTAAAGATTACACTTTTTGGCTACTTTCGACCCACCCATTTTCTTTTAAGCTACTTTTTTCTACAAAGCTTACCTTTTTAACCTATTACTGATTTGAGCCGCTCATTAATATATGGGTCGAAATAGCCATCATTACCTGGATTCAAGACTATTATGCTTGTACTTAATGGCGAAACATGATTTGGTCTCAGGTTCATATTTTGCCGGACGGTTCTAGTACTATACACTCATACATTTAACAAAAAGGAATATCTTCCAGATTGTTCACCCACCCTCCCAGATTCTGTGCTACCAACGACTCAATCATCCAATGCAGCCATTCAACAAATGGCTGACATTTTTGATGCAGCAACCATGTTTAATCTCTCACAAGGGTTCTCGATGCCACCTTAGAATTAGTTTGTTTCATCTCCAGAAAGTGTAGAATGTGTACGGTTTTATATTTCGTCATGGAATTGCTAAGCCTTTTGTACCCTTTTCTTTACCCCTTACATATATGTACATCAAGATTGTTGAGAAGTGTGGGAATATAGGAACTTGAATGTAATTTCCATCTAAGAGGTTATGTTTTCTATCTGTGTTGATCTTGTATGTTCCAGTTGGTGCTCACGTGCTATTCAGGCACAATATACATCAACCAGTTTTTGAAAATTAAAAACGAAAGCTTCTGAATGTTTGAAGTTCTAAGAAAGAAAAATTCAATACCAACAAGGATGTATCAAAGAAAAGATTTAGACAATCAATCAAATTCGTTGAACGTTTTACAAAAGAACATGTTCATTATGGTATTTTCAAAATGAGTTGTCGTTTGTTTGATGACAACCCTTACAAACTTTGGCTTATTTAGCCCGCGTATGGGCAAATTTGTGTTACGTGATTCTCAGTTAAGTGTGAAACCGTTGTAACTAGGAAGGGTTGACAAACCCTCCTTTTGAATAACATTCACAACTTGTTATACTTATCCTATTATCATGAGATTAAACATACATGGATAGAAAAAGACGATAACAAGTTAGGTTATTTCAAAAACAACACGTTATTGTGTAAACCTTCAAGGGGTCATGTAGTGTTAAACACTGAATTCTTTTTTAGCAGATGTCTTAAGTTTAAATATTGTTTTAACTAATTTCCTACCATACTACTATAACCTTTTAAATGAATAAATGCCACATCTCTAACACGTGGTTATGTATGTTTCTCTACGGCCTACACTATTGTAGACTAAAATTTTGTCGGGTTGTAGCTGGGCTGAGACCAGCCTTATTTGTGGGGCACTGACTGTGGGGTTGGGGCTGGATCCGAATATAGTTGCCTAAAGTACTCGTGAGTTTACATCTCTTTTTTTGAAAACAAGATTAAATTAATTCATAGATCATTTTTTTAACAAAAAATGAACGGCATTGTTTCAAATGATAGATGCTATCTTAATAGGGTTCATTTATTTGCTTTTTAGCCGGGACTGCACCCCTAACCCCATCAATAAGAAACCCACAACTAGGACACGAACCTATGACTCCATATTTTTTAATGTTTTGGGTATCTTACTTCAACCACTTAGGCTGAGTATCATTGTTAATTCATAAATAACAAAATTTAGTAAAACATTAAATTCTAAAATATATAAAACAAAAATAAATCCGAATGTGCCAAAAAAATAAGTAGATAAGTAAATAATATAATAAAAAATATATTAAAGAATAAGAATTTATTAATTATAAAATGATATTTTAAAACCAGATATGATTGAAATATTCTTTATTGTAAATAGAATGAAAATTTTGTTTCAAAATATTCGTCTTAAAAATATTATTTTTAAAAACTTTTTATTATAACTTTTAATATTAATTATTTTTTGTTTGTATAAATTTTACTCTTTAAAACACCAATTTTAAAATATTTATATTTTTAATTTTTTTTGATGTTTTAAAAAAATTTCTTATTTTATAAAAATTTATTCCTTTAGAAGTAACATTAATAAAAATATTTTTTTCTTAATCTATTAAAAAAATATTTTAATCTAATAACAAATAAATAATATTATTAGTAATTAATGTGATTATTTAATAGGAGAGAAAAACATGAAAATTTTGATGGAATGAATGTGATGCCGACACGTGTAGCTTTTAGTTACTTTTTTATTAAAATAGTAAAATTAGACGATTCAAATAAAGGACCTTTAACTACTATGATTTATGAAACCTAGATATATCGTACGTATAATTGGTTAAAAGTGACTTAAGGTTGTATAATAATATTATTATCATCATAAATGTACTAATGGTGTGTAGATTGTAGAATATCTTCACATTATGTTTAAAGTAAAATCCACCCTTTTTTTATCCTTTTAACCTTTTTTTTTATGTTAACAAAGTTGTAGAACATACCATTGTAATTTTATTTGCTTAACATATACATCGTAAAGAAAAAAGGGTTTTTAAAATATTATTGGTGGCCATGATTACAAGAACTTGTATCTAAAAAGCACTTTTAGGGAAATATTCATCTAAAACATATCTCGTGAATTTGTCAAAACTAATAGTTTATTATTCATTTATATAAAATATTACAATCTTACCAGGCATGCCCCAAGATATCTATATCTTAATTTGCTCTTTTGTTACGCAATTACGTTCCAAAGATATCTATATTTTCTGAATTTAGTACTATATATAAAAATTTAACACTATAAGTCTATAAAAATATAAAAACTTAGAATTTGTTGTGTTCATTTATGTCTAGAGAATATTTTCAGCCTTTTTGACGTATGTCCAAGAATATGACTCCAAGTCTCCTGGAATTTATTTGTCCTATGTTAAAGTAGTCACAATACGATACAACAACAGTAGGACATGATTGTTCTTTAGTCTTTATTCACTTTTAATTTTCAAGAGTATCTTTTATCCATAAAGTGTTGTAGTATTGAGTATTCGTCATATTGTTAAAACCACGGCGTAGCCCATTGACTGGTTCGGAGCAAACCATCATTGATTGGACAGGCTATTTTTACACGAATAATGGTTGAAACATCAAACTGTTTTTCTTTATAAAAATCTTCTTTATGAAAATATCTTTTTACATTATAAGATTTGAACATATAATATGATTGAACTCGAGTATCTTGATGCATATAAGTGTGTTTGATCACTAATCTTGTAAAATGTTTGTGTTGTATTTGTGTGTGACTAATGAAAATATTTTCTTTTTAACTTTTTGTTATTTTTTTATTCTATAAATAATATATTTCATTTATTCTTTTAATATACACATAAATAGGATTTGATTGTTTAAGTTTTCAATTATGATAGTTATATCTTACATAACAATTAAATATTTTTTTAAAAAAATTAATTATACTGCCATTTTGTTTTTAAGTTCGGTCCAATCGATCTGAAGAGTAACCGAAATGCAGCGGCATAGTTTATTAATGATTCTGGTTTTCAATACATTTATATTAACATAAGACTATAATCTACAAATATTAACTTAAATTTAAATCAATACAAATAACTTAAAAGAGTCAAAATCATTTAATATAACGAGTATACAATACATTAATGGGAGAAATCTACCGGGAGAATTCTATGGTTATTTGATATAGAAAAAAACAACTCCAGGATGAATTACTAAAGGGTTTCATTCTCGTCATGTAAGTCGCAAACTCTTTAAAAAAATAATAAACCCAAGTGTGTGTATTGAAAAGTAAACTCAGAAGTAGAAATTATTCTTGCTATTACTATTCTAAATCTAAATCATTTATTTACAAACATGGATAGATTTTTTTAAGGCCCTTCGTTTTGTTACTCAGAAGTAGAAATTAATCCATATTTTGTTTCAGAATTTTTATGCGTATTGGATCCGTTCCCCCTAATATAACAATAGAAAAAAAAAATTCACAGATCACTTGACTTTCAACCTTCGTATATATTTTGTTCAAGCTTTGCCATTATCCACAACAAGACTTGAATATTTACCACTCGAGATAAACAATATCACTAGGCCATATAATTTGATACACAAATATGTATAATATATATTAATATATTTTTATTTTCAACACCAAATTTATTCTATTCTTACTTTTAAATTACACCAAATTACAACCAAGTGAACTATCTATTGTTTTTTCTGTCAAAGAATCGGTGAGCCACTAAAGTGTATATCCAATCTTCTTCATACGTGATTACGTGTATATTATCGAGTAGCAAAGATAGCCACATGCAGTGGACACAGCTTTACAGCATTAATTATTATGTTCAATTGGCCATTTATATATCTCTTGGCCTAGTGGTTAATAAAGAGGTGGGAGGCTTTGTCTCTCTTGAAGATCCAAGGTTCAAACCTAGACATTGACGAATATTACTAACTTGATGATACTAACAACTAACCACTAACCAGCCGTTCAAAAAATATATATATATATCACTTGGTGTACATTATTTAGCTCATCCTGTTGTAAGGTAGTGTTCTAGAAGTACGTGATGAAACAGTGGCCGTTAATAATTTGTATAGTACGTACCTGCGTGCTCCTCAACTGCAGAAACCATCGATGCTCTGATGAATATCCGTCACCGGTTATCAGACCACCGTACCTGCCATACATTCAAGAGCAAACTCCCCTCCTTCAAAAACAGCTCGAGTGGCCTCGATCGAATTAACCAAACACTTTTGTCTTTTTCTTTTAACGGCCAATGAATACTTTAAGTCCGATCATCTGGGTAAACCTATTGGTGAAAGTCACACTCATCATTTCAAATGAAATCCACCACCTAAAGGCCATAAAACCCCAGACTCACTTGAAGCATATTGCATCAAGTGAGACTTGAACTCATGATCTTCATTTTAAAAAGTCATGATGTGCCTACTCTCAAACTATATACTAATTTATCTAAGACCATTAATGGTGTTTGTACATGATGCTTTAAGTTTAAGGATATTTGTGGATGAATCTTGATTTCATTTAATATAATATAGGTGAACTATATATATGTTACGATGGTTATATGGATACAATTTGTTTAGTTTGGATTTATCTTTAAAGATTAGTGGTGTTTGAAAACGTGATGGTGGGAAGGACAAAGCTAAGGAAATGTTCTTAGTTTTAACCAATTTTTTAAAGGCAAATCATTAAAATGAAAAAAATGACTTAAAGATCACTTAAAAATAATTATATTCAAAAAAACAACCGATAAGAAAATGTCACATAAGCTTAGCCGGCTAAATTTCAACCCAGAGGCTTGATGTTAGCTAGCAAAAAACTTAGAATGAGTACAATGGGATCCATTAAGAAAATAAATCAAAACATGTGTAAAGGAGGGAGGTTAAAATTTAGTCTTCAAAAGATGTCGGTTAAAATCTAACTTAACCAACCAATTATTGACTTGATTTCACGTGAAATTAACAAATAGTTGACATGTGACCTGATTAAACCCGGTTAAATTGTAACCGTGATTGACTTTTGATTGTTTCAGTTGAATCCAATCAAACCTACTTAAATTTTAACCTCATCAATGTTTATTTTTATTCTTTCTATTATCAAATGTTTATTTTGAAAAATTTTCTAGTCACAAAATCCCATTGACCGTCAACATTAAATATAAAACGACTATCAAATCATCAAAATAAAACTTTTTACATCACTATCCAAAAATCTTGATGCTACCCCCATTGAATCCAAACATAAAATCAGTTAAAAGAAGCAGGGTCCTCAAAACAAATCATACCCACTCTCTCCGTCTTCCCACGTGTCACAACTCTCTCTCTTCCCACGTGACATTAAAATAAAATCCACGTGTGTTACTTTGTTTTTTAAACTTTAATAATCTCTTATATTACCATCACATAGTTCGTCTCCACAATTGTTTTATTGTTAATCTAGCTTCTACACTATACACTTATAATTATGTCTTCTTCTCACTTCAACCTCCAACAAACCCTCCCCGATCTCCACCTCCAAATCCCACCGGACTCCGACGACGACGCCACCCAAACCACCCCGGACGCCGCCAGCGAGCGCCGCCCTCGGGGCCGTCCCCCGGGCTCCAAAAACAAACCCAAACCACCCCTCATCATCACCCGTGAGAGTGCCAACACTCTCCGGGCCCACATTCTGGAAATTAGCAACGGATTCGACGTGTTCGAATCCGTTGCTGACTACGCCAGAAAAAGACAGCGTGGGATTTACATAGTCAGCGGCACGGGTACCGTAAACAACATCAGTTTACGGCAGCCTGTGGCCGCTGGCTCTGTTCTCACGCTGCATGGGCGGTTCGAGCTGCTTTCGCTCTCGGGGTCTTTCTTGCCGCCACCGGCGCCGCCAGGGGCCACCAGCTTGATGGTGTATTTGGCGGGAGGAGAAGGTCAGGTGGTCGGTGGGAATGTTGTGGGAGCTCTTGTGGCTTGTGGGCCGGTGATTGTTATTGCTGCTTCTTTCACTGATGTGGCGTATGAGCGGCTGCCGTTGGATGATGATGATGATGATGCGGTGGATAACGGCGGCGGAGGTGACGGTGGCGATGGTGACGGAGATGTGGGTGGTGGCGGTGGTCACCCTTTTCCGGCGTCGACGGGTTTACCTTTGTTTAGTTTACCGGTGTGTATGCCGAACGTTCAGTTGGTTGACGGTGGTGGTTGGGGAGGTGATGCGGCAAACCAGCCACCGTTCTGACGGGATTAAACCGTCGTATCATCGTTCATGAAGTACCAATAATTATCATCAATTATCCGTCTTTTTTTTACCATGTGAAGGATTTAATTAGATTTGATTATGCTAATCCTGTTGTACTTTAGGTTGTTTAAATTTGCTACTTGTTCGTTTGTATTTGTGATGTTATTTTGATCGTGCTGTCAACCAATCATTGTCTTCAACTAACATAAAATCATAAAAATCGATCTTACCACATGGACTGTTTGTGTAATTAACTTTAATAACTAATAAGATAATATTTTGTTGTAAAAATAACGTGTGGTTAACATTTCTTGGAATAAAAACATTTTATTTGTCTTTTTAGTTTTAAAAATCAAAACACAAGCCGTATCATCTTTAGGAATACTGATTAAAATAGTTTAGTATTATCTAATTCATAATTTTCACTCTCTTACACGATTTTTAGCTTATCTACCAAGTGCAAATCATGTAATAGTAGTAGCTAGAATTATTTATAATTATATTTACATCCCGAATTTTTAATATAAAACTGTAATAGAACATGACAATGATAACATGTTAAATCCCTATACTTTAAGTCTTAGGTTCTAAGTTCAAGGAATAATCAAAAAGATAAAAAAACAAAACAAAAATAACGAATCTAATAAACAAGCCACTTGATGCGGTGGTCTACATTACTAAACAAGCATTCGGATTTTCATCGCTAAACATTTGAGGGGCATAGACATAATGAACGAAATATGGGGCCTCGCCATTGTAACCCTTTGCTTCTACTTTCTTCATCTCTTCAAATTCTACCATTTTTGTGGTCGTAACGTCAACAATCACCTTCTCTTCCACCTTCTTCTCAACCTTCACTTTTGGAGGAGCTTCAGTTATGATCTCCACATGTTTGCGAGCACGTTTTTGCATGTAGGTCACAATCTTTTCCGCCTCGATAGTTCCTTCTACTAGAATAGTCTGCGACTTCATGTCAGTTTTGACATTGTGTATACCTTTGTGTTTGAGCAGCTTGGCTCGAAGATCATGCTCACATTTGTCGCAATGCATATAGGCTTTTATCTTGGTCGTTTTTATAATTTCCTGAATTAACGTACGAAAAAAATCGAATCATTATCACTTGATTTGGTCTCTCATGATTAAACTACTGATTTTAATTTTGAAAATTAAACGAGTTTGGCTCGAGCCACAATGGCATAAGGATTGACAAGCTATCATTTACTAATGGCATTAAAGGGACCTTACTTTGTTGGTTTCCTTTTTCTTCTCCAATAATGGTTTCTTGTCTTGTGATAAAATCTCAACCTTTTTCTTACTCCATTTTTCTAATTTTTCATGCATTTTTTTCACCTCAAAAGTGCCCTCCACTCTAATTTCACCCTTCTCGTGCATAACATCCACTTTATGGACTCCTGTAATGAACAAAAATTAGGATATGTGAACAATAGGGGCTTAGGAAAAACCAGAATAATCCAATCATAACCTAAATAACTGAAAATACCAAACTGAAATAATTAATCAAACCAATTGTTTAGTTTTGAGTTTTTTGGTAACCCACTTTTATGGTTCGGTTATGGTTCTACGTATACAAATTAGCTAAATTAAAACCAAACTTTATATTTTTTTAAATAATATTTTATATCTTTAAAAGTTTGTTTATACTTTTTTTAAAGTAACATGCTAACTTCTGGTTATTCTCCTTTATAAATATAAGGTATTAATAATACTTTTTTTTGTTCTAATACACTTACTACATAAATTTAGTTTAAACTACTTGCTTCGGGCGATTAACCGATTATTAACTGAATTAACTAAAACAACTTTTCCAGTAGCCAGACCGTTTATCGCTAAAACTCAACTGTTATGAAAATAAACAACCTAAAAGCACCAGTTATAGGTCTGGTTTCGACATATAACTGAACCAAATTATGCTCACCTTATTGGTCATTAATTAAACTGTAAAAAAATCCTTTTTAAAGAAAAACACCTAAGGTTTACACAAAAAGAAATGGAAAAAATAACAAAAGAATGTGGTTCGAACACTGTCATGTTACAACAACAGTAAAATTTCTTTAAATTTTCAGAAACAATCAACAACAGTTTTGTGTCAAAATGAAATTAAAAAACCATTTCAATTCAAGAAAACATGGTAAGCTGATGTTACAAGGATTAATCATAAACCTGGAGTTCTCATAAGAGGCTTCTTGATATCATGAGCACATTTTGGGCAGTGTAAATTAGCTTTATAAACTGCAACGTTGACTGTTTCCTTTTTTTCTTCTTTCTTTGCTTCCTCTTTTGCCATTATCGCGACTCAAGCGCGATCGAACTTCTGGAGTTACCACGAGTTATGAATATCTGAATATGGTGTACAAACCAATTCATTCATGTTTTTGAAGAAAAATGTTTGGTGGGAATTTTATTAGAGTTGTTCACTAACCACTGCTAACATATGAACTAAAATGATGTTTGGTAGCTGTCACCATTTGAAATATTCTCACTTGTGATCTCATTGCACTCAAATACAAGGTCAAAAAATGTGTTTTAAGTGTGACTGAATGTAGTATATATGTATCGATTCAGGTCGAAGGTAGAAAATTTATATAGCGATACTATTATATGAAATAGTTTTGTGGAGAATTATATTGGCACGTGTAAGTAATGATGTAAGTAATCGTTAATTTTTTCACATTAATAAACCATCTCTAGATATGATAACAAAATACAAGGTCAACCTTAAAACACTCCTATGTTTAATGTGTTCCAATACTTTTGACATTAGCTAAAAAAATGATACACCTTATTTAGGGCTATCAAATGCCTATATACGTATGATATATATGTACATGTATGTTTGTTGAATCGTTCCATCAAAGACTCAAACTTATTACAGGTTTGACTTTTAGGAAACAAGAAAGTCAACAAATATGCAGGCCATTAGGGAAAAGATTAGCGATATCCGAGGGGCTCGCAAGGTCAAGTCCGACGCCTTACATGAACAACAACAGGTATATACGCCTCTTCGATTCAATTGTAATTATATTAGAATCCTAGAGGTGGTGTCGATCGATAATAAGCCTAAAACTAAATTTGGTAAAATTAATTGACTATATTTCTTTAAATGTATAGTTTGAAAATTATAAACCATATTGTTTTTTCTTCTTTATACCTCTAACTTCTTTTCATCATAATGTTCATATTGTTGTATTTCTCATAATTTAAAGTCGTGTTTTTTCTTGTAATTTATGTCATGTTATAAAGCATTTAATAAATATTTAGGTACTCTTTTATAATTTTAAAAACTTAAATACTAGAAAACAAAACATGAACCATTTTCTTATAACTAGCGTTGATCATGTCTCTTCCTACAAGTCTTTATGCCCATTGAATTCATTTGTAGGCCGAGTTGGCACGAGCACAAGCACAAGAGATGGCTCACGAGGCAAGACTAATACGAGAAGCTGAAATCGCAATGGGCATACAAACCGAAGAATATATCCAACACGAGGCTAAGCTCCCAGGTGACCACAAGTACACAACTGGCTATGGTGGTAGCGGCCTAAACAATCGGCATTCGCTTAGTCCACGTGGCAGCTATAGTGGCTCCACGTCACGTTATTCAGATGGCACATACCCGACATCACCGGACCATGACAGCCGAAAGATGGCAATACATCACAAGTATTTATAGGTCAAGTCGTTGCGGTTTTAAGGTTAGGTTTTGATGTTGTGGTTAGGAATTCTATCACGAGTGTATACTCAAACCCCTAAATGGGATTGCATATAATATATACAACATGTTTGCTTTCATAAATACTTCATTTTGCTTAACTTAGATGAGTTGGCTTATTTCTATGTTTATGTTAAAATTTATTGACGTTATATAGTTTTTTGGTAGGGACAAATTTTGGGTCGGATATAAAAAGAAATTGGGTCAGGTTAAATTACTTAAGAATTGGCCTTCAGTCTACATTCAGTTAACCTAAATTTTAAAAGAATTTGCGTTCTATGTACAAAATTTATGGGACTAATTAATTATTAACTAGGTCCGTTTCTACTAAAGTTTGACCTTAGCTCGCGAATGTTGTTATAAACTTGAGTTAAACTTCTTTGCTACTAAACTATTTTTATTTATATGTATAACTAGGTTAGTGACCCGTGTGTTACACGGGTGGACCAATACTTAAAACGACACATGAGTAAATAAATTTACAGTAATATGTACATATGTATATATGATATATATATATATATATGTATATATATATGACGTTGAAGAAATAAATTAGAATAAGAATCTTATCTTTAAATAATGATATCAAAAAATTACGTCGTTCCACAATAGAAACAAATGAAGGTCGAACAGTTGAACATAAAAATAAAGAAAAAAATATCAACTAATGAACAAATTTGATAAAATCTATAAAAGTATGTAACGATGATACGTAACTAATACAAGAAAAAATTTTAAAACTAATTGTTCATAAAGATGTAAATACTTATTTATGTAATGATATTTAAAGTTATAAAGGATGGGTAAAAGTCTTAGCAATGAAATGTTATTAAAAAATAAACATTATCGAAAATATAAATAATGTCATGAATTTTAAAATTCATTAATAAAACGGAATTTGTTAACGGTAATATTATAATTAATAACTTAATCATTATTTGTTAACATAAATAACAATTTCTTATAAAGATATGTCAAACGAATTAAAAGTAATAATTGATCATAAATATAATATTTATTGTAATTGATATGAGTTAATAGTTTCCAAATTCATAGTAACTCAATATTGAAGGATGTAACGACATGTGGCAATGCACATGTGGTGCTTAAATGGACGTGCTACAAAGACGTCATGTGTACCCATAGTTATTTTTTTATTATAGGTTATAGATTTGTGCATATATCTATAATAGAAAATATATATAGTAATAATTACTACGTAACTATACATATAAAAAGCACGTTTGTTCTTACTCACGGGTCTAATCAAACTTGATGTATGAATCTTAAACTCAAGCTCGGTTTGATTATAAATTCTAAGAAATTAATCTTGAGTGGCTTAGAGTGGTACTTTGTTTACACCCTAATTATTTTTTAACAATTTCATTTAATTAGAATCAGTATATATGAAGTATTGACAAGCAGCTTGAATAATGTTATTACTGGTGCTGTAAAAGAACCGAACGTTCAACGAACAGTTCGTGAACCGTTCGACGAGAAGTTCGTTTATGTTTGTTCGTTTAATAAATGAACAACTACAAACAAGAAAATTTCATTCGTTTAGTTAAACAAACAAACATGAACAGAGGTTGCGTTCGTTCATTTATGTTCGTTAATGTTTATTTATAGTTGTTATATTTGAGTTTTTTTGTATGCTCAGATGACAAACAGTGGATACAGGATGCGAAGAAAATATGAAAAGTGTCATCTCATTTACAACTAGACTTTGTAGATAAACAAGAAGGCAATGCCAGTTTTAGATAAACAAGAAGGCAATGCCAGTTTTAAACGTAATATGCTCATTATCAGTGATTGATTCTCCATTCACATCTAATGATTCATAGCGACTGCTACATAATAATTAATAAAATTAAAATAAATAAATAAAAAAAAAAAAAAAAAAAAAAAAAAAACCACCTACATTATGGAAGATCAGATGCAGGTCAACACAAAATGATAAAATCACTACTCGAACAATTTTGAAGGATTGACATCATACTTTGGGCTGCACGAAGAAGCTAGTTCGTGTTAATAAGAGGATCGGCTCAACTTTTTTGTGTTAAAGCGAACTCTAAAATTGAAGCCTTTTATCTCAAATTTTATTTATATGAACCAATGAATGATACCAAAAGTTTAATCTAAATAGCTAATTGATAACAGAACTAAGAGCATGAAATAAAAAAGGCAAAATCTAAGAGAATATTATCATCCCAAAAATCTTTCAAACTCAAAGTTAAATTATATACAAAAAAACGAGAATTCGAAGCCATTGTTTTATTTCACTCTCTCAAGCCGCCCCAGACTTTGACTTGATCCTCTATGTGCTTGTCACATTTTGGCTAGATTCTGGCCAAATGTTTGAAATTACACTCAAACCTTGTAAATTTTGGTCAAATGTGTGTATATATATAAATCTAAACATTTTTATAAAAAAAATAAATATAAAAATGAGTGTGTGTATATACAAAACTGAAAATGACTTGCAAAAATTTCAACCCGATTAATCATGAGTAATCCCAGTTAATCGCTAGTCGGTACCTCATCGTCCGACTAGCGCCTAGTGATTTTTACAATCATGGTTGCATGTTATTCACTATTTTCACGTGATTACTCAATCCTAACCCTTCATTTTAGTTCTCAAAGATTTTTTTCATTTATTAAATTACATCAAGAAAACATGTGAAAACAAATGTCTGACCTCAATCAATGATCCTTTTACAGCATATTCCAATTAAGACGCTTCATCATTCAGGAGCAAATCTTCTGCACTTTTGCGAGCACGAAACATATCGCGAACCTTGTAATTCTCTCGAGCTTCATCTTCGTCTTTCTTCATGAAATGAAACCCCATAAGATACCGATATTCTCCCGTCCCAAGACAACGTGAACAGTAGGCAAGTCCACTACCACCACAAGTCTTGCACCTGTAACAAAATCCAATTCCTTAAGATTCCTCGGTTGCTTGATTCTTAAAAAATGCTGGAGGTTAGGGGATACCTCACCATTTTGGCCACTCACCATTCGGTAGCATTGCTAAGTCGATACCATTAGTTCGACCTACAAGATAATAAACAGACATCACCCGTAAGCACCAAATGTTGACTTTGGCCAAATGACCATGTATAAGCTTTGGTGCCATGGGTAGAATCCATGACCACACGAACTTGAATGGTAAAGAGCTAGCGTTATGATGTTGTAACGTTTGAAAACAAGTTAAGCGACTATGAACCTATTTGACCCGTTTCGTTTTCAGGAACCTTTTTATATTAACAGTTATATAATATACTTAAATTGAGAGAAACTGTGAAAGGGTGACCTTTTCCAGAGCAATCAAAACAATCAACTCTGCCGCTGCCTCTGCAAACAACACACGAAGGCTCTGGTTTTTGTCTTTTCTCTATTCTAACATTAGACTGCAAAACAACAAAAAGACTAATTTTGATACTGATTATTCTCAGAATCACCCACACGGTAGTATTATCATCAGACGTACAAAAAAACACCAACAAAACACAAGTGCTGTTTGAGCTAACTTATCGAAATCCTACAAGAAAATGGAAGGATAAAGTGGTTGTTGCCTAGATACAAAATGTTCATGAGACTTTAGATCATATAAAGATGTCCCACTGCAAATCTTGCATCACTCCTGGTGTCAACACTAACCCTTCACCATACTAGACATATCTTATGCAGTTCAATATATATGTTTATACATACACAATCCTAAAGAGTCACACTTTAATACCCTCATGGGCATTCACCATTACAGCTAGGGCACTCTAGATCATGGTCCACATGACTACATCTATATGTCACCTCTATTTACATATTCACCAAAGGTTACTTAATGGTAGTATAGATTTATAGACGAATATCAACAATTAGTCTGTTTTAAACTTGCAGATTATGTACATACGCCCTGTTGCAGTTTATGTACACATAATGAAGTAAGTAATCAAACATCCAGATAGCCCTAATATCGAAATCAATACTCGATTTGCTCGAAGTAATTTCTCTGATAATCTGATTTTAATTAACAAAGTATATATAGATGAAAGTAATCAGCAACAACGAAAGAAGAAAGTATAGGAATCAATTAAGAAAGGGTTAGTGGTACCTCTGTTTTAACAATCCACGATGGTTTGGGGACTGATAGCAAAGGTGTTCGAGGCGGTGGCGGCGGCGGTGGTGTTGGGAGGTGGTTGTCCGGTGGTGGTGCACCGTTGCCGGAATTTGTGGCCTGAGATCTGACGGTTGTTGGCTTGAAGAATGCTCCGATGGAAGTTATCATTTTTTAGCGACGGTTTATGGTAGCCGGAAGCCTTTTTGTTCTTTTAATTTATGAATATCCAAACAAAATATAATAACAAAAAGTGATTTTAAGTATTGATATGTCGACCACAATGTTATATGATAGCTATTTAGAATTACAGATCGAACTTTGACACGAATTATATATTATTAGCATATGAAAGTTTTAAGCTATATGAGGTCTTAAATAAGCTTGAATGTTTGTTAAAAATAGTTATGAAAGTATAAAGTAAGCTACTAATTATATACATTTATATTTTAGTTAAAACAATCAAACTGATTAAGGTGAAACCACGTATTTGGTTTTATGTTTCTCAACCGGTTGATTTTGGAAACATATCAAACAATGTATGCACATTGTTTTCACGACCGGATCGGACTGACTGGTTCGACCGGGGATCGGCCACCTAGCCGATCCGGTTTGGTGCGATTCGTTTTGGACTGGTCGAACCGGCCGGTTCGTCCCGAACCACTGGTCGGACCGGGAAACCGGACCGGTTCGGACCGGTTTTTGTATTTTTTTTTATTTTTTTGATTTTAATGGGTAAAAACGGGGTGTTGAACCATAAATTAGCGTGTTGGATATAAAAATATAGTTAAGTTTTATAAATAACTATAAAATACATATATAAATTACTTATATTTAATTATATATATAACTATATATATAATATAGTATATATATAATTATGACGTCATCCGGTTTTTAAATTCGGTCCGACCGGTCCGACCACAAAACCAGTAAGGCGTCCGGTTCAACGTCCGATCCGATGTATGCAACTCGGTTTACCATTTAGGGTGTATTTTATTATTATTATTATTATTAAAAGAAAATTCCACTGTATTTAAGATAAAACAATGCTTTGCTAAAATGAGGGCAAAAGAGCACCATAGAGATGATAGAACTCTCTTAAACAAAACATCGTTAGTCTCTGTCGTATGAAAATACGTCGAAGAATAAATAACTTGTTGAGATAAAAGTGAGGAGTAATTGTATAATTTTTTCTCTGTATAAAAACAAACGGCTTCTTCCTGACGATTCTCTAACATTGGCCGGATCTAGCACTCCTCTTTATCAGACGATTGCTTGTCTAATAAAATGGTTTTTACCGAGCAGCGTTTATACTTTAGCTCTAACATCTCATACCAAACAAACACCCGATGTATTAAGAAGAAAAGAACAATTTGATTAATGATTGGAATGAATACGAATGAAAACCCTATGCATGGACAGTAATCATTGTAAAAAACACGCCAGAACAATTAGAAAACAAATAATAGTCACTAATTTAATTTCATCTAATATGGAAGAGACTCGTTGAAGCTACTCTCGGTACGATTTTACATGATTATAAAAACAAAAATAACCCCACTTTATTAGAAAAAATAGTCAAATAGCTACAAAATCTCGTGACCTCAAAGACCCAAGACGCTAACCTTCTCATAGAAGCACACTATTTTCCTAATGCATTTACTCTGGATTTTCAGACGACTTCACATAAAATCTATTTAACCGTTCCGATGCCTTCTTAACCTACAACACCCGAACCAAAATATTCGCTTATCCACAATAGACTTGAATTTAAAAAGAAGAAAAACAAATAACACCCGATATTTGTCATATTTACCTGATCGTCCCAGTTGGTTGCGCATGCCATATATATAAGTGCAATTGTCTGTGTCACAACACCTACAATCATTCCGATCCATATTCCCTGACAGATAACACAGTTGTCATAACTGAAGCAGCTAAAAACAGTTGAGAATATATTTGAAACAGACATTGTATACCTTTACTTGAAGGTTAGTCAAGTAACCCAGCAATGACCCTATTGGAATACCGATCACATAGAAGCAAACGAGGTTCACGATTGCTACAGTACCCTGCATTCCGGCTCCAACTGCCACCCCTGATGACAACAAGATTTATATATTCAAGGCACAGAGTAAAGTGATCTTTATATCAGCGTTGACTAGATGTCAAAATAGACAAGTCGCAGGTTGGGTAACAGGTCAAAACAGAGTTTATGCTGAAACTAGTATTTTTAGTGAATGTTGGATTGTTGGGTGTCCACAAATGCTTTAATGCCTCAAAATTTGATCAGCTAGAGTGCTAAATACTACTGAAAATGTATATGATCACAATACTGGACGACTTTCGACCCGATTAACCTACCTGACCCGTATACCCATTTCATTTTCACTAAAAATTTCTTGAGCTGACCCATTTGGGACGAAAAATTAACCAAATGGACTTATTAAGTAAATGGGTCAAAATTTGACACCTCTATGTTGATTTTCAGAAAGGAAACTAATAATAATGGGTGGTCAAAGTGTTACCTGAAAGAACAGGATAAATGCTATTGAGTAAAACCAAAAAAGAAAGCAGCAAAGAAAGATCTGATACTGTTTCAGCAACTCTTTCATCATCGGTGAACAAGTAGGCAAGTTTTCTTCCGAAAATCAAGCAGAGAACAAAGAAGAACACTCCAATTGCAATAGAAGTGCCCAACAAGACTTTAATTGAGAACCTTGCTGCTTTGGCATTTCCTCTCCCTAATTCATTTGCAACACGGACACTGCACAATACTAAATAAATTAGGGGTGGCAAAGTAGGTGGGCAAAAATGTTGCATGAGGCTAACATTTAGATGTCAGTCCAGGCGGGTCAAACCAACCCACACACAATTGTTCATATCCTTTTAATTTTATAAATAACCAACACACGGGATTGTAAAACCATTTGTTGGTAAAATAAAAATATTCTAATTTAAGAGGTAATCATATGAAATAGTTTTGAACGACTGTCTCATTTAGTTTCTAACTATTGCTATCTCCAACAAAGTTAATCAGAAGCATATGAGTCGACAACAAATCATGAACTAAAATATATTTATGAAGGATTTGACAAGTCCATTTACCATGCAGCACCTAAGAAACCAAGGCTGATCATGAACTCCCATGCATTGATGTTTAGGCTGCAAAATTTTAGCAATTTAGCAATTTCCTAGAAAAGATGAAAATGCATGTATAAACACACAAAAAAAAATTTGTTACCATATGGAGAAAGCAGATATAGCAACCTCTGCGTCTGCCATGTAACCCGCAAGCAAGACCAATATGGCATTGTACCATAACTCCAAGCTACATAGACAACAGATATAAAGTTTTTTTTACATTTTTATGGAGCAAAAAAACATAAATTCACATATGAAGATGATGATAATATAGTATTTTGACAGAGAAAAATCAATGCATTTGTTAATTCAACCTACTCTGGCAAAATATGACCAAATGACATGAGTTCCCAAAATAAAATTTTTGGCTTCGGGCTATTGATGTAAGCATATTGCATATATAACTAGGGAATTTAAAGTAATGGTAATTCTTAAATTATAAAGGGGAACATTCTATTTAAACATTAGGAGCTTACGATATTTGCTAAAGGCAGGAAAAGGTAGATATTATGTTTGTACAGTATCTACAATAATCTTGATTTTTGAAAGTAAAGGTGGCAATCTCAGCCAAATTCTTTATGAATATGTTGATTCCAGCTATGTTAAGTGTTTAACTTAAGAAAACATGTTGAAAGTTGCACATAATATATTTATAATGTATAAAAACCTCAAACCATGTTACTCAAATCAAAATAATTACTTAGATAATCTAATAATCTGCAATTGTTTATTAAAAATAGAAAATTAAATTGGAGAAAAGGCATTCCATAAAATAACTAGAATTGCACTTGTACTCAAGAGTAATGAGGTTGATGTCAAAACTCAGACAGTATATCAAAAGTTTATGGCTTACTTACCAGACCATCACACCAGAAGATATAGAAAGCTTCACAACAGGAAGCAGATCCTTGAAGGCAGCTACTGTAAATCCTTTCCATGAATGAGGACACCAACCACCAAATATGTAAATTAATTCTCCAATCACAAGAAACCATGATGACAATGACAGTGCAATCATTGCACCAGCAACCCCAAAGTTTAGTTTATACACAAGAAGCAAAGACAAAGGGATGTGGATCCCAAATTGGAAGATTGAAAGCCATGCGATGACCATGTTCTTCAACTGTGCTTGAAGGTACATTTGTATAGTCAAGCTGAAGACAAAATTGTAGACAAAAGGGATGAACCATAGAGAGATGTGACCTCCACTGTTTGCTACAGCCTCATCTTCCCCTAAAAGTCTGAAAATTTGTGTAGCAAAGATGAAGATCGGGAGTAAGACAGTTAAAGTAAACAAGTCGACGATCCATGATCTTTGCAAGTAAATGCCCATCATGTGGTGTTGCCCCGCTCCAAACGCTTGTCCACAAAGAGTTTCGGTTGCACTCGACATTCCTAGCTGCAGGTGAAAACAGGTCATATAATTCAGGTCAAATATGGTCACATTGACCTTCAATGTGACCCATTTAGGAAAAGAGAGTATCCAAAATCCTAACTAACTCATTCATAAGTAGATGGCTTCAAATGGTGACCTCTAGCTCGCACTTCATGCCTATCATTATTAAGCTTAAACATGAAATAACTCTTAATATTGTACTTACAAGGATTCCATTGACAAAGCGGACACTAAGCGTTTGAACAAGGGCATAGCCAGCAAGATCTAAGCCGCTAATATGGCCGATAAATGATTGTGTGACAACAATCGTTCCAAATGCACATACTCTTGATATGACACCTGGCAACGCAACCCTCCATATCTTTCTTGATTCGTCCCATATCCTCCCTTTCAAGTCACCTTCTTCCTCTTCTTCGTGTCTAAGCAACTTTGTTTGAATTCCATCTTCCATAGTTGTTTAAACTGATTACAAAAGTATTGTAACTGTGTCAAGTCAAGTTGGCCGTAATACCAAGTTGGATTATTAGGTGGTAGAGAATCAGGTTTCTCAAAATAATATAGTCTTGCTTTTCTGATTAACCAAAATATTATTAGGCTAAAATCAAAGTTTTACAAGACAATAATTAAATTACGACTAGCAACGTAAACGATGTTACTTAAAAATCGAGTAAAAATTCTAGCGCCTGATCATTTTTCAGGCCACATTGCATAGAAACTTTAATTGGATAAAAGACGAAAATATTTGTCAAATGTACCCCATCTATTTTACTTCACCCTATTTAATTTGTTACATCAATAAAATTCATCTCTTTTCATAGGATACACAAATTTTAAAGGTTACACCCGTCAATATTTTTAAACAAGCAAATATGGCCTTGTCACCTTTAAGTATTTCTTCGTAATCCTACTATTTATTACATGCAAAATGAAATGATTTTTTTAAACCATAACCTGCTTCTTTGTTATAAACAATAATATTTTATTTACAAAAAGGCAAAATAGTTATCTAATCAACCAATCTAAAATATTCGAATCATAATTCATAAACACAAATCACTATATACTACTTGTTACATCCCCTTAAAATCACATTATTTAACCGAATACGTGTGATCAACAAAATTAGTAGAAGGTTTAACGAATTTTTAAGAAAACAACGTAATTAAGTTGGTAAACGCAAATCAAAGCAACCAAATTAAATATAATGATAATAACTAATAAATATGCATTAATGAAGGTATAAATCGTTTTAGAATATTAGTTTAAAAAAATTATTATACCTTCTTTTGTGGAGCAAAACAACTATTTTTCAAAAACAACTTCCGTCTTATGCATTACCTCAAAATAAAATTTTCTTTCTGTTAAAAAAGGTTGAGTTAGTAAGAATAAAGTAAGTGCTAAAAATGGATCATTTAGGTTCAGAAATTAGCTTAGAACTAATTTTATTAAATTATTAAATTACTTAAATGCATGATAAACATAAAAAAAAATTAAATACATGATGAAAATAAAAAAAAAAATTTCTTGAAAGGATAATACCATCTATATAGACTACAGTTAGGTCGGCGTTTTAACAGCTATGTACGTGTCACGTGTATGAGACTGGTGTGTCACGTGTATAGGTCTGTTGTAAACAACCTCCATCTCATCATATCTTTATTTTCCCTATTTACTCTCCCAATATCCTAACAGCACCCACCAAATCACACAAATGGAACCCCAAAGTCGGAAACCAAGAGGCACATCATCACTTGTACCCTATGCAACTTAGTTTGTACATCTAACAAACTCAGATTGCAACTCACACTAAAATGTGCCTCGCGATCAAATCTCCACACAATAAACTGCAAATTTTCTACTCTCAATAACAAATTAACGCATCATTTGAGCTGTGTTATTAGCTTGTTATCGCCATAACCTTCAAATTAAACTGTTAAATTCAACGAGCACATGAACACTGGCGAAGCTTTTAAGGGGCCAGGCCCGCCCCCTATTTTTTCCGTCTATAGTGATAATTTTCGGTTCGGCAGTGTAAATTTTCGGTCTGGCAGTGGAAATTTTTTAAAAAATATAAAGTTCCGCCCCCAATCCATAGTTCAAGCTCCGCCACTGCATATGAACATATCGTTCCAGATGTGTAGACGATGAAAAACACACCATCGATTGCAGTGAAGATGCTAAAACTAGCAATCTCTATCAGTTTATCATCACATAAACCTGAAATTATGTTGCGAATCTCTAAAACACATGAACATGTCATTCAATCGGTAGCTATTGACAGTGAAGAACATCGATTGCAACATGCAGGAGTTAAAACTCTGTTCAAACCGAGTTGTTATCACCATAAACTTCAAATTAAACTGTTATATTCAACGAAAACATGAACATATATCGTTACAGATGCGTAAACACGGTGAAGAACGCGCGATCGATTACACTGAATATGCAAAAACTAGCAATCACTATCAGTTTATCGTCACATAAACCTCAACCGATATCGCGAATCTCTACAAAACATTAACACATCATTCGATCGGTATAGAAGATGAAGAACAACGATTGTAACGCGCAGACGTATCAAATTCCGATTATCAAGGCGAAATCAAAACCTCTATGAATATTATGCAGATACGAATAGAAACTTACAAATTTACGAAATATGATTTCCGAGGAACGACGATCGGCGATGATGACGTCACTCTTTTCCGGTGATAGTAGAAGCAGAGTGCAGAAATTGGGTTAAAAGTGGGATGTTGGCGTTATAATGAGTGGGAGAAATGATATTTATTTTGATTTTTGATAGAGGTGAGAGTGAGTGTGTGTGAGTGACACCTACCTACTAAAGTGATGGAAACCTTTCTTTGGTGTTGTTAATGGACTTTAAGTTACTAGGATGGGCCCTTGCTCGTTTTATGTAACCTTAGAATATGTTAAATTATCACTTTGGTCTTTGGGCCCACAGTTCAAGTTGGCTTTGAAGTAAGAGCAAATGTAATTTTGATGAAATGTTTTACATGATAAGCATTGGACTATAGTAGTGTTTTCAAAAAGTTCGGAAATAGCTCGTTCAAAATCAATTTTATTTGTAAATAGGCTGTTTCGAATCAGCTTTGTATGTAACAAATTGAGCTTAAGTTTACGTAGGTTTGGTTTAATTCAGCTCATTTAAGTTGTGTACAAATTTAATGTTCTATATGCTAGTTCGTTCTTACTTTTTGTCACCTTACATTTTACAATCCAAACTCAATGTTTTTACGAGCTAAGTGTCCAAACCAAGTACTCTTATATTGATAACTGATTTGATGACCTAGTATTTGACCAAACGTTTATTGTTCTTTGTTTTAATATGAAGATCGGTGTCCTTGTTTTATATATTGATCATTTTAATCACCCGAGTCTATCTTATTTGTTTGCTTATATCTAATTAAGTAAATTGTTGAAACAGATAGCGTATATCTTATGTATTCTTTTGAACTTTACTCTAATCTTAGTTCAATTATGTTATATATGAGGTAGCGTAATTTGTCTTAATTCTAAAATTATGATTGAGATTATTTTTTAGAGATATGTATGTTATTAGAGGTTCTAGATTCTATTATACGATATTATAGAATAAATTTCTTATAAAAATATCAAATAGTGGAACCGAGACTACAAGTAATTTTTTATATATTTGTTTAAATAACTCAAAGCTTACTCAAAATCAGTTTGGTTGTAAAAGAGTCGTCTTACCTCAGTTTGTAACACGTGGAGTTTGAGTTGACTTTGACTTGACTCAGATAGATCTATGAAGCTGTCCTAGAGTAAACCCATAACAATGTAGCGCTTTGATTCTTACATATAACTACATGAAATGATAACTCGATCAAAAACCATCACATGGATAAAGATGTGGTCTTTGATGTGGCTTCTTGCTTGGCAAAATGCTTTCGAAATAATTATTATCCTATATGTTAAAAACACAATGCGATGAACAGTGAATCTGGGCATTTTCGGTATTTCATCGAATTCATCGAATATGAACACGTCTTCTCCATACGTACAACATCATCTCTCTTCTTTCAATTTCGGTGATGGTTGGTGGCTTTCATGGAAAAAGCAGTGGTAGTGAGCGGAGGTTTAGTGGAGGCGGTGTTTTCCAATGTTGCGGGTGGTGGTGCAATGGGTACTTTGGGTAGTGACGCTTGCGAAGGTGAGGATGATGATGGTGGGTTAGGTGGCTGTGGAGGAGTTATGGTGAACGATGACGGTGGCAGTTAGGGTTTTGTTGCGAGGGATCGAGCAGGCGATAGTGCATAAGCTTGTTCTGTTGACGATCATGTTTGGGGCAAATGGCGAGTGGGGGTCGATGGTAGGCTGTGGGTTTTTGTGGACTCGATTGTGCTCGATGGTGGTGATGATTAGATGTTGACGATGAATCAAAGTAATTAATTTACCTATATGTTTAAAAACAAACAAAATGAGCAGTAGAACAAGGACAGTTTGCGTATTTCATTGGGATGATACAACATGAGTAGTAAACATTCTTCGTCTGTCTTTCTTCTTATGATCTCGGTTCCGAGGAAGGAGCGGTGGTGAGCAACGGGTGTTATAGTGGAGTCGATGGACATTAGATTTTGGCTATTATGAGAATGATGATGGTGGTTCGGGTGGTTGTGGAGGAGTACAGTAGGTGTTTATGGTGAAGGTTGGTGGTGGGGATTAGGGTTTTCAGATGTTGGCAATGGTGAGGATGATGGTAGTGTTTCGTGTAGTCGTTGAGGGTACAAATGGTGTTTATGGAGAAGGATGGTGGTGGCGATTAGGGTTTTATTGGGAGGGGTCGAGAACGCCGAAATGTTCAGGTTGTAACCGGAGAAGAAGGCCGTTGTTTCTATATCAGCTGATAGATTGTACACTTTTATGGAGTTTAATGGAGACGAGAAGGATTCAAGCGAAGT
This sequence comes from Flaveria robusta, assembly GCA_025506415.1. NCBI lineage: Eukaryota > Viridiplantae > Streptophyta > Magnoliopsida > Asterales > Asteraceae > Flaveria > Flaveria robusta. The sequence goes on along the minus strand of CM046460.1, from coordinate 2,942,005 downwards.
ATTCGTTTGGTGTAGAAACATTCGTTGAAATTAGAGGTGAATGAAATCTGGCCTGATCAATATTCAAATTCTGTTAATTTAATCATCTATTTCCATTAATTTTCTTCTTTAATAGAAATCTATCAGTGAAACAGTGAAGAACACATGAAACCTATTCATATGGATCTCTTCGATCCAGTGATATGATTCACTAATACCAAAGGGTTTGGGAACTGATTTAATTTGTCCCAATATCACTTGCTTATTAGGTGTTTTCAGTTCAGATTATGGTTGCATATTAGGTGCTTTCGGTTCAGATTATGGCTGCTTATTAGGTGTTTTCAGTTCAGTTTATGGTGCAAAAGAGCTGCAAAAACCGAATATGTTTTGCTCTAAATTAGCCATGGTTTTTGGTGTACAAATTAGATTGAAATTGAGCTGATAAGTCATAAGTGTTGGTGGGCACTTAAATTTCAACTTGTAACTAGCACAAATCTATTGTTTTGGTAAGTCTTGCATGTCAGAAAAGGTGGGTTCCTAAATGCAACTATTTTAGGATACTTTGTCACAGATCAATGCCTCCAATAAATATAAAAGGTGTGGTATAATGGTTGATTGAAGAGCTAAACGTACCAGTGATCTATGTTTTATATTATACAATGTATACATGCCTTTGTGAATATTTTTATATGTTTGAACCTGCAGGGGAACCTATTTACGTTGCATCATATAGTGCAAGTTACCTCACATCAATACATGGCAATTTGACTGGGTAACTTTGGAATGGGCTGGAGCATTAAAATTATCAATACAAAAATCATTATTTATCTAAATGGATTGTTTATATCGAATATAAAGATGTCTGTTCACGATTGGTACATGGGTCTTTCAGATCAACTTCACCATGGTGGTCTGGCTAGCAGGAAGCAAACTTATAGGGTTATTGAGGGGTAGGCATTGATTAAGGAAGAGTTTGAGCAAGTGGTTCGAGCAATGATGAATAACAAATCATTTTAGCAACAAACTTTTTGACTTCCTCAAAAGCTATATATATAATAGAAATTTTACTAAACTTTGCTAAAAGTTTAAGTTTTTACTGTAATTTCTCTGTAGAAATGAAAGAACCTATTTCCAATTGATTTTGTACCAAATTTCATGTTTGATAAGTGTCATGTGCATCCTTTTTCAAAAGATTCTTACGGTCTAGGTGTGAAGTTCATTCTATTAATATTCTAAGGCCACTCCGTTGTCAGGTTGTCTCATGCCCTTAAAATTTACCAGGCTAATGAAGATGACTTTCGTTGCCACAAAAAAACAAACAAAAAGTCCTAAAATGCAATGTGTTGCTTCGAATGGCCAGCTACTATGCCAAGTGAACTCGCAATTAAGGATAAAGGTGGTCAATGGCGTTAGAAAAGTAGAAACTTTGTATGACAAGAAAGAAACTCTCATTTATTAGAAATTATGTAAGAAATAATATAAGAGCTTTTACCTTTACTTTAAACTCTCTCTTGCTTCAGTACTTATTTTTCTTACTGTCTCTACTATTAAATATTTAGATGTCATAGGTGAGTTTGCGGAGCAGTCTTTATTTCCTACTAACGAATAACAAAAAGTTTTCATTTCCTACTAACGAATAACAAAAAGTTCCACTAGGGTTCTCAACGATTTTACTTAGAAACCTTTTTTTTAGTTTCTTTGATGACAATAAATGGGACCTTTTGTTCTCTACAATTTATATTTATTGTCTTAGTTCATTAGTTTTTGTTTATCTATATTAATTTTTATAGTTTTGATTTTACCTTTTACTAAACCAAAATTTGATAGATTTTCTCTACAAAGAAGTATACCTTCTCCATTGAAGTTTGCCAAGCTGCATTGGAAAGGATAAAAAGGTCAGCAGGTGTTACTAGGATAAGCTCTAACTCAATATATTTTTCGTGGATCATTTTCTCAAAGACCTACTACTTATTATGTTTTATGGATGTCATTGTGCTTTCACTTTTCATTTCCTTCTGTTTTAGCCTCTGCCTCGACACCTCTTTTGTATTTTTAATTCATTAAAGCCCCTTAGGGATCATTATGTAGACTTCTCTTAAACTTTTTGTTATACAGAGATTAAGTTTTGGGGTTTTGTTTTTTTTTTTTTTTAGTTAAATAGTAAACGTGATGTGTAGCATTTTGTGGTTTTGCTTTATTTTAATTTTTTTTAGCTAAAGAGTAAACATGATCTGTAGCATTTTGTGGTTTTGTTTTATTTTAATTATTTTTGTTTCTCAAACACATGATAACACACTTCTAGCACGTCGTATGCATTTTTACCTTTTTTGATGTCGTAGGGTTTTATGTTAGAATCACAACCTCTGTGACATGTTTTGGTATCTGTGTTTAATATTTGGAATTGTGACGGGCTTTCCTACGCTGCGCAACGCGCTGCGGGGTAATACGTAGTTTTAATAAAAAATGATGTCATGTCATTTTGGTCTTAAGAACATTTGAAATTTCCATATTATTTTAGCCCGTGGTTAATCCGTGTATTCATCACTATAAACATATAGTTTTGGATGTTTTACCGTTTCTTGGTTCCTCTTTTTATTCATCAACTAGTATAAAGACCCTAGCGTTGCGACAAGGAGCAAAATCGTAAAAGAAGTAAACTTCTAAATGTTATTGTGAATCCGCATATTGAAGTTAACTTTTAAATGTTATTGTGAATCCGCACATTGAAGTTAAAAAAAAACAAAACTTGTGAAATCTTATATAAAAAATAAAACCCTCACAAAGTCATGAATTAAGATGAGGCCATTGATAGTATTTGAAACCTAATATAAAAAAAGACATAGTGAAAAAATTAACATTACAATGCTGATAAAATTAGTCTAGTCGCAATGAAAATAAATCTTATATACAGGAGTTATTGCATACGCACATGAACTACTGGACCAAAGGCATTATTTGTTTCTTGGTACGAAAGAAATTGTATTTAACAAAAAAAAAAAATCAAGTTAATGTTTATACCGACCACGTTGGGGCAGGTATATTTGAAGATTGAAGATGGCCGTTGAAGAGTTTAAACAATCGCTTATAACCACAGATCGGTTTAAAAATGATATGAAAATTCACACGAAAACATAGATGACAAAACCCACTTAACGATTTTAGTTTTATTAAAGCTATTTCAGTTGCTTAAAACCAAAGAAAAACATATAAATATTAGAACAAGTTAGTCTATATAAAATACACTAGATTATAGCAAATTTTATTTCATACATCAACAAAACTAAAGAGTAAGAGGACAGGGCATCCTTGGTGGGTTTGAGGACAACACCCCCAGAGAGGATCTCACTACTTTTCTAAGAAATACTTCAATGCTTGAGAAATAATGCCAATGGGGACACATCCAAACAAATGGTTCAAGAAATAATTCAATACTTCTATAGATGTACTACACATTCTTTTGTCTAAAAGAAACACAAAATCAACTGTCGCATACCCAGAGAACAAACCCAAGGCAAGAATAGTGTGAAATAATGACCAACAAAAAAATCAAGACGAATCCCCCACCCCAACCCCAACCCCCATCCCCACCGCCCCAACGTGGTCTAGTGAAAATTCAGTCATGAATCATGATCATCGCGCCCATGACACTGCTTCGATCTCATCCCTCGATACCTTGTATAAATCAAGTCGTTTTGCAATTTCTAGCCTCTTTGACATTAAAGATGGATCTTCATCTAGCAATTCTGCAAGTTGTTTACCCTAACAAAACATTTTACATGATTAAGTTCCATAAACAAAGATAAAGGTATAAAACAAGGATGTGTGGCAGAGAATGTTCCTTTAGACCCATTTCCAAATTGGGCCGATTTGGTTTATGTTCCATCTCTAACGGGTCAAATGGGTTGGGCTAATGCAGTTGAAATATATTCAAATGCATAAAACATCCTAACCCGCTCTCATTATTAGATTATTAATGTTCACATTTCAAAAAACATTAAGAGGCCTAGAGTTTGACAAAAAGAAAACAATATACAACCACAACTACAATTAATCAACATGTGATTAAAGTACATACTGAAACCGAGTAAGCATTATGATTTTGTTTAAAATGCAGTACTGTCATTTTATCCTGTTCGCTACCATGGGGATTGCACAGTGCATACTCACTTTAAATTAAGAAAAAAAACCTTAAAAGAAACAGGTTAAAACATGAATAGATCAATAGTAGCCCCACAGTATATCATTTAATGCATAAAACTCGTAATGCTTTGTATTCTTAGACTATTATTGAAACAATATATTATTTTTGTAATCTATTTAACAAACTGATTATTTATTGAAAAAATTCAGACAAAACATGTTCAGCATAAACTTGATCCGTACTAAGAAATTACTTTTTTTCTGACTTGTAACCCAACCAGCCTAACCCGTCCATATTTTCATGTCAAAATTTTGTTGGCAAAAATGACGTACTTTGTTGCATTTCAGAATCGACTATATTGATTGTATGTGTAGATTCCTAATCTATGGTACGGTTTTCACATCTTCCTAACCTATATGACTATATCTGCCCAAAATTTCAAAGGCATGAACAACTTACCGAAATTATAGAAAACCATAAGGGGGCGTTTGGTTGGAATGGAATGGAATGTAATTGAGAAATTAGTATAATTTTCAAGTAAATTGTTTTTGAGTGAGCAATTAAAAGTAAACTCAAGGGAATGTTTCACCTCAAATTCCCTTGGTTGTGGGATTTCAAAATCCTTCCACCTAGAGAGGGAATTTGAAATCCCACAACCAAAGGAATTTGAAGTGAAACATTCCATTGGGTTTTACATTTCATTATCCACTTAAACATAATTTTACTTGAAAATTATACTAGTTTTTTAATTCCATTCCATTCCTTCCAACCAAACGCCCCCTAAATGTAAAACAATGATTACCTCCTTTTTCCCTATTTGTGTGTAGAAGTAGTTGAGTAAATTTTGTTTGGCTTCTTTTACTTGACAATAAACAACTGCCTTGGGAATCGTGCTCCTGAGTGTATCTGACACCATACCAATATAAGAAGAAACATTTGAGCCTATCCTCCTGAAATGATTATCTGCGTAACGGTCCCCTAACGGGTCAACTGCATTTGGACGGTCTGCACCGGGGATTCCACGATCTGGAGGAGGATTTTTGCGATCTGCAGATGAGGCTCGGCGATCGCGATCTCCAGGTGGGGGAGCAGGACCCATCTTCTCGACTTCCTGAGGAAGTTTCCGGAAGAAATCAACAGTTAAGTAAGAAGACTCCATGTCCACCAACCGCACAACTGTCTTCTTACTTTCATCACGGAATTTTTCCAATGCTTCATTAGCAGCAGCAGCAAGAGCAGATTGTAAAGTTGGAAACCGCCTCAACTCCTGTTACAACAAAAGAATTAAGAATTTGCCACCTTTTTAACAAGAATTAGAAATGGAAATTTGGCCCGGTTACTTTATTAGTTTTAGTTTATTTGGATTATTTCTACCTTCTAACAGGCCAAACAAGTGAACAACATCGGCTAAAAATTCAGCCAAAAGTTGCCCAAATTGCATAAAACCTCTTAAATCATTTTAAGCAAAAAAACAATCACATCATTACTGAATTAATATAGATATTATAATTGTAATTGACACAGTGATTATTTATTAAAAGCAAAATTTTTGGACAGAAAATATGTTTTGGGTCAACCCAAACCCATTTTGGCCGTATATAAAGCTCTCTTGTATCCTTCAGACCTGTTCATTCTGACACCTCTAACAAGAATGCAAGTATTTTAGCAAAAAAATAACAATAATAGATGCTTGTAATAACTGACCTCCGTTTCTCCAATTGACTTCCTGACGAGTTCTTTTAGGACAAAATGGACCTAAAGAATGTTCTGAGGTAAGTAGTGTAGCTCAATGTTAACACAATAACATATTATAACTGATGGTAAAAAGATTACTTACAGCATCAACGGAAGCTTCAGCAGGTCCCCTGAAATAACTCAATGAGCCCTCGATAAGACGTCGATAACCTTGTTCAGGAGCAATTAAGTGAGGCTGGTAACCATCTGCCTCTGAAACAATTCTCCTAACATTTTGTAGAGAGAGATGTCTATCGAATGGAAGCTTCCTCAAGGCAGCAGGAAGCTGGTTATCAAACACTCCGTAAATTTTGTCACCTCCAGGACGCCTGAAATAACAGCCATAACTCTAAGTTCGATTAAACACAAACCTAAATATATTATGCATATACTTCGACAGTTCAACCAACTAGTAGTGGAAACTAACTTATACTGTAGATGTGCATGTCTTCTTTAAATAGTCATCATTATAAAAAAATCCACTTTTAGTATAGAGATAAGCCTGGAAATGATGCATGAGGGGGTAAATTTTTAAAATAGTCGAAAAGGTGGGTGGACCAGCCAACCTTTTTAAAACATTTTTTTAATTTCATATACATCAATATATGATTAAAAAAAACTATATTAACAATGATCCAGGTTTTTAAGAAAACATTATAGGCTATAGTAATTAGTTTAAAAAAAGTTTGACACTGTTCCTTTTTTCCTTCTTTTTTTTATTTTACCCCTTTGATCTGTTAATCTGTTATGAATTCATATTGACAAAATGATCCAGTAGCCAGTTAAACTTGACGTCCAAGGCCTATGCTTACCCTCCATCTAGATGCTCCTTAAATATTTTGTCAAAAGCACGACAAAGTTCCAAGATGGTGTACAATTGTGCCTGAAAGAAATCAGTGAGGTAAATTGAAGAAAACTATGCAGCAATTATAAAAATCATCCACGGATTAAAAAGGCTACTCACCCCTGCATCTACTGCAATCGGTCTCCCAAGACGGTCCAACTCCGCCTCCATCTCCTCAATACCTTTGTTTATCAAGGAAGTGATGCTTGGTATTTTTGCTTTGATTACCTTTTCCAAATGCTACACAGAAGAAGGAAACATCATCTCTTCTAGCCACATATATTTACAATTACACATTTACACCAAATAAAGAAACTATGTATTGAATGTCAGGGAGGTATACCTGAGATAGAAGCTTTGCCAAATACTCTGAACCCATTTTGTGGGCCAAATGACCATAGTCAGGACTTGTAGCAAAATACTCACGTTCTCTTCGTCTTGCGTACATCATATCAGTATTTTTGTTAATATCCGCTTGTGATCTATTCACAATCCCAACCCAAGGATGTTGTAGACGATAAGCTCTGCCTTCAAGGACCTTTTTCAAATAGCATCAACATCAGACTCAATGAAGTGAAATAACTGATAACTAAATAACAAACTTAAAATGTTTTTCATAGTGATATCTCACATCCAAAGCATTAGTTCCTTTGTCCATCAGATCAAGCTTTGTCAGCACACCAAATGTCCGTTCACCTAGTCAAGTTAAAAAAAATGCATAATGAAAAGAAAACTATGAAAGAAAACATTTTCCTGCCAATAGTGAAGTAAAAAAGATACCTGCGGGGTCCACTTCCTTGGCAAGTTTGATTGCATCAGATGTGGCAATATCTTGATTAGCGGGAGATATTGCTAGTATGATGGAGTTTGGCTGTAAAATAACAATTACATCTTAGATTTAAAAAGAACATGTGAAAGAAAAAAAAATCAATGGTATAACATGTCAAGGCAAAACTCTATGACCAATTTGCGGAGAACAGGCTAACCATAGCTAGCACAGCTAGGTCGGTTGTTGGGGTTTCTTTTGCCACGATTTAACATCTGAAAAGTTAATATTTGTTTCTTCCACTTTATTCCATGTAATCATGCCTGATGGACTTAATACCAGTTTTCTATGCTTAGTTCTTTAGGCATTTAATTACCCAGTCATGCTATTAATCAGGACAATCCCTGCCCACTTAAAACAGATATCTAGAACACTGCTCTTACATATTACTATGTATTACTTCTTCCATTCCAAAAGAAATGCAACTTCTGTTTAGTAAAGTGTGTTAAGTTACTTCTATGCCTATTTGTAACCACTAAATTAAGTTCATAACTCTGATTATAGTCCATAGCTTTCATCACTTCATCCACAATAAGGGTCATTTTCAAAATCTGAACCGCAATCAAATATCATTGTCAAAATATCAGTTTGAACATGAAGAAGGTTATTTTTATTAGTTGTTTATAATAATTATATAAATTACTAACAATCTAGTTGCTTGTGAGACCCAACAAAAAATTATTTCAAAAATCATCACAGGAAGTAATAAATATAACAGTACTTCTAATCATTGTACAATCACACCAAAAACCTGGTAATCAAAAAATTGACAGAGAAACAAATGGTTAACTGTTCATTCAATGCATAAAAAGATCTTGCATATATTTAATCTAAAAAAATAAATATTGGACATTCTGCACATCAGATGACTCCTATTTCATTGTGATGATATTGCTTCCTGAGCACCGAATTTATATGATATTACTGATTACAATACAACATCAAATTTATTATATAGAGTGAATTAGTGATATAGTTAACTGTCGAGCGTCGACTATGGCTTCATGTGACTGATACAAAGCAAAATTAGGCTCACTTTACTCAAAGAAACATGCGCCTACCTACATGGAGGAAAGAACCTAGAATACTAGTTACAGATATAACGTAAATTAGCATTACCTTTTCAACATAAAGGCGAACCATTTTCTCAATATCTTCAACTATACTTTCAGACTGTCCCTCTGCAATGAAAGTGAAAGTCCAAATCAGACAAAGCTTGGGACAACCATATAATCTAAGAATTACAAAAAAGGTGGAGAGAACATACCCACAGCAATTTTTGTCAGTCCAGGTAAATCAATTAAGGTTAAGTTGACAACTGGAAGAACAGGGAAAAGTTGTTGAGTCATTAGCATCATAAAAAAACGTCATAACTAGCGGTTGGCTCATAAAAAGCACCTAAAACAACACTAGTACGACAAGTCTACACAACATTAATATTAGAAGACACACCATCTGGTGAGTATATACTGAGATGAATTGGGATTGGAGATATTTGCTTTGTCTTCCCTGTGATTCTGTCTGTTTCATCTTGAATTTCTTTACGTACCAAAGCTGCAAATGGGTTACAAAATTAGAAAAAAACATTAGCGTCTTAAATTAGCATGTCAATCGATTAAGTTGCATAAAACATGTTTGAACAATCATATTATTAAAAAAAACAGTATTAGCAACTTCACCTACCGAAATCAGTGAATCGCCTGCGGGGCAAATGACCAAATTCAGCATACTCTTCTTGCCTGCCCTCTGTCTGGTGTAATTGCAAAACCAAGGGACGCCTGGTGACAATCCCTGGAACAGATAAGCAATATTGATTACGTGCATCAATCAACACCCCAAAGTTAAGAATAACTGAACAAGACCATAAATAATGTATACAAAATATTATGTAATAAACAACTTACCAGATCCTCTAGGAAGAAAATCTCTCCCCACAATGCTCTCCAACACTGAAGACTTTCCAGAACTCTATTATCAAGTCAATTGCAGATTACGTAAATAAGCAAAAACAAAACAATTAAATAAACTAAAACTGCATCTATAATCCTTTAACTTATCATAATAAGAATGAAAGTCATAATATCTAATTTTACTAAATGAATCGACTCCCAATTCAAAAATTAGAGCTCCATATTATGCTTTCTTCACTAATACGCTAAGTTTGTCTGCTCTCTCAACAGAGGAGATCTAGACATCCGATGGCTATAGCATCGTCAGGTGTTATATCATATAAACGGATCGAAAAATTGGCGTAATTAAACGATTTCAATCCATATTTTCACGCGATGAAACAAAAGCACTTTTTAAACAGTCTATCATTCAAACTTTCAAGTTTGCTTATTATGTCGAGGAGATCGGAGAGATAAAAAGGTTACCTGACCGCCGACGACGGCAACGGAGGGAAGAGCGTCCCATAGAGAAGATAAAGAGGAATCTCCACCGCCGTAGTCACCGAGAGCAGTACAAGCTCTTTGTATACGGTTTACCAAACCAATCAAGCTCTCCATAGTCGCCATAACTGGTGATAATAATCAAAACGCGTCTTCTTAGGGAAATCAGAACCAAAACAACTTAGTCGAAAACCCTAGGAGATGAGATCAGATCCCAAAGGAGATGATGTATACGATTTCGAATGAATGATCGAAAATTGATTGTATAGAGGAAATGATCGATCGATTATTTGAGAGAGAGAGTTGTTGAAGAAGCTATGAATTGGTCGCGAAGGTAGTGAGAAATTGAAGTTTGAATGGAAGAAAAGGGTTGAAGGCTAACATGCGCCGTGTGTGGGTTTTGAAATTGTTTATTTTGTCTTTTGATTCGGTTGGCCGCCGACTCCGATTCGATTGGAATTTATTTTTAACCGTCTCAATGTGGTCTGGATCGGGTATATTGCGTGATTGTAGCGCAAAATATTATTAAAAAGGCTTTCTTCAGTCTATTATTAAAAGATTATCTTTTAATGATTTATAATTTTTTTTTCTGATTGAAATATAATCATAAGTTTGAACGGTTGATATAACAGTTTAAAATGTAGTTTTTTAATGATCACTAATAAGATAACAAACAACCTCTAAGCTGATATTTATTAAACATTTTATTGGAGATCTATAAGTTCGGCTGATTTTGGGGACGAGCCAGCTCAATCGTTGGAATATTATGGTAAAATATCAACTATCAAATTATTTTACCGTATTTTACTTTTACTTAAATTTATCTAAAATTACTAAATTGATTGTACACCAAACTACCCACCTCCATAATTAACTTCGACTTATATCGGCCGAGAGCCCCTACTCTAACCTCGGGGAGCCGTGTTGCCAGGTGACCCGAGAGATCCGAAGCTTCTTGTCAAGGGTGCCTCGAGTACTCTTACAATTAACGAGTCAGATTTGTCGTAATCAAGTTGTAAACAAGTTGACGGATTATATTAAAGGGGGTTAAACAAGTTGACAATGTAAAATCTTTCTATTCTAATAAAAGGGTAAATGGGGTTGCCATGTGTCACTACCATATTTATTCTTATCAAACTTTTTCCGCTTCTCTCTGCTATTAAATAACCACATTGATTACTAATAATATTATTTATTTATTTATTTATTTTTACATTATAATTAGTTTTTTAATAAATTAAGAAAAAAAACTTTTTATTAATGTTATTTCTATAGAGATAGTTTTTTATAAAAAGAATTTTTTATAAAAAATCAAACTATTTTTACGTAATATTTTAAAATTAGTTTTTTTAAAGTAATTTTTTATAAAACAAAAATAATTAAAATAGGAATTATAGTAAGGAAATTTTTAAAAATAAAAAAATTTAAAATTTTATTTAAAACAAAATGTTTAAATTATCTTTGGAAAAAACAAAAAAAAATTAAAAAGTTCATATTATTATTTTATTACTTATAGTGGTTACTCATATATAATTTTAATCATATAATGTCTTAGTCTATCATTTTATAATTAATAATTTTTATTTTATTTAATATTTTATTTATTCAACCCGTGTAATGCACGGGTTTACTAAAGCTAGTATATTGTATATTTTAATTTAAAACAGGTTGACAAGTTGACACGTTTAATTAAACATGTTTACATGGTCTCAATAAACATGTCTATTAAATTGGTTTAACACATCAATTCCAAACCTACTTGATTTAGTGTCGTGTTTCGAATCGTCACATGAACCAATGTCACAAAGCTAGAAGCTTAGGAACAAAAATCCCAATCCTTGAAGAGATAGAAAGCCATGTTAGCAACACCAAAACTGGTTAGTCAACCAACACCCAATAAAATATTGGAGAACATCTATGCATATAGATACACAAACGGGTTTCATTATAGAAAGAAGCAAACTTTAATGGTTAACGACTTGAGATTCAATAGAGAATGATTTGCTTCTTCCATTTCGAATTGTATTGCAGGTTCTCGTTCTTCGCCACCAACTGAAACGGATACCTCAATAACCATGAGAAGATGGAGTCTTCAACTACCTCTACGAACTACCTACTCAACATTATAACTGTACTCATCTAACAAATTTGAGACTTTTGCAATCATAATAATTACAGTTAAAGAAATAAAAAAGTATTTTATTTCAAACTTGAAGATTGTGTGTTTAAATTCATCTTAAAATACAATCAAACATACGTCTCTACTCTCTGGTGCCTTGAAGATTGTGTTTTCAAATCCTCTTCTATTGTTGCATTAGAAAAACAGATCTCAAGAGTGATGAAATGTTTTATAATAGAAATAATATGAGATGATGGCAAGATTATTGACAATAGACCATGATGTCTGGTGTTTTCAAATGGGTCGATCCGTATTATGTTTTATCTTTAATAGCTCAACAAGGATAAAAAAACATACCCGGTTTTTGACTTATACGACCTAAACTCAACAAAATTTCTTATGACTTGTTACTCATCCTGTTTTGCCGGTACATAATATAAGTGTAAATTACTAGTAAATCATACCAAAAGAAGTAGGTTGGCTTTTGTGAAGATCACCGTAATAATTGAGCTCTTTCTATGCATCTTGCTAGGGGTTTCAAACGAACCATACAAAATTGTCAAAATACACCGGCTTTTATTTCCAGTTTGTTTTGTTTTGTGTTGTAGATTGATGGAGTGCTCAATCATTCTTGTAGATCAATGTTGGGTAATCAGGCTTCCACATATTGTTCTCCACATGCAAAAGAATTTCCTCCTGAGAATTAAATCGCATCATATAATCAATACTAAAATGTGAATTAGCAAACAGATAATTCTGTTATAAATGTAGTTATGGACTTGTGGGCATTGTCATAAGCTGCCCAAAGTTTAGTTTTATAGCATAAAACCTCTTAAAGTGTTTTATTTTTTAAGTTTACTCAATAAAACATTATTTTTTAATCATGCTCAACGCGTTAATTACTCTGAATAGGGTCAAAAAGTTGTTGCAGCTCCCAAAAGGTCATGCCATCCGGGGTTAAATTATCATTATCTGATATTGAGGCGTTTACACACAGAAATTTAATATACCTTATTCAGCCTCTTGAGATCGCGAGAGGTCATTTCACGATAACCTCCTGCTATTCGCTCTTCTATTGCTTCACTAATTACAGCTGCAGCTACGGCTTTTGTTATATCACGTATTCTGGAATCACAAACGTGACATGTATTCAACAAGGCTTATAGTTATACCATAATTATTCTTTATAAAAAATAAGGTCCATTTAAAAAAAAGCATTTTCATGGCTTATATTCTATACCTTGATATTGGAGGGTATATAATTCCATTGAGAACCTCATCCTCTGTCATACATTCAGCAAGGCTATAGGTTTGACAAGAGAGTCAATACCAAAAACAGAATATCAAAGTTTAGATGATGACATAACGATTAAGAAATGCAGAACTTTTGGAGTGTGAAACGCAACAAAAAGTTATGAAACACAATAATAGGCACCCAACGCAACAAAGCGGCAGGGTGAGGTAACAATCAACTATCAATGTGATAAATGTGCTTAAAACTACATATTTAAATGATAGTTTAAGAGCTTTATGCGTTAAATATATTTAGGGGACTTTGATCTTTTTGACAATTTTGAAACATGTCATGTTTCCTTTTAGGCTAAAGTTTTTTTTTATAACTCTTTTGACATTTTAGGGATTAAAACATGTCTTTCATCTATGAGTTAGTCTAGTGGTAAAATGTGTATTGATATAATAAATTAAGAAAAGGGAGAATTTTCACGAAGTGCAGACTATTTAGTTTGTAGGTTCGTTTGATGAATATATTTTTTTGTCCTGTTCTGGTAATTATGCGTTGTTCTCGTGGGCTAATATGGTAAATATGATATGTTGAACTCGTTAAATTGATGATATTTCATGTACTTTTTATAGTTATTTAGTCAAATGTCACTAAATATATAGGTACTTAGGTGTTTGGTCTGTTTTGATAATTATACTTTTTTTGTTTCAATTTGATGATCAAAGTACTTTTCAACGGATTATGGTTCTTTGTTTCGATCTCATTTTGTTAATGAATGTGTTGCAATTAGAGTTTTTGAAGTTAAGATTTGGTTTATAATTGGGTTCAACAGATCCTTTTATCAAAAGCATATGGTGTTGAACCCAACTAAAACCAATATTTCAATTTTAAAAAACTAACGAGAACAAATATTCAGTAATCCAATCAACATGTGCTAAGCTTTAAATCAGAACAAGGAACCATAACCTGTGAAGAACAGCTCTAATTACCAAATTAGAAAAAAATGGTTTAATTTTCAAAATGAACCAAATTCCTAAGCACATTTTTATTTAGTGACGTTCAACTTAATAATAAAAATTCAATAAAGAAATAAGAAGATGTCACATAACACCAGTTTAAATGGTTCAACCCGGTCCTACTTACCAAAGTATCCCATCAAAACAAAGTATAATTACTAATTCAGGACAAAAAAATATACGATTAACAAGATGGACCAGCAAGCTAAGTTGGTTGCTGTTTTGAAAAAAATTTGACCTTAAGAACATTACCACTCAGCTGCAGCCTGTAACATGCCATCTGAGATTACTCTAGCACCAGACAGAAGGGTACCAAGACCAATGCTGCAGTTCAAGATTTAGTCAGATAAGAGAAATGGAGGCAAAAAAATAAAAAAAAAAATCATTTTCTTATTAGGACTGGAGATATGAACTGACCCAGGGAAAAGATACATATTGTTTCCCTGATTACTGTAGCCAATCTCACCACTTCCTGTAATCAAATTTTCATGCAGCATGCAGAAAATACTAAGGTCAAGGGATTAAAATGGTAAAAGTAAATTAAAAAAAAAAAAGTTAGAAAACAGACCAAGGTCAACATTCTTAAACGGGCTTCCACTTGCAAAAATGATGTTTCTGCCCACAATAGAAAATGCTTCTTCAGGGGTGCATTCAGCTGTCATTGAAGAAAATTTGTAGCATTCAACACTCACATTACAGGTCAAGGTGGTTAATTTCTATCAAGTATCAACCATACCATTGGTTGTGGGATTTGACAGTGCAAATATTGCTGGTCTGCTTGAAGTTGAACCCCTAAATGCTTCTAATATCTACACAAATAAAATAAATGAATTATAAATTGGGATGTCTAAACTTAGTTTTTTTAACATGTATGATTTCATAAGATGCTTTACTCATCAAATAAAAAATTATACATTTATACCTCTTTTGAAAACAAGCCACCAACTGCAGACAACCCAAGAAGTACATCAGGCTTTACTTCCTGTACCTGATTATCATATGATATACAATATCTGATCAATAAACTTTGCATCAAAAATGGAATAGAAAGGGTTGTGTGTGTGTGCGCTTGTGTGCCTATCTATGTATATAAAACGGACCACTTCTAATAGACTTGCTCCTTCATTTAATCCTCGCCGCCTAGTTTCCTTGGTCTTCCTTGCAAATGGCTTGATATCATCGTCGATATTTTTACACTCTTCTGTGATCAGGCCCTGATTCATTATCACAAAACAAATTATGTAACTGCTAATAACCCTTTTTTGTATAGATCAAAACAGGTTGGGTTGACATATAACATTTTTCTGGTACTGGTCAAGTTGGGCTGCCTACGAGCAGTTTTTTGTTGTCATTTGAATAAATAACCACATGTGTTAATTATAATTGTAGAATGGTAAAAATATAGTCATTTAGGATACTTTCTACCAGTTTTACCTTCTCAGTCCATTTGACTCCTTCGCATTTTAGACAAAACATAACTCAGATTGACTTATTTTGACCCATTAGAGATAAGACATAACCCAAATTTAGCTATTTCTATATGAATGCGTCAAAATTGTCTTATCTAATATTATGCTTGATGGATCAGTGAGCGGCTAAATGAAGCAAAAAAATAAAAAGCAAATAATATGTACATACATTAACATCAACTACCCAGAACTGGCTCCTTGCACTCTCAAAAGCATCTTTGTTATTTCCCAACATTCTTGCCATAGTTCTCCTGGCTGCCTCGAGAACCCCAACTCCTGCACTGCACTTGCCGAATATTAGGACTAAATAAGAGGGGGAACATAAATAAAAGCAACAAAACGATAAGAACTTAGAATATCCAAAAATAATTATAGGAGTCCAGTGATTAAAATATATAGATCAAATGTCAGAGGATTCATACCTTCCAGCACCAGCAACAACAATATTTTGCTTTGGGAAATCAATCATCATCTTATCTTGTGCTCTTACAGCTCCCAGAAGACCAGCAACTACTACTCCTGCTGTTCCCTGAACATTAATAAATGATGAAACTAGATTAATTGGAAATAAAATAGTAATAATTCATGCAAAACCATCTCCGGCTTGATAAAGTGCTAAGTGTTCACCTGGACATCATCGTTGAACATTCTATAAGTATTTCTGTAGCGTTGTAGTAACGTGGAGGCCCACTTGCTTTGAAAGTCTTCAAACTAAAATAATATCACATTTGATAAGAATCTTTTTGGAACATTCATCAATAAAACAGCGAATGTGAGAACAATTAATTGTTATCAGATCATTACTTCTAGAAGCTTACAAATTAACTGCTGAAATTAATACCTGCACTATCACATGGGGCCACCGATTGAATACAGCCTCCATAAATTCATCAATAATGGAAACATACTCCTCACCTTCAAGACGGTGTTCTTGCAATCCTAGATCTAGAAAACACAGTACTATCAACATCCAGAGCAAACCTTATAGGTGAAAGGAATTAAAATGTGATGTAAGTTCTAGAATAGGGTAGTATAATGTCTCAGCAATTTATGAGTGAAGAGAACCTTACACAGAGGATCTTCAAGAAGTGTCTCATTATTGGTTCCAACATCAATCATGATAGGAAGCACCTATTAGTAGAAAAAAAGCAATCAGTAGGACAAAGATAAGAAAGAAATGTAAGTTGATGGCATATACAACAGTAATATGATGAATTACAGCTGTATATACATATTGACAATTACAAAAAAAATATGCGAAGATTACTCTCTGAGGATTTATTCCGGCTGCAGCAACATATAGATCCAACTTTCCTATTGCAATGCCGATCCCCTGAACTCCAAGATCACCAAGACCCATTATTCTGCTTCCATCAGTGACAACAATCATATCAACCTATGAAACAGGATGTATTATTAGTATGTAATATAATTAGTTCAAACAAAAACTTTAAAGGTTGTTACATAATTAAAAATTAAGGCACCTGATCAGCAGGCCAATTATAAACCATCGACATCATTTCTCCACGATCTGCAGCACTGAAATACATCCCCCGTGGTCTTCTAAATAACCCACTGTATTTTTGGCAAACAAGTCCTACTGTTGGAGTGTATACAACCGGGGCATATTCCTTTATTTGGTTAATAAGAATCTGTCATAACAGTATATACTGTTATTGGTTAAGACACGATTAGATTCTAAAATTTAAAACCACTTAATAATGGTAACATCAAACCCAAGTACAACCTTGCATTTAAAAAACTTCACTTTTCAAACTGAATCAGTATATATGATATATTATGTGTTTAATATGGCAGTGAAGTATTAAAACTCCCTTAAGGAATCTTTTACAAGAGTAATTACTCACTTTATAGTACATAGTTTCATTTCTATCATGCAGCCTGTTGAGTATTCGCCACTTAGCCAAAGAGATTGTATCTCCGTCCCTAGCATTCGTCTCAATCCTCTCAAGGTCTGTCTCTGTAAATTAAATATATTATTAATAAGGAATCAGGTCAGTTAATTCGATCGAAAACTCGATATAAGAACAATGGTGATCACCCTACTAAGAGAGGGTGTAATGAGGAACTAAATGGTTATTAACAACCCCATACCATGATGTTTTAGTTATGCAATTTGAATATGCCAAAAGACTAAGGCATTTAGCAAGTGTAATTGTCAAAGTAAACTTATTCCATCATTTTTCTTATTTTCTTTTTAGACCTAAACTGTTTGACCAATTCTCTCTCCCTATCTAAGCAAAACTACACATGTGAGTAAAATCGGTAAATTGTCTGTCCCAGCTTCTAACTTCAATAATAAATGATGATTGTAAACTTATTTCAGTTTATCACATTTACATTCTCACTGTTAATACTTCATGCAGTAACAACGCACATCAAACAACAGTAAACTTCAACAAAGAACCTTGTCATGAAATGCTTATGAGCTAATCACTTTTATTATAAACACACAACAATAAATGAAGATATTATTAACTTACTAAAGCGTTCCATTTGTTGTTCCACGGTCTGAATACTTGTAGGTAGAAGTCCACGCAGTTCAAGACGATCTCGTTCATTCATTGAGAATGCAGTCCCCTATTAACCAAAGTTGGCAAATTCAATAATGATCTTTTTAAAATGGCCGAAATCAGCAAGAGGTCATTAATAAACCCTACTACATATAAGTGCTGATATACATTAAACTAATTTTAACCTTAATTTAACTTGTTAACAGAAGAATCCAAAAGCTTCTCCCTAATTTTCTAATTCTACTACTAACATCCCATGAATCTCTTCATCTCTGTTGCTATTTCATCCATCAGCTAAAGAGTAAAATGTTTCTGATTCGTCAACAGGGGGATGAATCAAGAGAAGTTTGATGTAATCATCCAACGGAACCATAAAAATGGAGATCAAATGGAAATAACTTACCGACAGAAGTTTCACACGCTTATTCAAAATTAAAATTACACAAAATAGCACAAAAATAAAGTAACATTTCATACGAAACATTGAAAAAGAAAAACACCTCAAATCATGAAATGACGCACCTTGTTGAACCATGGATCGTGAATAATATCAACGCCTTTCTTATGAAGAATGGTGGGTCTATGGCATTCGATTGTGGTGAATGATCTTGAAATTCTGTAGCGTACGTCTCTGATCAGATTCGACGAGAGCCAAACTTTGCTATAGAAATTCGACATTGTTGGTTCTGATCAGAAGAAAAACGATGCGATTTACAAAATGTTACACTCCAATTGTGCCCTAGATGGTGAAAAGGGGGGAAATTATCTGTACTTTGAACTTGCTATTTTGGGCAGTTAATTCGGTTATGATGCCAACAGTTTCGCTCGCTAAATTCATATATGCAATCATGTGGTTATGCTTAATTGCATAAATTACCTCTAACTATTGACAATTACCACCTGACCCCTTGTTTTCCACCCTTGTCCAATCATACATCCCACGTTTGTGTTTCTTTTAAAATGCGTGAGAGAAATCTATCAATATCATCTCACATTTGTATTTTTTGGAAAGTTTGATAGTTTTAGTTCTAAATATAATCTTAAGAAAAAAAAATATCAATTTATTTATCTGTTCATTTAAATCAAACAAATAACAAGATATAAATTAGAAGTGCTAAATAATTATAAATGAATTGACTATTTTCGTAATATATGGTTGAGATCTT
Organism: Flaveria robusta; assembly: GCA_025506415.1. Taxonomy (NCBI): domain Eukaryota; kingdom Viridiplantae; phylum Streptophyta; class Magnoliopsida; order Asterales; family Asteraceae; genus Flaveria; species Flaveria robusta. The sequence goes on along the minus strand of CM046460.1, from coordinate 2,922,547 downwards.
TTGTCTTTTGTTTTTTCCATTAATAATCATGATTGTTCATTCTTATATTTGTGACTATATTAAAAAAAATATGAACATGTAAAAATATAAAACAACTAGATGTTGATAAAACAATAATGGATTTCCGTATATATGTAACTATTCTACTTTCTTTAGTTTCGAATTGCTCATGTTCCTAAACTTACACATGTAATGTATTTTGGAGTTGTGTTAAATATGCTTTCGGTTCCTACTAAACCAGTTAGATCATTTCTCTATTTTACTTACTTGGCGTGCTCTCCTCTTATCATACCGTCACACCATCATGCTACTTTTTTTCAATGGTTGGAACACTAAGCATGTAAGAGATACATATAGCTAACTCTTATTTATTTACGTGGTTTTTATATTCAAAGGTACTTACATTTATGCTCATTGATGGATTCAAGGATTGCCTGTAAAAAGTTAAATTTGAACATCACTGACAACATCACTAACAACATCACAATTATATTAGGCATCTATACGGTGCTCATGGTGATAATAAAAAGATAAAATAAAATTACATCATTCTAGCCTATAAACTTTGTAGTATTACCTATGAATTATTATGTGAAATTTTAACGTCAAAAATACTATAGAGTAGCGTTTAGTTATATAATTATCTAATATAGTCAAAAAGATGTTTGATATTCGTCACTGGAAGTGCCTATTGTCAAATGATGGTGAGTGCCTGCTCACAAGCATGAAGGGTTTGCATTATATTTTTGGCTCATCAATCACAACATTACATCTGTTATTTTTTTAACAAACTCACATTTACACAAACACAACTAAACACATTGAGTGTCACTATGATCACACCAAATGCCTACGTAACAACACTTTAATTTAACACTTAGCTAACTCGTAACAGTGTCATACATAGCCTTATGCACAAACCACATCAAAAACAATGTCTTTTTGTACGATGAAAAAGCATTTAATTAAAATACATAGATTGATGAAATAACAAACAAGATAAACAAATAAAATCATATTGACAAAACTGAAAATATGAAAGAAAAAAAAAAAACTTTTGATGGCATGCTTATAATTCTCATTGTCATCCCAATTTAAGTTTTTTATTTTTTATTTTTAATAATTTTAACCGGACTAACTAATTTAAATCTAAATAGTCCACCAGGACAAGTTAACTTTTAATAATGTGCATATATTATTACTACATAAAAACATCATCTAAAAGCTATAATATCTGAATCTCCATTACCATCCCCGACCTTATAATTTACAGTAAATACATAAAAACCTTGTATGTCACATTACTCCATAAGAGTCTCCATCATCATTTTGCATGCTTAATTTTATAGGACGACTTAGTAAATTAAAGGGATAAACATGTATTGAAATGTGAATTGTATTAGAAAATAAGATATAAATTTGAGTGAAGGTGATTTTTTAGTAAACAAAAAGATTGAGATGGAAAATCTATTAAAATGAATACAAGTAAAAAAGCGACTTTATGTCTATGTAAAACGGCTATAAGTGAATATTATTTAAAATACATTAGGCGGCCCATATTCTTTATCATACCTGCTAATTATTTGCTTGATTTTGAATTTTTGATACTTTTAAAAGTTTTAGTAGTCAGTATAAGTATTTGTTTACGTCTAAGTCGTGTTGAACCCGTATAGGCCTACATTAGTCGGTAACATCAATACATCATTTTCTTTCTTAATTTTTCTAATTATATTATCACAAACATTATCATCTTAATGAAAATTATTATTTCCTTTTATTTATTTTAATAATATCCAAGAAGCACAATGCAAGTCAATGTTCTATTTCGTTATAAATATACAAGAAGAAAAAGTCAGTGAAGAAGTTATTCCACCAAGTCCCCACCATCACCCTCCCAACTTTATATATATACAAAGTGCATATTCATGGAGGAAGAACACAATATTCCGTACTATCAGGTTTCACTTCTTCTTCAACCTCTCACCAAAATCCGATCTCCATTATAGCAATCACCAATTCACTCCAACACAGATCAGTGATCACATACAGTTTGTATATAGTTATATACATCTATATATGAGGTGTAAGAAGCACTACATCGATCGCAGTAGCGTCACCGGCGTCTGCGCCACTTGCCTCCGTGAACGCCTCTTTGCTCTCATCGCTGCTCAAGCACAGGCGGAAGCTCAAGCTCAAGCTCAAACCCTAGATGAATCAAATCGCGAATCGGAGACGAATCCGGTGATTCCTCGTTCCGTTTCTCCTTACATCAGTCGACGGAACACAGGTAATTCCGATTCCTTGATTAACAATCAACATGACAGTGATCGGAATCGGAATCGGAATCGGAATCGGAATCGGCGTCATATTCTTCCTGATCGGCGGTTTTTCAGCACGCCGGAGGTAGCGCCTTCCACCGGAGGTTACGATTCATGCCGGAAGAAGCAGCACAGGTTTATTCGATTCTCGTTGTTATTGAATTTGTTCAGATCTAAGAAACGAGTTGAGGATTTGAACCCTAGGTCAACGGTTTCCGTTTCGGATAATCGCGGATCATGCGGCGGTGATGATAGTGCTACGTCGGTGACGTCATCGCCGTTTTGGCTCTCAAACACTACCTCCGCCGGTGCTCGTCGGAAGAAAAAGACGTGTTGTAATAGCCAGTCTTCAACCGCCTCCGGCACCGGCGTGGTGCGGAAGCAGTACTGTGTAGATCGAGGCATGTCGCCGGTGAGATACTCCGATTGCGACGGTGGAGACGATGAACTCTACGACGGATCTAGCGGATACGAGACGTGTGAGTCGCGAAAACAGACTCCGTGGAGGACGCCGGCGCATCCTGCCGTCCGGCGCAGCGGTGGCGGACACCGGAAGAACGTTTCTGGAATGAGCTTCTGTTTGAGTCCTTTGGTTCGAGCTAGCCCTTGCCGGAATTGGAACCATAAAGGAGTGGCTCCGGTGGACGGCGGCGATATCGGAGCTCCGGTGAGGCATCATATATCCAACAGTAAAGCCTTTTGTGCTAACAGATCGAGAAAACTTGCTGACTTTGGGCGAAGCGCTGCGAACCATTGATTTCGATGATCGTGAATATTTGACCAAGTGTACGAATACTTTTCGATTGTTTGGAAAGTACCATTTTGTCCTTGATGCTTGTATTTATAGTCTAATTACCTTCTTTTAAGTAGTTGATATTATTGAATTAAATTAAATATGAGAGACATGAATAAAAAACACTTCTTTTTCTTTCTCGTATATGATGACAAAAAATCCAATCATTTTCTAACCGGGCCTCGTATTATTGGTTTACTTGTCAAATCTTTTAAATTGGATTTCAAAAATATTATATACATATTATAAACTAGTAAATGAGATTTTGAAAAAATGAAATAAGGGTCAAAATCTGGTTTCAATGGCGGCTCAAATCAAGATAGTGTGAGGTAACCAGTGTTTTTGTGACCGGATCGGCCCGGCCGGTCCGACCGGTTCGACCGGGGATCGGCTAGGTGGCCGGTCCGGTTCACATCGATTCGTTTTTGCCCGGTCGAACCGGCCGGTTCGGACCGGCCGGTTCATCCCGAACCGCTGGTCGGACCGGGAAACCGGACCGGTTCGGACCAGATTTTGTAATTTTTTTTTATTTTTTTGATTTTAATGGGTAAAAACGGGGTGTTGAACCATAAATTAGTATGTTAGATATAAAAATATAGTTAAGTTTTATATATAACTATAAAATACGTATATAAATTACTTATATTTAATTATATATATAACTATATATATAATATACTATATATATAATTATGACGTCATCCGGTTCTTAAATCCGGTCCGACCTGTCCGACCACCAAACCAGTAAGGCGTCCGGTTCGACGTCCGATCCGGTTCTGAAAACATTGGAGGCAACAGAACCTGGAGTGATTAGACATCTTTTTTCTCGTTTAGTTGGTTACCGGTTTGACTGGTCGGTTACAGAAAAAAATGTAAGAGAACATGGGGAAATATATGTTGTGATTGCAAATTTGCCTTTGGTTTCAAGTTAAATTGAGTGTTGGGCCAGCAGGCAGGTGATAATTTATTGAGTGTGTCCCTCTCTTATAGACTATTCATCAATGCAATTGAATCAATTTGTAATTTAAAGCTTTTAGATGTTTATACTTGAACGACATCTTTTGTGGTGGGGGTCGGGGGTTAGTAATAAAAGCAACCGGTAGATGGATTGAAGTTTCAGCCAAGACAACATTCATCTAAAAATTTATAAGCATTGCTCTTAAAACTTGGGATAACTTTATAAAATAGTAATCAAGTTTCAGGATTGTTCTAATTAGGTCACTCATAAAATTTTTTGTTCAAATCAGGTCACTCATAAAATTTTTTTCCCAATTAGATCACTAAAATTTCAAAATTGTTTTAATTAGGTTATGATCATAAGTTGCAAAAAGTTTTAAAAATTTTGAAATGTTTAAAAATATTAACAATATTTATAAAAAAACTAAATTATTTTAAAAATTTTATGAATTATTTAAAAAAATTAAAAGAATATGAGTAAGTTAATTGGAACACTTCTAAACTTGTAATGATCTGATTGGAACAAATGAAAATATTAGTGAGCTAATTGAAACATTTTTAAAATTTTAATGACCTGATTGGAACAAATAAAAATATGAGTGACCTAATTAGAACACTATTAAAACTTGCTTACTATTTTATGAAGTTTTCTATTAAAAATTAGACTATTTTTAAAAGCAATGATTATGGATTAATTTAAAATACATGTTCTTTCTCGTATTGTTAGACCTTAGCAATGCATTAACTTTGACAATTATGTTTATTTTTTCTTAACTGATACTTTACGTTAATATTTCACGAATATATTTATTATAATAAATACGATTTTTTAATATAAATAAAATTAATAACAATATTTAAATATATTGCATAAAATATAATTTTATAGTTCAAAATTTCTATAATATACTTATTAGTTACAATAGTGTAGCGTACCTCAACAGTCCATTCTTTTGTCTATTTGTAGACAAGGGTTATGTTTTTTTCCAGTGGAACCACTCAACCATTCATGCGTCTTTCGTTAGGATGTCAAGTTACTTAAATAACCCTTATACATTAGATAAACTATACGTTAGATATGCTTTTATGTACGTTAGATAAACACTTATACATTAGATAAACTATGCGTTATTTTTATAATTTAACTCAAAGAATTGTAAAACTATACGTTACATATGCTTTTATGTACGTTAGATAAATCCTTTACCCAAATAATATAGCAGGACCCTAGTTCCCCTCTCACCACCAAAAATAAGAATAAGAACGATTCAAGTTTTGTTCCATCTAAACATTACAAATTACACACGCGTTGCTTCCATCTCAAAATTGAGTATAGTTTTACAATTCTTTGAGTTAAATTATAAAAATACAGTGTGTTTTTAATCATTTCAATGACTTAAAATTAGTATCAGATTACATACCATACCATTGACCATCACATCCGCTTGGGAATCTAAATGAGTAAATGATAAAATAAAGTTAGACTTTAGAAACCACATGCAACCACAAAAAATTTCTTCAAAGTATAATATTACGTGGGTGAGTTCCCACCCAATAAGGGTGTAACAAGCGCTCAACATAAAGCCACATTATTCAATTTTGGTTGACATTACGTGTTTACATGCATTTATTAAAAGAGACAATGACGAGGTAGTCATTTGTTTTCTCTTATACTTCAAATATTATTCTCGTGACTCATATAAATAATAAATGAGTATTGTCCCAGAATGATCGCGACTCTATTTGTCCATCGTATAGACAAAGAGATGCAAATCATATTTAAAAATGTATTTTTATGTACCTCACAGTTAAACGACACCAACTACTAATACATTTCATGTGAGGATTTAGATCTTAATTTTCTTTTAGATAGTCTTTGATTTTCACTGGGCTATCAACCCAAGGAGAAAAATTGAATTCTAGTATTCGTTTTTAATACTCGTGTTTTGTCTAAAAATGACTTTTGATTAGTCTACGGATAAATGGTATGCGGATTATATTCGAGTATCTACGTCTTATACTCGCGTAACTTATGGTTTATGCAATGCTATTGGACTAATTACAAGAGACACGGTGGCACCAATAAATAGATTTAACAAAATTCTGCTTAGTTTTTTTCTACCAGCATTTAAAATACTTGAGTTATATAAGATTACACGTTGATATATTTCTGAACTCGCACACTATTAGTTTACAACCGGACCTAAAAGTATCTAATTGTCTACTTTTTAAGATTATTATTATAGTAGTAGTATAGTAATAATAAGATTATTCTTATTGTTATTATATTAGTATTATTTGTTATTAGTATTATTTCGAATATGATTGTTGATGCTTGTTCTTGAAATAACATTGTTTTCCCTTGGATATTCTTTGAAGTTTGAAGTTAAGCCTCTATAACCCCACCAAGTCACCAACTACTGATTTGTCTAGTATCTTTCTCATACATATACAAAGTCAAAACATTTTATATATAAATGGGTTCAATTTATATTATTAATTTAAACTTTTGGTATACGGTGTTTGTTCGTTTCACATGGAAAAATTCAAATTAATGTTCCACTATCTTTAGTTTAATGTATCAAATAAAACATCTTAATTTTCATATTTGTTTGTTTAGGTACTTTATACAAACAAAATGAACTTTTTAGAATATGAATAATGCATATTTTGTGACACTTTCTACTTTATGGTTTATATTTTTAAGGTGCTCCTATACGTTCACAAGTGATGCTAAATTGTTATTACACTATGTCAAATACTAGATCAGGTGACGTTATCATATAGACCATATGACAATGCAAAGCATATAACTCTGATCATATTAGTCATTTTTGTGTCATTATATCATATCACACGACGTGTATATTTTTTTATTACACTAACTCATACGACATGTATTGGATAATTAGGGCCTCTATCACTGTATGCCATTTTAGCATGGCATATGACCCATACATTCATTTTCTCTTAGTTTTATGAGCTAAACAATCATACGCCTATATGACATGTTAGTAGTCTAAAAGTAGTGCCCTTTTAGATGTAACCAATTTTTAAAATCAATAATTCAGAATACATACTTTTCAACAGAAAAAGTGTAACATAATTCAATCTATAGTATATAATAAAAGAGTAACTAAGATGCCACATGACACTCTTCTGTTACTTCTAAAAAAAAATTTCCCGCCTAAACTATTTTATTATTTTAGTTAAGTTTTTTATATTAAGAAACTAAATTAATTATTGATTTTGTTTTTAATTTAATTTTTTATATTATCAACTAAATTGTGTAATCATATGTTATTTTGAATTGTACATACTTTTATAGTAAAATAAGATTTAATTGAAAAAAAGTTTAAAAAAACATTTATTGATATATTTATATATTTTAGGTTAATTTCAATTTAAGATAATTGGTTTTTTATTTCACACGGGTCAATTGTATGTTATATCATCTAAAGAAGTATTCGAATATATATAACTTGAAAATGCAACTTTTTATTTTTTATTATTTTATGTAATACGTAATTTAATCATACGAAATATTTATACATTTATGAATTATATAGTTTTTATATTTTCAACCCGTGTATTATACGGGTATCTAACCTAGTTCTTAAGATATTCAAAGATCTTCTATATTGTAAATATAATATTTTCAATTGTAACATATTTGTTTACATCAATGTAGGCATACAATTCATCAAACAATGCACAGTCCAAAATACTACAATAGCCAAACAAACCATCGCCACCACCACCCTATGGCCACCGCGGCACCGCCAACACCATTACATTCGTGACGGCCGCTTCCACCAACTTTCATGCACAATACCTATACAGAAAATCAATCACCTCCATTGCAAAACAAGAAATCTATTTTGACTTTAGCGGTCAAACGAGTCATTTCAAATTCAATTCGCCCTCCAAATTTACTTACAACATGCAACCAATAGTTCTACTGTTACAAATTATATAAAATTTTCAAAGTCAAATCAAACTCGTTTGACCGAAAAAGTCAAAACATACCTCAATTGGTGCATCTGGAGGAGCAAGTTTCCTGCTTCTGCTTATGCTCAGTTTCATTCAAGTAGCAATGGAGTTGATTCTTCTGACAATACTGCCCCTAAATGTGCATGAAATAAACTAAACCTTAATCCCGAATACCCGATTAGAAAGGATAATCACACTAAAAAGTATGATCCGTAAAAAAACTAAAGTATGTTGCCATTTCTGATAATTTCCCGATAATAAAACATTCAATAACATATACAAACCGACAAAAGATTAACTAAAACAAGACCTACAGTTGCATGTTAAGATCCATACATTAAACCTTCTGAGAATAATCCTTCATAAATATCCAACTTTAACAAGATGTCAAGATACTTTCTTACAGTTAGATGAAAGATGGTTAAAAAAACGTCAACTTGAAATTTTAACTATTTAAGTTGCGTACCAGTATCATCCGTTTGTTTTCTCTTCGCCTCAAGATCATCAAGATAATTCTGATAAATGTAGGTACAGAAACCCCATAAGCCCATTAGCATCGCGATTATCTTTACACCATTCATTTTGTCATGAAACACAACTAGTGCGGCCAATGGAGTCAGGGCCAATGAAAGAGTACTGATCACATTTGAAAACAAAGATGACACCACAAAGATCAAGCCCACAACGCCAACTGAACACACCTGCCAAGCCACAGCGGTCCAAACCAATGTCATCACATAAGCCAGACCGCCCTTACCAAAACTGTCCATTTCACCACCCAAAGTCCGCCACTCGCCGCTAGCAAAAAGACCAATGATAGAAACACAAGTGGCAAAGAATGAAGTGTAGATTTGAAGCTCAAGAACCACAGAAAATGTTTCTTTTTTGATAACTTTCTGGAATGTAAGTTGCATGAGTGAAAGTAAAAGTGCATAAAGAGCAGAAGCACTAAGTGTAGCCGCAAAACCAAGGGCGTATTTCATGTTTGTGACGCCAGACGGCTTATCTGAGTCATCATTCACAGCAAGCAGAGAGGCGGATAATGAAAGAACCACCACAGAATTGAATATTAAAGCTGTAAATTTCTGGGAATTTATGAAAAATGAAAAGACCGCGTTGAAGGCTAATTGAGTAGCACATACGAGGGAGTAAGTGGAGGCTGAAAGATATAGTAATCCCACAGAGTATAGCATATTGTCACCAGCAATTAGCGCACCAACAACAATATAGATCAATAATATAACTGCAGGTGAAAAGGTTGTGTTGGATGTAGTTGATGATTTATTAATTGAAGGAAAAAGAATATATGGGATGAAGAGGATAGGAAACCCGATAGTTTGAACAAGCGTAGCCAGCCATTTACTATTTCCACCTTGGTCATAATAAAATCGACCCAAAAGAACTGCGACAATTTGACCAATAATCAGAAAACAAATGTTAAAGGCAACAAGAACCCACCATTGCCAACGTTTGAGTTTGGAAAGCGGCAATAGGCCAGACTGAGTCGCCACAACTGGATCTTCATTATCTACAATATAAATACCCAAATATGCAAAAAAGTTAGCATCTTTTTGGAAATATTTCAATACAAGAAATCTAATAAACAGTGGTGATTAAAAAGAGATTAAAAAAAGTGAATCTTGTGGAACAAAATCAATACTATCGATATTTGTAAGAAAAAGAATTAGCAAGTAAATAACTTTTAATTTGTAAGAATTGTCAATAACAAACATCTTGCAGTGAGTTATATATAATGGGAAAGGTACAGAGGTTACAAGATATGAGATCACATGATATAGAAGTATAGTACTACAACATTAGTACATTACTATATAAAATGCCATATCCATTGCAAATGCAATATGTGCATGTTATACTTAAAATGGAAGGGTATTCCACAACATTACAAAAAAGAAACCAACAGTTTGACCAATTATGAACTTGATATCTTTTTATCCCAAAAGTATCCATTCTGCCTTTGAAGGTCATACAAACTGATAAGTGACTTAAAATCAATACAGTTGTTTTAAATTCAGAGTAAAAACTGAGAACCCACCTGAATTACAAATTACAACAATGGTGATTGATAATTATTAATTTCAAAATCACTTTATCCAGTTTCTTGGGATTTAAAACCCAAATCAATTTCAGTTATTAACTTGCAGCAGCCCTTTTGGCTTTCGAATCAGTCTAGCAAATGAAATCATAAACTTCAAAACAGCATGATCTTTGACAAAGGAGAAATTTTTACTTAAACCCACTTAATCATTAATCTTAAAGAACTGAAAAACACAATCTATGCTTCAATTAACAAATCGCATGAAAAAAAAGAAACATTATCACTCAAAATTGAAACGATGATCTATGACTAAAGACCCAATTAGCAAATTTTAAAATTCGAAGAACAGAAGCCATCAATCATCATTTCTGCTACTAAAACATCACACCCATTTAATAGGGAAACAGTTAACCCCCCAAACGAAAGTATTTTGTCCCCAATTGAATCCGATATACTAAAAGAAACCAACCGATACATGTGATGAAACTAATATACCAATCAAAGAGTACAAACCTGACATGTTGAGAAGATCCGTGAAGTTTTGAGCAAGAGATTAATACAAACTGAGAGAATTTTGGAAGTATTGATAGAGAGTGAAGTTGTTTGATGATTACGCCCAAAACCACCAACACAATGGCGAATTCACGATGATGGGTACCGGTTTATCGGGTTAATCTGTTGGGTCAAACAAACAACCCGTAAATGATGATGAAAATAATATTATTATTATATAAGGTTGGACAATGAATGGTATCGTTATATTGGCCCTTGAATGTGGACATGTGCATCGGGTTCTAGGAAGATTCGTAAAAGAGATTATGTTTTTACAAAATTATATATGTAAAAGTATGTGTATTTTATACAAATTTGTTGATATTTTGATAAAAAAGAGTTAAATATATGATAACAAATATGGTTTGATTTGGTAAAGTACAATAATTGTTAAGTTGTTTATCATACAAACAAGACTTATGAAGTTAAGTGTGTGGATACAAGTAAAACATATTTTTTGATAACGAAAACAAAATCAAGTTCAAAACCGAAAAACCCGAATTCGTTGGAGGTTCATTAAAATCCAAGGAATAAAAAAAAATTAAGGCTAAATAACACAAACACACAATTACACTAAAATTTTAATTATGTATACACTGGTGTTTCTTGTTATAAGATTGATAATTCAATTCTCGTCTTAAAAATAGCATAACTTTAGAAATAAGACTAAGTGCGTTTTCCAAATGGAAATACCCAATTATAAAAGGGGATTGTTACATGTTTTACCTTTTTAAACTGAAAAATTACATATTTTCATAAGACATAAAATCAATTACATATTTTTCATTACTAATACATATATGCTACTATTATTCATTTCAACAAAATTAACCTATCATATGACTATGTAATAGTGTTTTTACTAATGGGTTTTAAGTATTAATGTTTTGTTAGTATAATTGTTTATAACTTTGACTATTGTGTTTTGTATTTTGATATATAACTTTAATCATAGGTGATTATTATTTTGAAATAAAGTTTTAAAATTTTGTATTTGAGGTTATAATTTACTTATTTTTATTTATATAGAAAACTCAAACTTAAAGAAAATATATTATTGATGTTTTTAGAAAAGAAAATATGTAAAAATAACTTAGTAAAAATATAAATATAAAATTATTTAATAACAAATTGTGATAAAATAAATAAATATATAATATATATTTTTAAGAAAATTATATATAATTAATTCTTTAACTTAAATAAATATTTAATTAATGAATGCAGCGCGTCCCTTCTAAAAAGAATCAAACATGAATCCATATTCACTGATACACCCAAGCCCACATTGTAAACAAAACTATTTAGTTGGGCTAGAATGTTAATAAAAGAAGAATCGTCGAAGCCCAAATGCCGATATATAAAACTCCGTTTTCTTGGGTGAAAGTGAAACCGAATTGATTTTTCTTTTTCTAAAAAAACAACTAATGGGTTTGTAGTCACTTGCTGCAAATTCATCATTCTAGAAACATTGTTCCCCTTCGAGTTCACTTTTTTTAATATTTCATTAAAAGTTTATAGCCATGTACTATATGGAGGGCTGGTTATTTTTGATCTGCTTATAACATGATTAGACTTGTTTAATAGAAATTCTATTATTTATTTTTCTAAGTTTTTAAAAATAACTAAAATTAGAAAGCTAAACTCTATTATTTCTTATTCTTGGTTCACAAAAACACTTTAAAAAAATTACAAGCATTATATATAGGTAGTTGAACAAGTTATTTTCATGTTTGATACATATGCTACGCGCGTCATTTCTAACCTGTTAAACACGATAAGACCTGTTTTGCCAGCCCTAATTATTTTAAACATAAAAATTTAATATAATAATAATATAAATATAAGGTATAGAATTTATACCCTTACTTTTAAATCAATATTGTAATTTACAAATTAGTGTTGGAAACTTTTTTTTTTTCATTTTTAAATGATATTTAATAATTACTCATATTCATGAAATATATTTATACAAATAGAAATTGTTATTCCTTAGGTCAAGCTGTAAATTAGTTATATAAATAAAAATTTCAAACACGGTTAAATTTTAAACATAAACTAGTATTAAGCCCCATGCAGGGTGGCGTAAAATCATGCGAAATAGAACCAATGATACATCGCTATCAGTGTCCATCAACATCAAAAAATTCGTATTAAAAAAAATAAAAAATTTTAAAAATAAAACAAATGAAAGGGTATGAACAATTTTAACAGTTAAAAAAAAAGTAAAATAGAAAATCTATGAACTTCGATACATGTGTTGCTCCTGACGACTGTGATATTAACATAGTTAAGTAATTAAAAAGAAATGTATGAACTTGCAGCAGTTCGATGTAGGTAAAAAAGAGAATTATGTCGAGTACGTTGTGACGTAAACATGACTTGATCTTTAAACGAAAAATAGCTAAAGTAAATAAAACAATTTGAAAACAATATAGAAAAAGTAGAATGAAAAAAAGAATCCAATAAAAAAAGTTGTTGTGAAAGAGATTTGAACCCCGGTTAGTAGTTAAAAAGCCCAAAAAGTTAACCACTCCAACCATCAAGCACCTTGTCAAAGTCTTTTGAAAACAAACTATTAAAACAGACCAAAGTCGGTGGCTCTCGTTGCCCACTAACCTTGGTTTTTAAGTTATAGTAATAATATTTATTTTAGATACTATATAATTTTTATAAAATTTATATTAATATACTAAGGAATAATTGAACGAGACTACTTTGTTTATCGGCGTAGAGAGACCTCGTGAATTTCTAGAACTTTCTATTAAAAGTTTATCATATTTAGAAGTCACGTATGTGGTTCTCGCTTAAATCTCTTGAAAGACAACTTATAACATGGTGAATCGAGTTAAAAAAAAATATTAGTAAAAGTAGTATTACCAAAAAACTTCCATAGTCCATACTAAGATATTACTAAAGCACTTGCCGATTTAAAAAAAAAAAAAAAAAAAAAAAAAAGCCCTTAAAGCAACACGGTGCCGTCTAAATACCAATTGAATAATTTGAAAACACAAGGTAAAATAAAAGAATTTAAGACTCTTTATTGCAACAATTTATAAAACCATTTGTGAAATTATTATTATTACTAGTTTAAAACCCATGTATTGTACAGGTTGAATGAAAATATTAAATTAATAGTTTTTTATTAATATTTAGAAATTATAAAATAACTTTTGAGATAATATATGATTGAAATTACATATAATTAACTACTTTAGGTAATCAACAATAACAACATTTTCCATATTTTTGTCTTTAAAAACTTTTACTTTAAGAAGATTATTTTTTTAAACACTACAATTTTTTTAAACAATGCCATTTATTAAAAGTTTTTTGTATTAAAAAGCTTAATATTTCATATTTTTTGTTTTTTAAAAAAATATGTACTTTAATATAAAAATATATGTTTTTAAATATATCAAAAAATATATTTTATAATTTGGAAAGTATATAAATAATTATTAGAACTTAATTTGGAAAACACTAAATGATATAATTTCACAAATATATCTTTTAAAACTCATAGTGTTAAAAAGAACACAATATGATATTTTTGTCATTGTTGTATTGTGTATTCGGCGTTATCTATAATTATATTTTCCAATTAGAAGTATATAATTATGTTGTTCACCAATGTATTTTTTAAAACTTATAGTTTTCAATATAACACGATAAAACATTATGTTATTTTGTCATTATTTTTGATGTATTAGATTAATTAATTATTAATTTATTATCATGTTATACATATTAGAGATATATGATAATGTTATTCTATTATTATATTGTTTTTTAAAAAAATCATCATTTTAGGAAAACATAAAAATATTATAAAAAAGAAGCAATAACTAACTAAAACACACAATGAACTGCACTAAATAAATAATGACAAGATACGAGTTTAAAAACATAAAAAATATTATCTTTTTATATTAAAGTATTATACTCGTTTGAAAAATAAAAAAACGTTTGTTTTTATGGTGTAGTTTTTATGAAAAATTATATCGTATATAAAAGTTATGAACGTTTAAACAAAGTGGAAGAAGTTACAAAAAATCAACAAAAGTTGTTATTCTTAAAATAATCCTCTAACAAATTTTTTTCTAAAATTTGATCTCAACCATTGATTAAAAAAATTGATAATTAAGATTACTTTTTATGATTTTTAGTTTTAAATGCTTTTTTATTTGAATCCCTTTTATGTTTACTATAGTTGTTTTGTTGTCATTTAGTTAATTAAATCATTTAATACAATAAAGTCGCACAATTAATGTTTTAAAAATTTATTTTTCTAAACTCAACGAGAAAGGCTAAACCTCTAACATAATTAAACAAAATGGTTACAGCCATATAATTATTTTGTGTTATGTCATCTCTATCTAAGTTTTATCTAAGATTGTCCATATGTTCTCATATAATAAACTTATAAATTTCGGTAAATTTTTTTCAAGCGAGTTTTTTTTTTTTATTAATTGATTATTTACTACTATATTAATCAATTAAATTATTTCTATAAATAATTTATTAAACAACTTCTATAAATAAATAAATCATTTCATTAAAAATACTTTAATAAGTCTTTATTTTTTTAAAATAAAATTTAATTTCTAGATAATCATTATTAAAACAAAAATACTTTAAAAGATATATAAAAATGTTTTTGGATATTTATGAATATTATTTATTTTTTTATATTATTTTTTATAACTTAAATATGTTTGCTATATATAATAACTAGGTTAAAAACCCATGTACTACATGGGTGGAATAAAATTTAACATGTTAAAATTATTATTTTTTATAAAAGCTTTGTATCTTACATGTTATTACTTATTAGTCATTGGTGAAATTAAAAATAATAAATATCTAATAAATTATAAATAAGAATAATAAAAAATAAAAATTTTAATATTATATTTTAAGATAAGATATAATATAAATCATATGGTTTAGTATGTTTTAATAAATTATTAGAATAAAAACATTTATAATTTAGATATTTTATTTATAGTATAGTTTACATATTTAAATTAATTCTCATTTAATAGGAGAGAGAGGCGGGAAATATAATTTTAGAGTTAACCAGAAATTGCCAAGTGTCCACTTTAAACTTTCTTTTATTATAATAGGTTCATTGATATTTTATTTATATAATAAATATTAGATTATAATATCTATAATTTATTGTATAAATTTTTAATTCAATCCATGTAACAAATGAATATCTAATCTAAATTACCACTATTTACTTTCTTTGAAATAGTCACCAACACAACAAGTAAAAATTAGAAAAAGTCATTTCTTGTATCGTCCGAACACATGAAGATATATTAAATAAAAAAAGAAAAAAATGTAAACGTGAAGGCCTAAGAGCATAAAAGACTCGGATCAAGGAAATTAAACATGCAGTTAAAAGTAACTTTTATAAATTAAAGATTTGACATATAATTATAGGTTTTACATTATTTCAAACTAAACTAGCTCTGAACAATCTTCATGATCGAAAGTGATATAGCAGATAGTTGAAACGTATCACCGTTTCTTTTTGTTAACGGCGAAACAACACCCTGTCTCTGTTTGAACCCATCCTCACAAGTGGTAGCGCCATCCATAACCGAAGTTATTTTCACATTTGCATCGGAAAAACGTTTGGAATTATAGCTATCCAAGGCTTGTTTGATGCTAGAAATACCGTCTGAATAATGCCCTAAACAATCATTTAAACATGACTTGACATAAGGATCAAGTGAGTTGGAGTTGTCCTTAAGCAATTGTTTGATGTAACCCCTTGTGTCGGTAAGGTTATTACTTGTTAGCTTAATTGAAATCGCCCCGAGGCCTGTAATATCAGCGCCATGGCTACCCTGTGCGGCTTGGAGAGAGGAGATGCAAAACTGGAGGTTAATGTTAGGATTTTGCTGTGAGGAGGTGGTGCAAGTTTTGGATATGAGGTCATTTTGTCCCTCGATGGATACGAATAACAAGGAAAATAAAAGGATTGCAAGAGAGAAAGGCGAGGGACTCATATTTCTCTTATTCTCTTATAGGGAGGAGGCTTGTTTCTTGTGAACAATGAGTGGATTTTCTTGTGAACAATGAGTGGGTTTATATAAGAACGCAAAAGGGTATATTTGGAAAATGATAAATAAAATAAAACGATAATTGTATATTATAAATATCTTTTTATTTTTTATGTTGTAAATATCACACTTGAATATTACACTTTTTAATCATAAATGTGTCAACCATGAGCTATCTAAGACAATTAAAATGAAGAGGTATCGGGTTCAAGTCTCACTTTAAGTAAATATGTTTATGGTTGAACAGTTGAACTAAGGGTTTTTATATTTGTAAGATTTCCTATCGAGAGGATTGGGGGTGCGGTCTAATTAAACTAAAGAACAAATAAATTAACACGATTAAAATAACACATATTCTTTAAATTAGAGTTGTAGAATGTGTCAGTACTAAAAAACATCTTGAATATTACACACCATAAATGTGTCAATATCAGAATTAATGGTACTTAATTATTTCGTCATCGTGTGTTAAATTACAAATGCTTAATGTACAAAGTAATTTAAGGCGTAGCATTTAATATATTCATCATACGCATATATTAAGACAATGGTATTACAAGTGGTTTAGTCATATGATTTTAATACTTTGGACACATCATTACAACTGCACCATCTATTTATGTGTCATGCCGAAGTAACTTGAAAACAGCTAGAATCATTGTTTTAATTGCTTTAAATATACTATTGTAAATTGTTAATACACACCATTAAACTAGTTTATACTCCTTGTTATAATAAATGGTGTCAATGTGTAATCAAGGCAATCCGAACTCAACTCAACTTAGCTAGAACCAAGCTGGTTTAACTTTAAAAAAACTCAAGCTCAACTAGTTTCGAGCTCATTCTATTTTTTATGATACATGCAAATTAATTTTTTATACAACGTAATATGTATTAAGCTGTCTTTTATTGTAATTATTTATATAATTATAAGCATTGTTTAACTATGTATCTATATCTATATATCTATATCTATATTATTATATAAAATAATTTTCTAGACATAAGTGTAATTTATAAAAAAAAATCAAGACATCTAATACAACTTCTTGAACATTATGTACAAGTTTTTCATGTAATCATTTTTGTTTTGTCCATCATTTAACAAACTCCTTATAATTAACACATTGATTATATTATTAATACATTATTTAATAATGTAAGATTATTTAATTCACTACATTAAATATTTTATTATTTATAATACTTTTATTTAACATTTAAATTTTTAAGTAAATATTATCTTATTTGAATACTTAACTATATAATTACTAAATATTTTTATAATAAACAAATAATTAATAATAATAATAATAATAATAATAATAATAATAATAATAATAATAATAATACCCAACTATGAATGGTGTTCAATACAGATCAAATAAGAGCCTTAGTGACACTCACCGCATCATGCGGGTCAACTCACTATCTATACTACCTTATAACACATCCTTTTAGGTAAAATAGACATTTCACTTAATTTAAGACACTTAGTAGGGATATTTTGGGAATTTAGTATTTTAGTATTTATGACAAATTTTGTTATTCAATAACATATTTTTTAAATTCAAAAATTAAATACAAACATTAATAAAGTATCAAATAAATGCATGTTATAATTTAAATTTAAACTTATAAAGTTTATGTATTTTATTTTGATTTTTATCTTGTGTCAATTTAGCATATCTAAATATTTTAGGGTAACAGTTGTTTTTGTTTTAAAATAGGTAAAAAAGAGAATTATGTCGAGTACGTTGTGACGTAAACATGACCTGATCTTTAAACGAAAAATAGCTAAAGTAAATAAAATAATTTGAAAATAATTTAGAAAAAGTAGAATGAAAAAAAGAATCCAATAAAAAAAGTTGTTGCGGAAGAGATGTGAACCCAGGTTAGTAGTTAAAAAGCCCAAAGAGTTAACCATTCCAACCAAGCCACTTGTTGAGGTCTTTTGAAAACAAACTATTAAAAAAGACCAAAGTCGGTGCACCAACCTTGGTTTTTAAGTTATAGTAATAATATTTATTTTAGATACTATTTAATTTTTATAAAATTTATATTAATATACCAAGGAATAATTGAACGAGACTACTTTGTTTATCGGTGTAGAGAAACCTCATGAATTTCTAGAACTTTCTATTAAAAGTTTATCATATTTAGAAGTCACGTCTGTGGTTATTTCTTAAATCTCTTGAAATACAACGTATAACATGGTGAACTGAGTTAAAAAATATTGGTAAAACTAGTATTACCAAAAAACTTCCATAGTCCATACTAAGATATTACTAAAGCACTTGCCGATAAAAAAAAGCCCTTAAAGCAACACAGTGCCATCTAAATTCCAATTGAATAATTTGAAAACACAAGGTAAAATAAAGGAATTTAAGACTCTTTATTGCAACAATTTATAAAACCATTTGTGAAATTATTATTATTACAAGTTTAAAACCCATGTATTGTACGGGTTGAATGAAAATATTAAATTAATAGTTTTTTATTAATATTTAGAAATTATAAAATAACTTTTGAGATAATATATGATTGAAATTACATATAATTAATTACTTTAGGTAATAAACCATTACAACATTTTTCATATTTTTGTCTTTGAAAAACTTTTACTTTAAAAAAAATATTTTTTTAAACACTCACAATTTTTTTTAAACAATGTCATTTATTAAAAGTTTTTTGTATTAAAAAGCTTAATATTTCATATTTTTTGTTTTTAAAAAAAATATGTACTTTAATATAAAAAAAATATGTTTTTAAATATATCAAAAAATATATTTTATAATTTGGAAAGTATATAAATAATTAATAAAACTTAATTTGGAAAACACAAAATGATATACTTTCATAAATATATCTTTTAAAACTCATTGTGTTGAAAATAACACAATATGTTATTTTTGTCATTGTTGTATTGTATATTCGGTGTTATCTATAATTATATTTTCTAACTAGAAGTATATAATTATGTTATTCACCAATGTATTTTTTAAAACTTATAGTTTTCAATATAACACAATAAACATTATGTTATTTTGTCATTATTTTTGATGTATTAGATTAATTAATTGTTAATTTATTATCATGTTATACATATCTATACTATCTAATAAAACTCTAAAACCATTATTTTGACACTTGTCATGATTTTAACCATCATCACTTTATTTTCCCTCTAAAAAGATATTACAGTAATTTAAATAATCAAACTAATTTATCTCACTTAATAAAAATTAATTTTATTAACTGATACATTCTCTCTCTCATCTAGATTTTTTTATCTCAAGCTATATTTTTAAAAGAAAACTTTATTAAGGACATCAAAAATCACATCTTTTTATTAACATAAAAATCATAAAAAAACAAAATTTTTATATAATATGAAAATTTCTAAAACATTAAAACTTTTTGAAACAAAATATTTTAAATCGGTCATTTTTTAGAAAAAAATTATAAAAAATATGACATTTTCTAAAAGCAGTTTATTAAAACAACCAGAATAATTAAAAACTCGAGTTTTTAATAAACAAGATTTTTACAAACAATAAATTTTTTATTAAAAAAAATCTTAACACGAATGTTTAAAAACGAAACTATTTAGATAAGAGAGTTAAAAAATAGTATAATTGTTTTATTTCTTGAAGTATTACGTAAAATTTTATCATATCTTATATTAAAATATCGTACTGTTACTTTTTGTGTTTATTACTAACTATAATTCGTTTAATAAATGAGTTTCTAGCCTATTTATTTATCTGTATATCTATCTATCTATAACAAAAAAAATCTAAAATAAAACTTGATATAATTGTAAGTTTTATCATACTAACTTTCTCATTTCTCTTTATTATTATTAATAATATTGAATATTAATAATATTACTCATACTATTTTTAGATTAAAAATTATATAATTTAATTAATTAAAACCTATTTTTTTTAAAACTTTAAAAAAAATATTTTATAAAATACAGAATACAACAAACTTTTTTTAAAATAAATTTATTTTTCTTAAAAAAATATTTAAAACCCATATTCTTTGTATAAAATAAAGTTTAAGAAAAATAGTTATTGTTTATTTAATTAAAGAAGCTATTGATATGTAATTATAATTATATTTTATCTTCAAATATGGTTTTATAATTTATAAATTTTTATTACTAATTATTTTGTATAATATTTATTCAACCTGTATAATACACGAGATACTAAACTAGTTAGAGATATATGATAATGTTATTCTATTATTATACTGTTTTTTAAAAAATCATCATTTTAGAAAAACATAAAAATATTTAAAAAAGCAACTAAGTAAAACACACAATGAACTGCACTAAATACATAATGACAAAATATGAGTTTAAAACTATAAAAAATATTATCTTTTTATATTAGAATATTGTACTCGTTTGAAAAATAAAACGTTTGTTTTTATGGTGTAGTTTTTATAAAAAAAAATAATATCGTATATAAAAGTTATGAACGTTTAAACAAAGTGGGAGAACTTACAAAAAATCAACAAAAGTTGTTATTCTTAAAATAATCCTCTAACAATTTATTTTCTAAAATTTGATCTCAACCATTTATTAAAAAGATTGATAATTAAGATTATTTTTTACAATTTTTAGTTTTAAATGCTTTTTTATTTGAATCGTTTTTATGTTTACTATAGTTGTTTTGTTGTCATTTAGTTAATTAAATCATTTAATACAATAAAGTCGCACAATTAATGTTTTAAATATTGTTTTTTCTAAACTCAACGAAAAAGGCTAAACATCTAACATAATTAAACAAAACTAGTGTTAGTCCCTCAACGCGCGTTGCGCGTGTGATGAACGGGATAAATCAAGGCTCATAAAAATACACGTAGTCAAATTGTCATGTTCTCATCATCATATCCAATTTATAAACAGTACCACTGCCAAGTAACGAACCACCACCACAATTACAACCACAAATGTCACGATAGCCACATCTCCTTCATACAAGGTAAAACCAAGAAACCAAAAGGATTGCCTGAGCACGCAACAATATAATTGATGTCTTCAAAATCTAGATTTGGTAAGAGCAACAAAAAACCCCACCACTGTTCGGCCTCTCCTTCTCAACTATATGTGACTTACGTTGTAGAAGATAAGAGAGTATGTTTTCAAATGAAGCCCCCAAGATATATTATGAATTGGAACATGTAACAATGTAAATGTACGATCAATAAGGTTATAGATTTATCCAAACACAAATGATGTTGACAATATCAAGCTTAAAAAAGTTGAAGAGACGATAATGACTTGTAAGTTGCATTCATAATAACCAGCTTCAAGGTGTATAAAGTTCTAACAGATAAACTTAAGGTACCATGCATTATAATACACTTTCAACTTTTGTTAACATTTAAGCTTCCTGAACACATCATATCATCTAGTAATTGATGCCAAAAATCAAACTATAAAAAGATGTTTACATAAAGTTCAAAAACTTACCTCAAGGATCTGCAGTGTCTACCATTATCTCTTTTTATCCTTCTTTCCTTGAATTTTGTTTCTGATCAAACCCTGGATTGTACTACTTATTATAAACTCAGATACGTTATGTTGCTTAGTTAGAGTAATTACTTATTTCTATTTAAATGGAACTATATTACCTGTCGAACATGGCTTTAAAATTCAGTATAAATCAAAATTGGTAGTAAAGTAATAAACAAACATCGGTCATTACTTGGTCTACATAATTACTTAAAAGGTATGCTTGACCAAAAAAATGGTTATGAGACTATGATTTTATTCCAATCTCATGTTGGAAAGAAGAACGACTAGACCCAAATATTAACGTCCAACAACATAGAACAATCAAACCTAACCCCATAAAAAGAGCCAAATTAAAACTACCTCAAGAATAACTATTTACAGAAGCAAACCACACGCATAACATCTAAAAATTGCAACACCAACATCAACATCATCCATTAAACAATCATACAAACATAGATTAGACCCGGTTACCCACCTCGCCACCTAAATTCAAAAGAGTCCAAATGTATAATTATTCAAATCTTTTATTTTAAGATTCATTTAGACCTGCAAAATGTAAATAAATCAACTGAAACAAACATGTAAACATCATATTTTCTTCATTGTTTCAAGAGTGTGTATATGCTTCCAAATTTCAAATTGTCATTATTGATGTCCTATATCGAAATTACATAGTAGTTAACAAATGTTAAAAAAATGATGCACCAAAAAGGCAAAAAGAGATGCATTTTAGTGGGAAGAAGTGATTTCTTCAAAATTCAAGTCTGACTATCATATCCATGTAAATACACGGGAAAAATCATTCAATAATACTCCACATTTAAATACGAAGTTGAAGTCACAAAGCATAAATTTAGTTATTACCTGGTATTATAACCAAAAACTTAGAACATACATTTTCAAGTATATTTATTAGAAATTCAAATTCAGAAGAAAGAAAATATAGAGAACATTAGATCAAACACCTGGCTTGCATTCTTTTTCATTGATTTCAATCTTAAATTTTAAACTTCTTACCCAAGACAACTATCTCTAGTTGAACAATAAACATGCAAGAGTTCAAATAACATCGATTCAACAAACATTGGAATCAAAGATATAACCCTTACCGTGTTTGACGCAATATATCACCATGATTTTTCACCCACCGCCGGATGGAAATTACCATATCCTTGTTCTATCCTGCGAGGCAAACTTAAAGTTCATCATCATATCCAAATCTCAATAACACAAATTAAGAGTAAAGTCGAGCTATATTAAAATTAGTTTATTAAATAACAATTAGCTGCAACTGAGGTTGCAATTGGTTAAACCAACCCGCCATCCTTGGATTTTGCCATGCTAAAGTGCAAGTCTTAAACTTAATCACATAGCCTCTTCGATCTTTAGAGAATGAACACGGAGAACTTCTGTACTCATTGAATTTCATTAAAAGGAAGGCACAGGTCAATGTATGACACACACATATCAGTTGTACAAACCCGCAAAGAAAAGATTGTACAATTCTGTTAATCCACGTGAATTTACCACGCACACACCAGTTTCAACCAAGTGCATAAAAGAGTTGTGCGATCCTATTCATCAACATGATCTGAAACAGAGTATCAAATTTACAACCGCCTAAAAACCCACTTGCTGGCACAATATGGTAAAACAAAAAAGAAACATGGGCATATGTAACTGATCATTCACTTACCCCAAAGGTCACCTTAAAGCATGCATATGCGTATTGCATGCAACCACATAAAAAGGCTTTACGATTCCGTTCACAAACTTGCTCTTTAAATATAGGACTATTAGTAAAGTAATATAACCGATTATCTCCATGCGGACAATAGCTTAAAATTCAGTCGTATTTCTTAACAATAACTGGGCAAGTAGTTCAAACCAACTCATATGCGAAGAAACAATCTATAGTATGGAAAAGAAAATTAAAATCAGCATGGCTGCTACCGTGTCGGTTACAATGTGACAAGAACTCATGTTCCTTTCACATAAACAACTGAGTTGCCGCGCTAAGATGCAAATTACTATATCCGTGTTTCAATCTGTTGTGGTAAACTAAAGTTCATCATCATATCCAAATCTGAAAAACACTAATTTGCAATGGAACAAATAAGGCTCAGATGTGTAAGCAATAGAACAAAGAAAGACGAACTTGCCATGGCTGCAAATGTACAAGTTGTTTCGTAAAAACATCCGACTTGCCCCCCCAAGATGCAAGTCATCATAACGTTGCTCCAATTCAGGTAGACAAATCAAAGTTCATCATCACCGCCTGCTACTTAAATCTCAATCAACTATAAAGATCCCAGAAATACAAAAAGAACTCAATCGTTAACTACACAATTCACCAGATGCAACATAAGACATTAGCTAACAAACCATCATGACCTTTCAACTAGAGAAATCAAAGCTCATCATCAGACCCTTCTACTTAAAACACAATCAACTATTAGGATCCCAGATATACAAAGTGAATTCAATCATTAACGGCACAACTATTGTTTAACTTCTCATGAAAAGTCAAAATTAACATCCTTACCTCAATCGTTCCATAGGGAGCTACGAAGTTCACCATGGGAAACACAAAGTTGACTAACTTGCTATCTACTCCTGATAATATTATTCTTAGTGGCTCACATCACGGCCACCACCAGACACCCGGCACCACCTACGTTTCCCAAGCAACTAAGACGAATAGTTCTTAATGGCGGAGAACACAACCACCGCTCACAACCCCAAGAAACAAAAATCAAATGATGACCAGGTACACGATCCCTAAACAGGAACCCCAATCACGATTCTAACGGCAACGACGGAGATGAACACCGGCAACGCCATCACCTAACCATCGCAATCTAGGGTTCCCTAATCACAAAAACGAACCTAAAATAGGACCTATGATCACGATTAAGTTGGCGACGGTGAAGCTGAAATATCGGCCATACTCGCTGGACACCCACAACAACGCTATCACGTAACCCTCGCAACCTAGGGTTCTCGAATCGCACCACCACAGAGCAGTAACATGGATCTATACCAAACTTTGCACGGAGAAGATGACGATTGTCGTGGGCGACAGACGGTGGTGGTGGCTCTCTATTACTGATTCTTCACTGCCAATCATTAAAAAGGAAGTCGCAGACGTGTGGCAGTCGGCAGGCAAAACCTGTGGAGAAACCACAACCGTAGATTTACAAACAAATGGCTCAAAATCGTGAAGGTAAACATATAGGGTAAGGTAATGGCTATAGCCATATAATTATTTTGTGTTATGTTATCTTCATCTAAGTTTTATCTAAGATTGTGCATATGTTCTCATATAATAAACTTATAAATTTCAGTAAACAATTTTTTTTCTAAGTGATTTTTTTTTAATAATTGATTATTTACTACTATATTAATCAATTAAATTATTTCTATAAATAATTTATTAAACAACTTCTATAAATAAATAAATAAATCATTTCATTAAAAATACTCTAATAAGTCTTTGTTTTTTTAAATAACATTTAATTTCTAGATAATCATTATTAAAACAAAAATACTTTAAAATATATATAAAAATGTTTATTGATATTTATGAATATTATTTATCTTTTTATATTATTTTTTTTCACTTTAATATGTTTGCTATATATAATAATTTCATTGATATGTTATTTATATAACAAATATTAGATTATAGTATCTATAATTTATTGTATAAATTTTTAATTCAATCCATGTAACAAATGAATATCTAATCTAGATTACCATCTAGATTACCACTATTTACTTTCTTTGAAATGGTCACCAACACAACCACTAAAAATTAGAAAAAGTAATTTCTTGTATCGTCCGAACACATGAAGATATATTAAATAAAAAAAAGAAAAAAATGTAAACGTGAAGGCTTAAGAACTTAAAAGACTTGGATCAAGGAAATTAAACACGCATGCAAAAGTAACTTTTATAAATAAAGATTTGACATACAATTATAGGTTTGACATCATTTCAAACTAAACTAGCTACTCTGAACAATATTCATGATCGAAAGTGATATAGCAGATAGTTGAAATGTATCACCGTTTCTTTCTGTTAACGGCGAAACAACACCCTGTCTCTGTTTGAACCCATCCTCACAAGTGGTAGCGCCATCCATAACCGAAGTTATTTGCACATTTGCATCGGAAAAAAGTTTGGAATTATAACTATCCAAGGCTTGTTTGATGCTATAAATACCATCTGAATAATGCCCTAAACAATCATTTAAACATGACTTGACATAAGGATCAAGTGAGTTGGAGTTGTCCTTAAGCAATTGGTCGATGTAACCCCTTGTGTCAGTAAGGTTATTAGTAGTTAGCGTAATTGAAATTGCCCCGAGGCCTGTAAGATCAGCGTTGTGGCTACCCGGTGCGGCTTGGAGAGAGGTGATGCAAAACTGGAGGTTAATGTTAGGATCTTGTTGTGAGGAGGTGGTGCAAGTTTTGGATATGAGGTCATCTTGTCCCTTGATGGATACGAATAACAAGGAAAATAAAAGGATTGCTAGAGAGAAAGGCGAGGGACTCATATTTCTCTTATTCTCTTATAGGGAGGACGTTTGTTTCTTGTGAACAATGTGGATTTTCTTGTGAACAATGAGTGGATTTATATAAGAAGGCAAAAGGGTATATTTGGAGAATGGTAAATAAAATAAAAAATAAAAACAAAAATAATTACAAATCTTGATTATGGAGACATAAATGCTTGGTTATTTTTAGTCTTCAAATTAGAATTAGTAATTAGATGCAAAATAACTTTCAGGATGATACTAGTGATATAATAGTGATATAACAGTTCAAGTAAATCGTACCAATATATTATTTGTTTTATTTTTAATAAATTGTTCACCTAAAAACTTACGGTTTTGTCTTTATCCGAAAAGTTGCTCGCTCAAGCAAAACACGTCTTGGTAGAGATTGCTCTACCCCTTCCGAGGAAGGTTTTGTTCTCCTCCTTAACCGATGTGAGACTTAAATCTTCAAAACTCCGGACTCTCATACCATCAATATTACATTACACACTAATTATATTTAAGTATTATTATTACTATTGTTATTGCTATGTTTGTTGTTGTTATTATTAATATCATTATTAATATCATTATGTAAATATTCAGTAAAAATATAAATTTAAATAGTATTTGTGAGTAAAACATCTTGAATATTACACATCATAAATGTGTCAATATCAGAATTAATGGTACTTAATTATTTCGTCATCGTGTGTTAAATTACAAATGCTTAATGTACAACGTAATTTAAGGCGTAGCATTTAAAATATCCATCATACGCATATATTAAGACAATGGTATTAGAAGTGGTTTAGTCTCATTATTTAGTACTTTGGACACATCATTACAACTGCACCATCTATTTATGTGTCATGCCGAAGTAAGTTGAAAACAACTAGAATCATTGTTGTAATTGCTTTAAATATACTATTGTAAATTGTAAATACGCACCATTAAACTAGTTTATACTCATTATTATAATAAATGGTGTCGATGTGTAATCAATGCAAACCGAACTCAACTCAACTTAGCTTGAACCAGCCTGGTTTAACTTTAAAAAAACTCAAGCTCTACTAGTTTCGAGCTCATTCTATTTTATATGATTCATGCAAATTAATTTTTTATACAACGTAATATGTATTATGTTGTCTTTTATTGTAATTACTAGTTTTTTTAAACCCGTGTATTACACGGGTTGAATAAATTAAATATTAAATATAATAAATATTTATTAATTATAAAATAATATTTTAAGATAAGATATGATTGAAATTACGTATGAGTAAGTGCTGTAAGTAATAAAACAATGATATCAGTTTTTTAAAACTTTTTTCCCAATTTGTTTTTAAATAATATGTTAAATAAAAACGTATTAAACAATGTCATTTCTAAAAATTTGCTTATTATAACTCGTAATTTTAATTATTTTTTGTTTATAAAAAATCTAACATCAATTTAAAATGTTTCGTATTTTTAAAAAAGTTTGATGTATTAGAAAGATGTCTTACTTTATAAAAACTTTTTTCTTTAGGAAGAACATTAATTAAAATATTTATTTTTTAATTTATGGAAAAAACTATTTTTAATCTAAAGAAAGGTTAAATAATATTATTAGCAATAAAAGTAATTATTTAATAGGATAGAGAAGCGGAAAATTTTGGTGGAGATGAATGTGTTGTTGTCACGTGTCACCCATAGATACTCTTTTATTAGAGTACTAGTATAGTATCCCGTGTAATACACGTGTTGAATAAATAAAATATTAAATAACTTGTAATAAAATTTAAAAAATTATAAATAATATTTGTAAATAAGATATTATTGAGTTATGTATATATAAGTATTTTAAGTAAAAAGCAACAATAATATCATTTTAAAATATCATTTTATAAGATTGTGTTTTTTTAATTATTTTTTAAAACATTATGGTCTTTTTTTAATTTAATTTAAAAAACTAATAATCTTATAAAACATAGAAAAATGGTATTAAAATACCTTGTATTTAAGAATTTTTACGTGTCTTATATAATTTTAAAGTGTATTTTTTATTAAAAATCAAGTTTTTTATTTTTATGATATCTATTTTTTTAAATTTAGAAATATTTTAAATAATATAATTACTATAAATACTAATATCATTGTTTAACTATGTATGAAGATAAAAATAAAAATGCCTAATATGTTGACACATGTCATGTCAAAACCTTCTTTTATTATATTTAATGGATGAAGATGAAGATTTATATAATTATAAGCATTGTTTAACTATGTATCTCTATCTATATATCTATATCTATATTACTATATAAAATATTTTTTTAGACATAAGTTAATTTATAAAAAAATCAAGACATCTAACACAACTTCTTGAACATTATGTACAAGTGTTTCATGTAATCATTTTTATTTTGTCCATCATTTAATAAACTTCTTATAATTAATACATTGATTATATAATTAATACATTATTTAATAATGTAAGATTATTTAATTTATTATATTAAATATTATATTATTTATAATACTTTGATTTACCATTTAAATTTTTAAGTAAGTATTACCTTATTTGAATACTTAACTATATAATTACTAAATATTTTTTATAATAAAAAAATAATAAATAACAATAATAATAATACCCAACTATGAATAGTGTTCAATACAGATTGAATAAGAGCCTTAGTGACACTCGTCGCATCGTGCAGGTCAACTCAATATCTATACTACCTTATAAAGCATCCTTTTATGTAAAATACACATTTCACTTAATTTAAGATACTTAGTAGGGATATTTTGGGAATTTAGTATTTTGGTATTTATGACAAATTTTTTTATTTAATAACATATTTTTTAAATTAAAAAATTAAATATAAACATTATTGAAGTATCAAATAAATGCATGTTATAATTTAAATTTAAATTTCTTATAAAGTTTATGTATTTTATTTTGGTTTTTATCTTATGTCAATTTAGCATTTCTAAATATTTTAGGATAACAGTTGTTTTTGTTTTAAAATATTTTTTTAATATTCATGAGATTTTAATATATATGTTTCATAAAATTTATTTATTTCATAAATGATTAATAGGATTGTTGATTTTTTTAAAGTGGGTTAAAGAAATAAATGAATGGTGTAAATAAAGAAAAAGTTAGATCAAAAGTTGTTAGCCATTTTAACTTAATATTTTTTATCTGCATTTAGTATATAAATTTATTAATATATAATAAATATACTAGAGTTAAAATATAAATTATGTATATATATATATATATATAAATATAATACCTATAAAACAACTTGAAAAATATATCAATTTATAAAATAATTCAAAACAAAACTACTAATTTAAAAACGAAGTCTTTAAAATACAAAAATAATGTTTCAAAAATAAAATACTATTAAATTATTTTTAAAATAAATAATTCGTGGTTGTTTAAGTTTTATGTTAAAAAATTTAATAACTATAAGATCTGTGATTAAGATGTAAAACTATACAAATTATTTTTGCATCAAAATAATTTTGTTGTGTCATATCCAAAACTTAGAAAAATAGATTAGCTATTAGACAACCCAATGAGTAGTTATAATTTGAATGCATAACTTGTAAAAATAAGCATAAAACCCAATACGTGCAAATTTAGCAAACTGTCAACTTTGTGGATTTTTTTTCAAAGGCACGTGGGCTTTTTCTTTTTAAGTGTTTAAATTAAGTGAGTAGAGATCAAATCCCTTCGCGAATCACGGGTTAGCACCTAGTACTATATAATACATTTGTAGGAGGATAAGATGGGCTTTTTACTTAAAATTTAAGACGTCTAATACAACATTTTAAGCATAGAGTACAATGCTTTATGTATTAGTTCCACTTTTTCCCTCATTTAATAAAATCCTTTTAAATAATACATTATTTAATACACATTAATAATTAATTATTTAATAATTTGATATTATTTAATTCACTGTATTAAATTTATCTTATTTGTAATACTTTAATTGACATTTAAATTTATATATATACTATTTCTATTTTTTAACTAAATATTATTTAAATTAAATATCATCTTTTTTAAATATATAATTATATAACTATTAAATTTTTTCATATTTATAACAAAAACAATAACAATATTTTGAGTATTTAATATTTTTAGTATTTATGATTAAATTTGTTAGTTACTGATATATTATTTGATATATTTCAAAAAATATTACAATAGTAATAAAAAAAATCATATTAATACTACTAATACTAATAATAAAAATAATTATATGGTTAATAACAACAACGACAATAATAATATTGTGTTATTATATTAGTTACAATTTAGCATCATGTTTTTGTCATGTTATTGTATATGTAGCAATTGAATAGTAACGTATTGTTAATCATAATACAATATTCTACACATGATAATAGTTTTTATTCGAACACTTTTAGTGTATTTACTTTGATTGACACCCATGACTTACCGAATACAATATGTTTGATAATAGTATCATGGTAGTATAATAAATAATCAATAAAGTATGTGTAGATATTTATGAGAACCCAAATGTGTGTATCATTAAACTCATCAAAGTCATGATAATCTCAAAAACTATAATTGCGATGTTCTCATATACATTCAAAATCAAACTGTGACGATCACGGGTCTAATTCACTAGTTTATTTAATATATGAAATAAAATTTATATAAATACAAAGTCTTTTGGTGTGCAAGCATGGTCAAACTTGATATATGAAACTCATACTAGTTTATTAATAGACTTGGATTTAAACCCAACTCGTTTAAGCTTGACTTGATTTAATATCTTAGGTCACCAGCAACCGTTTCATTTTACCCATCTCGTGTGACACATTAGCGTCATATCAGCTTTTCATATAATCTCATGTATTTCTTAGTTTTTCACCACCTTTACATGGCGTCGTCCTAGTTCTTTATTGTTTTCTCATTGTTTTCAATTTATTTTGAGAAATATACAATTTTCGTCATTTATGAAAGTAGTTATTTTCACTTTTCGTTCATAAACTAAGCAAATAACATAAATCATCCTTTATTTTCATATTTTATAACAATTACATCCATTTTCTTTAAGAAAATAACAAAAATCATCCTCTATGTTCATGGTTTTGTAACAGTTTTCATCGTTTATGATACAACTAAAAAATTAGAGGAAATGATGAAAGTTGTTATAAAATATGAACATAAAAGATGATTTTTGTTAGACAAAATCACATAAAACATCTTTTACGTTATGTGAAATTACAAGTTTCATCTTTTATCTTCAAGAAATGCGTTGAACATCCTTTAAGTTAGCAGTTTGTAACTAATTACATTCTTTTCATTAATTGATATTAACTTATTAAGTTAAATCTAGTCATGTGCAAAGCATATAGGGGTTTTTAACTCATTTACATAAGTAAATAAATAAATAAGGAAAAATTACTCTATCTTCTCTTGTCTCTCTACTTTATGTTCTTTCTCCGTATACTTTACTCTCGCATACAATTGACAATTTGATGATATAATGTTTTGAAAATCTAATTGCTTTATATTCATGTTGAAAGAAACAACGGGTGTCGATGCAATCACCATTCAACAACAATCAGCATAACTGGATTAATTCATTAACCCCAAAAAAACAAAATTAAAATATCATTAAACAAAGTTAGGGCTAATCAAGTCGGTATTTAAAGGAGCCTGCAAAGCTTCTTCCTTCTTCACTTTATTCAATTTGTGGTCTAAATTTTGAATTATGATGACTACTTGTTGAATGAACAGATGGTAATCTCGGTTGAATTGTGGAATTTTTACGAATGGTGGTGGATTCTGAAGCTGATCGCCTTAATGACTCCCCATTTATGAACCCCAAACCCTATCGAAACCTAATTGATTTGCAGTATACTAGGCTAGATGTTATGGCTTGCAACTGTGCTCAGCCGTCGAAGTGGGTAAGCAAAGGGCAGATATATGTTTCCTTAACCTAACATAACTTCGACATCCCCTCTGCTCTTGTGATTATCATTACCTTGGTCTACTCGAAAACAAGGAGCTTGGATGGTTGTACATTAGTCTACGAATATATTCGTCAAAATACAACGTAATGATAACATCATAAAAGTATTGCAGACAGTTACATGATTTTCTCTCAGACATATTTATATACTCATAAAACGAATCAAGAACATTCCTGTATGCTAGTTGTCATATTGGGGGAATGCATTTTTGTAGCGAAGTAAAACTCTGGTGACCCCGCTCATCGAAAATGGTTTGAAAGAACTCAAATTTCGTTTCTAATTGACCAACGATCATTACGTTAACGCCTAATGATAAAAAAACCACTATAGTAAAAAAAAACTCAAAACTACGTTTACGCCTTTTATTAGAGCAACCAAGTCAAATCATCTTGAAATCAAAATCTTGAAATGGCCTGCAACTCTTTCATAATCTAGAATCTTTAAATCCCAATTTTGTACTATCTAGGGTTTACAATTTTCTTTTCCAATTCCCAATTTTATATGTCAAAACCCTCTACATACAAACAATCAAACAAACAGACCCCTCATCCCCTCTCTTCCAAAGCAACCCCCTTTCTGCACCCACACCTAATGAACTGTAACAGATAAGAACACCCAACAATGGCGAATTTGAGAACATCAATGGATTCGTCGTTTTACGACGTCAACATAGCGACCCCACGAACCCTTCACGGCAGTGCACGAGCAATTCCCGGTGAACCTACGCCGGTGGACGGAGCATACGCCAGTAAGCTTCTCAGAATGCAACAGTTATCGCTTTTGGGACGAGGGTTTCCGTTGGGTGTGATTCCTTCTTATGCTCCACCTTTATCTTCTTCTTCTTCGCAAAAGGAGTCGGGTTCTTTGTCTCTTCAGAGTCTTTGGTTGAAACAACCTGTGGAAAACTGGTAAATTTTGCATTTTGTTCTTGATTATGAGTGGAATTTGATATGAATGAATGCCCATTTGTTTGATTTTGTGACTTTGTTGTGTACAATTTGTGATTATTAAGCGACGGGGGATAGAAATTGGGTGTAGAGATGCATTTTGACCTGGTGAAGTAAATATTCAAAACAAAAAGATTTCAATTTGATGTGGAATTAGATAAATTTTGTGAATGATAATAATAATTATAGTAGTTATCAGTTAATTACATGAAGTTTAGGGTATTAGTCTTTCTCTGTGTCAAAAATCAATGGATTTGCACAAAATTAGTTAAGGTTATCAGGACTTCTTAAGTTGACTTCTAAAGGTCAAATTGTATTCAAAATTTTGAGCATATGGATTACTAGATTGTTTTTTTTTATCTCATTTGCTCTAGTCTTTTTTGATCTTTATCATGAGCAGGTGGCTTGGATTGGTTGGGCAGTTTCGTCCAATAAAGTTGTTATCTTCAGTCAAAACAGAAGCTTTGAGAATGGATTCAACGGTGCCTAGATTTAAACGTATTGTCAAGAAGTTTTTAGAAAAATCATTTTATTCAATTGGCTTATTTTCCTACGTGGATTTGAGTGAATCGACTTCCATTTTACTAAATGTTGAAAAAGACGGTCAAAGCAAGAATCGTTGTACCAAGGGCATTCTCATTCACAAGGCAAGTCTTGATTTTATTTTCATCCTTTATAAAATTATAGGGAAAGTAACCATTAAACTTTCATGCTTTTTTGTACGTGCATATCTTAAGATACATGCATATCTTAAGAATGGATTTATAATCACATTACAATTTGATATCATTGTTCAATTCAGGTGGGATGTCTCATAGCTAGTTGCTCGCTAATTGATAGGTTGTGCTTTAGTTCGAAGAAAATGATCTACTATGTATTGACTAAGATGAGGAGTTCATTTTGGTTTAATTTGTTAATTTTTAGTGGCAATTATATTGTTGAGGTCAGATTTTTTGTTTAGTTTGAGAATCCAAATTCTGATCAACAACTTCTTTGATGTCTGCAAGTAGATTAACCAAAAAAGTTTAGTGATCATTTTATTTATTTGGTTATATTGAAAGTTATAGTCATGAATTTTGTAGGGGATAGAGGTTGCTTCTATTGAGACCCTTGTAAGAGAACCATAATGCGATATCATTCATGGATAAAGCATACTATAAGCTAGTAGTCGATAGTGTAGCATATAATGAAACTATTGGTCAAAGTGTAGAATGCCAAGCTAAGCCAAGTGAATCAAGAGTGTAGACATAAGCTAATGCAAATGAGAGCTAATGGACACATAAGTGTATAAACAAACTAAGGCAAAGGCATACCAAGGCAAAGAAAAGTGTAGACACAACCTAAAAAAAGGGAAGCCAAGGTACACAAAAGTGTAGAAACAAGCTAAGGCCTTATTTGATTTCAATACTTTCCCCTAGAAGTCCATAACCTTAATCTTATGCCTCCAAGAACTCCTATCCTCGATTATGTCCTCAGAGAGATGCATTTCTATATAATCTTGCGTAATCCTCTCATCTTAAGTCAATTTGGCATTTCCTCTGCTCCTACCCTTTACATTGAGGTTTTCTTTGGTTCTATTTGTTGTCGTATGCTCCTCTTAATGTGGCCAAACATCTCAATCTCCCCTTTCTAATCTTACTAGCTATACATGCCTCCCCCAATCTCTCTCAAAAAACCTAAATTATAATAGTATATGAAATATCTTAACGAAGTTTGGGTAGGTACATCATATTCACCTATCATCATAATCCTCCTTTAAAATGATGAACGGCGTGAAACGTGTTAAATTGTAACATATGAGATACAACATCATAATTATTATTGATATAAAAATATAACCTTCACCATCAGATTATCATTTGGAGCTTTAACCACCATCTCTTCAACTGTTGACTCTTGTCTTAGTGGAATTTCTGCAAATTCAGGTTCATCATAAAATCTTGCTGGCAACTTATATCCACCGGCTATCTCACCTTCTTCTAATTCAATGATTTCCTTTTGAATGGCAAGTTGCTGAGTTGCTTTCTCATGTTCTTCCAAAAATTCAGCTTAGCAATACTTCTTGGGTCATCTTTAGCTTTTTTAGATTATTCCTTATTAAGTTCATTCTTGTGTCCCCACAGAACCACCTCAACATCTGCATCTCTGCTACCTCTAGACGTCGAGCTTGTGACTTCTTGATGGCCTAGCTATTGGTCCCATATAACATAGTCGATCGACCTACAATTCTATAGAAATTTCCGATTAATCTTGTTGGGAGTCTCTTGTCGCACAATGAGAATCTCTATAGAAAGAAAAACACGATCATATGAATTAAATATAATATCTAGTTGATTGCATCCTTCCATGATTCTTGAGAAGGATACGCTTGGGACTTTTTGGGGGTGTTTGGAAGTGATTGTATGATATTCAATAAACAAACAACAACAACAACAACAACAACAACATGTCAACAACAAACATACCCAGTGAGTCCCACTCAAATAGTAGGGTCTGGAGAGGGTGGGATGAGGACAAACTTTGCCTCTATCTCATAAGAAGAAAGTTACTCCCAGGGAGATCCTCCACTCAACAAAACCTCCTATCTTTAATTAACACGAGTAGATAATCATCTGTTGTACAACAGGCTGTGGAGTAGTGTGTTTGGTTGTTCTTTTGGTCTCTGAAGCTGTAATAATCAAATAATCAGATGTTTTGAGTGTGTGACATGTCTGATTATTTAAGGAAGTAATAGATAAAATTGTCACAAAGGACATCATTGTGAATAAAGAAGAGACGTCTTGTTAAATCAGAGTAGTTATCTCTCAAGTTGTCAAAAAGGGTAAACATGTAGTTTTATTTGTCCTTTAATAACTAGTTTTGTTGGACCCTGTATAAAACTTAGAAGTGATTATTTGACTCCAAAATAATCAGAATTAAAATTAACGTACACACTTTCGTATGCTTAACTAATATTAACACTTTCTTTTAATCATAGTTCAGCTTCCCAATCATGATGTCACTTTGGAAGCTGCTTGGCCCGAGCTTTATGTGGACCGCAACAATAAATACTGGGAAATGCCAGAATCAATATCATTGGACTGTTTGTCTCTTGTCTCCGAGTCTGGTTTAAGATATCGTTTTGGCATCCATAAAAATGGTGGTTCTGCTAAGGCGGTTGAAGCTGTCGATGGCCAACCTCCCGCTTCTTTAAGCCAAGGAGTTTGTGCAAAAGCTGCCTTTTCGTATGAAAAAAGTAGAGATCTTTGGAGAAAACCCGAAACAAAAGAGGATTTAGTTTTAGTAAAAAGAAAAGGGGGCGAATTTCGCAATACGGCTTATGATATACGTATGAAGGAACCACATGCTACTATATCTGGAATTTTTGGTAATTTTCTTGATTCTAGTAGAGGCATACTGGGAATGTTGTTGCTTTTCTCACTATTGTTTAAGTTGTTAAATCTTAGTTGGTTTCTTTTGTATTGTTTGGATAGATGGCCAGGTTGGAAACGGGTCAGAATATGTCAAAATTTGTATGGGTGGAAATGGGTCATGCTGGGTTGATCCAAAACACTTATTTGTCCAAATTCCTTATAAACATTTGTGACAACTGACAAATATGACTCCAATAATCATATACTATTTCAACAATAACCTATTTTATCAATAAATGATTCAGGGGATTTTATACATCAAAGAGTACACCTTGGGTAACTGTTGACCCGTTCATCCTGTTTTCATTCAAGTTGTTTATTTTATTTTTATATCTAGGCTAGATAAAACCTAACGCGAATTGACCTATTTCCAAGTATACGGGTCAAAGTTTCACCTCTATGTACTATGAAATCATGTTGCTTTTCTCACTATTATTTAAATTAATTTATTTCATTTTATGAGTTTTCTTACCTGAATATTAACATTTTTAATGGTAGGTGGTACCTGTGAGGCGTGGCTTAGTGGGAAGAGAAGCCCGTTTGGTGCAGATTTATTTGGGTCAGTTTGCTTTGCTGTTCAGCATGGGAAATTTAGAAAACCTTATGGTGATCTCACTCGCTTTGATGCTCGTTTGGACATGTCATCGGCTTCAGCTTTAATCAATGGGTTTTCAAACACTTCAAAGTCTTCTTCTTTGGCTTCACCCCGGCTAAATCTGATTCTACAGCAACAGGTACTATCTTTACCCAAACTAAAATACTCTTTATCTTTATTTTTTGGTCAGCTGGGTCAACTTCTAATTTCAAAACTTGTAAGAATTCTTCCTTGTTTAGCAATGCTTTTGTATTCTGGTCCTCACAGTTAGGTGTTAAAAAGTTGAGAACTGAGCAGAAAAGGGTGCTTTTGACAAATGTTTACATTCTCATAAAACCAAAATCAGCTTACAAAGTTTTGTAAAGAACAGTTATTAATTGTATATATTGATGTTAATGTTTTCGGGGCATAAATCTGGTTCACAAAATGCTTCCTTTTTGACTTTTGAGTTAAGAATTCATCTGAATTCTTAACCACGTTAAGCTTCTAATCATGTCTACATTTACATTTGCAGATTGCAGGACCCCTTGTTTTTAGGGTAAATTCAAAGGTTGCATTCAATTCACGGAGTCCACACATAGAGGATGTAATATATAGCTTGAATTACTCGTTGAGGTACCTTGGGTCCGGGAAAGTGGTAGCTTGGTATTCCCCAAAGAGAAACGAGGGGATGGTTGAGGTGCGGGTTTTTGAGTTTTAGGTAATTGCCGAGGAGTAGGTATGTCATTCTTGACTTCTTTACTTATTTGTTTTGTTGGTTAGATGTTCAAATTTGTTGAAGACCATGAGTTGGGGATTAAGTTGAACTTGGAATTTGTGATTTATTATGATTTACAAAGAGAGAAACACTTAAGTTTGTATGTTTGGTGTTATTTAAAGTGATTTTGCCTATAAACATATAAAAAGACATGCATCAAGACAATATGAGAACCCATTACAGCAAAAGGAGCACCTTTCCTGACGCGTCAAAACCCATCATCTTTGGCCAAAATACTGCGTAAAAGTGGTTGATTGACAGGTTGAAATGATGAATCCAAAAGAACTCATATATGTTGTAATCAAGTTGTAAGGGACTCATGTATAGGTTGTCAGGTTGTAATAAAGCTGTAAACGAGTTAAACAAGTCAATATAAACTATATCTTTTGCTACTTGATTCTAATTTTAATGATTAATTTTTTATAAAACCTAAACACGACCTGCAAGTATGTATAATACAATTGTAACCATACTCCTTGAGAAAACTTCATCAAAACTTTACATCATGTATGAGTCCATTTTGTGTTCTTCCCTTTTGTACACCCATATGAAAATTATACAGTGTCATAAAGAAACAAACCTTACCAGCTGTTTCAAGGGTTAAATTGGAAA
Organism: Flaveria robusta; assembly: GCA_025506415.1. NCBI lineage: Eukaryota > Viridiplantae > Streptophyta > Magnoliopsida > Asterales > Asteraceae > Flaveria > Flaveria robusta. The sequence goes on along the minus strand of CM046460.1, from coordinate 2,883,368 downwards.
GATAAGAGATTATCTTCCAATAATAATAACAATAACAAGATTATCAAGGTTCATTCTCTAACATCTTCAGATGTGTTTTTAAGTAACTTTTCTAAATCTTGAATTTGCTTATCTTTTTCTTGAATAATCTCATTTGCATTTTGTAACGCTTCATTATCATACTTAGCTTGTTCTTCCATCATCCTCAACCACTGCAAAGCTTCTGTATAAAGTGCAGCCTTCTCTTCTTGTAACCTGGTAATCATAGCCATTGCTTGATTTGCAGCAACAGCCGATGCGTTTCTTTCTTCTTCCAATTCTCTATATAAAACACCCATAAGTCTTTTATCATGTTCAACTTGTCTTTTCAATCTATCAACCACAGTTTCTCCTTCAATTTCACTCACAACACTCCCATCTAATGAAATGTTAGACTCGTTTCTTTCCAATGAGATTCGACTTTGAAGGAACTGCATACCCGTGAACTCATCATTGTTGAAAGATAATTTAGGGCTTATTAGACTATCGTTAGATCTGTGTGATAATAAGATCTTTAAGTCTTCACTGACTCTTGTTGAAGAATCTTTAAAGGATTTTTGGTCTAGAAGCTTCCCGGAAAGTTGTCTTCCTTTGGTGCTTATAGCAAGCTTATATGCATCAACAAGATCCAAATGGTTTGACATGTGGTGGCCATTTGTAGTTGCAGATTGATCACTTTCTCTAACAGGGTCTTTGATCACTTCATTTATTATTGGAGGATTGACTACAAAACAAACAAATTGTTAGCAACCTGTTTAGTTTATGATAATGAGTTTGACATTTAATTGTGGAGGAAATTCACTTTTCATATTTAATATTCAATACTGGTGGGAAATTTCAATACCTTTACTTATCAATTGTGTTGTTTTATCTCAAACGGGTTGGTAAATTTTTTAGCTAAAAGGGAAGCAGGGAACGGGTCAAATGGGTTTAAACTTTAAAGTCGCGCAAGACCATCTATTATACGATCATCTATTATACATACAACCTTCTAAATCGTCATTTGTATAAGTAATGGATAATTCCTGTAATAAACTAATAATATAGTTCTAGTGATCATCTTTAATGTGTTAACGATTTATAGAAACAAATGAAAGAACTGGGCAAAAAGTGTTTTGGTCAATCCAACCTGCCTCTCAAATCAGGTGAGAAGAGAAATGATTAGGTGCTTTCATGATTTTATTCTATCATTTGATTATTAGTTCTGGTGCAGCTTTAATGAATTTTATTCCAAAACTACTTATTTAATCCCTAAATAATGAGATAATCAGAAGCATTGATCTGTTTATCCAAATTAAAAGCTGATTACTGTGACCACAAGTCGCAATAATCAAATAATCACTTCAATACACACATCCAAAGACCCCTCTGAGAAAGAGATCAAACTTACTCGTGCCTAGACGCGCATCAGCAAGAGTTCCTCCATTATTGTATGATGGAACCTCATCAAAGGACATTTGTTTAGTCATCTGAGACAATTCTTCCTTATTTTCATCATTTCGCCCTTTAATTTCATCTGTATCACTTGTTGCAATGGCTGCAGAATCATTGTGAAGATCATGAACTTCAAATTGTAAATCAGACTTCGAATGAACCTCAGGAACATTATCAGAATCCGGGTTTACTAATTCATTATCAGATCTAACATCTTTCTGATATTCAAACTTTGATGAATGAGCAATTTGATTCTTTCCAAAGTGAGAAGTTTTAAAAGCTTCAAGAGAAGCATCCACAAAAATGTTTTCCTCATTCTTAGCATGCTCACCATTCACAAATAAAGATTCAGAAGCATGAAGCTGAAATGAACCATTAGGAAGCAGATTTTTCACAATATCTTTTGAAACATACTGCTCATTGCAACAAAAACAGATCCTTGAATCCGAAGAATCACCATTTTGTAAGGGGCTAGATCCCATTTTCCCCACTAATAACCGAATAGTTTCATCATTGAACTTCTTTTTAGTCTTGTCGGCAAATGACAAAAGACAATTTTCACAGATTCCGTGAATTTTCCAAAGAACTAGAGAAGTAATCTCTGACTTGTGATGATTACAGATCGATTCCCAGTAAATTCCTGTTCTATGCTTGGCTAGAACATGATCATACCTTGAGCACAGTACACATGGACCTTGAAGTTGACAGTAAGATGCAAATTTTGCAATCAAACATGTAAAATATGCATAGATGAACAATAAAAACATGAGTATCCATTCAGAAACTGCATACTCTAAAGCCCTTGAAAGCCTGTGGATATAATTACGCGACTGAAAAGATGAAATATTCTTCTGACCCATTTCAGAATATGCTGATTTCCAACCTAATAACAGAATGGTAAACCCAGATTAACGCTGAAAAATATATTTCCAAGGAAATAACAGTCACTAAACAAGCATTAATCAAGAAAGATGCATAAGAGCAACTCTCTAAGCTCTGAGAGGGTGACTGGATGTGCATTTAAGCAGATTCACTTTTGAGTGTTCGGGTAAACAGATTAATATTCATGAAAATTAGAGAAACTAAAACTTTATGCTCTCTTTTAATCATCTTCAAAACACGCAAATATGTAGACTTAAACAAATGAAATCAGTTAGTAAATTCCACTCATAGCAAAGTTATAAGTAGGGTCTAGGATGGTTGGATAAAGGCAAACTTTTCCCCTATCCTGGAGGATAAACATGTTGCTCCTGTTGAGCCCTTTAGTTCCAAAAACCAACACTTGCCATGTGAAGTTTAGTATTCAGATGGCATGACAATAAAGCATGACAAAACACAACATATAAGATTAAGGTAATAATTCAATCATACACCTTAAGTAATACTAATACTTAACTATTGATCATCTAATAAACAAGATAATGATAAAACTCTAATACCTTGGAAAGTGAATACCAGCAATGTTATAGTTTTCTGATTATCTGATTGTGATAGTAAAAATAATCACATTAAAAGCACAACATCCAAACACTCCCTGAATTTATCAACTAACTGATAATGCTTCAAATTAGTTGCTAATAACATAAATCAATCTAGATATAGAACAACAAATTCAGCTGATTTTCTTGATCAACAACCTTGAAAGTTTGACCTCTGTAGTCAAAATCATCAGTTTTAGCCTTCAGGATTTAAAATTGACAGTAGAATCATCAAATTAGCCATTGTCGCGCAAAAATGAAGGAAACCCACAAACAAATAAGGGTTTCTGTTACACAAAAGCAAATAAACATGAAATCAAATGAAAAATGATTGATGATCAGAAGCGGATCAAACCTGATGAGAGTTGTGATTTGAAGTAGAGGCAGAACAGCTGGAATGAAGTGAAATTGCATCAAGAAATCGATCTGCTTTTAGATTCAAAAATGCGATAGTTGAAGAGATCTTTGGTTGTATGTGACGGTGATGATTAACAAGTAATTTACAGCAAATTGTTTGTAGGCCTAAAATCCAATAAAATCCGAAGTCGGCTACCGAAATAAACGATAATTTAGGTGAGTGATCTGGCATTAAACAGGGGTTCCACTCGTAATCTCCGATCTCAACGGTCAAACTCGTAAACTTGAATGAGTTATTAAAGGGCTTGTGGTATTAATACAGTGCATTAAGCCACTAACAACATTATTATTCGAAGAATTAAGGGTTTTAGTTTTAAGATAAACATGGATACAAACATGGGAGTAGGTTTAAAAGGTACATAAGTTAATCGTTTTATTAAAAAAAAGAATACAATTGTTTTTTTAATAGACGTAAACCCATGCGTTACGGCAAGGGAGTTGATACACTTCGTGATATTATACAAAATTCGAACCGTGACGTAAACTCGAGTGTTGCAGTGTGGACATTGATAATGTTCAAAACTTTATATTAAAAATTATGTCGTGGAAACGATCATGTGGAAACGTTGATAAAAATAAGCACATTGTAATAATAAACACAGAATTATACAAAACATTATATTTTCGAAGTTTTAAAGGTAAAGAAAATATTATAAAAACCGAATCCTCGAAGCACATTTGAGTAGTTTGTACGTTTTTTGCTTCTGTGACCTATACCTTGTTACGCACAACTCGGTTATGAATAAAATTGAAATTGAAATGTAGATAAAGTTAAGTTTGTTGGTACGTTTAGAAAATCTAAAAATACCATGTTTTAAAAGTTATAAAAAAATATATTTAAAAGATGTTATTGAAATAATTAAAATACAAAAAAAAAAAAACATGTATTAAATGGTACATTTTGTGTGCATTAAGCACTTGTATTTCACTATTTATAAGAGTTGGTGCATATTATATAAATAAAATAATATAGTAAGACTCTTATATCTTATATGAGTGTTAATATACAACTTAATAAAATTGAGATGGCATAAAACTATGAAAATATTAAAGAAAAATTTTTAAAGTGTTAAATTAATTTTTCTTGAGGGACAATGTTAAAGTTTGTTCTCGGTCAGTGTTAAAGTTATGGGGTTGTTGTCAAAATTTCATGGGAGTCGGTATTAATATTTTTTTGGGGTTGGCCGGTATTCAAACATATATACACTAGAAGAATAAAAAAATTATGTGGGTGCGGGTGACCCTCATGAGACCAATGTAGGTCCATCGATGGAGGTGATGCTACTTGTCAAAGTATGATTGGACCAAACTTTCTTTTTTTCTTTTCTTTTTCTTTCATTTTCATTGTTTTATTAAGTGATAAAAGTATTAACGTCACCGGTTAATAACAAATAGATGATAGCTTACTAGTATGAGTGTGCGTATATCCAGCCAAAGACGTTTGAATCTTGGGAGTGAGTAGGGTTTTTTCTATTTTTCTTTTATACTGTATCTTACTTCTATTTTAAACGTTATAAGATAAAATAAAAATATTTAAACAATTAGTTATATATTAAAAATTAAAAGTGTAAAATCAAATAAACTACAAAGCAAAAGCAAAATCGGACGAAGAACTGGTGCTGCGAATCATTTGGTGGCATTGGACTCTACCAGTGACTCAGTGAGCTATTGTTACCATGTATTTTTTCAAATATTAAAGAAGTCAGAAAAGAATAAAAGTTCACTGATCACCAGCCATAAATTTAGATAGTAATACTAACTCAATTTTAATTGGTTTATATCATATAATATAATATAAAAACATTTTTCTTAACTAGTTTGCAAGTACAGAATTGACCAAATAATATGCGACACGTTTGTATGACTCCATTACACATATGATTTAGCATTTTAAATAATAATAATGAATATTCCAAAACACCACTTGGATTTTTTTTGTCATTTATTTATTATTTATGTTACAACTTGTTTGCTTTTATAGAATTATACATAATTGAGGTTATGATATTTTATTTGTGTATAATAATTATTGGTTGTATAATTATTGTAAATAATGCATAAAAAAGAAAAAGAGAGTGCAAAATGGACTACATAACAAACTGAGGGGGACGGAGAAGCTTTCAGTTAAGGTTAGGGTTTTAAACAGACGTCCAAACTGGTCCAACCGCAAGTTACCGGTTTTCCGATTCGAATGCAAACTCGTTCCAATCGACCGGTTTTGTTCATCCTAAACGAATCAAGGTAGTTTGGACCGTTCACCTCACTGAATCATGGTTGGACCTGCCGGTCTGATCCGGGCGTAAGAACATTGATATCCATTGTATAGAATTTCAGTGGAAGCAATTGATCATGTTTTTGTTGGTTACATCAACAAGGCTAAAATTTTTGTTTTTATTTTTTAGATGGTTGGAGATTGACTTTTCTCCTCCGTCACCCAAATTATATGTGAAATGACTTGATTTGTTACGGATTTCTAAAAAGAAGAAAACACCAATCGAAGTAATTGGCATAGTTGTCTAACCGCTGGTACGGAGGTTCAAATCACACACCCATATATATAACAGGCTCTTAATTTTTTACTATAACTAATTTACATCAATCCGTAATAAATAAAATTCAACCCTTAACCGCAAAACAAACTTCACCCCTTTAGTTATAAATAACTTTATCATCAAACCCAACACATCATCGCAAGTGATCTTACATGACATCAAATAATATTCACCCTCGCTAAACAATAAGAAATTCTCTGATATTTACAACCACCTTTGCCCTATTTTCAAATTTCTTTTTGATTATTATAACATGCGCTACACACCACCTTAATACGGGTGTCACATTACTCATCACACGTGGCAATAATGTGCAATAGGGACCAACAATATTTCGTATTCTACACCTCACGCAATTATTAGCCTCTCTCCATAAATATTCCCACTTTCTCATCAACACTCTTCCTACAAACACTTTGCTCTTTGGTTCATCTTAGCCTACGCAGCAGGCGCACACTAGCAACTACGTCTCCATCTCAGGTTTCTTTGGTCGATTTCTCAAAGCAAATATGTCTGCCTCGCTATCTTACGCCGGGTGTGAAGCACCCCATTTTCTTGAAGCTTGTCATCTTTGCTCAAAGTCATTGGGTCACAACAGTGATATCTTTATGTACAGGTATGGTTCAATTCATTGCCACTTTTTTCATATTTATGCATCTTGTGCCTTCCCAATTGTAACTAGATGCATAACTAGTTGTACCTTAGTAATCAATGGTTGTACCATATGCATGTTTATTTGTACCTTGTAGCAATTAAGATCTGCATTTCTATAGATTCTTACCAATGGAAGAAAATACTAAAGAAATACCACTTAAAAATGCTAGCCTTTTGTGATTCTTGAATTCTTGTAAAAGCCATAACATCCTTTATGCATAAAGGGATGTACACTGTGTACATCCATTTGTACCATGCAAGTTTTACCTACAAAACAAAACAAAAATATAAAGTTTTTTATAGTGAATCTTGAAAAGGGCAAAACATATTATAATCAGAAAGGGTTGTACTTTGTGCATAATTTTGTGTACCATGGGAATTTGTTATTGAGATTTGTTTTAATGTGGTGCAGAGGGAACACTCCATTTTGTAGTCAAGAATGCAGACAAGAACAAATTGGAATTGACGAGGCAAGAGAGAGGAGATGTAGAAGAGCCTCAAAGAAACCAACATCAGATATCAAGAAATCTTCTGCTATACAAACTGAAATTGAAAGTCTTGTTGTGGCTTGAAGCTAGTTATCAACATAATTAATTTTGCTAAAATTATTTATGTGAGATTAAGTCAAACCCCAACACTCATCTAGAAATCAAATGGAGAATGTATGAAGTTTGTTGTTTTGGGGTGGGGGTAAAAGGGACCCTCTTGTCTTTAGACAAAGTTTGGCCTTGGTTCTTAATCAAAAGATCTTGAACTTTGATCTTTGGAAACTGTTATTAAGCTAGCATTTTGTTTGTGATTACTGGTTTATCCTTGCATATCTATCATTAGAATGATATTACTAGTTTATTAATTATATCCATGAGGTCCGGATATATCTGAACATCACAACTTAACAATTTAACACTTGCAAAGAGATATATCACTTTTGTTTTATCAGTAAATGTGTGAGATAAATAGATCGTATCAGTTGTTGTTTGTGTTGGGTTTTAAGATCAATCGTGCGGGTTATAAGATCAATGGCGTAACGTGGGGCTAGCCCGATTGATAGAGGCTTTGCCTCTTAAAGGGGAAGTCTTGGGTTCAAACCCAAGCAATGGTGTAATTTAGTGTAGTGTAGGAGTAGAGTAGATTTACTGTTCAAAAAAAATAAAAAATAATATCAATGGCGTGATTAGTCATGCGTTTGGGTTGTAAGATTAACTGTTCGTGTGTTAAACTTATAGTGTCATACCTATGTTGTTGCTGCTACTGTACGTGACACTATGGGGCTGTGTCCATTTTGATGCTCGATCGCAAATGGTTAAGTTTTTATTGCCATTCTGTATTGTCGTTCGTATTATGAGGGTTTAATATGATTTACAAAGCTCTAAATGACATCAGGCTGGTGGTGAAAGGTAGTATTTATATTTTGTCACATGTCAACTTTGCCTCACATGTTATAACTAGTCATTATCCACATATTATAACTATTGATTATCCTACACACATGTAGATTCTCATAAGCCATTGATCACGTACATGTGTGGTTAGAAAAGAGTGAACAATATACACATGATAAACCATTAGCGAACCATTAATTATTACGTGAAACGATACTAAATTTAACTAGAATTTATAGGGGCTAAAATTTTAACTAGTTGTTAACAATGACTATGTGGTTGGCAATGGTCAAAAATTGCTACCAAATTCATTTTTTCATTCGAATGGATGATTTTTACACGTGTGGTTTAGAAAAGAGTGAACTTCAATACACATGTTTAACCAAATTAAGTTTAAAAATTAAAAATCCTATTTTATTTAGGTTTGTCTCTAATAATTTTAACATATTTTACTGTTGATTATTCTTGCATCACATATGTACACCAATGATCTGTACCTAGAGATTTAGCATCCTTTCCTTACGTTCCAGCTCTGTTATATATAAATTTTTGTTTAAAAAAATCTATTTTTACATGCCGTACAAGCATCCAAAACCTACTAATGGCCCTAGGTTCTAGGGACTCCAACTCATCATCAATTATATTCTCTAATTAAAAATTGTTGGTGTTTTTGGCAACCAAAATTAACAATTCTCCAACAATGTTTATTGTCATCTATCATTCATTTTGTTGTCACTGTCCAAATTATTCTGGCATCAATAATTCTACAGAAGATATTTAAACGAATCATTAAAAGTTTATTTTAAACACCCGACCATGAATGATATCGTAAGTTAAAACTTTTTTTTTCCTCTCTAGTTCCTTTAATAAATTTTAAATAAATTATAAATTTATAAATATATATTGACGAATACAATAAAATTAAACTAAGTTTGATTTTTTTTTTATGTATTCTGACATGTTTTTTCTAACCGTATATATTTCCAAATACATTTATTTTTATATTTTAGTTTTCTCAATGTGTTCTTTCAGACACTAAACAAACATAAATAAAAAAGCGTTATTTGATTTTAATCATCTCAATTTTCATTTATTGACGAGGATTAATCTAAAGTCCCAATACAGAAAATCTTTGCACACACTCCTAACTTTAAACTTATATTTCTCCAACGATCTCATACTAACTAGGCGTTAACACCGTTAGTTTTTTGATGACGTGGACTGCTTATGTGGCCAAAACATTAAGCGGAAAGTTAAAATCTACCATCAGGTCCATCAATCTGAAACTTTTGCACTTGAAACATGTCAATCTCTATCTCTTGATCCGAACCACATGACTCGTTAGAGGTAAATTTCAGGTCAAGATGAAGGTTAGACACTAGAAAACAAAACAAATGGAAGCTTAATAGCGACGAAGTTGAAAAATGGCTCAAATTTAGCCCTATTTCATTAAAAAAAACTAATATGGTTTAACTTTCAGTTAGTTAGAGATCGTTGAAGGAAAATAAGCTTGAAGTTAAGAGTGTTTGTAAATATATTTTTTTACTATAACCATACCCTAATTTTTATCACTTTATAATATCATATGTCTTGTTTGACGCCCATATATACAGTATAGTAATTATGATTATAATTATGATAATAATAATAATAATAATAATAATAATAATAATAATAATAATATTATTATTATTATTATTATTATTATTATTATTATTGTTATTATTATAATAATAAAAGTATATAGTAATTATATAGTTAAGTGTTCAAATAAGATAAAACCTATTAACAAATTTAAATATTAATTTAAAGTATTATATATAATATAATATATAATGTAGTGAATTAAATAATTTTTTATTGTTAAATAATTTATTAATAATACACATTAATTAATGTATTAATTAGAAGAATACTTGTACCTAATGCTTAAAAAGTTGTATTAGATGTGTTAATTTGTTTTCTATAATTACATTTGTGTCCTGTTGTTTTGTTTTATATAATAGTATAGATATAGATGACCTCCTTTAGCTCTTACATTATGAATTTTACTTTTTCTACATTTATCAGTTTGTTATTTCCTACACGTGAGTTAATAGTTTATACATTGGAGTGATGTCCGGGCCAAGAATTGGAAACGACAAGCGTAAGTATGATACGAATTATAGCCAGTATAACAAAAGATTGAATTGTCATGATAATCAATTCCAATTCTTTGAGATTTACCGTTAACAACGACACGGCCTCTTATAGCGTCCTAGTTTTTATAAAAAATAGCCCCATGCAATAATTCATTTTGCACATCGTATGCTAATGTTCATTGCAGCCCAACAAAATTTAACTAGCGTCTAACTGTCTATTGTGCTTCATGAAACATTCTTCTATTCATATGAATACTGCTTGTGTTTCTTAACTCACATGCTGAAATTTTTATTTTTGATTTGGCAATAATATTATGTTGTCATTCTAAAATATATATAAAATTTAAAACTATGTTTGAAAAATATTGACAATAATAATAATAATAATTGAAGGTAACGTACCCTCGCTCTGAAATCTCAAAGTTTAGCATAAGGTTACAAGAAACATAGCTCAAAGTATACGAACTATCCGAATCAGATTAACTAATAATTGACCGTCATATTGCTCAAATTTATTCAAATTGATAGAGGCACGACCTAAAGTTCTAAAGTAGCCACCGGCCACCACCACTCCACATGGTAAGAATAATCAAAAGATTGGTATTGTGCTCGGGTGGTAGAAGCCTAAATGAGGAAACCGAAGGGGCGGCGACAATGTTTTCGTTGGACCTGACCTACCCGAAGGTGTCCTGAGCACCTTGACAATTTCATCTTAGCCTTATTTCTTCATTACCTATCAAATAAAAGAACAAACAAAAATAAAATTCTTGTTCATGTTTATTTTTATGGAATTGAACTTTTTCGGATTTGCAAAAACAAAATTAAATATGCAAACGTTCACGAACCCTATGCTTCTATTCTTCGCTCATTTAATACCTTACTAACTACTAGAGGTGTACAAACCGGTTTTTTTACCCATACAGGTTCGGGTTCAAAACCGAACCGGTTTTTTTGTCGTGGGGTCAAACCGGTTTTTTTTAATAAACCGGTTTTAGGAGTTGTTTAACCGGCTATTATCTTTTCAAACCGGTTTATAAACCGGTTTTGAGGGTGTGGTTTATAAACCGGCATACAAACCGGCGGTTCGGGTCGGTTTGAGACCGATTTGGGCCAAATCGGTTCTCCTTTGAAACCGGTTCTGGTTTTTTGGCCTAACCGGTTCCCGAACCGGTTTTTTTTACCCATGTCTACTAACTACTAACTATTAACATCGATTTTATAAAACATAAAAAATCAACTTTCGACACCATGAAATCCCAGAGTCCCAGACGCCTGTAGACGGAAAAAACTGTATCAACCGAAAGTATTAAAAGAAAAAAAGAAAAACAATAAAAGAGCGAAAAAAACCCTAATGTTCATCGTCTTCCTCCACACGTTTAATAATCGAATACACCGTTTTCCTCTATTCAATCTATGCTCATCGTCATCCCAATCATCATTCAATCTCTTCAATTAGGTTAAAACGATTTCAAATCAACAGATCCATCATTTCTCCCCAATTTTGAACAACATCCATTCACACATACACATATATGTACAGAGGTTGAGGTCGGCCGTCGACGACGTCGGCGATGGTGGGAGGCGGTGGTGCTTTGGACCGGAAACGAATCAACGATGTTTTGGATAAGCAATTAGAGAAGACATCATCGCCGTCGACTTCTAGGTTAAACAAGGAGAAAGAGAGGTTATATTTGCCGTCAACATCCACCGCCGGTGACGGTGGCGGTGGAAAGTTGCATCAACCGGATCACCGCCGTGACAATCTGTCCACCTCTACTATCGCCACCACCAAAAACAATAGCTCCGACGGTTCGTTCGTTTACAATGTTTTCGTGTTTACGTAATAACATGTTTTTGAAGCTATTTCATAATGCTGCATTTAGTCGATTAAATGAAATCTAATGGCCCTCATCTGTTTTACTTAGGGTTAAGGTGTTAAACTGTTAATGATTAGTTTATTAGGCTGCAATTATGATGTAAGTACCTTTTGGTTTGTGGTTGTAGTGGAGTCTGAAACAGACAGTGAGGAGTCTGATGTTAGTGGTTCTGAGGAGGAAGATACATCTTGGATTTCATGGTTTTGCAATTTGCGAGGAAACAACTTCTTTTGTGAAGTTGATGATGACTACATTCAAGATGATTTTAATCTTTGTGGATTAAGCAGCCAAGTTCCGTATTTTGACTATGCGCTTGATTTAATTCTTGATGTCGAATCTTCTCATGGTAAGTTATGTTCTTGGTCTTTGTGACATATAATTTGAAACTTGTTTCAGCGTGTAATTGGGTTAAACTCCCTTATTGTATTTGGTAGCACTATTTTAATTGACGAGCTTGAGAAATATCAAGAATATTACAAGAGATGGTATTTAAGGTCATGATCGGTAGTTATTATTTATTAAGCAGTTGCTTAGCGAAATATATTTGGACATATATGAGTTTGATTAATGAAATCGATATCCGAAGTTGAATCCTGAGGCACCAAAATCCGTATTTATATCTGGCTTATTGGAGATTATTTAAAGTCAAATAAAGTTTTGAAAGCGTTTAAGGAGGAAATATCAATGAACAAATTACTTATGAACTATGAAGTAAAAGTAGAATCTTATCTATTTGGATTTAAGTCCTTGAACTATAAAGATGTATAAAATTTGAACTTAAATTAATGAATCTTCATCAAGTTGTGACTTATGATCATCAGCTGTGAAGAATTCAGTGTAACCAAACACATATTACTGCAGGACTTGTGTACAAGGATGTTATTTATTGTATATGAATTAAATTTTTGTTGTATGTTTGTAGATATTATTATGTTATGTACTTATGTATGAACTTTTGAACCACTACATATACATTATTTGGAAATATGATCAAGTATATATAAATAAACTAAGTCAAGTAATATCTAAGTTTGTGCTAGGTTAGTTAAGATGCAGAACAGTTTGAACTCAGCATTATAAAATCCTGATATTGCAGTTATAATGGTTATGCTTTCATTGTCTAATTAAATAACAAATCTAATTACTAATGAAGAGTTTCACTTTCACACACTTCTAATATGTTTTTAGGGTCTTTTCAGTTTATCAAATTCTATGTTAGGATTCTTTAAAATTAATCTTTTAATATTATTGTGTATATGAACAGATGAGTTCACGGAAGAACAAAATGAAATGGTTGAATCAGCAGCTGAGATGTTATATGGCTTGATTCACTCTCGGTACATCTTAACCAGCAAGGGAATGGCTGCAATGGTGATAGTTATATCCTCTGTTTTGTTTTTTTTTTCCCTTCCTATTTCTCATTATAAGCTTAAGATAAATTTGTGGAACTTTTGTAGTTGGAAAAGTATAAAGAATATGATTTTGGAAGGTGTCCTCGAGTGTACTGCTCTGGTCACCCATGTCTTCCTGTTGGTCAATCAGACATACCATGTTCCAGCACTGTGAAAATATATTGTCCCAGATGTGAAGACATCTACTACCCTAGATCAAAGTATCAAGGCAGTATCCTTACTCAGCATCTCATTTGTATAATTCTGATTTAAAATTCCATATGATGTGATAGATAGCATAGTATGCAGCCTGGGAAGGTTGGGTAGTGGTTCATGACGGGTAATATTTTGTATGGGTCAGGTTGGATATTGGACAAAAAGTTGAATGGGTTGGGTGACCTATTAACACTTCTGACCATCTTTAATCTATTTTGAAATGAATAATCTATTAAATATGGTTACAATAATAGTATCTTAATAAGATAATTAAAAAACAATTGAAAATATTGATCCACTTCTTTTTACACTGATTATCTATTTATTTATATATGTATTTGATGAGTTGGCCTTGATCAGATGCAAGTCGAATTGACTGTTTATAAATGGGTTGAAATAGCCACTTGTAATAAATATAGCGTATTATAAATGTGAGCATCTGTTCCTTCACTTTTGGTAGATATTGACGGTGCTTATTTTGGAACCACCTTTCCTCACTTATTCTTGATGACTTATAGCAACTTAAAGCCACCAAAGGCGACGCAGAGCTTCGTTCCAAGGGTATTTGGCTTTAAGCTGCATAAACCGTGACAAAGGGTCAGTTCTTATTTCTCCCCCCATGATATTTGAGCTGCAAACAAGCCAGGTTGGTTAAAATTGAGAAGTGCACTTATGTACAAAAGATGTGGAAACTTGATTACTTAATACCAAATTGTTATCTGTTTTTGAGCGCTGGTTTTGGTCAGCCTTTTTTTTTTCTTTTCTTTTTTTGGTTCATATATTTATATGCATACTCTTGTCTTTGTACCTGGTTGGTTAACATGTGTCCTGCAGATCTATGGTTCTGCATGGTTCACATGTTCCTTCAATTCACATGTGTTGTGCGGATTGATATAGTGGAACATTTTCATTCACATGGCATTTTTGTGTTAATCTTATATATGCAATTCTTGTTTTACTTCATTGAAGTTATATATTGGTGGCTTGATTTGCTTATCATGCATTGATAATACACATGCAAATGGATGCGGATATATAAGTTAATAGCCTGAGTACCTTCATCATCCTTTAGATTAAACAATTAAACTGCTTAATTTTAAGTTCTTTGAATCTGTTGTGGGCTACAACTTACGGACATTAATTTCAGGTCTGGGAGGAAAACTGGCCGAGTTGAAGACAAAGAACCTGTCTTCTCCAACTAATAAACCACCTACATTTTCAACTATATTGCCGGTTTGAAGAACTTCACTTTGAACTCCAACGTATTTCTTGTCTCATAGGAAGGGCTGGACCTCGTCCCCACAGGAAAACTATGGTTATGTAAGACCATGGAGATCCAACCAATATGCAGCCCCTAAAATGAAAGCTTAGTCAACTTCTATTAATCTTCCTCTTTGCATTAGTAGATTGGTTGTGATAAAATAAAAACTCTAATTTTTCTGTCAACCCTTTGTGTTGATATAATTGCACTGTATACTTGTGAGCCGGTTTTTATTAGCCAGGGTCTTTTTGAGTCTTATGGGATAAAAGTAGAGGTGGCAATGTGTATGGGTTGGATTGGGTTGATCGTCGGGTCAGGATGGGTTTGGGTCAAGATAGGTATGGGTTAGGATGGGTAAATAGAAAAAAAAGTTAGAATGGGTATGGGTCATAATGAGTTTAGGGCAAGATGGGTTCGGGTCAAGATGGGTAAATAGAAAAAAGATTTTGGAATTCAATGGAATTGGAATCTATAAAAGGAATTTAAATTCCAATTTCATTTTTAGTGACAAAACACTCATAAAGAAATTAAAATTTATCACCCATTGCAAACCGACACAACCTCCATTACCATTGATCATCGTCGCTACATACCACCGACCACCGCCATCGTCACCGTCGACATTCGACCGCCAACGGCGCCCGTTTCAGCTACCATTAACCGATCACGCCCATCGTCGAGAACCGGTAGTCTCCGTCGAGCGCGTCTAAACCGACGCGGTTCGGCAGCGGTGGTCGACAGTCATGTGCGTCGGGGTCGGGTGGCGTCAACGGCGGTCGGGGTTGGCGACAGGCGGTAGTCGGCGGTTGGGGGCGTCGGGGGCACGAATCGGTCGGGTGCGTCGGCGGGCAGCGGTCGGGGGCGGCGGATGGCGGTGGCGGTCGGAATCGGCCGCGGGCGGAGGTCGGGGGCGTCTGCGGTATAATGAGAAACATGATAATCGACAACGTAAAACGTAAATCACACCCAAACGAAAATTAATTATTGAAATGGAATTGAGAAGTTGGAAAGATGTGGAGAAGATCAAAATACCTAATAATCCATTCTGACCCGTTTCATATTTTCTATCACCCATCTTGACCTATTAATAAATTTTTCTAACTTTTAAGGTTGTCCATCTTGACCCATTTGAAAATATAGTTTAACCCGACCCAACCCATTATTTTATATTTTGAACCCATATCAACCCAAATTTACTCGCTTGGGTCAAGATTGCCGGATCTAGATAAAAGTAAGGTTTATTATCTTCTCATCCTTCGGAGACCTCACTTTTATTGGATAAGTTTGTTTTTTTGTTTGTTACACTTGTGAGTCAGCCAATAGTGTTAGGACTTAGGATTAATATGATTGTTAACAAGGGTATGCCGTTGCAGCTGTGAAAGCCCTGAATTAATCATTCTTTAAGCCAAAGGGTCAGGGCGAAGTCTATTGTTGAGTGGGGACTTTCGAGAATAAGTGCTTTTTCCAAGCACAAACATTGATGGGCGACTCTTGAAAACGGGTATTAAGACCCTTGCGTTGTGGCGTAGGCTTAAAACTGTGAAAATTTAACGTCAAACATTGCCGCAGACCTGTGTGTGAGGGACGTTGATGACATGCATAAATATATAAAACAAAACGTATGTTGCGTGATTGGTGTAAAATTGTGAAGAAAACTAACCTCAAAACATCATCATGAACTGTCGAGTTGAATGGGCGTTGATAACATAGATAACTTTAAATAAGAAAAACGAAACCTAGATGACCTGACATTGAAACTTTATAAAAAGACAATAAAAGCTTTGCAAATCCAATGAACGACTTTACATAATTTACGTCAGAGAGTTGATAAAGATATACAAGGAAAAAAATTTAATAAAAGAAGCATGTTTAGAATTTGATTTTATGAAATATAATATTTCTAAAAAGTTAATAAAAATAAAAATTCAATAAAAATAAACACATACAAATTTGAATATTATAAAATATTCATACTTTAAAAGTTTGATAAAAGTAAAATGTCGAAACAGGAAAAAATAAAATGTCGCAACAGGAAAAAAGAAACATTACGTTTATGTTAGATCTAATAATCAAGACTGATTATTATTAGAATTAGAATTGCAAGCAAAATAACTAGGTTTATAATGAAAAACTTTCATTTTTTAAGATTCAAAGTTTTAAGCGGATGTTGTACATAATAAGTTATTGGTAAAGCAACTTCGACTTTCCTTAGCTGAGGGTGAAGGGTCATTGCTATGGGCCATTCAATGAAAATGTTGACTATATTTGCAAACTTTTTGCATCATTTATTATGTTGTGGTCAGCATGACCCATGTTGTCTAATAAAGACAAATTTTAACTTTCCATTGAATCTTGATTCTACTTTATTCTATTTTTCAAAATTTGGAGAAATGACCCTGAACTATGATAAATTACAAAAAGACACCCTGCATTCAAAGTGCAAAACTAAATTAAAGGGTAAAAGATACGGAAATTTTGTACAAGTATTCAACTAAAAATGACGAAAGGTCTCTTAGTATGCCTAATATTTTTTTTTCGATAGTATTACTTGAAATTAAAGTTCACCTTTTGTTTTTATTAAGTTTTTCACTTACTCACTACAAAATAAAAATAATAAAAACTTGGTTTTCCGAAAGTTTTATATAGGTTACTTTGTTTCTCTGTTATAATGTTTTATATTAAATTAGATCATGTATATTTTTCTTATTACTACTTGATTTAAAAACTCAAAATATAATTAAACACAAAGTTAGAATGGCTGGAAATATATGTTGCTTCATGATCATATATTGGGTGCGCTATAGGTTATGAATGACAAGTAAAAATAAAAAACAAAAGAAATGAGATTAACCCATAAAACAACTTTCAAATTGAACAGCCTTAATGTTTACATACAAATACCCTACATATATAGGCTACAGGATATCGACGCGATCTTAATGACAAGTTTCATCCCTTTAAAAACCCTAATTTAATACGACGTCTTCTTGAAAATTAGTAACTATACATATTAACAGACTTGACCTAATACTTCTAAAAAGTATATAATTGACTCTAAATGTGCTTTCTAGTAATCACACTTGTAACCCTCTAAACTTTGTTTATCCATATGTATCAAACTTTGTTAAACAATAAAGGCTAACAATGGCACCCTCCTACACCTGATAAGAAGAACAACCCCCTCCACTTCTCCAAAGGAATATGGGGTTCATACTAATCCATTTTTTCCATAGTGCTTCAAGTTGGGATTCTATCACTTGCCGCACTCCAAGCAAATATATTAACTTTCAAAGTCACCCAAGAGTTTCATAAATGAATGAAGTTTGATGGTGTTTTCTGTATGTTTTATAATACCGAGGGTACGAAATGCAAATCACATATAATCCCGAGACTCGTTTTTTTGGGAGCCCATGGTTTTTAACATATCATTTTAACCATAAAATATAAAATAAGTGAAAGTCCTATGAAGTACAAGTGAATATGTGTTGGGCTTGTGGCAGAGATGACATCCAGAAACCATGGAAGTAACATGACATCCATCCTACATTGAATCTTGCACTTTATTCTTCCATTCTTTCTTTAATATATGAGACTATGAGAGGCCTATATATGGACATATCTCTCAAAATGGTGAAAGTGGATAACAACTTAATTGATTTTAAATTTTTTAAAGATCTATATAAAATTAAGAACAACAGAAAACACTTAGAAAACATCAAACACCAATAATCCAAATAAAGCATTTCTAACTTCAAATATTATAATATAAACATTAAAAATTACACATATACATTGGCACTTAGCTTTTGATAAAAGCACAATTATGTTAAGGATATCACGAGAATAGCACAAGCATAATGAAAAAGTCATGTTCGGGTTACCTGTTTAATAACTTGACTATTTCATTTACGGTTAGCTTTTGATAAAAAAACATAATTATATCTAAGTATCTAACCCGTTAATGAAAAAGTCATGTTTGGGGTATCTCATTTAATTAAACGGATCATATTTGAGTTGAATTAGTTTAACCCATTTAGTAAACATGTCGATATGTCAACGTATCTAATGAAACCGGTTGACCTACTAAACATTTATGACTCATTTAACCACTTTTTAGAACCCACAAACCCGATTAAGATCTTATTACTAGGCAACCCACCAAACAGTTTGACATGTATAGTTAAACGAGTGGTTTCAGGTTACACGAATTTAAGTGTGTGTGTGTATTAGGGTTGACATTTATAACATAAATACAAACACGGGTCGTGTTAGGGTTGAACAATGCAACCTGCCAACCCACAACACGTCAATTTGACAAACTGGCACGCTTTACACCTTAAGTTATTTACGCAATGATAAAATTTGGAGAGAATTTGAGGATGAGAGTTAAGAACGATATTTTTTTGAACGACTGGTTAGTGATTAGTTGTTAGTATCACAACTTAGTAATATTCGTCAATGCCAAGATTTGAACCTTGAACCTTCAAGAGAGGCAAAGCCTTCCACCTTCCCTTTAACCACTATAACATTCTCTTTCGTAGTTTATTGCACAGATAGAAATAATATTTTTAAATCGTTGTTGAATGATTAAAGAGTGTTAAATAATTATCATAGTTCTAGTAAACCTCTTTTATTAAAAGATTTACAACTATAAAATAAGAGATGTAAGAGATGAAAACAAATTAGAAAATGTTTTCTAAAATTCCGCAAAGGAAACGCCTATATAAAACAATATAAAATGTATAAAAAAACTATAGAAGGTATTTGAATAAAATTACGTGTTCCCGTGTTTTATTTGGTTAGCGGTTTTGGGTTGAGCCCCAAAATAGAAATAGTGTAGGTGGTATGACCCACAAGTTTGAATTAACAATTATAAAACAATATAAAATATAAAAAAAAAAAAAACTATTGAAGGTATTTGAATAAAATTATTAAAAGGAGGAAAACAATGAAATTGAATGCGTACGTGTTGATGCTGGGTGTATTCGTAGAGGGCTATATGGAGTTTAAATCAAATATTATATCCTGCATTAAAACTTACACGTGATATTGAAAATATGATTTCATCTCTAAGAGAGGGGCTATCCAAGTAGAGGGTTGTATATACGTAGACATCTTTATAATCAATATAAAAATAAATATTTTGAGAAATAGTCATAGATAGTAGTTATTTTTTTGTGTTATTCTAGATAAATTAAACATTTATAATTATGAGATAGATCATATCTTTGGTTAGTAGAGTATTAGTGACGTGCTTAAAGTTTTCTGGTATCAAGTTCTTACGGTTATATAAACAACATCTAGAGTTGTAGATAAATGAATGGTTGATCGTGAATCTTCTTTTATTTACACATATGCTTTTACATCGGATAATAATTATCCAAGACCATGTGTTATGCAAATAGTTTGTGAATAATACGTAATGAATAAACTTGGGTGTTTAACCTATACGCTAGTAGTCACAATCAATGTCTTGGCATATATTTGGTTTGAATGAAAGGTACCGAAAAGAATGCAATGAGCAAATGTATGTTACGATAAGTATATACATCTAAGTAATATACACACTAATTTTGTCGTTTTCGGTTGCTAATAAGTAAGCTATGGTACTTGCCGCTTTAAGTCGAGTTCTCTCTTTTCTTAAAGTAATCTTGCTCCCTTTCGACCGAGTTGTGTGCTACGGGTGTAGGCAAATTGCCACCCAAGGTATAACGAAGCAACATGCGTAGATTTTAAGTAGTTTTCTGACTATTTAAACAATCACTAAAAGAACTGGTCAACTTAGTGTTATGACTATTTAAATATGTCACCCTTTAGTGAACTATCACATTGGCTTGGGTCTTCTTCAATGAACAAAACATCTTAGATATGAAGCATCCCACCATTTTCAAATCTGCAGTTCTGAATCGACTAACCGCAAGCAAGACCGTCACGACTTTACATGACCCCTAACGTTGCATTAGCAGCTTCGTCACCATAACTTATCGTCATTGGATATCAAGTTATTTTCTTAAAAAAAAGAACAAGAAAAGAAAAAAAGACTGATAAGACGTAAAACTATAATAAAGACCACTTAATAAAACATAGTAATAAAGTCAAATTGCCAAGATTAGTTAAGAGTCAATTTATAAATTTCATATATTTCATACTACATTGTAATAAGTCAACGCACCCTAACAACCAACGGTTATAAGCCTAGTTAAATTAACACACGTCTTCGCTAAATTATCTTTTAGCCATGTAATCTGAAACTATTTATGTAACACTTCAGGTAATAGTTAAACTCGTGTTTTTGAATGATGGACTTTTATACATATTTGACGCTTTAGATAATTATTCTTTATAACATGCTCGAATGATCAATGAATCAATAACCTTAAAGCATCTTACGTGTAAATTATGCAGACGGTCGTATGTTGTTGTATCCGGTTGCTACTCGACGCTACTCGACATACTCTGCTGCTTGTTGCTTCACGTTGATTTTGAAAAGGTTTGTGTGGGATGGAGCGGCCTCGCAAACCTTGGACCCTAAGTGAAAGATATTACATTAAAAACATAATCCAGTTAGAAACAAGTGGACTTATATCAAGCAAAAATATGGGAAAAGTATAATCTAAGTAACATGATTGACTAAAACATAAAATC
Source organism: Flaveria robusta (assembly GCA_025506415.1). Classification (NCBI taxonomy): domain Eukaryota; kingdom Viridiplantae; phylum Streptophyta; class Magnoliopsida; order Asterales; family Asteraceae; genus Flaveria; species Flaveria robusta. Next base: position 2,861,902 of record CM046460.1, on the reverse strand, counting down.
CCTGGAAAACTGAGAGAGGCGGTATTTGAATAGCCTAAATATAACCAATGAACCCACCACACCATATAAAATATGAAAATGATACATTCCCCCTTATTTCCTAATCCACATTCTGCTTTAACATTTATTGTACTACTACATAAATAGCATACAAATATATACTTTACTGAATATAAAACTAGATACTGTAAAGTTCTTTTAGCTTATAAAAGCACAAGACTGATACCAAAATATTCAAATCTTCACTTTAACCAACCTTTAGTAAGAAGAGACACTGAGAGAATGGAAGCAAAGGGAGAGAGTTCATTTACCAGTGTCATCGCGATTAACCAAACATGCCAAGAAAATATACCCGAACGCTATGTTCTTCCTCCTTCTGAACGATCAAACCCTATGCTTCCGAACCACAATTCTATCAGCCTCCCTGTCATTGACCTTTCCATGATGGACCACCCTGCACACAGGTCCCAACTAATTCATCAAGTTCAAAATGCCTGCAACCAACTTGGCTTCTTTCAGGTATCAATTTATAAGAAAAGCATGCATATAGAAATATATATGCATACATCGTATATAAGATGACTTATTCGCTTTCTTTGCATGAGCTTTCCAGGCTATACATGTGTCAAAATTTCATTTCTCATGTTACCCAAAACGGTAACCAGGCGGGGCCGACTTGCTTCATTATTTTAAAAATTATTTACATAAGGGAATGCTTGAGAAGGGCTTTCGACATATACATAGTGCATGAATGCATGCATTTATCTTTGATATTATATTTTGCTCGGATAAAGAACATTGTATATTGAAGGTGATAAACCATGGAATTCCTACATCGGTCATGAAAGATGCACTAGACTCTGCTGAAGAATTCTTTGATTTGCCAAGTGATGAGAAGATGTGCTTGGCTTCAGCTGATATTCACAGGCCTGTAAGATATGGCACTAGTATGAACCATGGGATCGATAAAGTTTTCTACTGGAGAGACTTCATAAAGCATTATGCTAATCCGATATCAGAATGGATCCATTTATGGCCATCCAATCCTCCAACTTACAAGTAATAAACTTACCAACTTCTATTCTTCTTTAATTGATAATGGCAAGAATTAACTTTGAATTACTTATATTTCATACAGAGATAAGATGGGAAGCTATGGAATGGCAATAAATGTATTACAGAAGAAGTTAATGGAAGTGGTTCTAGAAAGCCTGGGCCTGAATGCCAATTACTTGCATGATGACATCAAAGAAGGTTCTCAAGTCATGGCTGTCAACTGCTACCCATCTTGCCCTGAACCAAATCTCGCACTAGGGATGCCAACACACACAGATTATGGTACCCTGACCATACTAAATCAAAGTCATCAAGGACTTGAAATCATGGACCATGACAAAAACTGGCACCCTGTTCCATTTATAAAAGGTGCACTGATTGTGCAGTTGGGGGATCAATTTGAAGTGATAAGCAATGGCAGATACAAGAGTATTCCACATAGAGCAACTCTCAATGTGCAAAGGACACGGTTTTCAATTGCAAGTCTTCATAGTATGCACTTAGACAAAAAGGTAGGACCAGCACGAGAGCTAGTTGATGAACATCACCCTGCTGCCTACAAAGAAGGGAGCTTTGCTGAATTTCTTGATTACATTTCCATTAAATCTCTAACAGAAGGCAAGTACATTGACATGTTGAAAAATCCATGAAAGATGGGCGCTGGTGAAGTATAAAATAAACAAAAGAATTCACAAAAATTGTGTTCAACACAAAGGAATCAACCCTTGAAGACGCATATTACTATTACTATGTCTTTCGATTCAATGCTTTACAGTTGTATGTCACTACTAGCTTAGTGACCACTTTATGTTTTACTATCAACTTGCAATATCCTGCAATATTTTTAGTCACTTTCCTTCTGAGCACAACAGACATTCCACAAAATGTCCCTATGAAGTTGGACCAATAGAAAGTTCCAAAAGTGGAATGTATAAAACTATTTCATATAAGTTACAAGTCAACAAACATTTTACAAAATGTCCAATATATCCTTTTCAGGCATTTAAGTTGGTTCACTAAACTAGTTTCTTATGAAGACTGATACAAAGTGTCAAATATTAGTCCTTAACAAAAGAACACTACAATGGCCCATAATCAGATAAAATCATCACCAAAGCAACTACTCAGCCATTACAGCGTTTTTGTCTTTTTGAGCTTTCCTAACTTCTTTTTCAGTAACAATGTACACCAAAAAGTAGCTCAATTCATACGAAACAATGCATTTTTGTTCAACTCAGGAAGTAGACTATTAAAGATGTATATCTACTCTCTACCATAATAGCTAGCAGAATTGATTCATATTAGTAGGCAAAAGACAGACTTTCAATTCCTTTTTGACTTCATTCTTTTTAGACATATTTCCCTAAAGGCCTAAACATTACATTTTGTCTGGCCCTTGAAATGATCACAGCATGAGTACACATAATTCTCTTTTGATTCTCTATCTAAACTAGGTCTATCATCGCAAACAACAAAATGCACATTTAATTATGAGTTTGAGATGGAACAATCGAAGGATCTGTGTTCAAACATATAATCACAAAACAACACAGCTCAACTGTAACTTATCAAAAGCTATGAAATAACAGAAATTCATCATTCTAGGGTTTGATTCTCGTACTGAACCTGATAAGAATGATTCGTAACCATGAAAACGGAGTTCGATTCGAACCTGCTAATCTGGACTTTGTAACCTGACCTCAGATAAAAGGCAGCGGCGGTGTCCATGTCGACGGAGGGGCTTCATCGGCTACGACGGCATCGGCGGCGACGGCGACGGCGACGGCGACGGATGGGATGATCGCTATGGAAGGTAATCAGGGGTCGGTGTAACTTAACCGTTTACGTAATTCAAGAAATATAATAATATACTTATTACTTATTTAATAAAAGGGATAATTTAATATTGTGTTTCAAAGAATAAAAAAAGGGGGTGGGTTATACACACACCCTGTCAGGTGTTATACACACACCTTTTGACTTTTCTTAAAGGCCCGTGAAAACTCTTACGGGCCGTGAGAGGTTTGCGGCAAATTAAAAATTTGAATTAACCAGTCACGACCGTGAAGCGACTCACGGGCCGTAAATTGGCAATCGTGAGAGGCCTCACGGGCCGTTAAAGAAGTAACTCACGGCCTGTGAAACTGTTCACGTGCCGTGAAGGTTGTCCACGAAATTTTTGTTTTTATTAATTATTTATCGGTTTTCGTGACTATTCGTTTTTTATAATTATTTGACGTGACGTATTATTCCTCGTAAAACGTGTATCAATTATTTAATTTGATATAATATTCTATATTTAACGATATATATAGGGATACATGTTAGTTTTTTTTATGAAACAATTTCAATCGAGATAAGTAAAATGTCAGATCGGAGAAATAATAGAAGGCGTGCGAATGAATTTGGTTCTAACTCACGTGTAATTGTTGAAAGTATTCCGGAACCAATTGATAACCATAATTAGCAGAATGGCAAAAATTGGTCTCGAAATATTATGCAGTTTTTACGAAACGGAGATGCTCAATTGTGTAGGGTATATTACATGGGTGTTGTGGATCTCCACTTACAATTTTGGCGAGGGCTTCTTGGGAACACAGATTTGTGTTCAGATGTAAGATTTTAAATTAGAAATTGTAAAAAAATAATAATTGTTTTAATATATATTTTATTGTTCTTTATAGCATATTCGGGCGTGGACAAATATACTGATGATCTGACGATTTGAAGAAATAAGTAGAACATAAGAGTTGTCGGGTAATGATCGTTGGACGATTCTTCCATTTGAGTGGTTTAACTTAATATACATGGGATGAGTGTCGCCGGGTTCTATACACTTTTGCTCTAAAGCAAGGTCCTTGTCGGTAAGGTCTCTGTCGGTAAGTATAACATGGGGTTCTATACACTTTTGCTCTAAAGTTTCTTTTAATTGTTCTAAAACCCATCTGAAATTAATCTGACGTTCAAGATCGATGAATGCATGAGCAACAGAAAACGATTTCAGTGTTGATGTCACACCAACCATTTGGACAAATGACATTTTGTAGACGTTCGTTTTATACGTTGTGTCTATCATCAACACATGCGGGTAGGCCCGCCATAAAGTGTGAGATGCGGGATGTATAAAAAAAACCCCGTCTATAGTATTTGTGGCTTCATCTATGTGAGGGGTGTAAATATATTTATTTTGTTGTAGTATAGTAAAAAACACCTGCATTGGAGTTTCGCCGATTCTGCTTGAATTTTTTTTCTTCGTGCGGGCATTATATATCGTTCTTAAGGCTGACACGTTTTTAGGATTTTGGTCCCTCAGTGTGCCTAAAATGTTTCGAGGCTCAATATTTTGCTCTGTAAATTGTTTTACCATACAAATCTCTTTTTCAGTGAGCCTCATTGCGTATGCATGCCCCTCGAGGTGTTCATCGGCTTCATGATTATGAGAATCGTCTACAACAACTAGGATTCACCCACCTTTTTTTATTTGGTACTTTCCCTGTAATTCAAATTGACAATTTGTTTTTTTGGTGCCAGTGTTTCTAAGAGTGGGTGCTCCTTTATATACTCCATCGTGATCACATTTTAACCATATTTTAACTACCAACCCACTTATGTTTTTTTTCGACCGTTTCGTGACAATAACATATATATTTTTACGACTTATATTACTTACCCAATCAACCAATTCTTCACGAGATGAAAAAACCTAATAATTTTAAATAATATAATTTGTTATTATCAAATAACAAAACTTAATAATTATTTATTATCAAATAACTTAAAAAACCTAATAATTACGTAATAACCTGATTCGTGTCGTATAACCCTTTTTTTTCAGAACCATCACCATACTCATCTCCGCTACTATCACCTCCGTTGCCGCCGTCATCACCGCCGTTGCCGCCGTCATCACTGCCGTAGTTACCACCGAAACTTCCAACATTATCGCCGTACTGTTCAGCATAGTTACCACCCTCGTCACCGTAATAACTATAACCCTCGACGGGGTAATAGTTAGAATCGGAATCAAATAAATAATTGCTATCCCAAATTGACATCGTTAATAAACTAAATCGTTTAAAAATGTATACAAATATTGAATTTATCGATATGAAATGAATTAAAATCTGACGATTTATATAGTATTTTACAAAGAATATTACGTCGACTAAATAATTATCGAGGAATATTACATCGTATCAAATAATGTAATAAATACAAAATTACACCGTAATCGAGGAATATTACATCGCGTCAAATAATGTAATAAATACAAAATTACACCGTAATCGAGGAATATTACATCGCGTCAAAAAAATCAAAATAATTCGACAAACATTACGGCCCGTGAAACACTTAACGGACCGTTATCTTTAATACATACGGCCCGTAATATTCTTTACGGGCCGTGAAATTAGTGCCCGTGAGAGGCTTCACGGCCCGTTAAACTATTGAATGACTGATATAATATTTTGCAGGCCTTACGGCCCGTAAAGGCTCTTACGGGCCGTAAGGAGGGCGTCTGGATAACACCTAGGGTGTATCTATAACAGATCCCTAAAAAAATATATTATTAGTATAATGACATTACTATACCACATGTTGATAGATGCTAATCCTAATGTTCGATGTATAGATTTAATTGTGTAAATTTTTGTAGGCAGTCGTAAATATCTATAATATAGCTAAAATTAGTTTTCGTTTAGTTTTATAGAAAAGTTGAGTTATAAAGTTTATAAATTTTAATTACTGTATATAAACAAACAAACGTATTCTCTTATAAACATAAACAGAGTCTAGATTGTTAATAAAGTAGAATTATGGGTTGCAAAGAGTGATTCAAATTCAAGCAGATAAAAGAAATAATAACAAGTATGTATGTGACTTATATTCTTGTCACTTCCGAACTTTCGATACCCTTGTCCCCTTTCTAAAATCTTAATCTTATGTGACTAATATTCTTTCTGTTTTGGTTAGCCCACTGGCCCACAATTGATTTCCGAGCCCACATAATCCTTGTTGCAGCCCACAATTCATTAATTGAAGTTGTTAAGCGTATAGCCGTATACCATAATTACAAACTTCTAAGTGTCACATCTGATTTTGGTCAAATGTTCAAACTTCTTCATGCTTGAAGATGTGCTTTGAAGATGTGCTTAAACGTGACTTCTGGTCACTTCTACTTATCATTTAGGAGTGCCTTCACAATTAAGAAAAAAAATATTTGTCACGTGTGCTCATATGTTTACACTTCTCAGCACCCCATCTCGCGATGTATAATACATGTTGAAACCTCCTCAAGTTGTTAAGTTAGAAGAGTAAAACTCAAACCTAATCGAGCTTAAACTTAACTCCACTTGGTTACGTTTACACCACCAAGTAAATAGATGCTAGATCAAAGGGTCTGTAGCCAAACATATTGGAGTGTATATATATGATAAGATCCCTCTTCATGAGATTGAAGTTCGAGTCTTATGATGAATGTTGGTGTAGATTTTAGAGTAAAATTGAATATATGTTTACTATTCTAGCAAAGATAGATAGATAATGGAATAGTATTGCTACAAAGAGATTTTTAGTATCGAATTATCCTCCCTCACCAAAGTGAGCAACTATATGATCTTTTCCTTTTATGCAAAATTTTTATGACCACAATAATTCTTTTTAATAGAAAATATACACTACTTTTAAACCACACCATAAAGTCATAAACTACTTATTAAATTTGAATCTAAGGTTATTTGAAAAGACTCTGCTTCTTATCACCGAACAAAAAATCAAGTGGCAAAAGTCAAAACAATTGATTTGTTCATTGTCTTGATCAAAGATTTACATGCTAACCAATGAATATTTACTTACATAGAACATGTTTTTAATGCCAAACCTCAAAATGGAATAATGGATCTCATGTTAGAATTTTTGAAGAAGAATCCTCAAAATCAATAGAAACCTTCTTGGAGGAAACAAGAGAACTACATTAGCCATCTCTTGAGTTTTTGTTTAATGTGAAACAACTTCATGTTATAGCTAGATACAAGGATAATGAACAGAACAAGGGAATTCGAGTTTATGCCTTCTTAGGAAGATCATAATGTACTTACCACACAATGAGCCGGCTATTACAAATTTCCTTATAGAGTACACGTTTTAGAATACAAGTTTCATAAAACATAAGGATGGGGAATGAGGTCTTTCACATCATTCGTATTCCTAACTCATCTCTTTCTACATTAGCGACACGAGATTTTTCTTTACGTTCTTAAACCATAGAAATGAATATCTTTCTCATGTCTCAATTTTTTAGTTATACATTGAGCTGGTGTAAATGTACGGCATTCACCTAGCACGCAACATCACCAACACAAACATACCACTCATCCTCTCCCGCCTTGCGTGGGACGGTTGTCCCTAGCGGCTAGGGGTGGCGGCACCCCACCTTGCAAATCCCATGTCATATCCACTTCTCTTGCCCTGATAAAGGGTGGGGTTGGTGAGGGAACCTCTGTTTTCCCCTCATTCACCCTTGATGCCTTCGACACATTCTAGGTCCTCGATGCTCGTTTTTTTGTAGTTCATCCTACACTCTTCGATCATTGAAGAAATCTTTTGAAACAATCCCTCAAGTTATACATCCTTCACGGATCCATATGGCTCGGTAACACGAACTCCCACGCGACCCTTTGGAATCGTTTGGTTGGTAGAGATCTACCTTTCATTTCTCCAAACATAGCCTTAGTCATTCGCCCTTAACCGTAATGGCTACCTTGTCGTATGAGGGGTTTTGTTTTCAAATATGTGAATAAGTTCCTTAAGGGCTTAGCGCAATGTCTTATATAGTTATCGTCTCTAACATTAAGAAAAGTTACGACATCATCCTTCTAAATATGCCTAAATACGCGTTTACCGAATTATTTATGTTGTTTTAATTGGGACGTTATGAGATATTTAACGTCATAACATTTAAGAAAAGATGTGATAAAGTATTTGACTATACCGATTAAATATAAACACATAAAAATATATTAATATTAGAATAACATTATTGTAAAATTATATTTAACACATTTTTTCACGAAATAGAAAAAACTCACAAAAATATATATACATGTAGGATGATTGAAGAAACTCCACATTCAACCCATTCATTTTATTTATTTCTCAATAGGGTTAATCTTATATGACTAATTGAAACTTTTTTATATAAAAAGTAATGATATACTGAAGTGATTACTTCTTAAATGGGGCTTTGATATTTCTTATTAAAAATTATACATACATTAAAATTATTTAAAATCATTTTATGTTCGTTTAATATTTTGGGTAGCTTTTTCCTCTTTTTAAGTATCAGTTATTGAATTTCGTCTGTTTTTTACTTTTTAGTTTAAAATTCCACAAGCAAAAGGATAAACGGTTTTGGCTACTCTAAAATTTTAAGTGTGGCATACATCATGTAGTTTGAATTAAGAATTATCAAAAATTTTAAGTTAAAATATCAAAGAGATGAGAAGAAATTGAGTGCAAACAAGTTGGTGTTGCGGAGAGTTGCCAACCTCACAACGAAAATAGCCTTCAACTTGGCTAGCCCCATGTTAGTGTTGTGGAGTGGTTTCAACCTCACAAAGAAGATAGAAAGTTTCTATATATAGCCATCAACATGGCTAGCCTATTTGCACCATTTGAGTTATTAAAATAGCATGCTATGTATGGTTAAAAGATGATTTGGTTTTTATTTGAGTGAATCTTTATCTTTATATATAATAAAATAATAATAAAAAAGAACACGTGTCACTCTTATATAGAACATGTGTCACTCTTGGATGAATCTTTATTTTTTTCCTGTCATTTTTTTATTAAATAATGATATTAATAAGTGATAGTAATGATGTTAAATAATGATTTTCTTGTTGTGGCATGCGACTAGGGATGACTCGATCTACATGTAAAGCAACGAGAGAACCCCAATTATAACATTCATTATGAAGAATTCTTATGGAATTTAACTAGAAATTGAAGAGTTAAGTGGCATAGTTTGAAGTAGGTGCACTTGATAGAATGAACCACCCAGGTTTTACAGATTGAACCAATATCGGTTTAAGGTTTTTGGACAGATACAAAATCCTCTCTAGTGATAGAAGATTGGTTTTTAGCTACACTAATAATTTAAATGAGCTTATTTCTTAAACATTATTTTATTATATGTAATATATTATGTCTAAATTTTTTGAACTTATTAATTATTGAGTAATTGATTTTTAAACTTAAAGTTTAATTTATATATCAAAAATTAATCTTATTTAGTTTTTGAACTTATTTAAATAAATCTCAGCTACAACTTTCAAACATGCGTCACCAACTGGCTCAAACGCGAGGCGCTTGACCTGACCAACTCCTCTAGCTCCAACTTTGAAGTTAAAAACTAAAAGAAACATATTTAACAGCCAAAAAATTTTCAAAAAGAAAAATCTTTGGACCAATGATAGCTTGACTAACGGCAAGACGTTAGAAATCGACTGACCTTGCTAAATGTGGTATGGTATAATGTTTTAACTTTAAGTTTGTTTTAATAATTAATGTTTTCATTTCTTCTATTAATTTTTTTTTTAATAAGTTATAATCTTATTTTTCAAAACATTCCATATAGGAGCTGAGGATTGACTGTTAGAGAGATCTTAGCCTTGTCAATTGTATTAAATGCATGTCTATATATAGCCAACAAGTAAGCTAGCCCCTTTCCTAAATTAAGAAAGTTTGAAGAATGATATGTAAGGTTCAATGCACCATGCGTACGACATTCTATGGTTTGGGGAATTTTATATCCGCTAAAATATGTTTTCTTGTACTTTATCGTATTTTCGAATTTAATTCGTTTGTTCCTTAATTTCATTCATAATCGTTATTGCGATTGGAATCGAGTCCAAATCAAAAGTAAAAATTGAAAATTATATCATTGGTATTGTTGTTGATAATAAAAGTTAAAGTTGAAAATGTTACGACCAAATTAATATTATGGATTATTATCGGGCAATACGTAATAGTTTAGATTATTAAAATAAAAATTTGTCATTTAGTTAAAACAAAATGTTAAATACTTTGGGTTTTCAAAAGCCAGTCCCACAATCATATGTGAATTGCATTTTTACACCCTCGGTGTTGTGAACATACAAAAGCACCAGCAAACTCAAAATCAGATTCTAACCACCTTTGGTTTCAGGAGTGTCAAACTTATGTCACAATTACCTTTTTTTTTAAATGGCTAATTGGATTACTGATAGATCTATCATTTTCATTAGTCAAGTATGAAATCTGAAATCACACTTAAGAGAAAACTTACATTAAGTGAGAAAATTATCTGGATAATATGAAACCCTTTTTTTATTTTTATCATAGATAAAACCCAAAACTTCTACCTATTTTCATAAGATCTTGAGATAGAATTACTTCGATTACTAAAGTTTAATGGCTGGATTTTACAAAAGTTTGTTTCAACAAAAAAAGGTTGGGTTGTTGTTATATAACTAGTAACTTTCCACCACCACTATAATACAGGAAACTCGTATATCATAAAAAGGAAAGTTTATTTATAAAAAATATATACCATGGGTAAACGTATATTGCAAAAACGAAGTTCTTTTTACAACAGTATATGCTAAAATGGTCTCCTATAACCAAAAATAAGCTGTAGCTTTCTCAAATTTAACACTATAAAATCTGGTTTGTTAAATATTAAGAATATTTATAAATAAAAAAACCAAAAAAACTAAAAATATTATAATTAATAAAAATAATAAATTTAACATTTCATTGCTATTATAATTAATTGAAATATGAAATTTAGCATTAAAAATTTATTTAGTTAAATAATTAAAGAAATAAAATATAATAATATTTTATTAAAGAAGAGCAAATTAAGTTGCATATTAAAAAGATAAAAATAGAAAATAAACATAAAAACTAAGGGGGTGGGGGTGGCCTTGGTTCGAACCCACGTTGTGTGGGGGCATATGTGAGATACGTGGGTGCATGTGAGATGTGCAAACCGATAAGCCAAAGCGCAAGTTTCGCTTATATCCAGTTTTAGCGTGTATATGAGCATTCACAGTAGGTTTTGTATATTTATGTGAGTGTGTTTCTTATAATTTAAGGAATGGTTGTAAATGGTTGTGAGTGAAGGAGAGAGAAAAGTTACTGTTCATTTTGTATATTTGGAGAATCACTGTTCAACTCTTATAAATTTTTTAATATTTTTGAAAGTGGTTGTGAGTAGAAGATAGAGAAAAAGTAATGATAAAAGTATAAAAAAATATTATTTAATTGAGAAGTAGAGAGAAATAATAGTGTTTTTAGTATAATTATAAGGATAAAGATATGAAACCTGATGTGAATGCTTTATGAGGCAGTTTTATTAAGAAAAACATAAATATATTGAGAATCGTGAAAACGGATAACACATGTACATGCTTTTCAATAAAATTAGTACAGCTAAAAAAAATTTGGTTTATATCTAGCACCACACTATTTGTTTAATTTTATCATTTATCCTTAAAACTATAAAAATGTATATATATGGACGTATGTGCATATATGCATTAAACAAAGCACTATACATATATACATATCATACATATATGCATTTTAATGTTATATAATAAACAGTAGAAGAGTTAAAACAATTATCATATTTCTCAGCCCATATCCGTGATTTCTTAATATGACATGCTGTTGTATATTATACATACATACATACATATACATATACATATACATATACATATACATATACATATATATATATATATATATATATATATATATATATATATATATATATATATATATATATATAGAGAGAGAGAGAGAGAGAGAGAGATCTTTTTAAATAAACAGTTACTTTTTAAAACTAATAATCTATAGATCTTCTAGAATAATGCAAATTTGTCAAGATTTAAACCCTTACCTTTTTAATTATAAATCACATAACTTAGCAATCATGATTTTCCTCAAGTGAAAGTAAAAAACGATTGTTAGTTATACTGACATGTCGACATGTATGTTTGTCATATACCTCTACTTGACTACTTGGCTAGCCTCTTTCCTTAACTTGAGAAGGATTTATACGTGAAGGATTGTGTAAGATTCAATGCACCATATCCGTGACAAGTTATTTCCATGGATTCTAGAATTTCCTATCCTCTAAGATGTCTTTGCTTGTCCTTCATCGGAGTGTCGAATATTCACTATACTATTTAATATATTAGGCTTTCAAACAAAATGTCATTTCAAAAACCACTCCTAAAATTATAGTGAATTACATCTTGTACCCTCGGTATTACGAAATGCACAAAACACCATCAAACTATCAATGCTAAATTGCTTGCACTTTGCTCATCTCAGATGCTTAGCCTGGAAGGTTCTATCAATGTCAGAGTCTTGGACCACACTCCTCTTCTGCTTCCATCATTGGATGAAAGAGTTGCGTACAGATACAATGAAATCAGTGACGGATCCAGAAATTAATTTTTATTGAGTCACTGCTTTTAGATGCTTTAATTTCATAAAATCAGGCATAAAAATAATTTGTGTTAGTTCGGGTCGGGTTAAGTTTGTTGCATAATAAAACTATGATACAAAACGTTGATTAATTTATTAGTAGACAATGAATAAAAAGAGAGAAAATCTAAATTAACCTAGAGGTAAATATCAAATATACTTTTATCTTATTCAAATAACCATTTGTTATCCTTAATTAAATCTTTGTTGCAAGTTTTGTCATCTCTAAAAAAAAATTCCGGTTAACATTCTTTTTTTTTTTTTCTTTTTCTTAAACTTAAGTTTGTCTTTTTCACCAAAATCAAAAATAAAATCAAATAGAGTTACCATCTAAAAAAATATAGTTATCACTCTAAAAACCTGTGCATACGTCTTTATATACTCATGAAAATTCATTGTATTCCAATGACTTCAATGTCACCTACGTAGATCCTCCCCTAAATGCAGACTAGGATTGGTTATGCTCGATTACCGGAGGGTGCCCTTTTGTATTTTTATCATAGTTTTGGGATGTTTCTTGAAATTTCCCAAAATAGAATAAAGTAGGAATCAAGATTCAGTGTAGAGTTATAATTTGTCTTTTAGGCAACATGACTAACCAGACAACAATAAAGAATTTAAATAGAGTAAATTATAAATTGTCTTTTATAATATGTCAAATTATAGATAGGGTTCTACTTAAAAAAAACGATACTATTTATCCTTTAAGTGAAAAATTATTACAGATTTCACCATTTACCCTAACGGTCGTTAACTTTTACAGTTAACTCACCTAACGTGCACTGCACAGATAAAGGTATTTTGGTCATTTTGTCCCTAAAGGACAATTCTTGGATTATTATCACAAGCATCATCATCGTCATCATCATCATAAAAAAAAAAAAAACCTATCATCATCATCATGCATGTTTAACATCACCACCACCACTCACACCCTTTTGCACTTTCTTGTTTACGACCGCATCGTTACGTAATCACCACCCTCTCATCTAATCATCTTCTTGTTTACAATTGAAAATCCATCACAACATCAGTTTCCCCATAGCACCACCACCACCACCACCACCATCACCATCACCTACACTGCACCACCTACCATAGCACCACCTACCATAGCACCACCATCACCTGCAGCTCTCCAACCATAGCACCACCATTAACATCGCCACACCACCACCATACCACCCACACCACCGCCTTTCCCTTGAGTTGAAATCAAACACCCAATTCAAACACCACTACCACTCCACATCTAAATCGAATCCCTCCGGTCCAAATTGAACACCACAACCAGCAACCTCCTCCACCACCACCATCGTTTGCATTGCACCTCCCCCCACCACACCCTACAACAATGCTTTCCTCGTGATGATGCTATGGTGATGGTAGTTCGTTATACAAAATCCGATTGAAAATGGTGATAAAAATATCAATTGAAAATGATGAACAAGATGGGAAGATGGGGGTCATGGTAGAGATTTCAAGATTTAGTGTTTTATTTTTGAAATAATAGTAATAATAATACAAGAATTGTCCTTTAAAGGTAAAAAGACTAAAATAATCTCATGTGTAATGCACATGAGATGAGTTAACTGTAAAGTTAACGACCATTAGTGTAAAGGGTGAAATCTGTTAAAACTTTTCAATCAAAGGATAAAGAGTATAATTTTTTAAAAAAAAGGACCCATTCCATAATTTGATCTATTATAACGAACAAAATTTGTAATTTACTCAATGCAAATGGTTTGCAACTATAGTCAACAACTTCATTAATGGTCATGGTCAAAGGAGTAAAGATTACTTGTGGAAAATTACTCTCTTAAATGAATTACTTATTATGTACCGGTTCTACTATTCTTTGTTTATAGGGCACACAATTATTTGCGAATATTAACATCAAACACACGAATAAAGAATGAAGAATCGAAAGGAGGAACACTTATCTGAAATCCTATTGACATATCTCTGCACTTTATGAAACACCAGCAGGGAAGTTTACGAGCTTGTCTACTTTTTTACTGTTTACTCATCAAAGAATCAATTAACTTGATTATTCCTGCAAAATTCGACTTAATTACTAATTACTACTCAAAAAAATCATAATATTATTTCTGCATGACACCGAAAAGCTATAAAAAATAAGGCCAAAAAAGGTCACAGCAGGGTGCAAGTTCACACACAAGTGGACTTGCATCAACAAAAGAAAATACCAAATGCAAATCTTACAGAAAAGGCTAACTTGGGAAAAGTGTGATCAAAGTAACATTACTTATAAATATACTTTCTTTTGTTGACCTATTTGCATATAACATAACAATACAGTGTCACAATACCAGAAAAGTGAAAGAGGCGGTATTTGAATAGCCTAAAAATATAACATAACAATCAAGTGTGACAACACCAAATAAGTGAAGGAGGCGGAATTTGAATAGTCTAAATTTAAACAATTGGATCCCGGCAAATAAAAAATAAGAAAGGTACTTTCCCCCTAGGTCCGTAAAATATATTCACTTTTGAAATTTATTATACTAGTTACATACATAGAATACAACCATGAACTTTAATAAATATAAAACTAGTAATTACCCAACTATTTTAGCTTATAAAAGCACAAGACTGGGACCAAAATGATGAGATCTTCAACTTTAATCATTGAAGAGAAAGAGAGAGAATGGAACCAAAAGGAGAAATATCAGATACTTCATTTACCAGTGTTATGTCACTTACCGAAAAATGCCAACAAAATATACCTGAACATTACATTCTTCCACCTTCCCTACGACCAAACCTTGCCCTTATTGACCACAGTTCCACCAGTCTCCCTATCATTGATGTTTCCACGATGGACTGCCCTGCACACAGGTCCCAACTAATTGATCAAGTTCATGCTGCCTGCAACCAACTTGGCTTCTTTCAGGTATCAAATTATAAGAAAAGCTTGCATATACAAGTATATATACATACATCATATATAAGATGACTTATTGGCTTTGTTTGCATGAGCTTTGCCAGGCTATACATGTCAAATTTTCACTCTCACAGTACCAAAAAAGGAAAAAAAAAAAAAAAAAGAAGCCGTTTTGGACAAGGTAACAAGGTGAGATGGACTTGCGTAGTTGCATCGCTTTAAAATATTGTTTACAAAAAGGAACAGTTCAGAAGAACTTTTGACGTATATATAGTCATGCATGCATTTATCCCCGATAGTATATTTTTCTCGGATAAAGAACGTTGTGTATTGAAGGTATTAAACCATGGAATTCCTACCTTGGTCATGAAAGATGCACTAGACTCTGCTGAAGAATTCTTTAATCTGCCGAGTGATGAGAAGATGTGTTTTGCTTCAACTGATGTTCGCAAGCCTGTAAGATATGGCACGAGTGTTAATCATGGAACGGATAAAGTGTTCTTCTGGAGAGACTTCATCAAGCATTATGCTAATCCTATAACAGAATGGATCCATTTATGGCCATCCAATCCTCCAACTTACAAGTAATTATACATTTATACTTACCAACTTCAATTCTTCTTTCACCAAAAGTGGCAAAACTAACGGTTGGATTACTTGTATTTCATACAGAGATAAGATGGGAAGCTACGCAAAGGCAGTGCATGTATTACAGAAGAAGTTAATGGAGGTGGTTCTAGAAAGCCTAGGCCTGAATGCCAATTACCTACATGATGACATCAAAGAAGGTTCTCAAGTCATGGCTGTCAACTGTTACCCATCTTGCCCTGAACCAGATCTTGCACTAGGGTTGCCACCACACACGGATTATGGCACACTGACCATACTAAATCAAAGCCATCAAGGACTTGAGACCATGGACCATGACAAGAAATGGCACCCTGTTCCATTTATAAAAGGTGCCCTGATAGTTCAGCTGGGGGATCAACTTGAAGTGATAAGCAATGGTAGATACAAGAGCGTCCCACATAGAGCAATTCTTAACGTGCAAAGAAAGCGGCTTTCAATTGCAAGTATTCATAGTATGCAATTAGAAAAAAAGGTAGGACCCGCACCAGAGCTAGTTGATGAACAACACCCTGTGGCCTACAAAGAAGGGAGCTTCAGTGAGTTTCTGGATTACATTTCCAATAAATCTCTAACAGAAGGAAAGTACATTGACATTTTGAAGAATCCATGAAAGATGGAACGTGAGTGAAGCACAAAATAAACAAGTACTCATAAAGATTTGGAGATGCATTATTACTATTACTATTTCTTCTGAATTACTTCTTTATAGTTGTATGTCACTACTAGTCTACTAGTTTAGTGACCAGCTTATGTTTTATGATCAATTCACACAATCCTACAATTTCTTTAGTAATTTCCTTCTGAATACAAACTATTACATACAAGTTAAGTGTTCCTAAGACGTTGGACCAATAATTCCAAATGTGGATGCATTAAATATTACATATGAGTTCAAGTTAATGGATATTCTACCAAAAGTCTATATATCTTTTTGAGGAAGTTATGTTGGTTGAACTGCCGTTAAAACAGCCCATTAAACAAGAACGAATCCAAACGGTTTGATGACGGAAGTACAATGTCATTAAAACAGCCCTCTAAACATCAAACTGAAAACTTCCTTCGTTTTCTACCGAAAGTTTCACATATTAATCTCTAACAAACCAATATTCAAAGGGTCAACTTAATAATGCATTCTACATTGACGCTACGATGGCACGTGAAGACCTAGCCACTACAAAGTGTTTGATCTTTCGCTTCATCTTCTTCAGTAACAATGTATACCTAAAATAGCTCAATTATCCAACAAAAACAACATTTTGTTTCTACTCTATATCAGGAGGTAGAGTAATGGGGATGCACATCTATCCTCTACAATTAACAAATGCCAATGTCACCATACAGGCCTAATACAGAATCAATTCCCTTCTGAATCCATTCCTTCCGTTTAATCACCAAAAACTTTATTAACAAGTAACTTCACACATATGTAACGCTTTTCTGACATATTTTCCCTACACATTACATTTTGTTATCCCCTTGACATAATCATAGCATGAGTACACACAAATCATAATAATCACTTGTGAATGATTTCATCTCCCTAATGAAAATACTTGCGTTTCTGATTCTCTTTAGATTGATTGCATTGATTTAACCAACAAATTTCCAAATTACTTAAGATAATAACATACACAGATACAATTCGGATCAAATTGAATTCATCCATCTAAGTTAGGTCTATCACTGCAAACAATTCTAAGCCTAACAAAACCAAATGCACATTTCATCAAATTTTTGAGACCAAATAACCTAAGCTTAAACTTATAGTCATAAAAAGACAGAACTCAGCTGTAGTCTCATAAAAGCTATGACAAAAAACAGAAATTCATCAATCTAGGGTTTTGATTCTCGAACCGAACCTGATAAGAATGATTTAAAACGAGAAAATCAGCCATAGATATGGTGAAACGGAGATCGAACTTGGTGTTAACAATTCGATAGTGTGACTTGACCTAAGATAAATGGCAATGGTGGAGTTAGCGGATATGAAAAATCCCGAAACCATGGACATAAATTGTCACTTAGGGGTGATCATATTTCGGGTATTAACCTAAATAATACCCATAACCGAACCGACATAATATATAATAGTAGGTTAACGGTACCAATTATTTGATAGTTTCGGGATCGGGTTCGGTATTGAACCTGTTAAAACCAACAATCTTAGTACCAAACCAAAAAAATGACGTAAAATTACAGGTGAGAAATTCACGATAATAAAATCTTATCAAAAGTCAAATTAATATATCAAATTAATATATATCCAATAAAAAGCAATATATTCACGTTCAATATCCTTTCAAGTTTCAAATTAATAGATTTAAATGTGTAAATTTTTGTAGTCATTTGTAAAGATTCATATTATAACAAAAATTAGTTTCGTTTAGTTTTATAAAAAAAGTTAAGTCATAAAGTTTATATATTTTAATGAGTAAATTACACGGATGGTCCCTGTGGTATTCATGTATTGTAACTTTAGTATCAACTTTTAATAAATTACATATGCGGGTCTGAACTATGCAAAGAGTGCACGCTGACGGTCCCTGACGCTAATAAAGGTTAAGTTTTTTTGTTAAGTCAATGTAAAATTACCAAAACACCCCTAAACTTATTACAAAAAAAAAAAAAAAAAAAAAAAAAAAAAAAAAAAAAAAAAAAAAAAAAAAACAACTCTTACTTACCTCACTCCTACCACACCCACCTCATCTCACCTCCTCTCCTCCATTTTCTTCTTACTGCATCTTCATCTTCTTCGTCTTTTTCATTTTCATTTTCTTTATCACTCAACTTCATCAGCTCTTCACCTTCATATAAGAAATCAAACACCACCACCGGTCATAATCACCACCATTGGTCATTGTCACCACCACCACCTGTCACCGGCACCACCACTAGTCACAATCATCACCAAATACATGTTTGTAACACTGGAAAAACGAGACCCAAAATGAAAATGGAAACCTTTTGTTTTAAAATTATCAACTTCAGATCTGGTCGGCTAGAGATATGGTGGTGATGATGGTTACAAATCAGTTCTGAAGGTTAGAGGGTTGCTTAGGGTTGTCGGTTTCATGTTCCTCTAGTGGGGGTGTTTAGTGGTATAACGCGGAAAGAAGGATGGGGTGGTGCTATCGGTGGTTGGGAAAAAAAGGGCTTAAGTGTGATGGTGGTGATGATGGTGTGGACTGTGGAGAGATGAAGATGATGGTGGTGTGATGGTGATGGCGGTGGCTGTCGGAATGTCGTCAGAGGTGGCGGTGATGTCGTCGGAATATGCATCGGGGAAAGTGTGTGGGTGTGGTAATTGTTTTGAATTGGTTTTGTTTTTTAAATAATGTGGGTCCCACTGTTTAATATGATTTTGAATATTTTTATTTTAAGGTTAAGGGTATTATGATCATTTCACATAAATTTAACTGGTTGAGTTAACCTCTGTTAGTGCTAGGGACTACGGGTGTGCAAAGCATGCATACTTCAGGCCCTCATCTGTAATTTATTGAAAGTGGAGACTAAAGTTGCAATATGTGCATACTCCAGGGACTATCTGTGTAATTTACTATTATTTATTATATAAACAAACAAGCGTATCCACTCATAAACATAAACACATTCTAAATTGTTAATAAAGTAGAATTACGGGTTGCAAAGAGTGATTCAAATTCAAGCAAGTAAAAGAAATAATAACATTTATGTATGCGACTTATATTCATACCACATTCGAACTTTCGATACCCTTGTCCCCTTCCCAGAATCTGATGTGACTAATATTCTTTCTGTTTTGGTCAGCCCACAAGCCCACAATTTATTTCTAAGCCCACATAATCCTTGTTGCAGCCCACAATGCATTAATTGAAGTTGTTAAGCGTATACCGTAATTACAAACTTTTAAGTGTCACAATTTTTTTAAAGGTTATTGGATTTTAATTATCTCAAGTTTCATTTATTTGTCGGGATTAATCCCAACTCAAGAAATATTTACAGACACTCTCAACTTAAAAATTATTTTTCCTTCAACAATCCCTTACTAACTGAGAGTTAACTATCGTTAGTTTTTTTATAAAATGGGGCCAACATTGAGTCATTTTTAACTACGCCGCCCCTCAACCTCAATCAAGTTTGTTTCTTGTTGTCTAGCCTCCAACGTCACCTGAAATCTACCTCGAATAAGTTAAGTGGTTCAGATCAGAAGGTGGAGATTGATGGGTTTTAGGGTGCGGAAGTTTCAGATTGTTGAGTTCAACTTTTTGCTTAGCGTTTTGGCCGTGAAAACAATCCATGTCATCGAAAAATTAACGGTGTTAACTCTCAGTTAGTTACGGATCGTTGAAAAAAAATAAGCTCGAAGTTGAAAGTGCTTGTAAACATTTCTTGAGTTGGGATTAATCCCGACCAATAAATGAAAGTTGGGATTATTGTCACACCCCAACCGATGGCGGAATCATCGGGGCGGACGAAATGTGAATTGATTGTTCATAGCACATGGAATTTAATACGTTGAAATAATATTAAATGTCATTTTCATTGAATAAGACTAAACAAATAATACAATACAATCAAAATAAACACACGTAAATATAATGAAATTTGTCTTTAATATTGACTAAGTCCAATCCTTAAATGAGCAAATAAAAGTCCTTTAAACAGCAATCCTGAAATCATGTGAAAAAGTAACGGGTCAGCTAACGAATTAGCCGGTGAGTAAACACAGGTTTGAATACATATATAGATTGATTAAAATGATTGAAAAACAATTTAATTCACATGTCAATGTGAAGATTTATAAATACAATAGTGTAACATAAAAGACAAACCAAACACAATCAAACCAAATGATTGAATAGACTCGGTCCGCAGACGAAGCCTTATGATTGATTGAATACGGTAATAATCACCACGCGTCTAAACAAATGGGGTGGGTTTGTCAAACCAATAGATCTATCATTGTTTACCATAACTAGAATGAATACATGATTATGTTATCATCAAGTTTTTCTAACTATGCACACATAATTGCAAGTAATAACATAGCATGTTTGAATTGAATATTGAAATAGAATAACAATGAATAACAATAATTGAATACAAATCACATGATTTTCCCAAAATATAAAACATAAAAATGGGTTATGAATACTCACATTGAATATCAATGAATAAAAATATTTGAATATAAATCACATGATTTCCCCAAAATATAAAACACATAAAAAGGGCTATGAATACTCACATTGTATAATGATGGTTGTAGGGTTCATAAGAAAATTTGGATGTTCAAGAGTCAAGGATGATGCCCTAAAGTAAAAAAAACAATAACTTGAGGTCGGAATTCATTACAAGAAGTTAGGACGTTTCGAGAATGCCAAAAGGGTAAAGCTAGATTGAAAAAGGATTTTTGCACCAATTTTAGAATTTGGACAGAATGTTTGGTACGTGTTTAAACAGGTTTTAAAAATATCAAACGGTTTTTAGAAAATATAAAAATTTACAGTTAACTAGTTCAGAGACTCCCAAACAACTTTCGTTTAGGAAAGTTTTTATAAAAAGACCCGAAAATAGGTCAAAAATGTAGCACAAGACAGAAGGTGCTGAAATGCGCACTTATCTTGTGAAGGCTATTATTGAGTCGTCCGATTGATTTTGAAGACGTATAAACTATCGTTAAAAAGTGAATTCGATGAACTTAATATTGGAGTTTGAGTTTACTTAAATTTGGTTTGTTATGACCAAGTTATGGTTAGTTGAAGTCCGACTACATTCTGCCAAAATTTTAGTAAGGCACTTATGTGCACTTTTAAAACTATTAAAGCATTAGCGGGTAAGAACGAATCTTAATACGTTGATATATAGTATATTAGACTCCATTTGGGTTATAAAGAACAATCCAAGACTTAGGCATAACCATCATTTAAAGAAACAATTTTGTGGAATAACCGAATGCGGCGGCGTAGCCGTCCATGTGCAAACGGAATTGTTTGTTTACGTTAGCTTGTTGTTAGCTTGATTTAGGCATGTTAGTGATTGTTAGAAGGTTAGTGAATGTTAGAAGGTTTATGATCAAATGATCAATGAATAAAATAAAAGAGATTTAGTAGAATAAAGATTGATCGTAAGAAAATAAAGTCATGAGAACAATAGGTGAAACAAATCATTGATGGACTTGTTTATTATTATTTATATTCCTTACATTCATTATAGAATAATATAGAGTAAGTTTGGATGTTAGGATGGTTCTTTAAAATAAAATAAAATAAAATTGAAACAACATAAAAAATAAATAATATAAAAGCATTATAAGATTACCTAATCATTAGATAATTCTTGAAATTACTTGTAAAAGAAATTGATCATAACCAAAGGATGAAAGAAAGATTTGTGAGTGAGATTTTTAAAGAATGAGCAAATATAAAGTGATGCATAAAGCTTGCATTTATAGTTGAGATTAGGAGGGGGTTATGAATGATGTTAATGGTGAATTAAAAGTCGTTCAAAAAGGGGTTATGATTGCAATTTAAAGAAAGAATATAAACTTAAATATAATAAATAAATAAAAGAATAATTATAATTTAAACTCTAAATTGTTAAAACTCTAATTTGATTTACTCAACTTATATTTTTTATAAAATCTTTATAAACTTTATAAATCTCACAAAAACTTTGCAATTTGATTATTTATTTTAAACGAATGTTTAAAATCTTATAATTATTAATAGCCTTTTAAAATTTATTTTATAAATTATAAAATTAAATTAAATTGATTAAGTGACACATTTATTGTATTTGAAACACAAAAAAATAAATAAAATGACTAACTAATTAATTTGGTTTACAAGATTAACTTAAACGGGTTCGGGTTTGGGTTCATAGTTTAAAAATGGGTCAAATGTTACAATTATTAAAATCCAATAACCCTTTTTTTAACGGCCAGCAAATACCTTTTAAGCCCGGTCACCCGGATAAATCTATTAGCGAACGGTCACACATGCCCACGAACAAAAACATCGCTGGTGACCCGGCCCGCGCCACCATTCCAGAGGAAACCCACCACCCAAAGGCCCACTGTGGTAAAACCCCTGATCCACTTGGAACAAATTGTATCAAGTGAGACTTGAACTCGTGACCTCCACTTTGAAAAGTCACAGGATGACTCCTCCCAAACCAATTGATCTAGGGCTCATTGGCGTAAGTATCACATCTAATTTGGTCAAATGTTCAAACTTCTTCATGCTCGAATATGTGCTTAAATGCGTATGCGTGACTTTTTGGTCACTTCTACTTCATTTAGGAGCGCCTTCTCAATTAAAAAAAAATATTTGTCACATGTGCTCATATGCTTATGCTTCTCAGCACCCCACCTCGTGGTGTATAATACATGTTGAAACCTCCTCAAGTTGTTAAGTCAGACGAGTGAAACTCAAACCTAATCGATCTTAAACTTAACTCCACTTGGCTACATTTACAACACCAAGTAAATAGATGTTAGGCCAAAGGACCTATAGCCAAACTATATTGTGGTGTATATATATGATAAGATCCCTCTCCATGAGTTCGAGTCTTATGTTGAAAGTTGGTATAGATTTTATTTTAGAGTAAAATTGAATATATGATTACTGTTCTAGCAAAGATAAATAGATAATGGAATAGAATTGCTACAAAATAGATTG